>OZ038416.1:1365851-2731702 GCA_964036255.1 Caenorhabditis virilis | reverse complement strand
TGAGATATGATTTTCTGAAATATACGGTTCGTGACACTACACTGTTAGTGGGGTAAATTTTAAACGAGTCTAAAAATCTTTTAAATTGACGAAAACTCAAAATTTAAAGTGGAATTAGAATCTCCAGCGCCTTCTCTTTCGAATGGTACTAAAATGACTGAAATCCTGTGTGTCAGTCTTGAGATATGATTTTCTGAAATATACCGTTCGTGACACTACACTGTTAGTGGGGTAAATTTTAAATGAGTCTAAAAATCTTTTAAATTGACGAAAACTCAAAATTTAAAGTGGAATTAGAATCTCCAGCGGCTTCTCTTTCGAATGGTACTAAAATGACTGAAATCCTGTGTGTCAGTCTTCAGATATGATTTTCTGAAATATAAAGATCATGACACTACACTGTTAGTGGGGTAAATTTTAAATGAGTCTAAAAATCTTTTAAATTGACGAAAACTCAAAATTTAAAGTGGAATTAGAATCTCCAGCGCCTTCTCTTTCGAATGGTACTAAAATGACTGAAATCCTGTGTGTCAGTCTTGAGATATGATTTTCTGAAATATAAAGGTCATGACACTACACTGTTAGTGGGGTAAATTTTAAATGAGTCTAAAAATCTTTTAAATTGACGAAAACTCAAAATTTAAAGTGGAATTAGAATCTCCAGCGCCTTCTCTTTCGAATGGTACTAAAATGACTGAAATCCTGTGTGTCAGTCTTGAGATATGATTTTCTGAAATATACGGTTCGTGACACTACACTGTTAGTGGGGTAAATTTTAAATGAGTCTAAAAATCTTTTAAATTGACGAAAACTCAAAATTTAAAGTGGAATTAGAATCTCCAGCGCCTTCTCTTTCGAATGGTACTAAAATGACTGAAATCCTGTGTGTCAGTCTTGAGATATGATTTTCTGAAATATACCGTTCGTGACACTACACTGTTAGTGGGGTAAATTTTAAATGAGTCTAAAAATCTTTTAAATTGACGAAAACTCAAAATTTAAAGTGGAATTAGAATCTCCAGCGGCTTCTCTTTCGAATGGTACTAAAATGACTGAAATCCTGTGTGTCAGTCTTGAGATATGATTTTCTGAAATATAAAGATCATGACACTACACTGTTAGTGGGGTAAATTTTAAATGAGTCTAAAAATCTTTTAAATTGACGAAAACTCAAAATTTAAAGTGGAATTAGAATCTCCAGCGCCATCTCTTTCGAATGGTACTAAAATGACTGAAATCCTGTGTGTCAGTCTTGAGATGTGATTTTCTGAAATATACGGTTCGTGACACTACACTGTTAGTGGGGTAAATTTTAAATGAGTCTAAAAATCTTTTAAATTGACGAAAACTCAAAATTTAAAGTGGAATTAGAATCTCCAGCGGCTTCTCTTTCGAATGGTACTAAAATGACTGAAATCCTGTGTGTCAGTCTTGAGATATGATTTTCTGAAATATACGGTTCGTGACACTACACTGTTAGTGGGGTAAATTTTAAATGAGTCTAAAAATCTTTTAAATTGACGAAAACTCAAAATTTAAAGTGGAATTAGAATCTCCAGCGCCTTCTCTTTCGAATGGTACTAAAATGACTGAAATCCTGTGTGTCAGTCTTGAGATATGATTTTCTGAAATATACCGTTCGTGACACTACACTGTTAGTGGGGTAAATTTTAAATGAGTCTAAAAATCTTTTAAATTGACGAAAACTCAAAATTTAAAGTGGAATTAGAATCTCCAGCGGCTTCTCTTTCGAATGGTACTAAAATGACTGAAATCCTGTGTGTCAGTCTTGAGATATGATTTTCTGAAATATAAAGATCATGACACTACACTGTTAGTGGGGTAAATTTTAAATGAGTCTAAAAATCTTTTAAATTGACGAAAACTCAAAATTTAAAGTGGAATTAGAATCTCCAGCGCCATCTCTTTCGAATGGTACTAAAATGACTGAAATCCTGTGTGTCAGTCTTGAGATGTGATTTTCTGAAATATACGGTTCGTGACACTACACTGTTAGTGGGGTAAATTTTAAATGAGTCTAAAAATCTTTTAAATTGACGAAAACTCAAAATTTAAAGTGGAATTAGAATCTCCAGCGGCTTCTCTTTCGAATGGTACTAAAATGACTGAAATCCTGTGTGTCAGTCTTGAGATATGATTTTCTGAAATATACGGTTCGTGACACTACACTGTTAGTGGGGTAAATTTTAAATGAGTCTAAAAATCTTTTAAATTGACGAAAACTCAAAATTTAAAGTGGAATTAGAATCTCCAGCGCCTTCTCTTTCGAATGGTACTAAAATGACTGAAATCCTGTGTGTCAGTCTTGAGATATGATTTTCTGAAATATACCGTTCGTGACACTACACTGTTAGTGGGGTAAATTTTAAATGAGTCTAAAAATCTTTTAAATTGACGAAAACTCAAAATTTAAAGTGGAATTAGAATCTCCAGCGGCTTCTCTTTCGAATGGTACTAAAATGACTGAAATCCTGTGTGTCAGTCTTGAGATATGATTTTCTGAAATATAAAGATCATGACACTACACTGTTAGTGGGGTAAATTTTAAATGAGTCTAAAAATCTTTTAAATTGACGAAAACTCAAAATTTAAAGTGGAATTAGAATCTCCAGCGCCTTCTCTTTCGAATGGTACTAAAATGACTGAAATCCTGTGTGTCAGTCTTGAGATATGATTTTCTGAAATATACGGTTCGTGACACTACACTGTTAGTGGGGTAAATTTTAAATGAGTCTAAAAATCTTTTAAATTGACGAAAACTCAAAATTTAAAGTGGAATTAGAATCTCCAGCGCCTTCTCTTTCGAATGGTACTAAAATGACTGAAATCCTGTGTGTCAGTCTTGAGATATGATTTTCTGAAATATAAAGATCATGACACTACACTGTTAGTGGGGTAAATTTTAAATGAGTCTAAAAATCTTTTAAATTGACGAAAACTCAAAATTTAAAGTGGAATTAGAATCTCCAGCGGCTTCTCTTTCGAATGGTACTAAAATGACTGAAATCCTGTGTGTCAGTCTTGAGATATGATTTTCTGAAATATACCGTTCGTGACACTACACTGTTAGTGGGGTAAATTTTAAATGAGTCTAAAAATCTTTTAAATTGACGAAAACTCAAAATTTAAAGTGGAATTAGAATCTCCAGCGGCTTCTCTTTCGAATGGTACTAAAATGACTGAAATCCTGTGTGTCAGTCTTGAGATATGATTTTCTGAAATATAAAGATCATGACACTACACTGTTAGTGGGGTAAATTTTAAATGAGTCTAAAAATCTTTTAAATTGACGAAAACTCAAAATTTAAAGTGGAATTAGAATCTCCAGCGCCTTCTCTTTCGAATGGTACTAAAATGACTGAAATCCTGTGTGTCAGTCTTGAGATATGATTTTCTGAAATATAAAGATCATGACACTACACTGTTAGTGGGGTAAATTTTAAATGAGTCTAAAAATCTTTTAAATTGACGAAAACTCAAAATTTAAAGTGGAATTAGAATCTCCAGCGGCTTCTCTTTCGAATGGTACTAAAATGACTGAAATCCTGTGTGTCAGTCTTGAGATATGATTTTCTGAAATATACGGTTCGTGACACTACACTGTTAGTGGGGTAAATTTTAAATGAGTCTAAAAATCTTTTAAATTGACGAAAACTCAAAATTTAAAGTGGAATTAGAATCTCCAGCGCCTTCTCTTTCGAATGGTACTAAAATGACTGAAATCCTGTGTGTCAGTCTTGAGATATGATTTTCTGAAATATACCGTTCGTGACACTACACTGTTAGTGGGGTAAATTTTAAATGAGTCTAAAAATCTTTTAAATTGACGAAAACTCAAAATTTAAAGTGGAATTAGAATCTCCAGCGCCTTCTCTTTCGAATGGTACTAAAATGACTGAAATCCTGTGTGTCAGTCTTGAGATATGATTTTCTGAAATATAAAGATCATGACACTACACTGTTAGTGGGGTAAATTTTAAATGAGTCTAAAAATCTTTTAAATTGACGAAAACTCAAAATTTAAAGTGGAATTAGAATCTCCAGCGGCTTCTCTTTCGAATGGTACTAAAATGACTGAAATCCTGTGTGTCAGTCTTGAGATATGATTTTCTGAAATATACGGTTCGTGACACTACACTGTTAGTGGGGTAAATTTTAAATGAGTCTAAAAATCTTTTAAATTGACGAAAACTCAAAATTTAAAGTGGAATTAGAATCTCCAGCGCCTTCTCTTTCGAATGGTACTAAAATGACTGAAATCCTGTGTGTCAGTCTTGAGATATGATTTTCTGAAATATACCGTTCGTGACACTACACTGTTAGTGGGGTAAATTTTAAATGAGTCTAAAAATCTTTTAAATTGACGAAAACTCAAAATTTAAAGTGGAATTAGAATCTCCAGCGCCTTCTCTTTCGAATGGTACTAAAATGACTGAAATCCTGTGTGTCAGTCTTGAGATATGATTTTCTGAAATATACCGTTCGTGACACTACACTGTTAGTGGGGTAAATTTTAAATGAGTCTAAAAATCTTTTAAATTGACGAAAACTCAAAATTTAAAGTGGAATTAGAATCTCCAGCGGCTTCTCTTTCGAATGGTACTAAAATGACTGAAATCCTGTGTGTCAGTCTTGAGATATGATTTTCTGAAATATAAAGATCATGACACTACACTGTTAGTGGGGTAAATTTTAAATGAGTCTAAAAATCTTTTAAATTGACGAAAACTCAAAATTTAAAGTGGAATTAGAATCTCCAGCGGCTTCTCTTTCGAATGGTACTAAAAGGACTGAAATCCTGTGTGTCAGTCTTGAGATATGATTTTCTGAAATATACGGTTCGTGACACTACACTGTTAGTGGGGTAAATTTTAAATGAGTCTAAAAATCTTTTAAATTGACGAAAACTCAAAATTTAAAGTGGAATTAGAATCTCCAGCGGCTTCTCTTTCGAATGGTACTAAAATGACTGAAATCCTGTGTGTCAGTCTTGAGATATGATTTTCTGAAATATACGG
Organism: Caenorhabditis virilis; assembly: GCA_964036255.1. Classification (NCBI taxonomy): domain Eukaryota; kingdom Metazoa; phylum Nematoda; class Chromadorea; order Rhabditida; family Rhabditidae; genus Caenorhabditis; species Caenorhabditis virilis. Next base: position 2,726,663 of record OZ038416.1, on the reverse strand, counting down.
TTCGTGACACTACACTGTTAGTGGGGTAAATTTTAAATGAGTCTAAAAATCTTTTAAATTGACGAAAACTCAAAATTTAAAGTGGAATTAGAATCTCCAGCGCCTTCTCTTTCGAATGGTACTAAAATGACTGAAATCCTGTGTGTCAGTCTTGAGATATGATTTTCTGAAATATACCGTTCGTGACACTACACTGTTAGTGGGGTAAATTTTAAATGAGTCTAAAAATCTTTTAAATTGACGAAAACTCAAAATTTAAAGTGGAATTAGAATCTCCAGCGGCTTCTCTTTCGAATGGTACTAAAATGACTGAAATCCTGTGTGTCAGTCTTGAGATATGATTTTCTGAAATATAAAGATCAAGACACTACACTGTTAGTGGGGTAAATTTTAAATGAGTCTAAAAATCTTTTAAATTGACGAAAACTCAAAATTTAAAGTGGAATTAGAATCTCCAGCGGCTTCTCTTTCGAATGGTACTAAAAGGACTGAAATCCTGTGTGTCAGTCTTGAGATATGATTTTCTGAAATATACGGTTCGTGACACTACACTGTTAGTGGGGTAAATTTTAAATGAGTCTAAAAATCTTTTAAATTGACGAAAACTCAAAATTTAAAGTGGAATTAGAATCTCCAGCGCCTTCTCTTTCGAATGGTACTAAAATGACTGAAATCCTGTGTGTCAGTCTTGAGATATGATTTTCTGAAATATAAAGCTCATGACACTACACTGTTAGTGGGGTAAATTTTAAATGAGTCTAAAAATCTTTTAAATTGACGAAAACTCAAAATTTAAAGTGGAATTAGAATCTCCAGCGCCTTCTCTTTCGAATGGTACTAAAATGACTGAAATCCTGTGTGTCAGTCTTGAGATATGATTTTCTGAAATATAAAGCTCATGACACTACACTGTTAGTGGGGTAAATTTTAAATGAGTCTAAAAATCTTTTAAATTGACGAAAACTCAAAATTTAAAGTGGAATTAGAATCTCCAGCGCCTTCTCTTTCGAATGGTACTAAAATGACTGAAATCCTGTGTGTCAGTCTTGAGATATGATTTTCTGAAATATATGGTTCGTGACACTACACTGTTAGTGGGGTAAATTTTAAATGAGTCTAAAAATCTTTTAAATTGACGAAAACTCAAAATTTAAAGTGGAATTAGAATCTCCAGCGCCTTCTCTTTCGAATGGTACTAAAATGACTGAAATCCTGTGTGTCAGTCTTGAGATATGATTTTCTGAAATATATGGTTCGTGACACTACACTGTTAGTGGGGTAAATTTTAAATGAGTCTAAAAATCTTTTAAATTGACGAAAACTCAAAATTTAAAGTGGAATTAGAATCTCCAGCGCCTTCTCTTTCGAATGGTACTAAAATGACTGAAATCCTGTGTGTCAGTCTTGAGATATGATTTTCTGAAATATATGGTTCGTGACACTACACTGTTAGTGGGGTAAATTTTAAATGAGTCTAAAAATCTTTTAAATTGACGAAAACTCAAAATTTAAAGTGGAATTAGAATCTCCAGCGCCTTCTCTTTCGAATGGTACTAAAATGACTGAAATCCTGTGTGTCAGTCTTGAGATATGATTTTCTGAAATATATGGTTCGTGACACTACACTGTTAGTGGGGTAAATTTTAAATGAGTCTAAAAATCTTTTAAATTGACGAAAACTCAAAATTTAAAGTGGAATTAGAATCTCCAGCGCCTTCTCTTTCGAATGGTACTAAAATGACTGAAATCCTGTGTGTCAGTCTTGAGATATGATTTTCTGAAATATATGGTTCGTGACACTACACTGTTAGTGGGGTAAATTTTAAATGAGTCTAAAAATCTTTTAAATTGACGAAAACTCAAAATTTAAAGTGGAATTAGAATCTCCAGCGCCTTCTCTTTCGAATGGTACTAAAATGACTGAAATCCTGTGTGTCAGTCTTGAGATATGATTTTCTGAAATATAAAGCTCATGACACTACACTGTTAGTGGGGTAAATTTTAAATGAGTCTAAAAATCTTTTAAATTGACGAAAACTCAAAATTTAAAGTGGAATTAGAATTTCCAGCGCCTTCTCTTTCGAATGGTACTAAAATGACTGAAATCCTGTGTGTCAGTCTTGAGATATGATTTTCTGAAATATACCGTTCGTGACACTACACTGTTAGTGGGGTAAATTTTAAATGAGTCTAAAAATCTTTTAAATTGACGAAAACTCAAAATTTAAAGTGGAATTAGAATCTCCAGCGGCTTCTCTTTCGAATGGTACTAAAATGACTGAAATCCTGTGTGTCAGTCTTGAGATATGATTTTCTGAAATATAAAGATCATGACACTACACTGTTAGTGGGGTAAATTTTAAATGAGTCTAAAAATCTTTTAAATTGACGAAAACTCAAAATTTAAAGTGGAATTAGAATCTCCAGCGCCTTCTCTTTCGAATGGTACTAAAATGACTGAAATCCTGTGTGTCAGTCTTGAGATATGATTTTCTGAAATATACGGTTCGTGACACTACACTGTTAGTGGGGTAAATTTTAAATGAGTCTAAAAATCTTTTAAATTGACGAAAACTCAAAATTTAAAGTGGAATTAGAATCTCCAGCGCCTTCTCTTTCGAATGGTACTAAAATGACTGAAATCCTGTGTGTCAGTCTTGAGATATGATTTTCTGAAATATACCGTTCGTGACACTACACTGTTAGTGGGGTAAATTTTAAATGAGTCTAAAAATCTTTTAAATTGACGAAAACTCAAAATTTAAAGTGGAATTAGAATCTCCAGCGCCTTCTCTTTCGAATGGTACTAAAATGACTGAAATCCTGTGTGTCAGTCTTGAGATATGATTTTCTGAAATATACCGTTCGTGACACTACACTGTTAGTGGGGTAAATTTTAAATGAGTCTAAAAATCTTTTAAATTGACGAAAACTCAAAATTTAAAGTGGAATTAGAATCTCCAGCGCCTTCTCTTTCGAATGGTACTAAAATGACTGAAATCCTGTGTGTCAGTCTTGAGATATGATTTTCTGAAATATACCGTTCGTGACACTACACTGTTAGTGGGGTAAATTTTAAATGAGTCTAAAAATCTTTTAAATTGACGAAAACTCAAAATTTAAAGTGGAATTAGAATCTCCAGCGCCTTCTCTTTCGAATGGTACTAAAATGACTGAAATCCTGTGTGTCAGTCTTGAGATATGATTTTCTGAAATATACCGTTCGTGACACTACACTGTTAGTGGGGTAAATTTTAAATGAGTCTAAAAATCTTTTAAATTGACGAAAACTCAAAATTTAAAGTGGAATTAGAATCTCCAGCGCCTTCTCTTTCGAATGGTACTAAAATGACTGAAATCCTGTGTGTCAGTCTTGAGATATGATTTTCTGAAATATACGGTTCGTGACACTACACTGTTAGTGGGGTAAATTTTAAATGAGTCTAAAAATCTTTTAAATTGACGAAAACTCAAAATTTAAAGTGGAATTAGAATCTCCAGCGGCTTCTCTTTCGAATGGTACTAAAATGACTGAAATCCTGTGTGTCAGTCTTGAGATATGATTTTCTGAAATATACGGTTCGTGACACTACACTGTTAGTGGGGTAAATTTTAAATGAGTCTAAAAATCTTTTAAATTGACGAAAACTCAAAATTTAAAGTGGAATTAGAATCTCCAGCGCCTTCTCTTTCGAATGGTACTAAAATGACTGAAATCCTGTGTGTCAGTCTTGAGATATGATTTTCTGAAATATACGGTTCGTGACACTACACTGTTAGTGGGGTAAATTTTAAATGAGTCTAAAAATCTTTTAAATTGACGAAAACTCAAAATTTAAAGTGGAATTAGAATCTCCAGCGCCTTCTCTTTCGAATGGTACTAAAATGACTGAAATCCTGTGTGTCAGTCTTGAGATATGATTTTCTGAAATATATGGTTCGTGACACTACACTGTTAGTGGGGTAAATTTTAAATGAGTCTAAAAATCTTTTAAATTGACGAAAACTCAAAATTTAAAGTGGAATTAGAATCTCCAGCGCCTTCTCTTTCGAATGGTACTAAAATGACTGAAATCCTGTGTGTCAGTCTTGAGATATGATTTTCTGAAATATATGGTTCGTGACACTACACTGTTAGTGGGGTAAATTTTAAATGAGTCTAAAAATCTTTTAAATTGACGAAAACTCAAAATTTAAAGTGGAATTAGAATCTCCAGCGGCTTCTCTTTCGAATGGTACTAAAATGACTGAAATCCTGTGTGTCAGTCTTGAGATATGATTTTCTGAAATATAAAGATCATGACACTACACTGTTAGTGGGGTAAATTTTAAATGAGTCTAAAAATCTTTTAAATTGACGAAAACTCAAAATTTAAAGTGGAATTAGAATCTCCAGCGGCTTCTCTTTCGAATGGTACTAAAATGACTGAAATCCTGTGTGTCAGTCTTGAGATATGATTTTCTGAAATATACGGTTCGTGACACTACACTGTTAGTGGGGTAAATTTTAAATGAGTCTAAAAATCTTTTAAATTGACGAAAACTCAAAATTTAAAGTGGAATTAGAATCTCCAGCGCCTTCTCTTTCGAATGGTACTAAAATGACTGAAATCCTGTGTGTCAGTCTTGAGATATGATTTTCTGAAATATATGGTTCGTGACACTACACTGTTAGTGGGGTAAATTTTAAATGAGTCTAAAAATCTTTTAAATTGACGAAAACTCAAAATTTAAAGTGGAATTAGAATCTCCAGCGCCTTCTCTTTCGAATGGTACTAAAATGACTGAAATCCTGTGTGTCAGTCTTGAGATATGATTTTCTGAAATATATGGTTCGTGACACTACACTGTTAGTGGGGTAAATTTTAAATGAGTCTAAAAATCTTTTAAATTGACGAAAACTCAAAATTTAAAGTGGAATTAGAATCTCCAGCGCCTTCTCTTTCGAATGGTACTAAAATGACTGAAATCCTGTGTGTCAGTCTTGAGATATGATTTTCTGAAATATATGGTTCGTGACACTACACTGTTAGTGGGGTAAATTTTAAATGAGTCTAAAAATCTTTTAAATTGACGAAAACTCAAAATTTAAAGTGGAATTAGAATCTCCAGCGCCTTCTCTTTCGAATGGTACTAAAATGACTGAAATCCTGTGTGTCAGTCTTGAGATATGATTTTCTGAAATATATGGTTCGTGACACTACACTGTTAGTGGGGTAAATTTTAAATGAGTCTAAAAATCTTTTAAATTGACGAAAACTCAAAATTTAAAGTGGAATTAGAATCTCCAGCGCCTTCTCTTTCGAATGGTACTAAAATGACTGAAATCCTGTGTGTCAGTCTTGAGATATGATTTTCTGAAATATATGGTTCGTGACACTACACTGTTAGTGGGGTAAATTTTAAATGAGTCTAAAAATCTTTTAAATTGACGAAAACTCAAAATTTAAAGTGGAATTAGAATCTCCAGCGGCTTCTCTTTCGAATGGTACTAAAATGACTGAAATCCTGTGTGTCAGTCTTGAGATATGATTTTCTGAAATATAAAGATCATGACACTACACTGTTAGTGGGGTAAATTTTAAATGAGTCTAAAAATCTTTTAAATTGACGAAAACTCAAAATTTAAAGTGGAATTAGAATCTCCAGCGGCTTCTCTTTCGAATGGTACTAAAATGACTGAAATCCTGTGTGTCAGTCTTGAGATATGATTTTCTGAAATATACGGTTCGTGACACTACACTGTTAGTGGGGTAAATTTTAAATGAGTCTAAAAATCTTTTAAATTGACGAAAACTCAAAATTTAAAGTGGAATTAGAATCTCCAGCGCCTTCTCTTTCGAATGGTACTAAAATGACTGAAATCCTGTGTGTCAGTCTTGAGATATGATTTTCTGAAATATACGGTTCGTGACACTACACTGTTAGTGGGGTAAATTTTAAATGAGTCTAAAAATCTTTTAAATTGACGAAAACTCAAAATTTAAAGTGGAATTAGAATCTCCAGCGCCTTCTCTTTCGAATGGTACTAAAATGACTGAAATCCTGTGTGTCAGTCTTGAGATATGATTTTCTGAAATATATGGTTCGTGACACTACACTGTTAGTGGGGTAAATTTTAAATGAGTCTAAAAATCTTTTAAATTGACGAAAACTCAAAATTTAAAGTGGAATTAGAATCTCCAGCGCCTTCTCTTTCGAATGGTACTAAAATGACTGAAATCCTGTGTGTCAGTCTTGAGATATGATTTTCTGAAATATAAAGCTCATGACACTACACTGTTAGTGGGGTAAATTTTAAATGAGTCTAAAAATCTTTTAAATTGACGAAAACTCAAAATTTAAAGTGGAATTAGAATCTCCAGCGCCTTCTCTTTCGAATGGTACTAAAATGACTGAAATCCTGTGTGTCAGTCTTGAGATATGATTTTCTGAAATATAAAGCTCATGACACTACACTGTTAGTGGGATAAATTTTAAATGAGTCTAAAAATCTTTTAAATTGACGAAAACTCAAAATTTAAAGTGGAATTAGAATCTCCAGCGCCTTCTCTTTCGAATGGTACTAAAATGACTGAAATCCTGTGTGTCAGTCTTGAGATATGATTTTCTGAAATATATGGTTCGTGACACTACACTGTTAGTGGGGTAAATTTTAAATGAGTCTAAAAATCTTTTAAATTGACGAAAACTCAAAATTTAAAGTGGAATTAGAATCTCCAGCGCCTTCTCTTTCGAATGGTACTAAAATGACTGAAATCCTGTGTGTCAGTCTTGAGATATGATTTTCTGAAATATATGGTTCGTGACACTACACTGTTAGTGGGGTAAATTTTAAATGAGTCTAAAAATCTTTTAAATTGACGAAAACTCAAAATTTAAAGTGGAATTAGAATCTCCAGCGCCTTCTCTTTCGAATGGTACTAAAATGACTGAAATCCTGTGTGTCAGTCTTGAGATATGATTTTCTGAAATATAAAGCTCATGACACTACACTGTTAGTGGGGTAAATTTTAAATGAGTCTAAAAATCTTTTAAATTGACGAAAACTCAAAATTTAAAGTGGAATTAGAATCTCCAGCGCCTTCTCTTTCGAATGGTACTAAAATGACTGAAATCCTGTGTGTCAGTCTTGAGATATGATTTTCTGAAATATACGGTTCGTGACACTACACTGTTAGTGGGGTAAATTTTAAATGAGTCTAAAAATCTTTTAAATTGACGAAAACTCAAAATTTAAAGTGGAATTAGAATCTCCAGCGGCTTCTCTTTCGAATGGTACTAAAATGACTGAAATCCTGTGTGTCAGTCTTGAGATATGATTTTCTGAAATATACCGTTCGTGACACTACACTGTTAGTGGGGTAAATTTTAAATGAGTCTAAAAATCTTTTAAATTGACGAAAACTCAAAATTTAAAGTGGAATTAGAATCTCCAGCGGCTTCTCTTTCGAATGGTACTAAAATGACTGAAATCCTGTGTGTCAGTCTTGAGATATGATTTTCTGAAATATAAAGATCATGACACTACACTGTTAGTGGGGTAAATTTTAAATGAGTCTAAAAATCTTTTAAATTGACGAAAACTCAAAATTTAAAGTGGAATTAGAATCTCCAGCGCCTTCTCTTTCGAATGGTACTAAAATGACTGAAATCCTGTGTGTCAGTCTTGAGATATGATTTTCTGAAATATACGGTTCGTGACACTACACTGTTAGTGGGGTAAATTTTAAATGAGTCTAAAAATCTTTTAAATTGACGAAAACTCAAAATTTAAAGTGGAATTAGAATCTCCAGCGCCTTCTCTTTCGAATGGTACTAAAATGACTGAAATCCTGTGTGTCAGTCTTGAGATATGATTTTCTGAAATATACCGTTCGTGACACTACACTGTTAGTGGGGTAAATTTTAAATGAGTCTAAAAATCTTTTAAGTTGCCGAAAACTCAAAATTTAAAGTGGAATTAGAATCTCCAGCGGCTTCTCTTTCGAATGGTACTAAAATGACTGAAATCCTGTGTGTCAGTCTTGAGATATGATTTTCTGAAATATAAAGATCATGACACTACACTGTTAGTGGGGTAAATTTTAAATGAGTCTAAAAATCTTTTAAATTGACGAAAACTCAAAATTTAAAGTGGAATTAGAATCTCCAGCGGCTTCTCTTTCGAATGGTACTAAAATGACTGAAATCCTGTGTGTCAGTCTTGAGATATGATTTTCTGAAATATACCGTTCGTGACACTACACTGTTAGTGGGGTAAATTTTAAATGAGTCTAAAAATCTTTTAAATTGACGAAAACTCAAAATTTAAAGTGGAATTAGAATCTCCAGCGGCTTCTCTTTCGAATGGTACTAAAATGACTGAAATCCTGTGTGTCAGTCTTGAGATATGATTTTCTGAAATATAAAGCTCATGACACTACACTGTTAGTGGGGTAAATTTTAAATGAGTCTAAAAATCTTTTAAATTGACGAAAACTCAAAATTTAAAGTGGAATTAGAATCTCCAGCGGCTTCTCTTTCGAATGGTACTAAAATGACTGAAATCCTGTGTGTCAGTCTTGAGATATGATTTTCTGAAATATACCGTTCGTGACACTACACTGTTAGTGGGGTAAATTTTAAATGAGTCTAAAAATCTTTTAAATTGACGAAAACTCAAAATTTAAAGTGGAATTAGAATCTCCAGCGCCTTCTCTTTCGAATGGTACTAAAATGACTGAAATCCTGTGTGTCAGTCTTGAGATATGATTTTCTGAAATATACCGTTCGTGACACTACACTGTTAGTGGGGTAAATTTTAAATGAGTCTAAAAATCTTTTAAATTGACGAAAACTCAAAATTTAAAGTGGAATTAGAATCTCCAGCGGCTTCTCTTTCGAATGGTACTAAAATGACTGAAATCCTGTGTGTCAGTCTTGAGATATGATTTTCTGAAATATAAAGATCATGACACTACACTGTTAGTGGGGTAAATTTTAAATGAGTCTAAAAATCTTTTAAATTGACGAAAACTCAAAATTTAAAGTGGAATTAGAATCTCCAGCGCCTTCTCTTTCGAATGGTACTAAAATGACTGAAATCCTGTGTGTCAGTCTTGAGATATGATTTTCTGAAATATACGGTTCGTGACACTACACTGTTAGTGGGGTAAATTTTAAATGAGTCTAAAAATCTTTTAAATTGACGAAAACTCAAAATTTAAAGTGGAATTAGAATCTCCAGCGCCTTCTTTTTCGAATGGTACTAAAATGACTGAAATCCTGTGTGTCAGTCTTGAGATATGATTTTCTGAAATATAAAGCTCATGACACTACACTGTTAGTGGGGTAAATTTTAAATGAGTCTAAAAATCTTTTAAATTGACGAAAACTCAAAATTTAAAGTGGAATTAGAATCTCCAGCGGCTTCTCTTTCGAATGGTACTAAAATGACTGAAATCCTGTGTGTCAGTCTTGAGATATGATTTTCTGAAATATACCGTTCGTGACACTACACTGTTAGTGGGGTAAATTTTAAATGAGTCTAAAAATCTTTTAAATTGACGAAAACTCAAAATTTAAAGTGGAATTAGAATCTCCAGCGCCTTCTCTTTCGAATGGTACTAAAATGACTGAAATCCTGTGTGTCAGTCTTGAGATATGATTTTCTGAAATATACCGTTCGTGACACTACACTGTTAGTGGGGTAAATTTTAAATGAGTCTAAAAATCTTTTAAATTGACGAAAACTCAAAATTTAAAGTGGAATTAGAATCTCCAGCGGCTTCTCTTTCGAATGGTACTAAAATGACTGAAATCCTGTGTGTCAGTCTTGAGATATGATTTTCTGAAATATAAAGATCATGACACTACACTGTTAGTGGGGTAAATTTTAAATGAGTCTAAAAATCTTTTAAATTGACGAAAACTCAAAATTTAAAGTGGAATTAGAATCTCCAGCGCCTTCTCTTTCGAATGGTACTAAAATGACTGAAATCCTGTGTGTCAGTCTTGAGATATGATTTTCTGAAATATACGGTTCGTGACACTACACTGTTAGTGGGGTAAATTTTAAATGAGTCTAAAAATCTTTTAAATTGACGAAAACTCAAAATTTAAAGTGGAATTAGAATCTCCAGCGCCTTCTTTTTCGAATGGTACTAAAATGACTGAAATCCTGTGTGTCAGTCTTGAGATATGATTTTCTGAAATATAAAGCTCATGACACTACACTGTTAGTGGGGTAAATTTTAAATGAGTCTAAAAATCTTTTAAATTGACGAAAACTCAAAATTTAAAGTGGAATTAGAATCTCCAGCGCCTTCTCTTTCGAATGGTACTAAAATGACTGAAATCCTGTGTGTCAGTCTTGAGATATGATTTTCTGAAATATACGGTTCGTGACACTACACTGTTAGTGGGGTAAATTTTAAATGAGTCTAAAAATCTTTTAAATTGACGAAAACTCAAAATTTAAAGTGGAATTAGAATCTCCAGCGCCTTCTTTTTCGAATGGTACTAAAATGACTGAAATCCTGTGTGTCAGTCTTGAGATATGATTTTCTGAAATATAAAGCTCATGACACTACACTGTTAGTGGGGTAAATTTTAAATGAGTCTAAAAATCTTTTAAATTGACGAAAACTCAAAATTTAAAGTGGAATTAGAATCTCCAGCGCCTTCTCTTTCGAATGGTACTAAAATGACTGAAATCCTGTGTGTCAGTCTTGAGATATGATTTTCTGAAATATACGGTTCGTGACACTACACTGTTAGTGGCGTAAATTTTAAATGAGTCTAAAAATCTTTTAAATTGACGAAAACTCAAAATTTAAAGTGGAATTAGAATCTCCAGCGCCTTCTTTTTCGAATGGTACTAAAATGACTGAAATCCTGTGTGTCAGTCTTGAGATATGATTTTCTGAAATATAAAGCTCATGACACTACACTGTTAGTGGGGTAAATTTTAAATGAGTCTAAAAATCTTTTAAATTGACGAAAACTCAAAATTTAAAGTGGAATTAGAATCTCCAGCGCCTTCTCTTTCGAATGGTACTAAAATGACTGAAATCCTGTGTGTCAGTCTTGAGATATGATTTTCTGAAATATACGGTTCGTGACACTACACTGTTAGTGGGGTAAATTTTAAATGAGTCTAAAAATCTTTTAAATTGACGAAAACTCAAAATTTAAAGTGGAATTAGAATCTCCAGCGCCTTCTTTTTCGAATGGTACTAAAATGACTGAAATCCTGTGTGTCAGTCTTGAGATATGATTTTCTGAAATATAAAGCTCATGACACTACACTGTTAGTGGGGTAAATTTTAAATGAGTCTAAAAATCTTTTAAATTGACGAAATCTCAAAATTTAAAGTGGAATTAGAATCTCCAGCGCCTTCTCTTTCGAATGGTACTAAAATGACTGAAATCCTGTGTGTCAGTCTTGAGATATGATTTTCTGAAATATACGGTTCGTGACACTACACTGTTAGTGGGGTAAATTTTAAATGAGTCTAAAAATCTTTTAAATTGACGAAAACTCAAAATTTAAAGTGGAATTAGAATCTCCAGCGCCTTCTCTTTCGAATGGTACTAAAATGACTGAAATCCTGTGTGTCAGTCTTGAGATATGATTTTCTGAAATATACGGTTCGTGACACTACACTGTTAGTGGGGTAAATTTTAAATGAGTCTAAAAATCTTTTAAATTGACGAAAACTCAAAATTTAAAGTGGAATTAGAATCTCCAGCGCCTTCTCTTTCGAATGGTACTAAAATGACTGAAATCCTGTGTGTCAGTCTTGAGATATGATTTTCTGAAATATAAAGCTCATGACACTACACTGTTAGTGGGGTAAATTTTAAATGAGTCTAAAAATCTTTTAAATTGACGAAAACTCAAAATTTAAAGTGGAATTAGAATCTCCAGCGCCTTCTCTTTCGAATGGTACTAAAATGACTGAAATCCTGTGTGTCAGTCTTGAGATATGATTTTCTGAAATATAAAGCTCATGACACTACACTGTTAATGGGGTAAATTTTAAATGAGTCTAAAAATCTTTTAAATTGACGAAAACTCAAAATTTAAAGTGGAATTAGAATCTCCAGCGCCTTCTCTTTCGAATGGTACTAAAATGACTGAAATCCTGTGTGTCAGTCTTGAGATATGATTTTCTGAAATATACGATTCGTGACACTACGCTGTTAGTGGGGTAAATTTTAAATGAGTCTAAAAATCTTTTAAATTGACGAAAACTCAAAATTTAAAGTGGAATTAAAATCTCCAGCGCCTTCTCTTTCGAATGGTACTAAGATGACTGAAATCCTGTGTGTCAGTCTTGAGATATGATTTTCTGAAATATAAAGCTCATGACACTACATTGTTAATGGGGTAAATTTTAAATGAGTCTAAAAATCTTTTAAATTGACGAAAACTCAAAATTTAAAGTGGAATTAGAATCTCCAGCGCCTTCTCTTTCGAATGGTACTAAAATGACTGAAATCCTGTGTGTCAGTCTTGAGATATGATTTTCTGAAATATACGATTCGTGACACTACGCTGTTAGTGGGGTAAATTTTAAATGAGTCTAAAAATCTTTTAAATTGACGAAAACTCAAAATTTAAAGTGGAATTAGAATCTCCAGCGCCTTCTCTTTCGAATGGTACTAAAATGACTGAAATCCTGTGTGTCAGTCTTGAGATATGATTTTCTGAAATATAAAGCTCATGACACTACACCGTTAATGGGGTAAATTTTAAATGAGTCTAAAAATCTTTTAAATTGACGAAAACTCAAAATTTAAAGTGGAATTAGAATCTCCAGCGCCTTCTCTTTCGAATGGTACTAAAATGACTGAAATCCTGTGTGTCAGTCTTGAGATATGATTTTCTGAAATATACGATTCGTGACACTACGCTGTTAGTGGGGTAAATTTTAAATGAGTCTAAAAATCTTTTAAATTGACGAAAACTCAAAATTTAAAGTGGAATTAGAATCTCCAGCGCCTTCTCTTTCGAATGGTACTAAAATGACTGAAATCCTGTGTGTCAGTCTTGAGATATGATTTTCTGAAATATACGGTTCGTGACACTACACTGTTAGTGGGGTAAATTTTAAATGAGTCTAAAAATCTTTTAAATTGACGAAAACTCAAAATTTAAAGTGGAATTAGAATCTCCAGCGCCTTCTCTTTCGAATGGTACTAAAATGACTGAAATCATGTGTGTCAGTCTTGAGATATGATTTTCTGAAATATAAAGCTCATGACACTACACTTTTAATGGGGTAAATTTTAAATGAGTCTAAAAATCTTTTAAATTGACGAAAACTCAAAATTTAAAGTGGAATTAGAATCTCCAGCGCCTTCTCTTTCGAATGGTACTAAAATGACTGAAATCCTGTGTGTCAGTCTTGAGATATGATTTTCTGAAATATACGATTCGTGACACTACGCTGTTAGTGGGGTAAATTTTAAATGAGTCTAAAAATCTTTTAAATTGACGAAAACTCAAAATTTAAAGTGGAATTAGAATCTCCAGCGCCTTCTCTTTCGAATGGTACTAAAATGACTGAAATCCTGTGTGTCAGTCTTGAGATATGATTTTCTGAAATATAAAGCTCATGACACTACACTGTTAATGGGGTAAATTTTAAATGAGTCTAAAAATCTTTTAAATTGACGAAAACTCAAAATTTAAAGTGGAATTAGAATCTCCAGCGCCTTCTCTTTCGAATGGTACTAAAATGACTGAAATCCTGTGTGTCAGTCTTGAGATATGATTTTCTGAAATATAAAGCTCATGACACTACACTGTTAATGGGGTAAATTTTAAATGAGTCTAAAAATCTTTTAAATTGACGAAAACTCAAAATTTAAAGTGGAATTAGAATCTCCAGCGCCTTCTCTTTCGAATGGTACTAAAATGACTGAAATCCTGTGTGTCAGTCTTGAGATATGATTTTCTGAAATATAAAGCTCATGACACTACACTGTTAATGGGGTAAATTTTAAATGAGTCTAAAAATCTTTTAAATTGACGAAAACTCAAAATTTGAAGTGGAATTAGAATCTCCAGCGCCTTCTCTTTCGAATGGTACTAAAATGACTGAAATCCTGTGTGTCAGTCTTGAGATATGATTTTCTGAAATATACGATTCGTGACACTACGCTGTTAGTGGGGTAAATTTTAAATGAGTCTAAAAATCTTTTAAATTGACGAAAACTCAAAATTTAAAGTGGAATTAGAATCTCCAGCGCCTTCTCTTTCGAATGGTACTAAAATGACTGAAATCCTGTGTGTCAGTCTTGAGATATGATTTTCTGAAATATAAAGCTCATGACACTACACTGTTAATGGGGTAAATTTTAAATGAGTTTAAAAATCTTTTAAATTGACGAAAACTCAAAATTTAAAGTGGAATTAGAATCTCCAGCGCCTTCTCTTTCGAATGGTACTAAAATGACTGAAATCCTGTGTGTCAGTCTTGAGATATGATTTTCTGAAATATAAAGCTCATGACACTACACTGTTAGTGGGGTAAATTTTAAATGAGTCTAAAAATCTTTTAAATTGACGAAAACTCAAAATTTAAAGTGGAATTAGAATCTCCAGCGCCTTCTCTTTCGAATGGTACTAAAATGACTGAAATCCTGTGTGTGAAATCCTGTGTGTCAGTCTTGAGATATGATTTTCTGAAATATAAAGCTCATGGCACTACACTGTTAATGGGGTAAATTTTAAATGAGTCTAAAAATCTTTTAAATTGACGAAAACTCAAAATTTAAAGTGGAATTAGAATCTCCAGCGCCTTCTCTTTCGAATGGTACTAAAATGACTGAAATCCTGTGTGTCAGTCTTGAGATATGATTTTCTGAAATATAAAGCTCATGACACTACACTGTTAATGGGGTAAATTTTAAATGAGTCTAAAAATCTTTTAAATTGACGAAAACTCAAAATTTAAAGTGGAATTAGAATCTCCAGCGCCTTCTCTTTCGAATGGTACTAAAATGACTGAAATCCTGTGTGTCAGTCTTGAGATATGATTTTCTGAAATATAAAGCTCATGACACTACACTGTTAATGGGGTAAATTTTAAATGAGTCTAAAAATCTTTTAAATTGACGAAAACTCAAAATTTAAAGTGGAATTAGAATCTCCAGCGCCTTCTCTTTCGAATGGTACTAAAATGACTGAAATCCTGTGTGTCAGTCTTGAGATATGATTTTCTGAAATATAAAGCTCATGACACTACACTGTTAATGGGGTAAATTTTAAATGAGTCTAAAAATCTTTTAAATTGACGAAAACTCAAAATTTGAAGTGGAATTAGAATCTCCAGCGCCTTCTCTTTCGAATGGTACTAAAATGACTGAAATCCTGTGTGTCAGTCTTGAGATATGATTTTCTGAAATATACGATTCGTGACACTACGCTGTTAGTGGGGTAAATTTTAAATGAGTCTAAAAATCTTTTAAATTGACGAAAACTCAAAATTTAAAGTGGAATTAGAATCTCCAGCGCCTTCTCTTTCGAATGGTACTAAAATGACTGAAATCCTGTGTGTCAGTCTTGAGATATGATTTTCTGAAATATAAAGCTCATGACACTACACTGTTAATGGGGTAAATTTTAAATGAGTTTAAAAATCTTTTAAATTGACGAAAACTCAAAATTTAAAGTGGAATTAGAATCTCCAGCGCCTTCTCTTTCGAATGGTACTAAAATGACTGAAATCCTGTGTGTCAGTCTTGAGATATGATTTTCTGAAATATAAAGCTCATGACACTACACTGTTAGTGGGGTAAATTTTAAATGAGTCTAAAAATCTTTTAAATTGACGAAAACTCAAAATTTAAAGTGGAATTAGAATCTCCAGCGCCTTCTCTTTCGAATGGTACTAAAATGACTGAAATCCTGTGTGTGAAATCCTGTGTGTCAGTCTTGAGATATGATTTTCTGAAATATAAAGCTCATGGCACTACACTGTTAATGGGGTAAATTTTAAATGAGTCTAAAAATCTTTTAAATTGACGAAAACTCAAAATTTAAAGTGGAATTAGAATCTCCAGCGCCTTCTCTTTCGAATGGTACTAAAATGACTGAAATCCTGTGTGTCAGTCTTGAGATATGATTTTCTGAAATATAAAGCTCATGACACTACACTGTTAGTGGGGTAAATTTTAAATGAGTCTAAAAATCTTTTAAATTGACGAAAACTCAAAATTTAAAGTGGAATTAGAATCTCCAGCGCCTTCTCTTTCGAATGGTACTAAAATGACTGAAATCCTGTGTGTCAGTCTTGAGATATGATTTTCTGAAATATAAAGCTCATGACACTACACTGTTAGTGGGGTAAATTTTAAATGAGTCTAAAAATCTTTTAAATTGACGAAAACTCAAAATTTAAAGTGGAATTAGAATCTCCAGCGCCTTCTCTTTCGAATGGTACTAAAATGACTGAAATCCTGTGTGTCAGTCTTGAGATATGATTTTCTGAAATATAAAGCTCATGACACTACACTGTTAATGGGGTAAATTTTAAATGAGTCTAAAAATCTTTTAAATTGACGAAAACTCAAAATTTAAAGTGGAATTAGAATCTCCAGCGCCTTCTCTTTCGAATGGTACTAAAATGACTGAAATCCTGTGTGTCAGTCTTGAGATATGATTTTCTGAAATATAAAGCTCATGACACTACACTGTTAATGGGGTAAATTTTAAATGAGTCTAAAAATCTTTTAAATTGACGAAAACTCAAAATTTAAAGTGGAATTAGAATCTCCAGCGCCTTCTCTTTCGAATGGTACTAAAATGACTGAAATCCTGTGTGTCAGTCTTGAGATATGATTTTCTGAAATATACGGTTCGTGACACTACACTGTTAGTGGGGTAAATTTTAAATGAGTCTAAAAATCTTTTAAATTGACGAAAACTCAAAATTTAAAGTGGAATTAGAATCTCCAGCGCCTTCTCTTTCGAATGGTACTAAAATGACTGAAATCCTGTGTGTCAGTCTTGAGATATGATTTTCTGAAATATAAAGCTCATGGCACTACACTGTTAATGGGGTAAATTTTAAATGAGTCTAAAAATCTTTTAAATTGACGAAAACTCAAAATTTAAAGTGGAATTAGAATCTCCAGCGCCTTCTCTTTCGAATGGTACTAAAATGACTGAAATCCTGTGTGTCAGTCTTGAGATATGATTTTCTGAAATATAAAGCTCATGACACTACACTGTTAGTGGGGTAAATTTTAAATGAGTCTAAAAATCTTTTAAATTGACGAAAACTCAAAATTTAAAGTGGAATTAGAATCTCCAGCGCCTTCTCTTTCGAATGGTACTAAAATGACTGAAATCCTGTGTGTCAGTCTTGAGATATGATTTTCTGAAATATAAAGCTCATGACACTACACTGTTAGTGGGGTAAATTTTAAATGAGTCTAAAAATCTTTTAAATTGACGAAAACTCAAAATTTAAAGTGGAATTAGAATCTCCAGCGCCTTCTCTTTCGAATGGTACTAAAATGACTGAAATCCTGTGTGTCAGTCTTGAGATATGATTTTCTGAAATATAAAGCTCATGACACTACACTGTTAATGGGGTAAATTTTAAATGAGTCTAAAAATCTTTTAAATTGACGAAAACTCAAAATTTAAAGTGGAATTAGAATCTCCAGCGCCTTCTCTTTCGAATGGTACTAAAATGACTGAAATCCTGTGTGTCAGTCTTGAGATATGATTTTCTGAAATATAAAGCTCATGGCACTACACTGTTAATGGGGTAAATTTTAAATGAGTCTAAAAATCTTTTAAATTGACGAAAACTCAAAATTTAAAGTGGAATTAGAATCTCCAGCGCCTTCTCTTTCGAATGGTACTAAAATGACTGAAATCCTGTGTGTCAGTCTTGAGATATGATTTTCTGAAATATACGGTTCGTGACACTACACTGTTAGTGGGGTAAATTTTAAATGAGTCTAAAAATCTTTTAAATTGATGAAAACTCAAAATTTAAAGTGGAATTAGAATCTCCAGCGCCTTCTCTTTCGAATGGTACTAAAATGACTGAAATCCTGTGTGTCAGTCTTGAGATATGATTTTCTGAAATATACGGTTCGTGACACTACACTGTTAGTGGGGTAAATTTTAAATGAGTCTAAAAATCTTTTAAATTGACGAAAACTCAAAATTTAAAGTGGAATTAGAATCTCCAGCGCCTTCTCTTTCGAATGGTACTAAAATGACTGAAATCCTGTGTGTCAGTCTTGAGATATGATTTTCTGAAATATACGGTTCGTGACACTACACTGTTAGTGGGGTAAATTTTAAATGAGTCTAAAAATCTTTTAAATTGATGAAAACTCAAAATTTAAAGTGGAATTAGAATCTCCAGCGCCTTCTCTTTCGAATGGTACTAAAATGACTGAAATCCTGTGTGTCAGTCTTGAGATATGATTTTCTGAAATATACGGTTCGTGACACTACACTGTTAGTGGGGTAAATTTTAAATGAGTCTAAAAATCTTTTAAATTGACGAAAACTCAAAATTTAAAGTGGAATTAGAATCTCCAGCGCCTTCTCTTTCGAATGGTACTAAAATGACTGAAATCCTGTGTGTCAGTCTTGAGATATGATTTTCTGAAATATAAAGCTCATGGCACTACACTGTTAATGGGGTAAATTTTAAATGAGTCTAAAAATCTTTTAAATTGACGAAAACTCAAAATTTAAAGTGGAATTAGAATCTCCAGCGCCTTCTCTTTCGAATGGTACTAAAATGACTGAAATCCTGTGTGTCAGTCTTGAGATATGATTTTCTGAAATATACGGTTCGTGACACTACACTGTTAGTGGGGTAAATTTTAAATGAGTCTAAAAATCTTTTAAATTGACGAAAACTCAAAATTTAAAGTGGAATTAGAATCTCCAGCGCCTTCTCTTTCGAATGGTACTAAAATGACTGAAATCCTGTGTGTCAGTCTTGAGATATGATTTTCTGAAATATACGGTTCGTGACACTACACTGTTAGTGGGGTAAATTTTAAATGAGTCTAAAAATCTTTTAAATTGACGAAAACTCAAAATTTAAAGTGGAATTAGAATCTCCAGCGCCTTCTCTTTCGAATGGTACTAAAATGACTGAAATCCTGTGTGTCAGTCTTGAGATATGATTTTCTGAAATATACGATTCGTGACACTACGCTGTTAGTGGGGTAAATTTTAAATGAGTCTAAAAATCTTTTAAATTGACGAAAACTCAAAATTTAAAGTGGAATTAGAATCTCCAGCGCCTTCTCTTTCGAATGGTACTAAAATGACTGAAATCCTGTGTGTCAGTCTTGAGATATGATTTTCTGAAATATAAAGCTCATGACACTACACTGTTAGTGGGGTAAATTTTAAATGAGTCTAAAAATCTTTTAAATTGACGAAAACTCAAAATTTAAAGTCTAATTAGAATCTCCAGCGCCTTCTCTTTCGAATGGTACTAAAATGACTGAAATCCTGTGTGTCAGTCTTGAGATATGATTTTCTGAAATATACGATTCGTGACACTACGCTGTTAGTGGAGTAAATTTTAAATGAGTCTAAAAATCTTTTAAATTGACGAAAACTCAAAATTTAAAGTGGAATTAGAATCTCCAGCGCCTTCTCTTTCGAATGGTACTAAAATGACTGAAATCCTGTGTGTCAGTCTTGAGATATGATTTTCTGAAATATACGATTCGTGACACTACGCTGTTAGTGGAGTAAATTTTAAATGAGTCTAAAAATCTTTTAAATTGACGAAAACTCAAAATTTAAAGTGGAATTAGAATCTCCAGCGCCTTCTCTTTCGAATGGTACTAAAATGACTGAAATCCTGTGTGTCAGTCTTGAGATATGATTTTCTGAAATATAAAGCTCATGGCACTACACTGTTAATGGGGTAAATTTTAAATGAGTCTAAAAATCTTTTAAATTGACGAAAACTCAAAATTTAAAGTGGAATTAGAATCTCCAGCGCCTTCTCTTTCGAATGGTACTAAAATGACTGAAATCCTGTGTGTCAGTCTTGAGATATGATTTTCTGAAATATACGGTTCGTGACACTACACTGTTAGTGGGGTAAATTTTAAATGAGTCTAAAAATCTTTTAAATTGACGAAAACTCAAAATTTAAAGTGGAATTAGAATCTCCAGCGCCTTCTCTTTCGAATGGTACTAAAATGACTGAAATCCTGTGTGTCAGTCTTGAGATATGATTTTCTGAAATATACGGTTCGTGACACTACACTGTTAGTGGGGTAAATTTTAAATGAGTCTAAAAATCTTTTAAATTGACGAAAACTCAAAATTTAAAGTGGAATTAGAATCTCCAGCGCCTTCTCTTTCGAATGGTACTAAAATGACTGAAATCCTGTGTGTCAGTCTTGAGATATGATTTTCTGAAATATACGATTCGTGACACTACGCTGTTAGTGGGGTAAATTTTAAATGAGTCTAAAAATCTTTTAAATTGACGAAAACTCAAAATTTAAAGTGGAATTAGAATCTCCAGCGCCTTCTCTTTCGAATGGTACTAAAATGACTGAAATCCTGTGTGTCAGTCTTGAGATATGATTTTCTGAAATATAAAGCTCATGACACTACACTGTTAGTGGGGTAAATTTTAAATGAGTCTAAAAATCTTTTAAATTGACGAAAACTCAAAATTTAAAGTGGAATTAGAATCTCCAGCGCCTTCTCTTTCGAATGGTACTAAAATGACTGAAATCCTGTGTGTCAGTCTTGAGATATGATTTTCTGAAATATAAAGCTCATGGCACTACACTGTTAATGGGGTAAATTTTAAATGAGTCTAAAAATCTTTTAAATTGACGAAAACTCAAAATTTAAAGTGGAATTAGAATCTCCAGCGCCTTCTCTTTCGAATGGTACTAAAATGACTGAAATCCTGTGTGTCAGTCTTGAGATATGATTTTCTGAAATATACGGTTCGTGACACTACACTGTTAGTGGGGTAAATTTTAAATGAGTCTAAAAATCTTTTAAATTGATGAAAACTCAAAATTTAAAGTGGAATTAGAATCTCCAGCGCCTTCTCTTTCGAATGGTACTAAAATGACTGAAATCCTGTGTGTCAGTCTTGAGATATGATTTTCTGAAATATACGGTTCGTGACACTACACTGTTAGTGGGGTAAATTTTAAATGAGTCTAAAAATCTTTTAAATTGACGAAAACTCAAAATTTAAAGTGGAATTAGAATCTCCAGCGCCTTCTCTTTCGAATGGTACTAAAATGACTGAAATCCTGTGTGTCAGTCTTGAGATATGATTTTCTGAAATATACGGTTCGTGACACTACACTGTTAGTGGGGTAAATTTTAAATGAGTCTAAAAATCTTTTAAATTGATGAAAACTCAAAATTTAAAGTGGAATTAGAATCTCCAGCGCCTTCTCTTTCGAATGGTACTAAAATGACTGAAATCCTGTGTGTCAGTCTTGAGATATGATTTTCTGAAATATACGGTTCGTGACACTACACTGTTAGTGGGGTAAATTTTAAATGAGTCTAAAAATCTTTTAAATTGACGAAAACTCAAAATTTAAAGTGGAATTAGAATCTCCAGCGCCTTCTCTTTCGAATGGTACTAAAATGACTGAAATCCTGTGTGTCAGTCTTGAGATATGATTTTCTGAAATATAAAGCTCATGGCACTACACTGTTAATGGGGTAAATTTTAAATGAGTCTAAAAATCTTTTAAATTGACGAAAACTCAAAATTTAAAGTGGAATTAGAATCTCCAGCGCCTTCTCTTTCGAATGGTACTAAAATGACTGAAATCCTGTGTGTCAGTCTTGAGATATGATTTTCTGAAATATACGGTTCGTGACACTACACTGTTAGTGGGGTAAATTTTAAATGAGTCTAAAAATCTTTTAAATTGACGAAAACTCAAAATTTAAAGTGGAATTAGAATCTCCAGCGCCTTCTCTTTCGAATGGTACTAAAATGACTGAAATCCTGTGTGTCAGTCTTGAGATATGATTTTCTGAAATATACGGTTCGTGACACTACACTGTTAGTGGGGTAAATTTTAAATGAGTCTAAAAATCTTTTAAATTGACGAAAACTCAAAATTTAAAGTGGAATTAGAATCTCCAGCGCCTTCTCTTTCGAATGGTACTAAAATGACTGAAATCCTGTGTGTCAGTCTTGAGATATGATTTTCTGAAATATACGATTCGTGACACTACGCTGTTAGTGGGGTAAATTTTAAATGAGTCTAAAAATCTTTTAAATTGACGAAAACTCAAAATTTAAAGTGGAATTAGAATCTCCAGCGCCTTCTCTTTCGAATGGTACTAAAATGACTGAAATCCTGTGTGTCAGTCTTGAGATATGATTTTCTGAAATATAAAGCTCATGACACTACACTGTTAGTGGGGTAAATTTTAAATGAGTCTAAAAATCTTTTAAATTGACGAAAACTCAAAATTTAAAGTCTAATTAGAATCTCCAGCGCCTTCTCTTTCGAATGGTACTAAAATGACTGAAATCCTGTGTGTCAGTCTTGAGATATGATTTTCTGAAATATACGATTCGTGACACTACGCTGTTAGTGGAGTAAATTTTAAATGAGTCTAAAAATCTTTTAAATTGACGAAAACTCAAAATTTAAAGTGGAATTAGAATCTCCAGCGCCTTCTCTTTCGAATGGTACTAAAATGACTGAAATCCTGTGTGTCAGTCTTGAGATATGATTTTCTGAAATATACGATTCGTGACACTACGCTGTTAGTGGAGTAAATTTTAAATGAGTCTAAAAATCTTTTAAATTGACGAAAACTCAAAATTTAAAGTGGAATTAGAATCTCCAGCGCCTTCTCTTTCGAATGGTACTAAAATGACTGAAATCCTGTGTGTCAGTCTTGAGATATGATTTTCTGAAATATAAAGCTCATGGCACTACACTGTTAATGGGGTAAATTTTAAATGAGTCTAAAAATCTTTTAAATTGACGAAAACTCAAAATTTAAAGTGGAATTAGAATCTCCAGCGCCTTCTCTTTCGAATGGTACTAAAATGACTGAAATCCTGTGTGTCAGTCTTGAGATATGATTTTCTGAAATATACGGTTCGTGACACTACACTGTTAGTGGGGTAAATTTTAAATGAGTCTAAAAATCTTTTAAATTGACGAAAACTCAAAATTTAAAGTGGAATTAGAATCTCCAGCGCCTTCTCTTTCGAATGGTACTAAAATGACTGAAATCCTGTGTGTCAGTCTTGAGATATGATTTTCTGAAATATACGATTCGTGACACTACGCTGTTAGTGGGGTAAATTTTAAATGAGTCTAAAAATCTTTTAAATTGACGAAAACTCAAAATTTAAAGTGGAATTAGAATCTCCAGCGCCTTCTCTTTCGAATGGTACTAAAATGACTGAAATCCTGTGTGTCAGTCTTGAGATATGATTTTCTGAAATATAAAGCTCATGACACTACACTGTTAGTGGGGTAAATTTTAAATGAGTCTAAAAATCTTTTAAATTGACGAAAACTCAAAATTTAAAGTGGAATTAGAATCTCCAGCGCCTTCTCTTTCGAATGGTACTAAAATGACTGAAATCCTGTGTGTCAGTCTTGAGATATGATTTTCTGAAATATACGATTCGTGACACTACGCTGTTAGTGGAGTAAATTTTAAATGAGTCTAAAAATCTTTTAAATTGACGAAAACTCAAAATTTAAAGTGGAATTAGAATCTCCAGCGCCTTCTCTTTCGAATGGTACTAAAATGACTGAAATCCTGTGTGTCAGTCTTGAGATATGATTTTCTGAAATATAAAGCTCATGACACTACACTGTTAGTGGGGTAAATTTTAAATGAGTCTAAAAATCTTTTAAATTGACGAAAACTCAAAATTTAAAGTGGAATTAGAATCTCCAGCGCCTTCTCTTTCGAATGGTACTAAAATGACTGAAATCCTGTGTGTCAGTCTTGAGATATGATTTTCTGAAATATAAAGCTCATGACACTACACTGTTAGTGGGGTAAATTTTAAATGAGTCTAAAAATCTTTTAAATTGACGAAAACTCAAAATTTAAAGTGGAATTAGAATCTCCAGCGCCTTCTCTTTCGAATGGTACTAAAATGACTGAAATCCTGTGTGTCAGTCTTGAGATATGATTTTCTGAAATATAAAGCTCATGGCACTACACTGTTAATGGGGTAAATTTTAAATGAGTCTAAAAATCTTTTAAATTGACGAAAACTCAAAATTTAAAGTGGAATTAGAATCTCCAGCGCCTTCTCTTTCGAACGGTACTAAAATGACTGAAATCCTGTGTGTCAGTCTTGAGATATGATTTTCTGAAATATACGGTTCGTGACACTACACTGTTAGTGGGGTAAATTTTAAATGAGTCTAAAAATCTTTTAAATTGATGAAAACTCAAAATTTAAAGTGGAATTAGAATCTCCAGCGCCTTCTCTTTCGAATGGTACTAAAATGACTGAAATCCTGTGTGTCAGTCTTGAGATATGATTTTCTGAAATATACGGTTCGTGACACTACACTGTTAGTGGGGTAAATTTTAAATGAGTCTAAAAATCTTTTAAATTGACGAAAACTCAAAATTTAAAGTGGAATTAGAATCTCCAGCGCCTTCTCTTTCGAATGGTACTAAAATGACTGAAATCCTGTGTGTCAGTCTTGAGATATGATTTTCTGAAATATAAAGCTCATGGCACTACACTGTTAATGGGGTAAATTTTAAATGAGTCTAAAAATCTTTTAAATTGACGAAAACTCAAAATTTAAAGTGGAATTAGAATCTCCAGCGCCTTCTCTTTCGAATGGTACTAAAATGACTGAAATCCTGTGTGTCAGTCTTGAGATATGATTTTCTGAAATATACGGTTCGTGACACTACACTGTTAGTGGGGTAAATTTTAAATGAGTCTAAAAATCTTTTAAATTGACGAAAACTCAAAATTTAAAGTGGAATTAGAATCTCCAGCGCCTTCTCTTTCGAATGGTACTAAAATGACTGAAATCCTGTGTGTCAGTCTTGAGATATGATTTTCTGAAATATACGGTTCGTGACACTACACTGTTAGTGGGGTAAATTTTAAATGAGTCTAAAAATCTTTTAAATTGACGAAAACTCAAAATTTAAAGTGGAATTAGAATCTCCAGCGCCTTCTCTTTCGAATGGTACTAAAATGACTGAAATCCTGTGTGTCAGTCTTGAGATATGATTTTCTGAAATATAAAGCTCATGACACTACACTGTTAGTGGGGTAAATTTTAAATGAGTCTAAAAATCTTTTAAATTGACGAAAACTCAAAATTTAAAGTCTAATTAGAATCTCCAGCGCCTTCTCTTTCGAATGGTACTAAAATGACTGAAATCCTGTGTGTCAGTCTTGAGATATGATTTTCTGAAATATACGATTCGTGACACTACGCTGTTAGTGGAGTAAATTTTAAATGAGTCTAAAAATCTTTTAAATTGACGAAAACTCAAAATTTAAAGTGGAATTAGAATCTCCAGCGCCTTCTCTTTCGAATGGTACTAAAATGACTGAAATCCTGTGTGTCAGTCTTGAGATATGATTTTCTGAAATATACGATTCGTGACACTACGCTGTTAGTGGAGTAAATTTTAAATGAGTCTAAAAATCTTTTAAATTGACGAAAACTCAAAATTTAAAGTGGAATTAGAATCTCCAGCGCCTTCTCTTTCGAATGGTACTAAAATGACTGAAATCCTGTGTGTCAGTCTTGAGATATGATTTTCTGAAATATAAAGCTCATGGCACTACACTGTTAATGGGGTAAATTTTAAATGAGTCTAAAAATCTTTTAAATTGACGAAAACTCAAAATTTAAAGTGGAATTAGAATCTCCAGCGCCTTCTCTTTCGAATGGTACTAAAATGACTGAAATCCTGTGTGTCAGTCTTGAGATATGATTTTCTGAAATATACGGTTCGTGACACTACACTGTTAGTGGGGTAAATTTTAAATGAGTCTAAAAATCTTTTAAATTGACGAAAACTCAAAATTTAAAGTGGAATTAGAATCTCCAGCGCCTTCTCTTTCGAATGGTACTAAAATGACTGAAATCCTGTGTGTCAGTCTTGAGATATGATTTTCTGAAATATACGGTTCGTGACACTACACTGTTAGTGGGGTAAATTTTAAATGAGTCTAAAAATCTTTTAAATTGACGAAAACTCAAAATTTAAAGTGGAATTAGAATCTCCAGCGCCTTCTCTTTCGAATGGTACTAAAATGACTGAAATCCTGTGTGTCAGTCTTGAGATATGATTTTCTGAAATATACGATTCGTGACACTACGCTGTTAGTGGGGTAAATTTTAAATGAGTCTAAAAATCTTTTAAATTGACGAAAACTCAAAATTTAAAGTGGAATTAGAATCTCCAGCGCCTTCTCTTTCGAATGGTACTAAAATGACTGAAATCCTGTGTGTCAGTCTTGAGATATGATTTTCTGAAATATAAAGCTCATGACACTACACTGTTAGTGGGGTAAATTTTAAATGAGTCTAAAAATCTTTTAAATTGACGAAAACTCAAAATTTAAAGTCTAATTAGAATCTCCAGCGCCTTCTCTTTCGAATGGTACTAAAATGACTGAAATCCTGTGTGTCAGTCTTGAGATATGATTTTCTGAAATATACGATTCGTGACACTACGCTGTTAGTGGAGTAAATTTTAAATGAGTCTAAAAATCTTTTAAATTGACGAAAACTCAAAATTTAAAGTGGAATTAGAATCTCCAGCGCCTTCTCTTTCGAATGGTACTAAAATGACTGAAATCCTGTGTGTCAGTCTTGAGATATGATTTTCTGAAATATACGATTCGTGACACTACACTGTTAGTGGGGTAAATTTTAAATGAGTCTAAAAATCTTTTAAATTGACGAAAACTCAAAATTTAAAGTGGAATTAGAATCTCCAGCGCCTTCTCTTTCGAATGGTACTAAAATGACTGAAATCCTTTGTGTCAGTCTTGAGATATGATTTTCTGAAATATACGGTTCGTGACACTACACTGTTAGTGGGGTAAATTTTAAATGAGTCTAAAAATCTTTTAAATTGACGAAAACTCAAAATTTAAAGTGTAATTAGAATCTCCAGCGCCTTCTCTTTCGAATGGTACTAAAATGACTGAAATCCTGTGTGTCAGTCTTGAGATATGATTTTCTGAAATATACGATTCGTGACACTACGCTGTTAGTGGGGTAAATTTTAAATGAGTCTAAAAATCTTTTAAATTGGCGAAAACTGAATATTTAAAGTGGAATTAGAATCTCCATCGCCTTCTCTTTCGAATGGTACTAAAATGACTGAAATCCTGTGTGTCAGTCTTGAGATATGATTTTCTGAAATATACGATTCGTGACACTACACTGTTAGTGGGGTAAATTTTAAATGAGTCTAAAAATCTTTTAAATTGACGAAAACTCAATATTTAAAGTGGAATTAGAATCTCCAGCGCCTTCTCTTTCGAATGGTACTAAAATGACTGAAATCCTGTGTGTCAGTCTTGAGATATGATTTTCTGAAATATACGATTCGTGACACTACACTGTTAGTGGGGTAAATTTTAAATGAGTCTAAAAATCTTTTAAATTGACGAAAACTCAAAATTTAAAGTGGAATTAGAATCTCCAGCGCCTTCTCTTTCGAATGGTACTAAAATGACTGAAATCCTGTGTGTCAGTCTTGAGATATGATTTTCTGAAATATACGATTCGTGACACTACACTGTTAGTGGGGTAAATTTTAAATGAGTCTAAAAATCTTTTAAATTGACGAAAACTCAAAATTTAAAGTCTAATTAGAATCTCCAGCGCCTTCTCTTTCGAATGGTACTAAAATGACTGAAATCCTTTGTGTCAGTCTTGAGATATGATTTTCTGAAATATACGGTTCGTGACACTACACTGTTAGTGGGGTAAATTTTAAATGAGTCTAAAAATCTTTTAAATTGACGAAAACTCAAAATTTAAAGTGGAATTAGAATCTCCAGCGCCTTCTCTTTCGAATGGTACTAAAATGACTGAAATCCTGTGTGTCAGTCTTGAGATATGATTTTCTGAAATATACGATTCGTGACACTACACTGTTAGTGGGGTAAATTTTAAATGAGTCTAAAAATCTTTTAAATTGACGAAAACTCAAAATTTAAAGTGGAATTAGAATCTCCAGCGCCTTCTCTTTCGAATGGTACTAAAATGACTGAAATCCTGTGTGTCAGTCTTGAGATATGATTTTCTGAAATATAAAGCTCATGACACTACACTGTTAGTGGGGTAAATTTTAAATGAGTCTAAAAATCTTTTAAATTGACGAAAACTCAAAATTTAAAGTGGAATTAGAATCTCCAGCGCCTTCTCTTTCGAATGGTACTAAAATGACTGAAATCCTTTGTGTCAGTCTTGAGATATGATTTTCTGAAATATACGGTTCGTGACACTACACTGTTAGTGGGGTAAATTTTAAATGAGTCTAAAAATCTTTTAAATTGACGAAAACTCAAAATTTAAAGTGGAATTAGAATCTCCAGCGCCTTCTCTTTCGAATGGTACTAAAATGACTGAAATCCTTTGTGTCAGTCTTGAGATATGATTTTCTGAAATATACGGTTCGTGACACTACACTGTTAGTGGGGTAAATTTTAAATGAGTCTAAAAATCTTTTAAATTGACGAAAACTCAAAATTTAAAGTGGAATTAGAATCTCCAGCGCCTTCTCTTTCGAATGGTACTAAAATGACTGAAATCCTGTGTGTCAGTCTTGAGATATGATTTTCTGAAATATACGATTCGTGACACTACACTGTTAGTGGGGTAAATTTTAAATGAGTCTAAAAATCTTTTAAATTGACGAAAACTCAAAATTTAAAGTGGAATTAGAATCTCCAGCGCCTTCTCTTTCGAATGGTACTAAAATGACTGAAATCCTGTGTGTCAGTCTTGAGATATGATTTTCTGAAATATAAAGCTCATGACACTACACTGTTAGTGGGGTAAATTTTAAATGAGTCTAAAAATCTTTTAAATTGACGAAAACTCAAAATTTAAAGTGGAATTAGAATCTCCAGCGCCTTCTCTTTCGAATGGTACTAAAATGACTGAAATCCTTTGTGTCAGTCTTGAGATATGATTTTCTGAAATATACGGTTCGTGACACTACACTGTTAGTGGGGTAAATTTTAAATGAGTCTAAAAATCTTTTAAATTGACGAAAACTCAAAATTTAAAGTGGAATTAGAATCTCCAGCGCCTTCTCTTTCGAATGGTACTAAAATGACTGAAATCCTGTGTGTCAGTCTTGAGATATGATTTTCTGAAATATACGATTCGTGACACTACACTGTTAGTGGGGTAAATTTTAAATGAGTCTAAAAATCTTTTAAATTGACGAAAACTCAAAATTTAAAGTGGAATTAGAATCTCCAGCGCCTTCTCTTTCGAATGGTACTAAAATGACTGAAATCCTGTGTGTCAGTCTTGAGATATGATTTTCTGAAATATAAAGCTCATGACACTACACTGTTAGTGGGGTAAATTTTAAATGAGTCTAAAAATCTTTTAAATTGACGAAAACTCAAAATTTAAAGTGGAATTAGAATCTCCAGCGCCTTCTCTTTCGAATGGTACTAAAATGACTGAAATCCTGTGTGTCAGTCTTGAGATATGATTTTCTGAAATATACGATTCGTGACACTACACTGTTAGTGGGGTAAATTTTAAATGAGTCTAAAAATCTTTTAAATTGACGAAAACTCAAAATTTAAAGTGGAATTAGAATCTCCAGCGCCTTCTCTTTCGAATGGTACTAAAATGACTGAAATCCTGTGTGTCAGTCTTGAGATATGATTTTCTGAAATATAAAGCTCATGACACTACACTGTTAGTGGGGTAAATTTTAAATGAGTCTAAAAATCTTTTAAATTGACGAAAACTCAAAATTTAAAGTGGAATTAGAATCTCCAGCGCCTTCTCTTTCGAATGGTACTAAAATGACTGAAATCCTGTGTGTCAGTCTTGAGATATGATTTTCTGAAATATACGATTCGTGACACTACACTGTTAGTGGGGTAAATTTTAAATGAGTCTAAAAATCTTTTAAATTGACGAAAACTCAAAATTTAAAGTGGAATTAGAATCTCCAGCGCCTTCTCTTTCGAATGGTACTAAAATGACTGAAATCCTGTGTGTCAGTCTTGAGATATGATTTTCTGAAATATAAAGCTCATGACACTACACTGTTAGTGCGGTAAATTTTAAATGAGTCTAAAAATCTTTTAAATTGACGAAAACTCAAAATTTAAAGTCTAATTAGAATCTCCAGCGCCTTCTCTTTCGAATGGTACTAAAATGACTGAAATCCTGTGTGTCAGTCTTGAGATATGATTTTCTGAAATATAAAGCTCATGACACTACACTGTTAGTGGGGTAAATTTTAAATGAGTCTAAAAATCTTTTAAATTGACGAAAACTCAAAATTTAAAGTCTAATTAGAATCTCCAGCGCCTTCTCTTTCGAATGGTACTAAAATGACTGAAATCCTGTGTGTCAGTCTTGAGATATGATTTTCTGAAATATACGGTTCGTGACACTACACTGTTAGTGGGGTAAATTTTAAATGAGTCTAAAAATCTTTTAAATTGACGAAAACTCAAAATTTAAAGTGGAATTAGAATCTCCAGCGCCTTCTCTTTCGAATGGTACTAAAATGACTGAAATCCTGTGTGTCAGTCTTGAGATATGATTTTCTGAAATATAAAGCTCATGGCACTACACTGTTAATGGGGTAAATTTTAAATGAGTCTAAAAATCTTTTAAATTGACGAAAACTCAAAATTTAAAGTGGAATTAGAATCTCCAGCGCCTTCTCTTTCGAATGGTACTAAAATGACTGAAATCCTGTGTGTCAGTCTTGAGATATGATTTTCTGAAATATACGGTTCGTGACACTACACTGTTAGTGGGGTAAATTTTAAATGAGTCTAAAAATCTTTTAAATTGACGAAAACTCAAAATATAAAGTGGAATTAGAATCTCCAGCGCCTTCTCTTTCGAATGGTACTAAAATGACTGAAATCCTGTGTGTCAGTCTTGAGATATGATTTTCTGAAATATAAAGCTCATGGCACTACACTGTTAATGGGGTAAATTTTAAATGAGTCTAAAAATCTTTTAAATTGACGAAAACTCAAAATTTAAAGTGGAATTAGAATCTCCAGCGCCTTCTCTTTCGAATGGTACTAAAATGACTGAAATCCTGTGTGTCAGTCTTGAGATATGATTTTCTGAAATATACGGTTCGTGACACTACACTGTTAGTGGGGTAAATTTTAAATGAGTCTAAAAATCTTTTAAATTGACGAAAACTCAAAATTTAAAGTGGAATTAGAATCTCCAGCGCCTTCTCTTTCGAATGGTACTAAAATGACTGAAATCCTGTGTGTCAGTCTTGAGATATGATTTTCTGAAATATACGGTTCGTGACACTACACTGTTAGTGGGGTAAATTTTAAATGAGTCTAAAAATCTTTTAAATTGACGAAAACTCAAAATTTAAAGTGGAATTAGAATCTCCAGCGCCTTCTCTTTCGAATGGTACTAAAATGACTGAAATCCTGTGTGTCAGTCTTGAGATATGATTTTCTGAAATATACGATTCGTGACACTACGCTGTTAGTGGAGTAAATTTTAAATGAGTCTAAAAATCTTTTAAATTGACGAAAACTCAAAATTTAAAGTGGAATTAGAATCTCCAGCGCCTTCTCTTTCGAATGGTACTAAAATGACTGAAATCCTGTGTGTCAGTCTTGAGATATGATTTTCTGAAATATACGATTCGTGACACTACACTGTTAGTGGGGTAAATTTTAAATGAGTCTAAAAATCTTTTAAATTGACGAAAACTCAAAATTTAAAGTGGAATTAGAATCTCCAGCGCCTTCTCTTTCGAATGGTACTAAAATGACTGAAATCCTTTGTGTCAGTCTTGAGATATGATTTTCTGAAATATACGGTTCGTGACACTACACTGTTAGTGGGGTAAATTTTAAATGAGTCTAAAAATCTTTTAAATTGACGAAAACTCAAAATTTAAAGTGTAATTAGAATCTCCAGCGCCTTCTCTTTCGAATGGTACTAAAATGACTGAAATCCTGTGTGTCAGTCTTGAGATATGATTTTCTGAAATATACGATTCGTGACACTACGCTGTTAGTGGGGTAAATTTTAAATGAGTCTAAAAATCTTTTAAATTGGCGAAAACTGAATATTTAAAGTGGAATTAGAATCTCCAGCGCCTTCTCTTTCGAATGGTACTAAAATGACTGAAATCCTGTGTGTCAGTCTTGAGATATGATTTTCTGAAATATACGATTCGTGACACTACACTGTTAGTGGGGTAAATTTTAAATGAGTCTAAAAATCTTTTAAATTGACGAAAACTCAAAATTTAAAGTGGAATTAGAATCTCCAGCGCCTTCTCTTTCGAATGGTACTAAAATGACTGAAATCCTGTGTGTCAGTCTTGAGATATGATTTTCTGAAATATACGATTCGTGACACTACACTGTTAGTGGGGTAAATTTTAAATGAGTCTAAAAATCTTTTAAATTGACGAAAACTCAAAATTTAAAGTGGAATTAGAATCTCCAGCGCCTTCTCTTTCGAATGGTACTAAAATGACTGAAATCCTGTGTGTCAGTCTTGAGATATGATTTTCTGAAATATACGATTCGTGACACTACGCTGTTAGTGGGGTAAATTTTAAATGAGTCTAAAAATCTTTTAAATTGGCGAAAACTGAATATTTAAAGTGGAATTAGAATCTCCAGCGCCTTCTCTTTCGAATGGTACTAAAATGACTGAAATCCTGTGTGTCAGTCTTGAGATATGATTTTCTGAAATATACGATTCGTGACACTACGCTGTTAGTGGGGTAAATTTTAAATGAGTCTAAAAATCTTTTAAATTGGCGAAAACTGAATATTTAAAGTGGAATTAGAATCTCCAGCGCCTTCTCTTTCGAATGGTACTAAAATGACTGAAATCCTGTGTGTCAGTCTTGAGATATGATTTTCTGAAATATACGGTTCGTGACACTACACTGTTAGTGGGGTAAATTTTAAATGAGTCTAAAAATCTTTTAAATTGACGAAAACTCAAAATTTAAAGTGGAATTAGAATCTCCAGCGCCTTCTCTTTCGAATGGTACTAAAATGACTGAAATCCTGTGTGTCAGTCTTGAGATATGATTTTCTGAAATATACGATTCGTGACACTACACTGTTAGTGGGGTAAATTTTAAATGAGTCTAAAAATCTTTTAAATTGACGAAAACTCAAAATTTAAAGTGGAATTAGAATCTCCAGCGCCTTCTCTTTCGAATGGTACTAAAATGACTGAAATCCTGTGTGTCAGTCTTGAGATATGATTTTCTGAAATATACGATTCGTGACACTACACTGTTAGTGGGGTAAATTTTAAATGAGTCTAAAAATCTTTTAAATTGACGAAAACTCAAAATTTAAAGTGGAATTAGAATCTCCAGCGCCTTCTCTTTCGAATGGTACTAAAATGACTGAAATCCTGTGTGTCAGTCTTGAGATATGATTTTCTGAAATATACGATTCGTGACACTACGCTGTTAGTGGGGTAAATTTTAAATGAGTCTAAAAATCTTTTAAATTGGCGAAAACTGAATATTTAAAGTGGAATTAGAATCTCCAGCGCCTTCTCTTTCGAATGGTACTAAAATGACTGAAATCCTGTGTGTCAGTCTTGAGATATGATTTTCTGAAATATACGATTCGTGACACTACACTGTTAGTGGGGTAAATTTTAAATGAGTCTAAAAATCTTTTAAATTGACGAAAACTCAAAATTTAAAGTGGAATTAGAATCTCCAGCGCCTTCTCTTTCGAATGGTACTAAAATGACTGAAATCCTTTGTGTCAGTCTTGAGATATGATTTTCTGAAATATACGGTTCGTGACACTACACTGTTAGTGGGGTAAATTTTAAATGAGTCTAAAAATCTTTTAAATTGACGAAAACTCAAAATTTAAAGTGTAATTAGAATCTCCAGCGCCTTCTCTTTCGAATGGTACTAAAATGACTGAAATCCTGTGTGTCAGTCTTGAGATATGATTTTCTGAAATATACGATTCGTGACACTACGCTGTTAGTGGGGTAAATTTTAAATGAGTCTAAAAATCTTTTAAATTGGCGAAAACTGAATATTTAAAGTGGAATTAGAATCTCCAGCGCCTTCTCTTTCGAATGGTACTAAAATGACTGAAATCCTGTGTGTCAGTCTTGAGATATGATTTTCTGAAATATACGATTCGTGACACTACACTGTTAGTGGGGTAAATTTTAAATGAGTCTAAAAATCTTTTAAATTGACGAAAACTCAAAATTTAAAGTGGAATTAGAATCTCCAGCGCCTTCTCTTTCGAATGGTACTAAAATGACTGAAATCCTGTGTGTCAGTCTTGAGATATGATTTTCTGAAATATACGATTCGTGACACTACACTGTTAGTGGGGTAAATTTTAAATGAGTCTAAAAATCTTTTAAATTGACGAAAACTCAAAATTTAAAGTGGAATTAGAATCTCCAGCGCCTTCTCTTTCGAATGGTACTAAAATGACTGAAATCCTGTGTGTCAGTCTTGAGATATGATTTTCTGAAATATACGATTCGTGACACTACGCTGTTAGTGGGGTAAATTTTAAATGAGTCTAAAAATCTTTTAAATTGGCGAAAACTGAATATTTAAAGTGGAATTAGAATCTCCAGCGCCTTCTCTTTCGAATGGTACTAAAATGACTGAAATCCTGTGTGTCAGTCTTGAGATATGATTTTCTGAAATATACGATTCGTGACACTACGCTGTTAGTGGGGTAAATTTTAAATGAGTCTAAAAATCTTTTAAATTGGCGAAAACTGAATATTTAAAGTGGAATTAGAATCTCCAGCGCCTTCTCTTTCGAATGGTACTAAAATGACTGAAATCCTGTGTGTCAGTCTTGAGATATGATTTTCTGAAATATACGGTTCGTGACACTACACTGTTAGTGGGGTAAATTTTAAATGAGTCTAAAAATCTTTTAAATTGACGAAAACTCAAAATTTAAAGTGGAATTAGAATCTCCAGCGCCTTCTCTTTCGAATGGTACTAAAATGACTGAAATCCTGTGTGTCAGTCTTGAGATATGATTTTCTGAAATATACGATTCGTGACACTACACTGTTAGTGGGGTAAATTTTAAATGAGTCTAAAAATCTTTTAAATTGACGAAAACTCAAAATTTAAAGTGGAATTAGAATCTCCAGCGCCTTCTCTTTCGAATGGTACTAAAATGACTGAAATCCTGTGTGTCAGTCTTGAGATATGATTTTCTGAAATATACGATTCGTGACACTACACTGTTAGTGGGGTAAATTTTAAATGAGTCTAAAAATCTTTTAAATTGACGAAAACTCAAAATTTAAAGTGGAATTAGAATCTCCAGCGCCTTCTCTTTCGAATGGTACTAAAATGACTGAAATCCTGTGTGTCAGTCTTGAGATATGATTTTCTGAAATATACGATTCGTGACACTACGCTGTTAGTGGGGTAAATTTTAAATGAGTCTAAAAATCTTTTAAATTGACGAAAACTCAAAATTTAAAGTGGAATTAGAATCTCCAGCGCCTTCTCTTTCGAATGGTACTAAAATGACTGAAATCCTGTGTGTCAGTCTTGAGATATGATTTTCTGAAATATACGGTTCGTGACACTACACTGTTAGTGGGGTAAATTTTAAATGAGTCTAAAAATCTTTTAAATTGACGAAAACTCAAAATTTAAAGTGGAATTAGAATCTCCAGCGCCTTCTCTTTCGAATGGTACTAAAATGACTGAAATCCTGTGTGTCAGTCTTGAGATATGATTTTCTGAAATATACGATTCGTGACACTACACTGTTAGTGGGGTAAATTTTAAATGAGTCTAAAAATCTTTTAAATTGACGAAAACTCAAAATTTAAAGTGGAATTAGAATCTCCAGCGCCTTCTCTTTCGAATGGTACTAAAATGACTGAAATCCTGTGTGTCAGTCTTGAGATATGATTTTCTGAAATATACGATTCGTGACACTACGCTGTTAGTGGGGTAAATTTTAAATGAGTCTAAAAATCTTTTAAATTGGCGAAAACTGAATATTTAAAGTGGAATTAGAATCTCCAGCGCCTTCTCTTTCGAATGGTACTAAAATGACTGAAATCCTGTGTGTCAGTCTTGAGATATGATTTTCTGAAATATACGATTCGTGACACTACACTGTTAGTGGGGTAAATTTTAAATGAGTCTAAAAATCTTTTAAATTGACGAAAACTCAAAATTTAAAGTGGAATTAGAATCTCCAGCGCCTTCTCTTTCGAATGGTACTAAAATGACTGAAATCCTTTGTGTCAGTCTTGAGATATGATTTTCTGAAATATACGGTTCGTGACACTACACTGTTAGTGGGGTAAATTTTAAATGAGTCTAAAAATCTTTTAAATTGACGAAAACTCAAAATTTAAAGTGTAA
Source organism: Caenorhabditis virilis (assembly GCA_964036255.1). Classification (NCBI taxonomy): domain Eukaryota; kingdom Metazoa; phylum Nematoda; class Chromadorea; order Rhabditida; family Rhabditidae; genus Caenorhabditis; species Caenorhabditis virilis. The sequence goes on along the minus strand of OZ038416.1, from coordinate 2,690,032 downwards.
TTAGAATCTCCAGCGCCTTCTCTTTCGAATGGTACTAAAATGACTGAAATCCTGTGTGTCAGTCTTGAGATATGATTTTCTGAAATATACGATTCGTGACACTACGCTGTTAGTGGGGTAAATTTTAAATGAGTCTAAAAATCTTTTAAATTGGCGAAAACTGAATATTTAAAGTGGAATTAGAATCTCCAGCGCCTTCTCTTTCGAATGGTACTAAAATGACTGAAATCCTGTGTGTCAGTCTTGAGATATGATTTTCTGAAATATACGATTCGTGACACTACACTGTTAGTGGGGTAAATTTTAAATGAGTCTAAAAATCTTTTAAATTGACGAAAACTCAAAATTTAAAGTGGAATTAGAATCTCCAGCGCCTTCTCTTTCGAATGGTACTAAAATGACTGAAATCCTGTGTGTCAGTCTTGAGATATGATTTTCTGAAATATACGATTCGTGACACTACACTGTTAGTGGGGTAAATTTTAAATGAGTCTAAAAATCTTTTAAATTGACGAAAACTCAAAATTTAAAGTGGAATTAGAATCTCCAGCGCCTTCTCTTTCGAATGGTACTAAAATGACTGAAATCCTGTGTGTCAGTCTTGAGATATGATTTTCTGAAATATACGATTCGTGACACTACGCTGTTAGTGGGGTAAATTTTAAATGAGTCTAAAAATCTTTTAAATTGGCGAAAACTGAATATTTAAAGTGGAATTAGAATCTCCAGCGCCTTCTCTTTCGAATGGTACTAAAATGACTGAAATCCTGTGTGTCAGTCTTGAGATATGATTTTCTGAAATATACGATTCGTGACACTACGCTGTTAGTGGGGTAAATTTTAAATGAGTCTAAAAATCTTTTAAATTGGCGAAAACTGAATATTTAAAGTGGAATTAGAATCTCCAGCGCCTTCTCTTTCGAATGGTACTAAAATGACTGAAATCCTGTGTGTCAGTCTTGAGATATGATTTTCTGAAATATACGGTTCGTGACACTACACTGTTAGTGGGGTAAATTTTAAATGAGTCTAAAAATCTTTTAAATTGACGAAAACTCAAAATTTAAAGTGGAATTAGAATCTCCAGCGCCTTCTCTTTCGAATGGTACTAAAATGACTGAAATCCTGTGTGTCAGTCTTGAGATATGATTTTCTGAAATATACGATTCGTGACACTACACTGTTAGTGGGGTAAATTTTAAATGAGTCTAAAAATCTTTTAAATTGACGAAAACTCAAAATTTAAAGTGGAATTAGAATCTCCAGCGCCTTCTCTTTCGAATGGTACTAAAATGACTGAAATCCTGTGTGTCAGTCTTGAGATATGATTTTCTGAAATATACGATTCGTGACACTACACTGTTAGTGGGGTAAATTTTAAATGAGTCTAAAAATCTTTTAAATTGACGAAAACTCAAAATTTAAAGTGGAATTAGAATCTCCAGCGCCTTCTCTTTCGAATGGTACTAAAATGACTGAAATCCTGTGTGTCAGTCTTGAGATATGATTTTCTGAAATATACGATTCGTGACACTACGCTGTTAGTGGGGTAAATTTTAAATGAGTCTAAAAATCTTTTAAATTGACGAAAACTCAAAATTTAAAGTGGAATTAGAATCTCCAGCGCCTTCTCTTTCGAATGGTACTAAAATGACTGAAATCCTGTGTGTCAGTCTTGAGATATGATTTTCTGAAATATACGGTTCGTGACACTACACTGTTAGTGGGGTAAATTTTAAATGAGTCTAAAAATCTTTTAAATTGACGAAAACTCAAAATTTAAAGTGGAATTAGAATCTCCAGCGCCTTCTCTTTCGAATGGTACTAAAATGACTGAAATCCTGTGTGTCAGTCTTGAGATATGATTTTCTGAAATATACGATTCGTGACACTACACTGTTAGTGGGGTAAATTTTAAATGAGTCTAAAAATCTTTTAAATTGACGAAAACTCAAAATTTAAAGTGGAATTAGAATCTCCAGCGCCTTCTCTTTCGAATGGTACTAAAATGACTGAAATCCTGTGTGTCAGTCTTGAGATATGATTTTCTGAAATATACGATTCGTGACACTACGCTGTTAGTGGGGTAAATTTTAAATGAGTCTAAAAATCTTTTAAATTGGCGAAAACTGAATATTTAAAGTGGAATTAGAATCTCCAGCGCCTTCTCTTTCGAATGGTACTAAAATGACTGAAATCCTGTGTGTCAGTCTTGAGATATGATTTTCTGAAATATACGGTTCGTGACACTACACTGTTAGTGGGGTAAATTTTAAATGAGTCTAAAAATCTTTTAAATTGACGAAAACTCAAAATTTAAAGTGGAATTAGAATCTCCAGCGCCTTCTCTTTCGAATGGTACTAAAATGACTGAAATCCTGTGTGTCAGTCTTGAGATATGATTTTCTGAAATATACGATTCGTGACACTACGCTGTTAGTGGAGTAAATTTTAAATGAGTCTAAAAATCTTTTAAATTGACGAAAACTCAAAATTTAAAGTGGAATTAGAATCTCCAGCGCCTTCTCTTTCGAATGGTACTAAAATGACTGAAATCCTGTGTGTCAGTCTTGAGATATGATTTTCTGAAATATACGATTCGTGACACTACACTGTTAGTGGGGTAAATTTTAAATGAGTCTAAAAATCTTTTAAATTGACGAAAACTCAAAATTTAAAGTGGAATTAGAATCTCCAGCGCCTTCTCTTTCGAATGGTACTAAAATGACTGAAATCCTTTGTGTCAGTCTTGAGATATGATTTTCTGAAATATACGGTTCGTGACACTACACTGTTAGTGGGGTAAATTTTAAATGAGTCTAAAAATCTTTTAAATTGACGAAAACTCAAAATTTAAAGTGGAATTAGAATCTCCAGCGCCTTCTCTTTCGAATGGTACTAAAATGACTGAAATCCTGTGTGTCAGTCTTGAGATATGATTTTCTGAAATATACGATTCGTGACACTACGCTGTTAGTGGGGTAAATTTTAAATGAGTCTAAAAATCTTTTAAATTGGCGAAAACTGAATATTTAAAGTGGAATTAGAATCTCCAGCGCCTTCTCTTTCGAATGGTACTAAAATGACTGAAATCCTGTGTGTCAGTCTTGAGATATGATTTTCTGAAATATACGATTCGTGACACTACGCTGTTAGTGGGGTAAATTTTAAATGAGTCTAAAAATCTTTTAAATTGGCGAAAACTGAATATTTAAAGTGGAATTAGAATCTCCAGCGCCTTCTCTTTCGAATGGTACTAAAATGACTGAAATCCTGTGTGTCAGTCTTGAGATATGATTTTCTGAAATATACGGTTCGTGACACTACACTGTTAGTGGGGTAAATTTTAAATGAGTCTAAAAATCTTTTAAATTGACGAAAACTCAAAATTTAAAGTGGAATTAGAATCTCCAGCGCCTTCTCTTTCGAATGGTACTAAAATGACTGAAATCCTGTGTGTCAGTCTTGAGATATGATTTTCTGAAATATACGATTCGTGACACTACACTGTTAGTGGGGTAAATTTTAAATGAGTCTAAAAATCTTTTAAATTGACGAAAACTCAAAATTTAAAGTGGAATTAGAATCTCCAGCGCCTTCTCTTTCGAATGGTACTAAAATGACTGAAATCCTGTGTGTCAGTCTTGAGATATGATTTTCTGAAATATACGATTCGTGACACTACACTGTTAGTGGGGTAAATTTTAAATGAGTCTAAAAATCTTTTAAATTGACGAAAACTCAAAATTTAAAGTGGAATTAGAATCTCCAGCGCCTTCTCTTTCGAATGGTACTAAAATGACTGAAATCCTGTGTGTCAGTCTTGAGATATGATTTTCTGAAATATACGATTCGTGACACTACGCTGTTAGTGGGGTAAATTTTAAATGAGTCTAAAAATCTTTTAAATTGGCGAAAACTGAATATTTAAAGTGGAATTAGAATCTCCAGCGCCTTCTCTTTCGAATGGTACTAAAATGACTGAAATCCTGTGTGTCAGTCTTGAGATATGATTTTCTGAAATATACGGTTCGTGACACTACACTGTTAGTGGGGTAAATTTTAAATGAGTCTAAAAATCTTTTAAATTGACGAAAACTCAAAATTTAAAGTGGAATTAGAATCTCCAGCGCCTTCTCTTTCGAATGGTACTAAAATGACTGAAATCCTGTGTGTCAGTCTTGAGATATGATTTTCTGAAATATACGATTCGTGACACTACACTGTTAGTGGGGTAAATTTTAAATGAGTCTAAAAATCTTTTAAATTGACGAAAACTCAAAATTTAAAGTGGAATTAGAATCTCCAGCGCCTTCTCTTTCGAATGGTACTAAAATGACTGAAATCCTGTGTGTCAGTCTTGAGATATGATTTTCTGAAATATACGATTCGTGACACTACGCTGTTAGTGGGGTAAATTTTAAATGAGTCTAAAAATCTTTTAAATTGGCGAAAACTGAATATTTAAAGTGGAATTAGAATCTCCAGCGCCTTCTCTTTCGAATGGTACTAAAATGACTGAAATCCTGTGTGTCAGTCTTGAGATATGATTTTCTGAAATATACGGTTCGTGACACTACACTGTTAGTGGGGTAAATTTTAAATGAGTCTAAAAATCTTTTAAATTGACGAAAACTCAAAATTTAAAGTGGAATTAGAATCTCCAGCGCCTTCTCTTTCGAATGGTACTAAAATGACTGAAATCCTGTGTGTCAGTCTTGAGATATGATTTTCTGAAATATACGATTCGTGACACTACGCTGTTAGTGGAGTAAATTTTAAATGAGTCTAAAAATCTTTTAAATTGACGAAAACTCAAAATTTAAAGTGGAATTAGAATCTCCAGCGCCTTCTCTTTCGAATGGTACTAAAATGACTGAAATCCTGTGTGTCAGTCTTGAGATATGATTTTCTGAAATATACGATTCGTGACACTACACTGTTAGTGGGGTAAATTTTAAATGAGTCTAAAAATCTTTTAAATTGACGAAAACTCAAAATTTAAAGTGGAATTAGAATCTCCAGCGCCTTCTCTTTCGAATGGTACTAAAATGACTGAAATCCTTTGTGTCAGTCTTGAGATATGATTTTCTGAAATATACGGTTCGTGACACTACACTGTTAGTGGGGTAAATTTTAAATGAGTCTAAAAATCTTTTAAATTGGCGAAAACTGAATATTTAAAGTGGAATTAGAATCTCCAGCGCCTTCTCTTTCGAATGGTACTAAAATGACTGAAATCCTGTGTGTCAGTCTTGAGATATGATTTTCTGAAATATACGATTCGTGACACTACACTGTTAGTGGGGTAAATTTTAAATGAGTCTAAAAATCTTTTAAATTGACGAAAACTCAAAATTTAAAGTGGAATTAGAATCTCCAGCGCCTTCTCTTTCGAATGGTACTAAAATGACTGAAATCCTGTGTGTCAGTCTTGAGATATGATTTTCTGAAATATACGATTCGTGACACTACGCTGTTAGTGGAGTAAATTTTAAATGAGTCTAAAAATCTTTTAAATTGACGAAAACTCAAAATTTAAAGTGGAATTAGAATCTCCAGCGCCTTCTCTTTCGAATGGTACTAAAATGACTGAAATCCTGTGTGTCAGTCTTGAGATATGATTTTCTGAAATATACGATTCGTGACACTACACTGTTAGTGGGGTAAATTTTAAATGAGTCTAAAAATCTTTTAAATTGACGAAAACTCAAAATTTAAAGTGGAATTAGAATCTCCAGCGCCTTCTCTTTCGAATGGTACTAAAATGACTGAAATCCTTTGTGTCAGTCTTGAGATATGATTTTCTGAAATATACGGTTCGTGACACTACACTGTTAGTGGGGTAAATTTTAAATGAGTCTAAAAATCTTTTAAATTGACGAAAACTCAAAATTTAAAGTGTAATTAGAATCTCCAGCGCCTTCTCTTTCGAATGGTACTAAAATGACTGAAATCCTGTGTGTCAGTCTTGAGATATGATTTTCTGAAATATACGATTCGTGACACTACACTGTTAGTGGGGTAAATTTTAAATGAGTCTAAAAATCTTTTAAATTGACGAAAACTCAATATTTAAAGTGGAATTAGAATCTCCAGCGCCTTCTCTTTCGAATGGTACTAAAATGACTGAAATCCTGTGTGTCAGTCTTGAGATATGATTTTCTGAAATATACGATTCGTGACACTACACTGTTAGTGGGGTAAATTTTAAATGAGTCTAAAAATCTTTTAAATTGACGAAAACTCAAAATTTAAAGTGGAATTAGAATCTCCAGCGCCTTCTCTTTCGAATGGTACTAAAATGACTGAAATCCTGTGTGTCAGTCTTGAGATATGATTTTCTGAAATATACGATTCGTGACACTACACTGTTAGTGGGGTAAATTTTAAATGAGTCTAAAAATCTTTTAAATTGACGAAAACTCAAAATTTAAAGTGGAATTAGAATCTCCAGCGCCTTCTCTTTCGAATGGTACTAAAATGACTGAAATCCTTTGTGTCAGTCTTGAGATATGATTTTCTGAAATATACGGTTCGTGACACTACACTGTTAGTGGGGTAAATTTTAAATGAGTCTAAAAATCTTTTAAATTGACGAAAACTCAAAATTTAAAGTGGAATTAGAATCTCCAGCGCCTTCTCTTTCGAATGGTACTAAAATGACTGAAATCCTGTGTGTCAGTCTTGAGATATGATTTTCTGAAATATACGATTCGTGACACTACACTGTTAGTGGGGTAAATTTTAAATGAGTCTAAAAATCTTTTAAATTGACGAAAACTCAAAATTTAAAGTGGAATTAGAATCTCCAGCGCCTTCTCTTTCGAATGGTACTAAAATGACTGAAATCCTGTGTGTCAGTCTTGAGATATGATTTTCTGAAATATAAAGCTCATGACACTACACTGTTAGTGGGGTAAATTTTAAATGAGTCTAAAAATCTTTTAAATTGACGAAAACTCAAAATTTAAAGTGGAATTAGAATCTCCAGCGCCTTCTCTTTCGAATGGTACTAAAATGACTGAAATCCTTTGTGTCAGTCTTGAGATATGATTTTCTGAAATATACGGTTCGTGACACTACACTGTTAGTGGGGTAAATTTTAAATGAGTCTAAAAATCTTTTAAATTGACGAAAACTCAAAATTTAAAGTGGAATTAGAATCTCCAGCGCCTTCTCTTTCGAATGGTACTAAAATGACTGAAATCCTGTGTGTCAGTCTTGAGATATGATTTTCTGAAATATACGATTCGTGACACTACACTGTTAGTGGGGTAAATTTTAAATGAGTCTAAAAATCTTTTAAATTGACGAAAACTCAAAATTTAAAGTGGAATTAGAATCTCCAGCGCCTTCTCTTTCGAATGGTACTAAAATGACTGAAATCCTGTGTGTCAGTCTTGAGATATGATTTTCTGAAATATAAAGCTCATGACACTACACTGTTAGTGGGGTAAATTTTAAATGAGTCTAAAAATCTTTTAAATTGACGAAAACTCAAAATTTAAAGTGGAATTAGAATCTCCAGCGCCTTCTCTTTCGAATGGTACTAAAATGACTGAAATCCTGTGTGTCAGTCTTGAGATATGATTTTCTGAAATATACGATTCGTGACACTACACTGTTAGTGGGGTAAATTTTAAATGAGTCTAAAAATCTTTTAAATTGACGAAAACTCAAAATTTAAAGTGGAATTAGAATCTCCAGCGCCTTCTCTTTCGAATGGTACTAAAATGACTGAAATCCTGTGTGTCAGTCTTGAGATATGATTTTCTGAAATATAAAGCTCATGACACTACACTGTTAGTGCGGTAAATTTTAAATGAGTCTAAAAATCTTTTAAATTGACGAAAACTCAAAATTTAAAGTCTAATTAGAATCTCCAGCGCCTTCTCTTTCGAATGGTACTAAAATGACTGAAATCCTGTGTGTCAGTCTTGAGATATGATTTTCTGAAATATAAAGCTCATGACACTACACTGTTAGTGGGGTAAATTTTAAATGAGTCTAAAAATCTTTTAAATTGACGAAAACTCAAAATTTAAAGTCTAATTAGAATCTCCAGCGCCTTCTCTTTCGAATGGTACTAAAATGACTGAAATCCTGTGTGTCAGTCTTGAGATATGATTTTCTGAAATATACGGTTCGTGACACTACACTGTTAGTGGGGTAAATTTTAAATGAGTCTAAAAATCTTTTAAATTGACGAAAACTCAAAATTTAAAGTGGAATTAGAATCTCCAGCGCCTTCTCTTTCGAATGGTACTAAAATGACTGAAATCCTGTGTGTCAGTCTTGAGATATGATTTTCTGAAATATAAAGCTCATGGCACTACACTGTTAATGGGGTAAATTTTAAATGAGTCTAAAAATCTTTTAAATTGACGAAAACTCAAAATTTAAAGTGGAATTAGAATCTCCAGCGCCTTCTCTTTCGAATGGTACTAAAATGACTGAAATCCTGTGTGTCAGTCTTGAGATATGATTTTCTGAAATATACGGTTCGTGACACTACACTGTTAGTGGGGTAAATTTTAAATGAGTCTAAAAATCTTTTAAATTGACGAAAACTCAAAATATAAAGTGGAATTAGAATCTCCAGCGCCTTCTCTTTCGAATGGTACTAAAATGACTGAAATCCTGTGTGTCAGTCTTGAGATATGATTTTCTGAAATATAAAGCTCATGGCACTACACTGTTAATGGGGTAAATTTTAAATGAGTCTAAAAATCTTTTAAATTGACGAAAACTCAAAATTTAAAGTGGAATTAGAATCTCCAGCGCCTTCTCTTTCGAATGGTACTAAAATGACTGAAATCCTGTGTGTCAGTCTTGAGATATGATTTTCTGAAATATACGGTTCGTGACACTACACTGTTAGTGGGGTAAATTTTAAATGAGTCTAAAAATCTTTTAAATTGACGAAAACTCAAAATTTAAAGTGGAATTAGAATCTCCAGCGCCTTCTCTTTCGAATGGTACTAAAATGACTGAAATCCTGTGTGTCAGTCTTGAGATATGATTTTCTGAAATATACGGTTCGTGACACTACACTGTTAGTGGGGTAAATTTTAAATGAGTCTAAAAATCTTTTAAATTGACGAAAACTCAAAATTTAAAGTGGAATTAGAATCTCCAGCGCCTTCTCTTTCGAATGGTACTAAAATGACTGAAATCCTGTGTGTCAGTCTTGAGATATGATTTTCTGAAATATACGATTCGTGACACTACGCTGTTAGTGGAGTAAATTTTAAATGAGTCTAAAAATCTTTTAAATTGACGAAAACTCAAAATTTAAAGTGGAATTAGAATCTCCAGCGCCTTCTCTTTCGAATGGTACTAAAATGACTGAAATCCTGTGTGTCAGTCTTGAGATATGATTTTCTGAAATATACGATTCGTGACACTACACTGTTAGTGGGGTAAATTTTAAATGAGTCTAAAAATCTTTTAAATTGACGAAAACTCAAAATTTAAAGTGGAATTAGAATCTCCAGCGCCTTCTCTTTCGAATGGTACTAAAATGACTGAAATCCTTTGTGTCAGTCTTGAGATATGATTTTCTGAAATATACGGTTCGTGACACTACACTGTTAGTGGGGTAAATTTTAAATGAGTCTAAAAATCTTTTAAATTGACGAAAACTCAAAATTTAAAGTGTAATTAGAATCTCCAGCGCCTTCTCTTTCGAATGGTACTAAAATGACTGAAATCCTGTGTGTCAGTCTTGAGATATGATTTTCTGAAATATACGATTCGTGACACTACGCTGTTAGTGGAGTAAATTTTAAATGAGTCTAAAAATCTTTTAAATTGACGAAAACTCAAAATTTAAAGTGGAATTAGAATCTCCAGCGCCTTCTCTTTCGAATGGTACTAAAATGACTGAAATCCTGTGTGTCAGTCTTGAGATATGATTTTCTGAAATATACGATTCGTGACACTACACTGTTAGTGGGGTAAATTTTAAATGAGTCTAAAAATCTTTTAAATTGACGAAAACTCAAAATTTAAAGTGGAATTAGAATCTCCAGCGCCTTCTCTTTCGAATGGTACTAAAATGACTGAAATCCTTTGTGTCAGTCTTGAGATATGATTTTCTGAAATATACGGTTCGTGACACTACACTGTTAGTGGGGTAAATTTTAAATGAGTCTAAAAATCTTTTAAATTGACGAAAACTCAAAATTTAAAGTGTAATTAGAATCTCCAGCGCCTTCTCTTTCGAATGGTACTAAAATGACTGAAATCCTGTGTGTCAGTCTTGAGATATGATTTTCTGAAATATACGATTCGTGACACTACGCTGTTAGTGGGGTAAATTTTAAATGAGTCTAAAAATCTTTTAAATTGGCGAAAACTGAATATTTAAAGTGGAATTAGAATCTCCAGCGCCTTCTCTTTCGAATGGTACTAAAATGACTGAAATCCTGTGTGTCAGTCTTGAGATATGATTTTCTGAAATATACGATTCGTGACACTACACTGTTAGTGGGGTAAATTTTAAATGAGTCTAAAAATCTTTTAAATTGACGAAAACTCAAAATTTAAAGTGGAATTAGAATCTCCAGCGCCTTCTCTTTCGAATGGTACTAAAATGACTGAAATCCTGTGTGTCAGTCTTGAGATATGATTTTCTGAAATATACGATTCGTGACACTACACTGTTAGTGGGGTAAATTTTAAATGAGTCTAAAAATCTTTTAAATTGACGAAAACTCAAAATTTAAAGTGGAATTAGAATCTCCAGCGCCTTCTCTTTCGAATGGTACTAAAATGACTGAAATCCTGTGTGTCAGTCTTGAGATATGATTTTCTGAAATATACGATTCGTGACACTACGCTGTTAGTGGGGTAAATTTTAAATGAGTCTAAAAATCTTTTAAATTGGCGAAAACTGAATATTTAAAGTGGAATTAGAATCTCCAGCGCCTTCTCTTTCGAATGGTACTAAAATGACTGAAATCCTGTGTGTCAGTCTTGAGATATGATTTTCTGAAATATACGATTCGTGACACTACGCTGTTAGTGGGGTAAATTTTAAATGAGTCTAAAAATCTTTTAAATTGGCGAAAACTGAATATTTAAAGTGGAATTAGAATCTCCAGCGCCTTCTCTTTCGAATGGTACTAAAATGACTGAAATCCTGTGTGTCAGTCTTGAGATATGATTTTCTGAAATATACGGTTCGTGACACTACACTGTTAGTGGGGTAAATTTTAAATGAGTCTAAAAATCTTTTAAATTGACGAAAACTCAAAATTTAAAGTGGAATTAGAATCTCCAGCGCCTTCTCTTTCGAATGGTACTAAAATGACTGAAATCCTGTGTGTCAGTCTTGAGATATGATTTTCTGAAATATACGATTCGTGACACTACACTGTTAGTGGGGTAAATTTTAAATGAGTCTAAAAATCTTTTAAATTGACGAAAACTCAAAATTTAAAGTGGAATTAGAATCTCCAGCGCCTTCTCTTTCGAATGGTACTAAAATGACTGAAATCCTGTGTGTCAGTCTTGAGATATGATTTTCTGAAATATACGATTCGTGACACTACACTGTTAGTGGGGTAAATTTTAAATGAGTCTAAAAATCTTTTAAATTGACGAAAACTCAAAATTTAAAGTGGAATTAGAATCTCCAGCGCCTTCTCTTTCGAATGGTACTAAAATGACTGAAATCCTGTGTGTCAGTCTTGAGATATGATTTTCTGAAATATACGATTCGTGACACTACGCTGTTAGTGGGGTAAATTTTAAATGAGTCTAAAAATCTTTTAAATTGGCGAAAACTGAATATTTAAAGTGGAATTAGAATCTCCAGCGCCTTCTCTTTCGAATGGTACTAAAATGACTGAAATCCTGTGTGTCAGTCTTGAGATATGATTTTCTGAAATATACGATTCGTGACACTACACTGTTAGTGGGGTAAATTTTAAATGAGTCTAAAAATCTTTTAAATTGACGAAAACTCAAAATTTAAAGTGGAATTAGAATCTCCAGCGCCTTCTCTTTCGAATGGTACTAAAATGACTGAAATCCTTTGTGTCAGTCTTGAGATATGATTTTCTGAAATATACGGTTCGTGACACTACACTGTTAGTGGGGTAAATTTTAAATGAGTCTAAAAATCTTTTAAATTGACGAAAACTCAAAATTTAAAGTGTAATTAGAATCTCCAGCGCCTTCTCTTTCGAATGGTACTAAAATGACTGAAATCCTGTGTGTCAGTCTTGAGATATGATTTTCTGAAATATACGATTCGTGACACTACGCTGTTAGTGGGGTAAATTTTAAATGAGTCTAAAAATCTTTTAAATTGGCGAAAACTGAATATTTAAAGTGGAATTAGAATCTCCAGCGCCTTCTCTTTCGAATGGTACTAAAATGACTGAAATCCTGTGTGTCAGTCTTGAGATATGATTTTCTGAAATATACGATTCGTGACACTACACTGTTAGTGGGGTAAATTTTAAATGAGTCTAAAAATCTTTTAAATTGACGAAAACTCAAAATTTAAAGTGGAATTAGAATCTCCAGCGCCTTCTCTTTCGAATGGTACTAAAATGACTGAAATCCTGTGTGTCAGTCTTGAGATATGATTTTCTGAAATATACGATTCGTGACACTACACTGTTAGTGGGGTAAATTTTAAATGAGTCTAAAAATCTTTTAAATTGACGAAAACTCAAAATTTAAAGTGGAATTAGAATCTCCAGCGCCTTCTCTTTCGAATGGTACTAAAATGACTGAAATCCTGTGTGTCAGTCTTGAGATATGATTTTCTGAAATATAAAGCTCATGACACTACACTGTTAGTGCGGTAAATTTTAAATGAGTCTAAAAATCTTTTAAATTGGCGAAAACTGAATATTTAAAGTGGAATTAGAATCTCCAGCGCCTTCTCTTTCGAATGGTACTAAAATGACTGAAATCCTGTGTGTCAGTCTTGAGATATGATTTTCTGAAATATACGATTCGTGACACTACACTGTTAGTGGGGTAAATTTTAAATGAGTCTAAAAATCTTTTAAATTGACGAAAACTCAAAATTTAAAGTGGAATTAGAATCTCCAGCGCCTTCTCTTTCGAATGGTACTAAAATGACTGAAATCCTGTGTGTCAGTCTTGAGATATGATTTTCTGAAATATACGATTCGTGACACTACACTGTTAGTGGGGTAAATTTTAAATGAGTCTAAAAATCTTTTAAATTGACGAAAACTCAAAATTTAAAGTGGAATTAGAATCTCCAGCGCCTTCTCTTTCGAATGGTACTAAAATGACTGAAATCCTGTGTGTCAGTCTTGAGATATGATTTTCTGAAATATACGATTCGTGACACTACGCTGTTAGTGGGGTAAATTTTAAATGAGTCTAAAAATCTTTTAAATTGGCGAAAACTGAATATTTAAAGTGGAATTAGAATCTCCAGCGCCTTCTCTTTCGAATGGTACTAAAATGACTGAAATCCTGTGTGTCAGTCTTGAGATATGATTTTCTGAAATATAAAGCTCATGACACTACACTGTTAGTGCGGTAAATTTTAAATGAGTCTAAAAATCTTTTAAATTGACGAAAACTCAAAATTTAAAGTCTAATTAGAATCTCCAGCGCCTTCTCTTTCGAATGGTACTAAAATGACTGAAATCCTGTGTGTCAGTCTTGAGATATGATTTTCTGAAATATAAAGCTCATGACACTACACTGTTAGTGGGGTAAATTTTAAATGAGTCTAAAAATCTTTTAAATTGACGAAAACTCAAAATTTAAAGTCTAATTAGAATCTCCAGCGCCTTCTCTTTCGAATGGTACTAAAATGACTGAAATCCTGTGTGTCAGTCTTGAGATATGATTTTCTGAAATATACGGTTCGTGACACTACACTGTTAGTGGGGTAAATTTTAAATGAGTCTAAAAATCTTTTAAATTGACGAAAACTCAAAATTTAAAGTGGAATTAGAATCTCCAGCGCCTTCTCTTTCGAATGGTACTAAAATGACTGAAATCCTGTGTGTCAGTCTTGAGATATGATTTTCTGAAATATAAAGCTCATGGCACTACACTGTTAATGGGGTAAATTTTAAATGAGTCTAAAAATCTTTTAAATTGACGAAAACTCAAAATTTAAAGTGGAATTAGAATCTCCAGCGCCTTCTCTTTCGAATGGTACTAAAATGACTGAAATCCTGTGTGTCAGTCTTGAGATATGATTTTCTGAAATATACGGTTCGTGACACTACACTGTTAGTGGGGTAAATTTTAAATGAGTCTAAAAATCTTTTAAATTGACGAAAACTCAAAATATAAAGTGGAATTAGAATCTCCAGCGCCTTCTCTTTCGAATGGTACTAAAATGACTGAAATCCTGTGTGTCAGTCTTGAGATATGATTTTCTGAAATATAAAGCTCATGGCACTACACTGTTAATGGGGTAAATTTTAAATGAGTCTAAAAATCTTTTAAATTGACGAAAACTCAAAATTTAAAGTGGAATTAGAATCTCCAGCGCCTTCTCTTTCGAATGGTACTAAAATGACTGAAATCCTGTGTGTCAGTCTTGAGATATGATTTTCTGAAATATACGGTTCGTGACACTACACTGTTAGTGGGGTAAATTTTAAATGAGTCTAAAAATCTTTTAAATTGACGAAAACTCAAAATTTAAAGTGGAATTAGAATCTCCAGCGCCTTCTCTTTCGAATGGTACTAAAATGACTGAAATCCTGTGTGTCAGTCTTGAGATATGATTTTCTGAAATATACGGTTCGTGACACTACACTGTTAGTGGGGTAAATTTTAAATGAGTCTAAAAATCTTTTAAATTGACGAAAACTCAAAATTTAAAGTGGAATTAGAATCTCCAGCGCCTTCTCTTTCGAATGGTACTAAAATGACTGAAATCCTGTGTGTCAGTCTTGAGATATGATTTTCTGAAATATACGATTCGTGACACTACGCTGTTAGTGGAGTAAATTTTAAATGAGTCTAAAAATCTTTTAAATTGACGAAAACTCAAAATTTAAAGTGGAATTAGAATCTCCAGCGCCTTCTCTTTCGAATGGTACTAAAATGACTGAAATCCTGTGTGTCAGTCTTGAGATATGATTTTCTGAAATATACGATTCGTGACACTACACTGTTAGTGGGGTAAATTTTAAATGAGTCTAAAAATCTTTTAAATTGACGAAAACTCAAAATTTAAAGTGGAATTAGAATCTCCAGCGCCTTCTCTTTCGAATGGTACTAAAATGACTGAAATCCTTTGTGTCAGTCTTGAGATATGATTTTCTGAAATATACGGTTCGTGACACTACACTGTTAGTGGGGTAAATTTTAAATGAGTCTAAAAATCTTTTAAATTGACGAAAACTCAAAATTTAAAGTGTAATTAGAATCTCCAGCGCCTTCTCTTTCGAATGGTACTAAAATGACTGAAATCCTGTGTGTCAGTCTTGAGATATGATTTTCTGAAATATACGATTCGTGACACTACGCTGTTAGTGGAGTAAATTTTAAATGAGTCTAAAAATCTTTTAAATTGACGAAAACTCAAAATTTAAAGTGGAATTAGAATCTCCAGCGCCTTCTCTTTCGAATGGTACTAAAATGACTGAAATCCTGTGTGTCAGTCTTGAGATATGATTTTCTGAAATATACGATTCGTGACACTACACTGTTAGTGGGGTAAATTTTAAATGAGTCTAAAAATCTTTTAAATTGACGAAAACTCAAAATTTAAAGTGGAATTAGAATCTCCAGCGCCTTCTCTTTCGAATGGTACTAAAATGACTGAAATCCTTTGTGTCAGTCTTGAGATATGATTTTCTGAAATATACGGTTCGTGACACTACACTGTTAGTGGGGTAAATTTTAAATGAGTCTAAAAATCTTTTAAATTGACGAAAACTCAAAATTTAAAGTGTAATTAGAATCTCCAGCGCCTTCTCTTTCGAATGGTACTAAAATGACTGAAATCCTGTGTGTCAGTCTTGAGATATGATTTTCTGAAATATACGATTCGTGACACTACGCTGTTAGTGGGGTAAATTTTAAATGAGTCTAAAAATCTTTTAAATTGGCGAAAACTGAATATTTAAAGTGGAATTAGAATCTCCAGCGCCTTCTCTTTCGAATGGTACTAAAATGACTGAAATCCTGTGTGTCAGTCTTGAGATATGATTTTCTGAAATATACGATTCGTGACACTACACTGTTAGTGGGGTAAATTTTAAATGAGTCTAAAAATCTTTTAAATTGACGAAAACTCAAAATTTAAAGTGGAATTAGAATCTCCAGCGCCTTCTCTTTCGAATGGTACTAAAATGACTGAAATCCTGTGTGTCAGTCTTGAGATATGATTTTCTGAAATATACGATTCGTGACACTACACTGTTAGTGGGGTAAATTTTAAATGAGTCTAAAAATCTTTTAAATTGACGAAAACTCAAAATTTAAAGTGGAATTAGAATCTCCAGCGCCTTCTCTTTCGAATGGTACTAAAATGACTGAAATCCTTTGTGTCAGTCTTGAGATATGATTTTCTGAAATATACGGTTCGTGACACTACACTGTTAGTGGGGTAAATTTTAAATGAGTCTAAAAATCTTTTAAATTGACGAAAACTCAAAATTTAAAGTGTAATTAGAATCTCCAGCGCCTTCTCTTTCGAATGGTACTAAAATGACTGAAATCCTGTGTGTCAGTCTTGAGATATGATTTTCTGAAATATACGATTCGTGACACTACGCTGTTAGTGGGGTAAATTTTAAATGAGTCTAAAAATCTTTTAAATTGGCGAAAACTGAATATTTAAAGTGGAATTAGAATCTCCAGCGCCTTCTCTTTCGAATGGTACTAAAATGACTGAAATCCTGTGTGTCAGTCTTGAGATATGATTTTCTGAAATATACGATTCGTGACACTACACTGTTAGTGGGGTAAATTTTAAATGAGTCTAAAAATCTTTTAAATTGACGAAAACTCAAAATTTAAAGTGGAATTAGAATCTCCAGCGCCTTCTCTTTCGAATGGTACTAAAATGACTGAAATCCTGTGTGTCAGTCTTGAGATATGATTTTCTGAAATATACGATTCGTGACACTACACTGTTAGTGGGGTAAATTTTAAATGAGTCTAAAAATCTTTTAAATTGACGAAAACTCAAAATTTAAAGTGGAATTAGAATCTCCAGCGCCTTCTCTTTCGAATGGTACTAAAATGACTGAAATCCTGTGTGTCAGTCTTGAGATATGATTTTCTGAAATATACGATTCGTGACACTACGCTGTTAGTGGGGTAAATTTTAAATGAGTCTAAAAATCTTTTAAATTGGCGAAAACTGAATATTTAAAGTGGAATTAGAATCTCCAGCGCCTTCTCTTTCGAATGGTACTAAAATGACTGAAATCCTGTGTGTCAGTCTTGAGATATGATTTTCTGAAATATACGGTTCGTGACACTACACTGTTAGTGGGGTAAATTTTAAATGAGTCTAAAAATCTTTTAAATTGACGAAAACTCAAAATTTAAAGTGGAATTAGAATCTCCAGCGCCTTCTCTTTCGAATGGTACTAAAATGACTGAAATCCTGTGTGTCAGTCTTGAGATATGATTTTCTGAAATATACGATTCGTGACACTACACTGTTAGTGGGGTAAATTTTAAATGAGTCTAAAAATCTTTTAAATTGACGAAAACTCAAAATTTAAAGTGGAATTAGAATCTCCAGCGCCTTCTCTTTCGAATGGTACTAAAATGACTGAAATCCTGTGTGTCAGTCTTGAGATATGATTTTCTGAAATATACGATTCGTGACACTACACTGTTAGTGGGGTAAATTTTAAATGAGTCTAAAAATCTTTTAAATTGACGAAAACTCAAAATTTAAAGTGGAATTAGAATCTCCAGCGCCTTCTCTTTCGAATGGTACTAAAATGACTGAAATCCTGTGTGTCAGTCTTGAGATATGATTTTCTGAAATATACGATTCGTGACACTACGCTGTTAGTGGGGTAAATTTTAAATGAGTCTAAAAATCTTTTAAATTGGCGAAAACTGAATATTTAAAGTGGAATTAGAATCTCCAGCGCCTTCTCTTTCGAATGGTACTAAAATGACTGAAATCCTGTGTGTCAGTCTTGAGATATGATTTTCTGAAATATACGATTCGTGACACTACACTGTTAGTGGGGTAAATTTTAAATGAGTCTAAAAATCTTTTAAATTGACGAAAACTCAAAATTTAAAGTGGAATTAGAATCTCCAGCGCCTTCTCTTTCGAATGGTACTAAAATGACTGAAATCCTGTGTGTCAGTCTTGAGATATGATTTTCTGAAATATACGATTCGTGACACTACGCTGTTAGTGGGGTAAATTTTAAATGAGTCTAAAAATCTTTTAAATTGGCGAAAACTGAATATTTAAAGTGGAATTAGAATCTCCAGCGCCTTCTCTTTCGAATGGTACTAAAATGACTGAAATCCTGTGTGTCAGTCTTGAGATATGATTTTCTGAAATATACGGTTCGTGACACTACACTGTTAGTGGGGTAAATTTTAAATGAGTCTAAAAATCTTTTAAATTGACGAAAACTCAAAATTTAAAGTGGAATTAGAATCTCCAGCGCCTTCTCTTTCGAATGGTACTAAAATGACTGAAATCCTGTGTGTCAGTCTTGAGATATGATTTTCTGAAATATACGATTCGTGACACTACACTGTTAGTGGGGTAAATTTTAAATGAGTCTAAAAATCTTTTAAATTGACGAAAACTCAAAATTTAAAGTGGAATTAGAATCTCCAGCGCCTTCTCTTTCGAATGGTACTAAAATGACTGAAATCCTGTGTGTCAGTCTTGAGATATGATTTTCTGAAATATACGATTCGTGACACTACGCTGTTAGTGGGGTAAATTTTAAATGAGTCTAAAAATCTTTTAAATTGGCGAAAACTGAATATTTAAAGTGGAATTAGAATCTCCAGCGCCTTCTCTTTCGAATGGTACTAAAATGACTGAAATCCTGTGTGTCAGTCTTGAGATATGATTTTCTGAAATATACGGTTCGTGACACTACACTGTTAGTGGGGTAAATTTTAAATGAGTCTAAAAATCTTTTAAATTGACGAAAACTCAAAATTTAAAGTGGAATTAGAATCTCCAGCGCCTTCTCTTTCGAATGGTACTAAAATGACTGAAATCCTGTGTGTCAGTCTTGAGATATGATTTTCTGAAATATACGATTCGTGACACTACGCTGTTAGTGGAGTAAATTTTAAATGAGTCTAAAAATCTTTTAAATTGACGAAAACTCAAAATTTAAAGTGGAATTAGAATCTCCAGCGCCTTCTCTTTCGAATGGTACTAAAATGACTGAAATCCTGTGTGTCAGTCTTGAGATATGATTTTCTGAAATATACGATTCGTGACACTACACTGTTAGTGGGGTAAATTTTAAATGAGTCTAAAAATCTTTTAAATTGACGAAAACTCAAAATTTAAAGTGGAATTAGAATCTCCAGCGCCTTCTCTTTCGAATGGTACTAAAATGACTGAAATCCTTTGTGTCAGTCTTGAGATATGATTTTCTGAAATATACGGTTCGTGACACTACACTGTTAGTGGGGTAAATTTTAAATGAGTCTAAAAATCTTTTAAATTGACGAAAACTCAAAATTTAAAGTGGAATTAGAATCTCCAGCGCCTTCTCTTTCGAATGGTACTAAAATGACTGAAATCCTGTGTGTCAGTCTTGAGATATGATTTTCTGAAATATACGATTCGTGACACTACGCTGTTAGTGGGGTAAATTTTAAATGAGTCTAAAAATCTTTTAAATTGGCGAAAACTGAATATTTAAAGTGGAATTAGAATCTCCAGCGCCTTCTCTTTCGAATGGTACTAAAATGACTGAAATCCTGTGTGTCAGTCTTGAGATATGATTTTCTGAAATATACGATTCGTGACACTACGCTGTTAGTGGGGTAAATTTTAAATGAGTCTAAAAATCTTTTAAATTGGCGAAAACTGAATATTTAAAGTGGAATTAGAATCTCCAGCGCCTTCTCTTTCGAATGGTACTAAAATGACTGAAATCCTGTGTGTCAGTCTTGAGATATGATTTTCTGAAATATACGGTTCGTGACACTACACTGTTAGTGGGGTAAATTTTAAATGAGTCTAAAAATCTTTTAAATTGACGAAAACTCAAAATTTAAAGTGGAATTAGAATCTCCAGCGCCTTCTCTTTCGAATGGTACTAAAATGACTGAAATCCTGTGTGTCAGTCTTGAGATATGATTTTCTGAAATATACGATTCGTGACACTACACTGTTAGTGGGGTAAATTTTAAATGAGTCTAAAAATCTTTTAAATTGACGAAAACTCAAAATTTAAAGTGGAATTAGAATCTCCAGCGCCTTCTCTTTCGAATGGTACTAAAATGACTGAAATCCTGTGTGTCAGTCTTGAGATATGATTTTCTGAAATATACGATTCGTGACACTACACTGTTAGTGGGGTAAATTTTAAATGAGTCTAAAAATCTTTTAAATTGACGAAAACTCAAAATTTAAAGTGGAATTAGAATCTCCAGCGCCTTCTCTTTCGAATGGTACTAAAATGACTGAAATCCTGTGTGTCAGTCTTGAGATATGATTTTCTGAAATATACGATTCGTGACACTACGCTGTTAGTGGGGTAAATTTTAAATGAGTCTAAAAATCTTTTAAATTGGCGAAAACTGAATATTTAAAGTGGAATTAGAATCTCCAGCGCCTTCTCTTTCGAATGGTACTAAAATGACTGAAATCCTGTGTGTCAGTCTTGAGATATGATTTTCTGAAATATACGGTTCGTGACACTACACTGTTAGTGGGGTAAATTTTAAATGAGTCTAAAAATCTTTTAAATTGACGAAAACTCAAAATTTAAAGTGGAATTAGAATCTCCAGCGCCTTCTCTTTCGAATGGTACTAAAATGACTGAAATCCTGTGTGTCAGTCTTGAGATATGATTTTCTGAAATATACGATTCGTGACACTACACTGTTAGTGGGGTAAATTTTAAATGAGTCTAAAAATCTTTTAAATTGACGAAAACTCAAAATTTAAAGTGGAATTAGAATCTCCAGCGCCTTCTCTTTCGAATGGTACTAAAATGACTGAAATCCTGTGTGTCAGTCTTGAGATATGATTTTCTGAAATATACGATTCGTGACACTACGCTGTTAGTGGGGTAAATTTTAAATGAGTCTAAAAATCTTTTAAATTGGCGAAAACTGAATATTTAAAGTGGAATTAGAATCTCCAGCGCCTTCTCTTTCGAATGGTACTAAAATGACTGAAATCCTGTGTGTCAGTCTTGAGATATGATTTTCTGAAATATACGGTTCGTGACACTACACTGTTAGTGGGGTAAATTTTAAATGAGTCTAAAAATCTTTTAAATTGACGAAAACTCAAAATTTAAAGTGGAATTAGAATCTCCAGCGCCTTCTCTTTCGAATGGTACTAAAATGACTGAAATCCTGTGTGTCAGTCTTGAGATATGATTTTCTGAAATATACGATTCGTGACACTACGCTGTTAGTGGAGTAAATTTTAAATGAGTCTAAAAATCTTTTAAATTGACGAAAACTCAAAATTTAAAGTGGAATTAGAATCTCCAGCGCCTTCTCTTTCGAATGGTACTAAAATGACTGAAATCCTGTGTGTCAGTCTTGAGATATGATTTTCTGAAATATACGATTCGTGACACTACACTGTTAGTGGGGTAAATTTTAAATGAGTCTAAAAATCTTTTAAATTGACGAAAACTCAAAATTTAAAGTGGAATTAGAATCTCCAGCGCCTTCTCTTTCGAATGGTACTAAAATGACTGAAATCCTTTGTGTCAGTCTTGAGATATGATTTTCTGAAATATACGGTTCGTGACACTACACTGTTAGTGGGGTAAATTTTAAATGAGTCTAAAAATCTTTTAAATTGGCGAAAACTGAATATTTAAAGTGGAATTAGAATCTCCAGCGCCTTCTCTTTCGAATGGTACTAAAATGACTGAAATCCTGTGTGTCAGTCTTGAGATATGATTTTCTGAAATATACGATTCGTGACACTACACTGTTAGTGGGGTAAATTTTAAATGAGTCTAAAAATCTTTTAAATTGACGAAAACTCAAAATTTAAAGTGGAATTAGAATCTCCAGCGCCTTCTCTTTCGAATGGTACTAAAATGACTGAAATCCTGTGTGTCAGTCTTGAGATATGATTTTCTGAAATATACGATTCGTGACACTACACTGTTAGTGGGGTAAATTTTAAATGAGTCTAAAAATCTTTTAAATTGGCGAAAACTGAATATTTAAAGTGGAATTAGAATCTCCAGCGCCTTCTCTTTCGAATGGTACTAAAATGACTGAAATCCTGTGTGTCAGTCTTGAGATATGATTTTCTGAAATATACGATTCGTGACACTACGCTGTTAGTGGGGTAAATTTTAAATGAGTCTAAAAATCTTTTAAATTGGCGAAAACTGAATATTTAAAGTGGAATTAGAATCTCCAGCGCCTTCTCTTTCGAATGGTACTAAAATGACTGAAATCCTGTGTGTCAGTCTTGAGATATGATTTTCTGAAATATACGATTCGTGACACTACACTGTTAGTGGGGTAAATTTTAAATGAGTCTAAAAATCTTTTAAATTGACGAAAACTCAAAATTTAAAGTGGAATTAGAATCTCCAGCGCCTTCTCTTTCGAATGGTACTAAAATGACTGAAATCCTGTGTGTCAGTCTTGAGATATGATTTTCTGAAATATACGATTCGTGACACTACACTGTTAGTGGGGTAAATTTTAAATGAGTCTAAAAATCTTTTAAATTGACGAAAACTCAAAATTTAAAGTGGAATTAGAATCTCCAGCGCCTTCTCTTTCGAATGGTACTAAAATGACTGAAATCCTGTGTGTCAGTCTTGAGATATGATTTTCTGAAATATACGATTCGTGACACTACGCTGTTAGTGGGGTAAATTTTAAATGAGTCTAAAAATCTTTTAAATTGGCGAAAACTGAATATTTAAAGTGGAATTAGAATCTCCAGCGCCTTCTCTTTCGAATGGTACTAAAATGACTGAAATCCTGTGTGTCAGTCTTGAGATATGATTTTCTGAAATATACGATTCGTGACACTACGCTGTTAGTGGGGTAAATTTTAAATGAGTCTAAAAATCTTTTAAATTGGCGAAAACTGAATATTTAAAGTGGAATTAGAATCTCCAGCGCCTTCTCTTTCGAATGGTACTAAAATGACTGAAATCCTGTGTGTCAGTCTTGAGATATGATTTTCTGAAATATACGATTCGTGACACTACACTGTTAGTGGGGTAAATTTTAAATGAGTCTAAAAATCTTTTAAATTGACGAAAACTCAATATTTAAAGTGGAATTAGAATCTCCAGCGCCTTCTCTTTCGAATGGTACTAAAATGACTGAAATCCTGTGTGTCAGTCTTGAGATATGATTTTCTGAAATATACGATTCGTGACACTACACTGTTAGTGGGGTAAATTTTAAATGAGTCTAAAAATCTTTTAAATTGACGAAAACTCAAAATTTAAAGTGGAATTAGAATCTCCAGCGCCTTCTCTTTCGAATGGTACTAAAATGACTGAAATCCTGTGTGTCAGTCTTGAGATATGATTTTCTGAAATATAAAGCTCATGGCACTACACTGTTAATGGGGTAAATTTTAAATGAGTCTAAAAATCTTTTAAATTGACGAAAACTCAAAATTTAAAGTGGAATTAGAATCTCCAGCGCCTTCTCTTTCGAATGGTACTAAAATGACTGAAATCCTGTGTGTCAGTCTTGAGATATGATTTTCTGAAATATACGGTTCGTGACACTACACTGTTAGTGGGGTAAATTTTAAATGAGTCTAAAAATCTTTTAAATTGACGAAAACTCAAAATTTAAAGTGGAATTAGAATCTCCAGCGCCTTCTCTTTCGAATGGTACTAAAATGACTGAAATCCTGTGTGTCAGTCTTGAGATATGATTTTCTGAAATATACGGTTCGTGACACTACACTGTTAGTGGGGTAAATTTTAAATGAGTCTAAAAATCTTTTAAATTGACGAAAACTCAAAATTTAAAGTGGAATTAGAATCTCCAGCGCCTTCTCTTTCGAATGGTACTAAAATGACTGAAATCCTGTGTGTCAGTCTTGAGATATGATTTTCTGAAATATAAAGCTCATGACACTACACTGTTAGTGGGGTAAATTTTAAATGAGTCTAAAAATCTTTTAAATTGACGAAAACTCAAAATTTAAAGTCTAATTAGAATCTCCAGCGCCTTCTCTTTCGAATGGTACTAAAATGACTGAAATCCTGTGTGTCAGTCTTGAGATATGATTTTCTGAAATATACGATTCGTGACACTACGCTGTTAGTGGAGTAAATTTTAAATGAGTCTAAAAATCTTTTAAATTGACGAAAACTCAAAATTTAAAGTGGAATTAGAATCTCCAGCGCCTTCTCTTTCGAATGGTACTAAAATGACTGAAATCCTGTGTGTCAGTCTTGAGATATGATTTTCTGAAATATACGATTCGTGACACTACACTGTTAGTGGGGTAAATTTTAAATGAGTCTAAAAATCTTTTAAATTGACGAAAACTCAAAATTTAAAGTGGAATTAGAATCTCCAGCGCCTTCTCTTTCGAATGGTACTAAAATGACTGAAATCCTTTGTGTCAGTCTTGAGATATGATTTTCTGAAATATACGGTTCGTGACACTACACTGTTAGTGGGGTAAATTTTAAATGAGTCTAAAAATCTTTTAAATTGACAAAAACTCAAAATTTAAAGTGTAATTAGAATCTCCAGCGCCTTCTCTTTCGAATGGTACTAAAATGACTGAAATCCTGTGTGTCAGTCTTGAGATATGATTTTCTGAAATATACGATTCGTGACACTACGCTGTTAGTGGGGTAAATTTTAAATGAGTCTAAAAATCTTTTAAATTGGCGAAAACTGAAAATTTAAAGTGGAATTAGAATCTCCAGCGCCTTCTCTTTCGAATGGTACTAAAATGACTGAAATCCTGTGTGTCAGTCTTGAGATATGATTTTCTGAAATATACGATTCGTGACACTACACTGTTAGTGGGGTAAATTTTAAATGAGTCTAAAAATCTTTTAAATTGACGAAAACTCAATATTTAAAGTGGAATTAGAATCTCCAGCGCCTTCTCTTTCGAATGGTACTAAAATGACTGAAATCCTGTGTGTCAGTCTTGAGATATGATTTTCTGAAATATACGATTCGTGACACTACACTGTTAGTGGGGTAAATTTTAAATGAGTCTAAAAATCTTTTAAATTGACGAAAACTCAAAATTTAAAGTGGAATTAGAATCTCCAGCGCCTTCTCTTTCGAATGGTACTAAAATGACTGAAATCCTGTGTGTCAGTCTTGAGATATGATTTTCTGAAATATACGATTCGTGACACTACACTGTTAGTGGGGTAAATTTTAAATGAGTCTAAAAATCTTTTAAATTGACGAAAACTCAAAATTTAAAGTGGAATTAGAATCTCCAGCGCCTTCTCTTTCGAATGGTACTAAAATGACTGAAATCCTTTGTGTCAGTCTTGAGATATGATTTTCTGAAATATACGGTTCGTGACACTACACTGTTAGTGGGGTAAATTTTAAATGAGTCTAAAAATCTTTTAAATTGACGAAAACTCAAAATTTAAAGCGGAATTAGAATCTCCAGCGCCTTCTCTTTCGAATGGTACTAAAATGACTGAAATCCTGTGTGTCAGTCTTGAGATATGATTTTCTGAAATATACGATTCGTGACACTACACTGTTAGTGGGGTAAATTTTAAATGAGTCTAAAAATCTTTTAAATTGACGAAAACTCAAAATTTAAAGTGGAATTAGAATCTCCAGCGCCTTCTCTTTCGAATGGTACTAAAATGACTGAAATCCTGTGTGTCAGTCTTGAGATATGATTTTCTGAAATATAAAGCTCATGACACTACACTGTTAGTGCGGTAAATTTTAAATGAGTCTAAAAATCTTTTAAATTGACGAAAACTCAAAATTTAAAGTGGAATTAGAATCTCCAGCGCCTTCTCTTTCGAATGGTACTAAAATGACTGAAATCCTGTGTGTCAGTCTTGAGATATGATTTTCTGAAATATACGATTCGTGACACTACACTGTTAGTGGGGTAAATTTTAAATGAGTCTAAAAATCTTTTAAATTGACGAAAACTCAAAATTTAAAGTGGAATTAGAATCTCCAGCGCCTTCTCTTTCGAATGGTACTAAAATGACTGAAATCCTGTGTGTCAGTCTTGAGATATGATTTTCTGAAATATACGATTCGTGACACTACACTGTTAGTGGGGTAAATTTTAAATGAGTCTAAAAATCTTTTAAATTGACGAAAACTCAATATTTAAAGTGGAATTAGAATCTCCAGCGCCTTCTCTTTCGAATGGTACTAAAATGACTGAAATCCTGTGTGTCAGTCTTGAGATATGATTTTCTGAAATATACGATTCGTGACACTACACTGTTAGTGGGGTAAATTTTAAATGAGTCTAAAAATCTTTTAAATTGACGAAAACTCAAAATTTAAAGTGGAATTAGAATCTCCAGCGCCTTCTCTTTCGAATGGTACTAAAATGACTGAAATCCTGTGTGTCAGTCTTGAGATATGATTTTCTGAAATATACGATTCGTGACACTACACTGTTAGTGGGGTAAATTTTAAATGAGTCTAAAAATCTTTTAAATTGACGAAAACTCAAAATTTAAAGTGGAATTAGAATCTCCAGCGCCTTCTCTTTCGAATGGTACTAAAATGACTGAAATCCTTTGTGTCAGTCTTGAGATATGATTTTCTGAAATATACGGTTCGTGACACTACACTGTTAGTGGGGTAAATTTTAAATGAGTCTAAAAATCTTTTAAATTGACGAAAACTCAAAATTTAAAGTGGAATTAGAATCTCCAGCGCCTTCTCTTTCGAATGGTACTAAAATGACTGAAATCCTGTGTGTCAGTCTTGAGATATGATTTTCTGAAATATACGATTCGTGACACTACACTGTTAGTGGGGTAAATTTTAAATGAGTCTAAAAATCTTTTAAATTGACGAAAACTCAATATTTAAAGTGGAATTAGAATCTCCAGCGCCTTCTCTTTCGAATGGTACTAAAATGACTGAAATCCTGTGTGTCAGTCTTGAGATATGATTTTCTGAAATATAAAGCTCATGACACTACACTGTTAGTGGGGTAAATTTTAAATGAGTCTAAAAATCGTTTAAATTAACGAAAACTCAAAATTTAAAGTGGAATTAGAATCTCCAGCGCCTTCTCTTTCGAATGGTACTAAAATGACTGAAATCCTGTGTGTCAGTCTTGAGATATGATTTTCTAAAATATACGATTCGTGACACTACACTGTTAGTGGGGTAAATTTTAAATGAGTCTAAAAATCTTTTAAATTGACGAAAACTCAATATTTAAAGTGGAATTAGAATCTCCAGCGCCTTCTCTTTCGAATGGTACTAAAATGACTGAAATCCTGTGTGTCAGTCTTGAGATATGATTTTCTGAAATATACGATTCGTGACACTACACTGTTAGTGGGGTAAATTTTAAATGAGTCTAAAAATCTTTTAAATTGACGAAAACTCAATATTTAAAGTGGAATTAGAATCTCCAGCGCCTTCTCTTTCGAATGGTACTAAAATGACTGAAATCCTGTGTGTCAGTCTTGAGATATGATTTTCTGAAATATACGATTCGTGACACTACGCTGTTAGTGGGGTAAATTTTAAATGAGTCTAAAAATCTTTTAAATTGGCGAAAACTGAATATTTAAAGTGGAATTAGAATCTCCAGCGCCTTCTCTTTCGAATGGTACTAAAATGACTGAAATCCTGTGTGTCAGTCTTGAGATATGATTTTCTGAAATATACGATTCGTGACACTACGCTGTTAGTGGGGTAAATTTTAAATGAGTCTAAAAATCTTTTAAATTGGCGAAAACTGAATATTTAAAGTGGAATTAGAATCTCCAGCGCCTTCTCTTTCGAATGGTACTAAAATGACTGAAATCCTGTGTGTCAGTCTTGAGATATGATTTTCTGAAATATACGGTTCGTGACACTACACTGTTAGTGGGGTAAATTTTAAATGAGTCTAAAAATCTTTTAAATTGACGAAAACTCAAAATTTAAAGTGGAATTAGAATCTCCAGCGCCTTCTCTTTCGAATGGTACTAAAATGACTGAAATCCTGTGTGTCAGTCTTGAGATATGATTTTCTGAAATATAAAGCTCATGACACTACACTGTTAGTGCGGTAAATTTTAAATGAGTCTAAAAATCTTTTAAATTGACGAAAACTCAAAATTTAAAGTCTAATTAGAATCTCCAGCGCCTTCTCTTTCGAATGGTACTAAAATGACTGAAATCCTGTGTGTCAGTCTTGAGATATGATTTTCTGAAATATACGATTCGTGACACTACGCTGTTAGTGGGGTAAATTTTAAATGAGTCTAAAAATCTTTTAAATTGACGAAAACTCAAAATTTAAAGTGGAATTAGAATCTCCAGCGCCTTCTCTTTCGAATGGTACTAAAATGACTGAAATCCTGTGTGTCAGTCTTGAGATATGATTTTCTGAAATATACGATTCGTGACACTACACTGTTAGTGGGGTAAATTTTAAATGAGTCTAAAAATCTTTTAAATTGACGAAAACTCAAAATTTAAAGTGGAATTAGAATCTCCAGCGCCTTCTCTTTCGAATGGTACTAAAATGACTGAAATCCTGTGTGTCAGTCTTGAGATATGATTTTCTGAAATATACGATTCGTGACACTACACTGTTAGTGGGGTAAATTTTAAATGAGTCTAAAAATCTTTTAAATTGACGAAAACTCAATATTTAAAGTGGAATTAGAATCTCCAGCGCCTTCTCTTTCGAATGGTACTAAAATGACTGAAATCCTGTGTGTCAGTCTTGAGATATGATTTTCTGAAATATACGATTCGTGACACTACGCTGTTAGTGGGGTAAATTTTAAATGAGTCTAAAAATCTTTTAAATTGGCGAAAACTGAATATTTAAAGTGGAATTAGAATCTCCAGCGCCTTCTCTTTCGAATGGTACTAAAATGACTGAAATCCTGTGTGTCAGTCTTGAGATATGATTTTCTGAAATATACGGTTCGTGACACTACACTGTTAGTGGGGTAAATTTTAAATGAGTCTAAAAATCTTTTAAATTGACGAAAACTCAAAATTTAAAGTGGAATTAGAATCTCCAGCGCCTTCTCTTTCGAATGGTACTAAAATGACTGAAATCCTGTGTGTCAGTCTTGAGATATGATTTTCTGAAATATAAAGCTCATGACACTACACTGTTAGTGCGGTAAATTTTAAATGAGTCTAAAAATCTTTTAAATTGACGAAAACTCAAAATTTAAAGTCTAATTAGAATCTCCAGCGCCTTCTCTTTCGAATGGTACTAAAATGACTGAAATCCTGTGTGTCAGTCTTGAGATATGATTTTCTGAAATATACGATTCGTGACACTACGCTGTTAGTGGGGTAAATTTTAAATGAGTCTAAAAATCTTTTAAATTGACGAAAACTCAAAATTTAAAGTGGAATTAGAATCTCCAGCGCCTTCTCTTTCGAATGGTACTAAAATGACTGAAATCCTGTGTGTCAGTCTTGAGATATGATTTTCTGAAATATACGATTCGTGACACTACACTGTTAGTGGGGTAAATTTTAAATGAGTCTAAAAATCTTTTAAATTGACGAAAACTCAAAATTTAAAGTGGAATTAGAATCTCCAGCGCCTTCTCTTTCGAATGGTACTAAAATGACTGAAATCCTGTGTGTCAGTCTTGAGATATGATTTTCTGAAATATACGATTCGTGACACTACACTGTTAGTGGGGTAAATTTTAAATGAGTCTAAAAATCTTTTAAATTGACGAAAACTCAATATTTAAAGTGGAATTAGAATCTCCAGCGCCTTCTCTTTCGAATGGTACTAAAATGACTGAAATCCTGTGTGTCAGTCTTGAGATATGATTTTCTGAAATATACGATTCGTGACACTACACTGTTAGTGGGGTAAATTTTAAATGAGTCTAAAAATCTTTTAAATTGACGAAAACTCAAAATTTAAAGTGGAATTAGAATCTCCAGCGCCTTCTCTTTCGAATGGTACTAAAATGACTGAAATCCTGTGTGTCAGTCTTGAGATATGATTTTCTGAAATATACGATTCGTGACACTACACTGTTAGTGGGGTAAATTTTAAATGAGTCTAAAAATCTTTTAAATTGACGAAAACTCAAAATTTAAAGTGGAATTAGAATCTCCAGCGCCTTCTCTTTCGAATGGTACTAAAATGACTGAAATCCTTTGTGTCAGTCTTGAGATATGATTTTCTGAAATATACGGTTCGTGACACTACACTGTTAGTGGGGTAAATTTTAAATGAGTCTAAAAATCTTTTAAATTGACGAAAACTCAAAATTTAAAGTGGAATTAGAATCTCCAGCGCCTTCTCTTTCGAATGGTACTAAAATGACTGAAATCCTGTGTGTCAGTCTTGAGATATGATTTTCTGAAATATACGATTCGTGACACTACACTGTTAGTGGGGTAAATTTTAAATGAGTCTAAAAATCTTTTAAATTGACGAAAACTCAATATTTAAAGTGGAATTAGAATCTCCAGCGCCTTCTCTTTCGAATGGTACTAAAATGACTGAAATCCTGTGTGTCAGTCTTGAGATATGATTTTCTGAAATATAAAGCTCATGACACTACACTGTTAGTGGGGTAAATTTTAAATGAGTCTAAAAATCGTTTAAATTGACGAAAACTCAAAATTTAAAGTGGAATTAGAATCTCCAGCGCCTTCTCTTTCGAATGGTACTAAAATGACTGAAATCCTGTGTGTCAGTCTTGAGATATGATTTTCTAAAATATACGATTCGTGACACTACACTGTTAGTGGGGTAAATTTTAAATGAGTCTAAAAATCTTTTAAATTGACGAAAACTCAATATTTAAAGTGGAATTAGAATCTCCAGCGCCTTCTCTTTCGAATGGTACTAAAATGACTGAAATCCTGTGTGTCAGTCTTGAGATATGATTTTCTGAAATATACGATTCGTGACACTACACTGTTAGTGGGGTAAATTTTAAATGAGTCTAAAAATCTTTTAAATTGACGAAAACTCAATATTTAAAGTGGAATTAGAATCTCCAGCGCCTTCTCTTTCGAATGGTACTAAAATGACTGAAATCCTGTGTGTCAGTCTTGAGATATGATTTTCTGAAATATACGATTCGTGACACTACACTGTTAGTGGGGTAAATTTTAAATGAGTCTAAAAATCTTTTAAATTGACGAAAACTCAAAATTTAAAGTGGAATTAGAATCTCGAGCGCCTTCTCTTTCGAATGGTACTAAAATGACTGAAATCCTGTGTGTCAGTCTTGAGATATGATTTTCTGAAATATACGATTCGTGACACTACGCTGTTAGTGGGGTAAATTTTAAATGAGTCTAAAAATCTTTTAAATTGACGAAAACTCAAAATTTAAAGTGGAATTAGAATCTCCAGCGCCTTCTCTTTCGAATGGTACTAAAATGACTGAAATCCTGTGTGTCAGTCTTGAGATATGATTTTCTGAAATATACGATTCGTGACACTACACTGTTAGTGGGGTAAATTTTAAATGAGTCTAAAAATCTTTTAAATTGACGAAAACTCAATATTTAAAGTGGAATTAGAATCTCCAGCGCCTTCTCTTTCGAATGGTACTAAAATGACTGAAATCCTGTGTGTCAGTCTTGAGATATGATTTTCTGAAATATACGATTCGTGACACTACACTGTTAGTGGGGTAAATTTTAAATGAGTCTAAAAATCTTTTAAATTGACGAAAACTCAAAATTTAAAGTGGAATTAGAATCTCGAGCGCCTTCTCTTTCGAATGGTACTAAAATGACTGAAATCCTGTGTGTCAGTCTTGAGATATGATTTTCTGAAATATACGATTCGTGACACTACGCTGTTAGTGGGGTAAATTTTAAATGAGTCTAAAAATCTTTTAAATTGACGAAAACTCAAAATTTAAAGTGGAATTAGAATCTCCAGCGCCTTCTCTTTCGAATGGTACTAAAATGACTGAAATCCTGTGTGTCAGTCTTGAGATATGATTTTCTGAAATATACGATTCGTGACACTACACTGTTAGTGGGGTAAATTTTAAATGAGTCTAAAAATCTTTTAAATTGACGAAAACTCAATATTTAAAGTGGAATTAGAATCTCCAGCGCCTTCTCTTTCGAATGGTACTAAAATGACTGAAATCCTGTGTGTCAGTCTTGAGATATGATTTTCTGAAATATACGATTCGTGACACTACACTGTTAGTGGGGTAAATTTTAAATGAGTCTAAAAATCTTTTAAATTGACGAAAACTCAAAATTTAAAGTGGAATTAGAATCTCCAGCGCCTTCTCTTTCGAATGGTACTAAAATGACTGAAATCCTGTGTGTCAGTCTTGAGATATGATTTTCTGAAATATACGATTCGTGACACTACGCTGTTAGTGGGGTAAATTTTAAATGAGTCTAAAAATCTTTTAAATTGACGAAAACTCAAAATTTAAAGTGGAATTAGAATCTCCAGCGCCTTCTCTTTCGAATGGTACTAAAATGACTGAAATCCTGTGTGTCAGTCTTGAGATATGATTTTCTGAAATATACGATTCGTGACACTACACTGTTAGTGGGGTAAATTTTAAATGAGTCTAAAAATCTTTTAAATTGACGAAAACTCAAAATTTAAAGTGGAATTAGAATCTCGAGCGCCTTCTCTTTCGAATGGTACTAAAATGACTGAAATCCTGTGTGTCAGTCTTGAGATATGATTTTCTGAAATATACGATTCGTGACACTACGCTGTTAGTGGGGTAAATTTTAAATGAGTCTAAAAATCTTTTAAATTGACGAAAACTCAAAATTTAAAGTGGAATTAGAATCTCCAGCGCCTTCTCTTTCGAATGGTACTAAAATGACTGAAATCCTGTGTGTCAGTCTTGAGATATGATTTTCTGAAATATACGATTCGTGACACTACACTGTTAGTGGGGTAAATTTTAAATGAGTCTAAAAATCTTTTAAATTGACGAAAACTCAATATTTAAAGTGGAATTAGAATCTCCAGCGCCTTCTCTTTCGAATGGTACTAAAATGACTGAAATCCTGTGTGTCAGTCTTGAGATATGATTTTCTGAAATATACGATTCGTGACACTACACTGTTAGTGGGGTAAATTTTAAATGAGTCTAAAAATCTTTTAAATTGACGAAAACTCAAAATTTAAAGTGGAATTAGAATCTCCAGCGCCTTCTCTTTCGAATGGTACTAAAATGACTGAAATCCTGTGTGTCAGTCTTGAGATATGATTTTCTGAAATATACGATTCGTGACACTACACTGTTAGTGGGGTAAATTTTAAATGAGTCTAAAAATCTTTTAAATTGACGAAAACTCAAAATTTAAAGTGGAATTAGAATCTCCAGCGCCTTCTCTTTCGAATGGTACTAAAATGACTGAAATCCTGTGTGTCAGTCTTGAGATATGATTTTCTGAAATATACGATTCGTGACACTACACTGTTAGTGGGGTAAATTTTAAATGAGTCTAAAAATCTTTTAAATTGACGAAAACTCAATATTTAAAGTGGAATTAGAATCTCCAGCGCCTTCTCTTTCGAATGGTACTAAAATGACTGAAATCCTGTGTGTCAGTCTTGAGATATGATTTTCTGAAATATACGATTCGTGACACTACACTGTTAGTGGGGTAAATTTTAAATGAGTCTAAAAATCTTTTAAATTGACGAAAACTCAAAATTTAAAGTGGAATTAGAATCTCCAGCGCCTTCTCTTTCGAATGGTACTAAAATGACTGAAATCCTGTGTGTCAGTCTTGAGATATGATTTTCTGAAATATACGATTCGTGACACTACACTGTTAGTGGGGTAAATTTTAAATGAGTCTAAAAATCTTTTAAATTGACGAAAACTCAAAATTTAAAGTGGAATTAGAATCTCCAGCGCCTTCTCTTTCGAATGGTACTAAAATGACTGAAATCCTGTGTGTCAGTCTTGAGATATGATTTTCTGAAATATACGATTCGTGACACTACACTGTTAGTGGGGTAAATTTTAAATGAGTCTAAAAATCTTTTAAATTGACGAAAACTCAAAATTTAAAGTGGAATTAGAATCTCCAGCGCCTTCTCTTTCGAATGGTACTAAAATGACTGAAATCCTGTGTGTCAGTCTTGAGATATGATTTTCTGAAATATACGATTCGTGACACTACACTGTTAGTGGGGTAAATTTTAAATGAGTCTAAAAATCTTTTAAATTGACGAAAACTCAAAATTTAAAGTGGAATTAGAATCTCCAGCGCCTTCTCTTTCGTATGGTACTAAAATGACTGAAATCCTGTGTGTCAGTCTTGAGATATGATTTTCTGAAATATACGATTCGTGACACTACACTGTTAGTGGGGTAAATTTTAAATGAGTCTAAAAATCTTTTAAATTGACGAAAACTCAAAATTTAAAGTGGAATTAGAATCTCCAGCGCCTTCTCTTTCGAATGGTACTAAAATGACTGAAATCCTGTGTGTCAGTCTTGAGATATGATTTTCTGAAATATACGATTCGTGACACTACACTGTTAGTGGGGTAAATTTTAAATGAGTCTAAAAATCTTTTAAATTGACGAAAACTCAAAATTTAAAGTGGAATTAGAATCTCCAGCGCCTTCTCTTTCGAATGGTACTAAAATGACTGAAATCCTGTGTGTCAGTCTTGAGATATGATTTTCTGAAATATACGATTCGTGACACTACACTGTTAGTGGGGTAAATTTTAAATGAGTCTAAAAATCTTTTAAATTGACGAAAACTCAAAATTTAAAGTGGAATTAGAATCTCCAGCGCCTTCTCTTTCGTATGGTACTAAAATGACTGAAATCCTGTGGGTCAGTCTTGAGATATGATTTTCTGAAATATACGATTCGTGACACTACACTGTTAGTGGGGTAAATTTTAAATGAGTCTAAAAATCTTTTAAATTGACGAAAACTCAAAATTTAAAGTGGAATTAGAATCTCCAGCGCCTTCTCTTTCGAATGGTACTAAAATGACTGAAATCCTGTGTGTCAGTCTTGAGATATGATTTTCTGAAATATACGATTCGTGACACTACACTGTTAGTGGGGTAAATTTTAAATGAGTCTAAAAATCTTTTAAATTGACGAAAACTCAAAATTTAAAGTGGAATTAGAATCTCCAGCGCCTTCTCTTTCGAATGGTACTAAAATGACTGAAATCCTGTGTGTCAGTCTTGAGATATGATTTTCTGAAATATACGATTCGTGACACTACACTGTTAGTGGGGTAAATTTTAAATGAGTCTAAAAATCTTTTAAATTGACGAAAACTCAAAATTTAAAGTGGAATTAGAATCTCCAGCGCCTTCTCTTTCGTATGGTACTAAAATGACTGAAATCCTGTGGGTCAGTCTTGAGATATGATTTTCTGAAATATACGATTCGTGACACTACACTGTTAGTGGGGTAAATTTTAAATGAGTCTAAAAATCTTTTAAATTGACGAAAACTCAAAATTTAAAGTGGAATTAGAATCTCCAGCGCCTTCTCTTTCGAATGGTACTAAAATGACTGAAATCCTGTGTGTCAGTCTTGAGATATGATTTTCTGAAATATACGATTCGTGACACTACACTGTTAGTGGGGTAAATTTTAAATGAGTCTAAAAATCTTTTAAATTGACGAAAACTCAAAATTTAAAGTGGAATTAGAATCTCCAGCGCCTTCTCTTTCGAATGGTACTAAAATGACTGAAATCCTGTGTGTCAGTCTTGAGATATGATTTTCTGAAATATACGATTCGTGACACTACGCTGTTAGTGGGGTAAATTTTAAATGAGTCTAAAAATCTTTTAAATTGACGAAAACTCAAAATTTAAAGTGGAATTAGAATCTCCAGCGCCTTCTCTTTCGAATGGTACTAAAATGACTGAAATCCTGTGTGTCAGTCTTGAGATATGATTTTCTGAAATATACGATTCGTGACACTACGCTGTTAGTGGGGTAAATTTTAAATGAGTCTAAAAATCTTTTAAATTGACGAAAACTCAAAATTTAAAGTGGAATTAGAATCTCCAGCGCCTTCTCTTTCGAATGGTACTAAAATGACTGAAATCCTGTGTGTCAGTCTTGAGATATGATTTTCTGAAATATACGATTCGTGACACTACACTGTTAGTGGGGTAAATTTTAAATGAGTCTAAAAATCTTTTAAATTGACGAAAACTCAAAATTTAAAGTGGAATTAGAATCTCCAGCGCCTTCTCTTTCGAATGGTACTAAAATGACTGAAATCCTGTGTGTCAGTCTTGAGATATGATTTTCTGAAATATACGATTCGTGACACTACGCTGTTAGTGGGGTAAATTTTAAATGAGTCTAAAAATCTTTTAAATTGACGAAAACTCAAAATTTAAAGTGGAATTAGAATCTCCAGCGCCTTCTCTTTCGAATGGTACTAAAATGACTGAAATCCTGTGGGTCAGTCTTGAGATATGATTTTCTGAAATATACGATTCGTGACACTACACTGTTAGTGGGGTAAATTTTAAATGAGTCTAAAAATCTTTTAAATTGACGAAAACTCAAAATTTAAAGTGGAATTAGAATCTCCAGCGCCTTCTCTTTCGAATGGTACTAAAATGACTGAAATCCTGTGTGTCAGTCTTGAGATATGATTTTCTGAAATATACGATTCGTGACACTACACTGTTAGTGGGGTAAATTTTAAATGAGTCTAAAAATCTTTTAAATTGACGAAAACTCAAAATTTAAAGTGGAATTAGAATCTCCAGCGCCTTCTCTTTCGAATGGTACTAAAATGACTGAAATCCTGTGTGTCAGTCTTGAGATATGATTTTCTGAAATATACGATTCGTGACACTACGCTGTTAGTGGGGTAAATTTTAAATGAGTCTAAAAATCTTTTAAATTGACGAAAACTCAAAATTTAAAGTGGAATTAGAATCTCCAGCGCCTTCTCTTTCGAATGGTACTAAAATGACTGAAATCCTGTGGGTCAGTCTTGAGATATGATTTTCTGAAATATACGATTCGTGACACTACACTGTTAGTGGGGTAAATTTTAAATGAGTCTAAAAATCTTTTAAATTGACGAAAACTCAAAATTTAAAGTGGAATTAGAATCTCCAGCGCCTTCTCTTTCGAATGGTACTAAAATGACTGAAATCCTGTGTGTCAGTCTTGAGATATGATTTTCTGAAATATACGATTCGTGACACTACGCTGTTAGTGGGGTAAATTTTAAATGAGTCTAAAAATCTTTTAAATTGACGAAAACTCAAAATTTAAAGTGGAATTAGAATCTCCAGCGCCTTCTCTTTCGAATGGTACTAAAATGACTGAAATCCTGTGGGTCAGTCTTGAGATATGATTTTCTGAAATATACGATTCGTGACACTACACTGTTAGTGGGGTAAATTTTAAATGAGTCTAAAAATCTTTTAAATTGACGAAAACTCAAAATTTAAAGTGGAATTAGAATCTCCAGCGCCTTCTCTTTCGAATGGTACTAAAATGACTGAAATCCTGTGTGTCAGTCTTGAGATATGATTTTCTGAAATATACGATTCGTGACACTACACTGTTAGTGGGGTAAATTTTAAATGAGTCTAAAAATCTTTTAAATTGACGAAAACTCAAAATTTAAAGTGGAATTAGAATCTCCAGCGCCTTCTCTTTCGAATGGTACTAAAATGACTGAAATCCTGTGTGTCAGTCTTGAGATATGATTTTCTGAAATATACGATTCGTGACACTACGCTGTTAGTGGGGTAAATTTTAAATGAGTCTAAAAATCTTTTAAATTGACGAAAACTCAAAATTTAAAGTGGAATTAGAATCTCCAGCGCCTTCTCTTTCGAATGGTACTAAAATGACTGAAATCCTGTGGGTCAGTCTTGAGATATGATTTTCTGAAATATACGATTCGTGACACTACACTGTTAGTGGGGTAAATTTTAAATGAGTCTAAAAATCTTTTAAATTGACGAAAACTCAAAATTTAAAGTGGAATTAGAATCTCCAGCGCCTTCTCTTTCGAATGGTACTAAAATGACTGAAATCCTGTGTGTCAGTCTTGAGATATGATTTTCTGAAATATACGATTCGTGACACTACACTGTTAGTGGGGTAAATTTTAAATGAGTCTAAAAATCTTTTAAATTGACGAAAACTCAAAATTTAAAGTGGAATTAGAATCTCCAGCGCCTTCTCTTTCGAATGGTACTAAAATGACTGAAATCCTGTGTGTCAGTCTTGAGATATGATTTTCTGAAATATACGATTCGTGACACTACGCTGTTAGTGGGGTAAATTTTAAATGAGTCTAAAAATCTTTTAAATTGACGAAAACTCAAAATTTAAAGTGGAATTAGAATCTCCAGCGCCTTCTCTTTCGAATGGTACTAAAATGACTGAAATCCTGTGTGTCAGTCTTGAGATATGATTTTCTGAAATATACGATTCGTGACACTACACTGTTAGTGGGGTAAATTTTAAATGAGTCTAAAAATCTTTTAAATTGACGAAAACTCAATATTTAAAGTGGAATTAGAATCTCCAGCGCCTTCTCTTTCGAATGGTACTAAAATGACTGAAATCCTGTGTGTCAGTCTTGAGATATGATTTTCTGAAATATACGATTCGTGACACTACACTGTTAGTGGGGTAAATTTTAAATGAGTCTAAAAATCTTTTAAATTGACGAAAACTCAAAATTTAAAGTGGAATTAGAATCTCCAGCGCCTTCTCTTTCGAATGGTTCTAAAATGACTGAAATCCTGTGGGTCAGTCTTGAGATATGATTTTCTGAAATATACGATTCGTGACACTACACTGTTAGTGGGGTAAATTTTAAATGAGTCTAAAAATCTTTTAAATTGACGAAAACTCAAAATTTAAAGTGGAATTAGAATCTCCAGCGCCTTCTCTTTCGAATGGTACTAAAATGACTGAAATCCTGTGGGTCAGTCTTGAGATATGATTTTCTGAAATATACGATTCGTGACACTACACTGTTAGTGGGGTAAATTTTAAATGAGTCTAAAAATCTTTTAAATTGACGAAAACTCAAAATTTAAAGTGGAATTAGAATCTCCAGCGCCTTCTCTTTCGAATGGTACTAAAATGACTGAAATCCTGTGGGTCAGTCTTGAGATATGATTTTCTGAAATATACGATTCGTGACACTACACTGTTAGTGGGGTAAATTTTAAATGAGTCTAAAAATCTTTTAAATTGACGAAAACTCAAAATTTAAAGTGGAATTAGAATCTCCAGCGCCTTCTCTTTCGAATGGTACTAAAATGACTGAAATCCTGTGTGTCAGTCTTGAGATATGATTTTCTGAAATATACGATTCGTGACACTACACTGTTAGTGGGGTAAATTTTAAATGAGTCTAAAAATCTTTTAAATTGACGAAAACTCAAAATTTAAAGTGGAATTAGAATCTCCAGCGCCTTCTCTTTCGAATGGTACTAAAATGACTGAAATCCTGTGTGTCAGTCTTGAGATATGATTTTCTGAAATATACGATTCGTGACACTACGCTGTTAGTGGGGTAAATTTTAAATGAGTCTAAAAATCTTTTAAATTGACGAAAACTCAAAATTTAAAGTGGAATTAGAATCTCCAGCGCCTTCTCTTTCGAATGGTACTAAAATGACTGAAATCCTGTGGGTCAGTCTTGAGATATGATTTTCTGAAATATACGATTCGTGACACTACACTGTTAGTGGGGTAAATTTTAAATGAGTCTAAAAATCTTTTAAATTGACGAAAACTCAAAATTTAAAGTGGAATTAGAATCTCCAGCGCCTTCTCTTTCGAATGGTACTAAAATGACTGAAATCCTGTGGGTCAGTCTTGAGATATGATTTTCTGAAATATACGATTCGTGACACTACACTGTTAGTGGGGTAAATTTTAAATGAGTCTAAAAATCTTTTAAATTGACGAAAACTCAAAATTTAAAGTGGAATTAGAATCTCCAGCGCCTTCTCTTTCGAATGGTACTAAAATGACTGAAATCCTGTGGGTCAGTCTTGAGATATGATTTTCTGAAATATACGATTCGTGACACTACACTGTTAGTGGGGTAAATTTTAAATGAGTCTAAAAATCTTTTAAATTGACGAAAACTCAAAATTTAAAGTGGAATTAGAATCTCCAGCGCCTTCTCTTTCGAATGGTACTAAAATGACTGAAATCCTGTGGGTCAGTCTTGAGATATGATTTTCTGAAATATACGATTCGTGACACTACACTGTTAGTGGGGTAAATTTTAAATGAGTCTAAAAATCTTTTAAATTGACGAAAACTCAAAATTTAAAGTGGAATTAGAATCTCCAGCGCCTTCTCTTTCGAATGGTACTAAAATGACTGAAATCCTGTGTGTCAGTCTTGAGATATGATTTTCTGAAATATACGATTCGTGACACTACACTGTTAGTGGGGTAAATTTTAAATGAGTCTAAAAATCTTTTAAATTGACGAAAACTCAAAATTTAAAGTGGAATTAGAATCTCCAGCGCCTTCTCTTTCGAATGGTACTAAAATGACTGAAATCCTGTGTGTCAGTCTTGAGATATGATTTTCTGAAATATACGATTCGTGACACTACGCTGTTAGTGGGGTAAATTTTAAATGAGTCTAAAAATCTTTTAAATTGACGAAAACTCAAAATTTAAAGTGGAATTAGAATCTCCAGCGCCTTCTCTTTCGAATGGTACTAAAATGACTGAAATCCTGTGTGTCAGTCTTGAGATATGATTTTCTGAAATATACGATTCGTGACACTACACTGTTAGTGGGGTAAATTTTAAATGAGTCTAAAAATCTTTTAAATTGACGAAAACTCAATATTTAAAGTGGAATTAGAATCTCCAGCGCCTTCTCTTTCGAATGGTACTAAAATGACTGAAATCCTGTGTGTCAGTCTTGAGATATGATTTTCTGAAATATACGATTCGTGACACTACACTGTTAGTGGGGTAAATTTTAAATGAGTCTAAAAATCTTTTAAATTGACGAAAACTCAAAATTTAAAGTGGAATTAGAATCTCCAGCGCCTTCTCTTTCGAATGGTACTAAAATGACTGAAATCCTGTGTGTCAGTCTTGAGATATGATTTTCTGAAATATACGATTCGTGACACTACACTGTTAGTGGGGTAAATTTTAAATGAGTCTAAAAATCTTTTAAATTGACGAAAACTCAAAATTTAAAGTGGAATTAGAATCTCCAGCGCCTTCTCTTTCGAATGGTACTAAAATGACTGAAATCCTGTGTGTCAGTCTTGAGATATGATTTTCTGAAATATACGATTCGTGACACTACGCTGTTAGTGGGGTAAATTTTAAATGAGTCTAAAAATCTTTTAAATTGACGAAAACTCAAAATTTAAAGTGGAATTAGAATCTCCAGCGCCTTCTCTTTCGAATGGTACTAAAATGACTGAAATCCTGTGTGTCAGTCTTGAGATATGATTTTCTGAAATATACGATTCGTGACACTACACTGTTAGTGGGGTAAATTTTAAATGAGTCTAAAAATCTTTTAAATTGACGAAAACTCAAAATTTAAAGTGGAATTAGAATCTCCAGCGCCTTCTCTTTCGAATGGTACTAAAATGACTGAAATCCTGTGTGTCAGTCTTGAGATATGATTTTCTGAAATATACGATTCGTGACACTACGCTGTTAGTGGGGTAAATTTTAAATGAGTCTAAAAATCTTTTAAATTGACGAAAACTCAAAATTTAAAGTGGAATTAGAATCTCCAGCGCCTTCTCTTTCGAATGGTACTAAAATGACTGAAATCCTGTGTGTCAGTCTTGAGATATGATTTTCTGAAATATACGATTCGTGACACTACACTGTTAGTGGGGTAAATTTTAAATGAGTCTAAAAATCTTTTAAATTGACGAAAACTCAATATTTAAAGTGGAATTAGAATCTCCAGCGCCTTCTCTTTCGAATGGTACTAAAATGACTGAAATCCTGTGTGTCAGTCTTGAGATATGATTTTCTGAAATATACGATTCGTGACACTACACTGTTAGTGGGGTAAATTTTAAATGAGTCTAAAAATCTTTTAAATTGACGAAAACTCAAAATTTAAAGTGGAATTAGAATCTCCAGCGCCTTCTCTTTCGAATGGTACTAAAATGACTGAAATCCTGTGTGTCAGTCTTGAGATATGATTTTCTGAAATATACGATTCGTGACACTACACTGTTAGTGGGGTAAATTTTAAATGAGTCTAAAAATCTTTTAAATTGACGAAAACTCAAAATTTAAAGTGGAATTAGAATCTCCAGCGCCTTCTCTTTCGAATGGTACTAAAATGACTGAAATCCTGTGTGTCAGTCTTGAGATATGATTTTCTGAAATATACGATTCGTGACACTACGCTGTTAGTGGGGTAAATTTTAAATGAGTCTAAAAATCTTTTAAATTGACGAAAACTCAAAATTTAAAGTGGAATTAGAATCTCCAGCGCCTTCTCTTTCGAATGGTACTAAAATGACTGAAATCCTGTGTGTCAGTCTTGAGATATGATTTTCTGAAATATACGATTCGTGACACTACACTGTTAGTGGGGTAAATTTTAAATGAGTCTAAAAATCTTTTAAATTGACGAAAACTCAATATTTAAAGTGGAATTAGAATCTCCAGCGCCTTCTCTTTCGAATGGTACTAAAATGACTGAAATCCTGTGTGTCAGTCTTGAGATATGATTTTCTGAAATATACGATTCGTGACACTACACTGTTAGTGGGGTAAATTTTAAATGAGTCTAAAAATCTTTTAAATTGACGAAAACTCAAAATTTAAAGTGGAATTAGAATCTC
The DNA here is from genome assembly GCA_964036255.1 of Caenorhabditis virilis. Lineage (NCBI taxonomy): Eukaryota > Metazoa > Nematoda > Chromadorea > Rhabditida > Rhabditidae > Caenorhabditis > Caenorhabditis virilis. The sequence continues at coordinate 2,646,883 of OZ038416.1, read as the reverse complement.
CAGCGCCTTCTCTTTCGAATGGTACTAAAATGACTGAAATCCTGTGTGTCAGTCTTGAGATATGATTTTCTGAAATATAAAGCTCATGACACTACGCTGTTAGTGGAGTAAATTTTAAATGAGTCTAAAAATCTTTTAAATTGACGAAAACTCAAAATTTAAAGTGGAATTAGAATCTCCAGCGCCTTCTCTTTCGAATGGTACTAAAATGACTGAAATCCTGTGTGTCAGTCTTGAGATATGATTTTCTGAAATATACGATTCGTGACACTACACTGTTAGTGGGGTAAATTTTAAATGAGTCTAAAAATCTTTTAAATTGACGAAAACTCAATATTTAAAGTGGAATTAGAATCTCCAGCGCCTTCTCTTTCGAATGGTACTAAAATGACTGAAATCCTGTGTGTCAGTCTTGAGATATGATTTTCTGAAATATACGATTCGTGACACTACACTGTTAGTGGGGTAAATTTTAAATGAGTCTAAAAATCTTTTAAATTGAAGAAAACTCAAAATTTAAAGTGGAAGTAGAATCTCCAGCGCCTTCTCTTTCGAATGGTACTAAAATGACTGAAATCCTGTGTGTCAGTCTTGAGATATGATTTTCTGAAATATACGATTCGTGACACTACACTGTTAGTGGGGTAAATTTTAAATGAGTCTAAAAATCTTTTAAATTGACGAAAACTCAAAATTTAAAGTGGAATTAGAATCTCCAGCGCCTTCTCTTTCGAATGGTACTAAAATGACTGAAATCCTGTGTGTCAGTCTTGAGATATGATTTTCTGAAATATACGATTCGTGACACTACACTGTTAGTGGGGTAAATTTTAAATGAGTCTAAAAATCTTTTAAATTGACGAAAACTCAATATTTAAAGTGGAATTAGAATCTCCAGCGCCTTCTCTTTCGAATGGTACTAAAATGACTGAAATCCTGTGTGTCAGTCTTGAGATATGATTTTCTGAAATATACGATTCGTGACACTACACTGTTAGTGGGGTAAATTTTAAATGAGTCTAAAAATCTTTTAAATTGACGAAAACTCAAAATTTAAAGTGGAATTAGAATCTCCAGCGCCTTCTCTTTCGAATGGTACTAAAATGACTGAAATCCTGTGTGTCAGTCTTGAGATATGATTTTCTGAAATATACGATTCGTGACACTACACTGTTAGTGGGGTAAATTTTAAATGAGTCTAAAAATCTTTTAAATTGACGAAAACTCAAAATTTAAAGTGGAATTAGAATCTCCAGCGCCTTCTCTTTCGAATGGTACTAAAATGACTGAAATCCTGTGTGTCAGTCTTGAGATATGATTTTCTGAAATATACGATTCGTGACACTACGCTGTTAGTGGGGTAAATTTTAAATGAGTCTAAAAATCTTTTAAATTGACGAAAACTCAAAATTTAAAGTGGAATTAGAATCTCCAGCGCCTTCTCTTTCGAATGGTACTAAAATGACTGAAATCCTGTGTGTCAGTCTTGAGATATGATTTTCTGAAATATACGATTCGTGACACTACACTGTTAGTGGGGTAAATTTTAAATGAGTCTAAAAATCTTTTAAATTGACGAAAACTCAATATTTAAAGTGGAATTAGAATCTACCGCGCATTCTCTTTCGAATGGTACCAAAATGACTGAAATCCTGTGTGTCAGTCTTGAGATATGATTTTCTGAAATATACGATTCGTGACACTACGCTGTTAGTGGGGTAAATTTTAAATGAGTCTAAAAATCTTTTAAATTGACGAAAACTCAAAATTTAAAGTGGAATTAGAATCTCCAGCGCCTTCTCTTTCGAATGGTACTAAAATGACTGAAATCCTGTGTGTCAGTCTTGAGATATGATTTTCTGAAATATAAAGCTCATGACACTACACTGTTAGTGGGGTAAATTTTAAATGAGTCTAAAAATCTTTTAAATTGACGAAAACTCAATATTTAAAGTGGAATTAGAATCTCCAGCGCCTTCTCTTTCGAATGGTACTAAAATGACTGAAATCCTGTGTGTCAGTCTTGAGATATGATTTTCTGAAATATACGATTCGTGACACTACACTGTTAGTGGGGTAAATTTTAAATGAGTCTAAAAATCTTTTAAATTGACGAAAACTCAAAATTCAAAGTGGAATTAGAATCTCCAGCGCCTTCTCTTTCGAATGGTACTAAAATGACTGAAATCCTGTGTGTCAGTCTTGAGATATGATTTTCTGAAATATACGATTCGTGACACTACACTGTTAGTGGGGTAAATTTTAAATGAGTCTAAAAATCTTTTAAATTGACGAAAACTCAATATTTAAAGTGGAATTAGAATCTACCGCGCATTCTCTTTCGAATGGTACCAAAATGACTGAAATCCTGTGTGTCAGTCTTGAGATATGATTTTCTGAAATATACGATTCGTGACACTACGCTGTTAGTGGGGTAAGTTTTAAATGAGTCTAAAAATCTTTTAAATTGACGAAAACTCAAAATTTAAAGTGGAATTAGAATCTCCAGCGCCTTCTCTTTCGAATGGTACTAAAATGACTGAAATCCTGTGTGTCAGTCTTGAGATATGATTTTCTGAAATATAAAGCTCATGACACTACACTGTTAGTGGGGTAAATTTTAAATGAGTCTAAAAATCTTTTAAATTGACGAAAACTCAAAATTTAAAGTGGAATTAGAATCTCCAGCGCCTTCTCTTTCGAATGGTACTAAAATGACTGAAATCCTGTGTGTCAGTCTTGAGATATGATTTTCTGAAATATAAAGCTCATGACACTACACTGTTAGTGGGGTAAATTTTAAATGAGTCTAAAAATCTTTTAAATTGACGAAAACTCAAAATTTAAAGTGGAATTAGAATCTCCAGCGCCTTCTCTTTCGAATGGTACTAAAATGACTGAAATCCTGTGTGTCAGTCTTGAGATATGATTTTCTGAAATATACGATTCGTGACACTACACTGTTAGTGGGGTAAATTTTAAATGAGTCTAAAAATCTTTTAAATTGACGAAAACTCAAAATTTAAAGTGGAATTAGAATCTCCAGCGCCTTCTCTTTCGAATGGTACTAAAATGACTGAAATCCTGTGTGTCAGTCTTGAGATATGATTTTCTGAAATATAAAGCTCATGACACTACACTGTTAGTGGGGTAAATTTTAAATGAGTCTAAAAATCTTTTAAATTGACGAAAACTCAAAATTTAAAGTGGAATTAGAATCTCCAGCGCCTTCTCTTTCGAATGGTACTAAAATGACTGAAATCCTGTGTGTCAGTCTTGAGATATGATTTTCTGAAATATACGATTCGTGACACTACACTGTTAGTGGGGTAAATTTTAAATGAGTCTAAAAATCTTTTAAATTGACGAAAACTCAATATTTAAAGTGGAATTAGAATCTCCAGCGCCTTCTCTTTCGAATGGTACTAAAATGACTGAAATCCTGTGTGTCAGTCTTGAGATATGATTTTCTGAAATATACGATTCGTGACACTACACTGTTAGTGGGGTAAATTTTAAATGAGTCTAAAAATCTTTTAAATTGACGAAAACTCAAAATTTAAAGTGGAATTAGAATCTCCAGCGCCTTCTCTTTCGAATGGTACTAAAATGACTGAAATCCTGTGTGTCAGTCTTGAGATATGATTTTCTGAAATATAAAGCTCATGACACTACGCTGTTAGTGGAGTAAATTTTAAATGAGTCTAAAAATCTTTTAAATTGACGAAAACTCAAAATTTAAAGTGGAATTAGAATCTCCAGCGCCTTCTCTTTCGAATGGTACTAAAATGACTGAAATCCTGTGTGTCAGTCTTGAGATATGATTTTCTGAAATATACGATTCGTGACACTACACTGTTAGTGGGGTAAATTTTAAATGAGTCTAAAAATCTTTTAAATTGACGAAAACTCAATATTTAAAGTGGAATTAGAATCTCCAGCGCCTTCTCTTTCGAATGGTACTAAAATGACTGAAATCCTGTGTGTCAGTCTTGAGATATGATTTTCTGAAATATACGATTCGTGACACTACACTGTTAGTGGGGTAAATTTTAAATGAGTCTAAAAATCTTTTAAATTGACGAAAACTCAAAATTCAAAGTGGAATTAGAATCTCCAGCGCCTTCTCTTTCGAATGGTACTAAAATGACTGAAATCCTGTGTGTCAGTCTTGAGATATGATTTTCTGAAATATAAAGCTCATGACACTACACTGTTAGTGGGGTAAATTTTAAATGAGTCTAAAAATCTTTTAAATTGACGAAAACTCAATATTTAAAGTGGAATTAGAATCTCCAGCGCCTTCTCTTTCGAATGGTACTAAAATGACTGAAATCCTGTGTGTCAGTCTTGAGATATGATTTTCTGAAATATACGATTCGTGACACTACACTGTTAGTGGGGTAAATTTTAAATGAGTCTAAAAATCTTTTAAATTGACGAAAACTCAAAATTCAAAGTGGAATTAGAATCTCCAGCGCCTTCTCTTTCGAATGGTACTAAAATGACTGAAATCCTGTGTGTCAGTCTTGAGATATGATTTTCTGAAATATACGATTCGTGACACTACACTGTTAGTGGGGTAAATTTTAAATGAGTCTAAAAATCTTTTAAATTGACGAAAACTCAATATTTAAAGTGGAATTAGAATCTACCGCGCATTCTCTTTCGAATGGTACCAAAATGACTGAAATCCTGTGTGTCAGTCTTGAGATATGATTTTCTGAAATATACGATTCGTGACACTACGCTGTTAGTGGGGTAAGTTTTAAATGAGTCTAAAAATCTTTTAAATTGACGAAAACTCAAAATTTAAAGTGGAATTAGAATCTCCAGCGCCTTCTCTTTCGAATGGTACTAAAATGACTGAAATCCTGTGTGTCAGTCTTGAGATATGATTTTCTGAAATATAAAGCTCATGACACTACACTGTTAGTGGGGTAAATTTTAAATGAGTCTAAAAATCTTTTAAATTGACGAAAACTCAAAATTTAAAGTGGAATTAGAATCTCCAGCGCCTTCTCTTTCGAATGGTACTAAAATGACTGAAATCCTGTGTGTCAGTCTTGAGATATGATTTTCTGAAATATAAAGCTCATGACACTACACTGTTAGTGGGGTAAATTTTAAATGAGTCTAAAAATCTTTTAAATTGACGAAAACTCAAAATTTAAAGTGGAATTAGAATCTCCAGCGCCTTCTCTTTCGAATGGTACTAAAATGACTGAAATCCTGTGTGTCAGTCTTGAGATATGATTTTCTGAAATATACGATTCGTGACACTACACTGTTAGTGGGGTAAATTTTAAATGAGTCTAAAAATCTTTTAAATTGACGAAAACTCAAAATTTAAAGTGGAATTAGAATCTCCAGCGCCTTCTCTTTCGAATGGTACTAAAATGACTGAAATCCTGTGTGTCAGTCTTGAGATATGATTTTCTGAAATATAAAGCTCATGACACTACACTGTTAGTGGGGTAAATTTTAAATGAGTCTAAAAATCTTTTAAATTGAAGAAAACTCAAAATTTAAAGTGGAATTAGAATCTCCAGCGCCTTCTCTTTCGAATGGTACTAAAATGACTGAAATCCTGTGTGTCAGTCTTGAGATATGATTTTCTGAAATATACGATTCGTGACACTACACTGTTAGTGGGGTAAATTTTAAATGAGTCTAAAAATCTTTTAAATTGACGAAAACTCAATATTTAAAGTGGAATTAGAATCTCCAGCGCCTTCTCTTTCGAATGGTACTAAAATGACTGAAATCCTGTGTGTCAGTCTTGAGATATGATTTTCTGAAATATACGATTCGTGACACTACACTGTTAGTGGGGTAAATTTTAAATGAGTCTAAAAATCTTTTAAATTGACGAAAACTCAAAATTTAAAGTGGAATTAGAATCTCCAGCGCCTTCTCTTTCGAATGGTACTAAAATGACTGAAATCCTGTGTGTCAGTCTTGAGATATGATTTTCTGAAATATAAAGCTCATGACACTACGCTGTTAGTGGAGTAAATTTTAAATGAGTCTAAAAATCTTTTAAATTGACGAAAACTCAAAATTTAAAGTGGAATTAGAATCTCCAGCGCCTTCTCTTTCGAATGGTACTAAAATGACTGAAATCCTGTGTGTCAGTCTTGAGATATGATTTTCTGAAATATACGATTCGTGACACTACACTGTTAGTGGGGTAAATTTTAAATGAGTCTAAAAATCTTTTAAATTGACGAAAACTCAATATTTAAAGTGGAATTAGAATCTCCAGCGCCTTCTCTTTCGAATGGTACTAAAATGACTGAAATCCTGTGTGTCAGTCTTGAGATATGATTTTCTGAAATATACGATTCGTGACACTACACTGTTAGTGGGGTAAATTTTAAATGAGTCTAAAAATCTTTTAAATTGACGAAAACTCAAAATTTAAAGTGGAAGTAGAATCTCCAGCGCCTTCTCTTTCGAATGGTACTAAAATGACTGAAATCCTGTGTGTCAGTCTTGAGATATGATTTTCTGAAATATACGATTCGTGACACTACACTGTTAGTGGGGTAAATTTTAAATGAGTCTAAAAATCTTTTAAATTGACGAAAACTCAAAATTTAAAGTGGAATTAGAATCTCCAGCGCCTTCTCTTTCGAATGGTACTAAAATGACTGAAATCCTGTGTGTCAGTCTTGAGATATGATTTTCTGAAATATAAAGCTCATGACACTACACTGTTAGTGGGGTAAATTTTAAATGAGTCTAAAAATCTTTTAAATTGACGAAAACTCAATATTTAAAGTGGAATTAGAATCTCCAGCGCCTTCTCTTTCGAATGGTACTAAAATGACTGAAATCCTGTGTGTCAGTCTTGAGATATGATTTTCTGAAATATACGATTCGTGACACTACACTGTTAGTGGGGTAAATTTTAAATGAGTCTAAAAATCTTTTAAATTGACGAAAACTCAAAATTTAAAGTGGAATTAGAATCTCCAGCGCCTTCTCTTTCGAATGGTACTAAAATGACTGAAATCCTGTGTGTCAGTCTTGAGATATGATTTTCTGAAATATAAAGCTCATGACACTACGCTGTTAGTGGAGTAAATTTTAAATGAGTCTAAAAATCTTTTAAATTGACGAAAACTCAAAATTTAAAGTGGAATTAGAATCTCCAGCGCCTTCTCTTTCGAATGGTACTAAAATGACTGAAATCCTGTGTGTCAGTCTTGAGATATGATTTTCTGAAATATACGATTCGTGACACTACACTGTTAGTGGGGTAAATTTTAAATGAGTCTAAAAATCTTTTAAATTGACGAAAACTCAATATTTAAAGTGGAATTAGAATCTCCAGCGCCTTCTCTTTCGAATGGTACTAAAATGACTGAAATCCTGTGTGTCAGTCTTGAGATATGATTTTCTGAAATATACGATTCGTGACACTACACTGTTAGTGGGGTAAATTTTAAATGAGTCTAAAAATCTTTTAAATTGACGAAAACTCAAAATTTAAAGTGGAATTAGAATCTCCAGCGCCTTCTCTTTCGAATGGTACTAAAATGACTGAAATCCTGTGTGTCAGTCTTGAGATATGATTTTCTGAAATATACGATTCGTGACACTACGCTGTTAGTGGGGTAAATTTTAAATGAGTCTAAAAATCTTTTAAATTGACGAAAACTCAAAATTTAAAGTGGAAGTAGAATCTCCAGCGCCTTCTCTTTCGAATGGTACTAAAATGACTGAAATCCTGTGTGTCAGTCTTGAGATATGATTTTCTGAAATATACGATTCGTGACACTACACTGTTAGTGGGGTAAATTTTAAATGAGTCTAAAAATCTTTTAAATTGACGAAAACTCAAAATTTAAAGTGGAATTAGAATCTCCAGCGCCTTCTCTTTCGAATGGTACTAAAATGACTGAAATCCTGTGTGTCAGTCTTGAGATATGATTTTCTGAAATATAAAGCTCATGACACTACACTGTTAGTGGGGTAAATTTTAAATGAGTCTAAAAATCTTTTAAATTGACGAAAACTCAATATTTAAAGTGGAATTAGAATCTCCAGCGCCTTCTCTTTCGAATGGTACTAAAATGACTGAAATCCTGTGTGTCAGTCTTGAGATATGATTTTCTGAAATATACGATTCGTGACACTACACTGTTAGTGGGGTAAATTTTAAATGAGTCTAAAAATCTTTTAAATTGACGAAAACTCAAAATTTAAAGTGGAATTAGAATCTCCAGCGCCTTCTCTTTCGAATGGTACTAAAATGACTGAAATCCTGTGTGTCAGTCTTGAGATATGATTTTCTGAAATATACGATTCGTGACACTACGCTGTTAGTGGGGTAAATTTTAAATGAGTCTAAAAATCTTTTAAATTGACGAAAACTCAAAATTTAAAGTGGAATTAGAATCTACCGCGCATTCTTTTTCGAATGGTACCAAAATGACTGAAATCCTGTGTGTCAGTCTTGAGATATGATTTTCTGGAATATAAAGCTCATGACACTACACTGTTAGTGGGGTAAATTTTAAATGAGTCTAAAAATCTTTTAAATTGACGAAAACTCAATATTTAAAGTGGAATTAGAATCTCCAGCGCCTTCTCTTTCGAATGGTACTAAAATGACTGAAATCCTGTGTGTCAGTCTTGAGATATGATTTTCTGAAATATACGATTCGTGACACTACACTGTTAGTGGGGTAAATTTTAAATGAGTCTAAAAATCTTTTAAATTGACGAAAACTCAATATTTAAAGTGGAATTAGAATCTCCAGCGCCTTCTCTTTCGAATGGTACTAAAATGACTGAAATCCTGTGTGTCAGTCTTGAGATATGATTTTCTGAAATATACGATTCGTGACACTACACTGTTAGTGGGGTAAATTTTAAATGAGTCTAAAAATCTTTTAAATTGACGAAAACTCAAAATTTAAAGTGGAATTAGAATCTCCAGCGCCTTCTCTTTCGAATGGTACTAAAATGACTGAAATCCTGTGTGTCAGTCTTGAGATATGATTTTCTGAAATATAAAGCTCATGACACTACGCTGTTAGTGGAGTAAATTTTAAATGAGTCTAAAAATCTTTTAAATTGACGAAAACTCAAAATTTAAAGTGGAATTAGAATCTCCAGCGCCTTCTCTTTCGAATGGTACTAAAATGACTGAAATCCTGTGTGTCAGTCTTGAGATATGATTTTCTGAAATATACGATTCGTGACACTACACTGTTAGTGGGGTAAATTTTAAATGAGTCTAAAAATCTTTTAAATTGACGAAAACTCAATATTTAAAGTGGAATTAGAATCTCCAGCGCCTTCTCTTTCGAATGGTACTAAAATGACTGAAATCCTGTGTGTCAGTCTTGAGATATGATTTTCTGAAATATACGATTCGTGACACTACACTGTTAGTGGGGTAAATTTTAAATGAGTCTAAAAATCTTTTAAATTGACGAAAACTCAAAATTTAAAGTGGAAGTAGAATCTCCAGCGCCTTCTCTTTCGAATGGTACTAAAATGACTGAAATCCTGTGTGTCAGTCTTGAGATATGATTTTCTGAAATATACGATTCGTGACACTACACTGTTAGTGGGGTAAATTTTAAATGAGTCTAAAAATCTTTTAAATTGACGAAAACTCAAAATTTAAAGTGGAATTAGAATCTCCAGCGCCTTCTCTTTCGAATGGTACTAAAATGACTGAAATCCTGTGTGTCAGTCTTGAGATATGATTTTCTGAAATATAAAGCTCATGACACTACACTGTTAGTGGGGTAAATTTTAAATGAGTCTAAAAATCTTTTAAATTGACGAAAACTCAATATTTAAAGTGGAATTAGAATCTCCAGCGCCTTCTCTTTCGAATGGTACTAAAATGACTGAAATCCTGTGTGTCAGTCTTGAGATATGATTTTCTGAAATATACGATTCGTGACACTACACTGTTAGTGGGGTAAATTTTAAATGAGTCTAAAAATCTTTTAAATTGACGAAAACTCAATATTTAAAGTGGAATTAGAATCTCCAGCGCCTTCTCTTTCGAATGGTACTAAAATGACTGAAATCCTGTGTGTCAGTCTTGAGATATGATTTTCTGAAATATACGATTCGTGACACTACACTGTTAGTGGGGTAAATTTTAAATGAGTCTAAAAATCTTTTAAATTGACGAAAACTCAAAATTTAAAGTGGAATTAGAATCTCCAGCGCCTTCTCTTTCGAATGGTACTAAAATGACTGAAATCCTGTGTGTCAGTCTTGAGATATGATTTTCTGAAATATACGATTCGTGACACTACGCTGTTAGTGGGGTAAATTTTAAATGAGTCTAAAAATCTTTTAAATTGACGAAAACTCAAAATTTAAAGTGGAAGTAGAATCTCCAGCGCCTTCTCTTTCGAATGGTACTAAAATGACTGAAATCCTGTGTGTCAGTCTTGAGATATGATTTTCTGAAATATACGATTCGTGACACTACACTGTTAGTGGGGTAAATTTTAAATGAGTCTAAAAATCTTTTAAATTGACGAAAACTCAAAATTTAAAGTGGAATTAGAATCTCCAGCGCCTTCTCTTTCGAATGGTACTAAAATGACTGAAATCCTGTGTGTCAGTCTTGAGATATGATTTTCTGAAATATAAAGCTCATGACACTACACTGTTAGTGGGGTAAATTTTAAATGAGTCTAAAAATCTTTTAAATTGACGAAAACTCAATATTTAAAGTGGAATTAGAATCTCCAGCGCCTTCTCTTTCGAATGGTACTAAAATGACTGAAATCCTGTGTGTCAGTCTTGAGATATGATTTTCTGAAATATACGATTCGTGACACTACACTGTTAGTGGGGTAAATTTTAAATGAGTCTAAAAATCTTTTAAATTGACGAAAACTCAAAATTTAAAGTGGAATTAGAATCTCCAGCGCCTTCTCTTTCGAATGGTACTAAAATGACTGAAATCCTGTGTGTCAGTCTTGAGATATGATTTTCTGAAATATACGATTCGTGACACTACGCTGTTAGTGGGGTAAATTTTAAATGAGTCTAAAAATCTTTTAAATTGACGAAAACTCAAAATTTAAAGTGGAATTAGAATCTACCGCGCATTCTTTTTCGAATGGTACCAAAATGACTGAAATCCTGTGTGTCAGTCTTGAGATATGATTTTCTGGAATATAAAGCTCATGACACTACACTGTTAGTGGGGTAAATTTTAAATGAGTCTAAAAATCTTTTAAATTGACGAAAACTCAATATTTAAAGTGGAATTAGAATCTCCAGCGCCTTCTCTTTCGAATGGTACTAAAATGACTGAAATCCTGTGTGTCAGTCTTGAGATATGATTTTCTGAAATATAAAGCTCATGACACTACACTGTTAGTGGGGTAAATTTTAAATGAGTCTAAAAATCTTTTAAATTGACGAAAACTCAAAATTTAAAGTGGAATTAGAATCTCCAGCGCCTTCTCTTTCGAATGGTACTAAAATGACTGAAATCCTGTGTGTCAGTCTTGAGATATGATTTTCTGAAATATAAAGCTCATGACACTACACTGTTAGTGGGGTAAATTTTAAATGAGTCTAAAAATCTTTTAAATTGACGAAAACTCAATATTTAAAGTGGAATTAGAATCTCCAGCGCCTTCTCTTTCGAATGGTACTAAAATGACTGAAATCCTGTGTGTCAGTCTTGAGATATGATTTTCTGAAATATAAAGCTCATGACACTACACTGTTAGTGGGGTAAATTTTAAATGAGTCTAAAAATCTTTTAAATTGACGAAAACTCAAAATTTAAAGTGGAATTAGAATCTCCAGCGCCTTCTCTTTCGAATGGTACTAAAATGACTGAAATCCTGTGTGTCAGTCTTGAGATATGATTTTCTGAAATATAAAGCTCATGACACTACACTGTTAGTGGGGTAAATTTTAAATGAGTCTAAAAATCTTTTAAATTGACGAAAACTCAATATTTAAAGTGGAATTAGAATCTCCAGCGCCTTCTCTTTCGAATGGTACTAAAATGACTGAAATCCTGTGTGTCAGTCTTGAGATATGATTTTCTGAAATATACGATTCGTGACACTACACTGTTAGTGGGGTAAATTTTAAATGAGTCTAAAAATCTTTTAAATTGACGAAAACTCAAAATTTAAAGTGGAATTAGAATCTCCAGCGCCTTCTCTTTCGAATGGTACTAAAATGACTGAAATCCTGTGTGTCAGTCTTGAGATATGATTTTCTGAAATATAAAGCTCATGACACTACGCTGTTAGTGGAGTAAATTTTAAATGAGTCTAAAAATCTTTTAAATTGACGAAAACTCAAAATTTAAAGTGGAATTAGAATCTCCAGCGCCTTCTCTTTCGAATGGTACTAAAATGACTGAAATCCTGTGTGTCAGTCTTGAGATATGATTTTCTGAAATATACGATTCGTGACACTACACTGTTAGTGGGGTAAATTTTAAATGAGTCTAAAAATCTTTTAAATTGACGAAAACTCAATATTTAAAGTGGAATTAGAATCTCCAGCGCCTTCTCTTTCGAATGGTACTAAAATGACTGAAATCCTGTGTGTCAGTCTTGAGATATGATTTTCTGAAATATACGATTCGTGACACTACACTGTTAGTGGGGTAAATTTTAAATGAGTCTAAAAATCTTTTAAATTGACGAAAACTCAAAATTTAAAGTGGAATTAGAATCTCCAGCGCCTTCTCTTTCGAATGGTACTAAAATGACTGAAATCCTGTGTGTCAGTCTTGAGATATGATTTTCTGAAATATACGATTCGTGACACTACGCTGTTAGTGGGGTAAATTTTAAATGAGTCTAAAAATCTTTTAAATTGACGAAAACTCAAAATTTAAAGTGGAAGTAGAATCTCCAGCGCCTTCTCTTTCGAATGGTACTAAAATGACTGAAATCCTGTGTGTCAGTCTTGAGATATGATTTTCTGAAATATACGATTCGTGACACTACACTGTTAGTGGGGTAAATTTTAAATGAGTCTAAAAATCTTTTAAATTGACGAAAACTCAAAATTTAAAGTGGAATTAGAATCTCCAGCGCCTTCTCTTTCGAATGGTACTAAAATGACTGAAATCCTGTGTGTCAGTCTTGAGATATGATTTTCTGAAATATAAAGCTCATGACACTACACTGTTAGTGGGGTAAATTTTAAATGAGTCTAAAAATCTTTTAAATTGACGAAAACTCAATATTTAAAGTGGAATTAGAATCTCCAGCGCCTTCTCTTTCGAATGGTACTAAAATGACTGAAATCCTGTGTGTCAGTCTTGAGATATGATTTTCTGAAATATACGATTCGTGACACTACACTGTTAGTGGGGTAAATTTTAAATGAGTCTAAAAATCTTTTAAATTGACGAAAACTCAAAATTTAAAGTGGAATTAGAATCTTCAGCGCCTTCTCTTTCGAATGGTACTAAAATGACTGAAATCCTGTGTGTCAGTCTTGAGATATGATTTTCTGAAATATACGATTCGTGACACTACGCTGTTAGTGGGGTAAATTTTAAATGAGTCTAAAAATCTTTTAAATTGACGAAAACTCAAAATTTAAAGTGGAATTAGAATCTACCGCGCATTCTTTTTCGAATGGTACCAAAATGACTGAAATCCTGTGTGTCAGTCTTGAGATATGATTTTCTGGAATATAAAGCTCATGACACTACACTGTTAGTGGGGTAAATTTTAAATGAGTCTAAAAATCTTTTAAATTGACGAAAACTCAATATTTAAAGTGGAATTAGAATCTCCAGCGCCTTCTCTTTCGAATGGTACTAAAATGACTGAAATCCTGTGTGTCAGTCTTGAGATATGATTTTCTGAAATATAAAGCTCATGACACTACACTGTTAGTGGGGTAAATTTTAAATGAGTCTAAAAATCTTTTAAATTGACGAAAACTCAAAATTTAAAGTGGAATTAGAATCTCCAGCGCCTTCTCTTTCGAATGGTACTAAAATGACTGAAATCCTGTGTGTCAGTCTTGAGATATGATTTTCTGAAATATAAAGCTCATGACACTACACTGTTAGTGGGGTAAATTTTAAATGAGTCTAAAAATCTTTTAAATTGACGAAAACTCAATATTTAAAGTGGAATTAGAATCTCCAGCGCCTTCTCTTTCGAATGGTACTAAAATGACTGAAATCCTGTGTGTCAGTCTTGAGATATGATTTTCTGAAATATAAAGCTCATGACACTACACTGTTAGTGGGGTAAATTTTAAATGAGTCTAAAAATCTTTTAAATTGACGAAAACTCAAAATTTAAAGTGGAATTAGAATCTCCAGCGCCTTCTCTTTCGAATGGTACTAAAATGACTGAAATCCTGTGTGTCAGTCTTGAGATATGATTTTCTGAAATATAAAGCTCATGACACTACACTGTTAGTGGGGTAAATTTTAAATGAGTCTAAAAATCTTTTAAATTGACGAAAACTCAATATTTAAAGTGGAATTAGAATCTCCAGCGCCTTCTCTTTCGAATGGTACTAAAATGACTGAAATCCTGTGTGTCAGTCTTGAGATATGATTTTCTGAAATATACGATTCGTGACACTACACTGTTAGTGGGGTAAATTTTAAATGAGTCTAAAAATCTTTTAAATTGACGAAAACTCAAAATTTAAAGTGGAATTAGAATCTCCAGCGCCTTCTCTTTCGAATGGTACTAAAATGACTGAAATCCTGTGTGTCAGTCTTGAGATATGATTTTCTGAAATATAAAGCTCATGACACTACGCTGTTAGTGGAGTAAATTTTAAATGAGTCTAAAAATCTTTTAAATTGACGAAAACTCAAAATTTAAAGTGGAATTAGAATCTCCAGCGCCTTCTCTTTCGAATGGTACTAAAATGACTGAAATCCTGTGTGTCAGTCTTGAGATATGATTTTCTGAAATATACGATTCGTGACACTACACTGTTAGTGGGGTAAATTTTAAATGAGTCTAAAAATCTTTTAAATTGACGAAAACTCAATATTTAAAGTGGAATTAGAATCTCCAGCGCCTTCTCTTTCGAATGGTACTAAAATGACTGAAATCCTGTGTGTCAGTCTTGAGATATGATTTTCTGAAATATACGATTCGTGACACTACACTGTTAGTGGGGTAAATTTTAAATGAGTCTAAAAATCTTTTAAATTGACGAAAACTCAAAATTTAAAGTGGAATTAGAATCTCCAGCGCCTTCTCTTTCGAATGGTACTAAAATGACTGAAATCCTGTGTGTCAGTCTTGAGATATGATTTTCTGAAATATACGATTCGTGACACTACGCTGTTAGTGGGGTAAATTTTAAATGAGTCTAAAAATCTTTTAAATTGACGAAAACTCAAAATTTAAAGTGGAAGTAGAATCTCCAGCGCCTTCTCTTTCG
Organism: Caenorhabditis virilis; assembly: GCA_964036255.1. Taxonomy (NCBI): domain Eukaryota; kingdom Metazoa; phylum Nematoda; class Chromadorea; order Rhabditida; family Rhabditidae; genus Caenorhabditis; species Caenorhabditis virilis. Next base: position 2,631,472 of record OZ038416.1, on the reverse strand, counting down.
AATGGTACTAAAATGACTGAAATCCTGTGTGTCAGTCTTGAGATATGATTTTCTGAAATATACGATTCGTGACACTACACTGTTAGTGGGGTAAATTTTAAATGAGTCTAAAAATCTTTTAAATTGACGAAAACTCAAAATTTAAAGTGGAATTAGAATCTCCAGCGCCTTCTCTTTCGAATGGTACTAAAATGACTGAAATCCTGTGTGTCAGTCTTGAGATATGATTTTCTGAAATATAAAGCTCATGACACTACACTGTTAGTGGGGTAAATTTTAAATGAGTCTAAAAATCTTTTAAATTGACGAAAACTCAATATTTAAAGTGGAATTAGAATCTCCAGCGCCTTCTCTTTCGAATGGTACTAAAATGACTGAAATCCTGTGTGTCAGTCTTGAGATATGATTTTCTGAAATATACGATTCGTGACACTACACTGTTAGTGGGGTAAATTTTAAATGAGTCTAAAAATCTTTTAAATTGACGAAAACTCAAAATTTAAAGTGGAATTAGAATCTCCAGCGCCTTCTCTTTCGAATGGTATTAAAATGACTGAAATCCTGTGTGTCAGTCTTGAGATATGATTTTCTGAAATATACGATTCGTGACACTACGCTGTTAGTGGGGTAAATTTTAAATGAGTCTAAAAATCTTTTAAATTGACGAAAACTCAAAATTTAAAGTGGAATTAGAATCTCCAGCGCCTTCTCTTTCGAATGGTACTAAAATGACTGAAATCCTGTGTGTCAGTCTTGAGATATGATTTTCTGAAATATACGATTCGTGACACTACACTGTTAGTGGGGTAAATTTTAAATGAGTCTAAAAATCTTTTAAATTGACGAAAACTCAATATTTAAAGTGGAATTAGAATCTACCGCGCATTCTCTTTCGAATGGTACCAAAATGACTGAAATCCTGTGTGTCAGTCTTGAGATATGATTTTCTGAAATATAAAGCTCATGACACTACACTGTTAGTGGGGTAAATTTTAAATGAGTCTAAAAATCTTTTAAATTGACGAAAACTCAATATTTAAAGTGGAATTAGAATCTCCAGCGCCTTCTCTTTCGAATGGTACTAAAATGACTGAAATCCTGTGTGTCAGTCTTGAGATATGATTTTCTGAAATATACGATTCGTGACACTACACTGTTAGTGGGGTAAATTTTAAATGAGTCTAAAAATCTTTTAAATTGACGAAAACTCAAAATTCAAAGTGGAATTAGAATCTCCAGCGCCTTCTCTTTCGAATGGTACTAAAATGACTGAAATCCTGTGTGTCAGTCTTGAGATATGATTTTCTGAAATATACGATTCGTGACACTACACTGTTAGTGGGGTAAATTTTAAATGAGTCTAAAAATCTTTTAAATTGACGAAAACTCAATATTTAAAGTGGAATTAGAATCTACCGCGCATTCTCTTTCGAATGGTACCAAAATGACTGAAATCCTGTGTGTCAGTCTTGAGATATGATTTTCTGAAATATACGATTCGTGACACTACGCTGTTAGTGGGGTAAGTTTTAAATGAGTCTAAAAATCTTTTAAATTGACGAAAACTCAAAATTTAAAGTGGAATTAGAATCTCCAGCGCCTTCTCTTTCGAATGGTACTAAAATGACTGAAATCCTGTGTGTCAGTCTTGAGATATGATTTTCTGAAATATAAAGCTCATGACACTACACTGTTAGTGGGGTAAATTTTAAATGAGTCTAAAAATCTTTTAAATTGACGAAAACTCAAAATTTAAAGTGGAATTAGAATCTCCAGCGCCTTCTCTTTCGAATGGTACTAAAATGACTGAAATCCTGTGTGTCAGTCTTGAGATATGATTTTCTGAAATATACGATTCGTGACACTACACTGTTAGTGGGGTAAATTTTAAATGAGTCTAAAAATCTTTTAAATTGACGAAAACTCAAAATTTAAAGTGGAATTAGAATCTCCAGCGCCTTCTCTTTCGAATGGTACTAAAATGACTGAAATCCTGTGTGTCAGTCTTGAGATATGATTTTCTGAAATATACGATTCGTGACACTACGCTGTTAGTGGGGTAAATTTTAAATGAGTCTAAAAATCTTTTAAATTGACGAAAACTCAATATTTAAAGTGGAATTAGAATCTACCGCGCATTCTCTTTCGAATGGTACCAAAATGACTGAAATCCTGTGTGTCAGTCTTGAGATATGATTTTCTGAAATATACGATTCGTGACACTACACTGTTAGTGGGGTAAATTTTAAATGAGTCTAAAAATCTTTTAAATTGACGAAAACTCAATATTTAAAGTGGAATTAGAATCTACCGCGCATTCTCTTTCGAATGGTACCAAAATGACTGAAATCCTGTGTGTCAGTCTTGAGATATGATTTTCTGAAATATACGATTCGTGACACTACGCTGTTAGTGGGGTAAGTTTTAAATGAGTCTAAAAATCTTTTAAATTGACGAAAACTCAAAATTTAAAGTGGAATTAGAATCTCCAGCGCCTTCTCTTTCGAATGGTACTAAAATGACTGAAATCCTGTGTGTCAGTCTTGAGATATGATTTTCTGAAATATAAAGCTCATGACACTACACTGTTAGTGGGGTAAATTTTAAATGAGTCTAAAAATCTTTTAAATTGACGAAAACTCAAAATTTAAAGTGGAATTAGAATCTCCAGCGCCTTCTCTTTCGAATGGTACTAAAATGACTGAAATCCTGTGTGTCAGTCTTGAGATATGATTTTCTGAAATATACGATTCGTGACACTACACTGTTAGTGGGGTAAATTTTAAATGAGTCTAAAAATCTTTTAAATTGACGAAAACTCAAAATTTAAAGTGGAATTAGAATCTCCAGCGCCTTCTCTTTCGAATGGTACTAAAATGACTGAAATCCTGTGTGTCAGTCTTGAGATATGATTTTCTGAAATATACGATTCGTGACACTACGCTGTTAGTGGGGTAAATTTTAAATGAGTCTAAAAATCTTTTAAATTGACGAAAACTCAAAATTTAAAGTGGAATTAGAATCTCCAGCGCCTTCTCTTTCGAATGGTACTAAAATGACTGAAATCCTGTGTGTCAGTCTTGAGATATGATTTTCTGAAATATAAAGCTCATGACACTACACTGTTAGTGGGGTAAATTTTAAATGAGTCTAAAAATCTTTTAAATTGACGAAAACTCAATATTTAAAGTGGAATTAGAATCTCCAGCGCCTTCTCTTTCGAATGGTACTAAAATGACTGAAATCCTGTGTGTCAGTCTTGAGATATGATTTTCTGAAATATACGATTCGTGACACTACACTGTTAGTGGGGTAAATTTTAAATGAGTCTAAAAATCTTTTAAATTGACGAAAACTCAAAATTTAAAGTGGAATTAGAATCTCCAGCGCCTTCTCTTTCGAATGGTACTAAAATGACTGAAATCCTGTGTGTCAGTCTTGAGATATGATTTTCTGAAATATACGATTCGTGACACTACACTGTTAGTGGGGTAAATTTTAAATGAGTCTAAAAATCTTTTAAATTGACGAAAACTCAATATTTAAAGTGGAATTAGAATCTACCGCGCATTCTCTTTCGAATGGTACCAAAATGACTGAAATCCTGTGTGTCAGTCTTGAGATATGATTTTCTGAAATATACGATTCGTGACACTACGCTGTTAGTGGGGTAAATTTTAAATGAGTCTAAAAATCTTTTAAATTGACGAAAACTCAAAATTTAAAGTGGAATTAGAATCTCCAGCGCCTTCTCTTTCGAATGGTACTAAAATGACTGAAATCCTGTGTGTCAGTCTTGAGATATGATTTTCTGAAATATACGATTCGTGACACTACACTGTTAGTGGGGTAAATTTTAAATGAGTCTAAAAATCTTTTAAATTGACGAAAACTCAAAATTTAAAGTGGAATTAGAATCTCCAGCGCCTTCTCTTTCGAATGGTACTAAAATGACTGAAATCCTGTGTGTCAGTCTTGAGATATGATTTTCTGAAATATACGATTCGTGACACTACACTGTTAGTGGGGTAAATTTTAAATGAGTCTAAAAATCTTTTAAATTGACGAAAACTCAATATTTAAAGTGGAATTAGAATCTACCGCGCATTCTCTTTCGAATGGTACCAAAATGACTGAAATCCTGTGTGTCAGTCTTGAGATATGATTTTCTGAAATATACGATTCGTGACACTACGCTGTTAGTGGGGTAAATTTTAAATGAGTCTAAAAATCTTTTAAATTGACGAAAACTCAAAATTTAAAGTGGAATTAGAATCTCCAGCGCCTTCTCTTTCGAATGGTACTAAAATGACTGAAATCCTGTGTGTCAGTCTTGAGATATGATTTTCTGAAATATAAAGCTCATGACACTACACTGTTAGTGGGGTAAATTTTAAATGAGTCTAAAAATCTTTTAAATTGACGAAAACTCAATATTTAAAGTGGAATTAGAATCTCCAGCGCCTTCTCTTTCGAATGGTACTAAAATGACTGAAATCCTGTGTGTCAGTCTTGAGATATGATTTTCTGAAATATACGATTCGTGACACTACACTGTTAGTGGGGTAAATTTTAAATGAGTCTAAAAATCTTTTAAATTGACGAAAACTCAATATTTAAAGTGGAATTAGAATCTACCGCGCATTCTCTTTCGAATGGTACCAAAATGACTGAAATCCTGTGTGTCAGTCTTGAGATATGATTTTCTGAAATATACGATTCGTGACACTACGCTGTTAGTGGGGTAAATTTTAAATGAGTCTAAAAATCTTTTAAATTGACGAAAACTCAAAATTTAAAGTGGAATTAGAATCTCCAGCGCCTTCTCTTTCGAATGGTACTAAAATGACTGAAATCCTGTGTGTCAGTCTTGAGATATGATTTTCTGAAATATACGATTCGTGACACTACACTGTTAGTGGGGTAAATTTTAAATGAGTCTAAAAATCTTTTAAATTGACGAAAACTCAAAATTTAAAGTGGAATTAGAATCTCCAGCGCCTTCTCTTTCGAATGGTACTAAAATGACTGAAATCCTGTGTGTCAGTCTTGAGATATGATTTTCTGAAATATACGATTCGTGACACTACGCTGTTAGTGGGGTAAATTTTAAATGAGTCTAAAAATCTTTTAAATTGACGAAAACTCAAAATTTAAAGTGGAATTAGAATCTCCAGCGCCTTCTCTTTCGAATGGTACTAAAATGACTGAAATCCTGTGTGTCAGTCTTGAGATATGATTTTCTGGAATATAAAGCTCATGACACTACACTGTTAGTGGGGTAAATTTTAAATGAGTCTAAAAATCTTTTAAATTGACGAAAACTCAAAATTTAAAGTGGAATTAGAATCTACCGCGCATTCTCTTTCGAATGGTACCAAAATGACTGAAATCCTGTGTGTCAGTCTTGAGATATGATTTTCTGGAATATAAAGCTCATGACACTACACTGTTAGTGGGGTAAATTTTAAATGAGTCTAAAAATCTTTTAAATTGACGAAAACTCAAAATTTAAAGTGGAATTAGAATCTCCAGCGCCTTCTCTTTCGAATGGTACTAAAATGACTGAAATCCTGTGTGTCAGTCTTGAGATATGATTTTCTGAAATATACGATTCGTGACACTACACTGTTAGTGGGGTAAATTTTAAATGAGTCTAAAAATCTTTTAAATTGACGAAAACTCAATATTTAAAGTGGAATTAGAATCTCCAGCGCCTTCTCTTTCGAATGGTACTAAAATGACTGAAATCCTGTGTGTCAGTCTTGAGATATGATTTTCTGAAATATACGATTCGTGACACTACACTGTTAGTGGGGTAAATTTTAAATGAGTCTAAAAATCTTTTAAATTGACGAAAACTCAAAATTTAAAGTGGAATTAGAATCTCCAGCGCCTTCTCTTTCGAATGGTACTAAAATGACTGAAATCCTGTGTGTCAGTCTTGAGATATGATTTTCTGAAATATACGATTCGTGACACTACACTGTTAGTGGGGTAAATTTTAAATGAGTCTAAAAATCTTTTACATTGGCGAAAACTCAATATTTAAAGTGGAATTAGAATCTCCAGCGCCTTCTCTTTCGAATGGTACTAAAATGACTGAAATCCTGTGTGTCAGTCTTGAGATATGATTTTCTGAAATATACGATTCGTGACACTACACTGTTAGTGGGGTAAATTTTAAATGAGTCTAAAAATCTTTTAAATTGACGAAAACTCAAAATTTAAAGTGGAATTAGAATCTCCAGCGCCTTCTCTTTCGAATGGTACTAAAATGACTGAAATCCTGTGTGTCAGTCTTGAGATATGATTTTCTGAAATATAAAGCTCATGACACTACACTGTTAGTGGGGTAAATTTTAAATGAGTCTAAAAATCTTTTAAATTGACGAAAACTCAATATTTAAAGTGGAATTAGAATCTCCAGCGCCTTCTCTTTCGAATGGTACTAAAATGACTGAAATCCTGTGTGTCAGTCTTGAGATATGATTTTCTGAAATATACGGTTCGTGACACTACACTGTTAGTGGGGTAAATTTTAAATGAGTCTAAAAATCTTTTAAATTGACGAAAACTCAATATTTAAAGTGGAATTAGAATCTCCAGCGCCTTCTCTTTCGAATGGTACTAAAATGACTGAAATCCTGTGTGTCAGTCTTGAGATATGATTTTCTGAAATATACGGTTCGTGACACTACACTGTTAGTGGGGTAAATTTTAAATGAGTCTAAAAATCTTTTAAATTGACGAAAACTCAATATTTAAAGTGGAATTAGAATCTCCAGCGCCTTCTCTTTCGAATGGTACTAAAATGACTGAAATCCTGTGTGTCAGTCTTGAGATATGATTTTCTGAAATATACGATTCGTGACACTACACTGTTAGTGGGGTAAATTTTAAATGAGTCTAAAAATCTTTTAAATTGACGAAAACTCAAAATTTAAAGTGGAATTAGAATCTCCAGCGCCTTCTCTTTCGAATGGTACTAAAATGACTGAAATCCTGTGTGTCAGTCTTGAGATATGATTTTCTGAAATATAAAGCTCATGACACTACACTGTTAGTGGGGTAAATTTTAAATGAGTCTAAAAATCTTTTAAATTGACGAAAACTCAAAATTTAAAGTGGAATTAGAATCTCCAGCGCCTTCTCTTTCGAATGGTACTAAAATGACTGAAATCCTGTGTGTCAGTCTTGAGATATGATTTTCTGAAATATACGGTTCGTGACACTACACTGTTAGTGGGGTAAATTTTAAATGAGTCTAAAAATCTTTTAAATTGACGAAAACTCAATATTTAAAGTGGAATTAGAATCTCCAGCGCCTTCTCTTTCGAATGGTACTAAAATGACTGAAATCCTGTGTGTCAGTCTTGAGATATGATTTTCTGAAATATACGGTTCGTGACACTACACTGTTAGTGGGGTAAATTTTAAATGAGTCTAAAAATCTTTTAAATTGACGAAAACTCAATATTTAAAGTGGAATTAGAATCTCCAGCGCCTTCTCTTTCGAATGGTACTAAAATGACTGAAATCCTGTGTGTCAGTCTTGAGATATGATTTTCTGAAATATACGGTTCGTGACACTACACTGTTAGTGGGGTAAATTTTAAATGAGTCTAAAAATCTTTTAAATTGACGAAAACTCAATATTTAAAGTGGAATTAGAATCTCCAGCGCCTTCTCTTTCGAATGGTACTAAAATGACTGAAATCCTGTGTGTCAGTCTTGAGATATGATTTTCTGAAATATACGATTCGTGACACTACACTGTTAGTGGGGTAAATTTTAAATGAGTCTAAAAATCTTTTAAATTGACGAAAACTCAAAATTTAAAGTGGAATTAGAATCTACCGCGCATTCTCTTTCGAATGGTACCAAAATGACTGAAATCCTGTGTGTCAGTCTTGAGATATGATTTTCTGGAATATAAAGCTCATGACACTACACTGTTAGTGGGGTAAATTTTAAATGAGTCTAAAAATCTTTTAAATTGGCGAAAACTCAAAATTTAAAGTGGAATTAGAATCTCCAGCGCCTTCTCTTTCGAATGGTACTAAAATGACTGAAATCCTCTGTGTCAGTCTTGAGATATGATTTTCTGGAATATAAAGCTCATGACACTACACTGTTAGTGGGGTAAATTTTAAATGAGTCTAAAAATCTTTTAAATTGACGAAAACTCAATATTTAAAGTGGAATTAGAATCTCCAGCGCCTTCTCTTTCGAATGGTACTAAAATGACTGAAATCCTGTGTGTCAGTCTTGAGATATGATTTTCTGAAATATACGATTCGTGACACTACACTGTTAGTGGGGTAAATTTTAAATGAGTCTAAAAATCTTTTAAATTGACGAAAACTCAAAATTTAAAGTGGAATTAGAATCTACCGCGCATTCTCTTTCGAATGGTACCAAAATGACTGAAATCCTGTGTGTCAGTCTTGAGATATGATTTTCTGGAATATAAAGCTCATGACACTACACTGTTAGTGGGGTAAATTTTAAATGAGTCTAAAAATCTTTTAAATTGACGAAAACTCAATATTTAAAGTGGAATTAGAATCTCCAGCGCCTTCTCTTTCGAATGGTACTAAAATGACTGAAATCCTGTGTGTCAGTCTTGAGATATGATTTTCTGAAATATACGATTCGTGACACTACACTGTTAGTGGGGTAAATTTTAAATGAGTCTAAAAATCTTTTAAATTGACGAAAACTCAAAATTTAAAGTGGAATTAGAATCTACCGCGCATTCTCTTTCGAATGGTACCAAAATGACTGAAATCCTGTGTGTCAGTCTTGAGATATGATTTTCTGGAATATAAAGCTCATGACACTACACTGTTAGTGGGGTAAATTTTAAATGAGTCTAAAAATCTTTTAAATTGACGAAAACTCAATATTTAAAGTGGAATTAGAATCTCCAGCGCCTTCTCTTTCGAATGGTACTAAAATGACTGAAATCCTGTGTGTCAGTCTTGAGATATGATTTTCTGAAATATACGATTCGTGACACTACGCTGTTATTGGGGTAAATTTTAAATGAGTCTAAAAATCTTTTAAATTGACGAAAACTCAATATTTAAAGTGGAATTAGAATCTCCAGCGCCTTCTCTTTCGAATGGTACTAAAATGACTGAAATCCTGTGTGTCAGTCTTGAGATATGATTTTCTGAAATATACGATTCGTGACACTACACTGTTAGTGGGGTAAATTTTAAATGAGTCTAAAAATCTTTTAAATTGACGAAAACTCAAAATTTAAAGTGGAATTAGAATCTCCAGCGCCTTCTCTTTCGAATGGTACTAAAATGACTGAAATCCTGTGTGTCAGTCTTGAGATATGATTTTCTGAAATATACGGTTCGTGACACTACACTGTTAGTGGGGTAAATTTTAAATGAGTCTAAAAATCTTTTAAATTGACGAAAACTCAATATTTAAAGTGGAATTAGAATCTCCAGCGCCTTCTCTTTCGAATGGTACTAAAATGACTGAAATCCTGTGTGTCAGTCTTGAGATATGATTTTCTGAAATATACGATTCGTGACACTACACTGTTAGTGGGGTAAATTTTAAATGAGTCTAAAAATCTTTTAAATTGACGAAAACTCAAAATTTAAAGTGGAATTAGAATCTACCGCGCATTCTCTTTCGAATGGTACCAAAATGACTGAAATCCTGTGTGTCAGTCTTGAGATATGATTTTCTGGAATATAAAGCTCATGACACTACACTGTTAGTGGGGTAAATTTTAAATGAGTCTAAAAATCTTTTAAATTGGCGAAAACTCAAAATTTAAAGTGGAATTAGAATCTCCAGCGCCTTCTCTTTCGAATGGTACTAAAATGACTGAAATCCTCTGTGTCAGTCTTGAGATATGATTTTCTGGAATATAAAGCTCATGACACTACACTGTTAGTGGGGTAAATTTTAAATGAGTCTAAAAATCTTTTAAATTGACGAAAACTCAATATTTAAAGTGGAATTAGAATCTCCAGCGCCTTCTCTTTCGAATGGTACTAAAATGACTGAAATCCTGTGTGTCAGTCTTGAGATATGATTTTCTGAAATATACGATTCGTGACACTACACTGTTAGTGGGGTAAATTTTAAATGAGTCTAAAAATCTTTTAAATTGACGAAAACTCAAAATTTAAAGTGGAATTAGAATCTACCGCGCATTCTCTTTCGAATGGTACCAAAATGACTGAAATCCTGTGTGTCAGTCTTGAGATATGATTTTCTGGAATATAAAGCTCATGACACTACACTGTTAGTGGGGTAAATTTTAAATGAGTCTAAAAATCTTTTAAATTGACGAAAACTCAAAATTTAAAGTGGAATTAGAATCTCCAGCGCCTTCTCTTTCGAATGGTACTAAAATGACTGAAATCCTGTGTGTCAGTCTTGAGATATGATTTTCTGAAATATACGATTCGTGACACTACACTGTTAGTGGGGTAAATTTTAAATGAGTCTAAAAATCTTTTAAATTGACGAAAACTCAATATTTAAAGTGGAATTAGAATCTCCAGCGCCTTCTCTTTCGAATGGTACTAAAATGACTGAAATCCTGTGTGTCAGTCTTGAGATATGATTTTCTGAAATATACGATTCGTGACACTACACTGTTAGTGGGGTAAATTTTAAATGAGTCTAAAAATCTTTTAAATTGACGAAAACTCAATATTTAAAGTGGAATTAGAATCTACCGCGCATTCTCTTTCGAATGGTACCAAAATGACTGAAATCCTGTGTGTCAGTCTTGAGATATGATTTTCTGGAATATAAAGCTCATGACACTACACTGTTAGTGGGGTAAATTTTAAATGAGTCTAAAAATCTTTTAAATTGGCGAAAACTCAAAATTTAAAGTGGAATTAGAATCTCCAGCGCCTTCTCTTTCGAATGGTACTAAAATGACTGAAATCCTCTGTGTCAGTCTTGAGATATGATTTTCTGGAATATAAAGCTCATGACACTACACTGTTAGTGGGGTAAATTTTAAATGAGTCTAAAAATCTTTTAAATTGACGAAAACTCAATATTTAAAGTGGAATTAGAATCTCCAGCGCCTTCTCTTTCGAATGGTACTAAAATGACTGAAATCCTGTGTGTCAGTCTTGAGATATGATTTTCTGAAATATACGATTCGTGACACTACACTGTTAGTGGGGTAAATTTTAAATGAGTCTAAAAATCTTTTAAATTGACGAAAACTCAAAATTTAAAGTGGAATTAGAATCTACCGCGCATTCTCTTTCGAATGGTACCAAAATGACTGAAATCCTGTGTGTCAGTCTTGAGATATGATTTTCTGGAATATAAAGCTCATGACACTACACTGTTAGTGGGGTAAATTTTAAATGAGTCTAAAAATCTTTTAAATTGACGAAAACTCAATATTTAAAGTGGAATTAGAATCTCCAGCGCCTTCTCTTTCGAATGGTACTAAAATGACTGAAATCCTGTGTGTCAGTCTTGAGATATGATTTTCTGAAATATACGATTCGTGACACTACGCTGTTATTGGGGTAAATTTTAAATGAGTCTAAAAATCTTTTAAATTGACGAAAACTCAATATTTAAAGTGGAATTAGAATCTCCAGCGCCTTCTCTTTCGAATGGTACTAAAATGACTGAAATCCTGTGTGTCAGTCTTGAGATATGATTTTCTGAAATATACGATTCGTGACACTACACTGTTAGTGGGGTAAATTTTAAATGAGTCTAAAAATCTTTTAAATTGTCGAAAACTCAAAATTTAAAGTGGAATTAGAATCTCCAGCGCCTTCTCTTTCGAATGGTACTAAAATGACTGAAATCCTGTGTGTCAGTCTTGAGATATGATTTTCTGAAATATACGATTCGTGACACTACACTGTTAGTGGGGTAAATTTTAAATGAGTCTAAAAATCTTTTAAATTGACGAAAACTCAATATTTAAAGTGGAATTAGAATCTCCAGCGCCTTCTCTTTCGAATGGTACTAAAATGACTGAAATCCTGTGTGTCAGTCTTGAGATATGATTTTCTGAAATATACGATTCGTGACACTACACTGTTAGTGGGGTAAATTTTAAATGAGTCTAAAAATCTTTTAAATTGACGAAAACTCAATATTTAAAGTGGAATTAGAATCTACCGCGCATTCTCTTTCGAATGGTACCAAAATGACTGAAATCCTGTGTGTCAGTCTTGAGATATGATTTTCTGGAATATAAAGCTCATGACACTACACTGTTAGTGGGGTAAATTTTAAATGAGTCTAAAAATCTTTTAAATTGGCGAAAACTCAAAATTTAAAGTGGAATTAGAATCTCCAGCGCCTTCTCTTTCGAATGGTACTAAAATGACTGAAATCCTCTGTGTCAGTCTTGAGATATGATTTTCTGGAATATAAAGCTCATGACACTACACTGTTAGTGGGGTAAATTTTAAATGAGTCTAAAAATCTTTTAAATTGACGAAAACTCAATATTTAAAGTGGAATTAGAATCTCCAGCGCCTTCTCTTTCGAATGGTACTAAAATGACTGAAATCCTGTGTGTCAGTCTTGAGATATGATTTTCTGAAATATACGATTCGTGACACTACACTGTTAGTGGGGTAAATTTTAAATGAGTCTAAAAATCTTTTAAATTGACGAAAACTCAAAATTTAAAGTGGAATTAGAATCTCCAGCGCCTTCTCTTTCGAATGGTACTAAAATGACTGAAATCCTGTGTGTCAGTCTTGAGATATGATTTTCTGAAATATACGATTCGTGACACTACACTGTTAGTGGGGTAAATTTTAAATGAGTCTAAAAATCTTTTAAATTGACGAAAACTCAATATTTAAAGTGGAATTAGAATCTCCAGCGCCTTCTCTTTCGAATGGTACTAAAATGACTGAAATCCTGTGTGTCAGTCTTGAGATATGATTTTCTGAAATATAAAGCTCATGACACTACACTGTTAGTGGGGTAAATTTTAAATGAGTCTAAAAATCGTTTAAATTGACGAAAACTCAAAATTTAAAGTGGAATTAGAATCTCCAGCGCCTTCTCTTTCGAATGGTACTAAAATGACTGAAATCCTGTGTGTCAGTCTTGAGATATGATTTTCTAAAATATACGATTCGTGACACTACACTGTTAGTGGGGTAAATTTTAAATGAGTCTAAAAATCTTTTAAATTGACGAAAACTCAATATTTAAAGTGGAATTAGAATCTCCAGCGCCTTCTCTTTCGAATGGTACTAAAATGACTGAAATCCTGTGTGTCAGTCTTGAGATATGATTTTCTGAAATATACGATTCGTGACACTACACTGTTAGTGGGGTAAATTTTAAATGAGTCTAAAAATCTTTTAAATTGACGAAAACTCAAAATTTAAAGTGGAATTAGAATCTCGAGCGCCTTCTCTTTCGAATGGTACTAAAATGACTGAAATCCTGTGTGTCAGTCTTGAGATATGATTTTCTGAAATATACGATTCGTGACACTACGCTGTTAGTGGGGTAAATTTTAAATGAGTCTAAAAATCTTTTAAATTGACGAAAACTCAAAATTTAAAGTGGAATTAGAATCTCCAGCGCCTTCTCTTTCGAATGGTACTAAAATGACTGAAATCCTGTGTGTCAGTCTTGAGATATGATTTTCTGAAATATACGATTCGTGACACTACACTGTTAGTGGGGTAAATTTTAAATGAGTCTAAAAATCTTTTAAATTGACGAAAACTCAAAATTTAAAGTGGAATTAGAATCTCCAGCGCCTTCTCTTTCGAATGGTACTAAAATGACTGAAATCCTGTGTGTCAGTCTTGAGATATGATTTTCTGAAATATACGATTCGTGACACTACACTGTTAGTGGGGTAAATTTTAAATGAGTCTAAAAATCTTTTAAATTGACGAAAACTCAAAATTTAAAGTGGAATTAGAATCTCCAGCGCCTTCTCTTTCGAATGGTACTAAAATGACTGAAATCCTGTGTGTCAGTCTTGAGATATGATTTTCTGAAATATACGATTCGTGACACTACACTGTTAGTGGGGTAAATTTTAAATGAGTCTAAAAATCTTTTAAATTGACGAAAACTCAAAATTTAAAGTGGAATTAGAATCTACCGCGCATTCTCTTTCGAATGGTACCAAAATGACTGAAATCCTGTGTGTCAGTCTTGAGATATGATTTTCTGGAATATAAAGCTCATGACACTACACTGTTAGTGGGGTAAATTTTAAATGAGTCTAAAAATCTTTTAAATTGGCGAAAACTCAATATTTAAAGTGGAATTAGAATCTCCAGCGCCTTCTCTTTCGAATGGTACTAAAATGACTGAAATCCTGTGTGTCAGTCTTGAGATATGATTTTCTGAAATATACGATTCGTGACACTACACTGTTAGTGGGGTAAATTTTAAATGAGTCTAAAAATCTTTTAAATTGACGAAAACTCAAAATTTAAAGTGGAATTAGAATCTCCAGCGCCTTCTCTTTCGAATGGTACTAAAATGACTGAAATCCTGTGTGTCAGTCTTGAGATATGATTTTCTGAAATATACGATTCGTGACACTACACTGTTAGTGGGGTAAATTTTAAATGAGTCTAAAAATCTTTTAAATTGACGAAAACTCAATATTTAAAGTGGAATTAGAATCTCCAGCGCCTTCTCTTTCGAATGGTACTAAAATGACTGAAATCCTGTGTGTCAGTCTTGAGATATGATTTTCTGAAATATACGATTCGTGACACTACACTGTTAGTGGGGTAAATTTTAAATGAGTCTAAAAATCTTTTAAATTGACGAAAACTCAAAATTTAAAGTGGAATTAGAATCTCCAGCGCCTTCTCTTTCGAATGGTACTAAAATGACTGAAATCCTGTGTGTCAGTCTTGAGATATGATTTTCTGAAATATACGATTCGTGACACTACGCTGTTAGTGGGGTAAATTTTAAATGAGTCTAAAAATCTTTTAAATTGACGAAAACTCAAAATTTAAAGTGGAATTAGAATCTCCAGCGCCTTCTCTTTCGAATGGTACTAAAATGACTGAAATCCTGTGTGTCAGTCTTGAGATATGATTTTCTGAAATATACGATTCGTGACACTACGCTGTTAGTGGGGTAAATTTTAAATGAGTCTAAAAATCTTTTAAATTGACGAAAACTCAAAATTTAAAGTGGAATTAGAATCTCCAGCGCCTTCTCTTTCGAATGGTACTAAAATGACTGAAATCCTGTGTGTCAGTCTTGAGATATGATTTTCTGAAATATACGATTCGTGACACTACACTGTTAGTGGGGTAAATTTTAAATGAGTCTAAAAATCTTTTAAATTGACGAAAACTCAATATTTAAAGTGGAATTAGAATCTCCAGCGCCTTCTCTTTCGAATGGTACTAAAATGACTGAAATCCTGTGTGTCAGTCTTGAGATATGATTTTCTGAAATATACGATTCGTGACACTACACTGTTAGTGGGGTAAATTTTAAATGAGTCTAAAAATCTTTTAAATTGACGAAAACTCAAAATTTAAAGTGGAATTAGAATCTCCAGCGCCTTCTCTTTCGAATGGTACTAAAATGACTGAAATCCTGTGTGTCAGTCTTGAGATATGATTTTCTGAAATATACGATTCGTGACACTACACTGTTAGTGGGGTAAATTTTAAATGAGTCTAAAAATCTTTTAAATTGACGAAAACTCAAAATTTAAAGTGGAATTAGAATCTACCGCGCATTCTCTTTCGAATGGTACCAAAATGACTGAAATCCTGTGTGTCAGTCTTGAGATATGATTTTCTGGAATATAAAGCTCATGACACTACACTGTTAGTGGGGTAAATTTTAAATGAGTCTAAAAATCTTTTAAATTGGCGAAAACTCAATATTTAAAGTGGAATTAGAATCTCCAGCGCCTTCTCTTTCGAATGGTACTAAAATGACTGAAATCCTGTGTGTCAGTCTTGAGATATGATTTTCTGAAATATACGATTCGTGACACTACACTGTTAGTGGGGTAAATTTTAAATGAGTCTAAAAATCTTTTAAATTGACGAAAACTCAAAATTTAAAGTGGAATTAGAATCTCCAGCGCCTTCTCTTTCGAATGGTACTAAAATGACTGAAATCCTGTGTGTCAGTCTTGAGATATGATTTTCTGAAATATACGATTCGTGACACTACACTGTTAGTGGGGTAAATTTTAAATGAGTCTAAAAATCTTTTAAATTGACGAAAACTCAAAATTTAAAGTGGAATTAGAATCTACCGCGCATTCTCTTTCGAATGGTACCAAAATGACTGAAATCCTGTGTGTCAGTCTTGAGATATGATTTTCTGGAATATAAAGCTCATGACACTACACTGTTAGTGGGGTAAATTTTAAATGAGTCTAAAAATCTTTTAAATTGGCGAAAACTCAATATTTAAAGTGGAATTAGAATCTCCAGCGCCTTCTCTTTCGAATGGTACTAAAATGACTGAAATCCTGTGTGTCAGTCTTGAGATATGATTTTCTGAAATATACGATTCGTGACACTACACTGTTAGTGGGGTAAATTTTAAATGAGTCTAAAAATCTTTTAAATTGACGAAAACTCAATATTTAAAGTGGAATTAGAATCTCCAGCGCCTTCTCTTTCGAATGGTACTAAAATGACTGAAATCCTGTGTGTCAGTCTTGAGATATGATTTTCTGAAATATAAAGCTCATGACACTACACTGTTAGTGGGGTAAATTTTAAATGAGTCTAAAAATCTTTTAAATTGACGAAAACTCAAAATTTAAAGTGTAATTAGAATCTCCAGCGCCTTCTCTTTCGAATGGTACTAAAATGACTGAAATCCTGTGTGTCAGTCTTGAGATATGATTTTCTGAAATATACGATTCGTGACACTACGCTGTTAGTGGGGTAAATTTTAAATGAGTCTAAAAATCTTTTAAATTGGCGAAAACTCAATATTTAAAGTGGAATTAGAATCTCCAGCGCCTTCTCTTTCGAATGGTACTAAAATGACTGAAATCCTGTGTGTCAGTCTTGAGATATGATTTTCTGAAATATACGATTCGTGACACTACACTGTTAGTGGGGTAAATTTTAAATGAGTCTAAAAATCTTTTAAATTGACGAAAACTCAAAATTTAAAGTGGAATTAGAATCTCCAGCGCCTTCTCTTTCGAATGGTACTAAAATGACTGAAATCCTGTGTGTCAGTCTTGAGATATGATTTTCTGAAATATACGATTCGTGACACTACACTGTTAGTGGGGTAAATTTTAAATGAGTCTAAAAATCTTTTAAATTGACGAAAACTCAATATTTAAAGTGGAATTAGAATCTCCAGTGCCTTCTCTTTCGAATGGTACTAAAATGACTGAAATCCTGTGTGTCAGTCTTGAGATATGATTTTCTGAAATATACGATTCGTGACACTACACTGTTAGTGGGGTAAATTTTAAATGAGTCTAAAAATCTTTTAAATTGACGAAAACTCAAAATTTAAAGTGGAATTAGAATTTCCAGCGCCTTCTCTTTCGAATGGTACTAAAATGACTGAAATCCTGTGTGTCAGTCTTGAGATATGATTTTCTGAAATATAAAGCTCATGACACTACACTGTTAGTGGGGTAAATTTTAAATGAGTCTAAAAATCTTTTAAATTGACGAAAACTCAAAATTTAAAGTGTAATTAGAATCTCCAGTGCCTTCTCTTTCGAATGGTACTAAAATGACTGAAATCCTGTGTGTCAGTCTTGAGATATGATTTTCTGAAATATACGATTCGTGACACTACACTGTTAGTGGGGTAAATTTTAAATGAGTCTAAAAATCTTTTAAATTGACGAAAACTCAAAATTTAAAGTGGAATTAGAATCTCCAGCGCCTTCTCTTTCGAATGGTACTAAAATGACTGAAATCCTGTGTGTCAGTCTTGAGATATGATTTTCTGAAATATACGATTCGTGACACTACACTGTTAGTGGGGTAAATTTTAAATGAGTCTAAAAATCTTTTAAATTGACGAAAACTCAATATTTAAAGTGGAATTAGAATCTCCAGTGCCTTCTCTTTCGAATGGTACTAAAATGACTGAAATCCTGTGTGTCAGTCTTGAGATATGATTTTCTGAAATATACGATTCGTGACACTACACTGTTAGTGGGGTAAATTTTAAATGAGTCTAAAAATCTTTTAAATTGACGAAAACTCAAAATTTAAAGTGGAATTAGAATTTCCAGCGCCTTCTCTTTCGAATGGTACTAAAATGACTGAAATCCTGTGTGTCAGTCTTGAGATATGATTTTCTGAAATATACGATTCGTGACACTACACTGTTAGTGGGGTAAATTTTAAATGAGTCTAAAAATCTTTTAAATTGACGAAAACTCAATATTTAAAGTGGAATTAGAATCTTCAGCGCCTTCTCTTTCGAATGGTACTAAAATGACTGAAATCCTGTGTGTCAGTCTTGAGATATGATTTTCTGAAATATACGATTCGTGACACTACACTGTTAGTGGGGTAAATTTTAAATGAGTCTAAAAATCTTTTAAATTGACGAAAACTCAAAATTTAAAGTGGAATTAGAATCTACCGCGCATTCTCTTTCGAATGGTACCAAAATGACTGAAATCCTGTGTGTCAGTCTTGAGATATGATTTTCTGGAATATAAAGCTCATGACACTACACTGTTAGTGGGGTAAATTTTAAATGAGTCTAAAAATCTTTTAAATTGGCGAAAACTCAATATTTAAAGTGGATTTAGAATCTCCAGCGCCTTCTCTTTCGAATGGTACTAAAATGACTGAAATCCTCTGTGTCAGTCTTGAGATATGATTTTCTGAAATATACGGTTCGTGACACTACACTGTTAGTGGGGTAAATTTTAAATGAGTCTAAAAATCTTTTAAATTGACGAAAACTCAAAATTTAAAGTGGAATTAGAATCTCCAGCGCCTTCTCTTTCGAATGGTACTAAAATGACTGAAATCCTGTGTGTCAGTCTTGAGATATGATTTTCTGAAATATACGATTCGTGACACTACACTGTTAGTGGGGTAAATTTTAAATGAGTCTAAAAATCTTTTAAACTGACGAAAACTCAATATTTAAAGTGGAATTAGAATCTCCAGTGCCTTCTCTTTCGAATGGTACTAAAATGACTGAAATCCTGTGTGTCAGTCTTGAGATATGATTTTCTGAAATATACGATTCGTGACACTACACTGTTAGTGGGGTAAATTTTAAATGAGTCTAAAAATCTTTTAAATTGACGAAAACTCAAAATTTAAAGTGGAATTAGAATCTCCAGCGCCTTCTCTTTCGAATGATACTAAAATGACTGAAATCCTGTGTGTCAGTCTTGAGATATGATTTTCTGAAATATACGATTCGTGACACTACACTGTTAGTGGGGTAAATTTTAAATGAGTCTAAAAATCTTTTAAATTGACGAAAACTCAATATTTAAAGTGGAATTAGAATCTCCAGCGCCTTCTCTTTCGAATGGTACTAAAATGACTGAAATCCTGTGTGTCAGTCTTGAGATATGATTTTCTGAAATATACGATTCGTGACACTACACTGTTAGTGGGGTAAATTTTAAATGAGTCTAAAAATCTTTTAAATTGACGAAAACTCAAAATTTAAAGTGGAATTAGAATCTACCGCGCATTCTCTTTCGAATGGTACCAAAATGACTGAAATCCTGTGTGTCAGTCTTGAGATATGATTTTCTGGAATATAAAGCTCATGACACTACACTGTTAGTGGGGTAAATTTTAAATGAGTCTAAAAATCTTTTAAATTGGCGAAAACTCAATATTTAAAGTGGAATTAGAATCTCCAGCGCCTTCTCTTTCGAATGGTACTAAAATGACTGAAATCCTGTGTGTCAGTCTTGAGATATGATTTTCTGAAATATACGATTCGTGACACTACACTGTTAGTGGGGTAAATTTTAAATGAGTCTAAAAATCTTTTAAATTGACGAAAACTCAAAATTTAAAGTGGAATTAGAATCTCCAGCGCCTTCTCTTTCGAATGGTACTAAAATGACTGAAATCCTGTGTGTCAGTCTTGAGATATGATTTTCTGAAATATAAAGCTCATGACACTACACTGTTAGTGGGGTAAATTTTAAATGAGTCTAAAAATCTTTTAAATTGACGAAAACTCAAAATTTAAAGTGGAATTAGAATCTACCGCGCATTCTCTTTCGAATGGTACCAAAATGACTGAAATCCTGTGTGTCAGTCTTGAGATATGATTTTCTGGAATATAAAGCTCATGACACTACACTGTTAGTGGGGTAAATTTTAAATGAGTCTAAAAATCTTTTAAATTGGAGAAAACTCAAAATTTAAAGTGGAATTAGAATCTCCAGCGCCTTCTCTTTCGAATGGTACTAAAATGACTGAAATCCTGTGTGTCAGTCTTGAGATATGATTTTCTGAAATATAAAGCTCATGACACTACACTGTTAGTGGGGTAAATTTTAAATGAGTCTAAAAATCTTTTAAATTGACGAAAACTCAATATTTAAAGTGGAATTAGAATCTCCAGCGCCTTCTCTTTCGGATGGTACTAAAATGACTGAAATCCTGTGTGTCAGTCTTGAGATATGATTTTCTGGAATATAAAGCTCATGACACTACACTGTTAGTGGGGTAAATTTTAAATGAGTCTAAAAATCTTTTAAATTGGCGAAAACTCAAAATTTAAAGTGGAATTAGAATCTCCAGCGCCTTCTCTTTCGAATGGTACTAAAATGACTGAAATCCTCTGTGTCAGTCTTGAGATATGATTTTCTGGAATATAAAGCTCATGACACTACACTGTTAGTGGGGTAAATTTTAAATGAGTCTAAAAATCTTTTAAATTGGCGAAAACTCAAAATTTAAAGTGGAATTAGAATCTCCAGCGCCTTCTCTTTCGAATGGTACTAAAATGACTGAAATCCTCTGTGTCAGTCTTGAGATATGATTTTCTGGAATATAAAGCTCATGACACTACACTGTTAGTGGGGTAAATTTTAAATGAGTCTAAAAATCTTTTAAATTGACGAAAACTCAAAATTTAAAGTGGAATTAGAATCTACCGCGCATTCTCTTTCGAATGGTACCAAAATGACTGAAATCCTGTGTGTCAGTCTTGAGATATGATTTTCTGGAATATAAAGCTCATGACACTACACTGTTAGTGGGGTAAATTTTAAATGAGTCTAAAAATCTTTTAAATTGGCGAAAACTCAAAATTTAAAGTGGAATTAGAATCTCCAGCGCCTTCTCTTTCGAATGGTACTAAAATGACTGAAATCCTCTGTGTCAGTCTTGAGATATGATTTTCTGGAATATAAAGCTCATGACACTACACTGTTAGTGGGGTAAATTTTAAATGAGTCTAAAAATCTTTTAAATTGACGAAAACTCAATATTTAAAGTGGAATTAGAATCTCCAGCGCCTTCTCTTTCGAATGGTACCAAAATGACTGAAATCCTGTGTGTCAGTCTTGAGATATGATTTTCTGGAATATAAAGCTCATGACACTACACTGTTAGTGGGGTAAATTTTAAATGAGTCTAAAAATCTTTTAAATTGACGAAAACTCAATATTTAAAGTGGAATTAGAATCTCCAGCGCCTTCTCTTTCGAATGGTACTAAAATGACTGAAATCCTGTGTGTCAGTCTTGAGATATGATTTTCTGAAATATAAAGCTCATGACACTACACTGTTAGTGGGGTAAATTTTAAATGAGTCTAAAAATCTTTTAAATTGACGAAAACTCAATATTTAAAGTGGAATTAGAATCTCCAGCGCCTTCTCTTTCGAATGGTACTAAAATGACTGAAATCCTGTGTGTCAGTCTTGAGATATGATTTTCTGAAATATACGATTCGTGACACTACACTGTTAGTGGGGTAAATTTTAAATGAGTCTAAAAATCTTTTAAATTGGCGAAAACTCAAAATTTAAAGTGGAATTAGAATCTCCAGCGCCTTCTCTTTCGAATGGTACTAAAATGACTGAAATCCTCTGTGTCAGTCTTGAGATATGATTTTCTGGAATATAAAGCTCATGACACTACACTGTTAGTGGGGTAAATTTTAAATGAGTCTAAAAATCTTTTAAATTGGCGAAAACTCAAAATTTAAAGTGGAATTAGAATCTCCAGCGCCTTCTCTTTCGAATGGTACTAAAATGACTGAAATCCTCTGTGTCAGTCTTGAGATATGATTTTCTGGAATATAAAGCTCATGACACTACACTGTTAGTGGGGTAAATTTTAAATGAGTCTAAAAATCTTTTAAATTGACGAAAACTCAAAATTTAAAGTGGAATTAGAATCTACCGCGCATTCTCTTTCGAATGGTACCAAAATGACTGAAATCCTGTGTGTCAGTCTTGAGATATGATTTTCTGGAATATAAAGCTCATGACACTACACTGTTAGTGGGGTAAATTTTAAATGAGTCTAAAAATCTTTTAAATTGGCGAAAACTCAAAATTTAAAGTGGAATTAGAATCTCCAGCGCCTTCTCTTTCGAATGGTACTAAAATGACTGAAATCCTCTGTGTCAGTCTTGAGATATGATTTTCTGGAATATAAAGCTCATGACACTACACTGTTAGTGGGGTAAATTTTAAATGAGTCTAAAAATCTTTTAAATTGACGAAAACTCAATATTTAAAGTGGAATTAGAATCTCCAGCGCCTTCTCTTTCGAATGGTACCAAAATGACTGAAATCCTGTGTGTCAGTCTTGAGATATGATTTTCTGGAATATAAAGCTCATGACACTACACTGTTAGTGGGGTAAATTTTAAATGAGTCTAAAAATCTTTTAAATTGACGAAAACTCAATATTTAAAGTGGAATTAGAATCTCCAGTGCCTTCTCTTTCGAATGGTACTAAAATGACTGAAATCCTGTGTGTCAGTCTTGAGATATGATTTTCTGAAATATAAAGCTCATGACACTACACTGTTAGTGGGGTAAATTTTAAATGAGTCTAAAAATCTTTTAAATTGACGAAAACTCAATATTTAAAGTGGAATTAGAATCTCCAGCGCCTTCTCTTTCGAATGGTACTAAAATGACTGAAATCCTGTGTGTCAGTCTTGAGATATGATTTTCTGAAATATACGATTCGTGACACTACACTGTTAGTGGGGTAAATTTTAAATGAGTCTAAAAATCTTTTAAATTGACGAAAACTCAATATTTAAAGTGGAATTAGAATCTCCAGCGCCTTCTCTTTCGAATGGTACTAAAATGACTAAAATCCTGTGTGTCAGTCTTGAGATATGATTTTCTGAAATATACGATTCGTGACACTACACTGTTAGTGGGGTAAATTTTAAATGAGTCTAAAAATCTTTTAAATTGGCGAAAACTCAAAATTTAAAGTGGAATTAGAATCTCCAGCGCCTTCTCTTTCGAATGGTACTAAAATGACTGAAATCGTCTGTGTCAGTCTTGAGATATGATTTTCTGAAATATACGGTTCGTGACACTACACTGTTAGTGGGGTAAATTTTAAATGAGTCTAAAAATCTTTTAAATTGACGAAAACTCAATATTTAAAGTGGAATTAGAATCTCCAGCGCCTTCTCTTTCGAATGGTACTAAAATGACTGAAATCCTGTGTGTCAGTCTTGAGATATGATTTTCTGAAATATAAAGCTCATGACACTACACTGTTAGTGGGGTAAATTTTAAATGAGTCTAAAAATCTTTTAAATTGACGAAAACTCAATATTTAAAGTGGAATTAGAATCTCCAGCGCCTTCTCTTTCGAATGGTACTAAAATGACTGAAATCCTGTGTGTCAGTCTTGAGATATGATTTTCTGAAATATAAAGCTCATGACACTACACTGTTAGTGGGGTAAATTTTAAATGAGTCTAAAAATCTTTTAAATTGACGAAAACTCAAAATTTAAAGTGGAATTAGAATCTACCGCGCATTCTCTTTCGAATGGTACCAAAATGACTGAAATCCTGTGTGTCAGTCTTGAGATATGATTTTCTGGAATATAAAGCTCATGACACTACACTGTTAGTGGGGTAAATTTTAAATGAGTCTAAAAATCTTTTAAATTGGCGAAAACTCAAAATTTAAAGTGGAATTAGAATCTCCAGCGCCTTCTCTTTCGAATGGTACTAAAATGACTGAAATCCTCTGTGTCAGTCTTGAGATATGATTTTCTGGAATATAAAGCTCATGACACTACACTGTTAGTGGGGTAAATTTTAAATGAGTCTAAAAATCTTTTAAATTGACGAAAACTCAATATTTAAAGTGGAATTAGAATCTCCAGCGCCTTCTCTTTCGAATGGTACTAAAATGACTGAAATCCTGTGTGTCAGTCTTGAGATATGATTTTCTGAAATATAAAGCTCATGACACTACACTGTTAGTGGGGTAAATTTTAAATGAGTCTAAAAATCTTTTAAATTGACGAAAACTCAATATTTAAAGTGGAATTAGAATCTCCAGCGCCTTCTCTTTCGAATGGTACTAAAATGACTGAAATCCTCTGTGTCAGTCTTGAGATATGATTTTCTGAAATATACGATTCGTGACACTACACTGTTAGTGGGGTAAATTTTAAATGAGTCTAAAAATCTTTTAAATTGACGAAAACTCAATATTTAAAGTGGAATTAGAATCTCCAGCGCCTTCTCTTTCGAATGGTACCAAAATGACTGAAATCCTGTGTGTCAGTCTTGAGATATGATTTTCTGGAATATAAAGCTCATGACACTACACTGTTAGTGGGGTAAATTTTAAATGAGTCTAAAAATCTTTTAAATTGACGAAAACTCAATATTTAAAGTGGAATTAGAATCTCCAGCGCCTTCTCTTTCGAATGGTACTAAAATGACTGAAATCCTGTGTGTCAGTCTTGAGATATGATTTTCTGAAATATAAAGCTCATGACACTACACTGTTAGTGGGGTAAATTTTAAATGAGTCTAAAAATCTTTTAAATTGACGAAAACTCAATATTTAAAGTGGAATTAGAATCTCCAGCGCCTTCTCTTTCGAATGGTACTAAAATGACTGAAATCCTGTGTGTCAGTCTTGAGATATGATTTTCTGAAATATACGATTCGTGACACTACACTGTTAGTGGGGTAAATTTTAAATGAGTCTAAAAATCTTTTAAATTGACGAAAACTCAATATTTAAAGTGGAATTAGAATCTCCAGCGCCTTCTCTTTCGAATGGTACTAAAATGACTAAAATCCTGTGTGTCAGTCTTGAGATATGATTTTCTTAAATATACGATTCGTGACACTACACTGTTAGTGGGGTAAATTTTAAATGAGTCTAAAAATCTTTTAAATTGACGAAAACTCAATATTTAAAGTGGAATTAGAATCTCCAGCGCCTTCTCTTTCGAATGGTACTAAAATGACTGAAATCCTGTGTGTCAGTCTTGAGATATGATTTTCTGAAATATAAAGCTCATGACACTACACTGTTAGTGGGGTAAATTTTAAATGAGTCTAAAAATCTTTTAAATTGACGAAAACTCAATATTTAAAGTGGAATTAGAATCTCCAGCGCCTTCTCTTTCGAATGGTACTAAAATGACTGAAATCCTGTGTGTCAGTCTTGAGATATGATTTTCTGAAATATAAAGCTCATGACACTACACTGTTAGTGGGGTAAATTTTAAATGAGTCTAAAAATCTTTTAAATTGTCGAAAACTCAATATTTAAAGTGGAATTAGAATCTCCAGCGCCTTCTCTTTCGAATGGTACTAAAATGACTGAAATCCTGTGTGTCAGTCTTGAGATATGATTTTCTGAAATATAAAGCTCATGACACTACACTGTTAGTGGGGTAAATTTTAAATGAGTCTAAAAATCTTTTAAATTGACGAAAACTCAATATTTAAAGTGGAATTAGAATCTCCAGCGCCTTCTCTTTCGAATGGTACTAAAATGACTGAAATCCTGTGTGTCAGTCTTGAGATATGATTTTCTGAAATATAAAGCTCATGACACTACACTGTTAGTGGGGTAAATTTTAAATGAGTCTAAAAATCTTTTAAATTGACGAAAACTCAAAATTTAAAGTGGAATTAGAATCTACCGCGCATTCTCTTTCGAATGGTACTAAAATGACTGAAATCCTGTGTGTCAGTCTTGAGATATGATTTTCTGAAATATACGATTCGTGACACTACACTGTTAGTGGGGTAAATTTTAAATGAGTCTAAAAATCTTTTAAATTGACGAAAACTCAATATTTAAAGTGGAATTAGAATCTCCAGCGCCTTCTCTTTCGAATGGTACCAAAATGACTGAAATCCTGTGTGTCAGTCTTGAGATATGATTTTCTGGAATATAAAGCTCATGACACTACACTGTTAGTGGGGTAAATTTTAAATGAGTCTAAAAATCTTTTAAATTGGCGAAAACTCAAAATTTAAAGTGGAATTAGAATCTCCAGCGCCTTCTCTTTCGAATGGTACTAAAATGACTGAAATCCTCTGTGTCAGTCTTGAGATATGATTTTCTGAAATATACGATTCGTGACACTACACTGTTAGTGGGGTAAATTTTAAATGAGTCTAAAAATCTTTTAAATTGACGAAAACTCAATATTTAAAGTGGAATTAGAATCTCCAGCGCCTTCTCTTTCGAATGGTACCAAAATGACTGAAATCCTGTGTGTCAGTCTTGAGATATGATTTTCTGGAATATAAAGCTCATGACACTACACTGTTAGTGGGGTAAATTTTAAATGAGTCTAAAAATCTTTTAAATTGACGAAAACTCAATATTTAAAGTGGAATTAGAATCTCCAGCGCCTTCTCTTTCGAATGGTACTAAAATGACTGAAATCCTGTGTGTCAGTCTTGAGATATGATTTTCTGAAATATAAAGCTCATGACACTACACTGTTAGTGGGGTAAATTTTAAATGAGTCTAAAAATCTTTTAAATTGACGAAAACTCAATATTTAAAGTGGAATTAGAATCTCCAGCGCCTTCTCTTTCGAATGGTACTAAAATGACTGAAATCCTGTGTGTCAGTCTTGAGATATGATTTTCTGAAATATACGATTCGTGACACTACACTGTTAGTGGGGTAAATTTTAAATGAGTCTAAAAATCTTTTAAATTGACGAAAACTCAATATTTAAAGTGGAATTAGAATCTCCAGCGCCTTCTCTTTCGAATGGTACTAAAATGACTAAAATCCTGTGTGTCAGTCTTGAGATATGATTTTCTTAAATATACGATTCGTGACACTACACTGTTAGTGGGGTAAATTTTAAATGAGTCTAAAAATCTTTTAAATTGACGAAAACTCAATATTTAAAGTGGAATTAGAATCTCCAGCGCCTTCTCTTTCGAATGGTACCAAAATGACTGAAATCCTGTGTGTCAGTCTTGAGATATGATTTTCTGGAATATAAAGCTCATGACACTACACTGTTAGTGGGGTAAATTTTAAATGAGTCTAAAAATCTTTTAAATTGACGAAAACTCAAAATTTAAAGTGGAATTAGAATCTCCAGCGCCTTCTCTTTCGAATGGTACTAAAATGACTGAAATCCTCTGTGTCAGTCTTGAGATATGATTTTCTGAAATATACGATTCGTGACACTACACTGTTAGTGGGGTAAATTTTAAATGAGTCTAAAAATCTTTTAAATTGACGAAAACTCAATATTTAAAGTGGAATTAGAATCTCCAGCGCCTTCTCTTTCGAATGGTACCAAAATGACTGAAATCCTGTGTGTCAGTCTTGAGATATGATTTTCTGGAATATAAAGCTCATGACACTACACTGTTAGTGGGGTAAATTTTAAATGAGTCTAAAAATCTTTTAAATTGACGAAAACTCAATATTTAAAGTGGAATTAGAATCTCCAGCGCCTTCTCTTTCGAATGGTACTAAAATGACTGAAATCCTGTGTGTCAGTCTTGAGATATGATTTTCTGAAATATAAAGCTCATGACACTACACTGTTAGTGGGGTAAATTTTAAATGAGTCTAAAAATCTTTTAAATTGACGAAAACTCAATATTTAAAGTGGAATTAGAATCTCCAGCGCCTTCTCTTTCGAATGGTACTAAAATGACTGAAATCCTGTGTGTCAGTCTTGAGATATGATTTTCTGAAATATACGATTCGTGACACTACACTGTTAGTGGGGTAAATTTTAAATGAGTCTAAAAATCTTTTAAATTGACGAAAACTCAATATTTAAAGTGGAATTAGAATCTCCAGCGCCTTCTCTTTCGAATGGTACTAAAATGACTAAAATCCTGTGTGTCAGTCTTGAGATATGATTTTCTTAAATATACGATTCGTGACACTACACTGTTAGTGGGGTAAATTTTAAATGAGTCTAAAAATCTTTTAAATTGACGAAAACTCAATATTTAAAGTGGAATTAGAATCTCCAGCGCCTTCTCTTTCGAATGGTACTAAAATGACTGAAATCCTGTGTGTCAGTCTTGAGATATGATTTTCTGAAATATAAAGCTCATGACACTACACTGTTAGTGGGGTAAATTTTAAATGAGTCTAAAAATCTTTTAAATTGACGAAAACTCAATATTTAAAGTGGAATTAGAATCTCCAGCGCCTTCTCTTTCGAATGGTACTAAAATGACTGAAATCCTGTGTGTCAGTCTTGAGATATGATTTTCTGAAATATAAAGCTCATGACACTACACTGTTAGTGGGGTAAATTTTAAATGAGTCTAAAAATCTTTTAAATTGACGAAAACTCAATATTTAAAGTGGAATTAGAATCTCCAGCGCCTTCTCTTTCGAATGGTACTAAAATGACTGAAATCCTGTGTGTCAGTCTTGAGATATGATTTTCTGAAATATACGATTCGTGACACTACACTGTTAGTGGGGTAAATTTTAAATGAGTCTAAAAATCTTTTAAATTGACGAAAACTCAATATTTAAAGTGGAATTAGAATCTCCAGCGCCTTCTCTTTCGAATGGTACTAAAATGACTAAAATCCTGTGTGTCAGTCTTGAGATATGATTTTCTGAAATATACGATTCGTGACACTACACTGTTAGTGGGGTAAATTTTAAATGAGTCTAAAAATCTTTTAAATTGACGAAAACTCAATATTTAAAGTGGAATTAGAATCTCCAGCGCCTTCTCTTTCGAATGGTACCAAAATGACTGAAATCCTGTGTGTCAGTCTTGAGATATGATTTTCTGGAATATAAAGCTCATGACACTACACTGTTAGTGGGGTAAATTTTAAATGAGTCTAAAAATCTTTTAAATTGACGAAAACTCAATATTTAAAGTGGAATTAGAATCTCCAGCGCCTTCTCTTTCGAATGGTACTAAAATGACTGAAATCCTCTGTGTCAGTCTTGAGATATGATTTTCTGAAATATACGATTCGTGACACTACACTGTTAGTGGGGTAAATTTTAAATGAGTCTAAAAATCTTTTAAATTGACGAAAACTCAATATTTAAAGTGGAATTAGAATCTCCAGCGCCTTCTCTTTCGAATGGTACTAAAATGACTGAAATCCTCTGTGTCAGTCTTGAGATATGATTTTCTGAAATATACGATTCGTGACACTACACTGTTAGTGGGGTAAATTTTAAATGAGTCTAAAAATCTTTTAAATTGACGAAAACTCAATATTTAAAGTGGAATTAGAATCTCCAGCGCCTTCTCTTTCGAATGGTACTAAAATGACTGAAATCCTGTGTGTCAGTCTTGAGATATGATTTTCTGAAATATACGATTCGTGACACTACACTGTTAGTGGGGTAAATTTTAAATGAGTCTAAAAATCTTTTAAATTGACGAAAACTCAATATTTAAAGTGGAATTAGAATCTCCAGCGCCTTCTCTTTCGAATGGTACTAAAATGACTGAAATCCTCTGTGTCAGTCTTGAGATATGATTTTCTGAAATATACGATTCGTGACACTACACTGTTAGTGGGGTAAATTTTAAATGAGTCTAAAAATCTTTTAAATTGACGAAAACTCAATATTTAAAGTGGAATTAGAATCTCCAGCGCCTTCTCTTTCGAATGGTACCAAAATGACTGAAATCCTGTGTGTCAGTCTTGAGATATGATTTTCTGGAATATAAAGCTCATGACACTACACTGTTAGTGGGGTAAATTTTAAATGAGTCTAAAAATCTTTTAAATTGACGAAAACTCAATATTTAAAGTGGAATTAGAATCTCCAGCGCCTTCTCTTTCGAATGGTACTAAAATGACTGAAATCCTGTGTGTCAGTCTTGAGATATGATTTTCTGGAATATAAAGCTCATGACACTACACTGTTAGTGGGGTAAATTTTAAATGAGTCTAAAAATCTTTTAAATTGACGAAAACTCAATATTTAAAGTGGAATTAGAATCTCCAGCGCCTTCTCTTTCGAATGGTACTAAAATGACTGAAATCCTGTGTGTCAGTCTTGAGATATGATTTTCTGAAATATACGATTCGTGACACTACACTGTTAGTGGGGTAAATTTTAAATGAGTCTAAAAATCTTTTAAATTGACGAAAACTCAAAATTTAAAGTGGAATTAGAATCTACCGCGCATTCTCTTTCGAATGGTACCAAAATGACTGAAATCCTGTGTGTCAGTCTTGAGATATGATTTTCTGGAATATAAAGCTCATGACACTACACTGTTAGTGGGGTAAATTTTAAATGAGTCTAAAAATCTTTTAAATTGACGAAAACTCAATATTTAAAGTGGAATTAGAATCTCCAGCGCCTTCTCTTTCGAATGGTACTAAAATGACTGAAATCCTGTGTGTCAGTCTTGAGATATGATTTTCTGAAATATAAAGCTCATGACACTACACTGTTAGTGGGGTAAATTTTAAATGAGTCTAAAAATCTTTTAAATTGACGAAAACTCAAAATTTAAAGTGGAATTAGAATCTCCAGCGCCTTCTCTTTCGAATGGTACTAAAATGACTGAAATCCTGTGTGTCAGTCTTGAGATATGATTTTCTGAAATATAAAGCTCATGACACTACACTGTTAGTGGGGTAAATTTTAAATGAGTCTAAAAATCTTTTAAATTGACGAAAACTCAAAATTTAAAGTGGAATTAGAATCTACCGCGCATTCTCTTTCGAATGGTACCAAAATGACTGAAATCCTGTGTGTCAGTCTTGAGATATGATTTTCTGGAATATAAAGCTCATGACACTACACTGTTAGTGGGGTAAATTTTAAATGAGTCAAAAATTCTTTTAAATTGGCGAAAACTCAAAATTTAAAGTGGAATTAGAATCTCCAGCGCCTTCTCTTTCGAATGGTACTAAAATGACTGAAATCCTGTGTGTCAGTCTTGAGATATGATTTTCTGAAATATACGATTCGTGACACTACACTGTTAGTGGGGTAAATTTTAAATGAGTCTAAAAATCTTTTAAATTGACGAAAACTCAAAATTTAAAGTGGAATTAGAATCTACTGCGCATTCTCTTTCGAATGGTACCAAAATGACTGAAATCCTGTGTGTCAGTCTTGAGATATGATTTTCTGAAATATACGATTCGTGACACTACACTGTTAGTGGGGTAAATTTTAAATGAGTCTAAAAATCTTTTAAATTGACGAAAACTCAAAATTTAAAGTGGAATTAGAATCTACTGCGCATTCTCTTTCGAATGGTACCAAAATGACTGAAATCCTGTGTGTCAGTCTTGAGATATGATTTTCTGGAATATAAAGCTCATGACACTACACTGTTAGTGGGGTAAATTTTAAATGAGTCAAAAATTCTTTTAAATTGGCGAAAACTCAAAATTTAAAGTGGAATTAGAATCTCCAGCGCCTTCTCTTTCGAATGGTACTAAAATGACTGAAATCCTGTGTGTCAGTCTTGAGATATGATTTTCTGAAATATACGATTCGTGACACTACACTGTTAGTGGGGTAAATTTTAAATGAGTCTAAAAATCTTTTAAATTGACGAAAACTCAAAATTTAAAGTGGAATTAGAATCTACTGCGCATTCTCTTTCGAATGGTACCAAAATGACTGAAATCCTGTGTGTCAGTCTTGAGATATGATTTTCTGGAATATAAAGCTCATGACACTACACTGTTAGTGGGGTAAATTTTAAATGAGTCTAAAAATCTTTTAAATTGGCGAAAACTCAAAATTTAAAGTGGAATTAGAATCTCCAGCGCCTTCTCTTTCGAATGGTACTAAAATGACTGAAATCCTCTGTGTCAGTCTTGAGATATGATTTTCTGGAATATAAAGCTCATGACACTACACTGTTAGTGGGGTAAATTTTAAATGAGTCTAAAAATCTTTTAAATTGACGAAAACTCAATATTCAAAGTGGAATTAGAATCTACTGCGCATTCTCTTTCGAATGGTACCAAAATGACTGAAATCCTGTGTGTCAGTCTTGAGATATGATTTTCTGGAATATAAAGCTCATGACACTACACTGTTAGTGGGGTAAATTTTAAATGAGTCTAAAAATCTTTTAAATTGGCGAAAACTCAAAATTTAAAGTGGAATTAGAATCTCCAGCGCCTTCTCTTTCGAATGGTACTAAAATGACTGAAATCCTCTGTGTCAGTCTTGAGATATGATTTTCTGGAATATAAAGCTCATGACACTACACTGTTAGTGGGGTAAATTTTAAATGAGTCTAAAAATCTTTTAAATTGACGAAAACTCAATATTTAAAGTGGAATTAGAATCTCCAGCGCCTTCTCTTTCGAATGGTACTAAAATGACTGAAATCCTGTGTGTCAGTCTTGAGATATGATTTTCTGAAATATACGATTCGTGACACTACACTGTTAGTGGGGTAAATTTTAAATGAGTCTAAAAATCTTTTAAATTGACGAAAACTCAAAATTTAAAGTGTAATTAGAATCTACTGCGCATTCTCTTTCGAATGGTACCAAAATGACTGAAATCCTGTGTGTCAGTCTTGAGATATGATTTTCTGGAATATAAAGCTCATGACACTACACTGTTAGTGGGGTAAATTTTAAATGAGTCTAAAAATCTTTTAAATTGGCGAAAACTCAAAATTTAAAGTGGAATTAGAATCTCCAGCGCCTTCTCTTTCGAATGGTACTAAAATGACTGAAATCCTCTGTGTCAGTCTTGAGATATGATTTTCTGGAATATAAAGCTCATGACACTACACTGTTAGTGGGGTAAATTTTAAATGAGTCTAAAAATCTTTTAAATTGACGAAAACTCAATATTTAAAGTGGAATTAGAATCTCCAGCGCCTTCTCTTTCGAATGGTACTAAAATGACTGAAATCCTGCGTGTCAGTCTTGAGATATGATTTTCTGAAATATACGATTCGTGACACTACACTGTTAGTGGGGTAAATTTTAAATGAGTCTAAAAATCTTTTAAATTGACGAAAACTCAAAATTTAAAGTGGAATTAGAATCTACTGCGCATTCTCTTTCGAATGGTACCAAAATGACTGAAATCCTGTGTGTCAGTCTTGAGATATGATTTTCTGAAATATAAAGCTCATGACACTACACTGTTAGTGGGGTAAATTTTAAATGAGTCTAAAAATCTTTTAAATTGACGAAAACTCAAAATTTAAAGTGGAATTAGAATCTACCGCGCATTCTCTTTCGAATGGTACCAAAATGACTGAAATCCTGTGTGTCAGTCTTGAGATATGATTTTCTGGAATATAAAGCTCATGACACTACACTGTTAGTGGGGTAAATTTTAAATGAGTCTAAAAATCTTTTAAATTGGCGAAAACTCAAAATTTAAAGTGGAATTAGAATCTCCAGCGCCTTCTCTTTCGAATGGTACTAAAATGACTGAAATCCTCTGTGTCAGTCTTGAGATATGATTTTCTGGAATATAAAGCTCATGACACTACACTGTTAGTGGGGTAAATTTTAAATGAGTCTAAAAATCTTTTAAATTGACGAAAACTCAATATTTAAAGTGGAATTAGAATCTCCAGCGCCTTCTCTTTCGAATGGTACTAAAATGACTGAAATCCTGTGTGTCAGTCTTGAGATATGATTTTCTGAAATATACGATTCGTGACACTACACTGTTAGTGGGGTAAATTTTAAATGAGTCTAAAAATCTTTTAAATTGACGAAAACTCAAAATTTAAAGTGTAATTAGAATCTACTGCGCATTCTCTTTCGAATGGTACCAAAATGACTGAAATCCTGTGTGTCAGTCTTGAGATATGATTTTCTGGAATATAAAGCTCATGACACTACACTGTTAGTGGGGTAAATTTTAAATGAGTCTAAAAATCTTTTAAATTGGCGAAAACTCAAAATTTAAAGTGGAATTAGAATCTCCAGCGCCTTCTCTTTCGAATGGTACTAAAATGACTGAAATCCTCTGTGTCAGTCTTGAGATATGATTTTCTGGAATATAAAGCTCATGACACTACACTGTTAGTGGGGTAAATTTTAAATGAGTCTAAAAATCTTTTAAATTGACGAAAACTCAATATTTAAAGTGGAATTAGAATCTCCAGCGCCTTCTCTTTCGAATGGTACTAAAATGACTGAAATCCTGCGTGTCAGTCTTGAGATATGATTTTCTGAAATATACGATTCGTGACACTACACTGTTAGTGGGGTAAATTTTAAATGAGTCTAAAAATCTTTTAAATTGACGAAAACTCAAAATTTAAAGTGGAATTAGAATCTACTGCGCATTCTCTTTCGAATGGTACCAAAATGACTGAAATCCTGTGTGTCAGTCTTGAGATATGATTTTCTGAAATATAAAGCTCATGACACTACACTGTTAGTGGGGTAAATTTTAAATGAGTCTAAAAATCTTTTAAATTGACGAAAACTCAAAATTTAAAGTGGAATTAGAATCTACCGCGCATTCTCTTTCGAATGGTACCAAAATGACTGAAATCCTGTGTGTCAGTCTTGAGATATGATTTTCTGGAATATAAAGCTCATGACACTACACTGTTAGTGGGGTAAATTTTAAATGAGTCTAAAAATCTTTTAAATTGGCGAAAACTCAAAATTTAAAGTGGAATTAGAATCTCCAGCGCCTTCTCTTTCGAATGGTACTAAAATGACTGAAATCCTCTGTGTCAGTCTTGAGATATGATTTTCTGGAATATAAAGCTCATGACACTACACTGTTAGTGGGGTAAATTTTAAATGAGTCTAAAAATCTTTTAAATTGACGAAAACTCAATATTTAAAGTGGAATTAGAATCTCCAGCGCCTTCTCTTTCGAATGGTACTAAAATGACTGAAATCCTGTGTGTCAGTCTTGAGATATGATTTTCTGAAATATACGATTCGTGACACTACACTGTTAGTGGGGTAAATTTTAAATGAGTCTAAAAATCTTTTAAATTGACGAAAACTCAAAATTTAAAGTGGAATTAGAATCTACCGCGCATTCTTTTTCGAATGGTACCAAAATGACTGAAATCCTGTGTGTCAGTCTTGAGATATGATTTTCTGGAATATAAAGCTCATGACACTACACTGTTAGTGGGGTAAATTTTAAATGAGTCTAAAAATCTTTTAAATTGACGAAAACTCAATATTTAAAGTGGAATTAGAATCTCCAGCGCCTTCTCTTTCGAATGGTACTAAAATGACTGAAATCCTGTGTGTCAGTCTTGAGATATGATTTTCTGAAATATAAAGCTCATGACACTACACTGTTAGTGGGGTAAATTTTAAATGAGTCTAAAAATCTTTTAAATTGACGAAAACTCAAAATTTAAAGTGGAATTAGAATCTCCAGCGCCTTCTCTTTCGAATGGTACTAAAATGACTGAAATCCTGTGTGTCAGTCTTGAGATATGATTTTCTGAAATATAAAGCTCATGACACTACACTGTTAGTGGGGTAAATTTTAAATGAGTCTAAAAATCTTTTAAATTGACGAAAACTCAATATTTAAAGTGGAATTAGAATCTCCAGCGCCTTCTCTTTCGAATGGTACTAAAATGACTGAAATCCTGTGTGTCAGTCTTGAGATATGATTTTCTGAAATATAAAGCTCATGACACTACACTGTTAGTGGGGTAAATTTTAAATGAGTCTAAAAATCTTTTAAATTGACGAAAACTCAAAATTTAAAGTGGAATTAGAATCTACCGCGCATTCTCTTTCGAATGGTACCAAAATGACTGAAATCCTGTGTGTCAGTCTTGAGATATGATTTTCTGGAATATAAAGCTCATGACACTACACTGTTAGTGGGGTAAATTTTAAATGAGTCTAAAAATCTTTTAAATTGGCGAAAACTCAAAATTTAAAGTGGAATTAGAATCTCCAGCGCCTTCTCTTTCGAATGGTACTAAAATGACTGAAATCCTCTGTGTCAGTCTTGAGATATGATTTTCTGGAATATAAAGCTCATGACACTACACTGTTAGTGGGGTAAATTTTAAATGAGTCTAAAAATCTTTTAAATTGATGAAAACTCAATATTTAAAGTGGAATTAGAATCTCCAGCGCCTTCTCTTTCGAATGGTACTAAAATGACTGAAATCCTGTGTGTCAGTCTTGAGATATGATTTTCTGAAATATACGATTCGTGACACTACACTGTTAGTGGGGTAAATTTTAAATGAGTCTAAAAATCTTTTAAATTGACGAAAACTCAAAATTTAAAGTGGAATTAGAATCTACCGCGCATTCTTTTTCGAATGGTACCAAAATGACTGAAATCCTGTGTGTCAGTCTTGAGATATGATTTTCTGGAATATAAAGCTCATGACACTACACTGTTAGTGGGGTAAATTTTAAATGAGTCTAAAAATCTTTTAAATTGACGAAAACTCAATATTTAAAGTGGAATTAGAATCTCCAGCGCCTTCTCTTTCGAATGGTACTAAAATGACTGAAATCCTGTGTGTCAGTCTTGAGATATGATTTTCTGAAATATAAAGCTCATGACACTACACTGTTAGTGGGGTAAATTTTAAATGAGTCTAAAAATCTTTTAAATTGACGAAAACTCAAAATTTAAAGTGGAATTAGAATCTCCAGCGCCTTCTCTTTCGAATGGTACTAAAATGACTGAAATCCTGTGTGTCAGTCTTGAGATATGATTTTCTGAAATATAAAGCTCATGACACTACACTGTTAGTGGGGTAAATTTTAAATGAGTCTAAAAATCTTTTAAATTGACGAAAACTCAATATTTAAAGTGGAATTAGAATCTCCAGCGCCTTCTCTTTCGAATGGTACTAAAATGACTGAAATCCTGTGTGTCAGTCTTGAGATATGATTTTCTGAAATATACGATTCGTGACACTACACTGTTAGTGGGGTAAATTTTAAATGAGTCTAAAAATCTTTTAAATTGACGAAAACTCAAAATTTAAAGTGGAATTAGAATCTCCAGCGCCTTCTCTTTCGAATGGTACTAAAATGACTGAAATCCTGTGTGTCAGTCTTGAGATATGATTTTCTGAAATATACGATTCGTGACACTACACTGTTAGTGGGGTAAATTTTAAATGAGTCTAAAAATCTTTTAAATTGACGAAAACTCAAAATTTAAAGTGGAATTAGAATCTACCGCGCATTCTTTTTCGAATGGTACCAAAATGACTGAAATCCTGTGTGTCAGTCTTGAGATATGATTTTCTGGAATATAAAGCTCATGACACTACACTGTTAGTGGGGTAAATTTTAAATGAGTCTAAAAATCTTTTAAATTGACGAAAACTCAATATTTAAAGTGGAATTAGAATCTCCAGCGCCTTCTCTTTCGAATGGTACTAAAATGACTGAAATCCTGTGTGTCAGTCTTGAGATATGATTTTCTGAAATATAAAGCTCATGACACTACACTGTTAGTGGGGTAAATTTTAAATGAGTCTAAAAATCTTTTAAATTGACGAAAACTCAAAATTTAAAGTGGAATTAGAATCTCCAGCGCCTTCTCTTTCGAATGGTACTAAAATGACTGAAATCCTGTGTGTCAGTCTTGAGATATGATTTTCTGAAATATAAAGCTCATGACACTACACTGTTAGTGGGGTAAATTTTAAATGAGTCTAAAAATCTTTTAAATTGACGAAAACTCAATATTTAAAGTGGAATTAGAATCTCCAGCGCCTTCTCTTTCGAATGGTACTAAAATGACTGAAATCCTGTGTGTCAGTCTTGAGATATGATTTTCTGGAATATAAAGCTCATGACACTACACTGTTAGTGGGGTAAATTTTAAATGAGTCTAAAAATCTTTTAAATTGACGAAAACTCAAAATTTAAAGTGGAATTAGAATCTACCGCGCATTCTTTTTCGAATGGTACCAAAATGACTGAAATCCTGTGTGTCAGTCTTGAGATATGATTTTCTGGAATATAAAGCTCATGACACTACACTGTTAGTGGGGTAAATTTTAAATGAGTCTAAAAATCTTTTAAATTGACGAAAACTCAATATTTAAAGTGGAATTAGAATCTCCAGCGCCTTCTCTTTCGAATGGTACTAAAATGACTGAAATCCTGTGTGTCAGTCTTGAGATATGATTTTCTGAAATATAAAGCTCATGACACTACACTGTTAGTGGGGTAAATTTTAAATGAGTCTAAAAATCTTTTAAATTGACGAAAATTCAAAATTTAAAGTGGAATTAGAATCTCCAGCGCCTTCTCTTTCGAATGGTACTAAAATGACTGAAATCCTGTGTGTCAGTCTTGAGATATGATTTTCTGAAATATAAAGCTCATGACACTACACTGTTAGTGGGGTAAATTTTAAATGAGTCTAAAAATCTTTTAAATTGACGAAAACTCAATATTTAAAGTGGAATTAGAATCTCCAGCGCCTTCTCTTTCGAATGGTACTAAAATGACTGAAATCCTGTGTGTCAGTCTTGAGATATGATTTTCTGAAATATACGATTCGTGACACTACACTGTTAGTGGGGTAAATTTTAAATGAGTCTAAAAATCTTTTAAATTGACGAAAACTCAAAATTTAAAGTGGAATTAGAATCTACCGCGCATTCTCTTTCGAATGGTACCAAAATGACTGAAATCCTGTGTGTCAGTCTTGAGATATGATTTTCTGAAATATAAAGCTCATGACACTACACTGTTAGTGGGGTAAATTTTAAATGAGTCTAAAAATCTTTTAAATTGACGAAAACTCAATATTTAAAGTGGAATTAGAATCTCCAGCGCCTTCTCTTTCGAATGGTACTAAAATGACTGAAATCCTGTGTGTCAGTCTTGAGATATGATTTTCTGAAATATACGATTCGTGACACTACACTGTTAGTGGGGTAAATTTTAAATGAGTCTAAAAATCTTTTAAATTGACGAAAACTCAAAATTTAAAGTGGAATTAGAATCTACCGCGCATTCTCTTTCGAATGGTACCAAAATGACTGAAATCCTGTGTGTCAGTCTTGAGATATGATTTTCTGAAATATAAAGCTCATGACACTACACTGTTAGTGGGGTAAATTTTAAATGAGTCTAAAAATCTTTTAAATTGACGAAAACTCAATATTTAAAGTGGAATTAGAATCTCCAGCGCCTTCTCTTTCGAATGGTACTAAAATGACTGAAATCCTGTGTGTCAGTCTTGAGATATGATTTTCTGAAATATACGATTCGTGACACTACACTGTTAGTGGGGTAAATTTTAAATGAGTCTAAAAATCTTTTAAATTGACGAAAACTCAAAATTTAAAGTGGAATTAGAATCTACCGCGCATTCTCTTTCGAATGGTACCAAAATGACTGAAATCCTGTGTGTCAGTCTTGAGATATGATTTTCTGGAATATAAAGCTCATGACACTACACTGTTAGTGGGGTAAATTTTAAATGAGTCTAAAAATCTTTTAAATTGACGAAAACTCAAAATTTAAAGTGGAATTAGAATCTACCGCGCATTCTCTTTCGAATGGTACCAAAATGACTGAAATCCTGTGTGTCAGTCTTGAGATATGATTTTCTGGAATATAAAGCTCATGACACTACACTGTTAGTGGGGTAAATTTTAAATGAGTCTAAAAATCTTTTAAATTGACGAAAACTCAATATTTAAAGTGGAATTAGAATCTCCAGCGCCTTCTCTTTCGAATGGTACTAAAATGACTGAAATCCTGTGTGTCAGTCTTGAGATATGATTTTCTGAAATATAAAGCTCATGACACTACACTGTTAGTGGGGTAAATTTTAAATGAGTCTAAAAATCTTTTAAATTGACGAAAACTCAATATTTAAAGTGGAATTAGAATCTCCAGCGCCTTCTCTTTCGAATGGTACTAAAATGACTGAAATCC
Source organism: Caenorhabditis virilis (assembly GCA_964036255.1). Taxonomy (NCBI): domain Eukaryota; kingdom Metazoa; phylum Nematoda; class Chromadorea; order Rhabditida; family Rhabditidae; genus Caenorhabditis; species Caenorhabditis virilis. The sequence goes on along the minus strand of OZ038416.1, from coordinate 2,591,172 downwards.
TGTGTGTCAGTCTTGAGATATGATTTTCTGAAATATAAAGCTCATGACACTACACTGTTAGTGGGGTAAATTTTAAATGAGTCTAAAAATCTTTTAAATTGACGAAAACTCAAAATTTAAAGTGGAATTAGAATCTCCAGCGCCTTCTCTTTCGAATGGTACTAAAATGACTGAAATCCTGTGTGTCAGTCTTGAGATATGATTTTCTGAAATATACGATTCGTGACACTACACTGTTAGTGGGGTAAATTTTAAATGAGTCTAAAAATCTTTTAAATTGACGAAAACTCAAAATTTAAAGTGGAATTAGAATCTCCAGCGCCTTCTCTTTCGAATGGTACTAAAATGACTGAAATCCTGTGTGTCAGTCTTGAGATATGATTTTCTGAAATATAAAGGTCATGACACTACACTGTTAGTGGGGTAAATTTTAAATGAGTCTAAAAATCTTTTAAATTGACGAAAACTCAAAATTTAAAGTGGAATTAGAATCTCCAGCGCCTTCTCTTTCGAATGGTACTAAAATGACTGAAATCCTGTGTGTCAGTCTTGAGATATGATTTTCTGAAATATACGGTTCGTGACACTACACTGTTAGTGGGGTAAATTTTAAATGAGTCTAAAAATCTTTTAAATTGACGAAAACTCAAAATTTAAAGTGGAATTAGAATCTCCAGCGCCTTCTCTTTCGAATGGTACTAAAATGACTGAAATCCTGTGTGTCAGTCTTGAGATATGATTTTCTGAAATATAAAGCTCATGACACTACACTGTTAGTGGGGTAAATTTTAAAGGAGTCTAAAAATCTTTTAAATTGACGAAAACTCAATATTTAAAGTGGAATTAGAATCTCCAGCGCCTTCTCTTTCGAATGGTACTAAAATGACTGAAATCCTGTGTGTCAGTCTTGAGATATGATTTTCTGAAATATACGATTCGTGACACTACACTGTTAGTGGGGTAAATTTTAAATGAGTCTAAAAATCTTTTAAATTGACGAAAACTCAATATTTAAAGTGGAATTAGAATCTCCAGCGCCTTCTCTTTCGAATGGTACTAAAATGACTGAAATCCTGTGTGTCAGTCTTGAGATATGATTTTCTGAAATATACGATTCGTGACACTACACTGTTAGTGGGGTAAATTTTAAATGAGTCTAAAAATCTTTTAAATTGACGAAAACTCAATATTTAAAGTGGAATTAGAATCTCCAGCGCCTTCTCTTTCGAATGGTACTAAAATGACTGAAATCCTGTGTGTCAGTCTTGAGATATGATTTTCTGAAATATACGATTCGTGACACTACACTGTTAGTGGGGTAAATTTTAAATGAGTCTAAAAATCTTTTAAATTGACGAAAACTCAAAATTTAAAGTGGAATTAGAATCTCCAGCGCCTTCTCTTTCGAATGGTACTAAAATGACTGAAATCCTGTGTGTCAGTCTTGAGATATGATTTTCTGAAATATAAAGCTCATGACACTACACTGTTAGTGGGGTAAATTTTAAATGAGTCTAAAAATCTTTTAAATTGACGAAAACTCAATATTTAAAGTGGAATTAGAATCTCCAGCGCCTTCTCTTTCGAATGGTACTAAAATGACTGAAATCCTGTGTGTCAGTCTTGAGATATGATTTTCTGAAATATAAAGCTCATGACACTACACTGTTAGTGGGGTAAATTTTAAATGAGTCTAAAAATCTTTTAAATTGACGAAAACTCAATATTTAAAGTGGAATTAGAATCTCCAGCGCCTTCTCTTTCGAATGGTACTAAAATGACTGAAATCCTGTGTGTCAGTCTTGAGATATGATTTTCTGAAATATAAAGCTCATGACACTACACTGTTAGTGGGGTAAATTTTAAATGAGTCTAAAAATCTTTTAAATTGACGAAAACTCAATATTTAAAGTGGAATTAGAATCTCCAGCGCCTTCTCTTTCGAATGGTACTAAAATGACTGAAATCCTGTGTGTCAGTCTTGAGATATGATTTTCTGAAATATACGATTCGTGACACTACACTGTTAGTGGGGTAAATTTTAAATGAGTCTAAAAATCTTTTAAATTGACGAAAACTCAAAATTTAAAGTGGAATTAGAATCTCCAGCGCCTTCTCTTTCGAATGGTACTAAAATGACTGAAATCCTGTGTGTCAGTCTTGAGATATGATTTTCTGAAATATACGATTCGTGACACTACACTGTTAGTGGGGTAAATTTTAAATGAGTCTAAAAATCTTTTAAATTGACGAAAACTCAATATTTAAAGTGGAATTAGAATCTCCAGCGCCTTCTCTTTCGAATGGTACTAAAATGACTGAAATCCTGTGTGTCAGTCTTGAGATATGATTTTCTGAAATATACGATTCGTGACACTACGCTGTTAGTGGGGTAAATTTTAAATGAGTCTAAAAATCTTTTAAATTGACGAAAACTCAAAATTTAAAGTGGAATTAGAATCTCCAGCGCCTTCTCTTTCGAATGGTACTAAAATGACTGAAATCCTGTGTGTCAGTCTTGAGATATGATTTTCTGAAATATACGATTCGTGACACTACGCTGTTAGTGGGGTAAATTTTAAATGAGTCTAAAAATCTTTTAAATTGACGAAAACTCAAAATTTAAAGTGGAATTAGAATCTCCAGCGCCTTCTCTTTCGAATGGTACTAAAATGACTGAAATCCTGTGTGTCAGTCTTGAGATATGATTTTCTGAAATATACGATTCGTGACACTACACTGTTAGTGGGGTAAATTTTAAATGAGTCTAAAAATCTTTTAAATTGACGAAAACTCAATATTTAAAGTGGAATTAGAATCTCCAGCGCCTTCTCTTTCGAATGGTACTAAAATGACTGAAATCCTGTGTGTCAGTCTTGAGATATGATTTTCTGAAATATACGATTCGTGACACTACACTGTTAGTGGGGTAAATTTTAAATGAGTCTAAAAATCTTTTAAATTGACGAAAACTCAATATTTAAAGTGGAATTAGAATCTCCAGCGCCTTCTCTTTCGAATGGTACTAAAATGACTGAAATCCTGTGTGTCAGTCTTGAGATATGATTTTCTGAAATATACGATTCGTGACACTACACTGTTAGTGGGGTAAATTTTAAATGAGTCTAAAAATCTTTTAAATTGACGAAAACTCAAAATTTAAAGTGGAATTAGAATCTCCAGCGCCTTCTCTTTCGAATGGTACTAAAATGACTGAAATCCTGTGTGTCAGTCTTGAGATATGATTTTCTGAAATATACGATTCGTGACACTACGCTGTTAGTGGGGTAAATTTTAAATGAGTCTAAAAATCTTTTAAATTGACGAAAACTCAAAATTTAAAGTGGAATTAGAATCTCCAGCGCCTTCTCTTTCGAATGGTACTAAAATGACTGAAATCCTGTGTGTCAGTCTTGAGATATGATTTTCTGAAATATACGATTCGTGACACTACACTGTTAGTGGGGTAAATTTTAAATGAGTCTAAAAATCTTTTAAATTGACGAAAACTCAATATTTAAAGTGGAATTAGAATCTCCAGCGCCTTCTCTTTCGAATGGTACTAAAATGACTGAAATCCTGTGTGTCAGTCTTGAGATATGATTTTCTGAAATATACGATTCGTGACACTACACTGTTAGTGGGGTAAATTTTAAATGAGTCTAAAAATCTTTTAAATTGACGAAAACTCAAAATTTAAAGTGGAATTAGAATCTCCAGCGCCTTCTCTTTCGAATGGTACTAAAATGACTGAAATCCTGTGTGTCAGTCTTGAGATATGATTTTCTGAAATATACGATTCGTGACACTACGCTGTTAGTGGGGTAAATTTTAAATGAGTCTAAAAATCTTTTAAATTGACGAAAACTCAAAATTTAAAGTGGAATTAGAATCTCCAGCGCCTTCTCTTTCGAATGGTACTAAAATGACTGAAATCCTGTGTGTCAGTCTTGAGATATGATTTTCTGAAATATAAAGCTCATGACACTACACTGTTAGTGGGGTAAATTTTAAATGAGTCTAAAAATCTTTTAAATTGACGAAAACTCAATATTTAAAGTGGAATTAGAATCTCCAGCGCCTTCTCTTTCGAATGGTACTAAAATGACTGAAATCCTGTGTGTCAGTCTTGAGATATGATTTTCTGAAATATAAAGCTCATGACACTACACTGTTAGTGGGGTAAATTTTAAATGAGTCTAAAAATCTTTTAAATTGACGAAAACTCAATATTTAAAGTGGAATTAGAATCTCCAGCGCCTTCTCTTTCGAATGGTACTAAAATGACTGAAATCCTGTGTGTCAGTCTTGAGATATGATTTTCTGAAATATACGATTCGTGACACTACACTGTTAGTGGGGTAAATTTTAAATGAGTCTAAAAATCTTTTAAATTGACGAAAACTCAATATTTAAAGTGGAATTAGAATCTCCAGCGCCTTCTCTTTCGAATGGTACTAAAATGACTGAAATCCTGTGTGTCAGTCTTGAGATATGATTTTCTGAAATATACGATTCGTGACACTACACTGTTAGTGGGGTAAATTTTAAATGAGTCTAAAAATCTTTTAAATTGACGAAAACTCAATATTTAAAGTGGAATTAGAATCTCCAGCGCCTTCTCTTTCGAATGGTACTAAAATGACTGAAATCCTGTGTGTCAGTCTTGAGATATGATTTTCTGAAATATACGATTCGTGACACTACACTGTTAGTGGGGTAAATTTTAAATGAGTCTAAAAATCTTTTAAATTGACGAAAACTCAATATTTAAAGTTGAATTAGAATCTCCAGCGCCTTCTCTTTCGAATGGTACTAAAATGACTGAAATCCTGTGTGTCAGTCTTGAGATATGATTTTCTGAAATATACGATTCGTGACACTACACTGTTAGTGGGGTAAATTTTAAATGAGTCTAAAAATCTTTTAAATTGACGAAAACTCAAAATTTAAAGTGGAATTAGAATCTCCAGCGCCTTCTCTTTCGAATGGTACTAAAATGACTGAAATCCTGTGTGTCAGTCTTGAGATATGATTTTCTGAAATATACGATTCGTGACACTACGCTGTTAGTGGGGTAAATTTTAAATGAGTCTAAAAATCTTTTAAATTGACGAAAACTCAAAATTTAAAGTGGAATTAGAATCTCCAGCGCCTTCTCTTTCGAATGGTACTAAAATGACTGAAATCCTGTGTGTCAGTCTTGAGATATGATTTTCTGAAATATACGATTCGTGACACTACACTGTTAGTGGGGTAAATTTTAAATGAGTCTAAAAATCTTTTAAATTGACGAAAACTCAATATTTAAAGTGGAATTAGAATCTCCAGCGCCTTCTCTTTCGAATGGTACTAAAATGACTGAAATCCTGTGTGTCAGTCTTGAGATATGATTTTCTGAAATATACGATTCGTGACACTACACTGTTAGTGGGGTAAATTTTAAATGAGTCTAAAAATCTTTTAAATTGACGAAAACTCAAAATTTAAAGTGGAATTAGAATCTCCAGCGCCTTCTCTTTCGAATGGTACTAAAATGACTGAAATCCTGTGTGTCAGTCTTGAGATATGATTTTCTGAAATATACGATTCGTGACACTACGCTGTTAGTGGGGTAAATTTTAAATGAGTCTAAAAATCTTTTAAATTGACGAAAACTCAAAATTTAAAGTGGAATTAGAATCTCCAGCGCCTTCTCTTTCGAATGGTACTAAAATGACTGAAATCCTGTGTGTCAGTCTTGAGATATGATTTTCTGAAATATACGATTCGTGACACTACGCTGTTAGTGGGGTAAATTTTAAATGAGTCTAAAAATCTTTTAAATTGACGAAAACTCAAAATTTAAAGTGGAATTAGAATCTCCAGCGCCTTCTCTTTCGAATGGTACTAAAATGACTGAAATCCTGTGTGTCAGTCTTGAGATATGATTTTCTGAAATATACGATTCGTGACACTACACTGTTAGTGGGGTAAATTTTAAATGAGTCTAAAAATCTTTTAAATTGATGAAAACTCAAAATTTAAAGTGGAATTAGAATCTCCAGCGCCTTCTCTTTCGAATGGTACTAAAATGACTGAAATCCTGTGTGTCAGTCTTGAGATATGATTTTCTGAAATATACGATTCGTGACACTACGCTGTTAGTGGGGTAAATTTTAAATGAGTCTAAAAATCTTTTAAATTGACGAAAACTCAAAATTTAAAGTGGAATTAGAATCTCCAGCGCCTTCTCTTTCGAATGGTACTAAAATGACTGAAATCCTGTGTGTCAGTCTTGAGATATGATTTTCTGAAATATACGATTCGTGACACTACACTGTTAGTGGGGTAAATTTTAAATGAGTCTAAAAATCTTTTAAATTGGCGAAAACTCAAAATTTAAAGTGGAATTAGAATCTCCAGCGCCTTCTCTTTCGAATGGTACTAAAATGACTGAAATCCTGTGTGTCAGTCTTGAGATATGATTTTCTGAAATATACGGTTCGTGACACTACACTGTTAGTGGGGTAAATTTTAAATGAGTCTAAAAATCTTTTAAATTGACGAAAACTCAATATTTAAAGTGGAATTAGAATCTCCAGCGCCTTCTCTTTCGAATGGTACTAAAATGACTGAAATCCTGTGTGTCAGTCTTGAGATATGATTTTCTGAAATATAAAGCTCATGACACTACACTGTTAGTGGGGTAAATTTTAAATGAGTCTAAAAATCTTTTAAATTGACGAAAACTCAATATTTAAAGTGGAATTAGAATCTCCAGCGCCTTCTCTTTCGAATGGTACTAAAATGACTGAAATCCTGTGTGTCAGTCTTGAGATATGATTTTCTGAAATATACGATTCGTGACACTACACTGTTAGTGGGGTAAATTTTAAATGAGTCTAAAAATCTTTTAAATTGACGAAAACTCAATATTTAAAGTGGAATTAGAATCTCCAGCGCCTTCTCTTTCGAATGGTACTAAAATGACTGAAATCCTGTGTGTCAGTCTTGAGATATGATTTTCTGAAATATACGATTCGTGACACTACACTGTTAGTGGGGTAAATTTTAAATGAGTCTAAAAATCTTTTAAATTGACGAAAAGTCAATATTTAAAGTGGAATTAGAATCTCCAGCGCCTTCTCTTTCGAATGGTACTAAAATGACTGAAATCCTGTGTGTCAGTCTTGAGATATGATTTTCTGAAATATACGATTCGTGACACTACACTGTTAGTGGGGTAAATTTTAAATGAGTCTAAAAATCTTTTAAATTGACGAAAACTCAAAATTTAAAGTGGAATTAGAATCTCCAGCGCCTTCTCTTTCGAATGGTACTAAAATGACTGAAATCCTGTGTGTCAGTCTTGAGATATGATTTTCTGAAATATAAAGCTCATGACACTACACTGTTAGTGGGGTAAATTTTAAATGAGTCTAAAAATCTTTTAAATTGACGAAAACTCAAAATTTAAAGTGGAGTTAGAATCTCCAGCGCCTTCTCTTTCGAATGGTACTAAAATGACTGAAATCCTGTGTGTCAGTCTTGAGATATGATTTTCTGAAATATACGATTCGTGACACTACACTGTTAGTGGGGTAAATTTTAAATGAGTCTCAAAATCTTTTAAATTGACGAAAAGTCAATATTTAAAGTGGAATTAGAATCTCCAGCGCCTTCTCTTTCGAATGGTACTAAAATGACTGAAATCCTGTGTGTCAGTCTTGAGATATGATTTTCTGAAATATACGATTCGTGACACTACACTGTTAGTGGGGTAAATTTTAAATGAGTCTAAAAATCTTTTAAATTGGCGAAAACTCAAAATTTAAAGTGGAATTAGAATCTCCAGCGCCTTCTCTTTCGAATGGTACTAAAATGACTGAAATCCTCTGTGTCAGTCTTGAGATATGATTTTCTGAAATATACGGTTCGTGACACTACACTGTTAGTGGGGTAAATTTTAAATGAGTCTAAAAATCTTTTAAATTGACGAAAACTCAATATTTAAAGTGGAATTAGAATCTCCAGCGCCTTCTCTTTCGAATGGTACTAAAATGACTGAAATCCTGTGTGTCAGTCTTGAGATATGATTTTCTGAAATATAAAGCTCATGACACTACACTGTTAGTGGGGTAAATTTTAAATGAGTCTAAAAATCTTTTAAATTGACGAAAACTCAATATTTAAAGTGGAATTAGAATCTCCAGCGCCTTCTCTTTCGAATGGTACTAAAATGACTGAAATCCTGTGTGTCAGTCTTGAGATATGATTTTCTGAAATATACGATTCGTGACACTACACTGTTAGTGGGGTAAATTTTAAATGAGTCTAAAAATCTTTTAAATTGATGAAAACTCAAAATTTAAAGTGGAATTAGAATCTCCAGCGCCTTCTCTTTCGAATGGTACTAAAATGACTGAAATCCTGTGTGTCAGTCTTGAGATATGATTTTCTGAAATATACGATTCGTGACACTACACTGTTAGTGGGGTAAATTTTAAATGAGTCTAAAAATCTTTTAAATTGACGAAAACTCAATATTTAAAGTGGAATTAGAATCTCCAGCGCCTTCTCTTTCGAATGGTACTAAAATGACTGAAATCCTGTGTGTCAGTCTTGAGATATGATTTTCTGAAATATACGATTCGTGACACTACACTGTTAGTGGGGTAAATTTTAAATGAGTCTAAAAATCTTTTAAATTGACGAAAAGTCAATATTTAAAGTGGAATTAGAATCTCCAGCGCCTTCTCTTTCGAATGGTACTAAAATGACTGAAATCCTGTGTGTCAGTCTTGAGATATGATTTTCTGAAATATACGATTCGTGACACTACACTGTTAGTGGGGTAAATTTTAAATGAGTCTAAAAATCTTTTAAATTGACGAAAACTCAAAATTTAAAGTGGAATTAGAATCTCCAGCGCCTTCTCTTTCGAATGGTACTAAAATGACTGAAATCCTGTGTGTCAGTCTTGAGATATGATTTTCTGAAATATAAAGCTCATGACACTACACTGTTAGTGGGGTAAATTTTAAATGAGTCTAAAAATCTTTTAAATTGACGAAAACTCAAAATTTAAAGTGGAGTTAGAATCTCCAGCGCCTTCTCTTTCGAATGGTACTAAAATGACTGAAATCCTGTGTGTCAGTCTTGAGATATGATTTTCTGAAATATACGATTCGTGACACTACACTGTTAGTGGGGTAAATTTTAAATGAGTCTCAAAATCTTTTAAATTGACGAAAAGTCAATATTTAAAGTGGAATTAGAATCTCCAGCGCCTTCTCTTTCGAATGGTACTAAAATGACTGAAATCCTGTGTGTCAGTCTTGAGATATGATTTTCTGAAATATACGATTCGTGACACTACACTGTTAGTGGGGTAAATTTTAAATGAGTCTAAAAATCTTTTAAATTGGCGAAAACTCAAAATTTAAAGTGGAATTAGAATCTCCAGCGCCTTCTCTTTCGAATGGTACTAAAATGACTGAAATCCTCTGTGTCAGTCTTGAGATATGATTTTCTGAAATATACGGTTCGTGACACTACACTGTTAGTGGGGTAAATTTTAAATGAGTCTAAAAATCTTTTAAATTGACGAAAACTCAATATTTAAAGTGGAATTAGAATCTCCAGCGCCTTCTCTTTCGAATGGTACTAAAATGACTGAAATCCTGTGTGTCAGTCTTGAGATATGATTTTCTGAAATATAAAGCTCATGACACTACACTGTTAGTGGGGTAAATTTTAAATGAGTCTAAAAATCTTTTAAATTGACGAAAACTCAATATTTAAAGTGGAATTAGAATCTCCAGCGCCTTCTCTTTCGAATGGTACTAAAATGACTGAAATCCTGTGTGTCAGTCTTGAGATATGATTTTCTGAAATATACGATTCGTGACACTACACTGTTAGTGGGGTAAATTTTAAATGAGTCTAAAAATCTTTTAAATTGACGAAAACTCAATATTTAAAGTGGAATTAGAATCTCCAGCGCCTTCTCTTTCGAATGGTACTAAAATGACTGAAATCCTGTGTGTCAGTCTTGAGATATGATTTTCTGAAATATACGATTCGTGACACTACACTGTTAGTGGGGTAAATTTTAAATGAGTCTAAAAATCTTTTAAATTGACGAAAACTCAAAATTTAAAGTGGAATTAGAATCTCCAGCGCCTTCTCTTTCGAATGGTACTAAAATGACTGAAATCCTGTGTGTCAGTCTTGAGATATGATTTTCTGAAATATACGATTCGTGACACTACGCTGTTAGTGGGGTAAATTTTAAATGAGTCTAAAAATCTTTTAAATTGACGAAAACTCAAAATTTAAAGTGGAATTAGAATCTCCAGCGCCTTCTCTTTCGAATGGTACTAAAATGACTGAAATCCTGTGTGTCAGTCTTGAGATATGATTTTCTGAAATATACGATTCGTGACACTACACTGTTAGTGGGGTAAATTTTAAATGAGTCTAAAAATCTTTTAAATTGACGAAAACTCAATATTTAAAGTGGAATTAGAATCTCCAGCGCCTTCTCTTTCGAATGGTACTAAAATGACTGAAATCCTGTGTGTCAGTCTTGAGATATGATTTTCTGAAATATACGATTCGTGACACTACACTGTTAGTGGGGTAAATTTTAAATGAGTCTAAAAATCTTTTAAATTGACGAAAACTCAAAATTTAAAGTGGAATTAGAATCTCCAGCGCCTTCTCTTTCGAATGGTACTAAAATGACTGAAATCCTGTGTGTCAGTCTTGAGATATGATTTTCTGAAATATACGATTCGTGACACTACGCTGTTAGTGGGGTAAATTTTAAATGAGTCTAAAAATCTTTTAAATTGACGAAAACTCAAAATTTAAAGTGGAATTAGAATCTCCAGCGCCTTCTCTTTCGAATGGTACTAAAATGACTGAAATCCTGTGTGTCAGTCTTGAGATATGATTTTCTGAAATATAAAGCTCATGACACTACACTGTTAGTGGGGTAAATTTTAAATGAGTCTAAAAATCTTTTAAATTGACGAAAACTCAAAATTTAAAGTGGAATTAGAATCTCCAGCGCCTTCTCTTTCGAATGGTACTAAAATGACTGAAATCCTGTGTGTCAGTCTTGAGATATGATTTTCTGAAATATACGATTCGTGACACTACGCTGTTAGTGGGGTAAATTTTAAATGAGTCTAAAAATCTTTTAAATTGACGAAAACTCAAAATTTAAAGTGGAATTAGAATCTCCAGCGCCTTCTCTTTCGAATGGTACTAAAATGACTGAAATCCTGTGTGTCAGTCTTGAGATATGATTTTCTGAAATATAAAGCTCATGACACTACACTGTTAGTGGGGTAAATTTTAAATGAGTCTAAAAATCTTTTAAATTGACGAAAACTCAATATTTAAAGTGGAATTAGAATCTCCAGCGCCTTCTCTTTCGAATGGTACTAAAATGACTGAAATCCTGTGTGTCAGTCTTGAGATATGATTTTCTGAAATATAAAGCTCATGACACTACACTGTTAGTGGGGTAAATTTTAAATGAGTCTAAAAATCTTTTAAATTGACGAAAACTCAATATTTAAAGTGGAATTAGAATCTCCAGCGCCTTCTCTTTCGAATGGTACTAAAATGACTGAAATCCTGTGTGTCAGTCTTGAGATATGATTTTCTGAAATATACGATTCGTGACACTACACTGTTAGTGGGGTAAATTTTAAATGAGTCTAAAAATCTTTTAAATTGACGAAAACTCAAAATTTAAAGTGGAATTAGAATCTCCAGCGCCTTCTCTTTCGAATGGTACTAAAATGACTGAAATCCTGTGTGTCAGTCTTGAGATATGATTTTCTGAAATATACGATTCGTGACACTACGCTGTTAGTGGGGTAAATTTTAAATGAGTCTAAAAATCTTTTAAATTGACGAAAACTCAAAATTTAAAGTGGAATTAGAATCTCCAGCGCCTTCTCTTTCGAATGGTACTAAAATGACTGAAATCCTGTGTGTCAGTCTTGAGATATGATTTTCTGAAATATACGATTCGTGACACTACACTGTTAGTGGGGTAAATTTTAAATGAGTCTAAAAATCTTTTAAATTGACGAAAACTCAATATTTAAAGTGGAATTAGAATCTCCAGCGCCTTCTCTTTCGAATGGTACTAAAATGACTGAAATCCTGTGTGTCAGTCTTGAGATATGATTTTCTGAAATATACGATTCGTGACACTACACTGTTAGTGGGGTAAATTTTAAATGAGTCTAAAAATCTTTTAAATTGACGAAAACTCAAAATTTAAAGTGGAATTAGAATCTCCAGCGCCTTCTCTTTCGAATGGTACTAAAATGACTGAAATCCTGTGTGTCAGTCTTGAGATATGATTTTCTGAAATATACGATTCGTGACACTACGCTGTTAGTGGGGTAAATTTTAAATGAGTCTAAAAATCTTTTAAATTGACGAAAACTCAAAATTTAAAGTGGAATTAGAATCTCCAGCGCCTTCTCTTTCGAATGGTACTAAAATGACTGAAATCCTGTGTGTCAGTCTTGAGATATGATTTTCTGAAATATACGATTCGTGACACTACGCTGTTAGTGGGGTAAATTTTAAATGAGTCTAAAAATCTTTTAAATTGACGAAAACTCAAAATTTAAAGTGGAATTAGAATCTCCAGCGCCTTCTCTTTCGAATGGTACTAAAATGACTGAAATCCTGTGTGTCAGTCTTGAGATATGATTTTCTGAAATATACGATTCGTGACACTACACTGTTAGTGGGGTAAATTTTAAATGAGTCTAAAAATCTTTTAAATTGACGAAAACTCAAAATTTAAAGTGGAATTAGAATCTCCAGCGCCTTCTCTTTCGAATGGTACTAAAATGACTGAAATCCTGTGTGTCAGTCTTGAGATATGATTTTCTGAAATATACGATTCGTGACACTACGCTGTTAGTGGGGTAAATTTTAAATGAGTCTAAAAATCTTTTAAATTGACGAAAACTCAAAATTTAAAGTGGAATTAGAATCTCCAGCGCCTTCTCTTTCGAATGGTACTAAAATGACTGAAATCCTGTGTGTCAGTCTTGAGATATGATTTTCTGAAATATACGATTCGTGACACTACACTGTTAGTGGGGTAAATTTTAAATGAGTCTAAAAATCTTTTAAATTGGCGAAAACTCAAAATTTAAAGTGGAATTAGAATCTCCAGCGCCTTCTCTTTCGAATGGTACTAAAATGACTGAAATCCTGTGTGTCAGTCTTGAGATATGATTTTCTGAAATATACGGTTCGTGACACTACACTGTTAGTGGGGTAAATTTTAAATGAGTCTAAAAATCTTTTAAATTGACGAAAACTCAATATTTAAAGTGGAATTAGAATCTCCAGCGCCTTCTCTTTCGAATGGTACTAAAATGACTGAAATCCTGTGTGTCAGTCTTGAGATATGATTTTCTGAAATATAAAGCTCATGACACTACACTGTTAGTGGGGTAAATTTTAAATGAGTCTAAAAATCTTTTAAATTGACGAAAACTCAATATTTAAAGTGGAATTAGAATCTCCAGCGCCTTCTCTTTCGAATGGTACTAAAATGACTGAAATCCTGTGTGTCAGTCTTGAGATATGATTTTCTGAAATATACGATTCGTGACACTACACTGTTAGTGGGGTAAATTTTAAATGAGTCTAAAAATCTTTTAAATTGACGAAAACTCAATATTTAAAGTGGAATTAGAATCTCCAGCGCCTTCTCTTTCGAATGGTACTAAAATGACTGAAATCCTGTGTGTCAGTCTTGAGATATGATTTTCTGAAATATACGATTCGTGACACTACACTGTTAGTGGGGTAAATTTTAAATGAGTCTAAAAATCTTTTAAATTGACGAAAAGTCAATATTTAAAGTGGAATTAGAATCTCCAGCGCCTTCTCTTTCGAATGGTACTAAAATGACTGAAATCCTGTGTGTCAGTCTTGAGATATGATTTTCTGAAATATACGATTCGTGACACTACACTGTTAGTGGGGTAAATTTTAAATGAGTCTAAAAATCTTTTAAATTGACGAAAACTCAAAATTTAAAGTGGAATTAGAATCTCCAGCGCCTTCTCTTTCGAATGGTACTAAAATGACTGAAATCCTGTGTGTCAGTCTTGAGATATGATTTTCTGAAATATAAAGCTCATGACACTACACTGTTAGTGGGGTAAATTTTAAATGAGTCTAAAAATCTTTTAAATTGACGAAAACTCAAAATTTAAAGTGGAGTTAGAATCTCCAGCGCCTTCTCTTTCGAATGGTACTAAAATGACTGAAATCCTGTGTGTCAGTCTTGAGATATGATTTTCTGAAATATACGATTCGTGACACTACACTGTTAGTGGGGTAAATTTTAAATGAGTCTCAAAATCTTTTAAATTGACGAAAAGTCAATATTTAAAGTGGAATTAGAATCTCCAGCGCCTTCTCTTTCGAATGGTACTAAAATGACTGAAATCCTGTGTGTCAGTCTTGAGATATGATTTTCTGAAATATACGATTCGTGACACTACACTGTTAGTGGGGTAAATTTTAAATGAGTCTAAAAATCTTTTAAATTGGCGAAAACTCAAAATTTAAAGTGGAATTAGAATCTCCAGCGCCTTCTCTTTCGAATGGTACTAAAATGACTGAAATCCTCTGTGTCAGTCTTGAGATATGATTTTCTGAAATATACGGTTCGTGACACTACACTGTTAGTGGGGTAAATTTTAAATGAGTCTAAAAATCTTTTAAATTGACGAAAACTCAATATTTAAAGTGGAATTAGAATCTCCAGCGCCTTCTCTTTCGAATGGTACTAAAATGACTGAAATCCTGTGTGTCAGTCTTGAGATATGATTTTCTGAAATATAAAGCTCATGACACTACACTGTTAGTGGGGTAAATTTTAAATGAGTCTAAAAATCTTTTAAATTGACGAAAACTCAATATTTAAAGTGGAATTAGAATCTCCAGCGCCTTCTCTTTCGAATGGTACTAAAATGACTGAAATCCTGTGTGTCAGTCTTGAGATATGATTTTCTGAAATATACGATTCGTGACACTACACTGTTAGTGGGGTAAATTTTAAATGAGTCTAAAAATCTTTTAAATTGACGAAAACTCAATATTTAAAGTGGAATTAGAATCTCCAGCGCCTTCTCTTTCGAATGGTACTAAAATGACTGAAATCCTGTGTGTCAGTCTTGAGATATGATTTTCTGAAATATACGATTCGTGACACTTCACTGTTAGTGGGGTAAATTTTAAATGAGTCTAAAAATCTTTTAAATTGACGAAAAGTCAATATTTAAAGTGGAATTAGAATCTCCAGCGCCTTCTCTTTCGAATGGTACTAAAATGACTGAAATCCTGTGTGTCAGTCTTGAGATATGATTTTCTGAAATATACGATTCGTGACACTACACTGTTAGTGGGGTAAATTTTAAATGAGTCTAAAAATCTTTTAAATTGACGAAAACTCAAAATTTAAAGTGGAATTAGAATATACCGCGCATTCTCTTTCGAATGGTACCAAAATGACTGAAATCCTGTGTGTCAGTCTTGAGATATGATTTTCTGAAATATAAAGCTCATGACACTACACTGTTAGTGGGGTAAATTTTAAATGAGTCTAAAAATCTTTTAAATTGACGAAAACTCAAAATTTAAAGTGGAATTAGAATCTCCAGCGCCTTCTCTTTCGAATGGTACTAAAATGACTGAAATCCTGTGTGTCAGTCTTGAGATATGATTTTCTGAAATATACGATTCGTGACACTACACTGTTAGTGGGGTAAATTTTAAATGAGTCTAAAAATCTTTTAAATTGACGAAAACTCAATATTTAAAGTGGAATTAGAATCTCCAGCGCCTTCTCTTTCGAATGGTACTAAAATGACTGAAATCCTGTGTGTCAGTCTTGAGATATGATTTTCTGAAATATAAAGCTCATGACACTACACTGTTAGTGGGGTAAATTTTAAATGAGTCTAAAAATCTTTTAAATTGACGAAAACTCAATATTTAAAGTGGAATTAGAATCTCCAGCGCCTTCTCTTTCGAATGGTACTAAAATGACTGAAATCCTGTGTGTCAGTCTTGAGATATGATTTTCTGAAATATAAAGCTCATGACACTACACTGTTAGTGGGGTAAATTTTAAATGAGTCTAAAAATCTTTTAAATTGACGAAAACTCAATATTTAAAGTGGAATTAGAATCTCCAGCGCCTTCTCTTTCGAATGGTACTAAAATGACTGAAATCCTGTGTGTCAGTCTTGAGATATGATTTTCTGAAATATACGATTCGTGACACTACACTGTTAGTGGGGTAAATTTTAAATGAGTCTAAAAATCTTTTAAATTGACGAAAACTCAATATTTAAAGTGGAATTAGAATCTCCAGCGCCTTCTCTTTCGAATGGTACTAAAATGACTGAAATCCTGTGTGTCAGTCTTGAGATATGATTTTCTGAAATATACGATTCGTGACACTACACTGTTAGTGGGGTAAATTTTAAATGAGTCTAAAAATCTTTTAAATTGACGAAAACTCAAAATTTAAAGTGGAATTAGAATCTACCGCGCATTCTCTTTCGAATGGTACCAAAATGACTGAAATCCTGTGTGTCAGTCTTGAGATATGATTTTCTGAAATATAAAGCTCATGACACTACACTGTTAGTGGGGTAAATTTTAAATGAGTCTAAAAATCTTTTAAATTGACGAAAACTCAAAATTTAAAGTGGAATTAGAATCTCCAGCGCCTTCTCTTTCGAATGGTACTAAAATGACTGAAATCCTGTGTGTCAGTCTTGAGATATGATTTTCTGAAATATACGATTCGTGACACTACACTGTTAGTGGGGTAAATTTTAAATGAGTCTAAAAATCTTTTAAATTGACGAAAACTCAAAATTTAAAGTGGAATTAGAATCTCCAGCGCCTTCTCTTTCGAATGGTACTAAAATGACTGAAATCCTGTGTGTCAGTCTTGAGATATGATTTTCTGAAATATACGATTCGTGACACTACACTGTTAGTGGGGTAAATTTTAAATGAGTCTAAAAATCTTTTAAATTGACGAAAACTCAATATTTAAAGTGGAATTAGAATCTCCAGCGCCTTCTCTTTCGAATGGTACTAAAATGACTGAAATCCTGTGTGTCAGTCTTGAGGTATGATTTTCTGAAATATAAAGCTCATGACACTACACTGTTAGTGGGGTAAATTTTAAATGAGTCTAAAAATCTTTTAAATTGACGAAAACTCAAAATTTAAAGTGGAATTAGAATCTCCAGCGCCTTCTCTTTCGAATGGTACTAAAATGACTGAAATCCTGTGTGTCAGTCTTGAGATATGATTTTCTGAAATATACGATTCGTGACACTACACTGTTAGTGGGGTAAATTTTAAATGAGTCTAAAAATCTTTTAAATTGACGAAAACTCAATATTTAAAGTGGAATTAGAATCTCCAGCGCCTTCTCTTTCGAATGGTACTAAAATGACTGAAATCCTGTGTGTCAGTCTTGAGATATGATTTTCTGAAATATAAAGCTCATGACACTACACTGTTAGTGGGGTAAATTTTAAATGAGTCTAAAAATCTTTTAAATTGACGAAAACTCAATATTTAAAGTGGAATTAGAATCTCCAGCGCCTTCTCTTTCGAATGGTACTAAAATGACTGAAATCCTGTGTGTCAGTCTTGAGATATGATTTTCTGAAATATAAAGCTCATGACACTACACTGTTAGTGGGGTAAATTTTAAATGAGTCTAAAAATCTTTTAAATTGACGAAAACTCAATATTTAAAGTGGAATTAGAATCTCCAGCGCCTTCTCTTTCGAATGGTACTAAAATGACTGAAATCCTGTGTGTCAGTCTTGAGATATGATTTTCTGAAATATACGATTCGTGACACTACACTGTTAGTGGGGTAAATTTTAAATGAGTCTAAAAATCTTTTAAATTGACGAAAACTCAATATTTAAAGTGGAATTAGAATCTCCAGCGCCTTCTCTTTCGAATGGTACTAAAATGACTGAAATCCTGTGTGTCAGTCTTGAGATATGATTTTCTGAAATATACGATTCGTGACACTACACTGTTAGTGGGGTAAATTTTAAATGAGTCTAAAAATCTTTTAAATTGACGAAAACTCAATATTTAAAGTGGAATTAGAATCTCCAGCGCCTTCTCTTTCGAATGGTACTAAAATGACTGAAATCCTGTGTGTCAGTCTTGAGATATGATTTTCTGAAATATAAAGCTCATGACACTACACTGTTAGTGGGGTAAATTTTAAATGAGTCTAAAAATCTTTTAAATTGACGAAAACTCAATATTTAAAGTGGAATTAGAATCTCCAGCGCCTTCTCTTTCGAATGGTACTAAAATGACTGAAATCCTGTGTGTCAGTCTTGAGATATGATTTTCTGAAATATACGATTCGTGACACTACACTGTTAGTGGGGTAAATTTTAAATTAGTCTAAAAATCTTTTAAATTGACGAAAACTCAATATTTAAAGTGGAATTAGAATCTCCAGCGCCTTCTCTTTCGAATGGTACTAAAATGACTGAAATCCTGTGTGTCAGTCTTGAGATATGATTTTCTGAAATATACGATTCGTGACACTACACTGTTAGTGGGGTAAATTTTAAATGAGTCTAAAAATCTTTTAAATTGACGAAAACTCAATATTTAAAGTGGAATTAGAATCTCCAGCGCCTTCTCTTTCGAATGGTACTAAAATGACTGAAATCCTGTGTGTCAGTCTTGAGATATGATTTTCTGAAATATACGATTCGTGACACTACACTGTTAGTGGGGTAAATTTTAAATGAGTCTAAAAATCTTTTAAATTGACGAAAACTCAATATTTAAAGTGGAATTAGAATCTCCAGCGCCTTCTCTTTCGAATGGTACTAAAATGACTGAAATCCTGTGTGTCAGTCTTGAGATATGATTTTCTGAAATATAAAGCTCATGACACTACACTGTTAGTGGGGTAAATTTTAAATGAGTCTAAAAATCTTTTAAATTGACGAAAACTCAATATTTAAAGTGGAATTAGAATCTCCAGCGCCTTCTCTTTCGAATGGTACTAAAATGACTGAAATCCTGTGTGTCAGTCTTGAGATATGATTTTCTGAAATATACGATTCGTGACACTACACTGTTAGTGGGGTAAATTTTAAATTAGTCTAAAAATCTTTTAAATTGACGAAAACTCAATATTTAAAGTGGAATTAGAATCTCCAGCGCCTTCTCTTTCGAATGGTACTAAAATGACTGAAATCCTGTGTGTCAGTCTTGAGATATGATTTTCTGAAATATACGATTCGTGACACTACACTGTTAGTGGGGTAAATTTTAAATGAGTCTAAAAATCTTTTAAATTGACGAAAACTCAATATTTAAAGTGGAATTAGAATCTCCAGCGCCTTCTCTTTCGAATGGTACTAAAATGACTGAAATCCTGTGTGTCAGTCTTGAGATATGATTTTCTGAAATATACGATTCGTGACACTACACTGTTAGTGGGGTAAATGTTAAATGAGTCTAAAAATCTTTTAAATTGACGAAAACTCAATATTTAAAGTGGAATTAGAATCTCCAGCCCCTTCTCTTTCGAATGGTACTAAAATGACTGAAATCCTGTGTATCATTCTTGAGATATGATTTTCTGAAATATAAAGCTCATGACACTACACTGTTAGTGGGGTAAATTTTAAATGAGTCTAAAAATCTTTTAAATTGACGAAAACTCAATATTTAAAGTGGAATTAGAATCTCCAGCGCCTTCTCTTTCGAATGGTACTAAAATGACTGAAATCCTGTGTGTCAGTCTTGAGATATGATTTTCTGAAATATACGATTCGTGACACTACACTGTTAGTGGGGTAAATTTTAAATGAGTCTAAAAATCTTTTAAATTGACGAAAACTCAATATTTAAAGTGGAATTAGAATCTCCAGCGCCTTCTCTTTCGAATGGTACTAAAATGACTGAAATCCTGTGTGTCAGTCTTGAGATATGATTTTCTGAAATATAAAGCTCATGACACTACACTGTTAGTGGGGTAAATTTTAAATGAGTCTAAAAATCTTTTAAATTGACGAAAACTCAAAATTTAAAGTGGAATTAGAATCTCCAGCGCCTTCTCTTTCGAATGGTACTAAAATGACTGAAATCCTGTGTGTCAGTCTTGAGATATGATTTTCTGAAATATACGATTCGTGACACTACACTGTTAGTGGGGTAAATTTTAAATGAGTCTAAAAATCTTTTAAATTGACGAAAACTCAATATTTAAAGTGGAATTAGAATCTCCAGCGCCTTCTCTTTCGAATGGTACTAAAATGACTGAAATCCTGTGTGTCAGTCTTGAGATATGATTTTCTGAAATATAAAGCTCATGACACTACACTGTTAGTGGGGTAAATTTTAAATGAGTCTAAAAATCTTTTAAATTGACGAAAACTCAATATTTAAAGTGGAATTAGAATCTCCAGCGCCTTCTCTTTCGAATGGTACTAAAATGACTGAAATCCTGTGTGTCAGTCTTGAGATATGATTTTCTGAAATATAAAGCTCATGACACTACACTGTTAGTGGGGTAAATTTTAAATGAGTCTAAAAATCTTTTAAATTGACGAAAACTCAATATTTAAAGTGGAATTAGAATCTCCAGCGCCTTCTCTTTCGAATGGTACTAAAATGACTGAAATCCTGTGTGTCAGTCTTGAGATATGATTTTCTGAAATATACGATTCGTGACACTACACTGTTAGTGGGGTAAATTTTAAATGAGTCTAAAAATCTTTTAAATTGACGAAAACTCAATATTTAAAGTGGAATTAGAATCTCCAGCGCCTTCTCTTTCGAATGGTACTAAAATGACTGAAATCCTGTGTGTCAGTCTTGAGATATGATTTTCTGAAATATACGATTCGTGACACTACACTGTTAGTGGGGTAAATTTTAAATGAGTCTAAAAATCTTTTAAATTGACGAAAACTCAATATTTAAAGTGGAATTAGAATCTCCAGCGCCTTCTCTTTCGAATGGTACTAAAATGACTGAAATCCTGTGTGTCAGTCTTGAGATATGATTTTCTGAAATATAAAGCTCATGACACTACACTGTTAGTGGGGTAAATTTTAAATGAGTCTAAAAATCTTTTAAATTGACGAAAACTCAATATTTAAAGTGGAATTAGAATCTCCAGCGCCTTCTCTTTCGAATGGTACTAAAATGACTGAAATCCTGTGTGTCAGTCTTGAGATATGATTTTCTGAAATATACGATTCGTGACACTACACTGTTAGTGGGGTAAATTTTAAATGAGTCTAAAAATCTTTTAAATTGACGAAAACTCAATATTTAAAGTGGAATTAGAATCTCCAGCGCCTTCTCTTTCGAATGGTACTAAAATGACTGAAATCCTGTGTGTCAGTCTTGAGATATGATTTTCTGAAATATAAAGCTCATGACACTACACTGTTAGTGGGGTAAATTTTAAATGAGTCTAAAAATCTTTTAAATTGACGAAAACTCAAAATTTAAAGTGGAATTAGAATCTCCAGCGCCTTCTCTTTCGAATGGTACTAAAATGACTGAAATCCTGTGTGTCAGTCTTGAGATATGATTTTCTGAAATATACGATTCGTGACACTACACTGTTAGTGGGGTAAATTTTAAATGAGTCTAAAAATCTTTTAAATTGACGAAAACTCAATATTTAAAGTGGAATTAGAATCTCCAGCGCCTTCTCTTTCGAATGGTACTAAAATGACTGAAATCCTGTGTGTCAGTCTTGAGATATGATTTTCTGAAATATAAAGCTCATGACACTACACTGTTAGTGGGGTAAATTTTAAATGAGTCTAAAAATCTTTTAAATTGACGAAAACTCAATATTTAAAGTGGAATTAGAATCTCCAGCGCCTTCTCTTTCGAATGGTACTAAAATGACTGAAATCCTGTGTGTCAGTCTTGAGATATGATTTTCTGAAATATACGATTCGTGACACTACACTGTTAGTGGGGTAAATTTTAAATGAGTCTAAAAATCTTTTAAATTGACGAAAACTCAATATTTAAAGTGGAATTAGAATCTCCAGCGCCTTCTCTTTCGAATGGTACTAAAATGACTGAAATCCTGTGTGTCAGTCTTGAGATATGATTTTCTGAAATATACGATTCGTGACACTACACTGTTAGTGGGGTAAATTTTAAATGAGTCTAAAAATCTTTTAAATTGACGAAAACTCAATATTTAAAGTGGAATTAGAATCTCCAGCGCCTTCTCTTTCGAATGGTACTAAAATTACTGAAATCCTGTGTGTCAGTCTTGAGATATGATTTTCTGAAATATAAAGCTCATGACACTACACTGTTAGTGGGGTAAATTTTAAATGAGTCTAAAAATCTTTTAAATTGACGAAAACTCAAAATTTAAAGTGGAATTAGAATCTCCAGCGCCTTCTCTTTCGAATGGTACTAAAATGACTGAAATCCTGTGTGTCAGTCTTGAGATATGATTTTCTGAAATATACGATTCGTGACACTACGCTGTTAGTGGGGTAAATTTTAAATGAGTCTAAAAATCTTTTAAATTGACGAAAACTCAAAATTTAAAGTGGAATTAGAATCTCCAGCGCCTTCTCTTTCGAATGGTATTAAAATGACTGAAATCCTGTGTGTCAGTCTTGAGATATGATTTTCTGAAATATAAAGCTCATGACACTACACTGTTAGTGGGGTAAATTTTAAATGAGTCTAAAAATCTTTTAAATTGACGAAAACTCAAAATTTAAAGTGGAATTAGAATCTCCAGCGCCTTCTCTTTCGAATGGTACTAAAATGACTGAAATCCTGTGTGTCAGTCTTGAGATATGATTTTCTGAAATATACGATTCGTGACACTACACTGTTAGTGGGGTAAATTTTAAATGAGTCTAAAAATCTTTTAAATTGACGAAAACTCAATATTTAAAGTGGAATTAGAATCTCCAGCGCCTTCTCTTTCGAATGGTACTAAAATGACTGAAATCCTGTGTGTCAGTCTTGAGATATGATTTTCTGAAATATACGATTCGTGACACTACACTGTTAGTGGGGTAAATTTTAAATGAGTCTAAAAATCTTTTAAATTGACGAAAACTCAATATTTAAAGTGGAATTAGAATCTCCAGCGCCTTCTCTTTCGAATGGTACTAAAATGACTGAAATCCTGTGTGTCAGTCTTGAGATATGATTTTCTGAAATATACGATTCGTGACACTACACTGTTAGTGGGGTAAATTTTAAATGAGTCTAAAAATCTTTTAAATTGACGAAAACTCAATATTTAAAGTGGAATTAGAATCTCCAGCCCCTTCTCTTTCGAATGGTACTAAAATGACTGAAATCCTGTGTATCATTCTTGAGATATGATTTTCTGAAATATAAAGCTCATGACACTACACTGTTAGTGGGGTAAATTTTAAATGAGTCTAAAAATCTTTTAAATTGACGAAAACTCAATATTTAAAGTGGAATTAGAATCTCCAGCGCCTTCTCTTTCGAATGGTACTAAAATGACTGAAATCCTGTGTGTCAGTCTTGAGATATGATTTTCTGAAATATACGATTCGTGACACTACACTGTTAGTGGGGTAAATTTTAAATGAGTCTAAAAATCTTTTAAATTGACGAAAACTCAATATTTAAAGTGGAATTAGAATCTCCAGCGCCTTCTCTTTCGAATGGTACTAAAATGACTGAAATCCTGTGTGTCAGTCTTGAGATATGATTTTCTGAAATATAAAGCTCATGACACTACACTGTTAGTGGGGTAAATTTTAAATGAGTCTAAAAATCTTTTAAATTGACGAAAACTCAAAATTTAAAGTGGAATTAGAATCTCCAGCGCCTTCTCTTTCGAATGGTACTAAAATGACTGAAATCCTGTGTGTCAGTCTTGAGATATGATTTTCTGAAATATACGATTCGTGACACTACGCTGTTAGTGGGGTAAATTTTAAATGAGTCTAAAAATCTTTTAAATTGACGAAAACTCAAAATTTAAAGTGGAATTAGAATCTCCAGCGCCTTCTCTTTCGAATGGTATTAAAATGACTGAAATCCTGTGTGTCAGTCTTGAGATATGATTTTCTGAAATATACGATTCGTGACACTACACTGTTAGTGGGGTAAATTTTAAATGAGTCTAAAAATCTTTTAAATTGACGAAAACTCAAAATTTAAAGTGGAATTAGAATCTCCAGCGCCTTCTCTTTCGAATGGTACTAAAATGACTGAAATCCTGTGTGTCAGTCTTGAGATATGATTTTCTGAAATATACGATTCGTGACACTACACTGTTAGTGGGGTAAATTTTAAATGAGTCTAAAAATCTTTTAAATTGACGAAAACTCAATATTTAAAGTGGAATTAGAATCTCCAGCGCCTTCTCTTTCGAATGGTACTAAAATGACTGAAATCCTGTGTGTCAGTCTTGAGATATGATTTTCTGAAATATACGATTCGTGACACTACACTGTTAGTGGGGTAAATTTTAAATGAGTCTAAAAATCTTTTAAATTGACGAAAACTCAATATTTAAAGTGGAATTAGAATCTCCAGCGCCTTCTCTTTCGAATGGTACTAAAATGACTGAAATCCTGTGTGTCAGTCTTGAGATATGATTTTCTGAAATATAAAGCTCATGACACTACACTGTTAGTGGGGTAAATTTTAAATGAGTCTAAAAATCTTTTAAATTGACGAAAACTCAAAATTTAAAGTGGAATTAGAATCTCCAGCGCCTTCTCTTTCGAATGGTACTAAAATGACTGAAATCCTGTGTGTCAGTCTTGAGATATGATTTTCTGAAATATACGATTCGTGACACTACGCTGTTAGTGGGGTAAATTTTAAATGAGTCTAAAAATCTTTTAAATTGACGAAAACTCAAAATTTAAAGTGGAATTAGAATCTCCAGCGCCTTCTCTTTCGAATGGTATTAAAATGACTGAAATCCTGTGTGTCAGTCTTGAGATATGATTTTCTGAAATATACGATTCGTGACACTACACTGTTAGTGGGGTAAATTTTAAATGAGTCTAAAAATCTTTTAAATTGACGAAAACTCAAAATTTAAAGTGGAATTAGAATCTCCAGCGCCTTCTCTTTCGAATGGTACTAAAATGACTGAAATCCTGTGTGTCAGTCTTGAGATATGATTTTCTGAAATATACGATTCGTGACACTACACTGTTAGTGGGGTAAATTTTAAATGAGTCTAAAAATCTTTTAAATTGACGAAAACTCAATATTTAAAGTGGAATTAGAATCTCCAGCGCCTTCTCTTTCGAATGGTACTAAAATGACTGAAATCCTGTGTGTCAGTCTTGAGATATGATTTTCTGAAATATACGATTCGTGACACTACACTGTTAGTGGGGTAAATTTTAAATGAGTCTAAAAATCTTTTAAATTGACGAAAACTCAATATTTAAAGTGGAATTAGAATCTCCAGCCCCTTCTCTTTCGAATGGTATTAAAATGACTGAAATCCTGTGTGTCAGTCTTGAGATATGATTTTCTGAAATATACGATTCGTGACACTACACTGTTAGTGGGGTAAATTTTAAATGAGTCTAAAAATCTTTTAAATTGACGAAAACTCAAAATTTAAAGTGGAATTAGAATCTCCAGCGCCTTCTCTTTCGAATGGTACTAAAATGACTGAAATCCTGTGTGTCAGTCTTGAGATATGATTTTCTGAAATATACGATTCGTGACACTACACTGTTAGTGGGGTAAATTTTAAATGAGTCTAAAAATCTTTTAAATTGACGAAAACTCAATATTTAAAGTGGAATTAGAATCTCCAGCGCCTTCTCTTTCGAATGGTACTAAAATGACTGAAATCCTGTGTGTCAGTCTTGAGATATGATTTTCTGAAATATACGATTCGTGACACTACACTGTTAGTGGGGTAAATTTTAAATGAGTCTAAAAATCTTTTAAATTGACGAAAACTCAATATTTAAAGTGGAATTAGAATCTCCAGCCCCTTCTCTTTCGAATGGTACTAAAATGACTGAAATCCTGTGTATCATTCTTGAGATATGATTTTCTGAAATATAAAGCTCATGACACTACACTGTTAGTGGGGTAAATTTTAAATGAGTCTAAAAATCTTTTAAATTGACGAAAAATCAATATTTAAAATGGAATTAGAATCTCCAGCGCCTTCTCTTTCGAATGGTACTAAAATGACTGAAATCCTGTGTGTCAGTCTTGAGATATGATTCTCTGAAATATACGATTCGTGACACTACACTGTTAGTGGGGTAAATTTTAAATGAGTCTAAAAATCTTTTAAATTGACGAAAACTCAAAATTTAAAGTGGAATTAGAATCTCCAGCGCCTTCTCTTTCGAATGGTACTAAAATGACTGAAATCCTGTGTGTCAGTCTTGAGATATGATTTTCTGAAATATACGATTCGTGACACTACACTGTTAGTGGGGTAAATTTTAAATGAGTCTAAAAATCTTTTAAATTGACGAAAACTCAATATTTAAAGTGGAATTAGAATCTCCAGCGCCTTCTCTTTCGAATGGTACTAAAATGACTGAAATCCTGTGTGTCAGTCTTGAGATATGATTTTCTGAAATATAAAGCTCATGACACTACACTGTTAGTGGGGTAAATTTTAAATGAGTCTAAAAATCTTTTAAATTGACGAAAACTCAATATTTAAAATGGAATTAGAATCTCCAGCGCCTTCTCTTTCGAATGGTACTAAAATGACTGAAATCCTGTGTGTCAGTCTTGAGATATGATTCTCTGAAATATACGATTCGTGACACTACACTGTTAGTGGGGTAAATTTTAAATGAGTCTAAAAATCTTTTAAATTGACGAAAACTCAATATTTAAAGTGGAATTAGAATCTCCAGCGCCTTCTCTTTCGAATGGTACTAAAATGACTGAAATCCTGTGTATCATTCTTGAGATATGATTTTCTGAAATATAAAGCTCATGACACTACACTGTTAGTGGGGTAAATTTTAAATGAGTCTAAAAATCTTTTAAATTGACGAAAAATCAATATTTAAAATGGAATTAGAATCTCCAGCGCCTTCTCTTTCGAATGGTACTAAAATGACTGAAATCCTGTGTGTCAGTCTTGAGATATGATTTTCTGAAATATACGATTCGTGACACTACACTGTTAGTGGGGTAAATTTTAAATGAGTCTAAAAATCTTTTAAATTGACGAAAACTCAATATTTAAAGTGGAATTAGAATCTCCAGCGCCTTCTCTTTCGAATGGTACTAAAATGACTGAAATCCTGTGTGTCAGTCTTGAGATATGATTTTCTGAAATATAAAGCTCATGACACTACACTGTTAGTGGGGTAAATTTTAAATGAGTCTAAAAATCTTTTAAATTGACGAAAACTCAATATTTAAAATGGAATTAGAATCTCCAGCGCCTTCTCTTTCGAATGGTACTAAAATGACTGAAATCCTGTGTGTCAGTCTTGAGATATGATTCTCTGAAATATACGATTCGTGACACTACACTGTTAGTGGGGTAAATTTTAAATGAGTCTAAAAATCTTTTAAATTGACGAAAACTCAATATTTAAAGTGGAATTAGAATCTCCAGCGCCTTCTCTTTCGAATGGTACTAAAATGACTGAAATCCTGTGTGTCAGTCTTGAGATATGATTTTCTGAAATATAAAGCTCATGACACTACACTGTTAGTGGGGTAAATTTTAAATGAGTCTAAAAATCTTTTAAATTGACGAAAACTCAAAATTTAAAATGGAATTAGAATCTCCAGCGCCTTCTCTTTCGAATGGTACTAAAATGACTGAAATCCTGTGTGTCAGTCTTGAGATATGATTTTCTGAAATATACGATTCGTGACACTACACTGTTTGTGGGGTAAATTTTAAATGAGTCTAAAAATCTTTTAAATTGACGAAAACTCAAAATTTAAAGTGGAATTAGAATCTCCAGCGCCTTCTCTTTCGAATGGTACTAAAATGACTGAAATCCTGTGTGTCAGTCTTGAGATATGATTTTCTGAAATATAAAGCTCATGACACTACACTGTTAGTGGGGTAAATTTTAAATGAGTCTAAAAATCTTTTAAATTGACGAAAACTCAATATTTAAAGTGGAATTAGAATCTCCAGCGCCTTCTCTTTCGAATGGTACTAAAATGACTGAAATCCTGTGTGTCAGTCTTGAGATATGATTTTCTGAAATATAAAGCTCATGACACTACACTGTTAGTGGGGTAAATTTTAAATGAGTCTAAAAATCTTTTAAATTGACGAAAACTCAATATTTAAAGTGGAATTAGAATCTCCAGCGCCTTCTCTTTCGAATGGTACTAAAATGACTGAAATCCTGTGTGTCAGTCTTGAGATATGATTTTCTGAAATATACGATTCGTGACACTACACTGTTAGTGGGGTAAATTTTAAATGAGTCTAAAAATCTTTTAAATTGACGAAAACTCAATATTTAAAGTGGAATTAGAATCTCCAGCGCCTTCTCTTTCGAATGGTACTAAAATGACTGAAATCCTGTGTGTCAGTCTTGAGATATGATTTTCTGAAATATAAAGCTCATGACACTACACTGTTAGTGGGGTAAATTTTAAATGAGTCTAAAAATCTTTTAAATTGACGAAAACTCAATATTTAAAGTGGAATTAGAATCTCCAGCGCCTTCTCTTTCGAATGGTACTAAAATGACTGAAATCCTGTGTGTCAGTCTTGAGATATGATTTTCTGAAATATACGATTCGTGACACTACACTGTTAGTGGGGTAAATTTTAAATGAGTCTAAAAATCTTTTAAATTGACGAAAACTCAATATTTAAAGTGGAATTAGAATCTCCAGCGCCTTCTCTTTCGAATGGTACTAAAATGACTGAAATCCTGTGTGTCAGTCTTGAGATATGATTTTCTGAAATATACGATTCGTGACACTACACTGTTAGTGGGGTAAATTTTAAATGAGTCTAAAAATCTTTTAAATTGACGAAAACTCAATATTTAAAGTGGAATTAGAATCTCCAGCGCCTTCTCTTTCGAATGGTACTAAAATGACTGAAATCCTGTGTGTCAGTCTTGAGATATGATTTTCTGAAATATAAAGCTCATGACACTACACTGTTAGTGGGGTAAATTTTAAATGAGTCTAAAAATCTTTTAAATTGACGAAAACTCAATATTTAAAGTGGAATTAGAATCTCCAGCGCCTTCTCTTTCGAATGGTACTAAAATGACTGAAATCCTGTGTGTCAGTCTTGAGATATGATTTTCTGAAATATAAAGCTCATGACACTACACTGTTAGTGGGGTAAATTTTAAATGAGTCTAAAAATCTTTTAAATTGACGAAAACTCAATATTTAAAGTGGAATTAGAATCTCCAGCGCCTTCTCTTTCGAATGGTACTAAAATGACTGAAATCCTGTGTGTCAGTCTTGAGATATGATTTTCTGAAATATAAAGCTCATGACACTACACTGTTAGTGGGGTAAATTTTAAATGAGTCTAAAAATCTTTTAAATTGACGAAAACTCAATATTTAAAGTGGAATTAGAATCTCCAGCGCCTTCTCTTTCGAATGGTACTAAAATGACTGAAATCCTGTGTGTCAGTCTTGAGATATGATTTTCTGAAATATAAAGCTCATGACACTACACTGTTAGTGGGGTAAATTTTAAATGAGTCTAAAAATCTTTTAAATTGACGAAAACTCAATATTTAAAGTGGAATTAGAATCTCCAGCGCCTTCTCTTTCGAATGGTACTAAAATGACTGAAATCCTGTGTGTCAGTCTTGAGATATGATTTTCTGAAATATACGATTCGTGACACTACACTGTTAGTGGGGTAAATTTTAAATGAGTCTAAAAATCTTTTAAATTGACGAAAACTCAATATTTAAAGTGGAATTAGAATCTCCAGCGCCTTCTCTTTCGAATGGTACTAAAATGACTGAAATCCTGTGTGTCAGTCTTGAGATATGATTTTCTGAAATATACGATTCGTGACACTACACTGTTAGTGGGGTAAATTTTAAATGAGTCTAAAAATCTTTTAAATTGACGAAAACTCAATATTTAAAGTGGAATTAGAATCTCCAGCGCCTTCTCTTTCGAATGGTACTAAAATGACTGAAATCCTGTGTGTCAGTCTTGAGATATGATTTTCTGAAATATAAAGCTCATGACACTACACTGTTAGTGGGGTAAATTTTAAATGAGTCTAAAAATCTTTTAAATTGACGAAAACTCAATATTTAAAGTGGAATTAGAATCTCCAGCGCCTTCTCTTTCGAATGGTACTAAAATGACTGAAATCCTGTGTGTCAGTCTTGAGATATGATTTTCTGAAATATACGATTCGTGACACTACACTGTTTGTGGGGTAAATTTTAAATGAGTCTAAAAATCTTTTAAATTGACGAAAACTCAAAATTTAAAGTGGAATTAGAATCTCCAGCGCCTTCTCTTTCGAATGGTACTAAAATGACTGAAATCCTGTGTGTCAGTCTTGAGATATGATTTTCTGAAATATAAAGCTCATGACACTACACTGTTAGTGGGGTAAATTTTAAATGAGTCTAAAAATCTTTTAAATTGACGAAAACTCAATATTTAAAGTGGAATTAGAATCTCCAGCGCCTTCTCTTTCGAATGGTACTAAAATGACTGAAATCCTGTGTGTCAGTCTTGAGATATGATTTTCTGAAATATAAAGCTCATGACACTACACTGTTAGTGGGGTAAATTTTAAATGAGTCTAAAAATCTTTTAAATTGACGAAAACTCAATATTTAAAGTGGAATTAGAATCTCCAGCGCCTTCTCTTTCGAATGGTACTAAAATGACTGAAATCCTGTGTGTCAGTCTTGAGATATGATTTTCTGAAATATACGATTCGTGACACTACACTGTTAGTGGGGTAAATTTTAAATGAGTCTAAAAATCTTTTAAATTGACGAAAACTCAATATTTAAAGTGGAATTAGAATCTCCAGCGCCTTCTCTTTCGAATGGTACTAAAATGACTGAAATCCTGTGTGTCAGTCTTGAGATATGATTTTCTGAAATATAAAGCTCATGACACTACACTGTTAGTGGGGTAAATTTTAAATGAGTCTAAAAATCTTTTAAATTGACGAAAACTCAATATTTAAAGTGGAATTAGAATCTCCAGCGCCTTCTCTTTCGAATGGTACTAAAATGACTGAAATCCTGTGTGTCAGTCTTGAGATATGATTTTCTGAAATATACGATTCGTGACACTACACTGTTAGTGGGGTAAATTTTAAATGAGTCTAAAAATCTTTTAAATTGACGAAAACTCAATATTTAAAGTGGAATTAGAATCTCCAGCGCCTTCTCTTTCGAATGGTACTAAAATGACTGAAATCCTGTGTGTCAGTCTTGAGATATGATTTTCTGAAATATACGATTCGTGACACTACACTGTTAGTGGGGTAAATTTTAAATGAGTCTAAAAATCTTTTAAATTGACGAAAACTCAATATTTAAAGTGGAATTAGAATCTCCAGCGCCTTCTCTTTCGAATGGTACTAAAATGACTGAAATCCTGTGTGTCAGTCTTGAGATATGATTTTCTGAAATATAAAGCTCATGACACTACACTGTTAGTGGGGTAAATTTTAAATGAGTCTAAAAATCTTTTAAATTGACGAAAACTCAATATTTAAAGTGGAATTAGAATCTCCAGCGCCTTCTCTTTCGAATGGTACTAAAATGACTGAAATCCTGTGTGTCAGTCTTGAGATATGATTTTCTGAAATATAAAGCTCATGACACTACACTGTTAGTGGGGTAAATTTTAAATGAGTCTAAAAATCTTTTAAATTGACGAAAACTCAATATTTAAAGTGGAATTAGAATCTCCAGCGCCTTCTCTTTCGAATGGTACTAAAATGACTGAAATCCTGTGTGTCAGTCTTGAGATATGATTTTCTGAAATATAAAGCTCATGACACTACACTGTTAGTGGGGTAAATTTTAAATGAGTCTAAAAATCTTTTAAATTGACGAAAACTCAATATTTAAAGTGGAATTAGAATCTCCAGCGCCTTCTCTTTCGAATGGTACTAAAATGACTGAAATCCTGTGTGTCAGTCTTGAGATATGATTTTCTGAAATATAAAGCTCATGACACTACACTGTTAGTGGGGTAAATTTTAAATGAGTCTAAAAATCTTTTAAATTGACGAAAACTCAATATTTAAAGTGGAATTAGAATCTCCAGCGCCTTCTCTTTCGAATGGTACTAAAATGACTGAAATCCTGTGTGTCAGTCTTGAGATATGATTTTCTGAAATATACGATTCGTGACACTACACTGTTAGTGGGGTAAATTTTAAATGAGTCTAAAAATCTTTTAAATTGACGAAAACTCAATATTTAAAGTGGAATTAGAATCTCCAGCGCCTTCTCTTTCGAATGGTACTAAAATGACTGAAATCCTGTGTGTCAGTCTTGAGATATGATTTTCTGAAATATACGATTCGTGACACTACACTGTTAGTGGGGTAAATTTTAAATGAGTCTAAAAATCTTTTAAATTGACGAAAACTCAATATTTAAAGTGGAATTAGAATCTCCAGCGCCTTCTCTTTCGAATGGTACTAAAATGACTGAAATCCTGTGTGTCAGTCTTGAGATATGATTTTCTGAAATATAAAGCTCATGACACTACACTGTTAGTGGGGTAAATTTTAAATGAGTCTAAAAATCTTTTAAATTGACGAAAACTCAATATTTAAAGTGGAATTAGAATCTCCAGCGCCTTCTCTTTCGAATGGTACTAAAATGACTGAAATCCTGTGTGTCAGTCTTGAGATATGATTTTCTGAAATATAAAGCTCATGACACTACACTGTTAGTGGGGTAAATTTTAAATGAGTCTAAAAATCTTTTAAATTGACGAAAACTCAAAATTTAAAGTGGAATTAGAATCTCCAGCGCCTTCTCTTTCGAATGGTACTAAAATGACTGAAATCCTGTGTGTCAGTCTTGAGATATGATTTTCTGAAATATACGATTCGTGACACTACGCTGTTAGTGGGGTAAATTTTAAATGAGTCTAAAAATCTTTTAAATTGACGAAAACTCAAATTTTAAAGTGGAATTAGAATCTCCAGCGCCTTCTCTTTCGATTGGTACTAAAATGACTGAAATCCTGTGTGTCAGTCTTGAGATATGATTTTCTGAAATATACGATTCGTGACACTACACTGTTAGTGGGGTAAATTTTAAATGAGTCTAAAAATCTTTTAAATTGACGAAAACTCAATATTTAAAGTGGAATTAGAATCTCCAGCGCCTTCTCTTTCGAATGGTACTAAAATGACTGAAATCCTGTGTGTCAGTCTTGAGATATGATTTTCTGAAATATACGATTCGTGACACTACACTGTTAGTGGGGTAAATTTTAAATGAGTCTAAAAATCTTTTAAATTGACGAAAACTCAAAATTTAAAGTGGAATTAGAATCTCCAGCGCCTTCTCTTTCGAATGGTACTAAAATGACTGAAATCCTGTGTGTCAGTCTTGAGATATGATTTTCTGAAATATACGATTCGTGACACTACACTGTTAGTGGGGTAAATTTTAAATGAGTCTAAAAATCTTTTAAATTGACGAAAACTCAATATTTAAAGTGGAATTAGAATCTCCAGCGCCTTCTCTTTCGAATGGTACTAAAATGACTGAAATCCTGTGTGTCAGTCTTGAGATATGATTTTCTGAAATATACGATTCGTGACACTACACTGTTAGTGGGGTAAATTTTAAATGAGTCTAAAAATCTTTTAAATTGACGAAAACTCAATATTTAAAGTGGAATTAGAATCTCCAGCGCCTTCTCTTTCGAATGGTACTAAAATGACTGAAATCCTGTGTGTCAGTCTTGAGATATGATTTTCTGAAATATACGATTCGTGACACTACACTGTTAGTGGGGTAAATTTTAAATGAGTCTGAAAATCTTTTAAATTGACGAAAACTCAAAATTTAAAGTGGAATTAGAATCTCCAGCGCCTTCTCTTTCGAATGGTACTAAAATGACTGAAATCCTGTGTGTCAGTCTTGAGATATGATTTTCTGAAATATACGATTCGTGACACTACACTGTTAGTGGGGTAAATTTTAAATGAGTCTAAAAATCTTTTAAATTGACGAAAACTCAATATTTAAAGTGGAATTAGAATCTCCAGCGCCTTCTCTTTCGAATGGTACTAAAATGACTGAAATCCTGTGTGTCAGTCTTGAGATATGATTTTCTGAAATATACGATTCGTGACACTACACTGTTAGTGGGGTAAATTTTAAATGAGTCTAAAAATCTTTTAAATTGACGAAAACTCAAAATTTAAAGTGGAATTAGAATCTCCAGCGCCTTCTCTTTCGAATGGTACTAAAATGACTGAAATCCTGTGTGTCAGTCTTGAGATATGATTTTCTGAAATATACGATTCGTGACACTACACTGTTAGTGGGGTAAATTTTAAATGAGTCTAAAAATCTTTTAAATTGACGAAAACTCAATATTTAAAGTGGAATTAGAATCTCCAGCGCCTTCTCTTTCGAATGGTACTAAAATGACTGAAATCCTGTGTGTCAGTCTTGAGATATGATTTTCTGAAATATACGATTCGTGACACTACACTGTTAGTGGGGTAAATTTTAAATGAGTCTAAAAATCTTTTAAATTGACGAAAACTCAATATTTAAAGTGGAATTAGAATCTCCAGCGCCTTCTCTTTCGAATGGTACTAAAATGACTGAAATCCTGTGTGTCAGTCTTGAGATATGATTTTCTGAAATATACGATTCGTGACACTACACTGTTAGTGGGGTAAATTTTAAATGAGTCTAAAAATCTTTTAAATTGACGAAAACTCAAAATTTAAAGTGGAATTAGAATCTCCAGCGCCTTCTCTTTCGAATGGTACTAAAATGACTGAAATCCTGTGTGTCAGTCTTGAGATATGATTTTCTGAAATATACGATTCGTGACACTACACTGTTAGTGGGGTAAATTTTAAATGAGTCTGAAAATCTTTTAAATTGACGAAAACTCAATATTTAAAGTGGAATTAGAATCTCCAGCGCCTTCTCTTTCGAATGGTACTAAAATGACTGAAATCCTGTGTGTCAGTCTTGAGATATGATTTTCTGAAATATACGATTCGTGACACTACACTGTTAGTGGGGTAAATTTTAAATGAGTCTAAAAATCTTTTAAATTGACGAAAACTCAAAATTTAAAGTGGAATTAGAATCTCCAGCGCCTTCTCTTTCGAATGGTACTAAAATGACTGAAATCCTGTGTGTCAGTCTTGAGATATGATTTTCTGAAATATACGATTCGTGACACTACACTGTTAGTGGGGTAAATTTTAAATGAGTCTAAAAATCTTTTAAATTGACGAAAACTCAAAATTTAAAGTGGAATTAGAATCTCCAGCTCCTTCTCTTTCGAATGGTACTAAAATGACTGAAATCCTGTGTGTCAGTCTTGAGATATGATTTTCTGAAATATACGATTCGTGACACTACACTGTTAGTGGGGTAAATTTTAAATGAGTCTAAAAATCTTTTAAATTGACGAAAACTCAATATTTAAAGTGGAATTAGAATCTCCAGCGCCTTCTCTTTCGAATGGTACTAAAATGACTGAAATCCTGTGTGTCAGTCTTGAGATATGATTTTCTGAAATATACGATTCGTGACACTACACTGTTAGTGGGGTAAATTTTAAATGAGTCTAAAAATCTTTTAAATTGACGAAAACTCAATATTTAAAGTGGAATTAGAATCTCCAGCGCCTTCTCTTTCGAATGGTACTAAAATGACTGAAATCCTGTGTGTCAGTCTTGAGATATGATTTTCTGAAATATACGATTCGTGACACTACACTGTTAGTGGGGTAAATTTTAAATGAGTCTAAAAATCTTTTAAATTGACGAAAACTCAATATTTAAAGTGGAATTAGAATCTCCAGCGCCTTCTCTTTCGAATGGTACTAAAATGACTGAAATCCTGTGTGTCAGTCTTGAGATATGATTTTCTGAAATATACGATTCGTGACACTACACTGTTAGTGGGGTAAATTTTAAATGAGTCTAAAAATCTTTTAAATTGACGAAAACTCAAAATTTAAAGTGGAATTAGAATCTCCAGCGCCTTCTCTTTCGAATGGTACTAAAATGACTGAAATCCTGTGTGTCAGTCTTGAGATATGATTTTCTGAAATATACGATTCGTGACACTACACTGTTAGTGGGGTAAATTTTAAATGAGTCTAAAAATCTTTTAAATTGACGAAAACTCAATATTTAAAGTGGAATTAGAATCTCCAGCGCCTTCTCTTTCGAATGGTACTAAAATGACTGAAATCCTGTGTGTCAGTCTTGAGATATGATTTTCTGAAATATAAAGCTCATGACACTACACTGTTAGTGGGGTAAATTTTAAATGAGTCTAAAAATCTTTTAAATTGACGAAAACTCAATATTTAAAGTGGAATTAGAATCTCCAGCGCCTTCTCTTTCGAATGGTACTAAAATGACTGAAATCCTGTGTGTCAGTCTTGAGATATGATTTTCTGAAATATACGATTCGTGACACTACACTGTTAGTGGGGTAAATTTTAAATGAGTCTAAAAATCTTTTAAATTGACGAAAACTCAAAATTTAAAGTGGAATTAGAATCTCCAGCGCCTTCTCTTTCGAATGGTACTAAAATGACTGAAATCCTGTGTGTCAGTCTTGAGATATGATTTTCTGGAATATAAAGCTCATGACACTACACTGTTAGTGGGGTAAATTTTAAATGAGTCTAAAAATCTTTTAAATTGACGAAAACTCAATATTTAAAGTGGAATTAGAATCTCCAGCGCCTTCTCTTTCGAATGGTACTAAAATGACTGAAATCCTGTGTGTCAGTCTTGAGATATGATTTTCTGAAATATAAAGCTCATGACACTACACTGTTAGTGGGGTAAATTTTAAATGAGTCTAAAAATCTTTTAAATTGACGAAAACTCAATATTTAAAGTGGAATTAGAATCTCCAGCGCCTTCTCTTTCGAATGGTACTAAAATGACTGAAATCCTGTGTGTCAGTCTTGAGATATGATTTTCTGAAATATAAAGCTCATGACACTACACTGTTAGTGGGGTAAATTTTAAATGAGTCTAAAAATCTTTTAAATTGACGAAAACTCAATATTTAAAGTGGAATTAGAATCTCCAGCGCCTTCTCTTTCGAATGGTACTAAAATGACTGAAATCCTGTGTGTCAGTCTTGAGATATGATTTTCTGAAATATAAAGCTCATGACACTACACTGTTAGTGGGGTAAATTTTAAATGAGTCTAAAAATCTTTTAAATTGACGAAAACTCAATATTTAAAGTGGAATTAGAATCTCCAGCGCCTTCTCTTTCGAATGGTACTAAAATGACTGAAATCCTGTGTGTCAGTCTTGAGATATGATTTTCTGAAATATACGATTCGTGACACTACACTGTTAGTGGGGTAAATTTTAAATGAGTCTAAAAATCTTTTAAATTGACGAAAACTCAATATTTAAAGTGGAATTAGAATCTCCAGCGCCTTCTCTTTCGAATGGTACTAAAATGACTGAAATCCTGTGTGTCAGTCTTGAGATATGATTTTCTGAAATATAAAGCTCATGACACTACACTGTTAGTGGGGTAAATTTTAAATGAGTCTAAAAATCTTTTAAATTGACGAAAACTCAATATTTAAAGTGGAATTAGAATCTCCAGCGCCTTCTCTTTCGAATGGTACTAAAATGACTGAAATCCTGTGTGTCAGTCTTGAGATATGATTTTCTGAAATATACGATTCGTGACACTACACTGTTAGTGGGGTAAATTTTAAATGAGTCTAAAAATCTTTTAAATTGACGAAAACTCAATATTTAAAGTGGAATTAGAATCTCCAGCGCCTTCTCTTTCGAATGGTACTAAAATGACTGAAATCCTGTGTGTCAGTCTTGAGATATGATTTTCTGAAATATACGATTCGTGACACTACACTGTTAGTGGGGTAAATTTTAAATGAGTCTAAAAATCTTTTAAATTGACGAAAACTCAATATTTAAAGTGGAATTAGAATCTCCAGCGCCTTCTCTTTCGAATGGTACTAAAATGACTGAAATCCTGTGTGTCAGTCTTGAGATATGATTTTCTGAAATATACGATTCGTGACACTACACTGTTAGTGGGGTAAATTTTAAATGAGTCTAAAAATCTTTTAAATTGACGAAAACTCAAAATTTAAAGTGGAATTAGAATCTCCAGCGCCTTCTCTTTCGAATGGTACTAAAATGACTGAAATCCTGTGTGTCAGTCTTGAGATATGATTTTCTGAAATATACGATTCGTGACACTACACTGTTAGTGGGGTAAATTTTAAATGAGTCTAAAAATCTTTTAAATTGACGAAAACTCAATATTTAAAGTGGAATTAGAATCTCCAGCGCCTTCTCTTTCGAATGGTACTAAAATGACTGAAATCCTGTGTGTCAGTCTTGAGATATGATTTTCTGGAATATAAAGCTCATGACACTACACTGTTAGTGGGGTAAATTTTAAATGAGTCTGAAAATCTTTTAAATTGGCGAAAACTCAATATTTAAAGTGGAATTAGAATCTCCAGCGCCTTCTCTTTCGAATGGTACTAAAATGACTGAAATCCTGTGTGTCAGTCTTGAGATATGATTTTCTGAAATATACGATTCGTGACACTACACTGTTAGTGGGGTAAATTTTAAATGAGTCTAAAAATCTTTTAAATTGACGAAAACTCAATATTTAAAGTGGAATTAGAATCTCCAGCGCCTTCTCTTTCGAATGGTACTAAAATGACTGAAATCCTGTGTGTCAGTCTTGAGATATGATTTTCTGAAATATACGATTCGTGACACTACACTGTTAGTGGGGTAAATTTTAAATGAGTCTAAAAATCTTTTAAATTGACGAAAACTCAATATTTAAAGTGGAATTAGAATCTCCAGCGCCTTCTCTTTCGAATGGTACTAAAATGACTGAAATCCTGTGTGTCAGTCTTGAGATATGATTTTCTGGAATATAAAGCTCATGACACTACACTGTTAGTGGGGTAAATTTTAAATGAGTCTAAAAATCTTTTAAATTGACGAAAACTCAAAATTTAAAGTGGAATTAGAATCTCCAGCGCCTTCTCTTTCGAATGGTACTAAAATGACTGAAATCCTGTGTGTCAGTCTTGAGATATGATTTTCTGAAATATACGATTCGTGACACTACACTGTTAGTGGGGTAAATTTTAAATGAGTCTAAAAATCTTTTAAATTGACGAAAACTCAATATTTAAAGTGGAATTAGAATCTCCAGCGCCTTCTCTTTCGAATGGTACTAAAATGACTGAAATCCTGTGTGTCAGTCTTGAGATATGATTTTCTGGAATATAAAGCTCATGACACTACACTGTTAGTGGGGTAAATTTTAAATGAGTCTAAAAATCTTTTAAATTGACGAAAACTCAATATTTAAAGTGGAATTAGAATCTCCAGCGCCTTCTCTTTCGAATGGTACTAAAATGACTGAAATCCTGTGTGTCAGTCTTGAGATATGATTTTCTGGAATATAAAGCTCATGACACTACACTGTTAGTGGGGTAAATTTTAAATGAGTCTAAAAATCTTT
This sequence comes from Caenorhabditis virilis, assembly GCA_964036255.1. Lineage (NCBI taxonomy): Eukaryota > Metazoa > Nematoda > Chromadorea > Rhabditida > Rhabditidae > Caenorhabditis > Caenorhabditis virilis. Next base: position 2,551,340 of record OZ038416.1, on the reverse strand, counting down.
TAAATTGACGAAAACTCAAAATTTAAAGTGGAATTAGAATCTCCAGCGCCTTCTCTTTCGAATGGTACTAAAATGACTGAAATCCTGTGTGTCAGTCTTGAGATATGATTTTCTGAAATATACGATTCGTGACACTACACTGTTAGTGGGGTAAATTTTAAATGAGTCTAAAAATCTTTTAAATTGACGAAAACTCAATATTTAAAGTGGAATTAGAATCTCCAGCGCCTTCTCTTTCGAATGGTACTAAAATGACTGAAATCCTGTGTGTCAGTCTTGAGATATGATTTTCTGAAATATACGATTCGTGACACTACACTGTTAGTGGGGTAAATTTTAAATGAGTCTAAAAATCTTTTAAATTGACGAAAACTCAATATTTAAAGTGGAATTAGAATCTCCAGCGCCTTCTCTTTCGAATGGTACTAAAATGACTGAAATCCTGTGTGTCAGTCTTGAGATATGATTTTCTGGAATATAAAGCTCATGACACTACACTGTTAGTGGGGTAAATTTTAAATGAGTCTAAAAATCTTTTAAATTGACGAAAACTCAAAATTTAAAGTGGAATTAGAATCTCCAGCGCCTTCTCTTTCGAATGGTACTAAAATGACTGAAATCCTGTGTGTCAGTCTTGAGATATGATTTTCTGAAATATACGATTCGTGACACTACACTGTTAGTGGGGTAAATTTTAAATGAGTCTAAAAATCTTTTAAATTGACGAAAACTCAATATTTAAAGTGGAATTAGAATCTCCAGCGCCTTCTCTTTCGAATGGTACTAAAATGACTGAAATCCTGTGTGTCAGTCTTGAGATATGATTTTCTGGAATATAAAGCTCATGACACTACACTGTTAGTGGGGTAAATTTTAAATGAGTCTGAAAATCTTTTAAATTGGCGAAAACTCAATATTTAAAGTGGAATTAGAATCTCCAGCGCCTTCTCTTTCGAATGGTACTAAAATGACTGAAATCCTGTGTGTCAGTCTTGAGATATGATTTTCTGAAATATACGATTCGTGACACTACACTGTTAGTGGGGTAAATTTTAAATGAGTCTAAAAATCTTTTAAATTGACGAAAACTCAATATTTAAAGTGGAATTAGAATCTCCAGCGCCTTCTCTTTCGAATGGTACTAAAATGACTGAAATCCTGTGTGTCAGTCTTGAGATATGATTTTCTGAAATATACGATTCGTGACACTACACTGTTAGTGGGGTAAATTTTAAATGAGTCTAAAAATCTTTTAAATTGACGAAAACTCAATATTTAAAGTGGAATTAGAATCTCCAGCGCCTTCTCTTTCGAATGGTACTAAAATGACTGAAATCCTGTGTGTCAGTCTTGAGATATGATTTTCTGAAATATACGATTCGTGACACTACACTGTTAGTGGGGTAAATTTTAAATGAGTCTAAAAATCTTTTAAATTGACGAAAACTCAAAATTTAAAGTGGAATTAGAATCTCCAGCGCCTTCTCTTTCGAATGGTACTAAAATGACTGAAATCCTGTGTGTCAGTCTTGAGATATGATTTTCTGAAATATACGATTCGTGACACTACACTGTTAGTGGGGTAAATTTTAAATGAGTCTAAAAATCTTTTAAATTGACGAAAACTCAATATTTAAAGTGGAATTAGAATCTCCAGCGCCTTCTCTTTCGAATGGTACTAAAATGACTGAAATCCTGTGTGTCAGTCTTGAGATATGATTTTCTGGAATATAAAGCTCATGACACTACACTGTTAGTGGGGTAAATTTTAAATGAGTCTGAAAATCTTTTAAATTGGCGAAAACTCAATATTTAAAGTGGAATTAGAATCTCCAGCGCCTTCTCTTTCGAATGGTACTAAAATGACTGAAATCCTGTGTGTCAGTCTTGAGATATGATTTTCTGAAATATACGATTCGTGACACTACACTGTTAGTGGGGTAAATTTTAAATGAGTCTAAAAATCTTTTAAATTGACGAAAACTCAATATTTAAAGTGGAATTAGAATCTCCAGCGCCTTCTCTTTCGAATGGTACTAAAATGACTGAAATCCTGTGTGTCAGTCTTGAGATATGATTTTCTGAAATATACGATTCGTGACACTACACTGTTAGTGGGGTAAATTTTAAATGAGTCTAAAAATCTTTTAAATTGACGAAAACTCAATATTTAAAGTGGAATTAGAATCTCCAGCGCCTTCTCTTTCGAATGGTACTAAAATGACTGAAATCCTGTGTGTCAGTCTTGAGATATGATTTTCTGGAATATAAAGCTCATGACACTACACTGTTAGTGGGGTAAATTTTAAATGAGTCTGAAAATCTTTTAAATTGGCGAAAACTCAATATTTAAAGTGGAATTAGAATCTCCAGCGCCTTCTCTTTCGAATGGTACTAAAATGACTGAAATCCTGTGTGTCAGTCTTGAGATATGATTTTCTGAAATATACGATTCGTGACACTACACTGTTAGTGGGGTAAATTTTAAATGAGTCTAAAAATCTTTTAAATTGACGAAAACTCAAAATTTAAAGTGGAATTAGAATCTCCAGCGCCTTCTCTTTCGAATGGTACTAAAATGACTGAAATCCTGTGTGTCAGTCTTGAGATATGATTTTCTGAAATATACGATTCGTGACACTACACTGTTAGTGGGGTAAATTTTAAATGAGTCTAAAAATCTTTTAAATTGACGAAAACTCAAAATTTAAAGTGGAATTAGAATCTCCAGCGCCTTCTCTTTCGAATGGTACTAAAATGACTGAAATCCTGTGTGTCAGTCTTGAGATATGATTTTCTGAAATATACGATTCGTGACACTACGCTGTTAGTGGGGTAAATTTTAAATGAGTCTAAAAATCTTTTAAATTGACGAAAACTCAAAATTTAAAGTGGAATTAGAATCTCCAGCGCCTTCTCTTTCGAATGGTACTAAAATGACTGAAATCCTGTGTGTCAGTCTTGAGATATGATTTTCTGAAAAATACGATTCGTGACACTACACTGTTAGTGGGGTAAATTTTAAATGAGTCTAAAAATCTTTTAAATTGACGAAAACTCAAAATTTAAAGTGGAATTAGAATCTCCAGCGCCTTCTCTTTCGAATGGTACTAAAATGACTGAAATCCTGTGTGTCAGTCTTGAGATATGATTTTCTGAAATATACGATTCGTGACACTACGCTGTTAGTGGGGTAAATTTTAAATGAGTCTAAAAATCTTTTAAATTGACGAAAACTCAAATTTTAAAGTGGAATTAGAATCTCCAGCGCCTTCTCTTTCGATTGGTACTAAAATGACTGAAATCCTGTGTGTCAGTCTTGAGATATGATTTTCTGAAATATACGATTCGTGACACTACGCTGTTAGTGGGGTAAATTTTAAATGAGTCTAAAAATCTTTTAAATTGACGAAAACTCAAAATTTAAAGTGGAATTAGAATCTCCAGCGCCTTCTCTTTCGAATGGTACTAAAATGACTGAAATCCTGTGTGTCAGTCTTGAGATATGATTTTCTGAAATATACGATTCGTGACACTACGCTGTTAGTGGGGTAAATTTTAAATGAGTCTAAAAATCTTTTAAATTGACGAAAACTCAAAATTTAAAGTGGAATTAGAATCTCCAGCGCCTTCGGTTTCGAATGGTACTAAAATGACTGAAATCCTGTGTGTCAGTCTTGAGATATGATTTTCTGAAATATACGATTCGTGACACTACGCTGTTAGTGGGGTAAATTTTAAATGAGTCTAAAAATCTTTTAAATTGACGAAAACTCAAAATTTAAAGTGGAATTAGAATCTCCAGCGCCTTCTCTTTCGAATGGTACTAAAATGACTGAAATCCTGTGTGTCAGTCTTGAGATATGATTTTCTGAAATATACGATTCGTGACACTACGCTGTTAGTGGGGTAAATTTTAAATGAGTCTAAAAATCTTTTAAATTGACGAAAACTCAAATTTTAAAGTGGAATTAGAATCTCCAGCGCCTTCTCTTTCGATTGGTACTAAAATGACTGAAATCCTGTGTGTCAGTCTTGAGATATGATTTTCTGAAATATACGATTCGTGACACTACGCTGTTAGTGGGGTAAATTTTAAATGAGGCTAAAAATCTTTTAAATTGACGAAAACTCAAAATTTAAAGTGGAATTAGAATCTCCAGCGCCTTCTCTTTCGAATGGTACTAAAATGACTGAAATCCTGTGTGTCAGTCTTGAGATATGATTTTCTGAAATATACGATTCGTGACACTACGCTGTTAGTGGGGTAAATTTTAAATGAGTCTAAAAATCTTTTAAATTGACGAAAACTCAAATTTTAAAGTGGAATTAGAATCTCCAGCGCCTTCTCTTTCGATTGGTACTGAAATGACTGAAATCCTGTGTGTCAGTCTTGAGATATGATTTTCTGAAATATACGATTCGTGACACTACGCTGTTAGTGGGGTAAATTTTAAATGAGTCTAAAAATCTTTTAAATTGACGAAAACTCAAAATTTAAAGTGGAATTAGAATCTCCAGCGCCTTCGGTTTCGAATGGTACTAAAATGACTGAAATCCTGTGTGTCAGTCTTGAGATATGATTTTCTGAAATATACGATTCGTGACACTACGCTGTTAGTGGGGTAAATTTTAAATGAGGCTAAAAATCTTTTAAATTGACGAAAACTCAATATTTAAAGTGGAATTAGAATCTCCAGCGCCTTCTCTTTCGAATGGTACTAAAATGACTGAAATCCTGTGTGTCAGTCTTGAGATATGATTTTCTGAAATATAAAGCTCATGACACTACACTGTTAGTGGGGTAAATTTTAAATGAGTCTAAAAATCTTTTAAATTGACGAAAACTCAATATTTAAAGTGGAATTAGAATCTCCAGCGCCTTCTCTTTCGAATGGTACTAAAATGACTGAAATCCTGTGTGTCAGTCTTGAGATATGATTTTCTGAAATATAAAGCTCATGACACTACACTGTTAGTGGGGTAAATTTTAAATGAGTCTAAAAATCTTTTAAATTGACGAAAACTCAATATTTAAAGTGGAATTAGAATCTCCAGCGCCTTCTCTTTCGAATGGTACTAAAATGACTGAAATCCTGTGTGTCAGTCTTGAGATATGATTTTCTGAAATATACGATTCGTGACACTACGCTGTTAGTGGGGTAAATTTTAAATGAGTCTAAAAATCTTTTAAATTGACGAAAACTCAAAATTTAAAGTGGAATTAGAATCTCCAGCGCCTTCTCTTTCGAATGGTACTAAAATGACTGAAATCCTGTGTGTCAGTCTTGAGATATGATTTTCTGAAATATACGATTCGTGACACTACACTGTTAGTGGGGTAAATTTTAAATGAGTCTAAAAATCTTTTAAATTGACGAAAACTCAAAATTTAAAGTGGAATTAGAATCTCCAGCGCCTTCTCTTTCGAATGGTACTAAAATGACTGAAATCCTGTGTGTCAGTCTTGAGATATGATTTTCTGAAATATACGATTCGTGACACTACGCTGTTAGTGGGGTAAATTTTAAATGAGTCTAAAAATCTTTTAAATTGACGAAAACTCAAATTTTAAAGTGGAATTAGAATCTCCAGCGCCTTCTCTTTCGATTGGTACTAAAATGACTGAAATCCTGTGTGTCAGTCTTGAGATATGATTTTCTGAAATATACGATTCGTGACACTACGCTGTTAGTGGGGTAAATTTTAAATGAGTCTAAAAATCTTTTAAATTGACGAAAACTCAAAATTTAAAGTGGAATTAGAATCTCCAGCGCCTTCTCTTTCGAATGGTACTAAAATGACTGAAATCCTGTGTGTCAGTCTTGAGATATGATTTTCTGAAATATACGATTCGTGACACTACGCTGTTAGTGGGGTAAATTTTAAATGAGTCTAAAAATCTTTTAAATTGACGAAAACTCAAAATTTAAAGTGGAATTAGAATCTCCAGCGCCTTCGGTTTCGAATGGTACTAAAATGACTGAAATCCTGTGTGTCAGTCTTGAGATATGATTTTCTGAAATATACGATTCGTGACACTACGCTGTTAGTGGGGTAAATTTTAAATGAGTCTAAAAATCTTTTAAATTGACGAAAACTCAAAATTTAAAGTGGAATTAGAATCTCCAGCGCCTTCTCTTTCGAATGGTACTAAAATGACTGAAATCCTGTGTGTCAGTCTTGAGATATGATTTTCTGAAATATACGATTCGTGACACTACGCTGTTAGTGGGGTAAATTTTAAATGAGTCTAAAAATCTTTTAAATTGACGAAAACTCAAATTTTAAAGTGGAATTAGAATCTCCAGCGCCTTCTCTTTCGATTGGTACTAAAATGACTGAAATCCTGTGTGTCAGTCTTGAGATATGATTTTCTGAAATATACGATTCGTGACACTACGCTGTTAGTGGGGTAAATTTTAAATGAGGCTAAAAATCTTTTAAATTGACGAAAACTCAAAATTTAAAGTGGAATTAGAATCTCCAGCGCCTTCTCTTTCGAATGGTACTAAAATGACTGAAATCCTGTGTGTCAGTCTTGAGATATGATTTTCTGAAATATACGATTCGTGACACTACGCTGTTAGTGGGGTAAATTTTAAATGAGTCTAAAAATCTTTTAAATTGACGAAAACTCAAATTTTAAAGTGGAATTAGAATCTCCAGCGCCTTCTCTTTCGATTGGTACTGAAATGACTGAAATCCTGTGTGTCAGTATTGAGATATGATTTTCTGAAATATACGATTCGTGACACTACGCTGTTAGTGGGGTAAATTTTAAATGAGTCTAAAAATCTTTTAAATTGACGAAAACTCAAAATTTAAAGTGGAATTAGAATCTCCAGCGCCTTCGGTTTCGAATGGTACTAAAATGACTGAAATCCTGTGTGTCAGTCTTGAGATATGATTTTCTGAAATATACGATTCGTGACACTACGCTGTTAGTGGGGTAAATTTTAAATGAGGCTAAAAATCTTTTAAATTGACGAAAACTCAAAATTTAAAGTGGAATTAGAATCTCCAGCGCCTTCTCTTTCGAATGGTACTAAAATGACTGAAATCCTGTGTGTCAGTCTTGAGATATGATTTTCTGAAATATACGATTCGTGACACTACACTGTTAGTGGGGTAAATTTTAAATGAGTCTAAAAATCTTTTAAATTGACGAAAACTCAAAATTTAAAGTGGAATTAGAATCTCCAGCGCCTTCTCTTTCGAATGGTACTAAAATGACTGAAATCCTGTGTGTCAGTCTTGAGATATGATTTTCTGAAATATACGATTCGTGACACTACGCTGTTAGTGGGGTAAATTTTAAATGAGTCTAAAAATCTTTTAAATTGACGAAAACTCAAATTTTAAAGTGGAATTAGAATCTCCAGCGCCTTCTCTTTCGATTGGTACTAAAATGACTGAAATCCTGTGTGTCAGTCTTGAGATATGATTTTCTGAAATATACGATTCGTGACACTACGCTGTTAGTGGGGTAAATTTTAAATGAGTCTAAAAATCTTTTAAATTGACGAAAACTCAAAATTTAAAGTGGAATTAGAATCTCCAGCGCCTTCTCTTTCGAATGGTACTAAAATGACTGAAATCCTGTGTGTCAGTCTTGAGATATGATTTTCTGAAATATACGATTCGTGACACTACGCTGTTAGTGGGGTAAATTTTAAATGAGTCTAAAAATCTTTTAAATTGACGAAAACTCAAAATTTAAAGTGGAATTAGAATCTCCAGCGCCTTCGGTTTCGAATGGTACTAAAATGACTGAAATCCTGTGTGTCAGTCTTGAGATATGATTTTCTGAAATATACGATTCGTGACACTACGCTGTTAGTGGGGTAAATTTTAAATGAGTCTAAAAATCTTTTAAATTGACGAAAACTCAAAATTTAAAGTGGAATTAGAATCTCCAGCGCCTTCTCTTTCGAATGGTACTAAAATGACTGAAATCCTGTGTGTCAGTCTTGAGATATGATTTTCTGAAATATACGATTCGTGACACTACGCTGTTAGTGGGGTAAATTTTAAATGAGTCTAAAAATCTTTTAAATTGACGAAAACTCAAATTTTAAAGTGGAATTAGAATCTCCAGCGCCTTCTCTTTCGATTGGTACTAAAATGACTGAAATCCTGTGTGCCAGTCTTGAGATATGATTTTCTGAAATATACGATTCGTGACACTACGCTGTTAGTGGGGTAAATTTTAAATGAGTCTAAAAATCTTTTAAATTGACGAAAACTCAAAATTTAAAGTGGAATTAGAATCTCCAGCGCCTTCTCTTTCGAATGGCACTAAAATGACTGAAATCCTGTGTGTCAGTCTTGAGATATGATTTTCTGAAATATACGATTCGTGACACTACGCTGTTAGTGGGGTAAATTTTAAATGAGTCTAAAAATCTTTTAAATTGACGAAAACTCAAAATTTAAAGTGGAATTAGAATCTCCAGCGCCTTCTCTTTCGAATGGTACTAAAATGACTGAAATCCTGTGTGTCAGTCTTGAGATATGATTTTCTGAAATATAAAGCTCATGACACTACACTGTTAGTGGGGTAAATTTTAAATGAGTCTAAAAATCTTTTAAATTGACGAAAACTCAATATTTAAAGTGGAATTAGAATCTCCAGCGCCTTCTCTTTCGAATGGTACTAAAATGACTGAAATCCTGTGTGTCAGTCTTGAGATATGATTTTCTGAAATATACGATTCGTGACACTACACTGTTAGTGGGGTAAATTTTAAATGAGTCTAAAAATCTTTTAAATTGACGAAAACTCAATATTTAAAGTGGAATTAGAATCTCCAGCGCCTTCTCTTTCGAATGGTACTAAAATGACTGAAATCCTGTGTGTCAGTCTTGAGATATGATTTTCTGAAATATACGATTCGTGACACTACACTGTCAGTGGGGTAAATTTTAAATGAGTCTAAAAATCTTTTAAATTGACGAAAACTCAATATTTAAAGTGGAATTAGAATCTCCAGCGCCTTCTCTTTCGAATGGTACTAAAATGACTGAAATCCTGTGTGTCAGTCTTGAGATATGATTTTCTGAAATATAAAGATCATGACACTACACTGTTAGTGGGGTAAATTTTAAATGAGTCTAAAAATCTTTTAAATTGACGAAAACTCAATATTTAAAGTGGAATTAGAATCTCCAGCGCCTTCTCTTTCGAATGGTACTAAAATGACTGAAATCCTGTGTGTCAGTCTTGAGATATGATTTTCTGAAATATACGATTCGTGACACTACGCTGTTAGTGGGGTAAATTTTAAATGAGTCTAAAAATCTTTTAAATTGACGAAAACTCAAATTTTAAAGTGGAATTAGAATCTCCAGCGCCTTCTCTTTCGATTGGTACTAAAATGACTGAAATCCTGTGTGTCAGTCTTGAGATATGATTTTCTGAAATATACGATTCGTGACACTACACTGTTAGTGGGGTAAATTTTAAATGAGTCTAAAAATCTTTTAAATTGACGAAAACTCAATATTTAAAGTGGAATTAGAATCTCCAGCGCCTTCTCTTTCGAATGGTACTAAAATGACTGAAATCCTGTGTGTCAGTCTTGAGATATGATTTTCTGAAATATACGATTCGTGACACTACACTGTTAGTGGGGTAAATTTTAAATGAGTCTAAAAATCTTTTAAATTGACGAAAACTCAATATTTAAAGTGGAATTAGAATCTCCAGCGCCTTCTCTTTCGAATGGTACTAAAATGACTGAAATCCTGTGTGTCAGTCTTGAGATATGATTTTCTGAAATATACGATTCGTGACACTACACTGTCAGTGGGGTAAATTTTAAATGAGTCTAAAAATCTTTTAAATTGACGAAAACTCAATATTTAAAGTGGAATTAGAATCTCCAGCGCCTTCTCTTTCGAATGGTACTAAAATGACTGAAATCCTGTGTGTCAGTCTTGAGATATGATTTTCTGAAATATACGATTCGTGACACTACACTGTTAGTGGGGTAAATTTTAAATGAGTCTAAAAATCTTTTAAATTGACGAAAACTCAATATTTAAAGTGGAATTAGAATCTCCAGCGCCTTCTCTTTCGAATGGTACTAAAATGACTGAAATCCTGTGTGTCAGTCTTGAGATATGATTTTCTGAAATATACGATTCGTGACACTACACTGTTAGTGGGGTAAATTTTAAATGAGTCTAAAAATCTTTTAAATTGACGAAAACTCAATATTTAAAGTGGAATTAGAATCTCCAGCGCCTTCTCTTTCGAATGGTACTAAAATGACTGAAATCCTGTGTGTCAGTCTTGAGATATGATTTTCTGAAATATAAAGATCATGACACTACACTGTTAGTGGGGTAAATTTTAAATGAGTCTAAAAATCTTTTAAATTGACGAAAACTCAATATTTAAAGTGGAATTAGAATCTCCAGCGCCTTCTCTTTCGAATGGTACTAAAATGACTGAAATCCTGTGTGTCAGTCTTGAGATATGATTTTCTGAAATATACGATTCGTGACACTACGCTGTTAGTGGGGTAAATTTTAAATGAGTCTAAAAATCTTTTAAATTGACGAAAACTCAAATTTTAAAGTGGAATTAGAATCTCCAGCGCCTTCTCTTTCGATTGGTACTAAAATGACTGAAATCCTGTGTGTCAGTCTTGAGATATGATTTTCTGAAATATACGATTCGTGACACTACACTGTTAGTGGGGTAAATTTTAAATGAGTCTAAAAATCTTTTAAATTGACGAAAACTCAATATTTAAAGTGGAATTAGAATCTCCAGCGCCTTCTCTTTCGAATGGTACTAAAATGACTGAAATCCTGTGTGTCAGTCTTGAGATATGATTTTCTGAAATATACGATTCGTGACACTACACTGTTAGTGGGGTAAATTTTAAATGAGTCTAAAAATCTTTTAAATTGACGAAAACTCAATATTTAAAGTGGAATTAGAATCTCCAGCGCCTTCTCTTTCGAATGGTACTAAAATGACTGAAATCCTGTGTGTCAGTCTTGAGATATGATTTTCTGAAATATACGATTCGTGACACTACACTGTTAGTGGGGTAAATTTTAAATGAGTCTAAAAATCTTTTAAATTGACGAAAACTCAATATTTAAAGTGGAATTAGAATCTCCAGCGCCTTCTCTTTCGAATGGTACTAAAATGACTGAAATCCTGTGTGTCAGTCTTGAGATATGATTTTCTGAAATATACGATTCGTGACACTACGCTGTTAGTGGGGTAAATTTTAAATGAGTCTAAAAATCTTTTAAATTGACGAAAACTCAAATTTTAAAGTGGAATTAGAATCTCCAGCGCCTTCTCTTTCGATTGGTACTAAAATGACTGAAATCCTGTGTGTCAGTCTTGAGATATGATTTTCTGAAATATACGATTCGTGACACTACACTGTTAGTGGGGTAAATTTTAAATGAGTCTAAAAATCTTTTAAATTGACGAAAACTCAATATTTAAAGTGGAATTAGAATCTCCAGCGCCTTCTCTTTCGAATGGTACTAAAATGACTGAAATCCTGTGTGTCAGTCTTGAGATATGATTTTCTGAAATATAAAGCTCATGACACTACACTGTTAGTGGGGTAAATTTTAAATGAGTCTAAAAATCTTTTAAATTGACGAAAACTCAATATTTAAAGTGGAATTAGAATCTCCAGCGCCTTCTCTTTCGAATGGTACTAAAATGACTGAAATCCTGTGTGTCAGTCTTGAGATATGATTTTCTGAAATATAAAGCTCATGACACTACACTGTTAGTGGGGTAAATTTTAAATGAGTCTAAAAATCTTTTAAATTGACGAAAACTCAATATTTAAAGTGGAATTAGAATCTCCAGCGCCTTCTCTTTCGAATGGTACTAAAATGACTGAAATCCTGTGTGTCAGTCTTGAGATATGATTTTCTGAAATATAAAGCTCATGACACTACACTGTTAGTGGGGTAAATTTTAAATGAGTCTAAAAATCTTTTAAATTGACGAAAACTCAATATTTAAAGTGGAATTAGAATCTCCAGCGCCTTCTCTTTCGAATGGTACTAAAATGACTGAAATCCTGTGTGTCAGTCTTGAGATATGATTTTCTGAAATATAAAGATCATGACACTACACTGTTAGTGGGGTAAATTTTAAATGAGTCTAAAAATCTTTTAAATTGACGAAAACTCAATATTTAAAGTGGAATTAGAATCTCCAGCGCCTTCTCTTTCGAATGGTACTAAAATGACTGAAATCCTGTGTGTCAGTCTTGAGATATGATTTTCTGAAATATACGATTCGTGACACTACGCTGTTAGTGGGGTAAATTTTAAATGAGTCTAAAAATCTTTTAAATTGACGAAAACTCAAATTTTAAAGTGGAATTAGAATCTCCAGCGCCTTCTCTTTCGATTGGTACTAAAATGACTGAAATCCTGTGTGTCAGTCTTGAGATATGATTTTCTGAAATATACGATTCGTGACACTACACTGTTAGTGGGGTAAATTTTAAATGAGTCTAAAAATCTTTTAAATTGACGAAAACTCAATATTTAAAGTGGAATTAGAATCTCCAGCGCCTTCTCTTTCGAATGGTACTAAAATGACTGAAATCCTGTGTGTCAGTCTTGAGATATGATTTTCTGAAATATACGATTCGTGACACTACACTGTTAGTGGGGTAAATTTTAAATGAGTCTAAAAATCTTTTAAATTGACGAAAACTCAATATTTAAAGTGGAATTAGAATCTCCAGCGCCTTCTCTTTCGAATGGTACTAAAATGACTGAAATCCTGTGTGTCAGTCTTGAGATATGATTTTCTGAAATATACGATTCGTGACACTACACTGTTAGTGGGGTAAATTTTAAATGAGTCTAAAAATCTTTTAAATTGACGAAAACTCAATATTTAAAGTGGAATTAGAATCTCCAGCGCCTTCTCTTTCGAATGGTACTAAAATGACTGAAATCCTGTGTGTCAGTCTTGAGATATGATTTTCTGAAATATACGATTCGTGACACTACACTGTTAGTGGGGTAAATTTTAAATGAGTCTAAAAATCTTTTAAATTGACGAAAACTCAATATTTAAAGTGGAATTAGAATCTCCAGCGCCTTCTCTTTCGAATGGTACTAAAATGACTGAAATCCTGTGTGTCAGTCTTGAGATATGATTTTCTGAAATATACGATTCGTGACACTACACTGTTAGTGGGGTAAATTTTAAATGAGTCTAAAAATCTTTTAAATTGACGAAAACTCAAATTTTAAAGTGGAATTAGAATCTCCAGCGCCTTCTCTTTCGATTGGTACTAAAATGACTGAAATCCTGTGTGTCAGTCTTGAGATATGATTTTCTGAAATATACGATTCGTGACACTACACTGTTAGTGGGGTAAATTTTAAATGAGTCTAAAAATCTTTTAAATTGACGAAAACTCAATATTTAAAGTGGAATTAGAATCTCCAGCGCCTTCTCTTTCGAATGGTACTAAAATGACTGAAATCCTGTGTGTCAGTCTTGAGATATGATTTTCTGAAATATACGATTCGTGACACTACACTGTTAGTGGGGTAAATTTTAAATGAGTCTAAAAATCTTTTAAATTGACGAAAACTCAATATTTAAAGTGGAATTAGAATCTCCAGCGCCTTCTCTTTCGAATGGTACTAAAATGACTGAAATCCTGTGTGTCAGTCTTGAGATATGATTTTCTGAAATATAAAGCTCATGACACTACACTGTTAGTGGGGTAAATTTTAAATGAGTCTAAAAATCTTTTAAATTGACGAAAACTCAATATTTAAAGTGGAATTAGAATCTCCAGCGCCTTCTCTTTCGAATGGTACTAAAATGACTGAAATCCTGTGTGTCAGTCTTGAGATATGATTTTCTGAAATATACGATTCGTGACACTACACTGTTAGTGGGGTAAATTTTAAATGAGTCTAAAAATCTTTTAAATTGACGAAAACTCAAATTTTAAAGTGGAATTAGAATCTCCAGCGCCTTCTCTTTCGATTGGTACTAAAATGACTGAAATCCTGTGTGTCAGTCTTGAGATATGATTTTCTGAAATATACGATTCGTGACACTACACTGTTAGTGGGGTAAATTTTAAATGAGTCTAAAAATCTTTTAAATTGACGAAAACTCAAAATTTAAAGTGGAATTAGAATCTCCAGCGCCTTCTCTTTCGAATGGTACTAAAATGACTGAAATCCTGTGTGTCAGTCTTGAGATATGATTTTCTGAAATATACGATTCGTGACACTACGCTGTTAGTGGGGTAAATTTTAAATGAGTCTAAAAATCTTTTAAATTGACGAAAACTCAAAATTTAAAGTGGAATTAGAATCTCCAGCGCCTTCTCTTTCGAATGGTACTAAAATGACTGAAATCCTGTGTGTCAGTCTTGAGATATGATTTTCTGAAATATACGATTCGTGACACTACGCTGTTAGTGGGGTAAATTTTAAATGAGTCTAAAAATCTTTTAAATTGACGAAAACTCAAAATTTAAAGTGGAATTAGTATCTCCAGCGCCTTCTCTTTCGAATGGTACTAAAATGACTGAAATCCTGTGTGTCAGTCTTGAGATATGATTTTCTGAAATATACGATTCGTGACACTACACTGTTAGTGGGGTAAATTTTAAATGAGTCTAAAAATCTTTTAAATTGACGAAAACTCAATATTTAAAGTGGAATTAGAATCTCCAGCGCCTTCTCTTTCGAATGGTACTAAAATGACTGAAATCCTGTGTGTCAGTCTTGAGATATGATTTTCTGAAATATACGATTCGTGACACTACACTGTTAGTGGGGTAAATTTTAAATGAGTCTAAAAATCTTTTAAATTGACGAAAACTCAATATTTAAAGTGGAATTAGAATCTCCAGCGCCTTCTCTTTCGAATGGTACTAAAATGACTGAAATCATGTGTGTCAGTCTTGAGATATGATTTTCTGAAATATACGATTCGTGACACTACACTGTTAGTGGGGTAAATTTTAAATGAGTCTAAAAATCTTTTAAATTGACGAAAACTCAATATTTAAAGTGGAATTAGAATCTCCAGCGCCTTCTCTTTCGAATGGTACTAAAATGACTGAAATCCTGTGTGTCAGTCTTGAGATATGATTTTCTGAAATATAAAGCTCATGACACTACACTGTTAGTGGGGTAAATTTTAAATGAGTCTAAAAATCTTTTAAATTGACGAAAACTCAATATTTAAAGTGGAATTAGAATCTCCAGCGCCTTCTCTTTCGAATGGTACTAAAATGACTGAAATCCTGTGTGTCAGTCTTGAGATATGATTTTCTGAAATATACGATTCGTGACACTACACTGTTAGTGGGGTAAATTTTAAATGAGTCTAAAAATCTTTTAAATTGACGAAAACTCAATATTTAAAGTGGAATTAGAATCTCCAGCGCCTTCTCTTTCGAATGGTACTAAAATGACTGAAATCCTGTGTGTCAGTCTTGAGATATGATTTTCTGAAATATACGATTCGTGACACTACACTGTTAGTGGGGTAAATTTTAAATGAGTCTAAAAATCTTTTAAATTGACGAAAACTCAAATTTTAAAGTGGAATTAGAATCTCCAGCGCCTTCTCTTTCGATTGGTACTAAAATGACTGAAATCCTGTGTGTCAGTCTTGAGATATGATTTTCTGAAATATACGATTCGTGACACTACACTGTTAGTGGGGTAAATTTTAAATGAGTCTAAAAATCTTTTAAATTGACGAAAACTCAAAATTTAAAGTGGAATTAGAATCTCCAGCGCCTTCTCTTTCGAATGGTACTAAAATGACTGAAATCCTGTGTGTCAGTCTTGAGATATGATTTTCTGAAATATACGATTCGTGACACTACGCTGTTAGTGGGGTAAATTTTAAATGAGTCTAAAAATCTTTTAAATTGACGAAAACTCAAAATTTAAAGTGGAATTAGAATCTCCAGCGCCTTCTCTTTCGAATGGTACTAAAATGACTGAAATCCTGTGTGTCAGTCTTGAGATATGATTTTCTGAAATATACGATTCGTGACACTACGCTGTTAGTGGGGTAAATTTTAAATGAGTCTAAAAATCTTTTAAATTGACGAAAACTCAAAATTTAAAGTGGAATTAGTATCTCCAGCGCCTTCTCTCTCGAATGGTACTAAAATGACTGAAATCCTGTGTGTCAGTCTTGAGATATGATTTTCTGAAATATACGATTCGTGACACTACACTGTTAGTGGGGTAAATTTTAAATGAGTCTAAAAATCTTTTAAATTGACGAAAACTCAATATTTAAAGTGGAATTAGAATCTCCAGCGCCTTCTCTTTCGAATGGTACTAAAATGACTGAAATCCTGTGTGTCAGTCTTGAGATATGATTTTCTGAAATATACGATTCGTGACACTACACTGTTAGTGGGGTAAATTTTAAATGAGTCTAAAAATCTTTTAAATTGACGAAAACTCAATATTTAAAGTGGAATTAGAATCTCCAGCGCCTTCTCTTTCGAATGGTACTAAAATGACTGAAATCCTGTGTGTCAGTCTTGAGATATGATTTTCTGAAATATACGATTCGTGACACTACACTGTTAGTGGGGTAAATTTTAAATGAGTCTAAAAATCTTTTAAATTGACGAAAACTCAATATTTAAAGTGGAATTAGAATCTCCAGCGCCTTCTCTTTCGAATGGTACTAAAATGACTGAAATCCTGTGTGTCAGTCTTGAGATATGATTTTCTGAAATATAAAGCTCATGACACTACACTGTTAGTGGGGTAAATTTTAAATGAGTCTAAAAATCTTTTAAATTGACGAAAACTCAATATTTAAAGTGGAATTAGAATCTCCAGCGCCTTCTCTTTCGAATGGTACTAAAATGACTGAAATCCTGTGTGTCAGTCTTGAGATATGATTTTCTGAAATATACGATTCGTGACACTACACTGTTAGTGGGGTAAATTTTAAATGAGTCTAAAAATCTTTTAAATTGACGAAAACTCAATATTTAAAGTGGAATTAGAATCTCCAGCGCCTTCTCTTTCGAATGGTACTAAAATGACTGAAATCCTGTGTGTCAGTCTTGAGATATGATTTTCTGAAA
This sequence comes from Caenorhabditis virilis, assembly GCA_964036255.1. Classification (NCBI taxonomy): domain Eukaryota; kingdom Metazoa; phylum Nematoda; class Chromadorea; order Rhabditida; family Rhabditidae; genus Caenorhabditis; species Caenorhabditis virilis. The sequence continues at coordinate 2,534,217 of OZ038416.1, read as the reverse complement.
TATACGATTCGTGACACTACGCTGTTAGTGGGGTAAATTTTAAATGAGTCTAAAAATCTTTTAAATTGACGAAAACTCAAATTTTAAAGTGGAATTAGAATCTCCAGCGCCTTCTCTTTCGATTGGTACTAAAATGACTGAAATCCTGTGTGTCAGTCTTGAGATATGATTTTCTGAAATATAAAGCTCATGACACTACACTGTTAGTGGGGTAAATTTTAAATGAGTCTAAAAATCTTTTAAATTGACGAAAACTCAATATTTAAAGTGGAATTAGAATCTCCAGCGCCTTCTCTTTCGAATGGTACTAAAATGACTGAAATCCTGTGTGTCAGTCTTGAGATATGATTTTCTGAGATATAAAGCTCATGACACTACACTGTTAGTGGGGTAAATTTTAAATGAGTCTAAAAATCTTTTAAATTGGCGAAAACTCAAAAGTTAAAGTGGAATTAGAATCTACCGCGCATTCTCTTTCGAATGGTACCAAAATGACTGAAATCCTGTGTGTCAGTCTTGAGATATGATTTTCTGAAATATAAAGCTCATGACACTACACTGTTAGTGGGGTAAATTTTAAATGAGTCTAAAAATCTTTTAAATTGGCGAAAACTCAAAAGTTAAAGTGGAATTAGAATCTACCGCGCATTCTCTTTCGAATGGTACCAAAATGACTGAAATCCTGTGTGTCAGTCTTGAGATATGATTTTCTGAAATATAAAGCTCATGACACTACACTGTTAGTGGGGTAAATTTTAAATGAGTCTAAAAATCTTTTAAATTGACGAAAACTCAATATTTAAAGTGGAATTAGAATCTCCAGCGCCTTCTCTTTCGAATGGTACTAAAATGACTGAAATCCTGTGTGTCAGTCTTGAGATATGATTTTCTGAAATATACGATTCGTGACACTACACTGTTAGTGGGGTAAATTTTAAATGAGTCTAAAAATCTTTTAAATTGACGAAAACTCAATATTTAAAGTGGAATTAGAATCTCCAGCGCCTTCTCTTTCGAATGGTACTAAAATGACTGAAATCCTGTGTGTCAGTCTTGAGATATGATTTTCTGAAATATACGATTCGTGACACTACGCTGTTAGTGGGGTAAATTTTAAATGAGTCTAAAAATCTTTTAAATTGACGAAAACTCAAATTTTAAAGTGGAATTAGAATCTCCAGCGCCTTCTCTTTCGATTGGTACTAAAATGACTGAAATCCTGTGTGTCAGTCTTGAGATATGATTTTCTGAAATATAAAGCTCATGACACTACACTGTTAGTGGGGTAAATTTTAAATGAGTCTAAAAATCTTTTAAATTGGCGAAAACTCAAAAGTTAAAGTGGAATTAGAATCTACCGCGCATTCTCTTTCGAATGGTACCAAAATGACTGAAATCCTGTGTGTCAGTCTTGAGATATGATTTTCTGAAATATACGATTCGTGACACTACGCTGTTAGTGGGGTAAATTTTAAATGAGTCTAAAAATCTTTTAAATTGACGAAAACTCAAAATTTAAAGTGGAATTGGAATCTCCAGCGCCTTCTCTTTCGAATGGTACTAAAATGACTGAAATCCTGTGTGTCAGTCTTGAGATATGATTTTCTGAAATATACGATTCGTGACACTACACTGTTAGTGGGGTAAATTTTAAATGAGTCTAAAAATCTTTTAAATTGACGAAAACTCAATATTTAAAGTGGAATTAGAATCTCCAGCGCCTTCTCTTTCGATTGGTACTAAAATGACTGAAATCCTGTGTGTCAGTCTTGAGATATGATTTTCTGAAATATAAAGCTCATGACACTACACTGTTAGGGGGGTAAATTTTAAATGAGTCTAAAAATCTTTTAAATTGACGAAAACTCAAAATTTAAAGTGGAATTAGAATCTCCAGCGCCTTCTCTTTCGAATGGTACTAAAATGACTGAAATCCTGTGTGTCAGTCTTGAGATATGATTTTCTGAAATATACGATTCGTGACACTACGCTGTTAGTGGGGTAAATTTTAAATGAGTCTAAAAATCTTTTAAATTGACGAAAACTCAAAATTTAAAGTGGAATTAGAATCTCCAGCGCCTTCTCTTTCGAATGGTACTAAAATGACTGAAATCCTGTGTGTCAGTCTTGAGATATGATTTTCTGAAATATACGATTCGTGACACTACACTGTTAGTGGGGTAAATTTTAAATGAGTCTAAAAATCTTTTAAATTGACGAAAACTCAATATTTAAAGTGGAATTAGAATCTCCAGCGCCTTCTCTTTCGAATGGTACTAAAATGACTGAAATCCTGTGTGTCAGTCTTGAGATATGATTTTCTGAAATATACGATTCGTGACACTACACTGTTAGTGGGGTAAATTTTAAATGAGTCTAAAAATCTTTTAAATTGACGAAAACTCAATATTTAAAGTGGAATTAGAATCTCCAGCGCCTTCTCTTTCGAATGGTACTAAAATGACTGAAATCCTGTGTGTCAGTCTTGAGATATGATTTTCTGAAATATACGATTCGTGACACTACACTGTTAGTGGGGTAAATTTTAAATGAGTCTAAAAATCTTTTAAATTGACGAAAACTCAATATTTAAAGTGGAATTAGAATCTCCAGCGCCTTCTCTTTCGATTGGTACTAAAATGACTGAAATCCTGTGTGTCAGTCTTGAGATATGATTTTCTGAAATATAAAGCTCATGACACTACACTGTTAGTGGGGTAAATTTTAAATGAGTCTAAAAATCTTTTAAATTGACGAAAACTCAAAATTTAAAGTGGAATTAGAATCTCCAGCGCCTTCTCTTTCGAATGGTACTAAAATGACTGAAATCCTGTGTGTCAGTCTTGAGATATGATTTTCTGAAATATACGATTCGTGACACTACGCTGTTAGTGGGGTAAATTTTAAATGAGTCTAAAAATCTTTTAAATTGACGAAAACTCAAAATTTAAAGTGGAATTAGAATCTCCAGCGCCTTCTCTTTCGAATGGTACTAAAATGACTGAAATCCTGTGTGTCAGTCTTGAGATATGATTTTCTGAAATATACGATTCGTGACACTACACTGTTAGTGGGGTAAATTTTAAATGAGTCTAAAAATCTTTTAAATTGACGAAAACTCAATATTTAAAGTGGAATTAGAATCTCCAGCGCCTTCTCTTTCGAATGGTACTAAAATGACTGAAATCCTGTGTGTCAGTCTTGAGATATGATTTTCTGAAATATACGATTCGTGACACTACACTGTTAGTGGGGTAAATTTTAAATGAGTCTAAAAATCTTTTAAATTGACGAAAACTCAATATTTAAAGTGGAATTAGAATCTCCAGCGCCTTCTCTTTCGAATGGTACTAAAATGACTGAAATCCTGTGTGTCAGTCTTGAGATATGATTTTCTGAAATATACGATTCGTGACACTACACTGTTAGTGGGGTAAATTTTAAATGAGTCTAAAAATCTTTTAAATTGACGAAAACTCAATATTTAAAGTGGAATTAGAATCTCCAGCGCCTTCTCTTTCGAATGGTACTAAAATGACTGAAATCCTGTGTGTCAGTCTTGAGATATGATTTTCTGAAATATAAAGCTCATGACACTACACTGTTAGTGGGGTAAATTTTAAATGAGTCTAAAAATCTTTTAAATTGACGAAAACTCAATATTTAAAGTGGAATTAGAATCTCCAGCGCCTTCTCTTTCGAATGGTACTAAAATGACTGAAATCCTGTGTGTCAGTCTTGAGATATGATTTTCTGAAATATACGATTCGTGACACTACACTGTTAGTGGGGTAAATTTTAAATGAGTCTAAAAATCTTTTAAATTGACGAAAACTCAATATTTAAAGTGGAATTAGAATCTCCAGCGCCTTCTCTTTCGAATGGTACTAAAATGACTGAAATCCTGTGTGTCAGTCTTGAGATATGATTTTCTGAAATATAAAGCTCATGACACTACACTGTTAGTGGGGTAAATTTTAAATGAGTCTAAAAATCTTTTAAATTGGCGAAAACTCAAAAGTTAAAGTGGAATTAGAATCTACCGCGCATTCTCTTTCGAATGGTACCAAAATGACTGAAATCCTGTGTGTCAGTCTTGAGATATGATTTTCTGAAATATACGATTCGTGACACTACACTGTTAGTGGGGTAAATTTTAAATGAGTCTAAAAATCTTTTAAATTGACGAAAACTCAATATTTAAAGTGGAATTAGAATCTCCAGCGCCTTCTCTTTCGAATGGTACTAAAATGACTGAAATCCTGTGTGTCAGTCTTGAGATATGATTTTCTGAAATATACGATTCGTGACACTACACTGTTAGTGGGGTAAATTTTAAATGAGTCTAAAAATCTTTTAAATTGACGAAAACTCAATATTTAAAGTGGAATTAGAATCTCCAGCGCCTTCTCTTTCGAATGGTACTAAAATGACTGAAATCCTGTGTGTCAGTCTTGAGATATGATTTTCTGAAATATAAAGCTCATGACACTACACTGTTAGTGGGGTAAATTTTAAATGAGTCTAAAAATCTTTTAAATTGACGAAAACTCAATATTTAAAGTGGAATTAGAATCTCCAGCGCCTTCTCTTTCGAATGGTACTAAAATGACTGAAATCCTGTGTGTCAGTCTTGAGATATGATTTTCTGAAATATAAAGCTCATGACACTACACTGTTAGTGGGGTAAATTTTAAATGAGTCTAAAAATCTTTTAAATTGACGAAAACTCAATATTTAAAGTGGAATTAGAATCTCCAGCGCCTTCTCTTTCGAATGGTACTAAAATGACTGAAATCCTGTGTGTCAGTCTTGAGATATGATTTTCTGAAATATACGATTCGTGACACTACACTGTTAGTGGGGTAAATTTTAAATGAGTCTAAAAATCTTTTAAATTGACGAAAACTCAATATTTAAAGTGGAATTAGAATCTCCAGCGCCTTCTCTTTCGAATGGTACTAAAATGACTGAAATCCTGTGTGTCAGTCTTGAGATATGATTTTCTGAAATATAAAGCTCATGACACTACACTGTTAGTGGGGTAAATTTTAAATGAGTCTAAAAATCTTTTAAATTGGCGAAAACTCAAAAGTTAAAGTGGAATTAGAATCTACCGCGCATTCTCTTTCGAATGGTACCAAAATGACTGAAATCCTGTGTGTCAGTCTTGAGATATGATTTTCTGAAATATACGATTCGTGACACTACACTGTTAGTGGGGTAAATTTTAAATGAGTCTAAAAATCTTTTAAATTGACGAAAACTCAATATTTAAAGTGGAATTAGAATCTCCAGCGCCTTCTCTTTCGAATGGTACTAAAATGACTGAAATCCTGTGTGTCAGTCTTGAGATATGATTTTCTGAAATATACGATTCGTGACACTACACTGTTAGTGGGGTAAATTTTAAATGAGTCTAAAAATCTTTTAAATTGACGAAAACTCAATATTTAAAGTGGAATTAGAATCTCCAGCGCCTTCTCTTTCGAATGGTACTAAAATGACTGAAATCCTGTGTGTCAGTCTTGAGATATGATTTTCTGAAATATAAAGCTCATGACACTACACTGTTAGTGGGGTAAATTTTAAATGAGTCTAAAAATCTTTTAAATTGACGAAAACTCAATATTTAAAGTGGAATTAGAATCTCCAGCGCCTTCTCTTTCGAATGGTACTAAAATGACTGAAATCCTGTGTGTCAGTCTTGAGATATGATTTTCTGAAATATACGATTCGTGACACTACACTGTTAGTGGGGTAAATTTTAAATGAGTCTAAAAATCTTTTAAATTGACGAAAACTCAATATTTAAAGTGGAATTAGAATCTCCAGCGCCTTCTCTTTCGATTGGTACTAAAATGACTGAAATCCTGTGTGTCAGTCTTGAGATATGATTTTCTGAAATATAAAGCTCATGACACTACACTGTTAGTGGGGTAAATTTTAAATGAGTCTAAAAATCTTTTAAATTGACGAAAACTCAAAATTTAAAGTGGAATTAGAATCTCCAGCGCCTTCTCTTTCGAATGGTACTAAAATGACTGAAATCCTGTGTGTCAGTCTTGAGATATGATTTTCTGAAATATACGATTCGTGACACTACGCTGTTAGTGGGGTAAATTTTAAATGAGTCTAAAAATCTTTTAAATTGACGAAAACTCAAAATTTAAAGTGGAATTAGAATCTCCAGCGCCTTCTCTTTCGAATGGTACTAAAATGACTGAAATCCTGTGTGTCAGTCTTGAGATATGATTTTCTGAAATATACGATTCGTGACACTACACTGTTAGTGGGGTAAATTTTAAATGAGTCTAAAAATCTTTTAAATTGACGAAAACTCAATATTTAAAGTGGAATTAGAATCTCCAGCGCCTTCTCTTTCGAATGGTACTAAAATGACTGAAATCCTGTGTGTCAGTCTTGAGATATGATTTTCTGAAATATACGATTCGTGACACTACACTGTTAGTGGGGTAAATTTTAAATGAGTCTAAAAATCTTTTAAATTGACGAAAACTCAATATTTAAAGTGGAATTAGAATCTCCAGCGCCTTCTCTTTCGAATGGTACTAAAATGACTGAAATCCTGTGTGTCAGTCTTGAGATATGATTTTCTGAAATATACGATTCGTGACACTACACTGTTAGTGGGGTAAATTTTAAATGAGTCTAAAAATCTTTTAAATTGACGAAAACTCAATATTTAAAGTGGAATTAGAATCTCCAGCGCCTTCTCTTTCGAATGGTACTAAAATGACTGAAATCCTGTGTGTCAGTCTTGAGATATGATTTTCTGAAATATAAAGCTCATGACACTACACTGTTAGTGGGGTAAATTTTAAATGAGTCTAAAAATCTTTTAAATTGACGAAAACTCAATATTTAAAGTGGAATTAGAATCTCCAGCGCCTTCTCTTTCGAATGGTACTAAAATGACTGAAATCCTGTGTGTCAGTCTTGAGATATGATTTTCTGAAATATACGATTCGTGACACTACACTGTTAGTGGGGTAAATTTTAAATGAGTCTAAAAATCTTTTAAATTGACGAAAACTCAATATTTAAAGTGGAATTAGAATCTCCAGCGCCTTCTCTTTCGAATGGTACTAAAATGACTGAAATCCTGTGTGTCAGTCTTGAGATATGATTTTCTGAAATATAAAGCTCATGACACTACACTGTTAGTGGGGTAAATTTTAAATGAGTCTAAAAATCTTTTAAATTGGCGAAAACTCAAAAGTTAAAGTGGAATTAGAATCTACCGCGCATTCTCTTTCGAATGGTACCAAAATGACTGAAATCCTGTGTGTCAGTCTTGAGATATGATTTTCTGAAATATACGATTCGTGACACTACGCTGTTAGTGGGGTAAATTTTAAATGAGTCTAAAAATCTTTTAAATTGGCGAAAACTCAAAAGTTAAAGTGGAATTAGAATCTACCGCGCATTCTCTTTCGAATGGTACCAAAATGACTGAAATCCTGTGTGTCAGTCTTGAGATATGATTTTCTGAAATATACGATTCGTGACACTACGCTGTTAGTGGGGTAAATTTTAAATGAGTCTAAAAATCTTTTAAATTGACGAAAACTCAAATTTTAAAGTGGAATTAGAATCTCCAGCGCCTTCTCTTTCGATTGGTACTAAAATGACTGAAATCCTGTGTGTCAGTCTTGAGATATGATTTTCTGAAATATAAAGCTCATGACACTACACTGTTAGTGGGGTAAATTTTAAATGAGTCTAAAAATCTTTTAAATTGGCGAAAACTCAAAAGTTAAAGTGGAATTAGAATCTACCGCGCATTCTCTTTCGAATGGTACCAAAATGACTGAAATCCTGTGTGTCAGTCTTGAGATATGATTTTCTGAAATATACGATTCGTGACACTACACTGTTAGTGGGGTAAATTTTAAATGAGTCTAAAAATCTTTTAAATTGACGAAAACTCAATATTTAAAGTGGAATTAGAATCTCCAGCGCCTTCTCTTTCGAATGGTACTAAAATGACTGAAATCCTGTGTGTCAGTCTTGAGATATGATTTTCTGAAATATACGATTCGTGACACTACACTGTTAGTGGGGTAAATTTTAAATGAGTCTAAAAATCTTTTAAATTGACGAAAACTCAATATTTAAAGTGGAATTAGAATCTCCAGCGCCTTCTCTTTCGAATGGTACTAAAATGACTGAAATCCTGTGTGTCAGTCTTGAGATATGATTTTCTGAAATATACGATTCGTGACACTACACTGTTAGTGGGGTAAATTTTAAATGAGTCTAAAAATCTTTTAAATTGACGAAAACTCAATATTTAAAGTGGAATTAGAATCTCCAGCGCCTTCTCTTTCGAATGGTACTAAAATGACTGAAATCCTGTGTGTCAGTCTTGAGATATGATTTTCTGAAATATAAAGCTCATGACACTACACTGTTAGTGGGGTAAATTTTAAATGAGTCTAAAAATCTTTTAAATTGACGAAAACTCAATATTTAAAGTGGAATTAGAATCTCCAGCGCCTTCTCTTTCGAATGGTACTAAAATGACTGAAATCCTGTGTGTCAGTCTTGAGATATGATTTTCTGAAATATACGATTCGTGACACTACACTGTTAGTGGGGTAAATTTTAAATGAGTCTAAAAATCTTTTAAATTGACGAAAACTCAATATTTAAAGTGGAATTAGAATCTCCAGCGCCTTCTCTTTCGAATGGTACTAAAATGACTGAAATCCTGTGTGTCAGTCTTGAGATATGATTTTCTGAAATATAAAGCTCATGACACTACACTGTTAGTGGGGTAAATTTTAAATGAGTCTAAAAATCTTTTAAATTGGCGAAAACTCAAAAGTTAAAGTGGAATTAGAATCTACCGCGCATTCTCTTTCGAATGGTACCAAAATGACTGAAATCCTGTGTGTCAGTCTTGAGATATGATTTTCTGAAATATACGATTCGTGACACTACGCTGTTAGTGGGGTAAATTTTAAATGAGTCTAAAAATCTTTTAAATTGGCGAAAACTCAAAAGTTAAAGTGGAATTAGAATCTACCGCGCATTCTCTTTCGAATGGTACCAAAATGACTGAAATCCTGTGTGTCAGTCTTGAGATATGATTTTCTGAAATATACGATTCGTGACACTACGCTGTTAGTGGGGTAAATTTTAAATGAGTCTAAAAATCTTTTAAATTGACGAAAACTCAAATTTTAAAGTGGAATTAGAATCTCCAGCGCCTTCTCTTTCGATTGGTACTAAAATGACTGAAATCCTGTGTGTCAGTCTTGAGATATGATTTTCTGAAATATAAAGCTCATGACACTACACTGTTAGTGGGGTAAATTTAAAATGAGTCTAAAAATCTTTTAAATTGGCGAAAACTCAAAAGTTAAAGTGGAATTAGAATCTACCGCGCATTCTCTTTCGAATGGTACCAAAATGACTGAAATCCTGTGTGTCAGTCTTGAGATATGATTTTCTGAAATATACGATTCGTGACACTACGCTGTTAGTGGGGTAAATTTTAAATGAGTCTAAAAATCTTTTAAATTGACGAAAACTCAAATTTTAAAGTGGAATTAGAATCTCCAGCGCCTTCTCTTTCGATTGGTACTAAAATGACTGAAATCCTGTGTGTCAGTCTTGAGATATGATTTTCTGAAATATAAAGCTCATGACACTACACTGTTAGTGGGGTAAATTTTAAATGAGTCTAAAAATCTTTTAAATTGACGAAAACTCAAAATTTAAAGTGGAATTAGAATCTCCAGCGCCTTCTCTTTCGAATGGTACTAAAATGACTGAAATCCTGTGTGTCAGTCTTGAGATATGATTTTCTGAAATATACGATTCGTGACACTACACTGTTAGTGGGGTAAATTTTAAATGAGTCTAAAAATCTTTTAAATTGACGAAAACTCAATATTTAAAGTGGAATTAGAATCTCCAGCGCCTTCTCTTTCGAATGGTACTAAAATGACTGAAATCCTGTGTGTCAGTCTTGAGATATGATTTTCTGAAATATACGATTCGTGACACTACACTGTTAGTGGGGTAAATTTTAAATGAGTCTAAAAATCTTTTAAATTGACGAAAACTCAATATTTAAAGTGGAATTAGAATCTCCAGCGCCTTCTCTTTCGAATGGTACTAAAATGACTGAAATCCTGTGTGTCAGTCTTGAGATATGATTTTCTGAAATATACGATTCGTGACACTACACTGTTAGTGGGGTAAATTTTAAATGAGTCTAAAAATCTTTTAAATTGACGAAAACTCAATATTTAAAGTGGAATTAGAATCTCCAGCGCCTTCTCTTTCGAATGGTACTAAAATGACTGAAATCCTGTGTGTCAGTCTTGAGATATGATTTTCTGAAATATAAAGCTCATGACACTACACTGTTAGTGGGGTAAATTTTAAATGAGTCTAAAAATCTTTTAAATTGACGAAAACTCAATATTTAAAGTGGAATTAGAATCTCCAGCGCCTTCTCTTTCGAATGGTACTAAAATGACTGAAATCCTGTGTGTCAGTCTTGAGATATGATTTTCTGAAATATACGATTCGTGACACTACACTGTTAGTGGGGTAAATTTTAAATGAGTCTAAAAATCTTTTAAATTGACGAAAACTCAATATTTAAAGTGGAATTAGAATCTCCAGCGCCTTCTCTTTCGAATGGTACTAAAATGACTGAAATCCTGTGTGTCAGTCTTGAGATATGATTTTCTGAAATATAAAGCTCATGACACTACACTGTTAGTGGGGTAAATTTTAAATGAGTCTAAAAATCTTTTAAATTGACGAAAACTCAATATTTAAAGTGGAATTAGAATCTCCAGCGCCTTCTCTTTCGAATGGTACTAAAATGACTGAAATCCTGTGTGTCAGTCTTGAGATATGATTTTCTGAAATATAAAGCTCATGACACTACACTGTTAGTGGGGTAAATTTTAAATGAGTCTAAAAATCTTTTAAATTGACGAAAACTCAATATTTAAAGTGGAATTAGAATCTCCAGCGCCTTCTCTTTCGAATGGTACTAAAATGACTGAAATCCTGTGTGTCAGTCTTGAGATATGATTTTCTGAAATATACGATTCGTGACACTACACTGTTAGTGGGGTAAATTTTAAATGAGTCTAAAAATCTTTTAAATTGACGAAAACTCAATATTTAAAGTGGAATTAGAATCTCCAGCGCCTTCTCTTTCGAATGGTACTAAAATGACTGAAATCCTGTGTGTCAGTCTTGAGATATGATTTTCTGAAATATAAAGCTCATGACACTACACTGTTAGTGGGGTAAATTTTAAATGAGTCTAAAAATCTTTTAAATTGATGAAAACTCAAAATTTAAAGTGGAATTAGAATCTCCAGCGCCTTCTCTTTCGAATGGTACTAAAATTACTGAAATCCTGTGTGTCAGTCTTGAGATATGATTTTCTGAAATATACGATTCGTGACACTACACTGTTAGTGGGGTAAATTTTAAATGATTTTAAAAATCTTTTAAATTGACGAAAACTCAAAATTTAAAGTGGAATTAGAATCTACAGCGCCTTCTCTTTCGAATGGTACCAAAATCACTGAAATCCTGTGTGTCAGTCTTGAGATATGATTTTCTGAAATATTAAGCTCCTGACACTACACTGTTAGTGGGGTAAATTTTAAATGATTTTAAAAATCTTTTAAATTGACGAAAACTCAAAATTTAAAGTGGAATTAGAATCTACAGCGCCTTCTCTTTCGAATGGTACCAAAATCACTGAAATCCTGTGTGTCAGTCTTGAGATATGATTTTCTGAAATATTAAGCTCCTGACACTACACTGTTAGTGGGGTAAATTTTAAATGATTTTAAAAATCTTTTAAATTGACGAAAACTCAAAATTTAAAGTGGAATTAGAATCTACAGCGCCTTCTCTTTCGAATGGTACCAAAATCACTGAAATCCTGTGTGTCAGTCTTGAGATATGATTTTCTGAAATATAAAGCTCATGACACTACACTGTTAGTGGGGTAAATTTTAAATGAGTCTAAAAATCTTTTAAATTGACGAAAACTCAATATTTAAAGTGGAATTAGAATCTCCAGCGCCTTCTCTTTCGAATGGTACTAAAATGACTGAAATCCTGTGTGTCAGTCTTGAGATATGATTTTCTGAAATATACGATTCGTGACACTACACTGTTAGTGGGGTAAATTTTAAATGAGTCTAAAAATCTTTTAAATTGACGAAAACTCAATATTTAAAGTGGAATTAGAATCTCCAGCGCCTTCTCTTTCGAATGGTACTAAAATGACTGAAATCCTGTGTGTCAGTCTTGAGATATGATTTTCTGAAATATAAAGCTCATGACACTACACTGTTAGTGGGGTAAATTTTAAATGAGTCTAAAAATCTTTTAAATTGACGAAAACTCAATATTTAAAGTGGAATTAGAATCTCCAGCGCCTTCTCTTTCGAATGGTACTAAAATGACTGAAATCCTGTGTGTCAGTCTTGAGATATGATTTTCTGAAATATACGATTCGTGACACTACACTGTTAGTGGGGTAAATTTTAAATGAGTCTAAAAATCTTTTAAATTGACGAAAACTCAATATTTAAAGTGGAATTAGAATCTCCAGCGCCTTCTCTTTCGAATGGTACTAAAATGACTGAAATCCTGTGTGTCAGTCTTGAGATATGATTTTCTGAAATATACGATTCGTGACACTACACTGTTAGTGGGGTAAATTTTAAATGAGTCTAAAAATCTTTTAAATTGACGAAAACTCAATATTTAAAGTGGAATTAGAATCTCCAGCGCCTTCTCTTTCGAATGGTACTAAAATGACTGAAATCCTGTGTGTCAGTCTTGAGATATGATTTTCTGAAATATAAAGCTCATGACACTACACTGTTAGTGGGGTAAATTTTAAATGAGTCTAAAAATCTTTTAAATTGACGAAAACTCAATATTTAAAGTGGAATTAGAATCTCCAGCGCCTTCTCTTTCGAATGGTACTAAAATGACTGAAATCCTGTGTGTCAGTCTTGAGATATGATTTTCTGAAATATACGATTCGTGACACTACACTGTTAGTGGGGTAAATTTTAAATGAGTCTAAAAATCTTTTAAATTGACGAAAACTCAATATTTAAAGTGGAATTAGAATCTCCAGCGCCTTCTCTTTCGAATGGTACTAAAATGACTGAAATCCTGTGTGTCAGTCTTGAGATATGATTTTCTGAAATATACGATTCGTGACACTACACTGTTAGTGGGGTAAATTTTAAATGAGTCTAAAAATCTTTTAAATTGACGAAAACTCAATATTTAAAGTGGAATTAGAATCTCCAGCGCCTTCTCTTTCGAATGGTACTAAAATGACTGAAATCCTGTGTGTCAGTCTTGAGATATGATTTTCTGAAATATAAAGCTCATGACACTACACTGTTAGTGGGGTAAATTTTAAATGAGTCTAAAAATCTTTTAAATTGACGAAAACTCAATATTTAAAGTGGAATTAGAATCTCCAGCGCCTTCTCTTTCGAATGGTACTAAAATGACTGAAATCCTGTGTGTCAGTCTTGAGATATGATTTTCTGAAATATACGATTCGTGACACTACACTGTTAGTGGGGTAAATTTTAAATGAGTCTAAAAATCTTTTAAATTGACGAAAACTCAATATTTAAAGTGGAATTAGAATCTCCAGCGCCTTCTCTTTCGAATGGTACTAAAATGACTGAAATCCTGTGTGTCAGTCTTGAGATATGATTTTCTGAAATATAAAGCTCATGACACTACACTGTTAGTGGGGTAAATTTTAAATGAGTCTAAAAATCTTTTAAATTGATGAAAACTCAAAATTTAAAGTGGAATTAGAATCTCCAGCGCCTTCTCTTTCGAATGGTACTAAAATTACTGAAATCCTGTGTGTCAGTCTTGAGATATGATTTTCTGAAATATACGATTCGTGACACTACACTGTTAGTGGGGTAAATTTTAAATGATTTTAAAAATCTTTTAAATTGACGAAAACTCAAAATTTAAAGTGGAATTAGAATCTACAGCGCCTTCTCTTTCGAATGGTACCAAAATCACTGAAATCCTGTGTGTCAGTCTTGAGATATGATTTTCTGAAATATTAAGCTCCTGACACTACACTGTTAGTGGGGTAAATTTTAAATGATTTTAAAAATCTTTTAAATTGACGAAAACTCAAAATTTAAAGTGGAATTAGAATCTACAGCGCCTTCTCTTTCGAATGGTACCAAAATCACTGAAATCCTGTGTGTCAGTCTTGAGATATGATTTTCTGAAATATTAAGCTCCTGACACTACACTGTTAGTGGGGTAAATTTTAAATGATTTTAAAAATCTTTTAAATTGACGAAAACTCAAAATTTAAAGTGGAATTAGAATCTACAGCGCCTTCTCTTTCGAATGGTACCAAAATCACTGAAATCCTGTGTGTCAGTCTTGAGATATGATTTTCTGAAATATAAAGCTCATGACACTACACTGTTAGTGGGGTAAATTTTAAATGAGTCTAAAAATCTTTTAAATTGACGAAAACTCAATATTTAAAGTGGAATTAGAATCTCCAGCGCCTTCTCTTTCGAATGGTACTAAAATGACTGAAATCCTGTGTGTCAGTCTTGAGATATGATTTTCTGAAATATACGATTCGTGACACTACACTGTTAGTGGGGTAAATTTTAAATGAGTCTAAAAATCTTTTAAATTGACGAAAACTCAATATTTAAAGTGGAATTAGAATCTCCAGCGCCTTCTCTTTCGAATGGTACTAAAATGACTGAAATCCTGTGTGTCAGTCTTGAGATATGATTTTCTGAAATATAAAGCTCATGACACTACACTGTTAGTGGGGTAAATTTTAAATGAGTCTAAAAATCTTTTAAATTGACGAAAACTCAATATTTAAAGTGGAATTAGAATCTCCAGCGCCTTCTCTTTCGAATGGTACTAAAATGACTGAAATCCTGTGTGTCAGTCTTGAGATATGATTTTCTGAAATATAAAGCTCATGACACTACACTGTTAGTGGGGTAAATTTTAAATGAGTCTAAAAATCTTTTAAATTGACGAAAACTCAATATTTAAAGTGGAATTAGAATCTCCAGCGCCTTCTCTTTCGAATGGTACTAAAATGACTGAAATCCTGTGTGTCAGTCTTGAGATATGATTTTCTGAAATATAAAGCTCATGACACTACACTGTTAGTGGGGTAAATTTTAAATGAGTCTAAAAATCTTTTAAATTGACGAAAACTCAATATTTAAAGTGGAATTAGAATCTCCAGCGCCTTCTCTTTCGAATGGTACTAAAATGACTGAAATCCTGTGTGTCAGTCTTGAGATATGATTTTCTGAAATATAAAGCTCATGACACTACACTGTTAGTGGGGTAAATTTTAAATGAGTCTAAAAATCTTTTAAATTGACGAAAACTCAATATTTAAAGTGGAATTAGAATCTCCAGCGCCTTCTCTTTCGAATGGTACTAAAATGACTGAAATCCTGTGTGTCAGTCTTGAGATATGATTTTCTGAAATATAAAGCTCATGACACTACACTGTTAGTGGGGTAAATTTTAAATGAGTCTAAAAATCTTTTAAATTGATGAAAACTCAAAATTTAAAGTGGAATTAGAATCTCCAGCGCCTTCTCTTTCGAATGGTACTAAAATTACTGAAATCCTGTGTGTCAGTCTTGAGATATGATTTTCTGAAATATACGATTCGTGACACTACACTGTTAGTGGGGTAAATTTTAAATGATTTTAAAAATCTTTTAAATTGACGAAAACTCAAAATTTAAAGTGGAATTAGAATCTACAGCGCCTTCTCTTTCGAATGGTACCAAAATCACTGAAATCCTGTGTGTCAGTCTTGAGATATGATTTTCTGAAATATTAAGCTCCTGACACTACACTGTTAGTGGGGTAAATTTTAAATGATTTTAAAAATCTTTTAAATTGACGAAAACTCAAAATTTAAAGTGGAATTAGAATCTACAGCGCCTTCTCTTTCGAATGGTACCAAAATCACTGAAATCCTGTGTGTCAGTCTTGAGATATGATTTTCTGAAATATTAAGCTCCTGACACTACACTGTTAGTGGGGTAAATTTTAAATGATTTTAAAAATCTTTTAAATTGACGAAAACTCAAAATTTAAAGTGGAATTAGAATCTACAGCGCCTTCTCTTTCGAATGGTACCAAAATCACTGAAATCCTGTGTGTCAGTCTTGAGATATGATTTTCTGAAATATAAAGCTCATGACACTACACTGTTAGTGGGGTAAATTTTAAATGAGTCTAAAAATCTTTTAAATTGACGAAAACTCAATATTTAAAGTGGAATTAGAATCTCCAGCGCCTTCTCTTTCGAATGGTACTAAAATGACTGAAATCCTGTGTGTCAGTCTTGAGATATGATTTTCTGAAATATACGATTCGTGACACTACACTGTTAGTGGGGTAAATTTTAAATGAGTCTAAAAATCTTTTAAATTGACGAAAACTCAATATTTAAAGTGGAATTAGAATCTCCAGCGCCTTCTCTTTCGAATGGTACTAAAATGACTGAAATCCTGTGTGTCAGTCTTGAGATATGATTTTCTGAAATATAAAGCTCATGACACTACACTGTTAGTGGGGTAAATTTTAAATGAGTCTAAAAATCTTTTAAATTGACGAAAACTCAATATTTAAAGTGGAATTAGAATCTCCAGCGCCTTCTCTTTCGAATGGTACTAAAATGACTGAAATCCTGTGTGTCAGTCTTGAGATATGATTTTCTGAAATATACGATTCGTGACACTACACTGTTAGTGGGGTAAATTTTAAATGAGTCTAAAAATCTTTTAAATTGACGAAAACTCAATATTTAAAGTGGAATTAGAATCTCCAGCGCCTTCTCTTTCGAATGGTACTAAAATGACTGAAATCCTGTGTGTCAGTCTTGAGATATGATTTTCTGAAATATAAAGCTCATGACACTACACTGTTAGTGGGGTAAATTTTAAATGAGTCTAAAAATCTTTTAAATTGACGAAAACTCAATATTTAAAGTGGAATTAGAATCTCCAGCGCCTTCTCTTTCGAATGGTACTAAAATGACTGAAATCCTGTGTGTCAGTCTTGAGATATGATTTTCTGAAATATACGATTCGTGACACTACACTGTTAGTGGGGTAAATTTTAAATGAGTCTAAAAATCTTTTAAATTGACGAAAACTCAATATTTAAAGTGGAATTAGAATCTCCAGCGCCTTCTCTTTCGAATGGTACTAAAATGACTGAAATCCTGTGTGTCAGTCTTGAGATATGATTTTCTGAAATATAAAGCTCATGACACTACACTGTTAGTGGGGTAAATTTTAAATGAGTCTAAAAATCTTTTAAATTGATGAAAACTCAAAATTTAAAGTGGAATTAGAATCTCCAGCGCCTTCTCTTTCGAATGGTACTAAAATTACTGAAATCCTGTGTGTCAGTCTTGAGATATGATTTTCTGAAATATACGATTCGTGACACTACACTGTTAGTGGGGTAAATTTTAAATGATTTTAAAAATCTTTTAAATTGACGAAAACTCAAAATTTAAAGTGGAATTAGAATCTACAGCGCCTTCTCTTTCGAATGGTACCAAAATCACTGAAATCCTGTGTGTCAGTCTTGAGATATGATTTTCTGAAATATTAAGCTCCTGACACTACACTGTTAGTGGGGTAAATTTTAAATGAGTCTAAAAATCTTTTAAATTGACGAAAACTCAAAATTTAAAGTGGAATTAGAATCTACAGCGCCCTCTCTATCGAATGGTACCAAAATCACTGAAATCCTGTGTGTCAGTCTTGAGATATGATTTTCTGAAATATACGGTTCGTGACACTACACTGTTAGTGGGGTAAATTTTAAATGAGTCTAAAAATCTTTTAAATTGACGAAAACTCAAAATTTAAAGTGGAATTAGAATCTACAGCGCCTTCTCTTTCGAATGGTACCAAAATCACTGAAATCCTGTGTGTCAGTCTTGAGATATGATTTTCTGAAATATACGATTCGTGACACTACACTGTTAGTGGGGTAAATTTTAAATGAGTCTAAAAATCTTTTAAATTGACGAAAACTCAATATTTAAAGTGGAATTAGAATCTCCAGCGCCTTCTCTTTCGAATGGTACTAAAATGACTGAAATCCTGTGTGTCAGTCTTGAGATATGATTTTCTGAAATATACGATTCGTGACACTACACTGTTAGTGGGGTAAATTTTAAATGAGTCTAAAAATCTTTTAAATTGACGAAAACTCAATATTTAAAGTGGAATTAGAATCTCCAGCGCCTTCTCTTTCGAATGGTACTAAAATGACTGAAATCCTGTGTGTCAGTCTTGAGATATGATTTTCTGAAATATAAAGCTCATGACACTACACTGTTAGTGGGGTAAATTTTAAATGAGTCTAAAAATCTTTTAAATTGACGAAAACTCAATATTTAAAGTGGAATTAGAATCTCCAGCGCCTTCTCTTTCGAATGGTACTAAAATGACTGAAATCCTGTGTGTCAGTCTTGAGATATGATTTTCTGAAATATACGATTCGTGACACTACACTGTTAGTGGGGTAAATTTTAAATGAGTCTAAAAATCTTTTAAATTGACGAAAACTCAATATTTAAAGTGGAATTAGAATCTCCAGCGCCTTCTCTTTCGAATGGTACTAAAATGACTGAAATCCTGTGTGTCAGTCTTGAGATATGATTTTCTGAAATATAAAGCTCATGACACTACACTGTTAGTGGGGTAAATTTTAAATGAGTCTAAAAATCTTTTAAATTGACGAAAACTCAATATTTAAAGTGGAATTAGAATCTCCAGCGCCTTCTCTTTCGAATGGTACTAAAATGACTGAAATCCTGTGTGTCAGTCTTGAGATATGATTTTCTGAAATATACGGTTCGTGACACTACACTGTTAGTGGGGTAAATTTTAAATGAGTCTAAAAATCTTTTAAATTGACGAAAACTCAATATTTAAAGTGGAATTAGAATCTCCAGCGCCTTCTCTTTCGAATGGTACTAAAATGACTGAAATCCTGTGTGTCAGTCTTGAGATATGATTTTCTGAAATATACGATTCGTGACACTACACTGTTAGTGGGGTAAATTTTAAATGAGTCTAAAAATCTTTTAAATTGACGAAAACTCAATATTTAAAGTGGAATTAGAATCTCCAGCGCCTTCTCTTTCGAATGGTACTAAAATGACTGAAATCCTGTGTGTCAGTCTTGAGATATGATTTTCTGAAATATAAAGCTCATGACACTACACTGTTAGTGGGGTAAATTTTAAATGAGTCTAAAAATCTTTGAAATTGACGAAAACTCAATATTTAAAGTGGAATTAGAATCTCCAGCGCCTTCTCTTTCGAATGGTACTAAAATGACTGAAATCCTGTGTGTCAGTCTTGAGATATGATTTTCTGAAATATACGATTCGTGACACTACACTGTTAGTGGGGTAAATTTTAAATGAGTCTAAAAATCTTTTAAATTGACGAAAACTCAATATTTAAAGTGGAATTAGAATCTCCAGCGCCTTCTCTTTCGAATGGTACTAAAATGACTGAAATCCTGTGTGTCAGTCTTGAGATATGATTTTCTGAAATATAAAGCTCATGACACTACACTGTTAGTGGGGTAAATTTTAAATGAGTCTAAAAATCTTTTAAATTGACGAAAACTCAAAATTTAAAGTGGAATTAGAATCTACAGCGCCCTCTCTATCGAATGGTACCAAAATCACTGAAATCCTGTGTGTCAGTCTTGAGATATGATTTTCTGAAATATACGGTTCGTGACACTACACTGTTAGTGGGGTAAATTTTAAATGAGTCTAAAAATCTTTTAAATTGACGAAAACTCAAAATTTAAAGTGGAATTAGAATCTACAGCGCCTTCTCTTTCGAATGGTACCAAAATCACTGAAATCCTGTGTGTCAGTCTTGAGATATGATTTTCTGAAATATTAAGCTCCTGACACTACACTGTTAGTGGGGTAAATTTTAATTGAGTCTAAAAATCTTTTAAATTGACGAAAACTCAAAATTTAAAGTGGAATTAGAATCTACAGCGCCTTCTCTTTCGAATGGTACCAAAATCACTGAAATCCTGTGTGTCAGTCTTGAGATATGATTTTCTGAAATATTAAGCTCCTGACACTACACTGTTAGTGGGGTAAATTTTAATTGAGTCTAAAAATCTTTTAAATTGACGAAAACTCAAAATTTAAAGTGGAATTAGAATCTACAGCGCCTTCTCTTTCGAATGGTACCACAATCACTGAAATCCTGTGTGTCAGTCTTGAGATATGATTTTCTGAAATATTAAGCTCCTGACACTACACTGTTAGTGGGGTAAATTTTAATTGAGTCTAAAAATCTTTTAAATTGACGAAAACTCAAAATTTAAAGTGGAATTAGAATCTACAGCGCCCTCTCTATCGAATGGTACCAAAATCACTGAAATCCTGTGTGTCAGTCTTGAGATATGATTTTCTGAAATATACGGTTCGTGACACTACACTGTTAGTGGGGTAAATTTTAAATGAGTCTAAAAATCTTTTAAATTGACGAAAACTCAAAATTTAAAGTGGAATTAGAATCTACAGCGCCCTCTCTATCGAATGGTACCAAAATCACTGAAATCCTGTGTGTCACTCTTGAGATATGATTTTCTGAAATATTAAGCTCCTGACACTACACTGTTAGTGGGGTAAATTTTAATTGAGTCTAAAAATCTTTTAAATTGACGAAAACTCAAAATTTAAAGTGGAATTAGAATCTACAGCGCCTTCTCTTTCGAATGGTACCAAAATCACTGAAATCCTGTGTGTCAGTCTTGAGATATGATTTTCTGAAATATTAAGCTCCTGACACTACACTGTTAGTGGGGTAAATTTTAAATGATTTTAAAAATCTTTTAAATTGAGGAAAACTCAAAATTTAAAGTGGAATTAGAATCTACAGCGCCTTCTCTTTCGAATGGTACCAAAATCACTGAAATCCTGTGTGTCAGTCTTGAGATATGATTTTCTGAAATATTAAGCTCCTGACACTACACTGTTAGTGGGGTAAATTTTAATTGAGTCTAAAAATCTTTTAAATTGACGAAAACTCAAAATTTAAAGTGGAGTTAGAATCTACAGCGCCTTCTCTTTCGAATGGTACCAAAATCACTGAAATCCTGTGTGTCAGTCTTGAGATATGATTTTCTGAAATATTAAGCTCCTGACACTACACTGTTAGTGGGGTAAATTTTAAATGATTTTAAAAATCTTTTAAATTGAGGAAAACTCAAAATTTAAAGTGGAATTAGAATCTACAGCGCATTCTCTTTCGAATGATACCAAAATGACTGAAATCCTGTGTGTCAGTCTTGAGATATGATTTTCTGAAATATACGGTTCGTGACACTACACTGTTAGTGGGGTAAATTTTAATTGAGTCTAAAAATCTTTTAAATTGACGAAAACTCAAAATTTAAAGTGGAATTAGGATCTACAGCGCCTTCTCTTTCGAATGGTACCAAAATCACTGAAATCCTGTGTGTCAGTCTTGAGATATGATTTTCTGAAATATTAAGCTCCTGACACTACACTGTTAGTGGGGTAAATTTTAAATGATTTTAAAAATCTTTTAAATTGAGGAAAACTCAAAATTTAAAGTGGAATTAGAATCTACAGCGCCTTCTCTTTCGAATGGTACCAAAATGACTGAAATCCTGTGTGTCAGTCTTGAGATATGATTTTCTGAAATATTAAGCTCCTGACACTACACTGTTAGTGGGGTAAATTTTAAATGATTTTAAAAATCTTTTAAATTGAGGAAAACTCAAAATATAAAGTGGAATTAGAATCTACAGCGCCTTCTCTTTCGAATGGTACTAAAATGACTGAAATCCTGTGTGTCAGTCTTGAGATATGATTTTCTGAAATATACGATTCGTGACACTACACTGTTAGTGGGGTAAATTTTAAATGAGTCTAAAAATCTTTTAAATTGACGAAAACTCAAAATTTGAAGTGGAATTAGAATCTACAGCGCCTTCTCTTTCGAATGGTACCAAAATGACTGAAATCCTGTGTGTCAGTCTTGAGATATGATTTTCTGAAATATACGGTTCGTGACACTACACTGTTAGTGGGGTAAATTTTAAATGAGTCTAAAAATCTTTTAAATTGACGAAAACTCAAAATTTAAAGTGGAATTAGAATCTACAGCGCCTTCTCTTTCGAATGGTACCAAAATGACTGAAATCCTGTGTGTCAGTCTTGAGATATGATTTTCTGAAATATTAAGCTCGTGACACTACACTGTTAGTGGGGTAAATTTTAAATGAGTCTAAAAATCTTTTAAATTGACGAAAACTCAAAATTTAAAGTGGAATTAGAATCTACAGCGCCTTCTCTTTCGAATGGTACCAAAATGACTGAAATCCTGTGTGTCAGTCTTGAGATATGATTTTCTGAAATATACGGTTCGTGACACTACACTGTTAGTGGGGTAAATTTTAAATGAGTCTAAAAATCTTTTAAATTGACGAAAACTCAAAATTTAAAGTGGAATTAGAATCTACAGCGCCTCCTCTTTCGAATGGTACTAAAATGACTGAAATCCTGTGTGTCAGTCTTGAGATATGATTTTCTGAAATATACGGTTCGTGACACTACACTGTTAGTGGGGTAAATTTTAATTGAGTCTAAAAATCTTTTAAATTGACGAAAACTCAAAATTTAAAGTGGAATTAGAATCTACAGCGCCTTCTCTTTCGAATGGTACCAAAATGACTGAAATCCTGTGTGTCAGTCTTGAGATATGATTTTCTGAAATATACGGTTCGTGACACTACACTGTTAGTGGGGTAAATTTTAATTGAGTCTAAAAATCTTTTAAATTGACGAAAACTCAAAATTTAAAGTGGAATTAGAATCTACAGCGCCTTCTCTTTCGAATGGTACCAAAATGACTGAAATCCTGTGTGTCAGTCTTGAGATATGATTTTCTGAAATATACGGTTCGTGACACTACACTGTTAGTGGGGTAAATTTTAAATGAGTCTAAAAATCGTTTAAATTGACGAAAACTCAAAATTTAAAGTGGAATTAGAATCTACAGCGCCTTCTCTTTCGAATGGTACCAAAATGACTGAAATCCTGTGTGTCAGTCTTGAGATATGATTTTCTGAAATATTAAGCTCCTGACACTACACTGTTAGTGGGGTAAATTTTAATTGAGTCTAAAAATCTTTTAAATTGACGAAAACTCAAAATTTAAAGTGGAATTAGAATCTACAGCGCCTTCTCTTTCGAATGGTACCAAAATGACTGAAATCCTGTGTGTCAGTCTTGAGATATGATTTTCTGAAATATACGGTTCGTGACACTACACTGTTAGTGGGGTAAATTTTAAATGAGTCTAAAAATCTTTTAAATTGACGAAAACTCAAAATTTAAAGTGGAATTAGAATCTACAGCGCCTTCTCTTTCGAATGGTACCAAAATGACTGAAATCCTGTGTGTCAGTCTTGAGATATGATTTTCTGAAATATACGGTTCGTGATACTACACTGTTAGTGGGGTAAATTTTAAATGAGTCTAAAAATCTTTTAAATTGACGAAAACTCAAAATTTAAAGTGGAATTAGAATCTACAGCGCCTTCTCTTTCGAATGGTACCAAAATGACTGAAATCCTGTGTGTCAGTCTTGAGATATGATTTTCTGAAATATACGGTTCGTGACACTACACTGTTAGTGGGGTAAATTTTAAATGAGTCTAAAAATCTTTTAAATTGACGAAAACTCAAAATTTAAAGTGGAATTAGAATCTACAGCGCCTTCTCTTTCGAATGGTACCAAAATCACTGAAATCCTGTGTGTCAGTCTTGAGATATGATTTTCTGAAATATTAAGCTCCTGACACTACACTGTTAGTGGGGTAAATTTTAATTGAGTCTAAAAATCTTTTAAATTGACGAAAACTCAAAATTTAAAGTGGAATTAGAATCTACAGCGCCTTCTCTTTCGAATGGTACCAAAATGACTGAAATCCTGTGTGTCAGTCTTGAGATATGATTTTCTGAAATATACGGTTCGTGACACTACACTGTTAGTGGGGTAAATTTTAAATGAGTCTAAAAATCTTTTAAATTGACGAAAACTCAAAATTTAAAGTGGAATTAGAATCTACAGCGCCTTCTCTTTCGAATGGTACCAAAATGACTGAAATCCTGTGTGTCAGTCTTGAGATATGATTTTCTGAAATATACGGTTCGTGATACTACACTGTTAGTGGGGTAAATTTTAAATGAGTCTAAAAATCTTTTAAATTGACGAAAACTCAAAATTTAAAGTGGAATTAGAATCTACAGCGCCTTCTCTTTCGAATGGTACCAAAATGACTGAAATCCTGTGTGTCAGTCTTGAGATATGATTTTCTGAAATATACGGTTCGTGACACTACACTGTTAGTGGGGTAAATTTTAAATGAGTCTAAAAATCTTTTAAATTGACGAAAACTCAAAATTTAAAGTGGAATTAGAATCTACAGCGCCTTCTCTTTCGAATGGTACCAAAATGACTGAAATCCTGTGTGTCAGTCTTGAGATATGATTTTCTGAAATATACGGTTCGTGACACTACACTGTTAGTGGGGTAAATTTTAAATGAGTCTAAAAATCTTTTAAATTGACGAAAACTCAAAATTTAAAGTGGAATTAGAATCTACAGCGCCTTCTCTTTCGAATGGTACCAAAATGACTGAAATCCTGTGTGTCAGTCTTGAGATATGATTTTCTGAAATATACGGTTCGTGATACTACACTGTTAGTGGGGTAAATTTTAAATGAGTCTAAAAATCTTTTAAATTGACGAAAACTCAAAATTTAAAGTGGAATTAGAATCTACAGCGCCTTCTCTTTCGAATGGTACCAAAATGACTGAAATCCTGTGTGTCAGTCTTGAGATATGATTTTCTGAAATATACGGTTCGTGACACTACACTGTTAGTGGGGTAAATTTTAAATGAGTCTAAAAATCTTTTAAATTGACGAAAACTCAAAATTTAAAGTGGAATTAGAATCTACAGCGCCTTCTCTTTCGAATGGTACCAAAATGACTGAAATCCTGTGTGTCAGTCTTGAGATATGATTTTCTGAAATATACGGTTCGTGACACTACACTGTTAGTGGGGTAAATTTTAAATGAGTCTAAAAATCTTTTAAATTGACGAAAACTCAAAATTTAAAGTGGAATTAGAATCTACAGCGCCTTCTCTTTCGAATGGTACCAAAATGACTGAAATCCTGTGTGTCAGTCTTGAGATATGATTTTCTGAAATATACGGTTCGTGATACTACACTGTTAGTGGGGTAAATTTTAAATGAGTCTAAAAATCTTTTAAATTGACGAAAACTCAAAATTTAAAGTGGAATTAGAATCTACAGCGCCTTCTCTTTCGAATGGTACCAAAATGACTGAAATCCTGTGTGTCAGTCTTGAGATATGATTTTCTGAAATATACGGTTCGTGACACTACACTGTTAGTGGGGTAAATTTTAAATGAGTCTAAAAATCTTTTAAATTGACGAAAACTCAAAATTTAAAGTGGAATTAGAATTTCCAGCGCCTTCTCTTTCGAATGGTACCAAAATGACTGAAATCCTGTGTGTCAGTCTTGAGATATGATTTTCTGAAATATACGGTTCGTGACACTACACTGTTAGTGGGGTAAATTTTAAATGAGTCTAAAAATCTTTTAAATTGACGAAAACTCAAAATTTAAAGTGGAATTAGAATCTACAGCGCCTTCTCTTTCGAATGGTACCAAAATGACTGAAATCCTGTGTGTCAGTCTTGAGATATGATTTTCTGAAATATACGGTTCGTGATACTACACTGTTAGTGGGGTAAATTTTAAATGAGTCTAAAAATCTTTTAAATTGACGAAAACTCAAAATTTAAAGTGGAATTAGAATCTACAGCGCCTTCTCTTTCGAATGGTACCAAAATGACTGAAATCCTGTGTGTCAGTCTTGAGATATGATTTTCTGAAATATACGGTTCGTGACACTACACTGTTAGTGGGGTAAATTTTAAATGAGTCTAAAAATCTTTTAAATTGACGAAAACTCAAAATTTAAAGTGGAATTAGAATCTACAGCGCCTTCTCTTTCGAATGGTACCAAAATGACTGAAATCCTGTGTGTCAGTCTTGAGATATGATTTTCTGAAATATACGGTTCGTGATACTACACTGTTAGTGGGGTAAATTTTAAATGAGTCTAAAAATCTTTTAAATTGACGAAAACTCAAAATTTAAAGTGGAATTAGAATCTACAGCGCCTTCTCTTTCGAATGGTACCAAAATGACTGAAATCCTGTGTGTCAGTCTTGAGATATGATTTTCTGAAATATACGGTTCGTGATACTACACTGTTAGTGGGGTAAATTTTAAATGAGTCTAAAAATCTTTTAAATTGACGAAAACTCAAAATTTAAAGTGGAATTAGAATCTACAGCGCCTTCTCTTTCGAATGGTACCAAAATGACTGAAATCCTGTGTGTCAGTCTTGAGATATGATTTTCTGAAATATACGGTTCGTGACACTACACTGTTAGTGGGGTAAATTTTAAATGAGTCTAAAAATCTTTTAAATTGACGAAAACTCAAAATTTAAAGTGGAATTAGAATCTACAGCGCCTTCTCTTTCGAATGGTACCAAAATGACTGAAATCCTGTGTGTCAGTCTTGAGATATGATTTTCTGAAATATACGGTTCGTGACACTACACTGTTAGTGGGGTAAATTTTAAATGAGTCTAAAAATCTTTTAAATTGACGAAAACTCAAAATTTAAAGTGGAATTAGAATCTACAGCGCCTTCTCTTTCGAATGGTACCAAAATCACTGAAATCCTGTGTGTCAGTCTTGAGATATGATTTTCTGAAATATTAAGCTCCTGACACTACACTGTTAGTGGGGTAAATTTTAAATGATTTTAAAAATCTTTTAAATTGAGGAAAACTCAAAATTTAAAGTGGAATTAGAATCTACAGCGCCTTCTCTTTCGAATGGTACCAAAATCACTGAAATCCTGTGTGTCAGTCTTAAGATATGATTTTCTGAAATATACGGTTCGTGACACTACACTGTTAGTGGGGTAAATTTTAAATGATTTTAAAAATCTTTTAAATTGACGAAAACTCAAAATTTAAAGTGGAATTAGAATCTACAGCGCCTCCTCTTTCGAATGGTACTAAAATGACTGAAATCCTGTGTGTCAGTCTTGAGATATGATTTTCTGAAATATACGGTTCGTGACACTACACTGTTAGTGGGGTAAATTTTAATTGAGTCTAAAAATCTTTTAAATTGACGAAAACTCAAAATTTAAAGTGGAATTAGAATCTACAGCGCCTTCTCTTTCGAATGGTACCAAAATGACTGAAATCCTGTGTGTCAGTCTTGAGATATGATTTTCTGAAATATACGGTTCGTGACACTACACTGTTAGTGGGGTAAATTTTAAATGAGTCTAAAAATCTTTTAAATTGACGAAAACTCAAAATTTAAAGTGGAATTAGAATCTACAGCGCCTTCTCTTTCGAATGGTACCAAAATGACTGAAATCCTGTGTGTCAGTCTTGAGATATGATTTTCTGAAATATTAAGCTCCTGACACTACACTGTTAGTGGGGTAAATTTTAATTGAGTCTAAAAATCTTTTAAATTGACGAAAACTCAAAATTTAAAGTGGAATTAGAATCTACAGCGCCTTCTCTTTCGAATGGTACCAAAATGACTGAAATCCTGTGTGTCAGTATTGAGATATGATTTTCTGAAATATACGGTTCGTGACACTACACTGTTAGTGGGGTAAATTTTAAATGAGTCTAAAAATCTTTT
The DNA here is from genome assembly GCA_964036255.1 of Caenorhabditis virilis. NCBI lineage: Eukaryota > Metazoa > Nematoda > Chromadorea > Rhabditida > Rhabditidae > Caenorhabditis > Caenorhabditis virilis. Next base: position 2,506,231 of record OZ038416.1, on the reverse strand, counting down.
AAATTGACGAAAACTCAAAATTTAAAGTGGAATTAGAATCTACAGCGCCTTCTCTTTCGAATGGTACCAAAATGACTGAAATCCTGTGTGTCAGTCTTGAGATATGATTTTCTGAAATATTAAGCTCGTGACACTACACTGTTAGTGGGGTAAATTTTAAATGAGTCTAAAAATCTTTTAAATTGACGAAAACTCAAAATTTAAAGTGGAATTAGAATCTACAGCGCCTTCTCTTTCGAATGGTACCAAAATGACTGAAATCCTGTGTGTCAGTCTTGAGATATGATTTTCTGAAATATACGGTTCGTGACACTACACTGTTAGTGGGGTAAATTTTAATTGAGTCTAAAAATCTTTTAAATTGACGAAAACTCAATATTTAAAGTGGAATTAGAATCTACAGCGCCTTCTCTTTCGAATGGTACCAAAATCACTGAAATCCTGTGTGTCAGTCTTGAGATATGATTTTCTGAAATATACGGTTCGTGACACTACACTGTTAGTGGGGTAAATTTTAAATGAGTCTAAAAATCTTTTAAATTGACGAAAACTCAAAATTTAAAGTGGAATTAGAATCTACAGCGCCTTCTCTTTCGAATGGTACCAAAATGACTGAAATCCTGTGTGTCAGTCTTGAGATATGATTTTCTGAAATATTAAGCTCGTGACACTACACTGTTAGTGGGGTAAATTTTAAATGAGTCTAAAAATCTTTTAAATTGACGAAAACTCAAAATTTAAAGTGGAATTAGAATCTACAGCGCCTTCTCTTTCGAATGGTACCAAAATGACTGAAATCCTGTGTGTCAGTCTTGAGATATGATTTTCTGAAATATACGGTTCGTGACACTACACTGTTAGTGGGGTAAATTTTAAATGAGTCTAAAAATCTTTTAAATTGACGAAAACTCAAAATTTAAAGTGGAATTAGAATCTACAGCGCCTTCTCTTTCGAATGGTACCAAAATCACTGAAATCCTGTGTGTCAGTCTTGAGATATGATTTTCTGAAATATTAAGCTCCTGACACTACACTGTTAGTGGGGTAAATTTTAAATGATTTTAAAAATCTTTTAAATTGAGGAAAACTCAAAATTTAAAGTGGAATTAGAATCTACAGCGCCTTCTCTTTCGAATGGTACCAAAATCACTGAAATCCTGTGTGTCAGTCTTAAGATATGATTTTCTGAAATATACGGTTCGTGACACTACACTGTTAGTGGGGTAAATTTTAAATGATTTTAAAAATCTTTTAAATTGACGAAAACTCAAAATTTAAAGTGGAATTAGAATCTACAGCGCCTCCTCTTTCGAATGGTACTAAAATGACTGAAATCCTGTGTGTCAGTCTTGAGATATGATTTTCTGAAATATACGGTTCGTGACACTACACTGTTAGTGGGGTAAATTTTAATTGAGTCTAAAAATCTTTTAAATTGACGAAAACTCAAAATTTAAAGTGGAATTAGAATCTACAGCGCCTTCTCTTTCGAATGGTACCAAAATGACTGAAATCCTGTGTGTCAGTCTTGAGATATGATTTTCTGAAATATACGGTTCGTGACACTACACTGTTAGTGGGGTAAATTTTAAATGAGTCTAAAAATCTTTTAAATTGACGAAAACTCAAAATTTAAAGTGGAATTAGAATCTACAGCGCCTTCTCTTTCGAATGGTACCAAAATGACTGAAATCCTGTGTGTCAGTCTTGAGATATGATTTTCTGAAATATTAAGCTCCTGACACTACACTGTTAGTGGGGTAAATTTTAATTGAGTCTAAAAATCTTTTAAATTGACGAAAACTCAAAATTTAAAGTGGAATTAGAATCTACAGCGCCTTCTCTTTCGAATGGTACCAAAATGACTGAAATCCTGTGTGTCAGTATTGAGATATGATTTTCTGAAATATACGGTTCGTGACACTACACTGTTAGTGGGGTAAATTTTAAATGAGTCTAAAAATCTTTTAAATTGACGAAAACTCAAAATTTAAAGTGGAATTAGAATCTACAGCGCCTTCTCTTTCGAATGGTACCAAAATGACTGAAATCCTGTGTGTCAGTCTTGAGATATGATTTTCTGAAATATTAAGCTCGTGACACTACACTGTTAGTGGGGTAAATTTTAAATGAGTCTAAAAATCTTTTAAATTGACGAAAACTCAAAATTTAAAGTGGAATTAGAATCTACAGCGCCTTCTCTTTCGAATGGTACCAAAATGACTGAAATCCTGTGTGTCAGTCTTGAGATATGATTTTCTGAAATATACGGTTCGTGACACTACACTGTTAGTGGGGTAAATTTTAATTGAGTCTAAAAATCTTTTAAATTGACGAAAACTCAATATTTAAAGTGGAATTAGAATCTACAGCGCCTTCTCTTTCGAATGGTACCAAAATCACTGAAATCCTGTGTGTCAGTCTTGAGATATGATTTTCTGAAATATACGGTTCGTGACACTACACTGTTAGTGGGGTAAATTTTAAATGAGTCTAAAAATCTTTTAAATTGACGAAAACTCAAAATTTAAAGTGGAATTAGAATCTACAGCGCCTTCTCTTTCGAATGGTACCAAAATCACTGAAATCCTGTGTGTCAGTCTTGAGATATGATTTTCTGAAATATTAAGCTCCTGACACTACACTGTTAGTGGGGTAAATTTTAAATGATTTTAAAAATCTTTTAAATTGAGGAAAACTCAAAATTTAAAGTGGAATTAGAATCTACAGCGCCTTCTCTTTCGAATGGTACCAAAATGACTGAAATCCTGTGTGTCAGTCTTGAGATATGATTTTCTGAAATATACGGTTCGTGACACTACACTGTTAGTGGGGTAAATTTTAAATGAGTCTAAAAATCTTTTAAATTGACGAAAACTCAAAATTTAAAGTGGAATTAGAATCTACAGCGCCTTCTCTTTCGAATGGTACCAAAATGACTGAAATCCTGTGTGTCAGTCTTGAGATATGATTTTCTGAAATATTAAGCTCGTGACACTACACTGTTAGTGGGGTAAATTTTAAATGAGTCTAAAAATCTTTTAAATTGACGAAAACTCAAAATTTAAAGTGGAATTAGAATCTACAGCGCCTTCTCTTTCGAATGGTACCAAAATGACTGAAATCCTGTGTGTCAGTCTTGAGATATGATTTTCTGAAATATACGGTTCGTGACACTACACTGTTAGTGGGGTAAATTTTAATTGAGTCTAAAAATCTTTTAAATTGACGAAAACTCAATATTTAAAGTGGAATTAGAATCTACAGCGCCTTCTCTTTCGAATGGTACCAAAATCACTGAAATCCTGTGTGTCAGTCTTGAGATATGATTTTCTGAAATATACGGTTCGTGACACTACACTGTTAGTGGGGTAAATTTTAAATGAGTCTAAAAATCTTTTAAATTGACGAAAACTCAAAATTTAAAGTGGAATTAGAATCTACAGCGCCTTCTCTTTCGAATGGTACCAAAATGACTGAAATCCTGTGTGTCAGTCTTGAGATATGATTTTCTGAAATATACGGTTCGTGACACTACACTGTTAGTGGGGTAAATTTTAATTGAGTCTAAAAATCTTTTAAATTGACGAAAACTCAAAATTTAAAGTGGAATTAGAATCTACAGCGCCTTCTCTTTCGAATGGTACCAAAATCACTGAAATCCTGTGTGTCAGTCTTGAGCTATGATTTTCTGAAATATTAAGCTCCTGACACTACACTGTTAGTGGGGTAAATTTTAAATGAGTCTAAAAATCTTTTAAATTGACGAAAACTCAAAATTTAAAGTGGAATTAGAATCTACAGCGCCTTCTCTTTCGAATGGTACCAAAATGACTGAAATCCTGTGTGTCAGTCTTGAGATATGATTTTCTGAAATATACGGTTCGTGATACTACACTGTTAGTGGGGTAAATTTTAAATGAGTCTAAAAATCTTTTAAATTGACGAAAACTCAAAATTTAAAGTGGAATTAGAATCTACAGCGCCTTCTCTTTCGAATGGTACCAAAATGACTGAAATCCTGTGTGTCAGTCTTGAGATATGATTTTCTGAAATATACGGTTCGTGATACTACACTGTTAGTGGGGTAAATTTTAAATGAGTCTAAAAATCTTTTAAATTGACGAAAACTCAAAATTTAAAGTGGAATTAGAATCTACAGCGCCTTCTCTTTCGAATGGTACCAAAATGACTGAAATCCTGTGTGTCAGTCTTGAGATATGATTTTCTGAAATATACGGTTCGTGACACTACACTGTTAGTGGGGTAAATTTTAAATGAGTCTAAAAATCTTTTAAATTGACGAAAACTCAAAATTTAAAGTGGAATTAGAATCTACAGCGCCTTCTCTTTCGAATGGTACCAAAATCACTGAAATCCTGTGCGTCAGTCTTGAGATATGATTTTCTGAAATATTAAGCTCCTGACACTACACTGTTAGTGGGGTAAATTTTAAATGATTTTAAAAATCTTTTAAATTGAGGAAAACTCAAAATTTAAAGTGGAATTAGAATCTACAGCGCCTTCTCTTTCGAATGGTACCAAAATCACTGAAATCCTGTGTGTCAGTCTTGAGATATGATTTTCTGAAATATACGGTTCGTGACACTACACTGTTAGTGGGGTAAATTTTAAATGATTTTAAAAATCTTTTAAATTGACGAAAACTCAAAATTTAAAGTGGAATTAGAATCTACAGCGCCTCCTCTTTCGAATGGTACTAAAATGACTGAAATCCTGTGTGTCAGTCTTGAGATATGATTTTCTGAAATATACGGTTCGTGACACTACACCGTTAGTGGGGTAAATTTTAATTGAGTCTAAAAATCTTTTAAATTGACGAAAACTCAAAATTTAAAGTGGAATTAGAATCTACAGCGCCTTCTCTTTCGAATGGTACCAAAATGACTGAAATCCTGTGTGTCAGTCTTGAGATATGATTTTCTGAAATATTAAGCTCCTGACACTACACTGTTAGTGGGGTAAATTTTAAATGAGTCTAAAAATCTTTTAAATTGAGGAAAACTCAAAATTTAAAGTGGAATTAGAATCTACAGCGCCTTCTCTTTCGAATGGTACCAAAGTCACTGAAATCCTGTGTGTCAGTCTTGAGATATGATTTTCTGAAATATTAAGCTCCTGACACTACACTGTTAGTGGGGTAAATTTTAAATGAGTCTAAAAATCTTTTAAATTGACGAAAACTCAAAATTTAAAGTGGAATTAGAATCTACAGCGCCTTCTCTTTCGAATGGTACCAAAATGACTGAAATCCTGTGTGTCAGTCTTGAGATATGATTTTCTGAAATATACGGTTCGTGATACTACACTGTTAGTGGGGTAAATTTTAAATGAGTCTAAAAATCTTTTAAATTGACGAAAACTCAAAATTTAAAGTGGAATTAGAATCTACAGCGCCTTCTCTTTCGAATGGTACCAAAATGACTGAAATCCTGTGTGTCAGTCTTGAGATATGATTTTCTGAAATATACGGTTCGTGATACTACACTGTTAGTGGGGTAAATTTTAAATGAGTCTAAAAATCTTTTAAATTGACGAAAACTCAAAATTTAAAGTGGAATTAGAATCTACAGCGCCTTCTCTTTCGAATGGTACCAAAATGACTGAAATCCTGTGTGTCAGTCTTGAGATATGATTTTCTGAAATATACGGTTCGTGACACTACACTGTTAGTGGGGTAAATTTTAATTGAGTCTAAAAATCTTTTAAATTGACGAAAACTCAAAATTTAAAGTGGAATTAGAATCTACAGCGCCTTCTCTTTCGAATGGTACCAAAATCACTGAAATCCTGTGTGTCAGTCTTGAGCTATGATTTTCTGAAATATTAAGCTCCTGACACTACACTGTTAGTGGGGTAAATTTTAAATGAGTCTAAAAATCTTTTAAATTGACGAAAACTCAAAATTTAAAGTGGAATTAGAATCTACAGCGCCTTCTCTTTCGAATGGTACCAAAATGACTGAAATCCTGTGTGTCAGTCTTGAGATATGATTTTCTGAAATATACGGTTCGTGATACTACACTGTTAGTGGGGTAAATTTTAAATGAGTCTAAAAATCTTTTAAATTGACGAAAACTCAAAATTTAAAGTGGAATTAGAATCTACAGCGCCTTCTCTTTCGAATGGTACCAAAATGACTGAAATCCTGTGTGTCAGTCTTGAGATATGATTTTCTGAAATATACGGTTCGTGATACTACACTGTTAGTGGGGTAAATTTTAAATGAGTCTAAAAATCTTTTAAATTGACGAAAACTCAAAATTTAAAGTGGAATTAGAATCTACAGCGCCTTCTCTTTCGAATGGTACCAAAATGACTGAAATCCTGTGTGTCAGTCTTGAGATATGATTTTCTGAAATATACGGTTCGTGACACTACACTGTTAGTGGGGTAAATTTTAAATGAGTCTAAAAATCTTTTAAATTGACGAAAACTCAAAATTTAAAGTGGAATTAGAATCTACAGCGCCTTCTCTTTCGAATGGTACCAAAATCACTGAAATCCTGTGCGTCAGTCTTGAGATATGATTTTCTGAAATATTAAGCTCCTGACACTACACTGTTAGTGGGGTAAATTTTAAATGATTTTAAAAATCTTTTAAATTGAGGAAAACTCAAAATTTAAAGTGGAATTAGAATCTACAGCGCCTTCTCTTTCGAATGGTACCAAAATCACTGAAATCCTGTGTGTCAGTCTTGAGATATGATTTTCTGAAATATACGGTTCGTGACACTACACTGTTAGTGGGGTAAATTTTAAATGATTTTAAAAATCTTTTAAATTGACGAAAACTCAAAATTTAAAGTGGAATTAGAATCTACAGCGCCTCCTCTTTCGAATGGTACTAAAATGACTGAAATCCTGTGTGTCAGTCTTGAGATATGATTTTCTGAAATATACGGTTCGTGACACTACACTGTTAGTGGGGTAAATTTTAAATGAGTCTAAAAATCTTTTAAATTGACGAAAACTCAAAATTTAAAGTGGAATTAGAATCTACAGCGCCTTCTCTTTCGAATGGTACCAAAATGACTGAAATCCTGTGTGTCAGTCTTGAGATATGATTTTCTGAAATATTAAGCTCGTGACACTACACTGTTAGTGGGGTAAATTTTAAATGAGTCTAAAAATCTTTTAAATTGACGAAAACTCAAAATTTAAAGTGGAATTAGAATCTACAGCGCCTTCTCTTTCGAATGGTACCAAAATGACTGAAATCCTGTGTGTCAGTCTTGAGATATGATTTTCTGAAATATACGGTTCGTGACACTACACTGTTAGTGGGGTAAATTTTAATTGAGTCTAAAAATCTTTTAAATTGACGAAAACTCAATATTTAAAGTGGAATTAGAATCTACAGCGCCTTCTCTTTCGAATGGTACCAAAATCACTGAAATCCTGTGTGTCAGTCTTGAGATATGATTTTCTGAAATATACGGTTCGTGACACTACACTGTTAGTGGGGTAAATTTTAAATGAGTCTAAAAATCTTTTAAATTGACGAAAACTCAAAATTTAAAGTGGAATTAGAATCTACAGCGCCTTCTCTTTCGAATGGTACCAAAATCACTGAAATCCTGTGTGTCAGTCTTGAGATATGATTTTCTGAAATATTAAGCTCCTGACACTACACTGTTAGTGGGGTAAATTTTAAATGATTTTAAAAATCTTTTAAATTGAGGAAAACTCAAAATTTAAAGTGGAATTAGAATCTACAGCGCCTTCTCTTTCGAATGGTACCAAAATGACTGAAATCCTGTGTGTCAGTCTTGAGATATGATTTTCTGAAATATACGGTTCGTGACACTACACTGTTAGTGGGGTAAATTTTAAATGAGTCTAAAAATCTTTTAAATTGACGAAAACTCAAAATTTAAAGTGGAATTAGAATCTACAGCGCCTTCTCTTTCGAATGGTACCAAAATGACTGAAATCCTGTGTGTCAGTCTTGAGATATGATTTTCTGAAATATTAAGCTCGTGACACTACACTGTTAGTGGGGTAAATTTTAAATGAGTCTAAAAATCTTTTAAATTGACGAAAACTCAAAATTTAAAGTGGAATTAGAATCTACAGCGCCTTCTCTTTCGAATGGTACCAAAATGACTGAAATCCTGTGTGTCAGTCTTGAGATATGATTTTCTGAAATATACGGTTCGTGACACTACACTGTTAGTGGGGTAAATTTTAATTGAGTCTAAAAATCTTTTAAATTGACGAAAACTCAATATTTAAAGTGGAATTAGAATCTACAGCGCCTTCTCTTTCGAATGGTACCAAAATCACTGAAATCCTGTGTGTCAGTCTTGAGATATGATTTTCTGAAATATACGGTTCGTGACACTACACTGTTAGTGGGGTAAATTTTAAATGAGTCTAAAAATCTTTTAAATTGACGAAAACTCAAAATTTAAAGTGGAATTAGAATCTACAGCGCCTTCTCTTTCGAATGGTACCAAAATGACTGAAATCCTGTGTGTCAGTCTTGAGATATGATTTTCTGAAATATACGGTTCGTGACACTACACTGTTAGTGGGGTAAATTTTAATTGAGTCTAAAAATCTTTTAAATTGACGAAAACTCAAAATTTAAAGTGGAATTAGAATCTACAGCGCCTTCTCTTTCGAATGGTACCAAAATCACTGAAATCCTGTGTGTCAGTCTTGAGCTATGATTTTCTGAAATATTAAGCTCCTGACACTACACTGTTAGTGGGGTAAATTTTAAATGAGTCTAAAAATCTTTTAAATTGACGAAAACTCAAAATTTAAAGTGGAATTAGAATCTACAGCGCCTTCTCTTTCGAATGGTACCAAAATGACTGAAATCCTGTGTGTCAGTCTTGAGATATGATTTTCTGAAATATACGGTTCGTGATACTACACTGTTAGTGGGGTAAATTTTAAATGAGTCTAAAAATCTTTTAAATTGACGAAAACTCAAAATTTAAAGTGGAATTAGAATCTACAGCGCCTTCTCTTTCGAATGGTACCAAAATGACTGAAATCCTGTGTGTCAGTCTTGAGATATGATTTTCTGAAATATACGGTTCGTGATACTACACTGTTAGTGGGGTAAATTTTAAATGAGTCTAAAAATCTTTTAAATTGACGAAAACTCAAAATTTAAAGTGGAATTAGAATCTACAGCGCCTTCTCTTTCGAATGGTACCAAAATGACTGAAATCCTGTGTGTCAGTCTTGAGATATGATTTTCTGAAATATACGGTTCGTGACACTACACTGTTAGTGGGGTAAATTTTAAATGAGTCTAAAAATCTTTTAAATTGACGAAAACTCAAAATTTAAAGTGGAATTAGAATCTACAGCGCCTTCTCTTTCGAATGGTACCAAAATCACTGAAATCCTGTGCGTCAGTCTTGAGATATGATTTTCTGAAATATTAAGCTCCTGACACTACACTGTTAGTGGGGTAAATTTTAAATGATTTTAAAAATCTTTTAAATTGAGGAAAACTCAAAATTTAAAGTGGAATTAGAATCTACAGCGCCTTCTCTTTCGAATGGTACCAAAATCACTGAAATCCTGTGTGTCAGTCTTGAGATATGATTTTCTGAAATATACGGTTCGTGACACTACACTGTTAGTGGGGTAAATTTTAAATGATTTTAAAAATCTTTTAAATTGACGAAAACTCAAAATTTAAAGTGGAATTAGAATCTACAGCGCCTCCTCTTTCGAATGGTACTAAAATGACTGAAATCCTGTGTGTCAGTCTTGAGATATGATTTTCTGAAATATACGGTTCGTGACACTACACCGTTAGTGGGGTAAATTTTAATTGAGTCTAAAAATCTTTTAAATTGACGAAAACTCAAAATTTAAAGTGGAATTAGAATCTACAGCGCCTTCTCTTTCGAATGGTACCAAAATGACTGAAATCCTGTGTGTCAGTCTTGAGATATGATTTTCTGAAATATACGGTTCGTGATACTACACTGTTAGTGGGGTAAATTTTAAATGAGTCTAAAAATCTTTTAAATTGACGAAAACTCAAAATTTAAAGTGGAATTAGAATCTACAGCGCCTTCTCTTTCGAATGGTACCAAAATGACTGAAATCCTGTGTGTCAGTCTTGAGATATGATTTTCTGAAATATACGGTTCGTGACACTACACTGTTAGTGGGGTAAATTTTAAATGAGTCTAAAAATCTTTTAAATTGACGAAAACTCAAAATTTAAAGTGGAATTAGAATCTACAGCGCCTTCTCTTTCGAATGGTACCAAAATCACTGAAATCCTGTGCGTCAGTCTTGAGATATGATTTTCTGAAATATTAAGCTCCTGACACTACACTGTTAGTGGGGTAAATTTTAAATGATTTTAAAAATCTTTTAAATTGAGGAAAACTCAAAATTTAAAGTGGAATTAGAATCTACAGCGCCTTCTCTTTCGAATGGTACCAAAATGACTGAAATCCTGTGTGTCAGTCTTGAGATATGATTTTCTGAAATATACGGTTCGTGACACTACACTGTTAGTGGGGTAAATTTTAAATGAGTCTAAAAATCTTTTAAATTGACGAAAACTCAAAATTTAAAGTGGAATTAGAATCTACAGCGCCTTCTCTTTCGAATGGTTCCAAAATCACTGAAATCCTGTGCGTCAGTCTTGAGATATGATTTTCTGAAATATTAAGCTCCTGACACTACACTGTTAGTGGGGTAAATTTTAAATGATTTTAAAAATCTTTTAAATTGAGGAAAACTCAAAATTTAAAGTGGAATTAGAATCTACAGCGCCTTCTCTTTCGAATGGTACCAAAATCACTGAAATCCTGTGTGTCAGTCTTGAGATATGATTTTCTGAAATATTAAGCTCCTGACACTACACTGTTAGTGGGGTAAATTTTAAATGATTTTAAAAATCTTTTAAATTGACGAAAACTCAAAATTTAAAGTGGAATTAGAATCTACAGCGCCTCCTCTTTCGAATGGTACTAAAATGACTGAAATCCTGTGTGTCAGTCTTGAGATATGATTTTCTGAAATATACGGTTCGTGACACTACACCGTTAGTGGGGTAAATTTTAATTGAGTCTAAAAATCTTTTAAATTGACGAAAACTCAAAATTTAAAGTGGAATTAGAATCTACAGCGCCTTCTCTTTCGAATGGTACCAAAATGACTGAAATCCTGTGTGTCAGTCTTGAGATATGATTTTCTGAAATATTAAGCTCCTGACACTACACTGTTAGTGGGGTAAATTTTAAATGAGTCTAAAAATCTTTTAAATTGAGGAAAACTCAAAATTTAAAGTGGAATTAGAATCTACAGCGCCTTCTCTTTCGAATGGTACCAAAGTCACTGAAATCCTGTGTGTCAGTCTTGAGATATGATTTTCTGAAATATTAAGCTCCTGACACTACACTGTTAGTGGGGTAAATTTTAAATGAGTCTAAAAATCTTTTAAATTGACGAAAACTCAAAATTTAAAGTGGAATTAGAATCTACAGCGCCTTCTCTTTCGAATGGTACCAAAATGACTGAAATCCTGTGTGTCAGTCTTGAGATATGATTTTCTGAAATATACGGTTCGTGATACTACACTGTTAGTGGGGTAAATTTTAAATGAGTCTAAAAATCTTTTAAATTGACGAAAACTCAAAATTTAAAGTGGAATTAGAATCTACAGCGCCTTCTCTTTCGAATGGTACCAAAATGACTGAAATCCTGTGTGTCAGTCTTGAGATATGATTTTCTGAAATATACGGTTCGTGATACTACACTGTTAGTGGGGTAAATTTTAAATGAGTCTAAAAATCTTTTAAATTGACGAAAACTCAAAATTTAAAGTGGAATTAGAATCTACAGCGCCTTCTCTTTCGAATGGTACCAAAATGACTGAAATCCTGTGTGTCAGTCTTGAGATATGATTTTCTGAAATATACGGTTCGTGACACTACACTGTTAGTGGGGTAAATTTTAATTGAGTCTAAAAATCTTTTAAATTGACGAAAACTCAAAATTTAAAGTGGAATTAGAATCTACAGCGCCTTCTCTTTCGAATGGTACCAAAATCACTGAAATCCTGTGTGTCAGTCTTGAGCTATGATTTTCTGAAATATTAAGCTCCTGACACTACACTGTTAGTGGGGTAAATTTTAAATGAGTCTAAAAATCTTTTAAATTGACGAAAACTCAAAATTTAAAGTGGAATTAGAATCTACAGCGCCTTCTCTTTCGAATGGTACCAAAATGACTGAAATCCTGTGTGTCAGTCTTGAGATATGATTTTCTGAAATATACGGTTCGTGATACTACACTGTTAGTGGGGTAAATTTTAAATGAGTCTAAAAATCTTTTAAATTGACGAAAACTCAAAATTTAAAGTGGAATTAGAATCTACAGCGCCTTCTCTTTCGAATGGTACCAAAATGACTGAAATCCTGTGTGTCAGTCTTGAGATATGATTTTCTGAAATATACGGTTCGTGACACTACACTGTTAGTGGGGTAAATTTTAATTGAGTCTAAAAATCTTTTAAATTGACGAAAACTCAAAATTTAAAGTGGAATTAGAATCTACAGCGCCTTCTCTTTCGAATGGTACCAAAATCACTGAAATCCTGTGTGTCAGTCTTGAGCTATGATTTTCTGAAATATTAAGCTCCTGACACTACACTGTTAGTGGGGTAAATTTTAAATGAGTCTAAAAATCTTTTAAATTGACGAAAACTCAAAATTTAAAGTGGAATTAGAATCTACAGCGCCTTCTCTTTCGAATGGTACCAAAATGACTGAAATCCTGTGTGTCAGTCTTGAGATATGATTTTCTGAAATATACGGTTCGTGATACTACACTGTTAGTGGGGTAAATTTTAAATGAGTCTAAAAATCTTTTAAATTGACGAAAACTCAAAATTTAAAGTGGAATTAGAATCTACAGCGCCTTCTCTTTCGAATGGTACCAAAATGACTGAAATCCTGTGTGTCAGTCTTGAGATATGATTTTCTGAAATATACGGTTCGTGATACTACACTGTTAGTGGGGTAAATTTTAAATGAGTCTAAAAATCTTTTAAATTGACGAAAACTCAAAATTTAAAGTGGAATTAGAATCTACAGCGCCTTCTCTTTCGAATGGTACCAAAATGACTGAAATCCTGTGTGTCAGTCTTGAGATATGATTTTCTGAAATATACGGTTCGTGACACTACACTGTTAGTGGGGTAAATTTTAAATGAGTCTAAAAATCTTTTAAATTGACGAAAACTCAAAATTTAAAGTGGAATTAGAATCTACAGCGCCTTCTCTTTCGAATGGTACCAAAATCACTGAAATCCTGTGCGTCAGTCTTGAGATATGATTTTCTGAAATATTAAGCTCCTGACACTACACTGTTAGTGGGGTAAATTTTAAATGATTTTAAAAATCTTTTAAATTGAGGAAAACTCAAAATTTAAAGTGGAATTAGAATCTACAGCGCCTTCTCTTTCGAATGGTACCAAAATCACTGAAATCCTGTGTGTCAGTCTTGAGATATGATTTTCTGAAATATACGGTTCGTGGCACTACACTGTTAGTGGGGTAAATTTTAAATGATTTTAAAAATCTTTTAAATTGACGAAAACTCAAAATTTAAAGTGGAATTAGAATCTACAGCGCCTCCTCTTTCGAATGGTACTAAAATGACTGAAATCCTGTGTGTCAGTCTTGAGATATGATTTTCTGAAATATACGGTTCGTGACACTACACCGTTAGTGGGGTAAATTTTAATTGAGTCTAAAAATCTTTTAAATTGACGAAAACTCAAAATTTAAAGTGGAATTAGAATCTACAGCGCCTTCTCTTTCGAATGGTACCAAAATGACTGAAATCCTGTGTGTCAGTCTTGAGATATGATTTTCTGAAATATTAAGCTCCTGACACTACACTGTTAGTGGGGTAAATTTTAAATGAGTCTAAAAATCTTTTAAATTGAGGAAAACTCAAAATTTAAAGTGGAATTAGAATCTACAGCGCCTTCTCTTTCGAATGGTACCAAAGTCACTGAAATCCTGTGTGTCAGTCTTGAGATATGATTTTCTGAAATATTAAGCTCCTGACACTACACTGTTAGTGGGGTAAATTTTAAATGAGTCTAAAAATCTTTTAAATTGACGAAAACTCAAAATTTAAAGTGGAATTAGAATCTACAGCGCCTTCTCTTTCGAATGGTACCAAAATGACTGAAATCCTGTGTGTCAGTCTTGAGATATGATTTTCTGAAATATACGGTTCGTGATACTACACTGTTAGTGGGGTAAATTTTAAATGAGTCTAAAAATCTTTTAAATTGACGAAAACTCAAAATTTAAAGTGGAATTAGAATCTACAGCGCCTTCTCTTTCGAATGGTACCAAAATGACTGAAATCCTGTGTGTCAGTCTTGAGATATGATTTTCTGAAATATACGGTTCGTGATACTACACTGTTAGTGGGGTAAATTTTAAATGAGTCTAAAAATCTTTTAAATTGACGAAAACTCAAAATTTAAAGTGGAATTAGAATCTACAGCGCCTTCTCTTTCGAATGGTACCAAAATGACTGAAATCCTGTGTGTCAGTCTTGAGATATGATTTTCTGAAATATACGGTTCGTGACACTACACTGTTAGTGGGGTAAATTTTAAATGAGTCTAAAAATCTTTTAAATTGACGAAAACTCAAAATTTAAAGTGGAATTAGAATCTACAGCGCCTTCTCTTTCGAATGGTACCAAAATCACTGAAATCCTGTGTGTCAGTCTTGAGATATGATTTTCTGAAATATTAAGCTCCTGACACTACACTGTTAGTGGGGTAAATTTTAAATGATTTTAAAAATCTTTTAAATTGACGAAAACTCAAAATTTAAAGTGGAATTAGAATCTACAGCGCCTCCTCTTTCGAATGGTACTAAAATGACTGAAATCCTGTGTGTCAGTCTTGAGATATGATTTTCTGAAATATACGGTTCGTGACACTACACCGTTAGTGGGGTAAATTTTAATTGAGTCTAAAAATCTTTTAAATTGACGAAAACTCAAAATTTAAAGTGGAATTAGAATCTACAGCGCCTTCTCTTTCGAATGGTACCAAAATGACTGAAATCCTGTGTGTCAGTCTTGAGATATGATTTTCTGAAATATACGGTTCGTGACACTACACTGTTAGTGGGGTAAATTTTAAATGAGTCTAAAAATCTTTTAAATTGACGAAAACTCAAAATTTAAAGTGGAATTAGAATCTACAGCGCCTTCTCTTTCGAATGGTTCCAAAATCACTGAAATCCTGTGCGTCAGTCTTGAGATATGATTTTCTGAAATATTAAGCTCCTGACACTACACTGTTAGTGGGGTAAATTTTAAATGATTTTAAAAATCTTTTAAATTGAGGAAAACTCAAAATTTAAAGTGGAATTAGAATCTACAGCGCCTTCTCTTTCGAATGGTACCAAAATCACTGAAATCCTGTGTGTCAGTCTTGAGATATGATTTTCTGAAATATTAAGCTCCTGACACTACACTGTTAGTGGGGTAAATTTTAAATGATTTTAAAAATCTTTTAAATTGACGAAAACTCAAAATTTAAAGTGGAATTAGAATCTACAGCGCCTCCTCTTTCGAATGGTACTAAAATGACTGAAATCCTGTGTGTCAGTCTTGAGATATGATTTTCTGAAATATACGGTTCGTGACACTACACCGTTAGTGGGGTAAATTTTAATTGAGTCTAAAAATCTTTTAAATTGACGAAAACTCAAAATTTAAAGTGGAATTAGAATCTACAGCGCCTTCTCTTTCGAATGGTACCAAAATGACTGAAATCCTGTGTGTCAGTCTTGAGATATGATTTTCTGAAATATACGGTTCGTGATACTACACTGTTAGTGGGGTAAATTTTAAATGAGTCTAAAAATCTTTTAAATTGACGAAAACTCAAAATTTAAAGTGGAATTAGAATCTACAGCGCCTTCTCTTTCGAATGGTACCAAAATGACTGAAATCCTGTGTGTCAGTCTTGAGATATGATTTTCTGAAATATACGGTTCGTGACACTACACTGTTAGTGGGGTAAATTTTAAATGAGTCTAAAAATCTTTTAAATTGACGAAAACTCAAAATTTAAAGTGGAATTAGAATCTACAGCGCCTTCTCTTTCGAATGGTACCAAAATCACTGAAATCCTGTGCGTCAGTCTTGAGATATGATTTTCTGAAATATTAAGCTCCTGACACTACACTGTTAGTGGGGTAAATTTTAAATGATTTTAAAAATCTTTTAAATTGAGGAAAACTCAAAATTTAAAGTGGAATTAGAATCTACAGCGCCTTCTCTTTCGAATGGTACCAAAATGACTGAAATCCTGTGTGTCAGTCTTGAGATATGATTTTCTGAAATATACGGTTCGTGACACTACACTGTTAGTGGGGTAAATTTTAAATGAGTCTAAAAATCTTTTAAATTGACGAAAACTCAAAATTTAAAGTGGAATTAGAATCTACAGCGCCTTCTCTTTCGAATGGTTCCAAAATCACTGAAATCCTGTGCGTCAGTCTTGAGATATGATTTTCTGAAATATTAAGCTCCTGACACTACACTGTTAGTGGGGTAAATTTTAAATGATTTTAAAAATCTTTTAAATTGAGGAAAACTCAAAATTTAAAGTGGAATTAGAATCTACAGCGCCTTCTCTTTCGAATGGTACCAAAATCACTGAAATCCTGTGTGTCAGTCTTGAGATATGATTTTCTGAAATATTAAGCTCCTGACACTACACTGTTAGTGGGGTAAATTTTAAATGATTTTAAAAATCTTTTAAATTGACGAAAACTCAAAATTTAAAGTGGAATTAGAATCTACAGCGCCTCCTCTTTCGAATGGTACTAAAATGACTGAAATCCTGTGTGTCAGTCTTGAGATATGATTTTCTGAAATATACGGTTCGTGACACTACACCGTTAGTGGGGTAAATTTTAATTGAGTCTAAAAATCTTTTAAATTGACGAAAACTCAAAATTTAAAGTGGAATTAGAATCTACAGCGCCTTCTCTTTCGAATGGTACCAAAATGACTGAAATCCTGTGTGTCAGTCTTGAGATATGATTTTCTGAAATATTAAGCTCCTGACACTACACTGTTAGTGGGGTAAATTTTAAATGAGTCTAAAAATCTTTTAAATTGACGAAAACTCAAAATTTAAAGTGGAATTAGAATCTACAGCGCCTTCTCTTTCGAATGGTACCAAAATGACTGAAATCCTGTGTGTCAGTCTTGAGATATGATTTTCTGAAATATACGGTTCGTGACACTACACTGTTAGTGGGGTAAATTTTAATTGGGTCTAAAAATCTTTTAAATTGACGAAAACTCAAAATTTAAAGTGGAATTAGAATCTACAGCGCCTTCTCTTTCGAATGGTACCAAAATCACTGAAATCCTGTGTGTCAGTCTTGAGATATGATTTTCTGAAATATACGGTTCGTGACACTACACTGTTAGTGGGGTAAATTTTAAATGAGTCTAAAAATCTTTTAAATTGACGAAAACTCAAAATTTAAAGTGGAATTAGAATCTACAGCGCCTTCTCTTTCGAATGGTACCAAAATGACTGAAATCCTGTGTGTCAGTCTTGAGATATGATTTTCTGAAATATTAAGCTCGTGACACTACACTGTTAGTGGGGTAAATTTTAAATGAGTCTAAAAATCTTTTAAATTGACGAAAACTCAAAATTTAAAGTGGAATTAGAATCTACAGCGCCTTCTCTTTCGAATGGTACCAAAATGACTGAAATCCTGTGTGTCAGTCTTGAGATATGATTTTCTGAAATATTAAGCTCCTGACACTACACTGTTAGTGGGGTAAATTTTAAATGAGTCTAAAAATCTTTTAAATTGAGGAAAACTCAAAATTTAAAGTGGAATTAGAATCTACAGCGCCTTCTCTTTCGAATGGTACCAAAATCACTGAAATCCTGTGTGTCAGTCTTGAGATATGATTTTCTGAAATATTAAGCTCCTGACACTACACTGTTAGTGGGGTAAATTTTAAATGAGTCTAAAAATCTTTTAAATTGACGAAAACTCAAAATTTAAAGTGGAATTAGAATCTACAGCGCCTTCTCTTTCGAATGGTACCAAAATGACTGAAATCCTGTGTGTCAGTCTTGAGATATGATTTTCTGAAATATACGGTTCGTGACACTACACTGTTAGTGGGGTAAATTTTAATTGAGTCTAAAAATCTTTTAAATTGACGAAAACTCAAAATTTAAAGTGGAATTAGAATCTACAGCGCCTTCTCTTTCGAATGGTACCAAAATCACTGAAATCCTGTGTGTCAGTCTTGAGATATGATTTTCTGAAATATACGGTTCGTGACACTACACTGTTAGTGGGGTAAATTTTAAATGAGTCTAAAAATCTTTTAAATTGACGAAAACTCAAAATTTAAAGTGGAATTAGAATCTACAGCGCCTTCTCTTTCGAATGGTACCAAAATGACTGAAATCCTGTGTGTCAGTCTTGAGATATGATTTTCTGAAATATTAAGCTCGTGACACTACACTGTTAGTGGGGTAAATTTTAAATGAGTCTAAAAATCTTTTAAATTGACGAAAACTCAAAATTTAAAGTGGAATTAGAATCTACAGCGCCTTCTCTTTCGAATGGTACCAAAATGACTGAAATCCTGTGTGTCAGTCTTGAGATATGATTTTCTGAAATATACGGTTCGTGACACTACACTGTTAGTGGGGTAAATTTTAATTGAGTCTAAAAATCTTTTAAATTGACGAAAACTCAAAATTTAAAGTGGAATTAGAATCTACAGCGCCTTCTCTTTCGAATGGTACCAAAATGACTGAAATCCTGTGTGTCAGTCTTGAGATATGATTTTCTGAAATATACGGTTCGTGACACTACACTGTTAGTGGGGTAAATTTTAATTGAGTCTAAAAATCTTTTAAATTGACGAAAACTCAAAATTTAAAGTGGAATTAGAATCTACAGCGCCTTCTCTTTCGAATGGTACCAAAATGACTGAAATCCTGTGTGTCAGTCTTGAGATATGATTTTCTGAAATATACGGTTCGTGATACTACACTGTTAGTGGGGTAAATTTTAAATGAGTCTAAAAATCTTTTAAATTGACGAAAACTCAAAATTTAAAGTGGAATTAGAATCTACAGCGCCTTCTCTTTCGAATGGTACCAAAATGACTGAAATCCTGTGTGTCAGTCTTGAGATATGATTTTCTGAAATATACGGTTCGTGATACTACACTGTTAGTGGGGTAAATTTTAAATGAGTCTAAAAATCTTTTAAATTGACGAAAACTCAAAATTTAAAGTGGAATTAGAATCTACAGCGCCTTCTCTTTCGAATGGTACCAAAATGACTGAAATCCTGTGTGTCAGTCTTGAGATATGATTTTCTGAAATATACGGTTCGTGACACTACACTGTTAGTGGGGTAAATTTTAAATGAGTCTAAAAATCTTTTAAATTGACGAAAACTCAAAATTTAAAGTGGAATTAGAATCTACAGCGCCTTCTCTTTCGAATGGTACCAAAATCACTGAAATCCTGTGCGTCAGTCTTGAGATATGATTTTCTGAAATATTAAGCTCCTGACACTACACTGTTAGTGGGGTAAATTTTAAATGATTTTAAAAATCTTTTAAATTGAGGAAAACTCAAAATTTAAAGTGGAATTAGAATCTACAGCGCCTTCTCTTTCGAATGGTACCAAAATCACTGAAATCCTGTGTGTCAGTCTTGAGATATGATTTTCTGAAATATTAAGCTCCTGACACTACACTGTTAGTGGGGTAAATTTTAAATGATTTTAAAAATCTTTTAAATTGACGAAAACTCAAAATTTAAAGTGGAATTAGAATCTACAGCGCCTCCTCTTTCGAATGGTACTAAAATGACTGAAATCCTGTGTGTCAGTCTTGAGATATGATTTTCTGAAATATACGGTTCGTGACACTACACTGTTAGTGGGGTAAATTTTAATTGAGTCTAAAAATCTTTTAAATTGACGAAAACTCAAAATTTAAAGTGGAATTAGAATCTACAGCGCCTTCTCTTTCGAATGGTACCAAAATCACTGAAATCCTGTGTGTCAGTCTTGAGATATGATTTTCTGAAATATTAAGCTCCTGACACTACACTGTTAGTGGGGTAAATTTTAAATGATTTTAAAAATCTTTTAAATTGAGGAAAACTCAAAATTTAAAGTGGAATTAGAATCTACAGCGCCTTCTCTTTCGAATGGTACCAAAATCACTGAAATCCTGTGTGTCAGTCTTGAGATATGATTTTCTGAAATATACGGTTCGTGACACTACACTGTTAGTGGGGTAAATTTTAAATGAGTCTAAAAATCTTTTAAATCACTTTCAATTATTTGGCAATTTCACACCTTCTGAATTTAATTGTGGGGACCGAAATTTCTTGATCGAAAAGTATTGGAATGCGAGCTAGGTATAGTGAATTCTCAAAATCTTTACCTTTAGTTTATTTTTTGTTTTGAATTGCTTCAAAAAAAAGTTTCCGGGATTCATAACATTATTAATTTCTTTGCGATTTGTTTTTTAGTTTTTTTTAAAAATGAAAACTTTTGCAATCAAATAAGTTCAAAGAAAGTTCAAAGAAGTGGCACCATATCTTTAAGCTTTTTCAGATTTAGAAAATCAAAAATCAAATTTTTTTCGTATTGTTTATTTACCCTCGAATAACAAATTAATCTTTAATTTTTTTGATATTTTTTCTTTAACATTTGACATCGAGACTTTTTCGTTAGATCTTTATAGTAATTATATACGTTCTACAGGAAACAAGAAAAATCGGCGAAAAGCAAGAAAATAACGCAAAACAGGGCGCTAATTGCACATAGACTCCGCCCCCAAATGTTTGTAAATTAACAATAAAATAATTCGTTTTAGAAAATGAATTTTTAAAATATTTCAAAAGAAAATACGAACTGAGTATGAGGTTTTGATTTGTTTCAAGTATCTTTACCGATTCCGTATAGTCCTTCTTTAATGCTTGTAGAAATGAAGTAATATTTCGATGATTTTTGTTTCAAAAATGACTTTATTTTTATATCATCGATAATTCCGAAGACGTATTCATTCCATCGGCTAGTCTCTTTTGTCTTGCCGCCATCTTTCTTCTTTTGCTCTTCTCATCTTTCACCGCTAGCTTTCTGTGATACTCGCGGTATTGCTCCGTGGTGACAGCCGATTTTTTCTTCCCATTTCGTCGTTGCTCCTCCTCCCAATCAGCCAGATGCTTTGCCCACTGTTTCTTCATATCCTCCGTTGTTATAACTCTTGGCGCATCGGGGTTATAAATGCCATACGGGCCGTACGTCGTCGGTCCAGCTGCCTTCAAAACGCTTTTACGATGAAGAATGTAAAAAGTTATTGACATCCCAAGACAAATGACAGTGCAGACGATTGATGTAGCCAATACATACCACCAAAGTGTATTGCTTTTCGGGTGAAATGCACAAAATCCCTGACTTGAAATCTGTCCAAAAAGTAGTGGTTTCTCTGTCGTTAGGCAAAATGTTTCAGCTCCTAAACAATCCGTATTGTTGTCGCATCCCGTCAATTCTGTTTTGTCCGCGGCGATAACAGGCTTCACATCAGTGGACCCCAAATTGTCAACTGAAAACGCTTTTTTTTTTCGAAAAATCGAAATAACTCACATTTATAGCAGAATTTCAATGAAGAACTATTTTTTCCACTTCGATCCAATTTGCCTGAGAATGTCGGGTGATATGCGGCACCACAAAACTCTTCACTGTCCATCTTACAATCCGAATTAGATTTGCATGCTTTCGGTTTTGATTTTTCTTTGTTACTTGTGTCGAAATCTGAAAAGTTTAGTTTTTTGAAACTGAGAAAACTGCATTCCAGGGATCCAGTTTTAAAAAATGCATTTAAAGGGGGGGGGGGGGGCTGAGGGGACGAAATGAATGGTTGAAAAATGACAAGCAGTTACGTGAATAAATTTTCGAAAGCAGCAAACGCACTCCGATGCGAATTTCTATGGTTTTTTTCGATTTTTTCATTTATTTATCAACAATCATCCTTTCATCATTTTCAACCATTTATTTCGTCCCCTCATCCCCCTCCTTTAATTAAATAAAACTAATTTTTAAAAACTAACCTACTGGCAACACTGTCAACGTGTTCTCACTGTAGGCGTATGAGAAAGGAATTGCTAGAAAATTGAATTTTATGATGAAGTTGTAATTCATAGAACATACGACATGCAATAACCTCAGATCCCAACACCACTTTGTACCATTTTTCTGTCACTGTTGATGCACTAGGTCCCCACAAATAAGTAGAGCGCTCCTGCGAATTGAATGCGAGCATTTTAGTTGGGCACAACATGTCAAGTTGTCCTGAAAATTTAGAATCTCTTTCAAATCATAAAGAATTTTTATTACCACAACAAAAAAGTGCATTATCTTTACGATAACATATTGACCCCGTGATACATAGGTCTATACTACAGTCTTGTATGCTTTGTATTCCGTTTGGACACGTTCCTTGACAAATTATCGACGAGACGAAAACCACAAGTACTGTGAATGCGATGCGATATTGATTCATCTGAAATGTTCTTCAATTCATTGAATATTTCCTGAGATGCATGCCTCTACCGTTCAAAGATCACAACGAACTATTCTCCTTGTTTAAATTTTCGAATGCTTTCTTGGAATATATATTTTCCCATTAAATGATCGTGTCTATAATATCTTGTTGATTCTTTGATGGAAGTTCACGTTGAGTTTATATTTTCTTTTCAGAAATCTTAAAATATAAGAAAGTAATGCATCTATTCTTCAACCGAAAGTTTCAAAATGTCGAATTCCAGATTTTTAGGCTTATTATTTACTGAAATTTTAGATTTTTCAGATAATCTAATATATTGTCAAGAATAATTTCTGGCCGCTCGTTTTGCGGAGTGTCGTTGGGAATTTCCTACCAGCGCGACCGGAACGCGCTCAAATTCAAATTTATCCATTGGTCTTGCGCGTTGCGGTCGCGCTGCGAGAAAATTCCCGTTTTCCATTTTTATTTTCAAATTTTCTTAGCAGCGCATTTTCTTAATTTTCGGAACTTTTTAATGCAAAGTTTGGTTAACGTATTTTTGGAGGGAATTCAAATTTATATTCTATTTTTCAAAAAAATATTCGCGTAAATCAATAAAATTCGATTTTTTATAATTTAAATGAGCCTGGGGGCCTAAGCTTTAATATATATATTTTCTCGCTATTCGTTCATTGGTTCAGCATAAAGCCAGTGTGTATTCCTAAAAGTTTCATCCAGGAATATTGAGCTTGCTCAAAGTTATAGCTTTCGAGAAATAAAAATTTCAGATTTTGAGAAATTGAAAATGAAAAACAAAAGTGTTTGTATAAAAGGTTGAAGTGAAATTATGTAATTTTATTAATTTACAATTCGAATTGGTGTCATTTCTAATTATATTTCTCCAAAAGTAAGTTATAAACTTCCAAATTTCGCATTTTTTGGTAAATTTCGTACCCTGGAGGCCCCCATAACTCGTCCAATATTTTTCAGTTTGGAAATATATTATACGATTCAAATTTTATTGTCAACTCAAATATTCTTGATAATGCCAGTCTGTTTTGACCTACCCAGAAAATCTAAGTCTCTCACACAGTCGTGCTATTTTTACTTGCGAACGGTTGCGCTGCGGTCTTTCAGTAGAAAATGGATGATCCAAAATTTTTAACTTGACAATAGTCAATTTTAAGGTGATCATACCTAACTTTTAATTCAATTTAAGAGGGTTTAAGCTCGTTGAATCAGCTTTTCCGCAATTCGAACTTGATTTCAGGCTTCCGGACATTTAAATTCTTAATCAGAACAATCGAAAACCCCACAAAACATTTTTATTTTTACTCAAAATACCATTTCAGACCTGAAATTTTCAATAATTTAATGTGATGCGTGCAATCGCGCTCTACCGAACATTTCAAATTTTGAACGACAGCGGGAGAACACAGAATCGTGTCTCCTTGTCTAACCACACTCTCTCGCTGTTTTTTCGAAAAAGGCGCGATCATCGATTGATTTCTTGTTTCTCCTCCCGTTTTTTTCGAAATTTTCGCTTTTTTCTGCGTTTTTTAAGATTTTCGTTTTGTTTTTGCTGAAATTAGACAGGGGAAGTGGTTTTTTCGATGTATTTTAATTCTTTCGTTTATTTTTTGTGGATTAGTATGCAGAACCGAAGAATTACTAGGAAAATGGACCGAATTGCAAGGTTTTTGGGAATTTCGCAAATTTTATTTGTCATTAGGACGGACAATTTCGAAACTGTTTTGCTTATAAAAGAATTTTTTTAGAAAAAAACCTTTGAAAATGCAAAAAAAAGGCTAAATCAGCACCAAATGAGAAAATTTGTTTGTAATAGGAGTTTTATGTATTTGTTACTCTATTCGTACTTGCGTTCTTCTTATTATTCCTTTCTCTTTTCCGCAAAAATTTGAAATTTTAAATTTTCAGACAAAAATGGAAGACAAAGCGGGCAACATCAAGGACAACAAGCGACAATTGAGCTGGATTTGACAAGCGTGAGTTAATTTTTAAATTAGAAAAAACCCCCTTATAAACTTAGACAAACCGGGCGGAGATTGTAAGATTTAGTCAAAATTTCCCCTTTTTTTCAATTCTAACGAGTCATACTAAGCTACAGTCGGCAAGTAAAGTCCCATGGTTTCCGTGACAAGCTTCGGTACGGGGGGTTACAGGTACCTATAAGCACTCGGAGGAGCCCGACGCCAACACGCTGACGTACCACTGCTGTGGGCGTGCAGATGAGGCAACCCTTTGTGGCGGTGCCGAAATTCAAGGCAGAGACGGGGGTTTCCCGGCGAATTCCAATACCTGGTGACGAAGGCAGCACGCAGACTTTAAACCTAGGTTTCCGGGGTCAAAATGTCCACTTCTTTCTCCACCCAACCGCTCTAATTTTGTTTGGGGGGTTTTTGGGCAAATTTTCGAAGAAATTAAAATATTTTAATAATTTGAATTTTTTTCATCTGACAAATCAATCGATGGACACCGGACAAATCAATTGTGGAGAAGAGCGCCACGGACAACAGCTGTAGACAATTTGTTTGAAATCACAAAGCCTTGACTTTCAATCAATTTGTCTAATTTCAGCAATACCCTAAATCCAATGAGACGAGCAACAAGGAAAACCAATGTACAAAATGGCCAGCTGTGCTGAAAGAAGGGTTTTACAACGCAAAACGAAGTTTGTGAATTAATATTCTCAAATTTCAGTATTCCTTGGGACCAACCATTTGGTGGCCATCAGTACGATTCCAACAACATCTCAAGGGACTTGACACACTGACGAAGATGGCAAACAACCAGCGAGCAACTGCAAAATGCTCGAAGACGATGCTAACGGATGCCGCATGTTGGACTGTCCTCAAAACTATGAAAAATGGATTGTTGCTGCATACCGAGTTTGTTTGGAAGCCTAAGACCTTGACGTTTAATCAATATTTCATTTTCAGCTGTACCGCAGGTTCGAAAATGCCAATGATGCAAATTGCTCGACATTCCAACAACCACAAACGGCCGGAAACCCTTCAAATTAATTGGACAGATGCTGAAAATTGATTGGATTGATTCAACGGCCAACCAGACATCAAGAACATCGGAATCTGGGGGCAGGTGATATTCGGATGGTGAAACGTGGATGGTTTCCGAATACTGACGGTATGTTTGGAAGCTCACGACCTTGATTTTCAATCAATGTTTCATTTTTAGTCGCACCGATGTTTCAACAAGGTCAAAGACAGTGCAAAGTGCTCGACATTCCAACAACAACAACCACAAACGGCCGGAAACACCTCAAATTAGATGGACAAAGCTGGAAATTGATTGGATTGATTCAACGGCCTACCAGACATCAAGAACATCAGAATCTGGTGGCAAGTGATATTCGAATGCTGTCGGCTATTAGATTGTTTTCGAATTGGTGACACGTGGATGGTTTCCGAATACTGACGGTATGATTGGAAGCTCAAGACCTTGATGTTCAATAAATTTTTCATTTTCAGGGTCACCGAAGTTTCAGCAAGCTCAACGACATTCCAAAATGCTCTCAACAATCCAAAAACAACGACATACACCCGGAAACACCTTCCAAAACTACTGACCAACGATTTAAATTGGATTGATTGTGAGGCCTTCCAGACCTCGAGAGTATGTGAATCTGGCGATAAGTGACATTAGGATGTTGCCGAATGTTGGATTGGGTTCGAATTGGTGAAAAATTGATGGTTGCTGAATACTGACCGTATGTTTCGATTCTCAAGACTTTGATTTTCAATCAATATTTCTTTTTCAGTTATATCACAGTTCCAACTATCCCAGCGAGATTCCGATAAACATCCAACAGTCTTCAAATTGATTGGGCATATACTGAAAGTGGATTGGATTGATTGAGTGGACTTCCAAACGACAAGAATCGGCGGAATTGGCTTGGGACATTGATTGGGTATGTCTTTTATTATTAGTTTTGTTTTGGACACTTTCCATGAGAAGGTTAGAGCAAATTTGAAATGTCAGTCCTTAGAACTTTAAAACCGTTCTTGGTATTGTTCTTAAGACTAATTCTGCAAATTTCAGGCTGAAAGCCGGACAATCGTCCCTTGAACAGCAAATCGTGTGTTGATCCGGATGCTTTGAGTACGAGTGACCAAAATCATGGACGATGGGAGGAAACATTGACAATTTGATTCTAATGATGCTTCTTCTGTTGATGGAAAAAGGCGAATGGTGTGCATGAATGCTACGTTGCAATCGAAGATGGTCAGTTGATAGTTGATTCGGTAAAGGTGAGCGTTGTTTATATTTTAAACTTATAAAATTTCGATTAAAAATTGTGAAATCTCTTAAAAAATGCCGGAAAGCTCAGGAGTGGGTTTCAGACAAGGCATAGACACAACTGTTCGTTTCGGTAGAGCGCATTTGTCTCAAATACAATAAAATATGAATATTCTTTCGTCTCGTTGTTATTTAAAAATTTAGTTGTTGGGAAGTTACTGCAAGTGCGCTCTACCTAAACGAATACTCGGCCTACCCTCGACCGGTGAAATTTTTCTTTTGAGCAACCAAAATTCAATTTCTTCGGTAATATCTACATTCGATTTTTTCGAATTTAATTTTTTGGCTCATCTGAAAACAATTTCTGAACACACCGGAGCCCCCTTTAACAATTCTGATTAAAATTTTTTCAGTTTTCTTCCAACAATCCGAAATGCCAGACGATCACCGGCGGAAACTTCGCAGCAGGAATACTGATGAGGATCTAGTTGGATGCTGGAGGATTGATAAATGCCTAATTAATTGCTTTTATTTATTTAGTTTTCGTTTCTAGAGTTGAGAAGCTTCCAGCAGTTGGTATTCTAGAATTTCGGGGGATTGGAACACTCTTCTCTATAAAAGATGAAGAGATTGTTCCATTCTCCAGTTCATTCTAGAATTCCAATAGTAATAAAGTTGCGAACGGGAGCTTCTCAACGCCGTCACCCATTCCAGTGTGTCAGAACATTGGTCAGGTCCGGAACTGTGATCCTCGTGTCAGAAACGAGGTCCGTTCCTAAATTTGTTCTTTTTAGTGGCGTTGTTTATCGGGTTCTGATCTTCTGCTCGCGTGTACTATTCGCTTTTCGTCTATCCGACGGTGTCGTTTCAGACTTGGCTCTGAAATGTGTTCTCTCAGAGTTCGAGATTTTCTGCCGACCTCCGCTAGGTTTTTCTGAATCTAGTTGGTTCACTTGTGATTCTTGTTGTGGACACTTCAGAAAACAGGTGTAGACGGTTCTTGTTGAAGTTCTTCTGTTGTTTAGGATTATTTATTTCGTTCTGATCCGAAAATTCCGAAACTGAAAGTGCCAAAAAATTAAAATGAGCCTAACATTTTTTGAGTCGATGAAAATTCAAAATTTTAAATGGTTTTAGAATCTGCGTCGAATTTTGTAAACAATTTTGTCACCAATAAAGTTTTGAGAGAAATCATTGAACATTCTTACCCCATAATACTAACCGGTCATGCAATTTTTGATTAATATCCACCATAAAGTATGTAATCAAAACATTGTCATGTTTTAGTTAAATATGGTCACCGTGACGTAAAATGCACAAGGTTTGAAAAAAGAGAAACCCGTCAATTAAGTTCGACATACCATTGTAGTCAATAATTTAATTATTCTAACGTTCGCCGTGACGCAAAATTGAAAAACACCCCTTTCCAAATGTTGTTTACCTTTGAGATCCCATGAAAATGGAAATCCAGGTGATTCATATTTTTTCACATTTCTCATGTTTTCTCATTTCTTTTTTCAGAGAAATACAAACACCTGAAATCACAGACCATATTTCAGCTGCAATCAATTTATAATTGGCATCGTTCCAAATAAGTAATAATGTCCCCGTGCCATTTCACATGAAAATGTATAACGACTTGCTGAGAAAATTTTTATATTCAGACATTTGGAACGAAAAACGCGTTTTGTTTTAATGGTGTCGCCTAGGTGACCATCATGTCGAACATGAATTGCAAGAAAAAAAAAAGAAATTTCCTAGTAATGTTCGTGAGAAACAGAAATCTTGAAGAAACTACTTTTTGATCAATTTACAAGGGTAATTAGATATGTTCCAGCAGATAAATGTTCACCGTGACGTAAAAGTGCACAGAAGACAGCTTCCGAGAATTTCGAATGTTCACCATGACGAAAAAGTGCACAGGTTTCGAAACATTGTTCTTCAGTTGGCAGTCAATTATAGGCTTCGAATGTTCACCATGACGCAAAATTACATAGAATTGGATAAAATTCTCAGCTCTTCAATATTCCCATTATTTTCAGAGTTCTAATGTTCGCCATGACGTAAAAATGCACAGAATTCGAGAAAATGTTCAGCTCTTCATTATTCCCATTTTTTCAGAGTTCTAATGTTCGCCATGACGTAAAAATGCACAGAATTCTAGATAATATTCAACATGCCATATTTTCAGAATTCTAATGTTCATCATGACGTAAAAATGCACAGAATTCTAGAAAATGCTCTACTCGTCAATATTCCCATTGTTTTCAGAATTCCAATGTTCACCATGACGTAAAGATGCAGATGCCTATTTTTTCTAAAAAAAAATTCCAAAACTAAATATTGGAAAAAGGTGCTTATCCTGAACCTTTAAAATAAATTCCCAATGTTCACCAAGACGTCAAAAATGCACCAAACCTTTGAAAAATTTGCACTTTTCCAATTTCCCCCCGTTTCCCAGGAACCGAAAAAGTAACTATTTTTATTTCAATGTAGCCCCCAACATACCCTTTCCATAATTTTATTTTTCATCTTGATCATTAAGCCTTGTCAAATGCAACAAAAAAAATCCAATTACTTTCGTTATTAGGCAAGAGCGGGGAAAAAAAAATAACAACTAGGGCACATGAATATGGGGCAGCTGATTGTTTTGTTTTCTGAGAAAAAAAAGGAGTTGCTCAAACAACCCGCCCATTTTTTCTTGTCACTGCTTCTTGATTTTAAGCAGGCGATTTTCAGTCTAAAAATATTATTTTTTTGTCAGCTTCGTATATACGAAAATGGACGAGGTTGATGAGCCTGGAACTGCTGTTATTACGAGGGTTATCACTTTTTTCTTCCCCTATGATTCGAAAGTCGAAGGTAGGTGGTTAATTAGGGGGTAATTAGAAAAAAGTAATTAGAGTAATTAGTGTATATTTAAATTTTAAATTTTTCTTCGACTTAATCTTTATATAAAACAAACAAAAAAATCCGAGAATTAATTGACTTAATTAAATTAACTTCAAATTATCAGAGCAATTAATTTACTAATAAATTAATTTTATTAATTGGTCCATTTTCTAATTTTCCAAACAAACTAATTAGTCAGAAAAGTTCTGATTGATCTAGATTTAAAAAATCATAAATTTGGAAATGAGTAATTAGGAGGTAATTAGCGAAAGTAATTAGAGTAAATAGTGTATATTTAAATTTTTAAATTTTTAAAAATAATTCAATACAATTTTCTTTGTAAAATTTTTCTTTTTAATTAGTCAGGAAAATACATTTGGAAATGACTAATTAGGTGGGTAATTAGGACATGAATTTCAAAAATTCGTATTCTTATTATGTGACGATTAATAGTAATTAATGCATACTCTTTAATTAAAACAAAATTTATTATCGATTGAATATTAATTGATTATTGATTGAATATTAGTGTAATTAACTGATAATTAACTGTGATAAGTCGGACTTTAAAAGCAATTAATTATCAATAATTATAGGACTAATTTTGCGAAAAAATTAAGTAAGCGCTCAACTTTTAAAAATAATAGTTTAAAACTCCAATTATGATAATTATTTAATTGCTAATTAGTTAAATCTGACCGTTAATGATTAATTGATTAATTATATATACTTCAATCGTTAATTAAAATGAACCAATTAGTGAGAGTGGTTCATTAATTGAAATATAATAATAATATTAAATTATCAAAATTTCTTGGGTAATTATTTTAAAAATTCAAATTATTTAATTACACATCAATTATAATTGGCCAATAAAAACCTCTTGCAGAATACTCCAACTGGCACCCAGGCGGTGACCCGCGCGACTTCACCGACGGTCACCCCCACGGCCACGAGACTTGGGGACACGGCCGAATGACAGATCACGGATGGGTAGAATATGACGACCAGGAGATGCAAGATTGGACCACAACTATCCGCGTCACCACTAGTACATCATCATCCATCGCGGGTGCAATTGGAAGCGCGACCCAAGCTTCTTCGACGGAATCAAGCGGGGATGTCGCTTCGGATTCCGCCATGGCGATTTTTCTGGCTTTTTATACTTTATTTTTCGTGGGATCTTTTGTGTCAAATGTTCTTACAGCGGGGGTTATCAAAAAATATCGATGGGTAAATACAAATGCAAATTTTTTGAAATTTTTTCAATCACACTGGTTTCAGGGCATGAAAATGGCACTGCTCTTTCATCTCTGTCTAACCGGTGCTTTTCTCTGCGTCACTAATTCTTTACATTTTGTCGCATCTGGATATCATTTGGTGTCCCGAAGAACGGTTTAGATATTGATCCATATATTTAATAACACCCCAATATTTTTCAGAATGTCCCAATTGTCCTTCAACTCTTCGCCATCTCGGCATGGATTGACCATGCGGT
Organism: Caenorhabditis virilis; assembly: GCA_964036255.1. Classification (NCBI taxonomy): domain Eukaryota; kingdom Metazoa; phylum Nematoda; class Chromadorea; order Rhabditida; family Rhabditidae; genus Caenorhabditis; species Caenorhabditis virilis. The sequence goes on along the minus strand of OZ038416.1, from coordinate 2,474,934 downwards.
TGGATACGCACTACTTATATTTGTCATGTATCTCGCCATCTTTTGCTTCAAATTCTATTGGAGCAACAAAACGCGAAGCACCGATTGGGGACGCTCGAAAGTACTTTATGCGGTTGTATCCGCATGGATCATCGCGTTCCTGTTGGCCGGATTTACTGCGTATTTCCAATGCGACTCGCATTTTGAAAAAGATCAGTGTGTTAGGATTGTTTGTACGACTTCCAATATTTTTTCCGCTATTTTTACTGAGGTAGGGTTTTTGAAAAAAATTTGTTTTTCGAACGGCATTGGCATTTTAAGGTGGACTTGAAAAAAATTCCAAAAAAAACTATTTTTTCTGATTTTTTTCGGAAAAATTGAGATTTTTAAAATTTAACGGGATAGTCTGATAGAAAAAATTAAGGCCTGTCAAATAGTCTATTTCATACAATTTCTGGACTTTTTCTGAATTTTTCTGAATTTTTGAAACGGGCAATATCTGAAAAATGGAACATTTTGTGTATTTTTCAGATTTTTTATGGAATAAATTGAGATTTTTAAACTTTTCATGGATTAGTCTGATAGAAAAAATTAAGGGCTTTCGAATTTTATAGTCAAAAAAATTTTTGGATTTTTTTCTGATTTTTTATGAATTTTTGAAACTGGCAATATCTGAAAAATGGAAAGTTTTTAGTTTTTTCAGATTTTTTTCGAACAAAAATTGAGATTTTTAAAACTTCAACAAAATAATCAAGGGCTTTCGAATGGTGTACTCAAAAAATGTTTATGATTTTTTCCTGAATTTTTATGAATTTTTGAAATGAGCAGTCGCAATATCTAAAAAATAGAAATTCTTATGGGTTTTCAACATTTTCGGTCTTTTGGATTTTTTTAAAATTTCTTTCTGTTCATATTATGATTCTAGAAGTCTTTAGCTATTGAATGATGTATTTTAAAACATGTGTCGATTTTTTTCTGATTTTATATTAATTTTTGAAAAAAAGAATAGTGTGGGTACCTAATGTTCACCACGACGGCAGAATATTTGTTCTTCCAATTTTTAACTCTGAAATCGTATTAAATCAAATTTTCGAATGTTCACCATGACGTAAAAATGCACAGATTCCGAAACTGAAATTTTTTGTTAAGGCTGAAATAAATTTAGCCCGAAATTTTTATAAAGTGGAGCAAATTCAACATTTTAAATGTTGTTAGAAACTAGGTCAAATTTCCAGTACTATTTTCAACCCAAAAGGACCTTATCTTGAGGACCCCATTCTGAAAATGAAAATAAATAGCCTAACATTTTGCAAACTTACATAATCCCGCCCACTTTTCAGCTCCTTACTCGCGTCCGAATCGTCATCCCAATTGTCATTCTACTGACCATTCTGCTCTCCGTCCGCGTTGGATCATCAAAACAACGCCGCGAAAGTTTCACCAAAATCGAAGGAGCTGACACGTTCGGCGATCGTGAGCTTCTCCTCCTGTGCTCCCTTCTATTCCTCATCTATGAAGCCGCCAACATCATTCCGCAATTGCTCGTCTTCTTCTGCATTTCCCCAATGATCTCAGTGTTTTCCAACCATTTTGGCGTGCTTTTATCCACGTTGGCGACACCGATTGCCGTTTTGGCGATAAGTCACAATATGAGAAATCGATGGATGTTGATGTATTCGTGTGGGGCGTCGAATTCGAAGACAGCGCCGAAGGGCAATTTCGCGCATGTCGCGAAAAAGTATCGGGAAAGTGTGGACAGCGGAGAGGATGCTAGTGAATCGAGAAGACAATCGATTTTCTCGCAAGAATTGTCGTCGTCGGGTGCATCCGACAATCAGCGAAAATTGTCGACGATTGCCGAGGAAGCTGCTAACAGAATTGGTCACGTGGAAACGGTGGCAACGGATCATGTGGATGTGAGGTAGGGGGATCTTTTTGAAAAACTTTTTTCAGAGAAAATTTCAATTTAAAAAATCCTAATTTTCATTTTTACAATTTCTAAAAAAACTGAAAATTTTTAGTTTTTAGCATTTTTCAAAAATATCCAGAAAATTAAAAATTTTTTTAAAAATTTAGGCCAAACTTCGAAAAATCGATTTTTTTCGAAAAATTTAAAAAACCAACATTTCACAGAAATTTTCAGAATTTTCAGATATTTTCAGAATTCAGAAAATATCTGTAAATTTCAGAGAAATTCTGGAAATTTTAAATTTTTGAAAAAAAAAAATTTTTACGGTTTCAAAAAAAAATAATTTCCAATTTTTTTCACCTAGTTTAGGGTTTCAACAATTTAAAATTTCCTGAATTTCTCTGAAATTTTCCAGATATTTTAGGAAAAAACCTGGGAAAAAGTTCTAACTTTGAAAATATCGGAAATATCTGAAAATTTCTGTGAAATGTCGTATTTTTTAAAATTTTTCCAAAAAAAATGGATTTTTCAAAATTTGGCCTAAATTTTTGAAAAAACATTTTTTTACGGCTTCAAAAAATATATAGATAGGTGGCTGAAAATTTTTTTTTCAATCGTTTAATGAAACTGCGTTCCAGAATTCGCTGAAATTTTCCAGACATTTTTGAATAGTCCTTGAAACAGTTCTCACTCTGAAAATATCTGAAAATTCCGAAAATATCTGTGAAATGTTGTTTTTTTTATATTTTTCCAAAAAAATCGATTTTTCAAAATTTGGCCTAAATTTTTGAAAAAAATAATTTTTTACGGCTTCAAAAAATATACATAGGTAGCTGAACATTTTTTTTCAATTCTACTTCATCGTTAGAATCTAAAAATTATAGAAACAATTTAAAATTTCCAGAGTTCCTCTGAAATTTTCCAGACATTTTTGAATAGTCCTTGAAAAAGTGCTCACTCTGAAAATATCCGAAAATTCAGAAAATTCAGTGAAATATCGGTTTTTAAAAATTTTCCAAAAAAAAAAATCGATTTTCCAAAAATTTGCCCAAATTTTTTAAAAATTGTGAATTTCTAATATTTCCTGAAAATGTATTTATTTTTCTAGATTCTGAAATTTTCAGAATCTGAAAAAATTTTAATTTTTTAGAAATTTTTAAAAAATTCCAGAATTTTCTGAAATTTTTAAAAAATTCCAGAATTTTCTGAAATTTTTGTCACAAAATTTTCTCGAGCCATTTTTTTCAGAAAACGTCTGGAAAAAAGCATATGAAAAAAAAAACAGCTGAAATTATTTATTAGTCAACAAAAAATTATTTTCAGATCCAACTCCGCACCCTTCGCTCCCCGCCGAAACTCTCTTTTCACTGTCGCTTCCGCAAGCCACGCCCACTCGATAAGCCACGCCCACATATCGAATCGTCGCCACTCGCTGGCGCACGATCTACCGCCAGTTGAGGGAACTAGTCTGAATAAGAATTTGATGCTGAAGGTGCAGGAAAGGACGGAGAAGTTTGGACTACATGGTAGTGGGCCAAGGCTGCCAAATGTACATTTTCATCTACCACAGCATATTTTTGTGCACCATTCACATGAGGGAAGGGTCAAGCCGGCGGAGATTGTGAAATTTTAATTTTATTATTGTCTGGAATTTGGAATATAAAATATTTTTGATTTTATTTAAAACAGAAACAATTCTTTAAATCGGAAATCTCTAATATTCTGAATTTGACGTGGCAAAGCAAGCTTTTGTGAGAAAAAAACGTTTGAAATTCCAATTTAGGGGATTTATAATTATAAATAGCATAATTTGACGCTGTTGGAAAATTATTATTGGAAAATTATTGAAGTTTTGAAACAGAACATTTTTATTTGAAAAAATCGATTTTTAAAATTTTTTTTCCGAAAATCGGCAAAAATTGAATTTTTTAAAATCAAGAGCTTTAAAATAATCATAAATTTATTAGGAACATTAAAAAACTTATGATTCTTAAAAACTTAGTATGTTTTTTTAAATGAAAATTTGTGAAACTGCATTTTTTTCTGGAAAAAATCGAATTTTTTAAGAGAAAAATTTAAAAAATAACGATTTTATATTTTATTTGTATACATTTTTAAATGCTTTTTTTTTATTTGAAAATCTAAATTTTAAAAGAAATGTTTTTTTCAAAAATTGTTTGAAATTTCAAGAAGAATTGAAATAATCGGAGAAAGTCATTAAAACTGACGATTTTATTTTTTTTTAGAAAAAATTTTGAAACTGAAAATTTTTGAAAAATCGAATTTTTTGATGTTTTTTCCGAAAATCGGAAAAAATTGTAAAAAAAGTAAAAATTTTGAAACTGAAAAAAAAATTTTGAAAAAAAAACCAGAATTTTTTGATGTGTTTGAAACTCTAAATTTTTTTCGAGTTTTTTTGACGTTTTTTCCGTAATGGAACATAAAACCAAGCAAAAAAACGATTCTACATTTTTTTGGAAAAAATTTGAAACCGAATTTTTTTAAACGTTTTACTTCAAAAATTTAAATTTTTATGTGACAATTTGGGAAGACTGGAATATTCGCTAATACTGAAAAACAGAAACTGAAATTTTTTGATAACAAAACCTTTAAAAATGCCTTTGATGTTTGTTTTTTTTTTCGAAAATCGGCAAAAATTTAAACTTTTTGAAACATCGAGAATTTTAAAAAGATAAAAAAATGGGCAAAAATTGAAATTCCAATACACACATTGAAAAATAACGATTTTATATTTTTTAAATAAAAATTTTGAAACTGACATTTTTTTAAATTTAAAATTTAAAATCGACAACAATTTGGGAAAAAGGTTAAATGTGGTCTTTTTGAAAAATAATGATTTTCTATATTTTTGGAAAATTTTTGAAACTGAAAATGTTTTTTGGAAAAAAAACCAGAATATTTTGGTTTTTTAAAACTCAAAATTTTTGAAGAAATTTTTGATTTTTTTCCAAAAAATGGGAAAAAATTGAAATTCGAGGAATCGATATTGAAAAATAATGATTATATATTTTTTAAGTAAACATTTTGAAACAGAATTTTTTTTGTTTCTCAGGGGACAATAGCTGTCAAAAAAAACCTATTTTTAAATGTTTTTCGGAAAAAAAATTGAATGTATAATTAAAAGCATTGAAAAATAACGATTTTTTTGAAAAAATTTTGAAACTGAAAAATTTTCGCGTTTTTTGACGTTTTTATCCGTATTTGGCAAGAAAACCAAAGCATTGAAAAATAACGATTCTACATTTTTATTTGTAACCGAATTTTTAAAATATTTTTCTTCAAAAATTGAAATTTTAAAATCGACAATTCGGGAAGAAGGTAATTTGTCCGAATTTATTACGTTTTCATTGGAAAATAATGATGAACATTTTTTTTGGAAAATAAATTGGAAAATTTTTGAAACCGAAATTTTTTTTTTAATTGGTAAAAAATTGAGATTTCGAGAATAATAAAGAACATCATTGAAAAATAACGAATCTATAGTTTTTAGTAAAATTTTTGAAAAATACGCAAAAATTAAAATTTTAAATCAAATATTGATAACAATCTACTGAAAAATAACGATTTCATATATATATTTTTTGAAACTGAACATTTTTTGAGTTTTTTAAAACGTTTTTTCCGTAATGGAACAAAAAAGAAATTGATGATAATTAGTAGTTTTATGGTTCTACATTTTTTAGAAAATTTTTGAAACTGAATTTGTTTTTTGAAAAAAAATACAACTTTTAAATATTTTTCGGAATTATGCAAGAATTGAAATTTCATATCGAAAATAAAAATGCGTGAAGAATAACAATTGAAACAGGATATATGATTCTCTTTTTGAAAAAATTTTGAAACTGAACATTTTTCGAGTTAGTTTTTTCCGTAATGGGCACCAGGGATGGGCGGGAAAGATCTTGATCTTTTCGAATTTTTGGTTTATTTGATTTTTTTCAATTTTTTCTATTAAAAAATTTCCCGAAACTTTTCGGGAAATTTTCGGGACGGGAAATTTCCCGTCACGGTACCGGGAAAACCGGGAAATTATACGCACATATTGTGTCTGCCACACAAAGCCAAATATTGAAAAATAACAATTTTTTAAACGATTTTCTTCAAAAGTTTTTTGAAATTCGTTACCATTGAAAAATAATGATTTGTTATATTTTTTGAAAAATTTTTGAAACAGAATTTTTTTTTTGAAAAGTAAAACCTCGTTCCTATTGAAAATAGGCACAAATTGAAATCTCTATTTGAAAATAAATTTACTATTAAGGAGAATATTGAAAAATTCTAGGTTTGTCCGAAAACCTTTAGAATTAAAAAAAGGAAACATTTTGAATTTTTGAAATTTGTTATTATTTCAGAAAATTCCGAGATTCAAAAAATTGGCAAATTTCGTTCCTATATTAAAAATAACGTTTTTATATTTTTTTCTCGAAAAAATTTTGAAACCGAATTTTTTGATGTTTTTTTTTGAAAATCGAGAATTTTAAAAATATCGTTAAATTGGAAAAGATTAACATATTTATGAATCGATTTTTTTAAAAGAAAAATTTTGAAACTGTTAATTTTTTGAAATTATGCAAAAATTCGTTCGACAAAATTGAAGGCATTGACTGTATTTTTTGGAAAATTTTTGAAACTGACATTTTTTAAAAAAAAAACACTTTTTCCGAAAATAGCCAAAAATTGAAATGTCTAAATTTGAAAATTTACTGTTAAGGAGAATATGGAAAAATTCTAGGTTTGTTCGAATTCAAAAAAGGCGAAAATTTTAATTTTTTAAGTTTTTAAATTTTTTTTCTCGAAAAAATTTTGAAACCGAATTTTTTTTTCTAAAAATCTCAAAAATTGAAATTTTAAAATTTTTTTCAGAATTTTTTAATTCTAAAAAAATCCCAGTCAGTTTCAAATTTTCAGATCAAAGTGAGTTGATTTTTCAAAAAAAAGCGCTCATTTCATCTGTTTTAAAAATTCTAAAAATATCATCAAAAATCATACGACGGAAGTATGACGTCATCAAAACCAGATATTGATTTGATAAATGATTATTTCCGTTTTTCGATGAAATGAAGATATGAGGGGGGAATATTATATTTATATTCATGAAATTGAATTTGATTGATAAATCAGTGATTATTATTATTATCATAATACTTTGATGTTGGTCGCTTTTGTTTCGGGGTGTTCATATTCACTTAAAAGTTCCACATTTTTCACGTTTAGGAAATTTTTAATGTAAATTTTTGTAATCTGAAAAAAATTGAATTTTTCTTATAATTATTTTTAGAACAAATATCAGACAAAAATAGAAATTCTAGAATTTTTTGAAAAAAATTTGAAACCGTTAAAAAAAATTTTTTTTTTGGAAATATAACATTTTCAGAATTTTTAAGGAAAAAAAATACGGTTTTAAAATTTTGACTAAATGTAAAAATTTTTAATTCCGGGAATAGGAGTATAGGTCAATTGATTGGAAAACCAAAAGATTTTCTGACAAAAAGATTTTTCGACAAAAAGATTTTCGACAAAAAGATTTTCGACAAAAAAAATGTTTGACAAAAAGATTTTTCGACAAAAATATTTTTTTTTCAAAAGAGATTTGCACTGTGCAAGCACGCTCAACCGCACCGTTTTTTCCTCTTTTGTCTGCGTCTCTCAACGCCAACCGCCAGAGCTAGTGCGAGACGCAGACAAAAGAGGAAAAAACGGTGCGGTTGAGCGTGCTTGCACAGTGCAAATCTCTTTTGAAAAAAAAATCTTTTTGTCGAAAAATCTTTTTGTCAAAAATTTTTTTTGTCGAAAATCTTTTTGTCGAAAATCTTTTTGGCGAAAAATCTTTTTGTCAGAAAATCTTTTGGTTTTCCAATCAATTGACCTATACTCGGGAATAGACGTGGACTTCGTTTTACCGCAATTTTTTAAATTTTTTAAAAAATCACCGTTTCAAAATTTAGCTGTAAACTTAAATTGAAGCTGGTGAAAGTAGCTCCATTAATTTAAATTTTTCAAAATTTTTTAGAATTGAAATCATCTTCTGTAATTATTCCCAGAATCATTTCTTAAATACATATTTTAAATAATAAACGAAGAATTAAGGAAAAAATAAAAATTCTAGAATTTTGACAAAATTTTGAAGCAGTTAATAGTCGATGTCTGAGATTCTCGACATCAGGCCTATTGGCTATGTCACAGTTGCATCAACGTGAAGCTAGGATCTTGATATTTTACATGGAGGGTACCTAAGTCCCTCTTAGAGAAAAAATACATAATTTATTTGGCCACGCCCCCTTTGACCTAGTGAAAAAAATCCGGGTGGTCCCAAAATCGAAATTTTTAGTTTTAAAGATAAAGTCAAAATCTCTTCGGGAATGGATTACCCGCACATTTTTGAGTATTTTTCATGTTGACACCTAATTTAGAGCTTGTCGGCATCATGTCGAAAATTTGATTTTTCTGAAAAAGTGGTCCAAATTTTCCAAGTTCAGTTTTCTGATTTTTTTTACAGCGGACAATATTTAAAATCTCTTAAATTTCAATTGAAATCAGTGATTTTTTATTCTTAAATATTTGCTAAACTTTAGAAAATTATTATTTTTCTGAAATTCCGACTTTTTGACTGACTAGCAGTAAGTTTTCAAAAAAATAAGAACTTCTAGAAAAAAAGTATGTTTTGCTGTATTAAATTTTTAAAAAATTAAATTTTAGAATAATGTGAATTTTGAAACGGCAAAAATTTTAAGAACAATTAAATTTTCCGTTTCAAAATTCAAAGTATTCTAAAATTCTGAAAATGGGACTATGGTCTTTCAGTGTATTCATGTAAATTTGATTGATAAATCAGTGGTTATCATTATTATCATAATACTTTGATGTTGATCGCTGTTGTTTCACATTCACTTAAAAATTTCACATTTTTCAAGTTTAGGAAGTTTTTATTGTAAATTTTTGTTATCTGAAAAAATGGAATTTTTCTAATAATTATTTTTAAAACAAATGTCAGTTTTTTAAATAGATCACGAAGTGAAAATTAAAAATTCTAGAATTTCTTGAAAAAATTTTGAAACAGATTTTTTTAAAACATTTTTTTAACATTAAAACATTCAAATTTTCAGAATTTTTAAGGAAAAAAATACGGTTTCAAAATTTTGATTTATTTTTAAATATTAAATTCCTTATATTTTCAACTTTTTCAATTTTTTTTAAATTAAAAAAAAAATCAGGGTTTCAAAATTTCGCTAAAAACTTAATTTAAAGCACAGGTCTGATAATGGACGAAAGAGTTTTAAAAAAATTTTTAGTATTGAAAATAATTTTCTGAAAAATATGTAATTTTCCTTTTCCAGTTTTGTGAAATAATCCGAAAATTAAAAAATCTTGAATTTTTTGAAAACATTTTTTTAAAATATACATTTTGCTGGAAACATTCGCATTTTTGAAATTTTTTGAATTTTTTAAAAGAATTACGGTTTCAAAACTTAGCTGGAAACTTAAATTGAAGCTGGTTTCCGATGGGTCTCTCGTGCCTTTGAATTTGAGTTTAAACTTAAAATAACTTTAAAACAAATTAAGTTTTCAGCTAAATTTTGAAGCCGGGAAATTTTCAATAAAAAAAGTACAAAAAATGCAAATTTGTTACATTTTTAAAAGTTTTAAAATAGTTATTTTTAAATTCAATCTCTAAATTAAATGAGACAATAACTTTTTTTGGAAATTTTCCAAAATTTTGAAACGGAATTTTTCAAAAATTTTAGAATTAATAATTTATTGCTAAAATACTGGAAATGGGCTAGATATTCTAGAAATTTTGCAATGAAAACGTACTTGAAATTTAGGTTTTTTAAACGTTTTTATTGTCAACTTAAACATTTTGGATCATCCATTTTCTACTAAAAGACCGCAGCGCAGCCTTTAAAAATAGCACGACTGATTTAAAAATAGCACGACTGTGTGAGAGACTTAGATTTTCTGGGTAGGACAAAAACAAACTTGCATGATCGAGAATATTTGAGCTCACAATATAAAAAAGTAGGAAGTTCAGAAAAAAACACTTTATTTTAAATATACATATAAATATTCGGTTTCAGTGATTATTATTATCATAATACTTTGATGTTGGTCGCTCTTGAATCTGAGTGTTCACTTAAAAGTTCCACATTTTTCACGTTTCGGAAATTTTTTCTGTGTACATTTTTTTATCTGAAAAAATGGTATTTTTCTAATAATTTTTTTAAGACAAATGTCAGATAAAGGGAGCGAAAATTAAAAATTCTAGAAAAAAATACAGTTTCAAAATTTTTATTAATTTAACAATTTTTAATTACGGGAATAGACGTCTTCCATTCATGTTGTCTTAATTTTTTTTTAATTTTTTAAAAAATCACGGTTTCAAAATTTAGCTGAAAACTTAAATTGAAGGTGGTTCCGATCTCGTTAAGTATTGTAATCCAATTTTCAGTATTGTAAAATTCTGAAAATTGACCAATTCTTGTTGTATTTCAATGTATTTATGTGAATTTGATTGATAAATCAGCGATTATTATTATTATCATAATACTTTCATGTTGGTCGCTTTTGTTCCGATGTGGTCATACTCACTTAAAAGTTCCACATTTTCCAAGTTTAGGAAATTTTCAGTGTAAATTTTTTTTATCTCAAAAAATGGAATTTTTCAAATAATTATTTTTTAGTTCTTGAGTTTTGAAATTTAAAAAAAAATGTATACATTTTGCTGAAAACAATCGAATTTTTGAAAAAAAATTTCTGAAAAATTTCCCGGTTTCAAAATTTAGATGAAAACTAAAGTTGAAACTGATTTCCCATGCCGCTCTATTAGTCTTTAACTTTTGATTTTTTTTTAGAATTTCGCTATGACACTTAAAACTAATTCAAAATATTTTTGGTCAAACTATTACAAATTGAGCGCTTTTTCAATTTTGCCAGTCCAAAAAATACAATTTTGTTAAATTTTTAAAAGTTTTGAAACTGTAATTTTTAAATTCAATTTATTGCTTTTAAATGAAATGAAATAACATTTTTGGAAATTTACCAAAATTTTGAAACCGGAATTTTAAAATTAATAATTTATTGCAAAAATACTAAAAATGGGCTTGTAATTCTTGAATTTTGCAATGATAAATTTCTTTAAATTTCGGTTTTTTTCCTTTTTCAGAAACTTAACTAAAATATGTAAAAAAGTGAATAAAAATGCACAAATTTAATAGATGGCCTAGGAACCCAAACTATCGCGGACTAGAAACCAAAAAGATGGAAAAAAACAACAGTTTTCTAAAAAAAATTAACAATCATAAATTTTTCATTTTCCCAATTTTTTCATATTTTTAAAACTCCCGATTGATTTTTAAAAAATTTCAATTTTTGGCGATTTTCGAAAAAAAAATTTCAAAATTATTCCAAAAAAAAAAATTGCAAATCATTGTTTTTTTTTAAAAAGAACACTCTCATACCCTTTTTCCCAAAATGTTGTTGATTTAAAATATTCTATTTAAAAAAAAATTTTCAGTTTCAAAATTTTTTCAAAAAAAATAAAATCATTATTTTTTAATAATTTAATTTGTCTTTTCCGATTTATTGATATTTTCCCGATTTAAAAAAATTCAATTTTTGACGGTTTTCAAAAAAAAACAAAAAATTTCAGTTTCAAAATTTTTCCAAAAAAAAAAAATAAAAAACTGTTATTTTCCAATAAGCCATGGTATTTCAAAATAAAAAAGTTATACTATTAATTATTATAAATCCCCGAAATTGAAATTTCAAACGTTTTTCTCACAAAATCCGAAAGCTCCTGGCCTTGCCACGTCAAATTCAGAATATTAGAAAATGCAATAAATTGTTGAATTAAAAAAAAACAGTTCTGTTTTAAAAAAAAAAACAATTTTAATCCAAATTTTTCACCTTTTCAAAAAAAATTCTAAAAAATTTATAATTGAGAGAAAATCGTTAACTGGCAATTCAATTTTTTAATTTGATTTTGAAAAATTCATGCGAAAAAATTATAATCGATTAAAATTATTTTTTAACAATTAATTTCGGTTTTAAATTCGATTTTAAGAGATTTCTTTAAACCGTATTATATTTTTTAGAAATTTCATTTTCTATTTAAAAAAAATTTTCAGTTTCAAAATTTTTCCAAAAAAAAAATTAAAATCATTATTTTTTAATGATTACGTGGTTATCTTTTCCGATTTATTTTTTTTAAAGGGGGCTGAGGGGACGAAATAAATGCTTTAAAAATGATGAAAGTATGATTGTTGATAAATAAATGAAAAAAAAATCCAAAGAAAAACTCGAAAATGGCGAAAAAAAACTCGAAAAATCCGAAAAACAACTCATACCCCCCTCTCTTCGCCCTAATGGCCGAAGAAACGGTTTTGGTTTTCTAGGCCGCTTCTTTTTTCTCGGCCGCCTAATTTTATTTTTTGAAAATATTTTTTTAACATAATTTTTTATACATTTCTTTTGAACGTTTATTTTTTTAAATACTCTTTTATAGAAAATTTTCTCTAAAAAAAAATTGGAAAGTAAAGAAAAACAAGATAAAAAAATAGGCGGCCGAGAAAAAAACAAATGGCCTAGAAAACAAAAAGCGTTTCTTCGGCCATTAGGGCGAAGAGAGGGGGGTATGGTTTTTTTGGATTTTTTTCATTTATTTATCAACAATCATACTTTCATCATTTTTAAACCATTTATTTCGTCCCTCTCACCCCCCCCCCCCCCCTTTAATTCCCCGATTTTAAAAAAAAATTCAATTTTTGCCGATTTCAAAAAAAAAACATTTTCAGTTTCAAAATTTTTCCAAAAAAAAATACATATTAAGCAGTTATTTTCCGATATTAAACGAATTGTAAAAAAATATACTATTTATTATTATAAATCCCAGTAATTGAAATCTCAGAAGTTTTGCTCACAAAATCCGAAAGCTTCTGGCCTTGCCACGTCATATTCAGAATATTAGAAAATGCAAAAAATTGCTGAAAAATTGCCAACCTTTAAAAAAAAGGTTCTGTTTCAAAAAAAAACAATTTTATTCCAAATTTTTTACCGTTTCAAAAAAAAATTCGAATAAAACTTCATAAACTAGAGAAAAGTCAATATTTTCATAGCAATCGAATTTTTCATTGGATTTAGAAAAATTCATGTGACAAAAAAAATTCTAGAAAAAATTCTAATCGATTAAAATTATTTTTCAACAATTAATTTCGGTTTCAAAATTCGATTTTAAAACATTTCTTGAAACCGTATTTTTTAAAAGAATTTCTCGAATTTCCAGAAATTTCAAAAAAAATTTTAAAAATCCCCGTTTCCAAAAAAAAATTTTTTTTTAATTTTGAAAATTTTTTCAATTCCATAAAAAAATTTGAAAAAACAATCGATAATTCTAATATTTTGAAAATTTTGTTTTCGCGCTCATTCTCTCTTCAAAATGAGCACTTACTAAAATCTGAAAATTCCAGATTAACAAAATAAAACTTTGAACATCCCCCCCCCCTTTAAAAATGCATTTTGTTGCCTTCCAAAAGACCAAAGAATTCTCCCCCCAAAAATTAAAAAAAAAATAGAAATCCTTATCTTTTCCAAAGGTTTATTTTTTTTTCATTTCAGAAGGTTCTTCGTGTTCTTCCCCTTATCAATCCATCATCAATTTTTTTTGTTTTAGTTTGATCATTATCAATGTTGTCATGATCAGTTTTCGTTATTTTTAAGGTTTTTCTGGGTTGCGATTGTTTTTAGAGTTTTTTTCCCGATGCACCCCAGAAGCTCAGACATTGGTCACCTATCTTTGAGTTTTGGAACTTCTCTCGTTCTCTCCTCGTCTCTGCGTCTCTCAATGTTTCGGCACTCTCTCGCCTAACAATGTGATCTGATATATAGGATAGAACAAATGTTTCAGAGGTCACTTTCTATATTTATATATTTTTTTGCCGTAACGAATCGTTTTCTATGTTAATCATAAATTTTTAATCAAATTTTTGAAACCGTAATTTTTTTAAAATTTTGGAACACTTTTTCGATAAAATTTCAATTAATTTATGAATACTACTCTCTTATTTACTAGGATCCTAATATTAACTAGGAGGGTCCAATTTAAAAATTATTAGGATCCACCTAGTCCACAACAGTTTCCGAAATTATGAAACAACATTTTTTGAAATAAATCGATAATTTTTGAAACCGAAAATTTTTTCAGAATTTTTGTAAAAACCGTGTTTTTTTTATTTTTGATTTGCAATCAATTATTTTAAACATCGGAAAATTGAACATTTTGAAAATATAAACAATTTTAAAAAATTAAAAATTTTTGTGCTGAAAATCTGAAAAATCGTCGAATTTGTTACCGTACTTGTATTTTTAACATTTCTTGACTTTACACACAAATATTGTATTTATCTTGAAACTGATTTTTTACCATTTTTAATGAAAATATGGTTTTTGATCAATTTTTCAGATTTTTCAGATTTTTAAGTTGAGTTTTGTTTTTCAACTCAAATTTTTTTCTTTACTAGAATCCTCTTATTTCGAAATAACAGGGATCATATTTTGAATTGACTAGGATCCTACTATTAAATTTATATTATCATATTTTAAAAATTACTGGGTCCTATTTATTTTCAAAATAACGAGGATTCTAATTTAAATTGACTAGGATCCTACTTTAAAGGAGGAGTTTAGCTAATAAATGTACCTTAAATGAAAATAGACGTCATTCTCATTCCAAATCTATTTTTGAAATTTTCTAAAACCACTTAGAAGCCGAGAAAACACGCCTCAAAACAATGGCCTAGAAAAAGTGTTCCACCTGGCCGAAGTTTTTCCTATGAGCTTTCTTTGGTGTTTCGTTAATAAATAGTTATGAGGAATGCTTATATTAGTCCATTTTAATTCATGCTCTTAAATTTTTTTTTGGATTTATCATGCCCGCGGACTAGTTTTCGCCGGAGGACCCTTTTTCTAGGCTATTGTTTTGAATGCTCATTTTCTCGGCTTCTAGGTGGTTTTAGAAAATTTTAAAAACAGATTTGGAATGAGAATGAAGTCTATTTTCATTTAAGGTACATTTATTATCTCTGTAAACTCCTCCTTTAAGAGCACGATCCTAGTAATTTTAAACTGGGATAATGTTAATTTTAAAATAGGATCTTTTTCTATAGTTAATTAATGCTACTGGCATAAAAATAGACGTCATTCTCATTCCAAATCTGTTTTTAAAATTTTCTAAAACCACCTAGAAGCCGAGAAAACGCGTCTCAACACGACGGCCTAGAAAACGTTTGGAAAACTAGTCCGCGGGCAGTTAACGTGAAAAATCTTGAAAAATGCAAAAACATAAGCTAAAATGGACTAATTTGAGATTTTTCCATAAATATTTATGAATAAAACATGCAAAAAGATCAATTTAAAAAGTTCGGCCACTTTTTCTAGGTCATTGTTTTCAAAGCTCATTTTCTCGGCTTCTAGGTGGTTTTAGAAAATTTTAAAAACAGATTTGGAATGAGAATGAAGTCTATTTTCATTTAACGTACATTTATTATCTCTGTAAACTCCTCCTTTAAGAGCACGATCCTAGTAATTTTAAACTGGGATAATGTTAATTTTAAAATAGGATCCTTCTTATTTTAAAATAAGATGATCCTAGTAAAGAAACAATTTGAGTTGAAAAATAAAAATCTAATTCAAAAATTTATTAGAAACTTGAAAAAATAATTCGGTTTCAAGATAATTACAATTGCTGTGTGTAAAATACGGGAAATGTTGAAATGTGACATAAGGAAAATTCAACGATTTTTCAGATTTCCAGTACAAAATTTAAAATTGAAAAAACTTTCAAAATTTTCCGATTTTTTTTTAAATTGATCGAAAATACTTACATTTTAACCGTGTTCGGTTTTTAAAAAAAATCTGAAAAAATTTCGGTTTCAAAAATTATCGATTTTTTTCAAAAAAAAATGTTTTCATTCCGAACATAATACATAAAAACAAACATAAAAACAGTTATTTTTCTAGGAGAACTAGGAGGATCCTAATAATTTTAAAACTGGATCCTCGTAGTTAAAAATAGGATCCTAGTAAATAGGATTGGATTTTCCCTAATCACTAGAATCCCTGGTATTCCCTGAAGAAATTCCGTTCTACAGTAATCCTTCAAAAAACCAGTTATTTAACAGATTGCAAGTACCCTTCGTCATTTAGTTTACAATACTCAAACCCCTACCCGCCAAAAAAAAATGTCCAATTGGAAAGATGTCATGATCCAGGCCCTTTGCCATGTATGCCTTCAATATTACACTACCCCCCTTTTTGTTCACTAGTTATTTTACTTACCACCGCCATCAGTAAAAAAATCGTCCCCCCATGTTTTTTGGTTGTAGGTTCCTTATTTAATAGTATTTAGTTGTCATATCATGTTTGATCAATGTGGTTGACATATTAGACTTTCTTTTCTAGTTTTTCGTCCTTATCAATCCGACAGTGTTTGTTTCTTTTTTTTAACGATTTCTGGGTATGTATGTTTTTTTTTTCTTGGCGTTATTGGGTAATCGTCATTATTTTTCTTGTTAGTATCTTTTGTATGAGATATCTAATCAGTCGAGACAATATTCGCTCTTTTTTTTGTTTTAGCCGCTCGTTAAAAATCTTCAATTAGTCACATGAATTCAGAAAAGTTGAAGTCAAAAGTTTGAAACTGTATTTTTTTTTCTCTGCAAATAATTGGACACTTTCGATGAAAAATATAAGATTTTGTACAGAAAAAATTGAAGTTTTGTTAAATGAAATTTATGGAGCTTGAAAACCGCTTTAAATTGATATATTGCTCATTGAAATTGGCTAACATTCAGAATAGTTATAGCGTTTTGAAAATGCATGGTTTTTTGATCCAAGTTGGTCAATTTCAATAAATTTTATACTATTTGAAAGGCGAATTTCTGAATTTTATTTAAAAAAATTTAAAAATTGTTTTAACTCAAGTTAAAGGTCTGAAAATCAGTTTTAAAATGATATATTTTTCACTGAAAATGGTTAACATTTAGCCGAAATATAGCACTTTGAAAATGCATTGTTTCAGGGTTCAAAAATGGTCAATTTCAATAAATTTTATACCGTTTTGAAGAGAGATTTTAGAATTTTAAGAACAAGATTCAAAAATCATTTCAATTTAGTTTTAAAAATATGAAATTTAGCTTTAAAATAATATATTTGTCATTGAAATTGGTCAACCTTGAGCCGAAATATAGAGTTTTGAAAATGCTTGTTTCTGAGCCCAAGTGGGTCAATTTCAATAAATTTTATACCATTTTAAAGATAACTTTTTGATTTTTTAGAACAAGTTCTAAATTTTGTTTCAATTTAGTTTTAAAGATATGAAAATTAGCTTTAAAATTATGTATTTGTCATTGAAAATGGATAACTTTCAGAATAGTTATAGCGTTTTGAAAATGCATTGTTTCTGGGCTCAAAGTGGGTCAATTTCAATAAATTTTGCACCATTTTAAAAGGGTATTTCAGATTTATATTCAACCATTTTTTACAATTATTTTAACTCAAATTAAAGGTCTGAAAATCATCTTTAAAATGATATATTTTTCATTGAAAATGGTTAACTTTTAGCCGAAATATAGCGCTTTGAAAATGCATTCTTTCAGGGCTCAAAGTTGGTCGATTTCAATGAATTTTGTACTATTTTAGAGGGGGATTCTAGCATTTTATTGGCATATTTATAAACCATGACCCGAATTAGGTTTAAACATCAGAAATCCAGCTTTAAAATGATATATTTTTCATTGAAAAATATTGATTTTTGCTGGAGTTACAGTAATTCTAAGGAGTTGTGCTTCTGGGCTCTTAAACTACCATTATCTAGAAAAAAAATTTAAATTAAATTTATTATCCTAACAAATTTTACAAATTCTTTTTTATTTCGAGTTTTTATCCAAAAATAATCTAATTATTGATTTTTTCAGAAATTCAACCGCCCCCCGAAATTGCTTCAAAAGTTGATGGCAACTAACGAAGTAAAAACCACCGAAAATGTTGAACTACGTGAGCCTTTTGGCAGAACTTCGCGAGATGCGATAAGCAATGAAGTTGTTGGAAAGGTTTGTTTAAAAATCTCCGAATTTCTGTTATTTTTTCCAAATTCTAAAGTTTTTCAGAAATTTTTAAGATAATCGCAATTTAGGCATTTTGCTCATTATTTTCAAAAAAAAAAATTCTGTTTCATAAATTTGAAAAATTCTAATTTTTTTCAAAAAAAATCGTTTTGGTGTTTCTTTCGTATCATTCTGAACATGAAAAACTGGAGTGTTAGAAACATGACATTTTTTTCATTTTAGAAAAATATTACTGTTTCAGTTTTAAAAAAATGTTTTCATTCGATTTCAAAATTATTGTTGCTTTGTTCGGATTTTCAGCATCAGATTAATTTAAATTTTCAGAATTTCAGAAATATTCAATTTTTTCGGTTTTTTTTGGAATTCAGCTGAAAACCGAATTTTTAAAAAATTTTCTGCAATTTTCAACATTAAACTTTTTTTTTGAAATTTTTCCAGAAAATTCCAGAATTTTTTAAATATTTTTTCCAAATGTTCAACATTTTTAAAAATCGCTGAAATTTTGATTTTTCTTAAATTATTCTAAAAATCTCAGAATTTCAATTTTTCAGAACTTTTCAGGATTTTTTGACATTTTCAACTTAAAACTTGTTTTTTTGAAATTTATCTGAAAATTTCAGAATTGTTGAGTTTTTCTGAAATTTTCAACTTTAACACATTTTTTGATTTTTTCTGAAAATCCCAGAATTTTTGGTTTTTTCTGAAATGTTCATCCTTTTTTTGACAATTTGTGAAATTTTTCTGAAAATCTCCGAATTTTTGAGTTTTTTTGAATTTTTCTGAAAATCCCAAAATTTTAAATTTATTCTAATTTTCCCCCATTCCAGGATCTTCGCCACATCCTTGACATTCTAAAAATCACCCCGGCGACAACAACCCCATCCACCGAGCTCCATACCCTCTTCTCATCCTGCCTCGACGCCTTAACTCAAGCGTGGAAAAAGCGTGACTCTCAATCTGAGATCGCTTTTAAGGGTCTTCTACTAATCCTGGAATATTGTTTGAGCCACGTTTTTGATGCGAATCAATGCTTCGAGACCTTTGTCTCATCCCTTGGTTATAACACCGTTCAATTTTGGAGATCCTCCACCAATTACATCTTCGATTCGGATCTTTCAAGAGGCACGAAGTTCCGTGATGCACTACTTTTTTCGCTGACACTTTATGATGTGAATACCGGAAAAAATCGATTGAGGTTTGTTGGATTTTTTTTGAATTTTGGAAAAAATTTCTGTTTCAGAATTTTTAAATTTTTAAAAATGTTTCATAAAACATACTGACGGGTAGAAATATCGTGCTGGTACTGAAATTTCAAAAAAAATTGTTTTTCAGATTTTTTCGAGAAAAAACGCAATTTTTAAATTATTTAAATCGATTTTTTCAAAAAAAAAAACTCCGTTTCGAAATGTTTTTATTTATTAGAGCCAACATAAATAACACGATTAATAACACATTTAGTCAACGTAAAAGCGTAGCATCGTACTGGAATTTTTCAAAAAATTGATTTTCGAATTTTTTTCAAAAAAAAACGCCGTTTCGAAATTTTGTTTTATTTTTTGGAGCCAGGAAATTTTATTCTCCATGCCTCGCGATTAGCCAGATTTTTTCCGAATTTTTTTCAAAATTTCAGAAAATTCGATTACTTACGCTTGATCTTTGTTTAGTGTAAAGCATTTTAAATCTAAACAAGTGCCTTTTTATTCTGGGTACCTAATCTGCAAAAAATTTCGAGAAATTAAGAAAGTTAAATTTTTTGTTAGAAAAGTCAGACGTCTTCTTTTTCAGAGAACTCTACGCAGCGGTGCCAGGAATCCGAAAATCACTGCTCGGTGTGCACGCAAAACAATTTGGGGAGAGATTCCATCACTTGCAGAAGAAATTATCGAGATATGGGTCGCATTCGTCATTGTGTAGTGTTTCAGACAATGAGAGTGATGTTGAAGATGGTACTTTTTTTGAAATTTGAAGGGGTGATCCAATTAGGATCTAATCTGAATCGGATAGGATCGGATCAGGGGCTAATTAGTATTTCAAAGTTTTCCTTTAAAAAAATATAGGCTCCACATTTTTTATACAAAAAAAAATCGTTGTTTCGATAAATTTGGAAAATATATGATGAAGCAAGGATTTAAGAAACTCACAGTTATCGATCGAAATAGATTCTTGAAAAAATCGATAATTTTTTAATTGAAAATTTTGTTTAAAAAAATTTCAAAATTCTATAAAATTGAATAAGTTCAACCCTAAATCTTGAAAAAAGTGTTTTTTCTAAAATTCACAAAAAATTACTGTTTCAAAAAAAACACGTAAATTCGCGCGAGAATCTCAACAATTGATATTTTCGGATTCAGTGAATTTAAATTTCAACCTGAAGGACATCTTGTCAGTTAGGTAAGGTCAATTTAACTGACCCATTGCCTTTAAAATAACTTTTTAAAAAACCCCCTCAAAATGTTATTTTATTCAAAAAATACGGTTTCGAAAATATGAAATCTGAAAAATTTAGAAAATCCCAAATTTATATCAAAGAAGCTTTGGTGTACTTCCCTTGTAATCTATATTGTTTATAATTTCATTAAAATTTTGGAAAACCCGAAATTTTTCTAATTTTTCCTAATTTTCTAAAAAAAATGGAATAATTTATTTACACACAAAGGGGTTTTCAATTTGAAAATTACTAAAACTAAATAGATTTTTCTATATTGACCATTTTCATGCTCAAAACAATTTTTTGGCTTTTTGCTGCCAATAAGAAAGTTGTTGCCCTTAATGAGAGCTTTCTAATAATATAAATATGTGCTCATAATTCGTAAAATGAGCAAAGTTATAGCTCGTCAAAGTTTTCAGTCAAAACGGGGAGCTCCCCGGCCTAGAGCACGATAATTTCACTAATTTTCAGGTCATAATAATCGATCCAATACCCATAGTGACAATGAAAATGAGGATGAACAAAAAGTGCCAAGTGGTGGACTAGCGAGTTCTCATTTTTCGGTATTTTTGAAAAATTTAGGAAAATCCAACATCCCTGAAATTTTCAGCAACGAGTGATCAATGTTTCGAACGCTCCACCGGTTTCACTGAAACGCGAAAAATCCGGAGATTGGGAGATTAAACAAGGGTAAGGATCTTGAAAATAGAGTCATTTTCCGATTTTTAAAAAAGAGTTTTTTAGCTCCGGAGGTCTAGTGGCCTGTGTCGACCCGGTAATGTCGAAAGATCGTGAGAACGTCTGGCTAGCGAATCTCGGCATGAATATCAATGACCGTACCAAAAAACGGGACTCCGTTGGATCGATGAATGACATCGCACCGGCCACAAATACCCTAGGTCTTCCCTTAATCAAGCAAACGATAGCCGAGGTGTTTTTCCATGTGTTGGCGGATGATGATGATGATGAAGCGGCAAGTGAGAAGCAGAAGAAGGCTAGTATGGAGATGTCATTGTTGGGCGTTTTGAATAATTATAATCGGGGGAATTATAAATTGAATCCGGTTGTCGTGCAAGAGGATGATTATAATGTTTATTATGGAGGGATTAGTAATGGTAAGTAAGAGTTGATTTTTATTGAAATTTTAATTTGTAGTTTGACATTCAGAGCAGTTTTAACTATTTTTTAAAGGTTTCATTGATTTATTGATTCGAATTCTGAGAGAATCTGAAATTTCAAGCAAAAAATCAGAATTTAAGTGATTAATTGAGCAAGGTCCAAATATTGGAAAAGAATGGAAATTAATTGAATTTTTGTAACAGCAAAATTTTTGAAAATACATAATAAAATGGAACGTTTCAATGTAATTTAATATTCAGGCGATTTTTTCAGATTTCAAAATTGATTCTTGAAACTGCATTTTTTTGAAAAAAAAAAGTTTCCACATTATTATTCACATAATTATTTTATTTCAAACCGTTAGGAATACTGACACGAAGTATTTTAATTTTAGAATATAAATTCATTGAAACAGTGAAAACTCTGGATTCTGAAAGTTGGTCTGGTGCGAAAATTTTCGGTTTCAAAATTTTTCGATGAAATTAAGATTTTTCTTTTTTTAAATTTGGTTTTAAGTTTATTATCATCGAACATCTGAATCGAAAAATCAGATTATAAAATTTAATTTCTTCACTTTTTGAAACCGAATTTTTTTCAAATTTCGAAATTTAAAACAATCTGAAAAAAGTGATCCACCTAGAAGCCGAGAAAATTATCTTCAAAACAATGGCCTAGAAATAGTTACCATTTTTTCCAGGTCTTCTCTGGCCGGCTCTTCACAATCTCCCCGAATACATCGTCTCCGAATACGATGACGCAAACGCCCTCCGCAGTCACTGGTGTGCCTATGTCCGCGTCAACTATCAATTCGCGCTCGACGCCGTCCGAAACAGCCGTCCTCAGGACTTCATCTGGATTCATGACTATCATCTAATGCTCACTGGAATGATCATGCAATCGTTGGATCCTAATCTCGAAGTCGGTTTCTTTCTCCACATCCCATTCCAGCCTCCAGAGAACTTTTTCACGAAATACGCGACCGTTGGGTTTGCCGTCCTTCGCGGGTTGCTTCGTTTCACAAAGGTCGGATTTCAAACGCATAGGGATCGGGAAAAGTATGTGGAATTGGTACAACAATATTTGAAAGGAGCTAAGGTGGTTTATGATGATAAAATGGATATTCATTCAGGTTGGGATTTTTTGAAACTTTGGAAAAAATATGCATTTTTTAGAATTATTTAAATAGACGAAATAAAAGAACCATTTAAATTTAATTTTCAAAAACAATCTCCAAGAGCGAAACAAATTTATGAATTCAAATTTTTTTAAAAATTAATTTTGAAACTGGAATTTTTTTTTTTGGAAAAATCAACTTTTTCAGTATTTTTTAAATAATTCAACACGGACGGTATAGACCAATAAATTTTGAAACAAATTTTTCAGAAAATATTGAAACTGGAATTTTTTTGAAAAATCAATGTTTTTTTAGAATTTTAAAACTTAAATAAAAGATGAATGAATGACCAACAAATGAATCAATTCAATTTTCAGAAAAATAATCTTTGAAACTGAAATTATTTTTTTGAAAAATCAATTTTCCATATTTTGTTTTGAAAGCTTTTCCGGCATACATAAGAACAAATTTATGAATATATGAGAGCAAATAAGTATATGAATTCAAAATTTTTTAAAATTAATTTTGAAACTGGAATTTTTATGAAAAATTATTTTTTCAGGTTTCTTACAGCAAAAAGAGCTAAAAATCAATAAATTAAAAAAAAATTGAAACTGATGTTTTTTTTTAGAATTTAAAAACTTAAATAAAAAGATGAATGAATGACCAACAAATGTATCAATTCAATTTTCAAAAAAAATAATCTGTGAAACTGGGATTTTTTTTTGAAAAATCAATTTTTCAGAATTTTTTTGAAAGTTTTTCCGGCACATGTAAGAACAAATTTATGAATATATGAGAGCAAATAAGTATATAAATTCAAATTTTTTAAAAATTAATTTTGAAACTGGAATTTTTTTTGAAAATCAATTTTTTTAGAATTTGAAAACTTAAACAAAATAAAAAACAACGAATTGGGCAAATGAATGAAAAACAAAACAAATAAACGAATTCAATTTCTAGAAAAATATATTTTGAAACTGAAATTTTTTTTTTGAAAAATCAATTTTTCAGAATTAAAAAAAAAATAATTCAAAACGGGCATAGACCGATTAAATAAACTTTTCAGAAAGTATTGAAACGGATTTTCTGAAAATCAATATTTTTAGAAATTGAAAACTTAAATAAAACGTTGAATGAATGACCAACAAATGTATCAATTCAATTTCTAGAAAAATATATTTTGAAACTGAAATTTTTTTTTTGAAAAATCAATTTTTCAGATTTTTTTTGAAAGGCACACGTAAGAACAAAATTTATGAATATATGAGAGCAAACAAGTATATGAATTCAAATTTTAAAAAAATTTATTTTGAAACTGGAATGTTTTTTGTTGAAAAATCAATTTTTCAGAATTTTTTAAAAAGACAAAGGGTCACATGAAAGCAAATAAGTATGCGAATTCAATTTTAAAAAAATTTATTTTGAAACTGGAATTTTTTTTGTTATAAAATCAAGAAAAATCTGAAAAATCAATTTTTTAAAAACGTTTGGCAGAACACAACCCAACAAATAAACAAATTCAATTTTCTGAAAAATATATTTTGAAACAGGGGTTTTTTTTAGAATTTTTTAAATTGAAAACGGCCATAGTACAAAAAAAAAAAATATATATATATATATATTGTTGAGATAAATGGCCGAGGACTAGAAACCCAACCCAGAGCGACTAGCCTCCGCAAAGTGTGTTTCTAGGCCACCTTCTCGGGCGTCACATTAGTTTTTGTTGTGGGAAATCAGGAAAGCTCGTTTTTAAGCCAGTTTGGGCTCTTTTTGTGTTTCTAGTCGCGTAATAGTTTTTATATATTCACTTTTCTGAAAAAATACATTGAAACTGAAAAATAATTTTTTTTTTTTTTGAATTTTTTAAATTT
Organism: Caenorhabditis virilis; assembly: GCA_964036255.1. Classification (NCBI taxonomy): domain Eukaryota; kingdom Metazoa; phylum Nematoda; class Chromadorea; order Rhabditida; family Rhabditidae; genus Caenorhabditis; species Caenorhabditis virilis. The sequence continues at coordinate 2,450,375 of OZ038416.1, read as the reverse complement.
ATTTATGAAAGAAAAATATGTAAATGCAATTAAAAAACATTTTTTTAATTGAAAAACCAATCTTTTAATAATTTTTAAACAACATACAGAAAGACAATTACCAAAAATTTCAAAATCGATTTTCAGAAAAATATATATTGAAACTGGGATTTTTTTTTTGGAAAATCAATTTTTGTCAAAATTTGAAAAAAATCAACTAAGAACGACGAGTACATTTTTCAGAAAAAAAAATTTTTGAAACTGGATTTTTTTTTAGGAAAATCAATTTTTCAAAATCTTTTAAAGAGCATATACCAAAAATTATATAAAATAATCTTTCAGAAAAATATATTTCGAATCTGGAATTTTATTTTGTTAGAATTTTTAAAATAAAGAGACGGATTGAAACATATAAACGAATTCCATTTTCATAGGAATCTACGTTAAATTTTCAATCTAGTGGCGATATTTTCAGCACCAAAAATCTTGAAACAAAACCCACGAACACGAATTTCAACAATTATATAGATTCAAGTTTCACAAAAAAATATTGTGAAACTGGAATTTTTTTTTGAAAAACAATTTTTCTTTTTCCCGCTATCGAGCCACAATGACAATAAAACAAATATGCAAATTCAATTTTCAGAAACATATATTTTGAAACTGGAATTTTTTAAAGATAAAAAAAAAATTCAGAACGACAAAATTCAAAGAATATTTGAACCGAATTTCAGAAAAATCAATATTTTTTTCAGAATTTTTAAAAAATGTTGTTTGAGAAAGAAAAAGTCCAACAAATAAACAAATTCAATTTTCATAAAATTTTGAAACTGGAATTTTTTTGTTTGTTTAAAAATAACTTTTTTTTAGTAACTTTGAAAAAAAAACGTCAGAACGACGTATCCAACAAATTTATAAATTCGATTTTCAGAAGAATCAATTTTTCAGAATTTTTTAAAAAGCTTAAAAGTTCGACATTAGTATGAATTTAATTATTAGAAAAATAATACATCTTGAAACTGGAATTTTTTTTTGTTGAAAAATCAATTTTTTTCAGAATTTTTGAAAAATTAAATAAAACTAAAATCAACTAACAACATAACAAATATATGAATTTAATTTTTAGAAAAATAAAAAATTTTGAAACTGGAATTTTTATTTGTTTGTTTTTTTATCAGAAAAATCAAATTTTCAGGATTTTTTGAAAGCTTTACCATCCCGTGAGTAGGCATGTTAAATGCGCCTCCGTTTTTTAAGGCGCCTCCAGAAAAAACGGAGGTGGAGCCTCACCCTCCGCATTCGCGCACAAAAAAACGGAGGGGGAGGCTCCACATCCCAAAAAAAACGGAGGTGGAGGCTCCGCATCCCAAAAAAAAACGGAGGTGGAGCCTCCGCCTCCGTTTTTCTAACCTGTAACAGGTGTAAAAAGTTAAAAAAACGGAGGGGGGCAACAAAACGGAGTCTCCACCTCCGTTTTTTTGGGATGCGGAGCCTCCACCTCCGTTTTTTTTGGGATGCGGAGCCTCCCCCTCCGTTTTTGTTTGGGAGGCGGAGGCTCCACCTCCGTTTTTTTGGGATGCGGAGGATTCCTCCGTTTTAACATGCCTACCCGTGAGAACAAATTTATGAATTCAAATTTTTAAAAAATTAATTTTGAAACGTTTTTTTTTAGAAAAACCAATTTTTTCAGAATTTTTTTCGAAATACGACAATAACAAATAAACAAATTAAATTTTCAGAAAAAATTATTTTGAAACTGGAATTTTTTATATTGAAAAATTAATTTTTCCGAATTTTTTGCCGAACACATCAAATGAATAAATTAAATTTTCAGATAAATATATTTTGAAACAGGGATCTTGTTTTTTTTTTAGAAAAATCTATTTTTTTCTGAAGATTTGAAAAAAAGTGTATCCAACAAATGTATAAATTCAAGAAAACCCAATTTTTTAAAAAGCTGTAAAAGCCCACATTAGAATAAATATATGAATTCAATTTTGAAAAAATTAAACTTTGAGACTGGAATTTTTTTTTGAAAACTCAATTTTTTAGAATTTTTTAAATAGATTGACTAAAGTGGTGTCATTTGTATAAAACTAGGTTCACGGAAAGATTCGAGTGGAATTGACCAAATTTAATAACAATAATCAACGCGAGTTAATTTCAAGAAGAATTATTAAAAGAAACGTTAAAGACAGCTGTTCAGTTAATTTTCCCCTACCTGTTCTTAGTTTCAAAAATTAGAGCGTTCTCTCATTAGTACAATGCAATTTATGCGAAATCACATCGATAAATACACGCGTCATAGCAGCGGTCCAAAGTTGAAAAAATCAAAATTTGAATGCGCGCGTGTCCGTGCGACGCGGTCGGTGTCCGTGCAACGCGGTCGAAATTGGCGCGAACACACAATTATTTGAATTTGGCTGCATATTGGTAATGTTCTTTGGAAGACCTGGGCTCCCATTCGAATTTTGATTTTTTTATTAGAATTTGGATCGTGTTAACTGACAATCTGCCTTTAATTAGCAAAGAACAATATAAAAACTAGCTGCAGCTAGGCGTTGGGTTTGCCGTCCTTCGCGGCTTGCTTCGTTTCACAAAGGTCGGATTTCAAACGCATAGGGACCGGGAAAAGTATGTGGGGTTGGTGCAACTAGAAAATAACAAATATATAAATTAAATTTTCAAAAGTATTAATTTTGAAACTGGAATTTTTTTGGAAATGTCAATTTCTTCAGAATATGTAAAAACCAGCTGTTTGCCGCAATTTTCTCGAATTTTCTAAAACATTCTGGAATTTTCTGGAAGCTTCTGGAATTTTTTTGAAGTTTCTAGAATTTTCTGGAATATTCCAGAATGCGAACAAACGCACGCCTTTAACGCTTTATTATTTATATATAGTATGATAAATAAAGCAAAGTCCAACAAATAAACAAATTCAATTTTCAGAAAATTTTGAAACTGGAATGTTTTTTTGTTGAAAAATCAATTTTTTTTTAGAATTTAAAAAACTAAATAAAACTAAGAACAACGAACAAATATGAATTCAATTTTCAAAAAAAAAATTGATTTGGAAAGTGGAATTTTTTAAATAATTATTTTTCAGAATTTTTTAAACGGCAAGAGGAACCTTACAAACAAATCTATGAATTAAATTTTCAGAAAAATAATAAACTTTGAAACTGGAATTTTTTAAAGATTTTTTTTCAGAATTCAAAATTTAAAGTATATTTGAACCCAATTTCAGAAAAACCAGAATTTTCTAAAACAAAATGCATCACTACAACATCCAACAAATATATGAATTCCATTTTCAGGAAAATAAATTTTGAAACTGGGAATTTAAAAAAAACCAAAAAAAAATTTCCAGATTAAAAAAAATAAAATTTAGAACTTCTGAAATTGACAATAAACAAAATTTTTGCAATTTTTAGAAATAAAGAAACAATTGTGAAACAGGGAAAATTATTTTTTTCAGAATTTTTTAAAATTTGAAAGCTGAAAAAAACCATTTTGAAACTGAATTTTTTTCATTTTCAGAAGTTTTAAAAACATTTTTTTAAATGGACTTCTTAGTGAGGTTCTCGTGAATTTTTTAAAATGTAGTGAGCTTCTAATAAATATAGGTGGTCCAAAAACACAGCATCAAGTACTACTAATAATCAGAAGTTAGAATTATATAATTTTTGAAATAGTAATTTTTTAAAAAATAGGTTTTGATTTTTCGAAATTTCCTAATTTTCCCCCAAATTTCAGTAACCCACGAAGGATGGACATGTTCCCTTGGCGTCTTCCCAGTCAGTATCAAAAACGACGATTTTCTGAAATTCGTCGACCTCCCGGAAACGATTAAACTCAAACATGACATTCGGAAAAAGGTGTTTGGCACGGATTCGCCGCCACCTGGCGCCAGATTCTTCTTCTCTGTTGAGAGATTCGATTATACGAAGGGGATTATGGAGAAGCTGAAGGCTTATAAGAGATATTTTGAGAAATATCCGGATCGGATTGGAAAGGATGTTCTTTATCAGGTATTGTCAAGTTAAAAATTTTGGATCATCCATTTTCTACTAAAAGACCGCAGCGCAATCGCTCGCAGGTAAAAATATCATGACTTTGTGAGAGTCTTAGATTTTGTGGGTAGGTCAAAACCAACTTGCATTATCAAGAATATTTGAGTTGACAATAACATATGATCTTTTTTTAAAGTGTTTGTTTATTGATTTTCAATTTTTGTGTTAATCTATTCAGAAACGCCTATTATTAATGAATTTGTCAAAAAAAAATCTTTTTCGGGCGCCCGTGGGTCCAAAACAGCTCCCGGAAAAGTGCCGAAAACAGGCGGTGTCAGTGCAAAACGGGAGGTGCCACCACCCGTTTTTGGGTTTTTGAGGGACCGTTTTGCTCAAAATTAAGCTTTTGAGCTGAATTTTTTTGTTGATTCCGTTAATAATAGGTGATTCTGAGTCGATTAAAACAAAAATTGAAAATCAGTAAACAAACACTTTAAGTCGAAAAATTACCGTTTCAAAATTCAAATTTTTTCAATTTCTAAAAAAATTGGAATTTTCAATTTTGTAAATTTTTGTCAATTTCAGTTCACATATGATCGGTCTCTTTAAAAAATGCCGAGAATTTAGCACATTTTTGTAACAGAGAATTTGAAAAAAATGTTTTTATTATTTTTTTTTTCTATTTTTTCACATCAAAACGAAAGACATACATCGAATTATTTTTTTGCAAAAGTCTCGAGATTGTGGAAAATTTTTGAAACAGCGTTTTTTTTATTTTTCAAAATTTTCAAATTTTCTTTATTTTACGGTTAAAGGAGGGCTTTACGGAGCTAATGAATATGTCTGTGATGAAAATAGACTTCATTCTCATTCCAAATCTGTTTTTAAAATTTTCTAAAACCACCTAGAAGTCGAGAAAATGAGCTTCAAAGCAATGGCCTAGAAAAAGGGGCCATCGGCGAAAACTAGTCCGCAGGCACGAAAAATCGAAAAAAAAATGAAAAAACATTAAAAAAGGGACTGGTATAAGCATTCTGCATAACTATTTATTAACGAAACACGAAAAAAACTAATTGGTTAAAAGTTCGGCCAGGTGGCCCCTTTTTCTAGGCCATTGTTTTGAAGCTCATTTTCTCGGCTTCCAGGTGGTTTTAGAAAATTTTAAAAATATATTTGGAATGAGAATGAAGTCTATTTTCATTTGAAGTATATTTATTAATAAAATTTGGTAAATTTTGGATGAGCTGAACGTTTTTTTAGCACATTAATCACAAAATTTGGCAAAACTTCTAAAAACAATTTTGAAACAGAATTTTTAATTTAAAAAAGAGAAGATTATCAGTTTGGAAAATTTTTCAACCAGTTCCCAATGCAATTTTGGGGATTTTTGCCAGAAGTTAAAATTTTGAAACCGACTTTTTATTTAGTCGAACGAACAGCACACTGGAACTTTTTTTAAATTGTCGAGATAATGACGAGTTTCTGAAACAGCATTTAAAAAAAAGCAAACGCAATTTTTGAAAATGTTAACATTTTGAAACCGAATTTTTTTTTATTTTAAGAATATTATTTTAAAAAGTGAGCCCATTTCAAAAAGAGCAGAATTCTAAATTTTCAGAAATTCAGGAATGTTTTCGAAATTCCAGTAATTTAAAGGTCAACATATTTTGTATTGTAGTGCAGAGAGGATTCATGAGATTAAAGGGACTCTTTACTGAATTTCGGTTTCAATTACATCTTCATCTTCTTCACAGTATTTGAAAACCTATAGAAACAAAACAATTTATCGAAATTTCCTTTTCTAGTACACGAAAAAAGCACATTTACAGGGTAAGGCGGCGAATGACCTAACCGCTCGGCCGCGCGCGAGAGAGCATGCGAATGTGAGAGTGTTTGCAATTGTTAGGCCATTCGCCGCCTTATTTTGAAAATGGGTGTGTTTGAGTACTAGAAAAGGAAATGTTGCAAAAATATGTTTCTTGTATAGGTTTTCAAATATCAAGAAGAAGAGGAAAATGGAATAGAAACACAAAAACAGTAAAGAATCCCTTTAAATGAACAAAATTTTTAAAAAATTCAAATTTGCTGAATTTAAGCTGCCCAATATAAAAAAAAATCTATCAATATTTGACAGAATTGCTAAAAAGAATTTTTGAAACAGAATTAAAATTTTTAAAATTTCATTTTTTTTCAAAATTCTGAAAAATATTCTGGAATTTTCTGATATTCTAAAAATGATCTGAAATTATCTGGAATTCTGAAAATGAACTGGAATTTTCTAAAATTCTGAAAATAATCAGGAATTTTCTGGAATGCTGAAAATTATCTCAAATTTTCTAAAATTTTGAAAATATTTTGGAATTCTCTGAAATTCTAAAATTTTCAGAAAATTCTGAAATTAACCCTGTTTTTTTCTAAATAAATACAAAATTTTCCAATTTCAGATCGCTGTCACAAATAGACGTAGCGTTGACACCTACCGAGTCTATCAAGACGAATGCATAGACCTAGCGGATTTGATAAATAAAACCTTCAAGGATCCAAATAACCCAGCCTGGAAGCCGCTGCTCTTCCAGACTGATGGACTTCAAAGAAGTGAGCTGGTTGCAGCCTACCTCGCAATGGATATTGGTGTCGTCACACCAAAGAAGGATGGAATGAACCTGGTGGCCAAGGAGATGTTGGTTTGTAATCCAAGGGCTGGGTTGGTGCTTTCAACGGGTGCTGGATCGGAGATTCAGTTTACTACCGCTGGATTGTATAAGGAGAATGGCGAGAAGAATTATCATCGGATTTCGAATGTATTTGATGAGGAAGTGAGTTATTGTGAAATGAAGAAAAATTATTTTGAAAAAATTTCTGAAACTGGAATTTTTTTTTGCAAAATCAGAATTACCTTAATTTCACTGCGATTGAAAATGAATTGTTTGAACCAAACTTTTGGGAAAAAAACCAAATTTTGAAACGGGGATTTAAAAAAAGTTTTTTTAGAATTGAATTTTTAAAATTGGAAATGTTCGAAATTTTTGAATCACTCTACAATTCTTCAAAATTGGCTCATTTACAAAAACTTTTTTACATTTTAAAGAGCAGATTCTAAAAATGTAGAATTTTTGCTTCAAAATGAGACCAAGTTTGTAGAAATTGGTCCGAAATTCGATTTTTTAGAAATTTTTAAAAATCTGACTTTTTTTTTTATTTTCGAAAAATTTGAATTTCTCTAAAATTCTCCAAAATTGACTAATTTTCAGGGTATTTTCAGAATTTGTAAGCACTGATTATAAAAATTCAGAATTTCAGCTTCAAAATGGTAGCAAATTTGAAAAAATTGATCAAAAAATTGATTTTTTTGAATTTTTTGAAAAATGTGAATTTTCAAAATTTTTCGACATTTTTGAATAACTTTTAAATTATTTAAAATTGACCGATTTGTTAATCTTTTTTTATATAGCTAAAGACCTGAAAATTCAGAATTTCAGCTTCACAATGATGCCAAGTTTGTGAAAATTGGTTAGAAATTCGATTTTTCAGAAATTTTTAAAAATCTGAATTTTTTTTTCCAAAACTTAATTTTTGGAATTTTTTTAAATTTGACATTCATAATGTTTTAAGAAATCATCTGAAAAATAAATTCAACATGAATAATAAAATTTTGAAGTTTCGTTACAAAATTGCTTAAAAATTTGCGAAATTTTGAAACTGGGATTTTTTAAAAGAATTTTTTGACCCTTTTAACAGACATTTTTAAAAATTTTAAATTTTTGGAAGATTTTACTAAAAACAAATTTTTAACGAAATATTCAAAACGTTACTGAAACATTAAAACACTCATTATTTTTGAAACAGTGTTTTAAAAAACAAGGAAGTCTTATAAATTTGGCCAAAAAAAAATCAATTTTGAAACATTAACCTTTATTTTTGGAAATATTGACTACCAAATACTAATATCCAAATATATTCAAAAAAAATTAAAAACTCCTCTGAAACAGTAAAAAAAAATACAAAATTAAAAAACACAATTTTCAGGGATATTGTGACGCGTTCTACGCTGCTGCGTTGGAAACCGAAGAAATACGGGCGGTGCATGGAAAACGTCTACATGAGTTTATTATGGCGAATGATATTGAGAGATGGAGTAGTGCTTTCTTGGATCCAAGTTGGACACATGAAGTTATTCGACCATGTCAGGTGGGAAGCGGAATTTACAAATTTTCATTTTTTTTAAATATGGGCCTGCTTAGCTTTCGAGCATGGGCCTGCTTAGACTACAAACTACAAAACATGGGCCTGCTTAGCTATAGAGCTTGGGCCTGCTTAGACTACAAACTACAAAAAATGGGCCTGCTTAGCTTTTTTCAATTTTTTCGAAAATCTGAAATTCCAAAAATGTTTGCTTAAAATTAACTCCCAAAAAATTCCGAATTTTCAGATAGACACCCTCGATGACTTCTTCTCGCTTATGATGAAAACCCGAAACGTACGACGTCAAATCGTCAGTCGCGTTCTGAAAGGAATCCCAATTCGATCGCATTTCGCGATCAGCTTAAGAAATGCCAAAGAATCGCTGGAACAGGCGTGCAAACCTGGAACACACACAGCGGTGCTGAAATCATCGAGTCTGGATTCGGCGGAATTCGCGCATTTTGAGATTGATAATGAGCTGTTGGAGTTTGAGAGGGTTGGTTTTTTTTTCTTGTGAGAATTATATTATCATTATGAATTGATGAGGAAAAAACTGAAAAAAAATTTTGAAACAGAAATTTTTTTTTGAAATTAAAAAAAATTACATAATTTTCAAAATTTTTCATTTTTTGAGCATTTTCCAGATTCTTTCAGAATAGTCAAAATTCGCTGAAATTTGGCACCAATATTCAGAATCGTGGGACCATTTTTGTAGCAAAATTTAACGTTCCAAAAAATATGAAAATACGCAGTGTTTGAGAAATGTGGATTTTTTCACAAGCGTATATTAAGTAGATTTTGAAGCGGGAATTTTTTAAATATGAAATTTTAAAAATTTGCTTCTTATAAAAATTGGATTGTGAGGAATTTTGGATCCATGGTTGAATGGATGGGATCATCGAAAAAGTGGTGAAATTTCGAAAAATCGAGATTTTGAAACAGAATTTTTTTGAAAAACAAATTTTTAGTTTTTTTCTTCTTTCTTGAAACGGCAAAAAATTGTTGGAGCGAAAATTTCCAAAAATTTTGAAACGGAATTTTTTCCCAGGAAATTTTATGTTTTTGAACGTTTTTTTGAAAAACAAAAATTCGCAAAAAATCTGGAATTTTGAAAATAATCTGGAATTTTCGAACATTTTGAATATGACCTGCGATTCTCTGAGATTCTTAGAATATTCTGGAATTTTCTGAAATTCTGAAAATATTCTGGAATTTTCGAAAATTTTGAAAATGACCTGGGATTCTCTGAGATTCTGAAAATATTCTGGAATTCGCTGAAATTTTGAAAATGACCTGGGATTCTCTGAGATTCTGAAAATATTCTGGAATTTCCTGAGATTCTGGAAATAATCTTGAAATTTCTGCTATTCCGAAAATAATCTGGAATTTAAAAAATACTTTTTCTGAGATTCGATTTTTCCAGAAGAAGCAAAAAAACGCTAAAATTCCTGAAAATTGTTGGCTCGAGTAAGAATTATTAAATTTCTAAATCTAGAATCAACTTTTTTTGGTCAAAAATGTTCAAAATCCTGAAAGTTCTGAAAATTGTGGCTGAAATAGGTTATTCTTATATATAAAAGGATAAAAATGAAAAGTTTTTTAAAAAAATTGATAAAACTTTATTTTGAAACAGAAATATTTTTTTCAGAAAAAATTGTTCCCAACGATTCTTTTTAAATTTCAAGTGGAAATAAATATTTTTTTAAAATATATTTAATTAAAACTTAAATGAATTTTAATGAATTTTCCAGAAATCTGAAATTCTCAAAAATTTTCAGAACTTTTTTAGAAATTTCAGAATTTCTTAGAAATTAGAAATTTTTGAGAAAACCGTACTTGTAGAACTCATTCTCAAAAATGTTCAGAATTTTTTTTTTGAAATAATTTGAAACAGAATTTTTTTGTTGAAAATTTCGGTTTTTAGCGTCCACCAGAAGCTTTCTGAAAATGACTGGAAATTGAGATTTTACATATTTTTTTGAAAAAAAATTTGAAAACTGTTAGAAATTCCTTAAAAAATGGATTTTTCAAACTCAATTTTTAAAATATAAGAAAAATCGATTAAAATGTTTTTTTTGTAATCTGGAAATTTTAGATTTGTCTGAAAATTTTAGATTTTTTCAGAGGTTTAAGAAATCCGGAACATATTTAAACTAAAAATATTATATAAAAAGAACTCAGACATGATGCATCATCAGAATTTTTTTAGAAACTTTTGAAATTTAAAAATTTTTGAAACAGAAATTTTTTTTCCAAAAAAAAATCAAACAATTTTTTTGATCGTTTTCTAATGAAAATAAATATTTTTTTTAATCTATTTTATAAAAACAATACTCTTTTTTTAATTCTCTGAATTTCTATCCATTTTCAGGATCTTTCCTTCATCCGTTACGTTCAAAGTGAGGACGCGGACAATGTGGAACAATTCGTAGACGTGAGTATTAATTTTTTGTTTTATTAAATTTTCCAAAAAAAACAATCAATCAATAATTGCATGTAATTAAAGCTTAATTAACTAATCAATTAATGTATCGTTTCCGTGTGTTGTCGTTCTATTATCCAAATGTTTTCGATGATGATGATTATGGAACTTATGATGTTTCTTGCCATGATGTGCTCCACTAACCAATTTCGAAACTGGTACATCTGTTGGACTCACTGGTGGCAAGGAGTATTCCTTACACTTTTTGTTGAATTGTCGGCAAGCGAAATGTTTCGAATATTTTGCTGCGCAGATTTTTTGATAATTGATGCATTGTTCCAGTGGGTTGCTGCTGGTTTTGGACTGAAACATAGGGGTTTGGGCTCTAATTGTTGAGAATTATATATATTTTATGAAAATATAGAAAATTTCCATCATTTTAAGCCAAAAAGGATGAAAATTTATTGAGCTTGTGTAAAGTTATGATTTTTTGAAAACAGCCACTCGAAATGTTGGAGAGTTCATAAAATGTGTCAAAATCGTCGGATTTTCATGAATTTTGGTTTCAGAATATTACGATTTTTCAATATTCTGAATATATTAAAAATTTCCAACATTTTAAGCCAAAAATCATAAAAATCCATTGATTTTGAGTAAAGTTATGACTTCTCGAAAAAACTCCACACGTAATTTTGGGGAGTTTATAAAGTGCCTCAAAATCGTCAGATTCTCATGGTTTCGGGTTCAAAGTGTCGAGAATTTTTTAGTATTCTAAAAATATAAAAAATTTTCAACATTTAAAGCCAAAAAACATAAAAATCCATTGAGTTTGAGAAAAGTTATGACTTTTTGAAAATAAGGGCAAAAATTTAGAAAAAAAATCATATTTGGTGTCCAAATGATCAGATTTTTACAATTTTTGGTACGAGAATGTCGAGATTTATTATAGTTTTTAAAAAATTTAGAAAATTCCAGCATTTTAAGCTAACAATGATAGAAATTGGTTGATATTGAGTACAGTTGCGATTTTTTGAAAATCAGTGAAAATTTTTAAAATTTTTAAAAATCTGAAAATCTTCAAAAGCTCATTTTTCTCGCACCTGAAAACATTTATACTCACCAAAACCGTCGAATTATTCCCCACACTTCCAACAATCGTCGAGTTGTTCCCAAAGTCCGTAATCTCTGGAAGTTTCACGCCACGACACCTCTTTTTCAACTGCCGACACGCGTAATGTTTCGGATACTTATTATGGCATTTTCGTTGGAATTTCAGGCATTTTTTGAAGCGACTTTGGTCGTTTTTCGCCTTTCCTCTCACCGCGATCTCCGCCTTAAATCCACAGTTTTTCTCAAAGAAGTAGCAGTGACCGTTGTAGCCACGGTTTGCAAGGCAGTTTTGTTCAAGATCATCGCATTCGAATGAGATTTCTTCAGTAGCGGTGGTGGAGTTCTGCAATTTTTAACTAAATATTTATACGGCCACTGACATTGAGAATTCATTCAAGCATACCCGTTTAAGTCTCGCTTAGACACGCTCTAACAAGAAATTGTCAATTTTGACCCAAAACTCAAAATAAAAAGCTAAGCAGGCCCATGTTGTGTAGTTTGTAGTCTAAGCAGGCCCATGCTCTATAGCTAAGCAGGCCCATATTTTGTAGTTTGTAGTCTAAGCAGGCCCATATTTTCTTACTTACACTTTGTCCCAAAATATTGATAATTGTCTCATTTGACTTGATATGTGGACACCAAGTTGGACAAAGTTTCTCATGTCTAAGATCGGTTGAATTCGAAGTTGGGTCATCATCGGCACTATGAAGAAGAGATGAGATCTTGTCATTTGTTGAGCAAGCTTCACATTTGCATAGGTTTATGTAGCATGACGAGTCGGAGAAGTAGAAACAGTAGTTGGCGTCTCTAGAATTGATTTATGGAATTATGAATGTGTTTTTAAAATTTTCAGACAATTTTGAATTTTCCTTAAAAAGGGCCCTAACAAAGACGAAATATCAGTGAATTCAAAAATTTCACAAAATATAAAGTAATTTGAAACGGGTATTTTTTATTGTTGAAAATTTAGGTTTTTATCGAAAATTTAGGTTTTTATTTTTTCGAAATTTTGAAAATTGTTCCAAAATTCTTGATTTTTTCAAACAAAAATTTCAAAATCGAAAAAATCTGGAATTTTCTGAAAATTTCAGATTTTTCTGAAAAAATTCAGATTTTTCCAGATTATTCAAAACAATTCAAATTTTATAGAATAATTTAAGAATTGCCGAAATTTTTGGAAAATCTGAAAATTCTGGAATTTTTTTAAATCGATTTTTTCCAATTCCAGATTTAAATTGAACAAATCTAGAAACAACAATTTTTCAAACAACATTTTTAAAATAGAAAAAGTCGATTAGAAAATTTTTAAAATCTAGAATTCTCCGAAAAATTTCAAAATTTTCAAGATTTTAAAAATTCTAGCCGGAATAATAATTTTCGAATTGCTGAAATTTTTAGAAAATTGAAAAATCAGAAAATTCCGGAATTTTTTTTAAAAATCGATTTTTTTCCAATTCCAAAATTATATTGAAAAAAATTAGAAAATACTGAAATTTTCAGATTTTTTGCAAAATTTTTAAATAATTTAAAATTCTGAATTTTTCAATTAAATTTTAGACTTTAAAAAAAAAATCTATTTTGAAACAATTTTTCCAGAATTTTCTGATGTATTCAATTTTCAGAAAATTCTCGGTAATTCTTAAATTATTCTTCAAAATTTGAATTTTTTGTATAATCTCGAAAAAATTTGAAGTTTTTCAGGAAATTTCAGATTTTTCCAGAATAATAAAAATGCTAATAGATTTTTTTTGATTTTTAAAAAAATGTTTCTTTGGAAAAGTTTAAGAATTTCCGAAATTTTCAGAAAATTCAAAAATCTGGGAATTTTGGATTTTTTTTCAAAATAGTTTTTTTCCAATTCTAAAATTAAATTGGAAAAATCTCCAAAAACTCAGAATTTTAATGAAGATTTTTAAAATCTAATTTTGAGATTTTTTAATGAACATCGAACGTCTAAAATCAAATTACGTCTAAAATCAACAAACGTCAATCAAATTTGAAACGGAACATTTTTAAGGTGAAAAAATGGAATTTCAAAGAAACTTAAATTTTTCTACCGAATTCGCACGATTCTATAATTTTCCCCCCAAAGAAAAAACTCACAAAATTTCACAAATATCCACTTGTAATCCAACTCGACAAATAGCCAACAAAATGGTGATAATAATCACCGATCGATGTGTCATTCTCAAATGAAATTACCAGAAAAAAAAGAAGAGGAAGAAGTACCAAAAAGTTTCGATGAAATAGCCTATTGATGACCTTGATAAGATACAAAAAAATAGGCGGAGACGGGGGGATACTTGATTTATATATTGGAAAAGAGATTTGTTCAATTTTGTCTACAACAATTTAAATTGAAGAACACAACTAAAAAGTCAGTATTTAAAAAAGCAGCAGTATTTGAGAGGGGGGAGAAGATGACCCAGTTTTTATGGTCTTTCAATAGTGTATCCATCCGTTTCTATTTTGGAAAAGTGCACTTGAGGACGAAAGAAAACTAGAGTGAAAATTGGTTGTGGTGGGGGGTAAGATTTCGGTTTTTGGAATAAGATGAAGTGGACACGTTTCGAGAGATGAATAGAATGGGAGGGCAAAAACAGATGCCTTGTTTTTGCTTGGGAAATTGCTTGGTAATTTGATGGGGTTTTGACACTAGAAAAGTCGAGATCTATTGTTTAGAAGTGAAAATTGAAGTTTTTGGCTTCAAAATGAATGAAAAATTATGGAAATATGTGGAATTTTCGAAAAGTTATCATTGTTTGAAATTTTTTTTTGAAAATCGAAAATTTTTCAATCGCTCATTACTTTTCTTAAGATTTACCAATTTTTGTCATTTTTATCTCATTTAAAAGCCAATAATCTGGAAAAGTAAGATTTTATCTTTAAAATGAATTAAAAATTATAAAAACCCATGGAATTTTCAAAAAGGTATGATGCTTTAAAATTTATTGAAGGCACAGTTTATTTTTAAACAACTCACAACTTTTCTTGAAATTCTTCTACGTCGCTGATCTTTATATGATTTTAAAGCGGAAAACATGAAAATTCAAGATTTTGGCTTCAAAATGCATCAAAAATTATAAAAATCCATGAAAAGTTCAAAATGTTATGATGCTCTGAAATTTTTTTGAAAATAAAAGTTTTTTCGATTAGTCATAACTTTTCTCAAAATTGACCAATTTCCACTTGTATTATATCATTTTAGAGCCAAGAACTTGAAAATTCAAGATTTCGGCTTCAAAATGCATCAAAAAGCATAAAAATCCAGGAATTATCGAAAAGTTATGACCATTTGAAATTTCAGTAAAATAACGAAAATAGTTTTCTAAAATTATTTTCTGTTTTATAGATTTTTTAAAAAATTCGTTTCAAATTAATTAACGAATTAATACAAAGACTTGCGTTTATTATTGAAAACATTTGAATTAATTAAAAGCAAACATTTTTTCCGTTATAGTCACTTGAAATTTGAAAATCGAAAAGAATTTATCATTTTTCGATTAGTCATAACTTTTCTTAAAATTTACCAATTTCCACTATTTTTGTATCATTTTAAAGCTCAAAATCTGAAAATTCTGGATTTTTCCTTCAAAATACACCCGAAATCATAAAAATCCATGGAATTTTCGAAAAGTAATGGTCATTTGAAATTTCAGTAAAATAACGAAAATAGTTTGGAAAAAATTATTTTCTGTTTCAGAAATTTTTAAGATTCTTTTAAAATTAAAAAAAAAAATTGAATATTTTCTTTTATGGAAAAATATTTAAATTAATTAAAAACAAAAATTAATTTTAAAAAAAAGTCATGTGAAAATTAGAAATAAAAACAAATTAAACATTTTTTCAATTGATCATAAGTTTTCTTGAAATTTGGGAATCAAAGCACGGAATCTAAAAATATAAGATTTTGCCCTCAAAATGCACCAAAAATCATAAAAATCAATGCAATTTTCAAAAAGTTATGGTGCTTTGAAATTTTTGGGGAACATTTTTTTTCGAATACTTATAACTTTTCTTGAAATTTACCAATTTCCACTATTTTCATATCATTATAAAGCTGAAAATCTGAAAAATAAAGCTTATGGCTTCAAAATGCACCAAAAACCATAAAAATGCATGAAAGATTTAAAAAGTTATGATGCTTTGAAATGTTTGGAATATTTTATTTTGATAATTGAAAGTTTTCAATCGTTTATAACTTTTCTCAAAATTTACCAATTTTCATTATTTTTATATCATTTTGAAGCAAAATCTCTGAAAATTTCAGATTTTGGCTTCAAAATGCATCAAAAATCATAAAAATCTGTGAAAAATTTAAAAAGTTATGATGCGTTGAAATTTTTGGAAAAAAATGCTTATTGAAAATTGAAGGGTTTTCAATCGTTCATAACTTTTCTTAAAATTTACCAATTTCCACTATTTTTATATTATTTCAAAGCCAAAAATCTGAAAATTCAAGATGTTGCCTTCAAAATCCTACAAAAAGCATAAAAATCTATGAAAAATTTAAAAAGTTATGGTCATTTTAAATTTCAGAAATTTTTCATTGAAAATTGAAGGTTTTTCAATCGTTTATAACTTTTCTCAAAATTTACCTATTTCCACAATTTTTATATCACTATAAAGCTAAAAATCTGAAAATTCAAGATTTTTCCTTCAAAATAAACCAAAAATCATAACAATTCATGAAAAATTCAAAAAGTTATACCGCTTTCAAAATTTTTTCGAAAATCAATTTAAAAAATTAATTCTAACTATTTTTGATAATTATCCACTGCCCTCATTTTTTTTATCTCTGACGTCACAATTATTCCCCTGAAAACCAGTGTACTTTAAAACAATTATCATTTTATCTACCTCTTCAAGGAGAGAGGGGGGCTCAGAGGCTTAAAGGAGCCCTCCCCCCTCTTTCTCATGCCCCCTCTCAACTTCTTCCACTCTCTCCGTCACTCTCTCCATATCTTCAAACGCCACGCAACTCGTTACCATGGACACCTTCAGTCAGCTTTCTTCTCTCTTATTCATTTTCGAGAAAAATACTTTTTCCCCCTTCTGCTTATTTTATTCCCCCTTCAAAAAATAATGGGTCTTTTGGAAATTATTAAATCGTTCAAATCGCCAAGCGGAAAAGAGATCCGAATTCTTCTGCTCGGCTTGGACAACGCCGGAAAAACGACGATTCTGAAGCAGATGTCGACGGAGGATATAAGCAACGTGATGCCGACGAAAGGATTCAATGTGAAGACGGTGGCGGCGAGTGGAGACGTCCGCTTGAATGTTTGGGACATTGGAGGACAGCGGGCGATTCGTCCGTTTTGGAGTAATTATTTCGAGAATACCGACGCGTTGATCTATGTGATTGATAGTAATGATAAGAAGCGGTTTGATGAGACTGGGGTCGAGTTGTCAGAGTTGTTGGAGGAGGAGAAGTTGCGTAAGGTTCCGGTACTCATTTTGGCGAATAAGCAGGATTTGGCGACGGCGGCGAAGGCTTTTGAGATTTCCACGAGGTTTGGCTTTCTTGTACCCTTTACAAATCGATTTTTAACTTTTTTTAAAACCGAGTAGAAGCCGAGAAAACTAGCTTCAAAAGAATGGCCTAGAAAACTTTTCTAGGCCATTGCCGCTGAAAACTAGTCCACGGGCATTAAACTTGGAATTCTTGTTGAAATTGGCTTAGAAAACGCAATGAATTATATACAGAATGAAAGGGAATTTAATTCTCTATCGAATGGTATCAAGCAAAAAATGTTTGGACTTAAACTGGTCGAGATATGATAAAAAAAATGATGTGAACCCTTTTTTGGAAAGTTAGCCCCACGCTGCAATTTCAAAGCATCATAACTTTTCGAATATTCCAAGGCTTTAAATTATTTTTGGTGTATTTTGAAGGCAAAATCTAGCATTTTCAGATTTTTATCTTTGAAATGATATGAAGGTGGTTAAAATTGACAAATTTTAAGAAAAGGTATGACTAATCAAAAAAACATTTTGATTGTCAAAAAATTTCAAAGCATCATAATTTTTTGAAAAATTCATGGATTTTTATAATTTTTGGTGCATTTTGAAGCCAAAATCTTGAATTTTTAGATATTCAGCTTCAAAATAATGTAAACCTAGTGAAAATTGATAAATATTAAGAAAAGTTATGAGTTATCGAAAATCCTTGAATTTCCAAAAAAATAAATTATTTGTTTCGAATAATTTGAAATCGCCATAACTTTTTGAAACTTTCATCGATTCTTATGATTTCTGGTGTATTTTAAAGTTAACATCTAGAAATTTCAGATTTTGAGCTTTAAAATTATATAAAATTAGAAAAAATTGGCAAATTTTAAGGAAAGTTATGATTAATTGAAAAAATTTCAATTTTTGAAAAATTGCAAATAATCACAACTTTTCGAAACTTCCATGGATTTTAATGATTTTTGGTACATTTTGAAGGTTACATTGATATACTCATCTATAAAGCATTTATAAAACTTCAATTTAAAATTTAACATTTTTTTGAAACTGTAAATATTTGGACATTTTTAGACCCCCCCCCCCTTCTATCTCCATCATTTTTGGAGCTAAAATGTTGTTCGTGGTACCATTCGAAAGAGAATTAAATTTTCTTTTATCCCATATTTATTTCATTACGTCCAAAAAGAGCCTTTTAAATGAATTTTGCAGTCGAAAAACGTTAAAAAAATTTTTTTGAACATTTTTTCTTGAAAATTACAGTTTCAAATTGTTTAAATATAAATTTAAGTGTTACTTTTTGATGTTGATAGACTGTACATGTTTCAATTCAAAAAAATCATTTCTAAGTAATTCTAATAGTGTCTCCATTTTCTCGATTTCAACTAAGACTCTGTCTTTAAGAAAAAATTACAAAGTAAACTTTTGACGATTTCTAAATCATTTTTGAAGCCCCATAGTTGTTATTAATACCATGAGAAAGAGAATTAAATTCTCTTTCATTTGATATCAAATGCGAGAAGAACTTGACATTTTTTGTAGGGAAAAAAAGGTGCCGGAAAAATTATTCCAAGCTTCGTCATTTTCCAATAGCTTTGAAAATTGTTCTTTAGAATTTCTAAAAATTTTGAAACCGCAAATTTTTTTGCTTTTTTTTTGGTAACCATAAAATTTCCCATAAAATGAGTGCATTACGATTTATGAAGCCTATTAAATTTCTTCTTTGGCAGCCAGCAGCCTTAAATTCGATTATTTTTCCATTAAAACTCTGCAGAAAAAGGTCAAAAACCAAGAAATAAAATTCAGCAAATTTTCTAGACTTAAACTGACCGAAATCCGCGACCGTAGTTGGCACATTCAAGGATGCTCCGCATTGACAAATGAAGGTGTTTCGGAGGGGATTAATTGGGTTTCAGAGACGATTCGTTCTAAAAAATAATTGGCCAATTAAACCTATTAACATGCTAGAATAATGCTTTCTTTGTTTTTCGTTTATGTTAACTTTGTCGGAAGAAAATTTGCATTCGAGACCCAAAAATTTGGAAATTTTTGGTTTTTTTAGGGGCATATTTCAGTTACCATTACTTTTTGAAAATTTCATGGATTTTTATGATTTTTAGTGCATTTTGAAGGCAAAATCTTGAATTTTCAGAATTTTAGCGTTAAATTGATATAAAAATAGTGAAAATTGGCGAATTTTGAGAAAAGTTATAACTAATTGAAAAAATTCAATTTTTTACTTTTTCAAAAATTTCAATTGCTCATGACTTTTCGAAAATTTCATGGATTGTTATGATTTTTGGTGCATTTTGACAACAAAAACTTGAATTTCCAGAATGTTAGCTTTAAATTGATATAAATGTGAAAAAAATTGACTAATTTTGAGAAAAGTTATAATTAATTGAAACATTTCTAAAAATTTCAACTGATTATAACTTTTCGAAAATTTCATGGATTTTTACGAATTTCAGTGTATTTTGAAGCCAAAATCGTGAATTCTTAGATTCAGAACTTCAAAATGATGTAAACACCACCGAAATTGATAAATTTCAAAAAAAGTTAGGATTAATTGAAAAAATGCAATTTTTTAAAACTTTTTCCAAAATTTCAAATGATCATAGCTTTTCGAATATTCTATGGATGTTCATGATTTTTGGCTCATTTTGAAGCAAAAATCTGTAATTCTCAGATTCCAAGCTTTAAAATGATATAAACATCATCAAAATTGACAAATTTTAAGAAAAGTTATGATAAATTGAAAAATTGAAATTTTTTCGATTTTTAAAAAATTTCAAATGATCATAACTTTTCGAATATTCCATGGATTTTAATCATTTTTAGTGCATCTGAAAGCCAAAATCTTATTCTAAAAACCCCAAAATTAATATTTCTTCAAAATAAGTTTTTCGTGGTCTCGAATGCAAACCTAACACCATAACCTCAACATTTTCCCCCTTTCCCCCATATTTTCCCTAATATTTGTATCTTGTCCTTTCTTGTTCTGTCCATTTTCAATGTTTTATTTATTTCTAATAATCTGGAATGAAATTAATCTAATTTAAAATTCCTAAAATATCTCCCATAAAAACAAGATACACTTATCAGCTCTCATTTTAGACACTTATCAGCTCGCATCCAATCTCAATCGATTCCTATAAAAAGGAGGTGGAGAATGTAAGTGTAAAAAACCATTATTGCTGAAAATCTGAAATTATTTCCAGGCTGTTGAGCTTCTCTACACCGCCGATCATTTTCACTACTTTTTCACTGATAGGGACGGAACTTTGAAGTCATATTCATGTAGTTATCCATCGAGTATTCAACCCGCTTATTCGGGAGTTATTCAGGTTGGGGATTTCAGGAAATTTCAGTTTTTTGGAGCATTTCTTAAAAATACACATATTTAAAAAAATAATCCAGCATAGTTTCTAATTTGAGGTAATTAGTACACTGTATTTATATTAAAATTGAATTTAAAAATAATTTTTTGAAACTGTAAATATTTTTTAATAAAAGTGACAAAATAGATTTTAATTTAAAAAAAACGACTATTTTTTTTAAATTTTGAATTAATTTAAATTTGAAAATCAACTTGTGTACTAATTTTACAATTAACATTGGAATTTAAAAAATCTCTGAAACGGAAAATAATTTTTCTAAATTTTCCAAAATTTCAAATGGACATAACATTTCGAAAATTGCATTATTTTTATGGGTTTTGGGATATTTTAACCCCAAAATTTTAATTTTTCAGAATTTTGGCTTTTAAATATGATAAAAAACACGATAATTGAAGATTTTTAAGAAAAGTTATGATCAATTGAAAAAAGCATATTTTTGAAAAATTTTCAAATGACCATAACTTCTCGAATATTCCATGGATTTTCTTGATTTTTGGCGCATTTTAAAGCAAAAATCAAAAATCATCAATTTTCAGATTCCGAGCTTTAAAATATGATATAATCTACAAAAATAGAATAATTTAAAGAAAAGATATAATCAATTGAAAAAACATCATATTTTTGAAAAATTTCAAATGATCATAGCTATTCGAAATTTCAATGGATTTTTATGATTTTTAGTGTATTTTAAAGCCAAAATCTTACATTTTCAGATTTTAAGGCAAAGAATGTCTAGAAAATTCTGAAATTTTCAGCATTTTCTAAAATTTGTCAGGATTTACGAAACTTGAAATAGTTTCTAGAGAATTCTTACATTAAGAAGATTTTTTATTGATTAATTCGAATCTATATAATGTGCGGGATGTCCCGTAACTTTTTTTGTCTCTAAAATATTGTTATCTTAACCCAATAGA
Source organism: Caenorhabditis virilis (assembly GCA_964036255.1). Lineage (NCBI taxonomy): Eukaryota > Metazoa > Nematoda > Chromadorea > Rhabditida > Rhabditidae > Caenorhabditis > Caenorhabditis virilis. Next base: position 2,428,888 of record OZ038416.1, on the reverse strand, counting down.
TATATTATGACGCAGAAATTATAAAATTAAGCACATGAAACAGTAATTTAAAAAAATTAAATTCCAAAAAAATTAAATTTTTAGGCTCAATTTGCTCGCCGTTGTGCTCAAACGTGTTGTATTTTAACAACTGCTCCATTAATGCACATTGGTGTCCTAGATGTTTCCACCATTCCACCAGGATATTACTATTTCGGAGCATCAGCAGGAAGGGAATGGTTCGTGGATCCGACCAACAAGTTCAAAGACACATCGATCCCGGAATCAGTGTTAGAAATGCTGGACACGGTTTTCACGAAAATCTCTCATCTTTTGGAGATTCATGAATTCCGGCCATTCACTTGGGTCGGATCAGGACTTCAGAAACATTATGGACATTTGACGATTGCTCATCAGGATGTTTATAAGTCTGTTAGTGAGGTGATGAGCAGAAGGTTGTATGAGGAGATTAAGAAGATTGTCGATGAGATTGATCCGAAGGGCGCGACACTGCAATTGAGTAGTACTGATTTGGATATTAAGATTTATTTGAAGGTGTGGTTTTGAAATTGATGAAACTTTCTTGGCACGAATTAAAAAATTCAAATTTTGAAAATTTTGAAAAATTTCAAATCGTCATAACTTATCGACAAGTTCATGACTTTTATTGATTTTTAGTGCATTTTGGAGGCAAAATCATGAATTTTTAGAATCCGTGCTTCGAGAATATATAAAAATCATGAAAATAGACAAATTTCAAGATTACTTTTGACCAATTGAAAAAATTAATTTTTTTGATTTTTGAAAAATTTCAAATCATCATAACTTTACGAAAATTCCATGGATTTTATTGATTTTTGGTTCATTCTGAAGGCAAAATTATGAATTTCAGATTTTGAGCTTTAAAATTATATAAAAATAGTGGTAATTGAAAAATTTTAAGAAAAGTTATGATTAATTGAAAAAAAATTAATTTTTTTGATTTTTGAAAAATTTCAAATCATCATTACTTTTCGAAAATATCATGGATTTTATTGATTTTTGGTGGATTTTGAAGGCAAAATCGTGAATTTCAGATTCACAGCTTCAAAAATATATCAAAAGCAAGAAAATTGACAAATTTTAAGAGAAGTTATGATTAATTGAAAAATTGTTTTTTTTTTTTCGATAAATTTCAAATGATCATAACTTTTCGAAAATTTCGTGGATTTTTATGATTTTTGGTGCTGTTTGAAGCCAAAATCATGAATTTTCAGATTTTGTGCTTTAAAAATATGTAAGATCATGAAAATTGACAAATTTTAAGAAAAGTTATGATCTATTGAAAAACCATTTCAATTTTTTTTGAATTTTTGAAAAATTTCAAATAATCATAATTTTTCGAAAATTGCATCGATTTTATGATTTTTAGTGCATTTTAAAGATAAATTCTCGAATTTTTTGAATCTGTGCTTCAAAAATATACTAAATCAACAAAATTAATAAATATCAAGAAAAGCTATGATTAATTGAAAACATGTTTTTTTTTATTTTTGAAAAATTTCAAATGAATATAACTTTTCGAATTTTTCATGGATTTTATTGATTTTTGGTTCATTTTGAAGGCAAAATATTGATTTTTCAGAATCTAGAATTCAAAAATATCGAATAATCAAAAAAATGATCAAAAAATTAATAAACTCCAAGGAAGGTTATAATCAATTGCAAAATTTCCAAATGATTATAACTTTTTGAAAATTCCACATATTTTTAAGATCTTTGGTGCATTTTGAAGCTAAAATCTTTAATTATCAGATTTGAATTAAATAAGATAAACCTCACCAAAATCGGTAAATTTCAAGAAAAGTTATGATTAATTGAAAAAACTCAAATTTTCAGACCAAAACTGACGGCCAAGTATTCGACAAAGGAGACGGACTGAAAATGTTGTGCGATAAAATGAAATGCGACCTAAAAGAGGGAAATGTACTAGTTTGCGGCGATTCCGCAACAGATTTGCCAATGTTGAAGGAATGTCTGAAAAGGAATGAGGAGGGGGTTTATACGATTTGGGTGACAACTAATGAGGAGTTGAAGGAAGAGGTAAGATTTTGGAAATTTCCAGAAAATTCTAGGTCCTTTTCAGAATTTGAGAAAATGCCAGGTCATTTTTAGGAATGCTGAAAATTCCAGATCATTTTCAGAATTTCAGAAAATTCCAGATCATTTTCAGATTTTCAGAAAATGCCAGGTCATTTTTAGGAATTCTGAAAATTCCATATCATTTTCAGAATTTCTAAAAAATTCCAGTTTATTTTCAGAGTTTCAGAAAATTTCAGGCAATTTTTAGAATTTCAGAAAATTCCAGGCCATTTTTAGAAATTCTGAAAATTCCAGACAATTTTCAGTAGATCTGAGATTTTCAGTCTATTTCTAGAACGTTCTGAAAATTTTGAAAACTTCTGAAAATGACAATTTCCAAAAAACCACCCCCTCAATTTTCCAGGTTCGTGCTCTTTGTGCATCCTACAACAACAACCGAATCGCGTTCGTCTCATGTCCAGAAGTGCTTCTCGGCGCGATGGCTCAGGCGACAATTCGAGAAATCAATATCACGAGAGCGCGGAAGATTTCCAGAGAGATAATTTCATAATTTTTTTTTGGGTTTTCGGCTGCTGTAAATTTTGAACAGAAATTTCTACTTTTTTTGCTTTCTACGATGGGTGTTTTTGTACCTTGATGCCAATTTTCAATCAATAAACGAATTAAAATCAATAATTTTTGTAAAATTTCCAAAATTGAAATTCTGGATTTTTTTCACATTCCACAAAATTCCAGAAGGCTTTAAGAAATTCCAGGAAGTTTTAGAAAATTCCAGAAGGCTCCAGAAAATTAATGTGACTTCCTGTCTTTAAAGCATCAAGAGGTTTTCTGAAGTTTATTAATCAAAAAATAATAGATCATACTTATAAAACTTCATTTATTTTGCAAATAAGATTTATTCTTTTACGCTTTGAGTTTTATCAAGAGTATGAAAATCAATTTCCTTTATCGGTTTCTTCACATTTTTCGTTGTACCCGTTGTGGAAGTCATTGTATTCGATCGGCTGGTTGTCGAATCACTCGAAAATTGAATATCATCTAAATCAGTCCCGATTTCATATTCACAATTTCCCTTGTCATCATATACAACCTTATTTAAATGAACATTACCAGTCGAGATTTGCTTTTTCTTCAACTGAAAATACGAAATTTTAATTTAAAAGTTTCACATAATCTTTGACACTTACATCGATGCAATTTACATCTTTGGGAATAAAAATTAACCCCTTCTTCTCGAATTTTTTCGAATTCCCATCCTCTTCATCTTGTTTCTGTTTCAATACAACAAACTGCCGATGTTTTTGACGATTTTTAGGATCTCGTGGATCAAACTTCTTCTTTTTCGATTTTTTAGTCTGAGCACGTTTTTTCGGTGACATGGCTATCGGTGGCCGTTCGGTTTTTTTTCTCGATGAATGTTTTAATTTCTTGGCCGCTGAAATCGGAAACTATTTTTATTTTAAAACTTGTTATACCTTTACTGTTTCGAAGTAGGAGATAACACATTAGTATTAACAACAGAACTAGCAATACTGCCAGAACCGCCATCAAGAAGTAATTAATATGAGACACGTGCTTTTTAGATGAAGCTGAAGCCTTAAGAACCTTACAAGCTCCACAATAATCTTTCGGGTCGGATATCTAGAATGAAATAAATTTTGAAATATGCAAAATAAATACTCAATGGTGATTTTTTTCCGGCTGGGTTATATTGATGCAAATATTTATTGATTTACCTCAGGGCATGGATGTTTCGCGGGAACAAAACCATTGGTGGTTGAAAAAGCTGTCGTGGTTGTAGTTGTGGTTGTGGCAGTCGTAGTAGTTGTTGTTTTATCAATAAAATCCAAAAAATCTTCATCAGCAGAAATCGTTATTGAGTGAGCGGTCGATGTCAAACCAGAAGCCGTTGTCAAATCATCATTTGACTTCATATCAGAAGCTATTGTCACATCAGCTGTCATGTTCTGATTAGTTGTCGAATCAGCTTTCAAAAAAGTGTCTGCTGAAGTTTTTGCAAGAGTTATAAGCAAAACAATAAATGAAATGGAAAGAATCTCTGAAATTTATTCGAAATTGTGATTCTCAAACCATTGTACGAACTCACTTTTAACGTTTATTATTGACCGTTGAGTATACATCTTAATGCAAAAAAAAAATTAAAATAATGAAGAAAAGGGGTGGATTTGATAATGATATAAACAATGACACGTGTGGTAAACAAGTTGAATCGTTATAAATAAAGCGATCCACATTTTCTGCTTTTGTTTTTTTTTTGCTAATTCTCTCAACAATGAAGATCAGGAATATGTAAGTGTTCTAAAAACAGAAACGAAACATAATTCTTTATTTTTAAATGTCCTCACGTGTTGTTATTTATCTCTTGCATACGATCAATTGTGCATGGCGATATGATCAAACACTTCACGCCGAAAGTGGAATGTAGTCGTAATTGTCTGTTGACCGCTTCCAACATAAATAGCTCTGGTATAACACACTTGAATGGCGATATTGTGAAACAAATTATGGAGGCTGGAAAAGTTCATAAAATTGAAGATGTAACTTTTTAACTTCTAATGAATTGGAATTCTACATTTGTTTCAGTGTCGTCGCTTAAACAACTGCACTGATTATGGAACTTTTCCGTTGGGGTTTTCGGTAATTGAAGGGCTAATCGCATGTATTTCTACTGGAGTGCGTTTCAGCCAGAGTTATGAACTTTATTTTTATGAATTCCAGAAATCAGATACTGAGCGTAGTAATTTAGAAAATCAATATAGGGGACTAATACGTGATATCAAAAAAAATTATACCGACTGCGTGGTGAGATCAGTTGTGAGTGAACACTTTATTTAATACAAGGGGAAGTATTCACAAAGTAAAGAAATGGTAAGCAAAGTCATAATATGAATGGCCCAAATTCATGAACGGATGAATACTTCTGCTTATCGCATAATTTAGCTTATATCTTTTCATACTTAACGAAAAAGTTAATTCAGAAGAGCATGAGTTGTAAAGACGAAGAAAAAACGATTCGCTGCTACAGAGTTGCGCTGTCAATCTGTCCAAACACGTTGGATAAGGTATATTAGTAACTATTAAAGTGGAAATTGTTCAATTTTCAGATTATTGTACCATTTTGGGATGATCATTGCGTTGTGACGACGACGACGACAACAACAACGACAACAACAACACAATCGACGACACAATCAACATCGAAATTGACATCTAAAGTGACCGAACCTTCAATATCATCGAAATCCTCGAACCTTGACAATATATCGATGAATCCAGGAATTGGTATCACACTGATTTTAGTTATGTGGCTTGTTTGTTTGTCTAATAAATGAACTAGTAAAGAGCTTTTTAAAAAATTATAGAACTGGTTTTCTAGACCATTTCATTCGGAAAACCGATTTATTTTTGTAAAAAATATTTGATATTGATATTTCCAGTTATTTATTTTATTTTGAAAAGTGCCCACCAAGTGACCTAGAAAAACAAATGGGGGACTTGAAATCCGAAAAATGATGCAACGCAATGATCATCCCAAAATGGTACAATACTCATTTTTTCTCATTTTTAATTTTAAAGACAGTTTTCAAAGATGCGCTCTAAAATTCAAAAATCTAATTTAATACATGACGTTTCATTAATAAATGACTTTTCATGTGAACTTCAATATTTTGAAGTTTAGATCCAGAGAATTCAGAATTTCAGCTTCAAAATTTCCGAAATTTTGAATCCCTTCTAAATTCTTTAAAATTAACCTATTTAAAAAAATTTTTTTGGACTTTCAAGCTCAAGAACTGATAATCCAGAATTTTGGCTTCAAAATGATACAAAATTTGAAAAAATTGGTGAGAAATTGGTTTTTATAGAATTTTTCAAAAAATCTGGTTTTTCAAATTTTTCGAAAAAATCTCCAAATTTTCCAGCCACCATCTTTTTTTTTTGATATTCACGTTTTAAACAATTTCGTGGATTGTTGAAAATTGTCGAATGAAAACAAATGTCGTTTTTCATTTTATATTTTCGGGTCAAGATGAAAATCGGAATTATGTAAGTGGTTACAAACAGTGATCCGATCCGATCCGGATCGCGTCCATAAATATCATGTCAATTTCAAAAAACAAAAACGAATTTTGAAGAGCTCTAACTTGGGTTTAAGCTCGAAATTAGGACGGAAAATTTCGAGATTGTAATATTAAGGCAGTTTTTAGTCGATACGCTGGATTTGGGCAAGATAGGTTGACATTTTTTGAAAATGTAACCTTTTTGTATCACAAAATTGGCGCTATTCAACAAAATTTGCTGAAATTTGGCATTTCAACTAAAATTGGTTTCATTATTATAATCTGAAAGTTTCATCCGAAGATTATGAGTTTGAGCCAAGTTAGAGCTCTTCAAAGTTGGAATTGTTGTAGACTTGAAAAATTTAAAAAAAACATAATTTTCAGTTTTAAATGCTTGTTATTTATCAATTTCATGTCAGTGCTAAATGCTGATGATATCACCGAATATATTCAAAATGTGGAATGTACTCGTAATTGTCTTTTGTCCGCTTCAAAAATCTATAGCTCTGAGATAACATATTTGACTGGCGATCTTGTGAAACAAATTATTGCGGCTGGTAAAATCCATCAAATTGAAGATGTAATTTGTAAAAAATACCATATTTTGAAAATAAATTGTTTTTTAGTGCCGCTTAAAAAAGTGTCACGATGTGTCACAACCCGGATTTCTATTAAGGTATGCAGTCAAGGAATACCTAGTCACTTGCTACAGCGGCGCTGTGAGTTTAAAGGACTTTATCTATAGTTAATTAATGCTACTGGAATGAAAATAGACGACATTCTCATTCCAAATCTGTTTTTAAAATTTTCTAAAACCACCTAGAAGCCGAGAAAATGAGCATTCAAAACAATGGCCTAGAAAAAGTCAGGAAAACTAGTCCGCGGGTGTTTATTACGTGATAAATCGACCAAAAAATGCGAAAACATAATTTAAAGCATTCTCAAATATATTGGTCCTCATAAAACGCAAAAAAAGGCCTAGAAAACGTTTGTCCAGGTGACGGCAACTTTTTCTAGGCCATTGTTTTCAAAGCTCATTTTCTCGGATTCCAGATGGTTTCTGAAAATTTAAAGAACATATTTGGAATTGGTATTTTCTCTATACTCACCCCGTTTACATTTTAAAACTCTTGGAACTCCTCCTTTAAGGAAAATTTTGAAAGCGTTCATGAATTCTTCAGAAATCATTTGGATGGGCAAGCGAATGGCACCTGCAGTTTTTTCAAGAAGTGGAAGTTGTTTTGAAAAATAGTAGTCAATGCGTGAATGTGAGTTATAGAAATTAGAGTTTTCTTAAATTTTTTGGGATTTTCTGCAAAACTGCCATTTTTGAGGGTTTTTGGAAAATTTGAAAAAAATTCGAAAAAAGATTTCGGGGGGGGGGGGGGTAACTTTGAATGAGTATAACTCGGCTGAAAAAAATCGGATCTTCATGAAAATTTGTGTAGTTATTTTTAAAGATGTTTTGAATAGATGTACAAAATTTCAAACAATTCCGACTGTTTTTGGATGAGATATTGGGGCTCCAAAGTTGTTGTTTTTTTTTCAAAAAAAATTTGAGAAAATTACAATTTTTCGGGGAGCAAATTAATTTTTTTCAGTTTAAATGTAAAATGTAAAAAATTTATAAATTCGAAAAGTTTAAAAAAAAAGCTCTTTAAGCGAAACAAACTTTAAAAATTCAGGAAGTTATGGCTTGTGACAAACTGGAATCGATTCTACAATGCCTGCAATTTCTCGAAAGGTTCTGTCCTGAGGGACCGAATAAGGTGGGCCTAATAACTTTTAGGAATTCCAAAGAAAATGAACGTTTTCAAGATAATGGTGCCATTTTGGGATTATCATTGCAACATGGCGAATTCAACGGTGATTTCGGTGCCATCGATATCCCTTCACCTTACTGACAACGTTTCGACAACGCCAGTAGTTGGAATTGTTTTAATTGTTTTAAGAAAAAATTTCAATTTTTGAAAAATTGCAAATAATCACAACTTTTCGAAACTTCCATGGATTTTAATGATTTTTGGTACATTTTGAAGGTTACATTGATATACTCATCTATAAAGCATTTATAAAACTTCAATTTAAAATTTAACATTTTTTTGAAACTGTAAATATTTGGACATTTTTAGACCCCCCCCCCCCCTTCTATCTCCATCATTTTTGGAGCTAAAATGTTGTTCGTGGTACCATTCGAAAGAGAATTAAATTTTCTTTTATCCCATATTTATTTCATTACGTCCAAAAAGAGCCTTTTAAATGAATTTTGCAGTCGAAAAACGTTAAAAAAATTTTTTTGAACATTTTTTCTTGAAAATTACAGTTTCAAATTGTTTAAATATAAATTTAAGTGTTACTTTTTGATGTTGATAGACTGTACATGTTTCAATTCAAAAAAATCATTTCTAAGTAATTCTAATAGTGTCTCCATTTTCTCGATTTCAACTAAGACTCTGTCTTTAAGAAAAAATTACAAAGTAAACTTTTGACGATTTCTAAATCATTTTTGAAGCCCCATAGTTGTTATTAATACCATGAGAAAGAGAATTAAATTCTCTTTCATTTGATATCAAATGCGAGAAGAACTTGACATTTTTTGTAGGGAAAAAAAGGTGCCGGAAAAATTATTCCAAGCTTCGTCATTTTCCAATAGCTTTGAAAATTGTTCTTTAGAATTTCTAAAAATTTTGAAACCGCAAATTTTTTTGCTTTTTTTTTGGTAACCATAAAATTTCCCATAAAATGAGTGCATTACGATTTATGAAGCCTATTAAATTTCTTCTTTGGCAGCCAGCAGCCTTAAATTCGATTATTTTTCCATTAAAACTCTGCAGAAAAAGGTCAAAAACCAAGAAATAAAATTCAGCAAATTTTCTAGACTTAAACTGACCGAAATCCGCGACCGTAGTTGGCACATTCAAGGATGCTCCGCATTGACAAATGAAGGTGTTTCGGAGGGGATTAATTGGGTTTCAGAGACGATTCGTTCTAAAAAATAATTGGCCAATTAAACCTATTAACATGCTAGAATAATGCTTTCTTTGTTTTTCGTTTATGTTAACTTTGTCGGAAGAAAATTTGCATTCGAGACCCAAAAATTTGGAAATTTTTGGTTTTTTTAGGGGCATATTTCAGTTACCATTACTTTTTGAAAATTTCATGGATTTTTATGATTTTTAGTGCATTTTGAAGGCAAAATCTTGAATTTTCAGAATTTTAGCGTTAAATTGATATAAAAATAGTGAAAATTGGCGAATTTTGAGAAAAGTTATAACTAATTGAAAAAATTCAATTTTTTACTTTTTCAAAAATTTCAATTGCTCATGACTTTTCGAAAATTTCATGGATTGTTATGATTTTTGGTGCATTTTGACAACAAAAACTTGAATTTCCAGAATGTTAGCTTTAAATTGATATAAATGTGAAAAAAATTGACTAATTTTGAGAAAAGTTATAATTAATTGAAACATTTCTAAAAATTTCAACTGATTATAACTTTTCGAAAATTTCATGGATTTTTACGAATTTCAGTGTATTTTGAAGCCAAAATCGTGAATTCTTAGATTCAGAACTTCAAAATGATGTAAACACCACCGAAATTGATAAATTTCAAAAAAAGTTAGGATTAATTGAAAAAATGCAATTTTTTAAAACTTTTTCCAAAATTTCAAATGATCATAGCTTTTCGAATATTCTATGGATGTTCATGATTTTTGGCTCATTTTGAAGCAAAAATCTGTAATTCTCAGATTCCAAGCTTTAAAATGATATAAACATCATCAAAATTGACAAATTTTAAGAAAAGTTATGATAAATTGAAAAATTGAAATTTTTTCGATTTTTAAAAAATTTCAAATGATCATAACTTTTCGAATATTCCATGGATTTTAATCATTTTTAGTGCATCTGAAAGCCAAAATCTTATTCTAAAAACCCCAAAATTAATATTTCTTCAAAATAAGTTTTTCGTGGTCTCGAATGCAAACCTAACACCATAACCTCAACATTTTCCCCCTTTCCCCCATATTTTCCCTAATATTTGTATCTTGTCCTTTCTTGTTCTGTCCATTTTCAATGTTTTATTTATTTCTAATAATCTGGAATGAAATTAATCTAATTTAAAATTCCTAAAATATCTCCCATAAAAACAAGATACACTTATCAGCTCTCATTTTAGACACTTATCAGCTCGCATCCAATCTCAATCGATTCCTATAAAAAGGAGGTGGAGAATGTAAGTGTAAAAAACCATTATTGCTGAAAATCTGAAATTATTTCCAGGCTGTTGAGCTTCTCTACACCGCCGATCATTTTCACTACTTTTTCACTGATAGGGACGGAACTTTGAAGTCATATTCATGTAGTTATCCATCGAGTATTCAACCCGCTTATTCGGGAGTTATTCAGGTTGGGGATTTCAGGAAATTTCAGTTTTTTGGAGCATTTCTTAAAAATACACATATTTAAAAAAATAATCCAGCATAGTTTCTAATTTGAGGTAATTAGTACACTGTATTTATATTAAAATTGAATTTAAAAATAATTTTTTGAAACTGTAAATATTTTTTAATAAAAGTGACAAAATAGATTTTAATTTAAAAAAAACGACTATTTTTTTTAAATTTTGAATTAATTTAAATTTGAAAATCAACTTGTGTACTAATTTTACAATTAACATTGGAATTTAAAAAATCTCTGAAACGGAAAATAATTTTTCTAAATTTTCCAAAATTTCAAATGGACATAACATTTCGAAAATTGCATTATTTTTATGGGTTTTGGGATATTTTAACCCCAAAATTTTAATTTTTCAGAATTTTGGCTTTTAAATATGATAAAAAACACGATAATTGAAGATTTTTAAGAAAAGTTATGATCAATTGAAAAAAGCATATTTTTGAAAAATTTTCAAATGACCATAACTTCTCGAATATTCCATGGATTTTCTTGATTTTTGGCGCATTTTAAAGCAAAAATCAAAAATCATCAATTTTCAGATTCCGAGCTTTAAAATATGATATAATCTACAAAAATAGAATAATTTAAAGAAAAGATATAATCAATTGAAAAAACATCATATTTTTGAAAAATTTCAAATGATCATAGCTATTCGAAATTTCAATGGATTTTTATGATTTTTAGTGTATTTTAAAGCCAAAATCTTACATTTTCAGATTTTAAGGCAAAGAATGTCTAGAAAATTCTGAAATTTTCAGCATTTTCTAAAATTTGTCAGGATTTACGAAACTTGAAATAGTTTCTAGAGAATTCTTACATTAAGAAGATTTTTTATTGATTAATTCGAATCTATATAATGTGCGGGATGTCCCGTAACTTTTTTTGTCTCTAAAATATTGTTATCTTAACCCAATAGATATATTATGACGCAGAAATTATAAAATTAAGCACATGAAACAGTAATTTAAAAAAATTAAATTCCAAAAAAATTAAATTTTTAGGCTCAATTTGCTCGCCGTTGTGCTCAAACGTGTTGTATTTTAACAACTGCTCCATTAATGCACATTGGTGTCCTAGATGTTTCCACCATTCCACCAGGATATTACTATTTCGGAGCATCAGCAGGAAGGGAATGGTTCGTGGATCCGACCAACAAGTTCAAAGACACATCGATCCCGGAATCAGTGTTAGAAATGCTGGACACGGTTTTCACGAAAATCTCTCATCTTTTGGAGATTCATGAATTCCGGCCATTCACTTGGGTCGGATCAGGACTTCAGAAACATTATGGACATTTGACGATTGCTCATCAGGATGTTTATAAGTCTGTTAGTGAGGTGATGAGCAGAAGGTTGTATGAGGAGATTAAGAAGATTGTCGATGAGATTGATCCGAAGGGCGCGACACTGCAATTGAGTAGTACTGATTTGGATATTAAGATTTATTTGAAGGTGTGGTTTTGAAATTGATGAAACTTTCTTGGCACGAATTAAAAAATTCAAATTTTGAAAATTTTGAAAAATTTCAAATCGTCATAACTTATCGACAAGTTCATGACTTTTATTGATTTTTAGTGCATTTTGGAGGCAAAATCATGAATTTTTAGAATCCGTGCTTCGAGAATATATAAAAATCATGAAAATAGACAAATTTCAAGATTACTTTTGACCAATTGAAAAAATTAATTTTTTTGATTTTTGAAAAATTTCAAATCATCATAACTTTACGAAAATTCCATGGATTTTATTGATTTTTGGTTCATTCTGAAGGCAAAATTATGAATTTCAGATTTTGAGCTTTAAAATTATATAAAAATAGTGGTAATTGAAAAATTTTAAGAAAAGTTATGATTAATTGAAAAAAAATTAATTTTTTTGATTTTTGAAAAATTTCAAATCATCATTACTTTTCGAAAATATCATGGATTTTATTGATTTTTGGTGGATTTTGAAGGCAAAATCGTGAATTTCAGATTCACAGCTTCAAAAATATATCAAAAGCAAGAAAATTGACAAATTTTAAGAGAAGTTATGATTAATTGAAAAATTGTTTTTTTTTTTTCGATAAATTTCAAATGATCATAACTTTTCGAAAATTTCGTGGATTTTTATGATTTTTGGTGCTGTTTGAAGCCAAAATCATGAATTTTCAGATTTTGTGCTTTAAAAATATGTAAGATCATGAAAATTGACAAATTTTAAGAAAAGTTATGATCTATTGAAAAACCATTTCAATTTTTTTTGAATTTTTGAAAAATTTCAAATAATCATAATTTTTCGAAAATTGCATCGATTTTATGATTTTTAGTGCATTTTAAAGATAAATTCTCGAATTTTTTGAATCTGTGCTTCAAAAATATACTAAATCAACAAAATTAATAAATATCAAGAAAAGCTATGATTAATTGAAAACATGTTTTTTTTTATTTTTGAAAAATTTCAAATGAATATAACTTTTCGAATTTTTCATGGATTTTATTGATTTTTGGTTCATTTTGAAGGCAAAATATTGATTTTTCAGAATCTAGAATTCAAAAATATCGAATAATCAAAAAAATGATCAAAAAATTAATAAACTCCAAGGAAGGTTATAATCAATTGCAAAATTTCCAAATGATTATAACTTTTTGAAAATTCCACATATTTTTAAGATCTTTGGTGCATTTTGAAGCTAAAATCTTTAATTATCAGATTTGAATTAAATAAGATAAACCTCACCAAAATCGGTAAATTTCAAGAAAAGTTATGATTAATTGAAAAAACTCAAATTTTCAGACCAAAACTGACGGCCAAGTATTCGACAAAGGAGACGGACTGAAAATGTTGTGCGATAAAATGAAATGCGACCTAAAAGAGGGAAATGTACTAGTTTGCGGCGATTCCGCAACAGATTTGCCAATGTTGAAGGAATGTCTGAAAAGGAATGAGGAGGGGGTTTATACGATTTGGGTGACAACTAATGAGGAGTTGAAGGAAGAGGTAAGATTTTGGAAATTTCCAGAAAATTCTAGGTCCTTTTCAGAATTTGAGAAAATGCCAGGTCATTTTTAGGAATGCTGAAAATTCCAGATCATTTTCAGAATTTCAGAAAATTCCAGATCATTTTCAGATTTTCAGAAAATGCCAGGTCATTTTTAGGAATTCTGAAAATTCCATATCATTTTCAGAATTTCTAAAAAATTCCAGTTTATTTTCAGAGTTTCAGAAAATTTCAGGCAATTTTTAGAATTTCAGAAAATTCCAGGCCATTTTTAGAAATTCTGAAAATTCCAGACAATTTTCAGTAGATCTGAGATTTTCAGTCTATTTCTAGAACGTTCTGAAAATTTTGAAAACTTCTGAAAATGACAATTTCCAAAAAACCACCCCCTCAATTTTCCAGGTTCGTGCTCTTTGTGCATCCTACAACAACAACCGAATCGCGTTCGTCTCATGTCCAGAAGTGCTTCTCGGCGCGATGGCTCAGGCGACAATTCGAGAAATCAATATCACGAGAGCGCGGAAGATTTCCAGAGAGATAATTTCATAATTTTTTTTTGGGTTTTCGGCTGCTGTAAATTTTGAACAGAAATTTCTACTTTTTTTGCTTTCTACGATGGGTGTTTTTGTACCTTGATGCCAATTTTCAATCAATAAACGAATTAAAATCAATAATTTTTGTAAAATTTCCAAAATTGAAATTCTGGATTTTTTTCACATTCCACAAAATTCCAGAAGGCTTTAAGAAATTCCAGGAAGTTTTAGAAAATTCCAGAAGGCTCCAGAAAATTAATGTGACTTCCTGTCTTTAAAGCATCAAGAGGTTTTCTGAAGTTTATTAATCAAAAAATAATAGATCATACTTATAAAACTTCATTTATTTTGCAAATAAGATTTATTCTTTTACGCTTTGAGTTTTATCAAGAGTATGAAAATCAATTTCCTTTATCGGTTTCTTCACATTTTTCGTTGTACCCGTTGTGGAAGTCATTGTATTCGATCGGCTGGTTGTCGAATCACTCGAAAATTGAATATCATCTAAATCAGTCCCGATTTCATATTCACAATTTCCCTTGTCATCATATACAACCTTATTTAAATGAACATTACCAGTCGAGATTTGCTTTTTCTTCAACTGAAAATACGAAATTTTAATTTAAAAGTTTCACATAATCTTTGACACTTACATCGATGCAATTTACATCTTTGGGAATAAAAATTAACCCCTTCTTCTCGAATTTTTTCGAATTCCCATCCTCTTCATCTTGTTTCTGTTTCAATACAACAAACTGCCGATGTTTTTGACGATTTTTAGGATCTCGTGGATCAAACTTCTTCTTTTTCGATTTTTTAGTCTGAGCACGTTTTTTCGGTGACATGGCTATCGGTGGCCGTTCGGTTTTTTTTCTCGATGAATGTTTTAATTTCTTGGCCGCTGAAATCGGAAACTATTTTTATTTTAAAACTTGTTATACCTTTACTGTTTCGAAGTAGGAGATAACACATTAGTATTAACAACAGAACTAGCAATACTGCCAGAACCGCCATCAAGAAGTAATTAATATGAGACACGTGCTTTTTAGATGAAGCTGAAGCCTTAAGAACCTTACAAGCTCCACAATAATCTTTCGGGTCGGATATCTAGAATGAAATAAATTTTGAAATATGCAAAATAAATACTCAATGGTGATTTTTTTCCGGCTGGGTTATATTGATGCAAATATTTATTGATTTACCTCAGGGCATGGATGTTTCGCGGGAACAAAACCATTGGTGGTTGAAAAAGCTGTCGTGGTTGTAGTTGTGGTTGTGGCAGTCGTAGTAGTTGTTGTTTTATCAATAAAATCCAAAAAATCTTCATCAGCAGAAATCGTTATTGAGTGAGCGGTCGATGTCAAACCAGAAGCCGTTGTCAAATCATCATTTGACTTCATATCAGAAGCTATTGTCACATCAGCTGTCATGTTCTGATTAGTTGTCGAATCAGCTTTCAAAAAAGTGTCTGCTGAAGTTTTTGCAAGAGTTATAAGCAAAACAATAAATGAAATGGAAAGAATCTCTGAAATTTATTCGAAATTGTGATTCTCAAACCATTGTACGAACTCACTTTTAACGTTTATTATTGACCGTTGAGTATACATCTTAATGCAAAAAAAAAATTAAAATAATGAAGAAAAGGGGTGGATTTGATAATGATATAAACAATGACACGTGTGGTAAACAAGTTGAATCGTTATAAATAAAGCGATCCACATTTTCTGCTTTTGTTTTTTTTTTGCTAATTCTCTCAACAATGAAGATCAGGAATATGTAAGTGTTCTAAAAACAGAAACGAAACATAATTCTTTATTTTTAAATGTCCTCACGTGTTGTTATTTATCTCTTGCATACGATCAATTGTGCATGGCGATATGATCAAACACTTCACGCCGAAAGTGGAATGTAGTCGTAATTGTCTGTTGACCGCTTCCAACATAAATAGCTCTGGTATAACACACTTGAATGGCGATATTGTGAAACAAATTATGGAGGCTGGAAAAGTTCATAAAATTGAAGATGTAACTTTTTAACTTCTAATGAATTGGAATTCTACATTTGTTTCAGTGTCGTCGCTTAAACAACTGCACTGATTATGGAACTTTTCCGTTGGGGTTTTCGGTAATTGAAGGGCTAATCGCATGTATTTCTACTGGAGTGCGTTTCAGCCAGAGTTATGAACTTTATTTTTATGAATTCCAGAAATCAGATACTGAGCGTAGTAATTTAGAAAATCAATATAGGGGACTAATACGTGATATCAAAAAAAATTATACCGACTGCGTGGTGAGATCAGTTGTGAGTGAACACTTTATTTAATACAAGGGGAAGTATTCACAAAGTAAAGAAATGGTAAGCAAAGTCATAATATGAATGGCCCAAATTCATGAACGGATGAATACTTCTGCTTATCGCATAATTTAGCTTATATCTTTTCATACTTAACGAAAAAGTTAATTCAGAAGAGCATGAGTTGTAAAGACGAAGAAAAAACGATTCGCTGCTACAGAGTTGCGCTGTCAATCTGTCCAAACACGTTGGATAAGGTATATTAGTAACTATTAAAGTGGAAATTGTTCAATTTTCAGATTATTGTACCATTTTGGGATGATCATTGCGTTGTGACGACGACGACGACAACAACAACGACAACAACAACACAATCGACGACACAATCAACATCGAAATTGACATCTAAAGTGACCGAACCTTCAATATCATCGAAATCCTCGAACCTTGACAATATATCGATGAATCCAGGAATTGGTATCACACTGATTTTAGTTATGTGGCTTGTTTGTTTGTCTAATAAATGAACTAGTAAAGAGCTTTTTAAAAAATTATAGAACTGGTTTTCTAGACCATTTCATTCGGAAAACCGATTTATTTTTGTAAAAAATATTTGATATTGATATTTCCAGTTATTTATTTTATTTTGAAAAGTGCCCACCAAGTGACCTAGAAAAACAAATGGGGGACTTGAAATCCGAAAAATGATGCAACGCAATGATCATCCCAAAATGGTACAATACTCATTTTTTCTCATTTTTAATTTTAAAGACAGTTTTCAAAGATGCGCTCTAAAATTCAAAAATCTAATTTAATACATGACGTTTCATTAATAAATGACTTTTCATGTGAACTTCAATATTTTGAAGTTTAGATCCAGAGAATTCAGAATTTCAGCTTCAAAATTTCCGAAATTTTGAATCCCTTCTAAATTCTTTAAAATTAACCTATTTAAAAAAATTTTTTTGGACTTTCAAGCTCAAGAACTGATAATCCAGAATTTTGGCTTCAAAATGATACAAAATTTGAAAAAATTGGTGAGAAATTGGTTTTTATAGAATTTTTCAAAAAATCTGGTTTTTCAAATTTTTCGAAAAAATCTCCAAATTTTCCAGCCACCATCTTTTTTTTTTGATATTCACGTTTTAAACAATTTCGTGGATTGTTGAAAATTGTCGAATGAAAACAAATGTCGTTTTTCATTTTATATTTTCGGGTCAAGATGAAAATCGGAATTATGTAAGTGGTTACAAACAGTGATCCGATCCGATCCGGATCGCGTCCATAAATATCATGTCAATTTCAAAAAACAAAAACGAATTTTGAAGAGCTCTAACTTGGGTTTAAGCTCGAAATTAGGACGGAAAATTTCGAGATTGTAATATTAAGGCAGTTTTTAGTCGATACGCTGGATTTGGGCAAGATAGGTTGACATTTTTTGAAAATGTAACCTTTTTGTATCACAAAATTGGCGCTATTCAACAAAATTTGCTGAAATTTGGCATTTCAACTAAAATTGGTTTCATTATTATAATCTGAAAGTTTCATCCGAAGATTATGAGTTTGAGCCAAGTTAGAGCTCTTCAAAGTTGGAATTGTTGTAGACTTGAAAAATTTAAAAAAAACATAATTTTCAGTTTTAAATGCTTGTTATTTATCAATTTCATGTCAGTGCTAAATGCTGATGATATCACCGAATATATTCAAAATGTGGAATGTACTCGTAATTGTCTTTTGTCCGCTTCAAAAATCTATAGCTCTGAGATAACATATTTGACTGGCGATCTTGTGAAACAAATTATTGCGGCTGGTAAAATCCATCAAATTGAAGATGTAATTTGTAAAAAATACCATATTTTGAAAATAAATTGTTTTTTAGTGCCGCTTAAAAAAGTGTCACGATGTGTCACAACCCGGATTTCTATTAAGGTATGCAGTCAAGGAATACCTAGTCACTTGCTACAGCGGCGCTGTGAGTTTAAAGGACTTTATCTATAGTTAATTAATGCTACTGGAATGAAAATAGACGACATTCTCATTCCAAATCTGTTTTTAAAATTTTCTAAAACCACCTAGAAGCCGAGAAAATGAGCATTCAAAACAATGGCCTAGAAAAAGTCAGGAAAACTAGTCCGCGGGTGTTTATTACGTGATAAATCGACCAAAAAATGCGAAAACATAATTTAAAGCATTCTCAAATATATTGGTCCTCATAAAACGCAAAAAAAGGCCTAGAAAACGTTTGTCCAGGTGACGGCAACTTTTTCTAGGCCATTGTTTTCAAAGCTCATTTTCTCGGATTCCAGATGGTTTCTGAAAATTTAAAGAACATATTTGGAATTGGTATTTTCTCTATACTCACCCCGTTTACATTTTAAAACTCTTGGAACTCCTCCTTTAAGGAAAATTTTGAAAGCGTTCATGAATTCTTCAGAAATCATTTGGATGGGCAAGCGAATGGCACCTGCAGTTTTTTCAAGAAGTGGAAGTTGTTTTGAAAAATAGTAGTCAATGCGTGAATGTGAGTTATAGAAATTAGAGTTTTCTTAAATTTTTTGGGATTTTCTGCAAAACTGCCATTTTTGAGGGTTTTTGGAAAATTTGAAAAAAATTCGAAAAAAGATTTCGGGGGGGGGGGGGGTAACTTTGAATGAGTATAACTCGGCTGAAAAAAATCGGATCTTCATGAAAATTTGTGTAGTTATTTTTAAAGATGTTTTGAATAGATGTACAAAATTTCAAACAATTCCGACTGTTTTTGGATGAGATATTGGGGCTCCAAAGTTGTTGTTTTTTTTTCAAAAAAAATTTGAGAAAATTACAATTTTTCGGGGAGCAAATTAATTTTTTTCAGTTTAAATGTAAAATGTAAAAAATTTATAAATTCGAAAAGTTTAAAAAAAAAGCTCTTTAAGCGAAACAAACTTTAAAAATTCAGGAAGTTATGGCTTGTGACAAACTGGAATCGATTCTACAATGCCTGCAATTTCTCGAAAGGTTCTGTCCTGAGGGACCGAATAAGGTGGGCCTAATAACTTTTAGGAATTCCAAAGAAAATGAACGTTTTCAAGATAATGGTGCCATTTTGGGATTATCATTGCAACATGGCGAATTCAACGGTGATTTCGGTGCCATCGATATCCCTTCACCTTACTGACAACGTTTCGACAACGCCAGTAGTTGGAATTGTTTTAATTGTTTTAAGAAAAAATTTCAATTTTTGAAAAATTGCAAATAATCACAACTTTTCGAAACTTCCATGGATTTTAATGATTTTTGGTACATTTTGAAGGTTACATTGATATACTCATCTATAAAGCATTTATAAAACTTCAATTTAAAATTTAACATTTTTTTGAAACTGTAAATATTTGGACATTTTTAGACCCCCCCCCCCCCTTCTATCTCCATCATTTTTGGAGCTAAAATGTTGTTCGTGGTACCATTCGAAAGAGAATTAAATTTTCTTTTATCCCATATTTATTTCATTACGTCCAAAAAGAGCCTTTTAAATGAATTTTGCAGTCGAAAAACGTTAAAAAAATTTTTTTGAACATTTTTTCTTGAAAATTACAGTTTCAAATTGTTTAAATATAAATTTAAGTGTTACTTTTTGATGTTGATAGACTGTACATGTTTCAATTCAAAAAAATCATTTCTAAGTAATTCTAATAGTGTCTCCATTTTCTCGATTTCAACTAAGACTCTGTCTTTAAGAAAAAATTACAAAGTAAACTTTTGACGATTTCTAAATCATTTTTGAAGCCCCATAGTTGTTATTAATACCATGAGAAAGAGAATTAAATTCTCTTTCATTTGATATCAAATGCGAGAAGAACTTGACATTTTTTGTAGGGAAAAAAAGGTGCCGGAAAAATTATTCCAAGCTTCGTCATTTTCCAATAGCTTTGAAAATTGTTCTTTAGAATTTCTAAAAATTTTGAAACCGCAAATTTTTTTGCTTTTTTTTTGGTAACCATAAAATTTCCCATAAAATGAGTGCATTACGATTTATGAAGCCTATTAAATTTCTTCTTTGGCAGCCAGCAGCCTTAAATTCGATTATTTTTCCATTAAAACTCTGCAGAAAAAGGTCAAAAACCAAGAAATAAAATTCAGCAAATTTTCTAGACTTAAACTGACCGAAATCCGCGACCGTAGTTGGCACATTCAAGGATGCTCCGCATTGACAAATGAAGGTGTTTCGGAGGGGATTAATTGGGTTTCAGAGACGATTCGTTCTAAAAAATAATTGGCCAATTAAACCTATTAACATGCTAGAATAATGCTTTCTTTGTTTTTCGTTTATGTTAACTTTGTCGGAAGAAAATTTGCATTCGAGACCCAAAAATTTGGAAATTTTTGGTTTTTTTAGGGGCATATTTCAGTTACCATTACTTTTTGAAAATTTCATGGATTTTTATGATTTTTAGTGCATTTTGAAGGCAAAATCTTGAATTTTCAGAATTTTAGCGTTAAATTGATATAAAAATAGTGAAAATTGGCGAATTTTGAGAAAAGTTATAACTAATTGAAAAAATTCAATTTTTTACTTTTTCAAAAATTTCAATTGCTCATGACTTTTCGAAAATTTCATGGATTGTTATGATTTTTGGTGCATTTTGACAACAAAAACTTGAATTTCCAGAATGTTAGCTTTAAATTGATATAAATGTGAAAAAAATTGACTAATTTTGAGAAAAGTTATAATTAATTGAAACATTTCTAAAAATTTCAACTGATTATAACTTTTCGAAAATTTCATGGATTTTTACGAATTTCAGTGTATTTTGAAGCCAAAATCGTGAATTCTTAGATTCAGAACTTCAAAATGATGTAAACACCACCGAAATTGATAAATTTCAAAAAAAGTTAGGATTAATTGAAAAAATGCAATTTTTTAAAACTTTTTCCAAAATTTCAAATGATCATAGCTTTTCGAATATTCTATGGATGTTCATGATTTTTGGCTCATTTTGAAGCAAAAATCTGTAATTCTCAGATTCCAAGCTTTAAAATGATATAAACATCATCAAAATTGACAAATTTTAAGAAAAGTTATGATAAATTGAAAAATTGAAATTTTTTCGATTTTTAAAAAATTTCAAATGATCATAACTTTTCGAATATTCCATGGATTTTAATCATTTTTAGTGCATCTGAAAGCCAAAATCTTATTCTAAAAACCCCAAAATTAATATTTCTTCAAAATAAGTTTTTCGTGGTCTCGAATGCAAACCTAACACCATAACCTCAACATTTTCCCCCTTTCCCCCATATTTTCCCTAATATTTGTATCTTGTCCTTTCTTGTTCTGTCCATTTTCAATGTTTTATTTATTTCTAATAATCTGGAATGAAATTAATCTAATTTAAAATTCCTAAAATATCTCCCATAAAAACAAGATACACTTATCAGCTCTCATTTTAGACACTTATCAGCTCGCATCCAATCTCAATCGATTCCTATAAAAAGGAGGTGGAGAATGTAAGTGTAAAAAACCATTATTGCTGAAAATCTGAAATTATTTCCAGGCTGTTGAGCTTCTCTACACCGCCGATCATTTTCACTACTTTTTCACTGATAGGGACGGAACTTTGAAGTCATATTCATGTAGTTATCCATCGAGTATTCAACCCGCTTATTCGGGAGTTATTCAGGTTGGGGATTTCAGGAAATTTCAGTTTTTTGGAGCATTTCTTAAAAATACACATATTTAAAAAAATAATCCAGCATAGTTTCTAATTTGAGGTAATTAGTACACTGTATTTATATTAAAATTGAATTTAAAAATAATTTTTTGAAACTGTAAATATTTTTTAATAAAAGTGACAAAATAGATTTTAATTTAAAAAAAACGACTATTTTTTTTAAATTTTGAATTAATTTAAATTTGAAAATCAACTTGTGTACTAATTTTACAATTAACATTGGAATTTAAAAAATCTCTGAAACGGAAAATAATTTTTCTAAATTTTCCAAAATTTCAAATGGACATAACATTTCGAAAATTGCATTATTTTTATGGGTTTTGGGATATTTTAACCCCAAAATTTTAATTTTTCAGAATTTTGGCTTTTAAATATGATAAAAAACACGATAATTGAAGATTTTTAAGAAAAGTTATGATCAATTGAAAAAAGCATATTTTTGAAAAATTTTCAAATGACCATAACTTCTCGAATATTCCATGGATTTTCTTGATTTTTGGCGCATTTTAAAGCAAAAATCAAAAATCATCAATTTTCAGATTCCGAGCTTTAAAATATGATATAATCTACAAAAATAGAATAATTTAAAGAAAAGATATAATCAATTGAAAAAACATCATATTTTTGAAAAATTTCAAATGATCATAGCTATTCGAAATTTCAATGGATTTTTATGATTTTTAGTGTATTTTAAAGCCAAAATCTTACATTTTCAGATTTTAAGGCAAAGAATGTCTAGAAAATTCTGAAATTTTCAGCATTTTCTAAAATTTGTCAGGATTTACGAAACTTGAAATAGTTTCTAGAGAATTCTTACATTAAGAAGATTTTTTATTGATTAATTCGAATCTATATAATGTGCGGGATGTCCCGTAACTTTTTTTGTCTCTAAAATATTGTTATCTTAACCCAATAGATATATTATGACGCAGAAATTATAAAATTAAGCACATGAAACAGTAATTTAAAAAAATTAAATTCCAAAAAAATTAAATTTTTAGGCTCAATTTGCTCGCCGTTGTGCTCAAACGTGTTGTATTTTAACAACTGCTCCATTAATGCACATTGGTGTCCTAGATGTTTCCACCATTCCACCAGGATATTACTATTTCGGAGCATCAGCAGGAAGGGAATGGTTCGTGGATCCGACCAACAAGTTCAAAGACACATCGATCCCGGAATCAGTGTTAGAAATGCTGGACACGGTTTTCACGAAAATCTCTCATCTTTTGGAGATTCATGAATTCCGGCCATTCACTTGGGTCGGATCAGGACTTCAGAAACATTATGGACATTTGACGATTGCTCATCAGGATGTTTATAAGTCTGTTAGTGAGGTGATGAGCAGAAGGTTGTATGAGGAGATTAAGAAGATTGTCGATGAGATTGATCCGAAGGGCGCGACACTGCAATTGAGTAGTACTGATTTGGATATTAAGATTTATTTGAAGGTGTGGTTTTGAAATTGATGAAACTTTCTTGGCACGAATTAAAAAATTCAAATTTTGAAAATTTTGAAAAATTTCAAATCGTCATAACTTATCGACAAGTTCATGACTTTTATTGATTTTTAGTGCATTTTGGAGGCAAAATCATGAATTTTTAGAATCCGTGCTTCGAGAATATATAAAAATCATGAAAATAGACAAATTTCAAGATTACTTTTGACCAATTGAAAAAATTAATTTTTTTGATTTTTGAAAAATTTCAAATCATCATAACTTTACGAAAATTCCATGGATTTTATTGATTTTTGGTTCATTCTGAAGGCAAAATTATGAATTTCAGATTTTGAGCTTTAAAATTATATAAAAATAGTGGTAATTGAAAAATTTTAAGAAAAGTTATGATTAATTGAAAAAAAATTAATTTTTTTGATTTTTGAAAAATTTCAAATCATCATTACTTTTCGAAAATATCATGGATTTTATTGATTTTTGGTGGATTTTGAAGGCAAAATCGTGAATTTCAGATTCACAGCTTCAAAAATATATCAAAAGCAAGAAAATTGACAAATTTTAAGAGAAGTTATGATTAATTGAAAAATTGTTTTTTTTTTTTCGATAAATTTCAAATGATCATAACTTTTCGAAAATTTCGTGGATTTTTATGATTTTTGGTGCTGTTTGAAGCCAAAATCATGAATTTTCAGATTTTGTGCTTTAAAAATATGTAAGATCATGAAAATTGACAAATTTTAAGAAAAGTTATGATCTATTGAAAAACCATTTCAATTTTTTTTGAATTTTTGAAAAATTTCAAATAATCATAATTTTTCGAAAATTGCATCGATTTTATGATTTTTAGTGCATTTTAAAGATAAATTCTCGAATTTTTTGAATCTGTGCTTCAAAAATATACTAAATCAACAAAATTAATAAATATCAAGAAAAGCTATGATTAATTGAAAACATGTTTTTTTTTATTTTTGAAAAATTTCAAATGAATATAACTTTTCGAATTTTTCATGGATTTTATTGATTTTTGGTTCATTTTGAAGGCAAAATATTGATTTTTCAGAATCTAGAATTCAAAAATATCGAATAATCAAAAAAATGATCAAAAAATTAATAAACTCCAAGGAAGGTTATAATCAATTGCAAAATTTCCAAATGATTATAACTTTTTGAAAATTCCACATATTTTTAAGATCTTTGGTGCATTTTGAAGCTAAAATCTTTAATTATCAGATTTGAATTAAATAAGATAAACCTCACCAAAATCGGTAAATTTCAAGAAAAGTTATGATTAATTGAAAAAACTCAAATTTTCAGACCAAAACTGACGGCCAAGTATTCGACAAAGGAGACGGACTGAAAATGTTGTGCGATAAAATGAAATGCGACCTAAAAGAGGGAAATGTACTAGTTTGCGGCGATTCCGCAACAGATTTGCCAATGTTGAAGGAATGTCTGAAAAGGAATGAGGAGGGGGTTTATACGATTTGGGTGACAACTAATGAGGAGTTGAAGGAAGAGGTAAGATTTTGGAAATTTCCAGAAAATTCTAGGTCCTTTTCAGAATTTGAGAAAATGCCAGGTCATTTTTAGGAATGCTGAAAATTCCAGATCATTTTCAGAATTTCAGAAAATTCCAGATCATTTTCAGATTTTCAGAAAATGCCAGGTCATTTTTAGGAATTCTGAAAATTCCATATCATTTTCAGAATTTCTAAAAAATTCCAGTTTATTTTCAGAGTTTCAGAAAATTTCAGGCAATTTTTAGAATTTCAGAAAATTCCAGGCCATTTTTAGAAATTCTGAAAATTCCAGACAATTTTCAGTAGATCTGAGATTTTCAGTCTATTTCTAGAACGTTCTGAAAATTTTGAAAACTTCTGAAAATGACAATTTCCAAAAAACCACCCCCTCAATTTTCCAGGTTCGTGCTCTTTGTGCATCCTACAACAACAACCGAATCGCGTTCGTCTCATGTCCAGAAGTGCTTCTCGGCGCGATGGCTCAGGCGACAATTCGAGAAATCAATATCACGAGAGCGCGGAAGATTTCCAGAGAGATAATTTCATAATTTTTTTTTGGGTTTTCGGCTGCTGTAAATTTTGAACAGAAATTTCTACTTTTTTTGCTTTCTACGATGGGTGTTTTTGTACCTTGATGCCAATTTTCAATCAATAAACGAATTAAAATCAATAATTTTTGTAAAATTTCCAAAATTGAAATTCTGGATTTTTTTCACATTCCACAAAATTCCAGAAGGCTTTAAGAAATTCCAGGAAGTTTTAGAAAATTCCAGAAGGCTCCAGAAAATTAATGTGACTTCCTGTCTTTAAAGCATCAAGAGGTTTTCTGAAGTTTATTAATCAAAAAATAATAGATCATACTTATAAAACTTCATTTATTTTGCAAATAAGATTTATTCTTTTACGCTTTGAGTTTTATCAAGAGTATGAAAATCAATTTCCTTTATCGGTTTCTTCACATTTTTCGTTGTACCCGTTGTGGAAGTCATTGTATTCGATCGGCTGGTTGTCGAATCACTCGAAAATTGAATATCATCTAAATCAGTCCCGATTTCATATTCACAATTTCCCTTGTCATCATATACAACCTTATTTAAATGAACATTACCAGTCGAGATTTGCTTTTTCTTCAACTGAAAATACGAAATTTTAATTTAAAAGTTTCACATAATCTTTGACACTTACATCGATGCAATTTACATCTTTGGGAATAAAAATTAACCCCTTCTTCTCGAATTTTTTCGAATTCCCATCCTCTTCATCTTGTTTCTGTTTCAATACAACAAACTGCCGATGTTTTTGACGATTTTTAGGATCTCGTGGATCAAACTTCTTCTTTTTCGATTTTTTAGTCTGAGCACGTTTTTTCGGTGACATGGCTATCGGTGGCCGTTCGGTTTTTTTTCTCGATGAATGTTTTAATTTCTTGGCCGCTGAAATCGGAAACTATTTTTATTTTAAAACTTGTTATACCTTTACTGTTTCGAAGTAGGAGATAACACATTAGTATTAACAACAGAACTAGCAATACTGCCAGAACCGCCATCAAGAAGTAATTAATATGAGACACGTGCTTTTTAGATGAAGCTGAAGCCTTAAGAACCTTACAAGCTCCACAATAATCTTTCGGGTCGGATATCTAGAATGAAATAAATTTTGAAATATGCAAAATAAATACTCAATGGTGATTTTTTTCCGGCTGGGTTATATTGATGCAAATATTTATTGATTTACCTCAGGGCATGGATGTTTCGCGGGAACAAAACCATTGGTGGTTGAAAAAGCTGTCGTGGTTGTAGTTGTGGTTGTGGCAGTCGTAGTAGTTGTTGTTTTATCAATAAAATCCAAAAAATCTTCATCAGCAGAAATCGTTATTGAGTGAGCGGTCGATGTCAAACCAGAAGCCGTTGTCAAATCATCATTTGACTTCATATCAGAAGCTATTGTCACATCAGCTGTCATGTTCTGATTAGTTGTCGAATCAGCTTTCAAAAAAGTGTCTGCTGAAGTTTTTGCAAGAGTTATAAGCAAAACAATAAATGAAATGGAAAGAATCTCTGAAATTTATTCGAAATTGTGATTCTCAAACCATTGTACGAACTCACTTTTAACGTTTATTATTGACCGTTGAGTATACATCTTAATGCAAAAAAAAAATTAAAATAATGAAGAAAAGGGGTGGATTTGATAATGATATAAACAATGACACGTGTGGTAAACAAGTTGAATCGTTATAAATAAAGCGATCCACATTTTCTGCTTTTGTTTTTTTTTTGCTAATTCTCTCAACAATGAAGATCAGGAATATGTAAGTGTTCTAAAAACAGAAACGAAACATAATTCTTTATTTTTAAATGTCCTCACGTGTTGTTATTTATCTCTTGCATACGATCAATTGTGCATGGCGATATGATCAAACACTTCACGCCGAAAGTGGAATGTAGTCGTAATTGTCTGTTGACCGCTTCCAACATAAATAGCTCTGGTATAACACACTTGAATGGCGATATTGTGAAACAAATTATGGAGGCTGGAAAAGTTCATAAAATTGAAGATGTAACTTTTTAACTTCTAATGAATTGGAATTCTACATTTGTTTCAGTGTCGTCGCTTAAACAACTGCACTGATTATGGAACTTTTCCGTTGGGGTTTTCGGTAATTGAAGGGCTAATCGCATGTATTTCTACTGGAGTGCGTTTCAGCCAGAGTTATGAACTTTATTTTTATGAATTCCAGAAATCAGATACTGAGCGTAGTAATTTAGAAAATCAATATAGGGGACTAATACGTGATATCAAAAAAAATTATACCGACTGCGTGGTGAGATCAGTTGTGAGTGAACACTTTATTTAATACAAGGGGAAGTATTCACAAAGTAAAGAAATGGTAAGCAAAGTCATAATATGAATGGCCCAAATTCATGAACGGATGAATACTTCTGCTTATCGCATAATTTAGCTTATATCTTTTCATACTTAACGAAAAAGTTAATTCAGAAGAGCATGAGTTGTAAAGACGAAGAAAAAACGATTCGCTGCTACAGAGTTGCGCTGTCAATCTGTCCAAACACGTTGGATAAGGTATATTAGTAACTATTAAAGTGGAAATTGTTCAATTTTCAGATTATTGTACCATTTTGGGATGATCATTGCGTTGTGACGACGACGACGACAACAACAACGACAACAACAACACAATCGACGACACAATCAACATCGAAATTGACATCTAAAGTGACCGAACCTTCAATATCATCGAAATCCTCGAACCTTGACAATATATCGATGAATCCAGGAATTGGTATCACACTGATTTTAGTTATGTGGCTTGTTTGTTTGTCTAATAAATGAACTAGTAAAGAGCTTTTTAAAAAATTATAGAACTGGTTTTCTAGACCATTTCATTCGGAAAACCGATTTATTTTTGTAAAAAATATTTGATATTGATATTTCCAGTTATTTATTTTATTTTGAAAAGTGCCCACCAAGTGACCTAGAAAAACAAATGGGGGACTTGAAATCCGAAAAATGATGCAACGCAATGATCATCCCAAAATGGTACAATACTCATTTTTTCTCATTTTTAATTTTAAAGACAGTTTTCAAAGATGCGCTCTAAAATTCAAAAATCTAATTTAATACATGACGTTTCATTAATAAATGACTTTTCATGTGAACTTCAATATTTTGAAGTTTAGATCCAGAGAATTCAGAATTTCAGCTTCAAAATTTCCGAAATTTTGAATCCCTTCTAAATTCTTTAAAATTAACCTATTTAAAAAAATTTTTTTGGACTTTCAAGCTCAAGAACTGATAATCCAGAATTTTGGCTTCAAAATGATACAAAATTTGAAAAAATTGGTGAGAAATTGGTTTTTATAGAATTTTTCAAAAAATCTGGTTTTTCAAATTTTTCGAAAAAATCTCCAAATTTTCCAGCCACCATCTTTTTTTTTTGATATTCACGTTTTAAACAATTTCGTGGATTGTTGAAAATTGTCGAATGAAAACAAATGTCGTTTTTCATTTTATATTTTCGGGTCAAGATGAAAATCGGAATTATGTAAGTGGTTACAAACAGTGATCCGATCCGATCCGGATCGCGTCCATAAATATCATGTCAATTTCAAAAAACAAAAACGAATTTTGAAGAGCTCTAACTTGGGTTTAAGCTCGAAATTAGGACGGAAAATTTCGAGATTGTAATATTAAGGCAGTTTTTAGTCGATACGCTGGATTTGGGCAAGATAGGTTGACATTTTTTGAAAATGTAACCTTTTTGTATCACAAAATTGGCGCTATTCAACAAAATTTGCTGAAATTTGGCATTTCAACTAAAATTGGTTTCATTATTATAATCTGAAAGTTTCATCCGAAGATTATGAGTTTGAGCCAAGTTAGAGCTCTTCAAAGTTGGAATTGTTGTAGACTTGAAAAATTTAAAAAAAACATAATTTTCAGTTTTAAATGCTTGTTATTTATCAATTTCATGTCAGTGCTAAATGCTGATGATATCACCGAATATATTCAAAATGTGGAATGTACTCGTAATTGTCTTTTGTCCGCTTCAAAAATCTATAGCTCTGAGATAACATATTTGACTGGCGATCTTGTGAAACAAATTATTGCGGCTGGTAAAATCCATCAAATTGAAGATGTAATTTGTAAAAAATACCATATTTTGAAAATAAATTGTTTTTTAGTGCCGCTTAAAAAAGTGTCACGATGTGTCACAACCCGGATTTCTATTAAGGTATGCAGTCAAGGAATACCTAGTCACTTGCTACAGCGGCGCTGTGAGTTTAAAGGACTTTATCTATAGTTAATTAATGCTACTGGAATGAAAATAGACGACATTCTCATTCCAAATCTGTTTTTAAAATTTTCTAAAACCACCTAGAAGCCGAGAAAATGAGCATTCAAAACAATGGCCTAGAAAAAGTCAGGAAAACTAGTCCGCGGGTGTTTATTACGTGATAAATCGACCAAAAAATGCGAAAACATAATTTAAAGCATTCTCAAATATATTGGTCCTCATAAAACGCAAAAAAAGGCCTAGAAAACGTTTGTCCAGGTGACGGCAACTTTTTCTAGGCCATTGTTTTCAAAGCTCATTTTCTCGGATTCCAGATGGTTTCTGAAAATTTAAAGAACATATTTGGAATTGGTATTTTCTCTATACTCACCCCGTTTACATTTTAAAACTCTTGGAACTCCTCCTTTAAGGAAAATTTTGAAAGCGTTCATGAATTCTTCAGAAATCATTTGGATGGGCAAGCGAATGGCACCTGCAGTTTTTTCAAGAAGTGGAAGTTGTTTTGAAAAATAGTAGTCAATGCGTGAATGTGAGTTATAGAAATTAGAGTTTTCTTAAATTTTTTGGGATTTTCTGCAAAACTGCCATTTTTGAGGGTTTTTGGAAAATTTGAAAAAAATTCGAAAAAAGATTTCGGGGGGGGGGGGGGGGGTAACTTTGAATGAGTATAACTCGGCTGAAAAAAATCGGATCTTCATGAAAATTTGTGTAGTTATTTTTAAAGATGTTTTGAATAGATGTACAAAATTTCAAACAATTCCGACTGTTTTTGGATGAGATATTGGGGCTCCAAAGTTGTTGTTTTTTTTTCAAAAAAAATTTGAGAAAATTACAATTTTTCGGGGAGCAAATTAATTTTTTTCAGTTTAAATGTAAAATGTAAAAAATTTATAAATTCGAAAAGTTTAAAAAAAAAGCTCTTTAAGCGAAACAAACTTTAAAAATTCAGGAAGTTATGGCTTGTGACAAACTGGAATCGATTCTACAATGCCTGCAATTTCTCGAAAGGTTCTGTCCTGAGGGACCGAATAAGGTGGGCCTAATAACTTTTAGGAATTCCAAAGAAAATGAACGTTTTCAAGATAATGGTGCCATTTTGGGATTATCATTGCAACATGGCGAATTCAACGGTGATTTCGGTGCCATCGATATCCCTTCACCTTACTGACAACGTTTCGACAACGCCAGTAGTTGGAATTGTTTTAATTATGTTTTTTAAGCATTTCTTTTTTATCTAAGAAATGAAGATGATTAATAAAATGAATTTTACATAAAACTGCAAAAAACGACCAGTAATTACTTGAAAATCTGAGTTTTTTTAAATAAATTCCGAAATTTTTGAATCCCTGCTGAATTCTTCAAAATTAACCTATTTTAAATGTTTTTTTCTGAATTTTCAAGCCCAAAAACTGAAAATTCAGGATTTTGGCTTCAAAATGGTACCAAATTTGCAAAAATTGGTAAGAAATTCGATTTCTTAGAATTTTTTGAAAATCTGATTTTTCAACATTTCCGAAAATTTTTGAATCCCTTCTAAATTCTTCAAACTTGACTGATTTTTAAAATATTTTCTACATTTTCAAGCTCAAGAACTGATAATCCAGAATTTTGGCTTCAAAATGGTACCAAAGTTGCAAAAATTGGTAAGAAATTCGATTTCTTAGAATTTTTTGAAAATCTGAGTTTTTAAAAAAATTTCGAAAATTTTTGAATCCCTTCTAAATTCTTTAAAATACACCGATTTTTAAAATATTTTCAGAATTTTTAAGCTCACGAACTGAAAATTCAGAATTTTGGCTTCAAAATGGAATAAAATTTGAAAAAATTGGTAAGAAATTCGATTTCTTAGAATTTTTTGAAAATCTGAGTTTTTTAAAAAATTTCGAAAATTTTTGAATCCCTTCTAAATTCTTTAAAATACACCGATTTTTAAAATATTTTCAGAATTTTTAAGCTCACGAACTGAAAATTCAGAATTTTGGCTTCAAAATGGAATAAAATTTGAAAAAATTGGTAAGAAATTCGATTTCTTAGAATTTTTTGAAAATCTGAGTTTTTTAAAAAATTTCGAAAATTTTTGAATCCCTTCTAAATTCTTTAAAATACACCGATTTTTAAAATATTTTCAGAATTTTTAAGCTCACGAACTGAAAATTCAGAATTTTGGCTTCAAAATGGAATAAAATTTGAAAAAATTGGTAAGAAATTCGATTTCTTAGAATTTTTTGAAAATCTGAGTTTTTAAAAAAATTCCGAAATTTTTGAATCCCTGCTGAATTCTTCAAAATTAACCTATTTTAAATGTTTTTTTCTGAATTTTCAAGCCCAAAAACTGAAAATTCAGGATTTTGGCTTCAAAATGGTACCAAATTTGCAAAAATTGGTAAGAAATTCGATTTCTTAGAATTTTTTGAAAATCTGATTTTTCAACATTTCCGAAAATTTTTGAATCCCTTCTAAATTCTTCAAACTTGACTGATTTTTAAAATATTTTCTACATTTTCAAGCTCAAGAACTGATAATCCAGAATTTTGGCTTCAAAATGGTACCAAAGTTGCAAAAATTGGTAAGAAATTCGATTTCTTAGAATTTTTTGAAAATCTGAGTTTTTAAAAAAATTTCGAAAATTTTTGAATCCCTTCTAAATTCTTTAAAATACACCGATTTTTAAAATATTTTCAGAATTTTTAAGCTCACGAACTGAAAATTCAGAATTTTGGCTTCAAAATGGAATAAAATTTGAAAAAATTGGTAAGAAATTCGATTTCTTAGAATTTTTTGAAAATCTGAGTTTTTTAAAAAATTTCGAAAATTTTTGAATCCCTTCTAAATTCTTTAAAATACACCGATTTTTAAAATATTTTCAGAATTTTTAAGCTCACGAACTGAAAATTCAGAATTTTGGCTTCAAAATGGAATAAAATTTGAAAAAATTGGTAAGAAATTCGATTTCTTAGAATTTTTTGAAAATCTGAGTTTTTTAAAAAATTCCGAAATTTTTGAATCCCTGCTGAATTCTTCAAAATTAACCTATTTTAAATGTTTTTTTCTGAATTTTCAAGCCCAAAAACTGAAAATTCAGGATTTTGGCTTCAAAATGGTACCAAATTTGCAAAAATTGGTAAGAAATTCGATTTCTTAGAATTTTTTGAAAATCTGATTTTTCAACATTTCCGAAAATTTTTGAATCCCTTCTAAATTCTTCAAACTTGACTGATTTTTAAAATATTTTCTACATTTTCAAGCTCAAGAACTGATAATCCAGAATTTTGGCTTCAAAATGGTACCAAAGTTGCAAAAATTGGTAAGAAATTCGATTTCTTAGAATTTTTTGAAAATCTGAGTTTTTAAAAAAATTTCGAAAATTTTTGAATCCCTTCTAAATTCTTTAAAATACACCGATTTTTAAAATATTTTCAGAATTTTTAAGCTCACGAACTGAAAATTCAGAATTTTGGCTTCAAAATGGAATAAAATTTGAAAAAATTGGTAAGAAATTCGATTTCTTAGAATTTTTTGAAAATCTGAGTTTTTTAAAAAATTTCGAAAATTTTTGAATCCCTTCTAAATTCTTTAAAATACACCGATTTTTAAAATATTTTCAGAATTTTTAAGCTCACGAACTGAAAATTCAGGATTTTGGCTTCAAAATGGTACCAAATTTGCAAAAATTGGTAAGAAATTCGATTTCTTAGAATTTTTTGAAAATCTGATTTTTCAACATTTCCGAAAATTTTTGAATCCCTTCTAGATTCTTCAAACTTGACTGATTTTTAAAATATTTTCTACATTTTCAAGCTTAAAAACTGAAAATGTAAAATATTTGCTTCAAAATGGTACCAAATTTGCAAAAATTGGTGAGAAATTAAATTTTTTAGAATTTTTTGAAAATCTGAGTTTTTAAAAAAATTTTCGAAATTTTTTGAATCCCTTCTAAATTCTATAAAATTGACCAATTTTAAAAAGTTATTTTGGATTTTCAAGCTTAACAACTGAAAATATAGAATTTCAGCTTCAAAATGGTACAAAAGTTGAAAAAATATGTGAGAAATTCGATTTTTTAGAATTTTTCAAAAATCTTGTATTTCAAAATTTTCGAAATTTTTGAACCCCTCTAAATTTTTTAAAATTTCCGAATTTTTTAAATATTCTTTGCGTTTTTCAGCTCATGAACTGGAAATCTAGAATTTCAGCTTCAAAATGGTACTAAATTTGAACAAATTGGTGAGAAATTAGATTTTTTAGAATTTTTCAAACATCGTTATTTCAAAATTTTCGAAATTTTTTGAATCAATTCTAAATTCTTCAAACTTGAACGATTTTTAAAATCTTTTTTGAATTTTCAAGGGCAAAAACTGAAAATTTAGAATTTCAGTTTCAAAGTGGTAGAAAATTTGAAAAAATTAGTGAAAAATTCGAGATTTAAGAATTTTTCAAAAATCGTTATTTCAAAATTTTCGAAAATTTTTGAATTCCTTCTAAATTCTTCAAAATTTACCGATTTTTTAAATGTTTTCAGAATTTTTAAGCTCAAGAACTGAAAATTCAGAATTTCAGCTTCAAAATGGAATAACATTTGAAAAAATTGGTGAGAAATTCGATTTTTTAGAATTTTTCAAAAATCTGAAATTCTCGTGTGGAATAATTTTTTTCGAATATTCACGTTTTTAAACGATTTCGTGGTTTGTTGAAAATCGTTGAAATGAAAATAAAAATATTACATTTACCATTTTTATTTAATGCCAAAAATTTCGAAGTTAGCAATGAAAATCAGAACTTTGTAAGTGGTAAGGTAAAAGGGGGAAAAAGGAAGAAAATTTTGCAGATTTAAAAGCATTATAAAACTATTGTTATTTATCAATTGGATATCAGTCGTAAATGGTGACAAAGATTCAGAAATTGCGAATTGTACTCGTAGTTGTCTGTTGACCGCTTCCAATATAAATAGCTCTGGTATAACACACTTGAATGGCGATCTGGTGAAACAAATTATCGAAGGAGGTCAAATTGAAACAGTAAGGCAACTTCAAATATATATTCTACATTTTAAATTTGTTTTGAAGTGTCGTTCAACAAACTGTACAGATTATCAAAATTATCCATTATGGTACGCATTACTCGAAGTTGGAGTCGCGTGCGATCATTCTGCTGTATGGCTCATTCAAAATTTTGTGACTTTCTTTTTTTCATCGAGTTTCAGAAATCAGACAAAGAGCTAGATGAATGGAGGACGTACGCAAGTCAAACATATGACAAGCTTGTGAAAAATGGCAGCGATTGCAGGAAAGTTCATTATGTGAGTGAAAATAAAGAGTGCGAAAAAATCTCAAAGCATTTTATAGGACGAAATAAGTTGTAACGACAGGGACCTAATTATACGATGCGGCGGAATTATAATGCCGTTCTGTAAAGATAAAATTGAACCGGTGAGTGATTAATAATTTTCGGGCTCACAAAAGACGGAAAACGTCAAACTTTCAGATCATGGTGCCGCTTTTTGATGATCACTGCTCCGTGAAGACAACGACAACACAATCGACGATATTAACATCGGAACTGACATCTATGGTGACTGAACCTTCAATATCATCGAAATCCCAGCGCCTTGACAACATATCGATGAATCCAGGAATTGGTATCACACTGATTTTAATTATGTGGCTTGTTTGATTTTTTTAATAAATGAAATATGGTGTAAAAATCTGATTTTGTAAAAAATTAAAAAATTTTTTGAATCACTCTAAACTTCTTTAAAATTGGCCGATTTTTAAAATCTTTTCAGAATTTTCAAGCTTGAAAACTGTAAATTTAGAATTTTGGCTTCAAAATGGTAAAAAATTTGAAAATTTGATGAGAAATTCGATTTTTTAGAATTTTTCAAAAATCTGTTTTCAATTTTTTTTGAAAATTTTTCAATCATTTGAAAATTCTTCAAATTGAACAGATTTTAAAAATATTTTCTGGATTTTCAAGCCACATATCTGAAAATATAGAATTTCAGCTTCAAAATGATATTAAGTTTTAAAAAATCGGTGAAAAATTGGATTTTTTTTAGAATTTTTTGAAAATCTGATTTTTTTTAAATCAAATTTTTTTGAATCACTCTAAAAATCTTCAAAAATGACCGATTTTTAAAATATTTTCTGCATTTTCAAGCTCATTAACTGAAAATTTAAGGTTTTGGCTTCAAAATGGTACCAAATTTGAAAACATTACTGAGAAATTGGATTTTTTTGATTTTTTCAGAAATCTGGTATTTCAAAATTTTCGAAAATTTTTGAATCCCTACCAAATTCTTTAAAATACACCGATTTTTAAAATATTTTCAGAATTTTTAAGCTCACGAACTGAAAATTCAGAATTTTGGCTTCATAATGATATTAAATTTGAAAAAATAGGTGAAAAATTGGATTTTTTAGAATTTTTCAAAAATTCTCTAAATTTTTCAACCCATTTTTTATATTTTTTGCCATAAATTGTCAGAAAAAATTCTGTTTCAATAAATCCTAATTATTTTTCGCGTTTTATACTGAATTGATTAAGAGTCTTTAATTAAGGCAAAAAATTTTATTTTTTGAAACAATTTTACAAAAAAATAGGCTTCAAAAAATAAATGAACTTTTGGAAAATCTAGAAATCGAACAGTAATTTTTAATTTGTTTCTTAAATATTTAATTTTTTCAAAAAATGAAAAAACAGTTCTGAAATCATAGAAATAAAACTAGAAACATTGAATTTTTGAATTTTTGACACCCCGCGGGAGCTCCCCCCGACTCATCAAAAATCATTCCTTTCCGTTTTTACCGTAGCTTTCCCCCCCCCCCCCCCCCCCCACTAAAAACCCTTATCATATCGTGCCGATGATCTCTTAAATTCTCAATCAAATTGACACGTTTACTGTGGCCGAAAAAGGCGCAGGAAAAAAATGACAATGATAAATGGTTTTGTCTCGGGTGTAGTACACTTTTTTTGATTGATTTACTGTCTGCGGAAACGTGGTGCCGATCAGTGTTACAAGGTGAAGCCATTTATCAGAGTTGAAACAACCATTTGGTCAAAGTTAGTGGGAATGTGAGGGGGGGGTTAATTTGATAGACCTGCAATGAAAAACGTTTTTATTTGAACTCTCCGAAAATTTCGGCGTAGTTGGGCCTGAAAAGTTCAGGGCCTTAATTCGATAGGCCTGAAAATTAGCTGGGCCTTAATTTTATGAGTCTAAACTCATCACGGCATTAATTTCATAGACATCAGTTGATATGCCTTAATTCAAACTCTGTAAATTTTCTGTAGCCTGATTTATAGGGCCTGAAATTATGCCGCGCCTTAATTTTATTGGATTAAATTCCCCATTTCACTGAGCTGAAGTTAACCAGGCCTTAAATCCATTAAGCTTCTCTTTTTTCGCGAAGATGAATTCCGCGAGTTTTTGATTTAAAAGGCCTGAATTTTGGTTGGCCTTAATATTAAGAGCCTCAATTTTCGGTGGGCATAATTTGAAGGGCCTGAATATTGATCGACCCTAATTTTATGAGCCTGAAGTTTTATTGACCTGAATTTTTAGATGATATAATCTAAAAGGCCTGCATTTTGAAGGGCCTTAATTTTAAGAGCCTAAATTTTGAAGGACCTGAATTTTTTGAAGGGCCTGTATTTTGAAGGGCCTGCATTTTGAAGGGCCTTAATTCTTAGAGCCTGAATTTTTAAAGGATATAACTTTAAAAGCCTGAATTTTGAAAAGCCTGAATTTTTTGAAGGGCCTTAATTTTTAGATGATATAATCTAAAAAGCCTGCATTTTGAAGGGCTTGAATTTTTTGAAGGGTCTGAATTTTAAACGACCTGAATTTTTTGAAGGGGCTGCATTTTGAAGGTCCTGAATTTTGAAGGGCCTGCATTTTTTGAAGGGCCTGAATTTTGAAAGACCAGAATTTTTAAAGGATATAATTTTAAAAGCCTGAATTTTGAAGGACCTGAATTTTTTGAAGGGCCTGAATTTTTAAAGGTCATAATTTGAAGGGCCTAAATTTTAAACTACCAACTACCTTAATTTTTTGAAGGGCCTTTATTTTTAGATG
Organism: Caenorhabditis virilis; assembly: GCA_964036255.1. NCBI lineage: Eukaryota > Metazoa > Nematoda > Chromadorea > Rhabditida > Rhabditidae > Caenorhabditis > Caenorhabditis virilis. The sequence continues at coordinate 2,390,905 of OZ038416.1, read as the reverse complement.
ATATAATTTAAAAGGCCTGAATTTTGAAGATCCTGAATGTTTTGAAGGGCCCGAATTTTTAGAGGATATAATTTAGAAGGCCTGAATTTTGATTGGCCTTAATTTTGAAGGGCCTGGATTTTTTGATTTGCCTTAATTTTTAGATGCCGTGATGAGTTTAGACTCATAAAATTAAGGCCCAGTCAATTTTCAGGCCTATCGAATTTCAGGCCAATCGAATTAAGGCCCTGAATTTTGAAGGGATATCCTCCTCCCCCCCTACGCTTAAAGATCGGTGTTCACCTCCCCCCTCACAAAAGATAAGCTATCAAAACAATGTGATATGCGTTTGTCTTCCTGAGAAGACAAGGGCAATAAAATTGCGAAGAGTATCGGTATCTCCCGCTGTGTTTTGGACAAATTGCAACAATTTTCGGAAAAAGCACTTTGTGTCTAAAGCCGCCCGCACTGAGATAATTAACATCATCGGCTTTGCCCTGACTTGACCCCTCCTCGAAATATGTGTTTATGTTGGTTTTCATTTGAGAAGAAAATGATACGAAAAAATTTTACGACTGAAAATTGAAAGTCTTGATTGTTGAGGGGTGAAAGTGATACGCATATATATCGCACTCTTTGTTTTGTTTTTGGATTTTTTTTTCGGATTTTTTAAGGTGCCGCTTAATTGACGCTTAATTATCTTTGACAGAAAAAAATGCTAGACTCATTATTATTTCGAAATGGGGGGGGGGGGGGGGTCATTAGTGTTCTGGTCACTAATTTTATCATAATTAGTTTTCAAAAAAAATATATAGGAACAAATAAATGAGGACAATGAGGAAAACATAATTTGATTCGAATTATACCTCAAAACCCCTTTCATTCATTCATTTTCTGGTCCTTGATTTCTTGCTTGGTTGTGTGAATTAGGTACCCAAATTTAGGATCCGGATTCTTACTTACTTTTTTAACTATAAATTTCTGAAAGTTTTCAAAGTTAGGTATCTGATGGTTTTGGAAAGGAGCTACAAAGATTCCAATTTTTGTGGAAGCGTTGGAATTTATGTACCCAACCAAAATTTTTGAAAAAATGACAAAACGTTCATGCTGAAAATTATAGATTTTTTAAAAAGATTTTTGGCTTTGAAAATTTTTGAAATTTAGAAAAATGTATTTCTGAAACGGATTTTGGAATTTCAGAGCGTTTATAATGTTTTTTTGAAAATTGTTAAAAATTTCAAATTTTTTTAAATTCGAAAAACTTGAACTTTTAAGAGCTATAACTTGGCTCAAACTCAACATTTCTGGATGAAACTTTCAGGTATACATACTGATATTATTTTTAATCAATTTGCTAAATTTCAGCTACTTTGGTTGAGATTTTTTGATTTTTTAAAAAACTCATTTTTATAACCTGCTTCACAAAAATATGTATATTTTTAGAACATCCCAACCAAATTAGCTGAAATTTTGCAAATTGGTTGAAAAAAGAACCAATGTTTATATCTGAAAGTTTCATCCAGAAATATTGAGTTTGAGCCGAGTTATAGCTCTTCAAAGTTCAAGTTTTGGCAAATTTTCGACTATTTTTCAAAAATCGAATTTTTATGAAAAAAACATGGTTTTCAAAGATAGAAATTCTATGAAATTCCAAAACCCGTTTCAGAAATACATTTTCTTAAATTTCTATTCCAAAAAAATTTCAAATTTTCATAAATTCCAAAAAAAAATCAATAATTTTCCGCATAAACGGTTTTTTTTTTCAAAAAATTTGATTGGGAACATAAATTCCCGAGTTTCCACGAAAACTCCCACGAAAATTGGAAGCTCTGTAGGTCCTTTTCAAAACTTCAGGTTCCTGAATTGGAAAAACAAAGAATCCTAGATTTCGGGATCCTAATTAGGGATCCTTGGCAAATTTTTTGCAGATTTTTGACAGGTGCCCAAACTTTCGTTTTTTCCCGAGAATTCTCCTCGAAAAAAGTAGCTACAGTAACCTAACCCATCTCTAGAGAGTACTTACAAAAAATATTTTCAAAGCCCCCTGATCCTCTACCGTACCAAGTGACCTAAAAATGTCAAAAATATTTTGATGGCATCATTTTTCAGGGCTTCTCTTTCTCTGACCTATTATAAGTCCCCTCAGCCCACTAATCAATGAAAGAACAAGGAGCGTCGGACAACACAACAGGAAAATAAGATTAATACCTTTTTTGAAAAAGGGCAAGAAACATTTTCTTGCAATAACATTCGGGTTACGGTAGATGAAGGAGGGGGAGGGGAGCGGGGTATGATATCATCATTATTACTTACGTTTTGGGTTTTGAACCCTAATTGCATAGAAAGAACGAAAAAAAAGTTGGACTTTGGGAAGTCTAAAAATATTTTTTTTTTACGATTTGTTTTTTTTATTTATCTTATCGATCGTTCTTTGAACCAAATATGTCAGATTGTGTATAGGTTTTTAGAAAGTTACGTAATACGATTAGATTCATGAAATCTTCGAAAAATATAGGTCTCTCCGAAAGAAATTCGAGGAAAAGTGAGTCTTCGAACTGTTATGTAATACTAAAACGGCTTAATTTCCACTGAAGAGGAAGTTTGGCGCTTATTAAGCGCGACTTTCGTGCCTTTAAATTTTCCAAAAATTTTAACTGATCATAACTTTTCGAATATTCGATGGATTTCTATGATTTTTAGTGAATTTTGAAGCCAAATTTTGAAATTTTCAGAATCTAAGCTTTAAAAGGTATACCAAAATATATTAACTTCAAGAAAAGTTGTGATAATTTGAAAAAATGCAATTGTTTCAAAAAATTTCAACTGATCACAACTTTTCGAATATTAATATTCGATGGATTTTTATGATTGTTACTGGATCTTGAAGCCGAATTTTGAAATTTTCAAAAAAAAAAAAAAAAATTCATTGAAAAAATTCATTTTTTTTTTTTGACTTTCGAATAATTTCAAATAACTATAACTTTTTTCAATTTTAATGGATTTTCATGATTTCTGGTGTAAATTGATGTAAAATTCTAGTATTTTTAGAATCTTAGCTTCAGAAAATGTATACACATAACCAAAATTGAGAAATTTCAAGAAAAGTTATGCTAAATTTTAAATTTTCGAAAATTTTCGAAAATTTTCAACCGATCACAACTTTTCGAATTTTCCACGGATTTTTATTATTTTTAGTGCTTTTTAAAGCCATAATTTGGATTTTTCAGATTCTGTACTTTAAAAATATGTAATAATCGTCAAAATTGTTAAAATAGTATGAACAAAAACCCGTAATTTTCGAAAAAATTTCAAATCACCACAACTTCTTGAAAATCCAGCGGAATTTTTAATTTTTTTGTGCATTTTGAAGCCAAAACCGTGAATTTTCAGGAATTCAGCACTAAAATTTCAAGAACAATTTCTAAAAAATTTTTTCGTTATGAAATCTGTCAAATTGCGTATCGGTTTTTAGAAAAGTTACGTAATACGATTGGATTCATGAAATCCTCAAAACTATGGAAAAATGTAGGTCTCTTCGAAACAAATCCGAAGAAAAGTGAGTCTCCGAATTGTTATGTAATACTAAAACAGCTTAATTTTCGCCAAAGATGAAGTTGAGCGCTTATTAAGCGCGGGGTAATTGAATTAGGAGGTGTTGCTGTGCGATCAGGCTTATTCTTATTTCTTATCCGGAAAATCTGATTTTTTTGTAATTATTTCCCCTAAAGAGGGGTTTTCCAAGTATAAATTTCAAAAAACTCCATATCCATTTTAAATATTATTATTTATCGAAAATATAACTCGATTTTTAAAAATTCAAAAAAATTTGTTTTCTTGGCGTTGCAGACGAAATGAATGTATCTAGAATGAAAGAAAATTTAATTCTCTTTTAAATGGTACCAAGAACAGTATTTTGTGACGAGCAATGGCCGAATTACACCAAAAACAAAGCAGACAAATTTTGTTTCATGTTCTGCTCCCCCCGAAGAAAGTTAGGCCCCTCAATTAGGTTTTCTAGGCCACGTGAGTTTTTCTTCCCATTTTTTAGTTTTTAATTATATTATTTCAATTTTTATCGCTTCAAAACAAATGAGGCCTAGAAAACCAATTGTGGGGACTAACTTTCATCGGGCCGTGAAAATCGGTTTTCGTTTTTTTGGTGTACCTCGGTCATTTTTAGTATGAAAATGTATTTTTTGGTACCATTCGACAGAGAATTAAATTTTCTTCAACATTGGATATACAATTATTATGTTCATGGAGCCCCCCTCCGCCAAATTAATGAAATTTGTTCTAGCACTTTCGCATGGCTTGAATCACGGTGAAAAACCAAGCTTTTTCAAAGTTAAAACAAAATACAACTTTAAAATAACTGACAATTGTTATTATTTTATCCATTTCTCCTAATTCCATAGGCCGAGAATTTTAAAAAAAAGTGAGAGTAGATAAATTTGAATATCCCTTTCCACTTTTCAAGTACAAACAATAATTCGACCTTTGATCAAAATGTTACCCCCCTCTCTCGCGGATTTCTCGAGTTCATAATCGCATCTTCTTTAAGATTTCGTGGATCTTATGTCATACTAAGAATTTGGGCTAAAAGGATTAGGTGTAAAAAGTGAGAGGGATGGATTATGCAATGAGCTTTTTTTGGGGGAACTTGGTGTTATTCTTCAATGAAAAATGGGTTTTTAATTAAAAATAAATTAAATTCTAGGATTTTTTTAATTTGGGCTTTCCACTAGAAAATCCCAAGGGCCCTCATTTATCACCCCGACTTTCCTATATCGCTCTCAGTGTACCTCATGGCGCAGCTGGTTAGATGTGCAACCTCTCAATTCTTCCCAGTTTTGAAAACCGCTGGTTCGATTCCTCTACTGATTTTTGACCTTTTTCTTATTTTTTTTCTAATCCACTATAGTCGATTAAATCCTCTTAATCATCCCATCGATCACCTAATTTCGTTTGAAACTATTGTCCTATTTTGGCTCCGCCCACTTTTTTTTTTGGAAATTTTTGATCCTAGGAATCTTGGAATAAAATGAACGGAAAATTGGAACAAAAATAATATTATTGCAGAAAACTGTGGAAATATGCAGCCATCTATCAGATTATTATTACTATTGTTTTGCAGTTTATTGATTGCTAAAGGTAAGGGACCTTTTTTATAATGAAAAGGGGAATCATTTGGATTTTTAAGGAGAAAAAAGTCTCGAAAATTATGAATTGGATCAGAAGGGTTTTGACAAGGTGAAGACGATCCACACGAATTGGTATGTGCATTCGATGAAGGCTTTGATTGCACAATTGTCGAGGAATTTGATGCCGAAGCTGTCGGAAGGTATAAGAATGCCCGAAATACAGTATTTCAAGCGTAAAATATGATTTCAGACATTAGGGAAGACTTTATTGACTGTATTGCGAAAATTATGGATAAGAAGGATTTGGTGGAGTCGGCGAAATGTGTTATTCATGCTCGAGAAGCTCAACAAGTGGAAAGGAAGAGGTAGGTGAAATGCGCAATTAGGTATAGGCAATCTAACTCATAGCTTCATTGCTGCCCGCTTAGTGTAGTGGTTCAAGGCGGCGTGCGTGTGCGGAAGGTCACGGGTTCGTGGCCGCCAGCTAGTGCGATGAATGTTTGGATAAGTTTCGGCTGCAAATTTTCATTGATGACAAATTTAAAATTGCTGAGCACTAAATAACTCTTTCGCAGAATATCCCACAAATTGAAAATCAAAAAGAGGATCAATATAAAGCTGGAAATCACTAAAAAGCAATTGTTGAAAATCAGAAGGCCACAAATGAAGCGTATGGGACTTGTGGAACGACTGAAAAGGGATTTTCTTAAAAAGTGGAAAAATCGGTTGCATAGAATGAGAAAGAGTAGAAGAAGGGTGGCGAGCAAAAGAGTGAAAAGAAGTTTAAGAAGACTGGTGGTTGATTCGGTGTCGAAAAGTGATTCGAGCGGATATATGGTGAAGAATATGGATCGGATGCCGGAGTTGAAGAGCAAGTCGAAAAGTGCAGTGCAGAAGATTGCGGGGTTGATGAAGGCGTTTTTTTCGAATGAGACGAAGAGGTGAGAAGAGTTTTATTTTTATTTTTAGTTTCTGGGATCCTAAAAAAATGTTTTTCAAATTCTGGAATTATATTTTTTTTCAATCACTCCAAATTTTTTGAATCACTTCTTTTCTGCATTTTCAAGCTATGATTCTAAAAATTTAGAATTTCAGCTTCAAAATGGTGTCAAATTTGTAGAAATTGGCCAGAAATTCGATTTTTTAGAATCTTTTGAAAAATCTAATTTTTCAAATTTTCGAAAATAATGTAATCACTAAAAAATCGATAAAAATTGACTTTTCTGTATTTTCAAGCCCAGTATTTAAAAATGTAGAATTTCCGCTTCAAAACGGTACCAAATTTGTGAAAAACGTTTTGAAATTCGGTTTTTATAATTTTTAGAAAAAGTTAGTTTTTCTTTAATTTTATTACATTTTTGAATCACTCTAAAATTGATCAAAAACGATTTTTTCATGGTTTTCTCTGTGTTTTCAAGCTATGATAATAAAAATATAGCTTTTTAGCTTCAAAATGATACCAAATTTGAAAAAAATAATAAAAAATTTGAATTTATAGAATTTTTTGAAAATCTGAATTTTTCAAAATTTTCGAAAAATTTGAATCTGTCTAAAATTCTCCAAAATTGACTCACTTTCACAGTTTATGAATTTTCAACCACTGATTCTAAAAATTCGGAATTTAGGCTTCAAAATGATACCACATTTGAAAAAAATGATTAAAAATTTGAATTTATACAATTTTTTGAAAAAACTGATTTTTTTGAAATTTTCGAAAATTTTTGAGTCACTCTAAAATTCTTCAAACTTAACCGATTTTAAAAACCTTTCTTGGATTTTATCTAAAGACCTGAAAATTCAGAATTTCAGCTTCAAAACGGTACCAAATTTGTGAAAATTGGCCAGAAATTCGATTTTTTAGATTCTGACCCCCCCCCCCCCCCTCTCGCCCTCAAATTTTAAAAACTTCCAGTGACCCAATATCATGGCTTGACACCTACAAAACGATCATCAACCTCAAAAAACGAATGAACCAGAAAGAGAAGGAGCCAGGAGCCCGTGTATATAATGAACGAATGTATGACCTCGTCTTGGATACGCCATCGAAGACTCGAGGACAGTCGACAAGTGCAATGTTTGGCTCGAAATCCAAAATGCCGGATATAATGAGAAGAGCGTTTGATTTGATGGAATCGATTGAGGGGAATGGAAGAAGGAAGAACGGAAAAATGGCTGAGAATTATAAATTTTTGAGGTTTGGAATTTGGATTTTTCAATGTTTCATCTTTTGCAAGGGTGGGGATGGAGAGGTGTCAGCTATACTCCATCATTGGAAAGTTTTGATAAAAGGTGAAGAAATGATAGGCATATTTTTGATAAGAGAATTCTTATCATATCCGATCATGATGTGAGGTTTAGTACAAAGCACAATAAAACAAGTGATATCATAGTTTTCGGGATCAAGAAATTTAGATTTGAATTTGCAAAAAAATTAAATTTGTGGTATTTTTTTGAAAAATTGAATTTTCTGGAATTTTCGAAATTTTTGAATAAATTTTTAATTCTTCAAAATTGACTAATTTTCGCAATTTTTTCTGAATTTTCAAGTTAAAATTCTGAGATTTCAGGTTTTTAGCTTCAAAATGATACCAAATTTGTAGAAATTGGCCAAAAATTCGATTTTTTAGAATTTTTGAAAAATCAGGGTTTTTAGAAAAATTCTAAATTTTTGAATCACTCTAAAATTCTTCAAAATTGACCGATTTTCAAAATCTTTTCCGAATTTTGAAGCTAGAAACCAGGAAATTTAGAATTTTGGCTTCAAAATGGTACCAAATTTGTGGAAATTGGCCTAAAATTTGAATTTTTAGAACTTTTTGAAAAATTCTGATTTTTAAAAAATTCAAAATTTTTGAATCTTTCTAAAATTCTTCAATATTGACCGATTTTCAAAATCGTTCCCGAATTTGAAGCTACATAACTTAAAATTCAAAATTTTAGCTTCAAAATGATGTCCAATTTGTAGAAATTGGTGAGAAATTCGATTTTTTCGAAATCTTTAAAAAAAATCTGAAATTCTTCAAAATTGACCGATTTTCAAAAACTTTTCTGAATTTTCAAGCTGCTTTTCTGAAAATTCAGAATTTCAGCTTCAAAATAGTACCACACTTGTTAAATTGGCCGGAAATTCGATTTTTTAGAATTTTTTAAAATATCAGAATTATTTTTAAAATTTAGGCATTTGAGGTATTCATTTCAACACATTTAGATTTTTTTTTAAATTAAAACTTTGCATCCTCCTTGAAAACACATTTCTTCAAATAATTTTGGTTTCTAATTCGAAAATCAAAAGTTCATACGTCTACAGAAGACGAGTACATATTTCAGCCCACGCTTTGCCGCCGTCATGCCGGATAAGAACGAAAATCGCGGGAAACTATCACCATCAATCTTATCATTTTACAACGATGAATCCGAAGATCAAATCCTCTCAATGCCAAAGGTTAGGTTCAAACCATTAAATTATAAATATTTAAAAAATTGTTGCAGATGCTTGACGCAACAGGAATGGGTGGCAAGGATCGGGACACAATTATTGAAATGGTTATGGATCTGTCGGGTGCGAAGGGGATTGTTAAAGAAGCGACGAAGATTCTGAACGCTGTTGAGATGCCGGAATTGAATACGGCGGTGTCGGAGAATGGGCGGAAATCGATGAAGATGGTTGAACAGATTAAGGGAAGTTATACGAGGTTACAGAAGAAAGAAATGAAGGATAAGGGATTCGCTTTAATGGAGCCGAGACAAATGAAAAAGCTGATGAAGGAGCAAGGTAAGGGGGAAGGGGAAGGGGAAGTAGTTTCAAAGCATTTTCTAAATTTTAAATTCCAGAATCTAAAAATTTAGAATTTTAGCTTTAAAATGGTAGTAAACTTTTGAAAATTGGTTAAAAATTCAAGTTTTTAGAATTTTAAAAAAAACTGATTTTTTTTTTCTATTTTTCGAAAAATTTGACTCTCTCTAAAAATATTCTGAAAAAGCACATTTTCAGCTTCAAAATGATACCAAGTTTGTAAAATTTAGTCCGAAATTCGATTTTATTGAATTTTTTGAAAATCATAATTTCTTTATTTTTCGAAAATTTTTGAATTCCTCTAAATTCTCCAAAATTGGCTCATTTTCACAGTCATTTCTGAATTTTCAAGCACTTATTCACGAAATTCGGAATTTCAGCTTCAAAGTGGTACCAAATTTGAACAAATTGATCAAAAATTTGATTTTTTAGAATTTTTTGAAAAATATGAATTTTCCGAATTTTTTCGAAAATTTTTGAATCACTCTAAAATTCTTCAAAATTGACCGATTTTCAAAATCTCTTATGGATTATAGAGCTAATTACCTGAAAACAAAGAATTTTAGCTTTAAAATGATGCCAAATTTGTGAAAATTGGTGCGAAATTCGATTTTTTAGAATTTTTTGAAAAATTTTGAATAGCTCTAAAATATAATTTATTTTGTTCCTTTTCATCAAAAGTGACTTTTTATAGGAATCGCGGACAGAAAGGATATTTTCGACATAGATGAGTACGCGAAATTGACAATGTTTCAAAGAAGGGAAATGGTTTGGGATATGGTTCGAGGGATAGCCTATGGAATTTCGAATGCGACTAGAACCAAGCGTCAGGCGTCCGTCTGGGGACCTCATATTTTGACGCCGACGGTTTTGTCACCAATTTTGTTCACCCCGATTTTTGGGCTCAATGTTTTGGGACCAACGGTGAGTTTAGCTGAAGGGGGTGGAGCTCCCCAGTTTGTCGACAAAGTGTGCAATGCTTGTTGAATTTAAATAAATAATATACGAATCATTAACATTCCAAAATTTACAGGTACTCTCCCCGGGCCTCTTCACGCCACTGCTCCTCAACCCCGCAGTCCTCTCACCCTACGTCTTCTCGCCAACCGTCGGCATCCCGTTCATCCTCTCACCATATCTCCTCTCACCCTACGTCTTCTCACCCCTAGTCATGGCGCCGTTCATCCTTAACCCCTACGTCCTGTCGCCAAACGTGTTTAACCCCTACGTCCTGTCTCCGCTAATCCTCTCCCCGCTGGTCCTGTGTCCCGACGTCGTGTCTCCCATGGTCCTTGGCGGCGCCATTCTCTCCCCGGGTGTTCTTTCTCCATCGGTTCTTTCCAAATCCTATTTAATGGCGAATGTGCTTTCACCAACGGTTCTTTCATAATTGTTGTTTTTTTCAAAAAAGTATTGAGCTTTTAAATGTTTTTCAGGTCACAAGTTTTGTTAATAGGTATTGATTTTTTTTTTTTGCAAAATTTGTTTGTTATTGGTCATATAATAAATATAAATATTTAAACTTTGGTTAACTATACGTCATATATATTTATATATGGTTAAGGAGTCAATGGAACGCATAAATCAAGAATCGGGTCATTGGGGGTTGATAACATGGAGGGTGGTAATAAAAAAAACGGCGAAGAGTAGGATATTCAGTTACGCTTGCTTAGTTAGTACCAATGACTACCATAACATGAAGATTGTTAAGTTTTGGTGTTTGAGCTTTTTGGTATTGTTGTATTTTGGTAGTGGAAGTGCGAGGAGTGATGAAGGTAAGTTTGCTTAGGCTTCACTACTTTGGTTGGGTCCTAGGACCTAGACCTAGACCTAGACCTAGACCTAGACCTAGACCTAGACCTAGACCTAGACCTAGACCTAGACCTAGACCTAGACCTAGACCTAGACCTAGACCTAGACCTAGACCTAGACCTAGACCGAGACCTAGACCGAGACCTAGACCTAGACCTAAACCTAGACCCAAATTTATTTGAATTCCTTCTCTGCTGCAAGTGCGCCCCAATGAACATGAAAAAATTTGCGGAAAATGTGGCTTTTTGAAAAAAATTCAGGGCGTCACCATATTGATCCGATTTGGAACTAGTGATTACTAAATTTCAGCAGATTCTGATTCGAAAAGGCCGCGCAGGACTAGCAGTAAAGCCCCTTCGGTATTAGCAGTTCCATAGTTTTTGAAACGTATACCTTAGGATTGTCGAGCTTAAAGGCAGTGTAACACCTTATTTTAAAAATTTGACTTGATTATTACAAAAAAGAGTATTCTAATTTAGTTCTATTTGTGTATTTCAGAACGGATGTAAGCTTTTAATGACATAAAATTCAGGTCAATATGATAGGAGGTAGAAAAACAAACACTTTGCATTTAACGAGCGTAGGGGGGTTTTTTAATGGCTGTTAGATTATGTTTTGATCAGAGCTGAGATCTGGATCGGATTTCGCAGTTCGAAAACTGTTCGAGAACATCGAGCCGTAGCGACCCGATCCGGTTTTGATCCAAAATCCCATTCCGCTTAAATTGGTTCAATTCAAAGGATTGCGAAATTCAAGATATGAGTTCTCTTTATTTTCAAATGACACCCTGTCTTTAATAACGGATGGATGGTTTTCCCATTGAATCATAATTTGCTCAAATTTTGTAAACTAGGGCAAAGATGAAGGACCAGCCTCCGGGGACCTGAAATTCAAGAAGATAGTAGGACCAAGGAGTAGGCCCATTTATACGAACAAGGAGCAATTTTTAGAAAATTCAAATTTATTAAGTGGAAGTTATGAAACTGGGAATTTTTAGAACTTTAACATTTTTAATTCGACGCTTTTGATCAAGGGAAAAATGTGGTGGTAAGTGTACGCTACTTATAGCCATGCATTTCGTGGCCTCCTTAGCTCAGTTGGTAGAGCGTGAGACTTTTAATCTTAAGGTCAGGGGTTCGAGTCCCCTAGGTGGCTTGACTTTTTTGCCTTTTCTAATTTTTATAGATATTTAATTTATGATAACAAATTCAAGTAAATTAGCAAAAAAAATTTTCTACCCATGGAACGATTTACCTTTAATTTAATAGAACATTTTCAGAAATCAAAAAGCATCTAATGAGCCCATCGGAAAAAGACAAAATCGCTAAACTCCACTACTCTTGGTACGGTCATTCGCTTAAACGCCTAATGGTTCAAATGGGAAAAGGATTACTTGAAAAACTGGATCCTGGTAGGTGGAAAACCTTGAATTTGAAATTAATATAGTCGCCTTCTTTAATAAATTCAAAAAAGCTCTTGGATTGCCTGAAAAGGATTGATAAAGCGGTTGAGCAAGAGCTGGAGAAGACTGCGAAATGTTTGATAATCGCGAAAATGAAGGAGATGAAAATGTCGAAATTGGGATATAGGAGGAAGAGAAGGAAGAGGAAAAGGAGGATGAGGAGGATGAAGAGGAGCTACAGGTTTCGAGAAAGGGAGGAAGTTTTGGTAAATTTTATTTTCTTTTTTGAAAAATTAAAAAAAAAATTCCAGGTTTCAAGCAAAAGCTCATTCACATTAAATGACGTGAACCAAAATAGTCCTGTCACGAAAATCTCGAACCTTTTGCTAACATTGATAAAGAATTCGACTTCAAGTGAAGCGGAGCAAAAGTGGGGCTCCACGTACAAGAGAATGAATGAGCTGAACAAAAATCTGGAGATCAGTCGAAAGTCGACATTGGATACGTATAGTAAAAAAGTCTATGATTTGGTTTTAGAGGATGGGATGAAGAAGGAGAATAAAAGGATTGAGGTTGGTTTTTAAAATTTTTTTGAAAAATTCGAAAATTTTCACTTTCTTTGAAATTCTCAACTTTAAAGACAGACGGTCAGCTTCCTTGTTTTCAATTTTTGGGAATTAGCTTCAGAGACATTTTTTCGATGAAATTCAGAAAACGGAAATTTCATTAAATTTTTTGAAACAGAAAAATTTTCGAAAATAAAAAAAATTTATTTCGAAAAACACATTTGAAATTATTCGATAACACTTATTGAAAACAAATATAAATTTTTTTGGAAATTTTGGAAATTTCGATTTTTTAAATCAAATGTTCAATTTTAAAGTCATACTCAGCATCAGAATCGAGGGGGTAACTGAATCAAAAAAACAATTTTTTTTTGAAACATAAGTATTTTGAAACAGATTTTTTTTGAAAATTTAATTTTCAAGAACCCCTGGTAGTATGCACAATTAAAATAAATATAAGTTAATTAAAAGGAATTTTTAATTTAAATTAAAATAAAATAATGAACTCACTTTTCCATTGTTCTAAATAATTAGTCGCGAGTTCCAAAAATCGGAAATAAAAAGTAGAAAAAGTAATGGAAAAAATAGCAATGAGAATATAAATGGACGCTAGTTAGCCATGTGTTATCCGGGATAACTTATCCCCCTTTGAATGTGACAAGTCACATCAAAAAACCTAAAAAACACCCTATCGGTTGTAAAACGTTTTTTTTTCTTTGTTTTTTTTTGCGTATTAGCGGAGTGTCGTACAAATTGTGAAAAAATTGTGAAAATTGTGAAAAAAATCAGAAATTGGAATTTCATCCAAATGCATAGAATTTTCAAGAGATTTTAAAACGTTTTTCAAATTTTTTTTTTGAATTTGAAACTACAGATTCTAAAAATATAGAATTTTGGCTTTAAAATGGTATTAAAATGGTAGCAATTGGTGAGAAATTCGATTTTTTGGAATATTTTGAAAAATTCGATTTTTTGGATTTTATCACATTTTTTGAATCACTTTTAAATTCTTCAAAATGGACCGATTACAAAATTTTTTCTGAATTTAAAATCTCAGATCCTGATTAATTAGAATTTCAGCTTCAAAATGGTACCAAGTTTGTAAAAATCGGTCAAAAAATTGGAATTAGCAGAAATTTTTGAAAAACTGTTAAATTCTTCCAAATTGACCAATTTAAGAATTTTTTGTGTAATTAATAAGTCCAGATTCTGAAAGCTTAGAATTTCGGCTTTAAAATGGTATTAAACGTGTAAAAATTGGTCGGAAATTCGATTTTTTTAAAACATTTTTAAAAATCTGAAATTTTCAAAAACATTTTTACGTAATTCAATAAAATTGACATTTTCGTGACGTTAACTGTATTTTCAACCTCTAAATCAAAAAATTTAGAATTTTAGCTTCAAAATGGTGTAACATTTTTAAAAATTGGTAGGAAATTCGATTTTCTAGAAAAATATTGATTTTTTAGCATTTTTCTCTAACTGTGCGCTAATTGCATCCCCAGACTCCGCCCACAAAAAGGATGCCGCAAACTATTTTCAAGTAATTTTAAATTAAAACAAATAATTCTGAGTTTCAGATCCCAACCATCAAATCTTCGCATCCTCTTATCCAATCCGGAATCAATCTCATCAACTCGTTCTCCGGCACCAAAAACCAGTGGTCCGCACGTATTTTGAGTCCGAAAATTGCTCCGCTATCATTCGATGGAAGGAGAGAAAGGTATTGGTAATTCCTATTTTTTAAAACTCTGATTTTTTTGTCCAGAGGAATCTTGTCACCGTCGATATTTCCATTTTATAAGGATGATGTTGAACAACAGATTTTACCGATTCCAGATGTAGGGTTTTAAAATTGATAAGATCGTTTTTAGAAGGATTTCAGATTCTGGACAAAAGTGGACTTAAAAAATCGGAAAAGGATAAGTTAATGTCCCTTATTATGGAGATTTCAAGGACGAGGAATGTGATAGATGAGGCGATGAAAGTGAGTGGGATATTTTGATTTGAAATTCGATTTTTTTCAAAAAGAGGTTTTTACTCGTTTTCAAAAATTTTCTGAATTTTAAGGTCCAGATTCCAAAAATTTAGAATTTCAGCTTTAAAATGGTATTAAATTTGTAACAATTGGTCAAAAATTCGATTTTTTAGAATTTTTTGAAAATTATAATTTTTCAACATTTTTAAAATTTTTTGAACTACTTTTAATTTCCTCAAAGTTGACCCATTTTCCAAATCTTTTTTAAATTTTAAAATTAAAATTCTGAAAATTTTGAATTTCAGCTTCAAAATGGTGCTAAGCTTGTAGAAATTAGTCAGAAATTAGATTTTGTAGAATTTTTTGAAAAATCAATATTTTTCGAAATTTTTGAATCGCTTTTAAATTCTTCAAAATTGACCGATTTCCATCCATATTCTAAAAATCTTCCAGATGATCTCAATAATAAATGGTGGATCGATCGAAAAAGATCCCGTCTCAAAGGCAGTCCTCACGGCCACCGATAAAATGAGCAACGATTTTGAGAAGCTTGAAACTTCGCTGAACGTCGATCAGCGCTCGGAATTGCAGAAGTTCGGCTTCTCAATGCTGGAAATGTCGCAGATGGTTGATTTATTTACGGGTTACGGTAAGCTCTTTTTTGTGGGTGGTGAAAAATGAGATTTTTTGAATAGGTGCGTCAGATGTTCTGAACAAAACTGAAATGATCGAGTATGGGAAGTATACGAAGGAGGAGCGGATGCTGGCACTTTGGAAGTCGATAGAGAATATTGCGTTTGGAAAGGTTTGAAAAGATTTGAGAGAGAGAGAGAGAGAGAGAGAGAGAGAGAGAGAGAGAGAGAGAGAGAGAGAGAGCTTTAAAAGGATCCAAGGATCCATCGAAATCCGGATCGGATAAGTTTTAAGATAGGGAATTTAGCAGCTAAAAGAAATCGAATATATTTTCAGTATTCTGACAACACTAGGAAAAAGCGTCAAATCACCACGAAAGTCGGAGGAGTGACAATATTCACCTACCTGGTTCCAACAATCCTAAGTCCTTATATGTTCTCCCCAGTCTATGGCCTTGTAGTATTAGGTCCGGTTATCCTATCCCCTAACCTTTTTTCACCCCTAATCCTTGATCCAGCAGTCCTCTCCCCTTGGATCTTCTCCCCTGCGTTTCCACTTCCCTTCATCCTGTCACCATACGTACTTTCACCCTATATATTCTCACCACTTGTCATGGCACCATTCATCCTGAATCCCTATGTTCTTTCCCCCAACATTTTCAACAATTATGTGCTTTCACCACTCATTTTATCGCCTTTGGTACTTTGTCCCGATGTTTTTTCGCCAATGGTCCTTGGTGGCGCCATTCTGTCCCCGGGTGTTCTATCACCATCGGTTCTTTCGAAATCCTATTTAATGGCGAATGTTCTTTCACCAACGATTTTGTCAAAAAAATGATGCATTAATAAAGATTGCAGTAGTTTTTTTTAATATTAGGGAAACATTTAATTTCCAGGGTCTTATGTGCATTTTGAAGCCAAAATTTTGAATTTTCAGATTTCGAGCATCAAAAATGTCTAAAACTCATCGAAATTGATGAATTTCACCAAAAGTTATGAATAATTGAAAACTTTCAATTTTTCGAAAATTTTCAAATCACCATAACTTTTTGAAAATTCAATGGATTTTTATAATTTTTGGTGCATTTTGAAGCCAAAATCTTGAATTTTCAGATTCTGAGCTTTCAAAATATCTAACAATCATAAAAATTGATAAATTTCACAAAAAGTGATGAAAAAAAATCTTCAATTTTCGAAAAAATTTCAAATCACCGTAACTTTTCGAAAATCCAATGGATTTTTATAATTTTTGGTGCATTTTGAAGCTAAAATCTTGAATTTTCAGATGCTGAGCTTTAAAAAAATCTAAGATTCGTTAAAATTTATCAATTTTTTAAAAAGTTAAGAGCAAACTAAATTTTTCTATTTTTCGAAAAAATTTCAAATCATCATAACTTTTCGAATATCTAATGGATTTTTATAATTTTTCGTGCATTTTGAAGCAAAAATCTTGATTTTTCAGATTCTGAGCTTGAAAAGTATGTCTAGAAATCATCGGACTTGAAACAAATGAAAACTCATGACCAAACTAAAAATTTCGAGTTTTTTAAAACCCTTTTTTCAAGCATTTTTTATTTTTTGAAATTTCAGAAAAATATCAAATTCTCAATTTAAAAATGGTTTTGAAATATGATTTTCAGCTAAGAAATTTTCAGATTTTCAAGAAATTTCAGATTTCCATGAAATTAAACAATTATTTCAGATCAAAAAAAATTTCGAAATTTCAAAAAAAAATCCCGGTTTCAAAAAATCCTGAAAAATTCTCTTGAAAATGTCCAACTTAGTTAGGACTCTCAGATTCATTAAAAAAAACTTTTAAAAAAATCATTTTCAGAGATTTGAAATATTTTTTTGAAAACTTTAACAATCTCCAAAAATATCGAATTTTCAAAACACCAGATTAATTTTTTATTACAAAAACCTCCAAATTGTCCAGGTTTAAAATATGTTTTTGAAATTTCAGAAAAATATCAAATTTTCAGATAATAAACAAATTTTCAAAACACAAAAAAAATTCCGAAATTTCAAAAAAAAACCCCGGTTTCAAAAAATTACCAAAATTGTTGAGACTCTATAGATTTCAGTTTATAGATGGCCTTTTAATTACAGAAAATTTTACCAGTTTTTTTGAAATTTTAAAAAGTCTCCAAAAATTCCGTATTTTCTGAAAAATATAGTATTTTTGGAACACCAGAATTTTCGAAATTTCCAAAAGAAAACACTTTTTCAAAAATTCACATAGAATTTCAAATTCTCATTTTTGCAGACCTTGTCAAAAAAAATCTAAAAAATTTTCAGAGAACAAAATTGTCAAAATTTCTGTGGGGGGTTAATTTGCATCCTACATATCCTGGCCTAGAAACCCAATACCCTTTGATTAAAGAAGGGGAGGGGGTTCTTCAACCAAACCGCCCTCAAATCATCGATCACTTTACCTATCACTCCCTCGAAATCAAAAAAAAAAAGAATTTCCCCCAGTTTTGTTCCTCCTTTAATCATCCCACATATCTTCTCCTTCATTTTCTTCATCTCTCCTCTCTCGAGAGCTCCCAATCAATGCCGACGATGATGTCGTGTGCTGCGTTCAACATATCATGTATTGCTCCCGTGCCCCCCTTCCTAAACAACTGCCCCATCCTACTCACTTTTCTGCTCCATTTTTATTGATTTTATCTATCTAAGAATTTTTAAAAATTTTTTGAGCAATGTCGTTTTTTTAATGTTTACCCTCAGGTGGGAGCAAAGATTTATATCATATTTGCTTATAAAAAAAACAAAATGTTATATATATTTGAAATTTTTATTTATTTATAAAGCGCGGATAAATATTGAGCCTCCCCCTGAATCATTTTTCAGATCAATTGATAGAACATGTGTTGTTTTTTTGTTACTCTGAACGACGATTTTTTTTCGTTATTTTTTGTAATCACAGAAAAATAGAATTAGTTTAGGATTTATGAGGTTTTTAATTGTTGTTACTAGTTTTTTTTGGCAGGTTTGATCCAAACTGATCCAGATCCAAACCCATCTAAATTGATCCAAATTGATCCTGATCCAAACCCATCTAAATTGATCCAAATTGATCCTGTAGAATTACTTTAGGATTTATGAGGTTGTTACTAGTTTTTTGGCAGGTTTTATCCGAATTGATCCGGATCCAAACTTATCTAAATTGATTCAAAGTTATCCAAATTGATCCAAATGTCTGTTCAAGTTAAGAACACAAATTAGGCTCCCCACTCCATTTGAGCAGTGTAAATTAAGGGAGCAATTTCGTTCTGAATTTTTTTCAACATTTTTATATTGGAAAATTATCAATTAATAATGTTTTGAACATTTTGTGAAAATTGAGTTCCAAAATTACTTTAAAAATCCTACGAATTTCAGAAAAGTTTGAGATTTTTTCAGAAAAATTAAAATTCTTGAAAAAAAATCGATTTTTTCAATTAATCATAGCTTTTTTGAAATTTTTTTATCTTTATATTTTATTCTAAAGCTGAATATCTGAAAATTGGAGATTTTGGCTTCAAAATGCATCATAAACCATAAAAATCCGATGAATTTTCAAAAAGTTATGCGAAATTGGAAAATTTTTGTTGAACATTTTTTTTTCAATTAATTGTATTTTTTTTTTGAAATTTTTCAATCTTCATGATTTTTCTTTCATTTTAAAGCTAAAATTTGAATATTTAAGATTTTGGCTTCAAAATGCACTAAATGGCATAAAAATCCATGGATTTTTCAAAAAGTTATGATGTTTTGAAATATTTCAAAAATTACCGATTGGTTAAAATTAATCATAACTTTTTTGAAATTCTTCCATTCAGATAATGTTTATATCATTTTAAAGCTGATAATCTGAAAATTTAAGATTTTGGCTTCAAAATACATCAAAAAACGTGAAAATACATTGATTTATCAAAAAGTTATGCTCATTTGAAATTTTTTATTGAAAATCGATTTTAATCATTTTTTTTTTTGAAATTTGCCTATTTTCATGATTTTCATTGCATTTTGAAGAAAAATATCTGAATTTTCAAGTTTTTGGCATTAAAATACACCAAAAAATATATAAATTGATACATTTTTCAAAAAGTTATGAAGTTTTTAAATTTTTCGAAAATCAGCGACTTTCTTTAATTAATCATAGCTTATTTTTTTAAAGTTCTTCAATTTTCATGATTTTTATTTTAATGTAAAGCTTGAAATCTGAAAATTCTAAATTTTGGCTTTAAAATGGACCAAAAATCATTAAAATCCATGTAATTTTCAAAAAGTTGTGCTCATTTGAAATACTCCGGAAAAAATTCCAGTTTTTTTGCAAGTTCCAAAATTTTTGAAAACTCGAAAAAAAACTAGCAAAAGAAAAGAGAGCACTCTCGTTATTTTTTTTTGCAGTTGCTTGAATTACATCTGGTTTCGAGTTTGTGTTTTTTTCTCCCCTTATTTTTCTTATGCTTCTCTCGAAAGAGTCTTGAAACGGGACGGGCGACATGTTGTAAGGAATTGGGGGGATTTTGTTCAAAAAAGATGTTTTTTGCGATTTTAACATCGTATTTTCGTACGATTTTTAGGTCATTTTGATGTGTTTTTCTCGCATTTTTCTATTTTTCTATTTTTTGGCCCCTACCTTCCACAAGAACCACAAATTTCAGGTCGTGATATGGTATTCGACGCACGTCTCGGGTATGACCCGGACGAATGGGAAGAATGCGCGGAAAGTGAGCATTTTATGGTTTTTTCGCCATTTATGCGTTATTTTCTAACCGCTGCCGCCATCGCGTTCATTTATTATTTCTTCAAAGTGTTGGATGAGCATAAGAATGGCGGAAGTGCGGCGGCGGCGAAGGCGGAGGAGGACGAGCAGCAGAAGAAGACTCAAACGACGGTACAACAAGTGTTGGAGGGGGTTAGTCATCGGTTGCAGCATGAGGTAAAAAAGTCGATAAATTAGTTATAAATTTTTTGAAAAATCGAATATGGCCGAAGAAATATAATTTGGGTTTTTAGGCCATATAAGGAGAAATACCGAAAGATGGCCTAGAAACCCAAACTGCATTTTTTCGGCCATATTCGATTTTTTTTTTTTCAATTTTTATGGGATTTACGCATTTAAAATTTTTTTTTTGCTATAAATAGGTAGACAATCATGTTCTTATTCGAAAAATTTCATAGCAACAGGTTTTTTCAAATTAGATGTGTGAATTTCCAAATCAGTCTGATATTTTCGAGAATTTTGAGAAAATTTTACCGTTTCAGTGTTATATTTTTGTTGATGAGAGTTTTCCTTACTGTTTTCCTTACATCTCCAATACATATGAGCATAAAACTAGAAACATCAAAAACATAATTTTGGGGTCAAATTGGAAAAATTTATTATTTTCAAATGATTTTATTTGAAAATCCAAGGTATTTCAATTGGTCATAACTTTCCTTCAAATTTATCAACTTTGATGATATTTATATATTTTTAATGCCCAAAATATGAAAATTCAAGATTTTCTCTTCAAAATGCACCAAAAATCATAAAAATCCATGGGTTTATCGAAAAGTTATGGCTGTTTGAAAATTTTTTGAAAATCCAAGGTATTTGGTCATAACTTTTCTTCAAATTTATCAAATTTACTGATATTTATATATTTTAATTCTCAGAATCAGAAAATTCAAGATTTTAGCTTCAAAATACACTAAAGATCATAAAAATCCATTAATGTTTCAAAAAGTTAAGTTGATTTGAAAATGTTTCGAAAATTTAGGATTTTCCAATTGATCATTAATTTTTTTTTAATTTATCAAGTTTTCCGATTGTTATATGATTTTAAAGCCAGAAATCTAAAAATTCTAAATCTTTTGCTTCAAAATGCACCAAATATCATTAAAATCCATGGATATCTCAAAAAGTTGTGGCTATTTGAATATTGTGTGGTTTTTTTTAAATTCAGGGGCCCCTTTGAAATACTTGAAAAAATATGAAAATCCTCATGTTTTTTGCAGAACCAAACCATTCCGAAAAACGCCGACGATTTAATTCGAGAGGCGGACGATTATCTAAGAAATGTAGACGTAGTTCAGCCAGTTTTTCCAAATGGAACATCAACTCAACAAGAGAAGGCGTTCAACAAGTTTCCAAGTTTGGAACTTGATCTTAATATTTCGTGAGTTTTTCATATTTTTCTTCCGGTGTTTTAAACATCTTTTTCTGCTCAGAAAACCTTCATTTGCGACGCGAGAAAAATTCGATAACACCCTCTACGCAGTCAACAATCATTTACAAGAAACCGCAAATATGGACGTGTCACCAAAGTCGCAAACATCGTTCACCCAGTTTGACCAGGTTCCGTCAGAAGCGTCGGTACCGCCCGTCCCACAACATCAACATCCAATTACGGTTCCAACCGCTGCTGATCGTCAGCTTCTTCAAGAGTTTGATGTGTACGAACAAATCGGACAACCGATTCAAAGAGGCCCGTTGGGACAAGCTCCAGGGCCACATCAGATTCAGCATCCGATTGCGATTCATGGACAACAACATCAACCTCCATTCTCACAACAACAACATCCAGAGTTTCATGAATTGTCACCGGGTAGAGATACCGCATTTGCGCCGGTTGTTGATAGAAAGCAACAGCAGCAGAAGGCGGGAAGAGAGAAGAGACTTAGTGAGCAGTGAGTATATTTTATCGATTTTCGAAAATTTCATCAAGATCCGAACAGTTTGAGCGTAATTGACTCGTTACAAACTGTTCATGAAATTTTGAATATTTAAAAAAAGCTAAGCAGGCCCATTTTTTGTAGTTTGTAGTCTAAGCAGGCCCACGCTCTATAGCTAAGCAGGCCCATATTTTGTAGTTTGTAGTCTAAGCAGGCCCATATTACTGAATTTAAAATTAGCAAAAAATCATAAAATTTGAAGCAAAATTTGGTCTTATCCGGTTCATATGGAGCGAAACATCTAATCTTCAAATTTTCATGTTAAAACTTTAACCAATTTAGTATTCAAAGTTCATGAAGCCCTAAAGAAAGGGTATCACTTAGTTTCAAGGTTCATTTTATTTTTAATCGCAAGAAATTTGGGCTTCTGAATTCTTAGATCGAATTGGAATAACACAAATGTAATAAATTCGAATTTTCAACAAGATCTGAGGAGATAGAGCCAATTTACGAGCATTAGAAGTTAATAAACCCCCCTCCCCTTAAAGAGAGTGTCTTCCTTCATTTTCAAGTTGTTTTTCAAAAATTCGAACTCCCAATTTTTACTTTTTCCAGAGACGAGCGCGCCCTTCAAGACTGGGAAAAAGAAAAGGCGCTTCTCGAAGCGGAACGCATCAAAAAACTGCTCGATCATGAAGTCGGCGGTGATTCGAACACCGATCTTTCGACGTCTCAAAAAGCTTTCGAGCATTTCGCTCCGGCTTCACATATTTCCTATGAAAGTCATAGTCACAGCCATGATGCGGCTCTTATACAACAGTGAGTTTTTTCTTTGAAACGCTTTACGAACCGCAACGCATTGCAGACCACTTACTCCACTGGCTCCAAAACGCAATGATCAACAATTAGGAGGAGCAACAACAACAAAGTTAGTTTGATTTATTTGATGTTTTTTCTCTTGATAATATATACAAAAAGGTACCCAAAAATGATACGCTAATATTCATAAAAAGTGTCGCTACTTGTTGAAGAAGTTGGCACGCTCTCTTCTTCCTCTTGTTGCTCAACGACCGCCCGTCTTTGGTGCTGCTCCAAATCCGCCTTTTTCCTCTTTTTCACGGTTTTATAACTGGTACTTCGCATACTTTCGGATTGTTGGACACGCCAACGTTTGTAGATGAAAATGAACAGTAGAATGGTTCCCTGAGAGCCCATGACGATGGTGAAACAATAGTGCCAAAAGGTGGTGTAGGGGGAGTAGAGGGTGCCGAATTGAAGGATCTGGGAGTTTTAGAAATTATGCTGGGATTAAGGGGGTGAAATGGTTACCCAAGGAAGCCCCATTGAGATTTGCATTATGATAATTGATATGATTTTTGTGGTAGTATTCGGATCGTAGTGTAGATTTCCCTGAAATTGAGATTTTCAAAAATTATTAGGATGATTTGAATATCTAAGAGTTGTCTGAGAATTTTTTAATTTCTTTAAAAAAAATTGTTATCGAGTTTTTGAAAAAAGTCAATTTATGAATCCTAGAATATCGTGCGGAAAATGTGGAATTTTTTAAAATCCACATTTTCCGCGTAATTTTACAAATTTCTAATTTTCAACCTGCTTTTATTTAAATTTTAAAGATTTCAAGACTAATGAAAAATCAATTGAAAATTATCTCAAATTCTTCAATCCTCTCTGAAAAAAATATTCTGAAAATCTTAAAATCTTTGAAATTTACAATTTTCACGGAAAATAAAAATGTCGGAATATTGTTGAAACTTTTGAAAATTGTCAAACCTCAGTAATTTGCAGATTTTTCAAATTTTATGAAATGTTTGGAAAAATATTGAAATTTTCGAAAATGTGTATTTTTTGAAAATTTCGGAAAATTGTTCAAATTTCCGAATTTTTCGAAATTTCTCAATTTTCGAAAACCCTACCGATTTACTAAACTTCCTTGTCGCCCCGCAAAAAATCTTATAAATCATAAAACTGGTACAAATCATCGAGCTCATCAGTAGAAACGAGACCGGTAGCACAATCGCAAATATCACATAATCAGGACGAACCCAACAGAAACAATCTTGTCTGTCGAAGAACGTCGAGAATACCAGAAGACACAATGATATGATGAATGGGGTTACTGTAGAAATGAGGGGATTACTGTAGATATACATATTATTTTTAAAAACGAAATACCTATACTGATGGCCAAAATTGTGGGAGTTGCTAGAAAAATCGAAAAATATCTGAAACACACCGCCGGCATGAATGTCGCCAAATTTCGAAGGATTTGGAACATGGTGAAGAATAAGGAGCTGTAATTATGAGATTGGGGATATGCGCGGCGATTGCATAATAAGCCACGCCCACTTTTGAGTGCACTCATTTTCAAAAGGGTATAACTTTGTTCGAAATGCTCCAAAATTGATGAAATATGCATCAAAATGTTCAGAAAATTATCAGCTTTCTAAAAATACCAAAAGTGTGTGGGATTCAAAAAAAAAGCCTAGCCTACCCAGAATTTAAGAGCAAATTTTAGCTTCAAATTGCGGAAAATGCCGATTTTTGGAAAAGTTGTGAAATTTAGAAAGTTCTTGAATTTTCGGTTTTCAATTTTTTTAAAACTCATTTTTCGCGACATTTTTGGTCTTTTTAGAAAGACTAGAATTTTCTGAATATTTTGATATATTTTTCATAAATTTTGGAGCATTTGGAGCAAAGTTATGACTTTTTAAAAAGTGTGTGCCGCACTCGGTGGGCGGGGCCTTTGGCAATTGTGAGGCACAGAGATATTCAATTGAAAGATGATACAAAACTAATAACACTAAAATGAAACAAACTGGTACCTACCATAATAAAAAGGCGTACATGACAGCAGCAAGGGTAGTACACATACCCCCAGAAACCGCTTGATTGGCGAATATAGTAAAGAATACGTAGAATAATAGGAGATCCAAGTGATAAAAAAGGGCGAGAAGATCCTTTCGAGCCAAGGAATGGCCACGGAAGAAAAGGTAGAAACGGCTGCGAGCGAGGGTTTGGATGCTGGAATTTTAGGATCTTAGGATCTTAGGATCTTAACAAACTTACTAGGATGAAATGCTGAAAAAGGTTAAGAATGCCAAAGAAGCAATGGATATTGAATTGACCACATATCCCAGGTCAATAAGAGCCCGGTCACATACATTTGGGTCATTTAGAGCAGCGTCAACGATTATTGCAAAATCTGTAAGGTGATTGCACTGCGCTTCAATGATCCCATTGTTATTTGAAACAATCAGACATTCTTGATTTTGGGCCCATTCTTTGCGGCCTTCATCCCACCAGGTGACCTTTATCGAGCCGTGAAGGGGTTTTAGGATTCCGGAGGTGTTGAAATAAAGCCTCGCGTAGGTTGCACTAGATTCTGAAGGGGTTGACGCTCGCACCATCAGGCCGTTGTTCAGTAGGGTGGCGCTGAGGATTGGGGTTGCTGGGAGGGAGATTTGTCGGTCGCACGGTGATGGTATAGGGATTTCTGAAAGGAATAACTAATTATAACTTTGTTAATTGCTATTAATTATCTCTTAATTAGGCATTTCTTATGTAGCACTCAATTAAACCATGCCTATTTGTGTAACTCTTAATTGCTAATTAGCATAATCATTCATTCAAAAATTTCAATTAGTTGTCCTAATTTCAATCAAAATGATTCGCCTTAATTACCGTACCAAAAAATTTTAATTGTTTATATGTACACTAATTAGTTACAATTATCTATATAATTTACTTCCGAACGGAATTGTTAATTATCGTGGTTATTTGGTATTAATTTGCCCTTAATTAGTTTATTCAAAAATAAATATGAAATCTTTATCAAACCTGTGATAATTACCACGTCAATTTGTTTGATTTTCTAAATGCTAATTGCATAATTATAGTAGTAATTTATTCTATTTTTTTAATACTTTTAATAATTTCTTATCAAAGTTCAATTTTAACCTTAACTACATTTTCACTGATAAGCTTCAATTATCTGATTAATTAATTTTTTTTTGAATTTATTATCTCTGCTCTATATTGACTTCATCATCATCATCCTAATTAAGAATGGCTAATTAACGAAATATAACTAATTAATTAATATGCCTAATTAACTAATATCACTAATTAACAAACGTGATCTAGTTCGTTTATATCCTCTCATAATTAGCCGTTTTTGAATCAAGGACTTACGTTCCGGATTCTCCCCCTCTTCATCATCATATTCATATTCAACCGATCTCTTAGCTCTTTTGGACACGGTCACACTCTTCGAATTATAAGTCTGATATTTAGAACTCCCGCCAAATAAACTCTGATCCCGATAGATGGTGAAATAAACATGAGTAACTGTAATTATTGATATTTTTTCCCTTCTGGCGAACCCCTAGAAAGTTTCTGCTCACAATCTTGACTAGAACATAAATCAACCAATGGGATCATTATCGAATTTTTCACCAGGTTCGATAAATTGTCAGTCGAATTGATCAATTCGAATCTGGTGCCAAGATCGAGGAGTCCGTCGTCTGAAGTGATGTTCTGAAAATTTGAGGAATTATTGGAAGATTTTACACAAGAAACTACCGAACAATTGATTTTCTTCGAGCTGAAGCCGAGATTCATTCCCTCTAGATATTCGACCCTTTCATCGATCGTATTGTGTACCATATTTGGGAGCATTTGTAGAATTCTAGAACATGTTTCGTTTTGTTTGATTTTCAAAAATAGCCGGAAGCCACTCACAAATCCGCGGAATTATTGCTTCGATACATAATATCCTGGCCGACTTTTAGCACATTATCCAAGTTTTGAAGGATCGAAAAAGAGTTCTAAAATGGATTTGAGGAATTTTGGATCACCTTGATTCTTTGAGTTTTGAACTACCTCTCACCTCTGCTTTGAGTCCGGGAACTTTTGCGCAATTCGAAAGGATTATTGAGATTTCTTGGACTTGGGTTGTGTTGAGATCTGGACCCATTTGGGAGTAGGTTAGGGTATCGTTGAGGACTGTTGTCACGTTGTTGATGTCTACGCCGGACTGTAATGAGGGACACTTGGAAATTAGTGCTAATTAGGTTTATTATTAGTCAATTATCACTAATTATGTTAATTTGCAAAAGTTCTGCCGATTAACTCTAATTATTAGTCAATTAACGCCAATGAAACCATGGGTGTCAATTGGAACTAGTCTTCAGCCAATTAACACCAATTATATTTCAATTAACACTTATTATCGGTCAATTAACAATAATTACTAACCAATTAACATTTCAATTAAAACACTAATTTCACAGTCTTGATCGGCAGAGCATTCAATACAACACAATTAAGTGCTTAATTTTCACTAATTGACCAATTAACCCTACTAACATACATCGCTCAAATTTTTCAGCGTCGGGAACGAGTCATCTGGAAGAGTTGTTGTTTTCAATGGTACAGATGTAGATGTCGGTTCCGATGGTGTATTTGTCGAACTTGTGACCGTCCTATAATTGACTAATTAACCTAATTATAAAATCTACGATTACGTCTCTGTTGTTGTCGGAACTTCTGTCGTTGTCGTTGTTATTGTAGTCGTCGTACTTTCGGTTGTTGCTGTTGTTGTTGAAACTGTAGTCGTTTGGGCTTCTGTAGTTGTCGGTGTGCTTGTTTCTAATGACGTAGTGGTTACTGTAGATGCCAGAGGAGTCGTAGTCAATTGTTGGGTAGTTGATGAAGTTGGTAATATAGTGCTAGTCTCATTTGCGTCCAGTTCCCACCAAGAAGTGTTGGTAACACTGAAAAAAAACTTGTCTATCCTTAATTGGTAAATAATTACGGTAATTATATTCTAATTGACCTCAAAATCGATAATTAGGTTAAATTAGTTTAAATGGATCTACAAATAGATAATTGGTCCTAATATTAATATAATTTAAATAGTTAATTAGGTCTAATTAGTATAAATTCACCTATAAATAGATAATTGGACCTAATTAGTCTAACTTAAATAGGTAATTAGTTATAATTCGTCTAAATTGATCCAGAAACAGATAATTGGACCTAATTAACCTAACTGAAGTAATGGTCTAATTAGTATAAAGAATAGGTCTAATTAGTATAAATTCATCTAGAAATAGACAATTGGAAGTAATCAGGTAATTAGGTCTAATTAGTCTAAATTGGTCACTTAATTAGTTCAAAACTCACCATGAATCATTAGAAGAATCCGAAGAACAACCAGTAGACGACGAATTACAAAAACAAATCTTATCCTGATATTGATCGGTTTTTAAATTCCTCACATACTGATAACTCGACACACAATCTCCACCATTCAACGTTTTCGGACACCCAAGGAGCCTGAGAACTGTTGGCTGGCCTGCAATAAACGTGAACTCCACAAGATTCGACTGCATGTCAATTTTGAAAAGTTGTATCAGCGCCTTTTGTCCCGAGTAGAGTTTTACGTTACACTTTTGGTTAAGAAGACCACAACTGGAAGGCAAATATTTGTTAGGTTGTTTTTTGGGTAGGCTTCTCGAAGAAGAAGAAGGAAAAAAACTCACTTTACACCATTGACATACATTGAAAACCAGTACTGTGACTCGAAAAACACATTCGTCCCAAATTGAATGGTACCATCGGCGAGATAGACGATTTGAATACCGACATCAATGAAATACGACTCGCTAAAATCGTCGACATTTGTCTCGGTGAACGAAAATCGATAATCGATTGAGCTGATCACCGGGATCACTGCGGAACAACCCGCAATTCGGAATAGTAGTAATAATGACGCCAAAAGAGCTCTCATTCATGAGGGGGAGTGGAAAAAATACTGTCTAAAATTCTTGTTCAAACCTATAAAAGTTTTGACTCGTCTCTCTCTCTTGATTTTTTTCTTGTTCAATTTTTTCCCGCCCTTTTGATTTCTTTTGTGATAAGGGGGGGACAAAATGGTGTTTGGATAGGGGGGGAGAGGTTTTGTGTACATTTTTATTGAAAGGGAGGAGGGGGCTGAAAATAGTGATGCTTTTTATTCCTTGTTTGGAAGATTTTAATAAGATTATATTTATGATTATGGGGAGAGGGAATTTGTTTGCAACTTTAAGTATGTATTTATTATCTATTGTGGTCTTTGGAGTTGGTCTTAGAGACTGGAAATGGGGAAAATTTGGTTGATTTTTAAATTATTTCAAAAAACCATAAATTATTGAGAATTCCATGGATTTTTATGTTTTTTGGTGCATTTTGAAGCAGAAATTTTGAATTTTAAGATTTCGAGCTTTAAAAATATTAAAATCAATAAAATTGACAAATTTTAAGAAAAATTATAATCAATTGAAAAAAATCATATTTTAGAAAATTTCTAATGATCATACCTTTTCGAAATTTCAATTGATTCTTGTTATTTTTAGTGCACTTTGAAGCTGAAATTTTGAATTTTCAGATCACGGGCTGTACAAAAATATAAAAATCATCAAAATTGATAAATGTTAAGAAAAGTTATGATCAGTTGAAAATGTTTCGATTTTCAGAAAATTTTCAAATTACCATAATTTTTTGAAAATGCCATGGATTTTTATGTTTTTTGATGCATTTTGAAAAAAAAAATTGGAATTTCCAGATTCTAGGCTTCAAACAACTATAAAAATCATTAAAATTTATCAATTTTTAAAAAAGTTATTATCAGTTGAAAATTGTTCGATTTTCAGAAAATTTTCAAATTACCATAATTTTTTGAAAATTCCATCGTATTTTATGATTTTTAGTGCATTTTAAAGTTGAAATTTTGAATTTTTAGATTCCAGGCTTCAAAAAAATATAAATATCATAAAAATTGATAAATTTTAAGAAAAGTTATGATCAATTGAAATTTTTCGGTTTTCCGAAAATTTTCAAATTACCATAAGTTTTTGAAAATTCCATCGTATTTTATGATTTTTAGTGCATTTAGCTGACATTTTGAATTTTCAGATTCCGGGCTTCAAAAAAATATAAATATCATAAAAATCGATAAATTTTAAGAAAAATTATGATCAATTGAAAATCGTTGTTTAACAACACATCTCAAATTACTGTATCTTTTTGAAAAATCCATGGATTTTTGTGATTTGTAGTGAATTTTGAAGATTAAATCTAGAATTTTGAGAATGCGAGCTTCAAAAATATATAAACGTCAAAGAAATTAATAAATTACAAGAAAAACTATTATAAATCTTCTTGGGGCGAAAAATAGGCGTTTTTTGGCTTTCAGCTATTTTTTTTTCAATTTTCGAGATTTTAAGCATACGTGGTCTAGAAAATTAATGGCCTAGAAATCCAAAATAAAATTTATTCTAAACATTCATCAAATTTATAACATAACCCGTGGTGATTGAACATCATTTACAAAAATAGGTCCATGATTTACTTCATCGTGTTCACGCACCTTCGACGATCTATATCGATTGATTTTCTCACTAGACCTTCTAGACTCCATTATTAACTTCTGCCGACGATAAAACATTATTAGGAGAAGAATCGTACCCTGTGATCCTAGGATAATAGTGAATAGGTAGTGCCAAAACGTTGTTCCTGGGAATTCGATGGTAAAGTATTGGATCACCTAGGAAATTTTAGGCTTGGAATTTTTTGAAGGATGAGAGAAGGTAACAAACCCATGGAATTCCAAGTGAAAATTGCATTATGAAAAGCCCCCAGAGTTTTGTCCAAAAGTCGGCATCGTGGTAGTTGGCCTGAAAATTGTTGTATTTGGTCGAGATTCTCTGATTCAGAGTTTTCTTCCGATTATTTTGATACCAATTTTGTTTGAGTTTCTTAAAGACATGGTGTCAGGAAATGAAAATTTTGAAATTTTGCCACAACCTACCTCTTTTCCACTAAGCTTCCTTTTTGGTGCCAAAAAGGTCCTATAAATGACAAATAGTGTGCAAATTAGAGCGTTAATGATTAAAATACTAATCGGCACAACAATCGCATAAGTCAAATAATCCGGACGAATCCAGCAGAATGAGTCATTTCGTTCGAAAAATTCGGTATCTGTGGTTGCAAGGATAAGTGACAAAACGAAAGGAATAACTGCAAATTTAATAAATATGAGTAATCCATGGGGTACCAGTCTACCTAATCCTATACTAAGTGCCGCTGGTGGCGCAACCATCACTGAGAAAAATGAACGATACCTTTGTTTGAAAAGGGGATAGATTGTGCGGATGCCTTGTAGCAGGTTCAGTAGGATTGAGCTGATTAGTAGGAAATACATCAAAGCTGCCACAATTATACAACTTATTTGATCATTGTAAGTACTCCCATCTGAGAAGAAAACGAAAAGTATGAAGAATAATAGCAGCACTGTGTTGTAGGCCAGGTTTACAATATCCCCTTTAGTTTGAAGCTGCCCGAGAAGGTAGAACAGAATTTTGGCGGTTGTCACGTTTTTGATGCTGGAAAAAATTCGAAATTCGCGTTCATTTGAAATCTGAAATTTATAAAATCGTGCATAATTTATATTTTTACTATAAAAAAGCTTTATTTCGAGATGTGCGCATTTTCTCGTCACTGTGAACATTAGAAATTTAGCAAGAAACAAAACATTTAAGAAAGATGTTGTAGAGAAAATTCTAGCCTTCATAATGAGCTAAACATCATAAAATTTGAAGAATTTTTAGAAAAGTTATTCCAGTTTTTCCAAATGTGTCTTTTTTTGTTAAGCAGGCCCATATTTTGTAGTTTGTAGTCTAAGCAGGCCCATGTTTTGTAGTTTGTAGTCTAAGCAGGCCCATGTTTTGTAGTTTGTAGTCTAAGCAGGCCCATGTTTTGTAGTTTGTAGTCTAAGCAGGCCCATGTTTTGTAGTTTGTATTGTAAGACTAAGCTAAGCTGGCCGATCGTAATTCTACATGTGACTTTTAAAGAAATGAAAACCTACTAAGCCATAATCCCAAGTATAACCAACACGGTCAAAAATACAATTGACATAATATTCACCACATAGCCGGTAATAATTAGAGCATTGTCACAAACAATCGCATCATTCAGAGTGCCATCAACAATTATAGCAAAATCTGTTAGATGCCTACAGTCTGCCGTCACAATTCCATTCCTGATGCTTTGTATTTGACAGGGGTTCTCTGTTGCCCATGCTTGTTTTCCGATGTCCCACCATGTTACTTTAAATTTGGCGTGTAAAGGGGATGGGATCTGTAAAAACACAGACTTTCAGTTTTCAGACGGTTACTATATCTCACATGATTAATATTGAATTGTAAATTTGCCATGATTCCTTCTTCGGCGGTCGCGATAAGACTGACTTCTTTTCCATTGTTGAGAAGGGTGGCGCTCATGACCGGGGTGTCCGAAGTTACCGAAATCTGTGGGGAGCATTTGGGAGGTGGCGGGAGAACTGAAAATTACTCACTCTTTGATAAATTCCTGAAAGAAAGGATTACTAATGCTATCTGGTGGTGAAGTTGGATCAACCGCGAACTCATTCCCATCCTGGCCGTTTTTAGTAAACTTTCGATAACCCTGAGGGCCGGTGAACAGTTTTTGTTGACGATGAATTGTAAAGAAAATATGGGTAACTGTAAAAATATAGTATTTTCTAAAATTTCAACCCACTTTTAAAAAAACCTTGCTGTCCACTACACAATTGCGTCAATGGAACAACTATACCATTATTCCGTTGCGAAAATGCTCCAGTTCGATTTAAGGCCTTGAAATTATTCCCCAAATCTATGATCCCATCATCCTCTCCCCTTTGCGAGCAGTTTACCATCGAAGAGCTGAACCCAAGATTAGTTCCATTCAGATATCGAATCATTTGATCTTTGGTATTTTGAACCATTGATTGAAACATCAGAAGCAATTTACTTTTCG
This sequence comes from Caenorhabditis virilis, assembly GCA_964036255.1. Taxonomy (NCBI): domain Eukaryota; kingdom Metazoa; phylum Nematoda; class Chromadorea; order Rhabditida; family Rhabditidae; genus Caenorhabditis; species Caenorhabditis virilis. Next base: position 2,358,072 of record OZ038416.1, on the reverse strand, counting down.
AATTTCCGATCGCTTGCTCATCGGCGAATAGCACATTGTCGACGTTTTTCAAAATTTGTACACTGTTCTGAAAAATCAACGAATTTATGTAGTTTTCAGTTTTATACAGTTTTTTCGGAATTATCGTCTATTAAACTGGCTCTACAAAGCTAAGCAGGCCCATATTTTGTAGTTTGTAGTCTAAGCAGGTCCATGCTCTATAGCTAAGCAGGCCCATATTTTGTAGTTTGTAGTCTAAGCAGGTCCATGCTCTATAGCTAAGCAGGCCCATATTTTGTAGTTTGTAGTCTAAGCAGGCCCACACTCTATAGCTAAGCAGGCCCATATTTTGTAGTTTGTAGTCTAAGCAGGTCCATGCTCTATAGCTAAGCAGGCCCATGGTTTGTAGTTTGTAGTCTAAGCAGGCCCATGTTTTGTAGTTTGTAGTCTAAGCAGGCCCATATCTTGTAAACTTCAAAAGAGCCAAAAATCATGGAATTTGAAGTATTTGTCGAAATTTTTGATCCCGATTTTTTAAAAATTAAAATACCTCTGCTGTAATACCATCCAAGTTCGCACTCTTCTGACAAATACTGGTAATTTCAGCGATTTGGGTCGAGTTCAAATTTGCACCATATTTCGAATATTGTAGCGTTTCGTTGAGAGCCTTTGTCACATTTTGAAGAGTAATTGGGTATTCGGAGATTTGTTCAAGAGTTGGGAATGACGGGGTTACGGTAGAAGTTGAAGCTACAGTAGTGGATATGGACGGCGGCGTACTTGTGATGCTTGTCGCTGCAGTAGTCGATGGAGAAGTGACGGTCGAAGCTACAATAGTCGATGGAAAGGGGGTTACTGTAGTTATATGAGTAGTCGAAGCCACTGTAGTCGAAGGGGTTACTGTAGATATATGGAAAGTTGAAGCCATAGTAATTGATGTAGGAATTACTGTAGATGTAGAAGTTACTGTAGTTGAAGGAGTTACTGTAGTTGAAGGAATTACTGTAGTTGAAGGATTTACTGTAGTTGAAGGAGTTACTGTAGTTGAAGGAGTTACTGTAGTTGAAGGAGTTACTGTAGTTGAAGGAGTTACTGTAGTTGAAGGATTTACTGTAGTTGAAGGAGTTACTGTAGTTGAAGGAGTTACTGTAGATATGGAACCTACAGTAGTTCTAGGGAATGTTAAAGGAATAGTAGTCGATGTAGTACGGCTAATTGTAGATGTTGAACCTACAGTAGTACCTGTCGATGTAGTTATTGAAGCTATAGTAGTCCCAATCGACGAATTATATGCTACTGCAGAGGAAGTTGAGATTACGGTAGATGTCGTCGGATCCACAGTGCTCGTTGACAAAAGTATTGGCCGCCAAAAGGGTCCATCACAAGATTGTACCGAATTGCTCGCAGAACAGAAAGATCCCTGATTTTGACAAGCGCAAACCGTGTCAGGATACCCGTCGAATGTTTCATTTCTTTGAAAACACGTCTTATCCGGTTTAAAATCCACTTCACACCCGGTTATGGTTGTTTCCAGCTCTTTCCCAAGGTAGAAGCTCATCAAATCGAGGCTCTGAAAATTGTATAATGATATTTTTCGTGGTGGTGACACTACTTACGTAACCTGGTCTAGTCGTTGTGATATTTAAAGACTGGTTGAAAGCAAAAGAACCCGAACATGTGGAAGATGGACACCTGAAATTATAGGTTTTTCTAAAACAAAAGATTTGAATTCACTTACTCCGTTCCCCCGACATATATCCGAAAGTAACCGGGAGCATTATTTCCAAACATAATCTGATACTGACACGCGGAGTTTGGTTGACATTGCAATAAAACTTGAGACATGAAGCTTCTAGTGACGAGGGGATCACCGGTATCTTCATTGAAACTTAGGGAATAGGATACGGATGGATCCGCAACACTTGGTAGAATTGAACCGAATATTATAAAAAATGGAAATGATAGCATATTGGGTGGTTTACTTCAATCATTGCACTTTTTTCCGCTTTTTCTTGTTGTAGTCAAGTGGGCGACTTTATTTTTTTGATGATAAGGGAGTGGTTATATTTCTTATTCGTGATAAGGGGTTTTGGAGACAGATTAGCGGTGGTTTTATGGCACCAATATATCAATTTCAGACGTTGTTCTATGTTTTCACAGTTTGTGGAAAAAAAACTTTTTTTGTATATCTTTTGATGAATTTTGAAGCTAAAATCTTGAATTTTCAGAATCCTAGCTTTCAAAAATTATATCATATCACCAAATCTGACGAATTTGAGGAAAAACTGTGACTAAACTTAAATTTTAGATTTTTTAATAAATTTCAACTGCCCATAATTTTTTGAAATTTTCATCGATTTTTTCGATTTTTGGTGCATTGTAAAGCTGAATTTTTGAATTTTCAGAATCTTAGCTTTAAAACTAGATAACTGTAATCAAACTTGACGAATTTTTTATAAAGTTATGATCAAAAGAAAAGTTATCCATTTTCAAAAATCTTGGACTCTTTGCTAATTTTTTGTTGATCGGCACCTCATTTTTACCTAATTTTCAGGGTATCTAATTCACAAATGAATTAAGAGCATTTCAATATTCTAAAATTATTATTTTCAGCATCCGCGATTCGCAACTGACCGACTATGATATCAGCGATTTCAATGTTCATGAAGTCATCGCCCCAATTCAAGAAAAGAGAAGAACCACCGGTGACTCAGATGACTACGTCAAAGTATCAGATGAACCAATCTACGATTTTCCACCACCAGTGCACCAACAACAACCCGAGCAAAAGAAGCGTATTAGTCCAACAGAAGCAGCGCAGCTTCAGGAGCTTTACCAGGAATATGATCTGGGATTAGATATTCCAGGAATCGTCAAGGTTCCCGACTCGCCGAAAACAGTGGTCAATGTGCCAATTTCAAGACGAACTGATGTGCCAATAAGACATGAAGCGACGAATTTTGTGATGGAGGAGGAGATGCTAAGTGGCGGGGATAATGAGCCATGGAAGAGGCCAACACAAAAACAGCAGTCGGCGGCTGGAGATCCGACTAGTAGGCAGGTCAGAACTAATGATGTAAGTTCTAGTTTTGCGGGTGATCCTGATGTTTGAATATTTTTCAGGTTTTCGAGAGGTTGGAAACCGATGAGCATGATGATATGACGTATGCACCGGAAATTCAATCAGTCGAAATTCCACCGGATCAGCTGAGTGAAACCAGCGAGAATATTATTGATTATTTTGATAAAGTTGCGGCGGAGTCAGAAGCTCAAATTAAGTGTAAGTTTATTGGGGGATTTTGACTTCCTCTGAAAACTGAAACCCAGTTTTCAAAACCCCAGAAAAATGGGCCTGCTTAGACTACAAACTACATAACATGGGCCTGCTTAGCTATAGTGCATGGGCCTGCTTAGACTACAAACTACACAACATAGGCCTGCTTAGACTACAAACTACACAACATGGGCCTGCTTAGCTATAGAGAATGGGCCTGCTTAGACTACAAACTACACACCATGGGCCTGTTTAGCTAATACTAAAAATAAATAAAAACTAAAATAATATTTATGTAAATACATCACGTCATTTTGAAGCTCCGGATTTTTTCTACAACTCCTAAAAACCAGATTTTCAATTTATTATCAGCAATTCTGAAAAAAATGCAATAAAATTTCTAAAATGCGTTAAATTTCACAAACGTTAGCTCATAGCCTTATTTTCAGACCTTCAACAACAAGAATCTACCCTAAAACGTAATCAACAGGTAACCTAATCTCTTTCCCTCCATGTCCCTTTCCATTTTCCCTTCCTAAATGTTTTTTGCTGTCCCTTTAAATGTTCTCTTTTTTCGCTATCATTTTGTGATTCTTTAAAAAATTTTTAGAAACCTGTCCAAGTGTCGTCGACTAATCGGAAGCCCGTTGGCCGGGTAAGCTTTTTCTAACTGTTTTCAGCTTTCTTTTTTTTTTTGAAACGTCCAGTAATGTATCGGTGAAACGTCCGTGTCGTAAATTTTTCAGTTCAATAGATTGTGCATTGTTAAAGGTATCAATTATTGAGGTTTTTAGGCTCCTCAAATTTTGCCAGCGTTTGGGAATCGGGCACAGAGTAACTCGTCGATTGGATCGGCTAGGTCTGGATCGGGAGTGAGTAGCAGTGATGTTTATCCATATAGACATGTGGGTTTTGTCTCTGTCCTGCATTTTCGCGTCATGGTGAACATTAGAAAGTTTTTTTTTAATTTCAGCTTCGTAAACAATCATCATTATTGTCAGTTTTGGGAGTGACGTCAATGCAAGAAATGCTCCTGACGATCAATAGCTTAGACTCTCTTTCAGAAGCCATGAGAAGGGCCGGGTTAGAGACAACAAATCTGATATTTGGTAAGAATTAATTTTTGAAAGACGTCCCAAAAAAATCAATCGGAAAAAATTGAAGGTATCGATTACACGGCAAGTAACAAGTATCAAGGAGAAGAGTCGTTTGGCGGCCGAAGTCTTCACACAATTCATCCGCACGTCAAGAATCCATATCAACAGGTCATTACGATTCTTGGCCGAACTTTGGCACCATTTGCCGGACATGGAAATATTGGCGTTTACGGGTTTGGTGATGCGAAGACTGGCGATTGGAGTGTTTTTAATTTGAATCAGAATCGTGATTGTCGGACTTTGGATGAGGTTTTGAGGTATAGTTCACAAAATAACGAGAATTTTAGGGCACATTTTCAATAAGGTATAACTTTTCTCCAAATCGTCCAAAATTTATGAAAAAGATATGAAAATGTTCAGAAAATTTGCAGATTTCTAAAAACACCAAACACGACAATAAAATTTATAGTTAAAAATCTAAAATTCCGCCTGAAGAAAGTTTAAAAAGTCACTTTTTGATATTTTTAGAAAGTTGAGAAATTTCTGAACACTTTGGTATATTTTACATACATTTTAGAGCATTTTTAGCAAAGTTATAGACTTTTTAAAAATTTGTGCCGCACTCAGTGTTCGTGGCGAATGGCAATTGTGCGGCACAGAGATATTCAACGAAATTTGAAAACTATTTAATACACAAATCGGATTTCTTTCAGTGTCTATAATACAGTAACCCCTACAGTTGCACTAAGTGGTCCGACCAATTTTGCACCATTGATTTATCAGGCAATGGAGACTTGTCAGAAGTCGAGAGATGTAAGGGTCACTTGATTACTGATAAATATCCAAAGAACACTTTTCAGTACCACATCCTGGTAATCATTGCCGATGGTCAAGTGACAAATGAACGGGCCACCAGACGAGCCATCGTTCAGGCATGCCAACATCCATTGTCTATTATTGTCGTCGGGGTTGGAGATGGTCCATGGGATATGATGCGTGTGTTTGATGAGTCGCTACCGAAGAGGCCTTGGGACAATTTCCATTTCGTTGAGTTCCATGAGGTGAGAGGGGTTTATTCTCATAACCCATTTACTTTCTTCTTTTCCAGATAATGAAAAAATCCTCAAACATTGAAGACGGTGACGTAAAAGTAGCCGTTCAATCCCTTCTCGAAATCCCCGACCAATATCGATGCATTTGTGAGCTCGGTCTTCTCGACCGCTCCATTCCACCGAGAGGCAGTGAGATTCGTCGAGAGTTGATGCATAATCCATTATAGACATTTTTAGAACTTCTTTTTCTTGATCATTTACTTGTAATTTTCTAATTTTCATTATCTTCGGACCTAAAAAGTAGGCGGAGCCCAATTTTCTTGCCAATGTATTACATATTTGCCGCGATGTTTCTTTTTCGAACGATGTTGTCTTTTTTGTTTCTGATATTCTGATTTTTTTTGAAATATTAAACCCCCCAAAAAATGTGCCCCCAATTAAAATGTTCAATCATCATTCTCTAAATCCATCCGGTATTTTTGTAGTTTGTAGTCAAAGACACTTTTTGTTTCTTTTTTTATTTGGCAGTATACTTTTCGGTAGTGAATAAAATGTACCACCACCATCACCACACATGTTTGTTTTTTGTGAATATATCGAATTTTGTATGTGTGAAGAAATCAAACACGACATTTTTTCTGCGGATTTTTCATGTGGAAACAAAAATGGACAATTTCGCCGGTGGTCGTCGCCAAATTTTATGATTTCTGACTTTTTTTTTGTTTGATGGGAAACCACAAAAAATTATATTTTATATTTGTTGAATTTTGATAGATTATTATTTGTACCTTGGAATTGAGATCTTTTATTTCCAGTAAGTTTCTAAAATATTAAGCAGGCCCATTTTTTGTAATTTGTAGCCTAAGCAGGCCCATGTTGTGTAGTTTGTAGTCTAAGCAGGCCCATGCTGTAAAGCTAAGCAGGCCCATGCTGTGTAGTTTGTAGTCTAAGCAGCCCCATACTCTATAGCTAAGCAGGCCCATGTTGTGTAGTTTGTAGTCTAAGCAGGCCCATGCTATGTAGTTTGTAGTCTAAGCAGGCCCATATTTTTCGAAAAAAGTTTTTCTGAACTGTTGTCAATACAATTGAAAATCTGGTTTCTAGAAGTTGTTAAGAAATTCCTGCACTTAATTTATTTAAAAAATTCTAAGAAGTTTCAGAAAATCTATTGTTTTAATTTTTCTTACAAATTGTGGAAAAAACCAACGAAACACAGTTTTCTGCCCCCGAATTCGATTCACAAATTTATGGCCTCGCAATAATAATTTTGCTATAAATTTGGGGGATTGTTCCCGCAATATTTGGTAGGGAAATTTTAAAAATCGCGTTGTTTTTCATGCTGATTATCCCCCAAAAAAATGATTGTTATTATTATGATGGTATCTGAACAAAACATATCGTTTTGGAAACATAAAACATTCATCAAACCTGTTCCACTCGATGTGTTATTTGTATATATGTTCTTTTGTTTTTCGAAACACATTGAATACTGAAATAATATAAATTTTTATGATCTTTTTGGGATATTTCGATGTTATTATAAATCATTATTTTATCATTATATTTCTTTCTTTCACTTTTAACTTTCACTTTTTCGAGGATTTCCTACTTCTTCAACATATCACTAGGGTTCTTTCGCAATTCAAAGTTCATTTTTCTTTCAGATGCTTGACGAAGGAACCAAAAATGTCTTAAGACTCTCCTTCTCTTTCATGTTGCAATTCTTTGCTTACATGTCCCAAGGTAACCGAGCCACACCCACACTTCTTTTCCTTAATATTATCCCCAATTCATCCAGAATTCATCCAAGAACCCCTCATTGAAAACGAAGCCCTTATCAAAGGAACCATTGACAAGCATGCTGGTTATAATAGGTTTTTTCAATTGAAAATTTCAGTTAAAATCAAATATCTTTTAGCTTCGCAATCCTCTATTTTTTCTTCACACTTTCATGTTTAATGGTCACACCGATCGTTGAAAAAATCAGTGCAAAATGGTCGATGGTTGTTGGTCTGGTGACATATATTATTTTTCAGGCCGGATTCTTGAAAATCAATACTTATTATCTTTATATTACCAGCGCATTTCTTGGTATTGGAGGTTCATGTGAGTTATTTGAAAGAATTTGTAGTTTATAGTCTGAGCTTTAGCTAAGCAGGCCCATGTTTTGTAGTTTGTAGTCTAAGCAGGCCCATGCTCTATCGCTAAGCAGGCCCATGGTTTGTAGTTTGTAGTCTAAGCAGGCCCATATTTTGTAGATAAAAGTTTAAATTAATAAAACAGTCCCACTTCTCTTCATATATTATAAACTCGACCATTTTTTCCTTTTCTCGATGGGTGTTCTCACTAATGTTAATAAAATTGCTTTCATCGTGGGAATTTGAATATTTTAACATTTTTATTCGTGATATGTTAATAAAAGGTCGTTTGATCATTGATTGTCTAGAATGCTATGACTTGAACAAAAAAATGAATACCTGAGTAATTTTTGATTTTGTAGTTTATAGTCTAAGCAGCTCCTGATAGTTTGTAATCTGTTTAAAATTTTAAAAATTTTCTCAGTTCTATGGATCGCTCAGGGAAAGTATCTAACAGAAAATTGTACTGGAAAAACCATCGAAAGAAACACGGCAATGATGTGGGTCATTTTCAAAGCTTCGTGAGTATTTTCGACAATTTTCCAGATCCTTAAAATATGGAACCTTTCTAGACTCTTAGGCGGCGGAATTTTTCTCTACTTCATGTTCCAAAATCAGACTTTGACAGATGTGGTGGAATCGGGGAATGTTGGTCATTTTATGGATTATTTTCAACTGAAAATCTTAATTTCAGATCAAATATCTCTGCATCATCTTCTGCTCCATCTCCATAGTTGCCACCATCAATACAATTTTCCTTCCAAGTCCGGCCTACAAGCCCGAAAAGCGAGAAGTGGAGACCATCCCGCAGACTTTGGGTACCTCCCGCAAAAATCATTGAAATCCAGTTATATGTATTTCTTCGATTTCCAGCATCGACTTTTAAAATAATGTCCACAACACAAATGAGCCTCCTCGCGGTCATTTTCATATATGCCGGATTTTCCCGATCATTTTGGATTGCTATTTATCCAACGTGTATTAAATTTACTTCAAAGTTGGGTGAAAACACAACAAAATTGCTGGCGGAGAGTTGTATCGCAACGGGAATTGGACAGATTGCAGGTTTAGTTTATAGTCTTAAAAAAAATATAAGCTAAGCAGGCCCATGTTGTGTAGTTTGTAGTCTAAGCAGGCCCATTTTTGTTGTTCAAAAAGTTCTCAAATTTTAAATTTTCAGCTGGGATAATCTTCTCTATTGTTGGCAAAAAAGCTAGGATCGTTGGAAAAGACATAATTCTCCTCATTGCGGTCATCATACATCTTCTAGTGTTCGTGGTCATTTATCTATTCTTCCCCTACGATGCTCCGCTTCACACTACTGAAAATGTTGGCATTTTTGAACCAAAGTACGTTTTTTTTTAAAATCTGTCTGAATACTACATATAAACCGATTATTTTCAGCCATTACGTTGCCACTGCCGCCTCGGGTTTCTTGGGCTTCGGTGACGCAATTCTGCAGACCCAAATCTACGGTTTTCTGGTAGATGGTTATTCGAACGAATCGTCCCATGCTTTTGCTCTTTTCAAGTTTTATAGTGTACGTTTTTATGCGAACCAAAAGAAGGTAAACTGCGATTGTTTAATTTCAGGCCGCTTCTTCAACAGTCGCGTTCTTCCTCTCGCAGTTTTTCACACTCGCTATGCATTTGACACTGTACGGATGTTTTGCCATTTTATCCGCTGTTACCGCCATTTTGGCACAAAGGATCTATTTTTATGATAAACATCATTTTCATCAAGGTCGGTTTTTAAAATCCCCATCGTTTGAAGTTCAACCCTAATATTTTGAAGCTTCTAGGCTAAGAGCTAAGCAGGCCCATATTTCGTAGTTTGTAGTCTAAGCAGGCCCATATTTTATTTTTATAAATTTGGAAGCATTAGAGACCAAAAAGCAACCTATTTTTTCAGGAAACACCGTAAAGATGGATCAAATTGCTCCGGCTCCGATATGCGAGCCCATAAAAGTGAAAATCGACGATAAGAATGACGTCGATCATTGAAATTTTCCGCATTTTTATTTCCAAAAAAATGGCTTTTACGTTATTTCTGATCTCATGTTCTGTTTAAACGTTTTTAGTAGCTCTGAACTTCGGTTGTCAGTATTTCAAAAAAAAACTGTCCAGACAGTTTTGTTCCCTTTTTTGCGTCGTCCTATTGTATAAGTTCTTCGTGTTCTTTGTTCACATGAAACATTCATTTTTTGTCTCCTTTTTTTTATGTAACTGTACTTTATATAAAAAAATAAATTCTAAAAGGTTTCCCTTATGCAAAACACACAAAAAAACAACTTTGAATACTGTACAAAAAAATAGCAATTGAATAAATACAAAATTTATAAACTTCAAGTTTTTCCGTTTCACGCCAGTTTTGTGTGGAAATTGAAATTGCTCCAACTTTCGACCGCTGCTGGATGAATTCTGAATGAATTGGAGATAGTGTTAGGAAAAAGAAAAGGTTGTGGCTTTGGTAAGAGAAGAATGAAATGGCGAGTTATAATGGGCCTGCTTAGCATTGTCTTAGACTACAAACTACAAAATATGGGTCTGCTTATACTACAAACTACACACCATGAGCCTGCTTAGCTATAGAGCATGGGCCTGCTTAGACAACAAACTACAAAACATGGGCCTGCTTAGCTATAGAGAATGGGTCTGCTTAGACTACAAACTACACACCATGGGCCTGCTTAGCTATAGAGTGTAGGCCTGCTTAGACTACAAACTACAAAACATGGGCCTGCTTAGCTTAGGGTTAGAATAAAAATTAGAAAAACATATTTTAAAATAGCGGAAAATGATTTAGCAAGAAAAATTGGCTCCTACTGTTACCTTTAATCTAAATCTATGAAGTTCAGAGTAATTAGGAAACTGAAACTTATATAATTACTCAAAATTGACAGTTAATGCAAGAAAACAGACCTAGAAAGGAAATAAAAATAATAAGAAATTATGAAAGTTGAATAAAAATCGTTGATATGTATGTTTAAAAAGCGGGTAAATTTGCCTTTCATCGGGACGCATTCAAGGATATAGTACGGTTGTCGTCACAGACACAGACAGTATTCGTCAAACACCGTTAGGGAACAAATTTTTGTGATCATTTTTTGTGTCCAATTTTTGTGTCCAAATTTTTGTGTTTTCGCGAAAAAAATTTGTTATAAATGAGAGTCATCTTTTTGATGTGAACCACACTATTCCGACGGAATATTTTCAATGTCATTCATTAGTCGTAAACATTTTTAAAAATCCCCTAGTAACCAATTTTTTGATTTTAAAAAGCCAAATTCAAAAATTTTAAGCAGGCCCATATGTTGTAGTGTCTAGTCTAAGCCTAAGCTAAGCAGCTCATGATAAATTATCATTTCAAATTTTTATCCCGTTCACTGTTAACTTTCCATTTTTTTGAGGATTATATTCTTCACTTGCGGAACTAGGGTCCCCCTGCAATTCAATTCCCTTTCAGATGCTCGACGAAGGTACCAAAAATGTCTTAAGACTCTCAGTCTCCTTCATGTTACAATTCTTCGCCTACATGTCCCAAGGTAACAAATCCACGCACCTTCCTTTTTCCTAATTCTATCCCCAATTCATGCAGAATTCATCCAAGAACCACTCATTGAAAACGAGGCCAATCTCACGGGAGCCATCGAGAGACATGCTGGCTACAATAGGTACTTTCTAACAAAAATTTTAAAAAATAAATAAAATAAATTTTAGCTTCGCAATCCTCTTTTTTTTCTTCACACTTTCATGTCTAATAGTCACCCCCATTATCGAAAAAATCAGTGCAAAATGGTCGATAGTTATCGGTCTGGTGTCATACATTATCTTTCAGGTTGGATTCTTAAAAATCAATACTTATTATCTTTATATTACCAGCGCTTTACTTGGTATTGGAAATGCTTGTGGGTTTTTTAAAAATAATTGTACTCAAAAATTTCAACTTTTCCAGTTCTTGGGATCGCTCAGGGAAAGTATCTAACAGAAAATTGTACTGGAAAAACCATCGAACGAAACACCGCAATGATGTGGGTCATATTCAAAGGGTCGTAAGTATTTTGGACAAATTTGAAGTTCCGGAAAACTCAAACAAATTCCAGGCTCCTTGGCGGTGGAATTTTTCTGTACTTCATGTTTCAAAATCAGACTTTGACAGATGTTGTAAAATCGGGGAATGTTAGCCATTGAAGGAGTGGATTTTAGCAGAAAATCCTTATTTCAGATCCAATATCTTTTCATCATCTTCTGCTCCATCTCCTTAGTGGCCACCATCAATACAATGTGCCTTCCAAGTCCCGCATACAAGCCCGATAAGCGAGAAGTGGAGACCATCCCGCAGACTTTGGGTACCTCCCGCAAAAATCATTGAAATCCAGTTATATGTATTTCTTCGATTTCCAGCATCTACTTTCAAAATAATGTCCACTAAACAAATGGGCCTCCTCGCAGTTATTTTCATATATGCCGGATTCTCCCGATCGTTTTGGATTGGTATTTATCCAACTTGCATAAAATTTACTTCAAAGTTGGGGGAAAACACAACAAAATTGCTAGCGGAGAGTTGTATTGCAACGGGAATTGGCCAGATTGGAGGTGTTTTTTTATGGTTTCAAAAAAATCTAAGCTAAGCAGGCCCATGTTGTGTAGTTTATAGTCTAAGCAGGCCCATACTATATAGCTAAGCAGGCCCATGTTTTGTAGTTTGTAGTCTAAGCAGGCCCATTTTTCTAGTTCAAAAAGTTTTCAAATTTTAAATTTCCAGGTGCAGCTATTTGTTCAATCGTTGGCAAAAAGGCTAGAATTGTCGGAAAAGACGTAATTCTCCTCATGGCGGTCATCATACATCTTCTAGTGTTCGTGGTCATTTTTCTGTTCTTTCCCTACGATGCTTCGCTTCACACTACCGAAAATGTTGGCATTTTTGAACCAAAGTACTTTTTTTTTTTGAAAATCTCTCATAAACTCATCGTTTCAGCCACTACGTCGCCATAGCCTGTTCGGGTTTCTTGGGATTCGGTGACGCAATTCTGCAGACCCAAATCTTCAGCTTTCTGATCGATGGTTATTCGAAAGAATCATCGCACGCTTTTGCGCTCTTTAGGTTTTATAGTGTACGGTTTGAGAGAAGCGAAAAGATGATAATAATGTATTATTTTCAGGCCGCTGCTTCATCCTTTGTATTTTTTCTTTCACAGTTTCTCACTCTCCCTATGCATTTGTCATTATACGGATGTTTTGCAATTTTATCAGCTGTTTGCGCCATTTTAGCACAAAGGATCTATTTTCATGATAGACATCATTTCCATCAAGGTTGGTTTTTTATAGGTTAAAGTAATAATAGGTTAAAGTGCCGCCCTAATTTTCGTAGTTTTTTTGCCTAACCTAAGCAGTCCAATTTATTGTAGTTTGTAGTCTAAGCAGGCCCATACTCTATAGCTAAGCAGGCCCACATTATGTAGTTTGTATTCTAAGCAGGCCCATATTTTATTGTCATAAAATTTGAAGTATTAGAGACCAATAACCAACCTATATTTTTTTCAGGAGACACCATAAAAATGAATCAAATTGCTCCAGCTCCGAACTGCGAGCACATAAAAGTGAACATTGGCAAGAAGAGTGACGTTGTTAACTAAAAATTTCAGTTTTTTATTTTTAAAAATGGCCTTTTCCGTTAATTATGATCTCTTGTTCTTTTCTTTTTTCATTTTGTTTTTATTTTCTCTGAAAAAGATGCTTGTTGTCACTTGTTTGAATGCATTTTCATTGCGTTTTTAACATTTTTTGCTTCTGTTTCTGTGTCAGCCTTTTGTGTAGGTTCTCAGTGTTCTCTGTTCCAATGAACCATGCATTTTTGCCCCTTTTTTTTCAAACTATACACGAATAAAATCACAGAAAAATGTTTTTTTTTGAAAACGGGCGGTACAATGTTCCGCCCTCTACACTGTTTACATTTAATAACTTTACTTTTTTGCGAAAGTAAACGTATTTTTATATATTCAAAATTTCCGTTAATATTTTCAGCATATCTACTGAAAAAATGGGTCTGAGCCAAGAAACCTCAAATATTGCACGGATGTCCGCATCGTTTATGATTTTATTTACCGCAATGTTGACGTTAGGTTTGTTTTTTTGGTGTTGATAAATAAAATAGAATATTCAAAAATTCAAAAACTGAATCAATTAAAAAAAAGAGTTCAATCGAAAATCAAAAAAAATAGCCTACTTTTTTTGTTTCACACTTCACAGCTCATACTAGAAATACGATTAATTTTCTTTACCGGGTGTCCCTGGTTTTCCAACGTTCGCCATGAAAAAATTTGAATATTCGTAAAAACTGAATAAATTTTCGAACATTTATCGTGATATGTAAATAAAAGGTAGTTCAAAAATCACTGATTGTCTAGAACGTTATGATTTGAAAAAAAATGTATTTGAGATGAGTATTTTTGTAGTTTGTAGTCTAAATTTAGCTAAGCAGGCCCATAACGTGTAGTTTGTAGTCTAAGCAGGCCCATTCTCTATAGCTAAGCAGGCACACGTTGTGTAGTTTGTAGTCTAAGCAGGCCCACACTCTATAGCTAAGCAGGCCCATGTTGTGTAGTTTGTAGTCTAAGCAGGCCCATGTTTTGTAGTTTGTAGTCTAAGCAGGCCCACACTCTATAGCTAAGCAGGCCCATGTTGTGTAGTTTGTAGTCTAAGCAGGCCCATATTTTAAAAGATTATAAATACAGTTATTTTCAGAAGTTATAACCGAGCCACTAATTGAAAGCTACCACAAATTGGGCTATTCTGTCAGTGCATCAGATGGTTATGGAGCATTATCAGCGGTCTATTTCGCCAACACAATTAGCTCAATTTTTGCACCGCCACTAATTGCAATTATTACTGGAAAATGGTCGATGGTACTCGGGATGTGCACCACGCTAATCTTTGAGGCTAATTTCTTGTACTTGAATGGTTGGCGGTTGATAATTTGCAGTTTTGTGATGGGTGTCGGGGTGACGTGTAAGTTATTTGTCTAATTTGGAACAGTATTGGTACTTTTTTGCAGTTCTTTGGGTCGGACAGGGTCAATATGTGACCGATAACACCACTGACAAGAATATGGAAAAGAACACGTCGTTTCAGTGGGCGTTTTTCAAAATGAGTCTTATTTTTGGGGGTGTATTTTTCTATTTATTTTTCGTTAATTCTCATATCGAAGATGCAGTCAAAAATGGATCGGTATTTACATGTGATCGCGAAATTTCGGCCAAACTGATTTTTCAGATAAAAATCATAGTTTTCGTATTTATGGCTTGTACATTGATAGCCCTTCTCAACACTTGCTTCCTTCCACAACCGATACATATCCGGAAGAGAGAATCATTTTCCACCGAAGCTTTCAGATGTTTCCAACTGTTGAAGACTCGACGAATGCTTCTTCTCGCTGTATTCTTCTTCTATTCCGGATTGATCCGTTCATTTTGGATTTGTGAGATGTTTTCCGAGAACCAATTCTTTAAACTAATTTTCAGCAATTTACCCATCTTCCATCAAATTTTCCAAACAACTTGGAGAGAATACAACAAAAATGCTGGCATTGGCCATGATTTGTACCGGTGTTGGACAGGTTGGAGGTGAGAAAAAATTAAGAAGTTTTTCGAGAAAATCAAAGTTTAATTTTCACATAAATAAAATTCTCTACAACACTTATAGAGACGAGATTGACAATTTATTAGTCAAAAGTTCAGAAAACTGTGATAAATGTTTTGAAAATGCTTCAAATTTCATGTTTTTCGCCTATTTTAAATCCAGTTTTCAACCAGCGAAATATGGGCCTGCTTAGACTACAAACTACACAACATGGGCCTGCTTAACTATAGAGCGTGGGCCTGCTTAGACTACAAACTACATAACATGGGCCTGCTTAGCTATAGAGCGTGAGCCTGCTTAGACTACAAACTACATAACATGGGCCTGCTTAGCTATAGAGCGTGGGCCTGCTTAAACTACAAACTACACATCATGGGCCTGCTTAGCTAAATTTAAATTTTCTGAAAAGTTAATATTTTAAATATTTAAAATTTTACAGCTTCCCTATTAATGGCGCTATTTGGAAAGCGTGCCAGAGCAGTAGGCAAAGACGTTATCGTCTGTTTCGCATTATTGATCCACATCGCAGTAATTATCTTAATTTACATGTGTTTTGCGAATGAGTCACCAGCGAAGGTTACAAATGGAGTTGGGCCGGTTTTCAAGCCAACGTAGGATGCCTTAATTTCAGAATTTTTCTATTAAAAAAAACTGAATTTCAGACCTATTATCGCGTTGGCATGTTCGATGCTCCTTGGAGCCGGTGACGCAATTTTACAGACACAAGTTTATGCATTTATCGCGGATTGGTACAAAGCAGAAAGTAGTCAGGCGTTCTCGCTTTTTAGATTCTTTAGTGTAGGTTTTTCAGAAATGTTTAGTATATTTTTTAAAAAATTCAAATTTACAGGGAATCGCCTCAACTATTATATTCTTCCTCGCCCGTAACGTTTTCCTTCTAACCCATTTAATACTCCTCACACTTTTCGCCGTTTTAACAGCAATTTCAGTGGTTATTTTCCAACGGCTGCTTCCGGCACGTGGTGTTCCTGACAAGCCTATCGCAATTGTTGTAAATTGACATTTTTGTAAATTGGCATTTTTTTATTTTCAAATTCTTTTCTGAAATCCAGATTTTAATACGAGTTACAAAAATAAAATTGTGATGATTTAATTGAGACCAATTGATAAAATATTATTTTACAGGAAAGAAAGGAATAAAATTCAGATGCAAATCATTTCCAACGGGCGGGACAGATTATCCAACCGGCGGCGAGCTTCCTCAGCATCTCTTCGGATCGATTCAACAGTTTCGCGCTTCTTCGCCTTCTCCTCTTCCGACAGTTCGTACTTCTTTCGGACCTCTTCCAACATTTGCTTCTTTTTCAGCAGAATCTCGTTCTCTTTCTGCTTCTTCTCAAGCTCTTTTTTAAGTTTGGAGCTTTCGTTCTGTAATAGGAATTGATTTATAAGATTTTTTCGTTAAATTTCTAGATTACACTCTCCGCCGTCAATTCTCGATATTTCGCCATTGCCGACATCACAAAATCCATTGGATTTGAAGCATTTCTTCCAGCTGCTAACTCATCGAAAGATGGTACATTTTTCACAACTGGCAAATTTTTATACTTTGTCAAAAATGGGACATCAACGCGGTCTTTCGTGATTTCGAGCTTCTTTTCATATCGCTTCTGAATTGAGGCAAATCTTTCAATCTGGCAGTCGAGTTTCGCTTCATAGACTGTGAGCTGGAAAATGTTCCTTTTTATTTAAAACGAATAAAAATAAATAAATTACCGATTTATATTCTTCAGACAATACTCGAAGATGAGGCATTTTTGGAGCATTCTGTCCAACTGTTTCAAGAAATTCGAAAATTGTCGACTGCTCCGCAGCAACTTTGACTTCTTGCTCTTTTTCAGCCGGAGCTTCATCCTCTGATTTATCCTTCTTCAAAACGCAAATTGATCGTCGGCGGCCGGCAGTTGGGATGGATTTGCGGCGTGGGGTGGTCTCGGTGCGAGGATTCTCTTCTGACGCATCGTTCTCCGCAGCCACGATCGTTTCGTCCACTTCCATCGGCTCCTCTTCAAATCCCAATGTTTCGGTTTCTTGTGCCGCTTGATAGCTCTGCGAGGTTTTTGATAAAACCGACGAGTCCGCGAATTTTTTCGGCTTCTGAGAAAAATTGGAATTTTTAAGTATAATTCTTTAAAAATAAATTACCACTGCTGCAGGCGACGAGAATATTGACGCTCTTGTCGAAAAACTGTGCTTTTGAGGTCTCGGCGTATTTTCCATTTTGAAAAAAGCTAAAAAATATATTTAAAAACAACAACTTTCTATAAAGGGACACATATTTAAAAACTTCGAGATTTTTGCCACGAATACAGTTAGTTAAAGGGATATAATAACACTTAAGAATATATATTTCAGAGCGAAAAGGAATAATTAAATTTGAAATTTACAAAAAAAAACAAGAAAAACAAGAATTTTCAATTTTTATCCACTTCCCGCGTTGCAAAGTGTCGTACACCACTACGAACTATTGCACGACGAACACCAAACCATACGACACTTCTTTATCAGAAGAAAACAGAGTTTCAGAAAAGAAAGTGTCATATGGTTTCCTTTTCATCGATTTTTTGTCATAATTTAGTGATTTTCAGAAAATATGACAGCGGAGAAAGCGACAGAGGTGGTTGATGAAACACAAAAGCAGAAAATCGAGGAATGTTGTGAAATTTTAGTAGCGGCCGGGTATCATCGAGCCAGATTGACAGATTTGGAGAGTTTTGAGAGAATAATCGGTGGATTGGTGTGGTGTATCACGAAATGTAACCAGAGTGTTGATGTGGATGTGTTGTATGATGAGGATAAAACGATTGGAAATAAAATGTAAATTTTATTTTTAAAAAACATTTTTTTCGAAAAAATGTCACGTTTTTCTGCAGAAGTAACACCGAAATCATTGTGGAACTTTTGATCAAATTAAAATCACCAATAAGCATCCAACCACATCAAATACAGGGTCTTGACATGTCCGCACTCCTTCCATTGGTTCAATGGCTGGTGAAAAAAGTGCTCGAACGGGAAGAATTTGAGGATAATCATAAATATTTCTGTGAATGGTTCTCGAATTTGGAGGAGATTGATCGGCAGGATGATTTTAGGATTGTAAGTTGGGAGAAATGCTGAAAATCCCATTTCTCTGGGTTCCAGGATTCGATTCCGAGTGCTCGTTTGTAAAAATTTCGAGTTTCAGTTTTTTTTTAAATTTTTTCAGCAAATTCTCGACTATAATTGACAAATTTTTCTGTTATCATCGTCAGCATCGAATTTACAACATTTTTTAGTAAAAAATTATAGATTTTCGCTAAAATTTCGTAGGTAAAAATTTAAATTTTGAAAAATAAGCGTCCTGTTCATTGTTTTTTTCTGAAAAAGTTAGGTTTTTACCAATTTTCCCCCTTTTTCGCCAATTTCTGCATTATCTTATAGATTGCTTACTCTTAAAAATAATCAACCCAAAAGAAAAAGCCATTTTGGTCAAAAATTCGCCCAAAAATCGAAAATTGAAAAATTTTTGCAAAACAAGCACCCGGAATCGAACCCTTGTCTCCAGAATTGTTGGTTCTTTGCAATTTTTATTAAATTTCAGTATAAAAATGTGTTTTTCTGTTAAAAATTTAAAAATTGGATTTCTTGGCCTTAAAAACAGACATATGGCCCAGAAACACAAATTTATTCGGGATAACTTTGTGAAATGTCTAAATAGACAGTGTTATTGATTTTCCCCCATCAGAATTAAAGAATTCTTTTTTTTTCAGCACCGCCAAGAGTTCGCAAAACGATTCCGTGGACTAACCGCCGAAATTGAAGTCGATCCAGTCCTACGAACGAAAAAACGGCCAAGCGGGGCGACGATTCTGGATTTGACAAAAGATGCGAGATACACACTAGCGGAGTATTTCAAACAAGGAAGGTTGAAGAAGGAAGGGTCATCAAAAGTGGAAGAAGAGGCCGCAGAGGATGAGGAAAGTCTCGAAGATTCGTTAGCAAGGTCGAAGGTTTCAGCGAGTACGGCTAGACAATTGATGGAAGATGCGATTAAGGAAATTTATGTATGTTGAACGAAAAAACCATTTTTCTGAAAATTAAAAAATCTATATTTCAGAAACATGAAACGGAAGAGGATGCGAGAAAGCGTAGAGAATTGGAGAGAGATATTGAAGAGGTTTTGACAGAATATAAAGAAATTTGAAATTTCACTTTTTTTCAGATGAAAATCAATCAAACGTTGCTTGAAATTCAGAATACGATAGAGGAGGACGCGATTAATTATGCGAATGAGAAATCGTTGAATGATTCGAAAGTGGTGTATTGGAATTTGATTATTGATCGATCGGATAAGGATGATAGGGAGTAGGTTTTTTATTTGTTGAAAAAAATTGAACATTGAGCTTTTTCTTCAATTCTTGACAGAAAATATAATTGAAATAGCTCAAAAATACAATTTTTGAAACGGGAAAAGAATTTTTGAATTGAAAATAATTTAAATTACGAGAACAACGCGGAAAAATGAAAAACAAACCGATGAAATCCATAGTCCGCGGAAATTTGGGGTTCTAGGTCATAAATTTGGGTTTCTAGGCCATTTGGGCTTCTAGGCCATAGGATATTCGATTTTTCTTTTTAATTTTTTCTGTGCTTTCCCAAAAATTTCCAAATTCTCATTTTTTTTACTCGAAAAAATATATAATTTTCAGCAAAAATTATTTTTCTGAGCTCTCCGAAGGCCGGAGCGCCCTAATCGGATTTTTTGGGTTTAGAAAATGCATTTTGGAATCTGAAACGAATTTTTGTCTCACAATTTCTGAAATTTCAATTTTCTGATGGATAAACTGATCAGAAATGGAAACTTTTTTGTAATTTCGATTTAAAAAAGTTTTTTTCTGAGAAAATTATGCAATTCTAGCTTCAATTAAAGTTTTTTGAGCTAAAATATAGGATTCGAAAGAAAACTGAGAAAATTTCACTAAAACAATACGTTTCAAAATTTCGTTTTTACATTTTTGGTTAATTTGACGAGCTGCTGCTTTGTTAGTCCAATATTTTAAAGTTCATATTTAAAAATTCCTTAATTTTTTGCAGCGATGTTGACCGAATGACAGCGCTCATCACCGAATACACGCAAGCGCGGACCAAAGCGAAAATCCTCCGACAGCACACGATGAAGGAATTGGAAAAAGTGGAGACACAAATCCGCGCAGCGCGCTTAAATTTGGATCAAGAAACCGGGCTGCCGGGGAAATATGATGTGAAATTGAGAGAGTCGATCGATGAGATGGAGAAGCAGCGGATTGAGAAGGCGAACAATGTGAAGAATGTTGCGGAATTGCAGAGAAAGTTGGACGTTTCGTTGTCGGCGACCGTTCAGACGCAGTATCGGAAGCGGCAGATTGAGATGGGAAAGAATAGTAGGTTTTTTGGGGGAATTTTAAGAATTTGGGGGTTTTAATGCATTCATGTCTTCAAGTAATATTTTCTAAGCTCTTTCAGTGGAATTCCTCAATAGTGGAATGAAGAACATAGTACTGGATCATAACTCCGCGGTGGATATTTTGCAGTTCACGACGAAGCTCAATGCATTCAATAATCTTGTTGAGGAGGCCTGTTTGAAAAAGTGGGTGCTTATTTTTTTGGATTTTAGGGCTTAAAGGCTGTGTATCATTTGTTTTTACCACTGTAGAAGAAAAAAAGCTGTTGGCAGTTCAGAGGTTTTGAAAATCGGCCTTTAAATTTAAAATTTTTCTGAAAATTGATTTACTGTATAACAATTTCAGAAAATTTTAAATTTTCGTATTTTTAGAAAATTTGAGCTGAAAATTTCGAAATTTCCATAAATTTCGAATATTTTTGGGATTTTTGGAACAAACGTAAATGGATTTTCTGGTTTTGGAAGAATTTAAATTTAAATTTTGGATTTTTTCCAAATTTTTTTGAAAAGTAATGCGGAAAAATTTCTAGTTTTGCAGTAAAAGTTCATGCCATTCCTTTGTAAATGTCAATGAGCCAATTATGATTACTTATGCTGTATTTTCAGCTGTTGTTAGAAATATTGATATCACTTGACATTATAAAAGAGCTCGTGACAATTGTATTATGGGAAAAAATGGAATTTTTAAAATTTTTTAATTTTTTAGCGATGTAAAGGAAGAATACAAAAACGCGTTCAATGCATACATGAACGATGTTCGAACACAAGTGGATGAGTATCATTGGAAGGCGAAAGTTGCGCAGGAGAAGATGCTAGAGGAGCGAAAAAGGTCGCATGAGCTAATAAGTTCGATTAAAGTGAAGCATCGGAAGATGGTGGAGAAGGCGTTGAATTTGGAGAAGCTCTTGGCATCGAATGGGAATTTGTTCAAGTTTTTGAGAGCGTTGAGAGAATCTGTAGCGACTAATCAATCGTTGAAAGAGGCTTAAAGCTGTTTTTTTTGTCTTTTTCGGGAGCTCCCCTTTAAATATTATGATTATTATTTGTTTATATAATGTTACGCTTTCATTAGATTATTCTTATTTTGTTCAACAAAAATTGCTTTTTTTTTGTCGTAAACTTGAATACTTTGTATTTAAAAACGGACATCTACACTTACTTCTCTAATTTGATTCGGTTCTTTTTTGAGCTTTTTTTTGCAATTTATCACTTTTTTTTCTTACTAACCTTGTTAGACTTTTCCGAGTACTTATTTTGTTGCCTTTCATTTTTTTCCGGAATACAGTGTTCTTTGGAGTTGTCATTTTTTTTGAATTTTTCATTTCAAATGATTAAAAAAAGAAAATATTTCGGATTTTACGAAATTTTGAATTTTCAAGCAGGAAACGAGTTTGTAGGAAAAATTAATTAAATTTGGATTAAAAAAAAAAAAAAAATTCTAAGCAGGCCCATTTTTTGTAGTTTGTAGTCTAAGCAGGCCCATGTTGTGTAGTTTGTAGTCTAAGCAGGCCAATGTTGTGTAGTTTGTAGTCTAAGCAGGCCCATTTTTTGTAGTTTGTAGTCTAAGCAGGCCCATGTTGTGTAGTTTGTAGTCTAAGCAGGCCCATGTTGTGTAGTTTGTAGTCTAAGCAGGCCCATTTTTTGTAGTTTGTAGTCTAAGCAGGCCCATGTTGTGTAGTTTGTAGTCTAAGCAGGCCCATGTTGTGTAGTTTGTAGTCTAAGCAGGCCCATTGTTTTTTAGCTCGTTTTCTCGGTTCTAATTGATTTTTAAAAATTCGAAAACAGAATAATTGGGATAATTTTGAAAGGTCAAGCACGAAGGGTTTCTGAAATTTGCAAATATTTCAGATTCCGAGAATTTTGAAAAAGAAAACCAATTTTTTTGAAATTTCGAACAAAATGCTAAAGTCCATACTTCAAAAAAGTGCAAATTTAAAGTTTTCGAAAATTTATGTCAACTGTAGATCTTATTTTAAAAGATAAATTACTATAACCCCCACCCCCTCCATAATTTGTAGTCTTAAGCTTCTTGGAATGATTAGGCTTAAACTCCCTGAAGAAGCCCCAAAAATTTTATAAAACGTGCCCGAAAGATCATACATATAATTATTATAGACATAATCTATAATTTTCCCTCTTTTTTCTTCCACCCTCCAACTCTTTGTTTCGCAATTGGAATCGCTGCTTTTTCTTCCCGCCCTCAATTTTTTTGCACACAACCATCGTGTTTCATACATTCATTTATGATAAGTAAAAACTCTGTGCAAGCCTAATCATTTGTTCCTTTCGTCACCTCTCAACCCGCCCTTGAGGGGATTTAATTGTCGCTCTGAAACGACGGAGACTCCGCTGAAGAAAATTTTATTTTGTGTCACACCATACATACTTTTTATTCCAAGAAATATTTCGAGCTCCTGGGGATATACATATATATTTATATATATTAGGCGCAGATGCAAATGTGCACCTGTTTTCGATGTACACGCGATAACGTGAGTTTTTAAGAATTGAAAGGAATTATATACACATATATATAAAATTTGTCTATTAATATTATAAAAAAAGTCGGAAAAGAGTTTCAACAATATTAGAGATTTTTGATCTTGTTAATGGACGCCTAGATACTA
The DNA here is from genome assembly GCA_964036255.1 of Caenorhabditis virilis. Taxonomy (NCBI): domain Eukaryota; kingdom Metazoa; phylum Nematoda; class Chromadorea; order Rhabditida; family Rhabditidae; genus Caenorhabditis; species Caenorhabditis virilis. The sequence continues at coordinate 2,334,828 of OZ038416.1, read as the reverse complement.
AGTAGTTGAAATAATTGAATTTTTCGGTGACGCCAAAAAAATCGCTTTGGAACTGGTTAATTTTAACTTTTTCCTTCTTGAAAACGGCGTTTTGATCATGATATGATTTTTATAGGCGTTTTTTAAGTGTTCAAAATATGGGCCTGCTTAGACTACAAACTACAAGGCATGGGCCTGCTTAGCTATAAAGCATGGGCCTGCTTAGACTACAAACTACAAAATATGGGCCTGCTTAGGTTTACGAAATTCGATGAAATTATTTTTTTAAAAATGCGTTAAAATGTTTAATTGTTGTTTTAAAGGTGTCGAAGGGAATTCTAAGTACATTTCCTTAAATTTGTTTTAAAAAACTTTTAATTCAAAAAATTCCATTTTTACGGAAAACATTAGTTCGTTTGAGGTAATTTTAAGATTTCGGAAATTTTTAAGTTTCACACAGAAAACAGTAAATACATTCAAGAGAAATTTTAGGAAAAAAAATCTGCAGCTAAGCAGGCCAATATTGTGTAGTTTGTAGTCTAAGCAGGCCCATGCTCTATAGCTAAGCAGGCCCACGTTGTGTAGTTTGTAGTCTAAGCAGGCCCATATTCTGTAGACTAACAGAAACAAAAATAAAAAGTTCTTCTGAACTTTTTTTGAAGTTATATAAATAACAATTCGTTTCGATGACAATTTCAAAATGTCTACAATAAAAACAAGCTAAAATTTGTTGGATTTGTCATCAAAAATGGAAATAGAGTTTTTTTTTCAGATGACGAAATTATGTTCATTATTTCAGGTAACTGAAAATTTAAACAAATTTATTTTGTCAAAAAATCAAAAAACATTTTCCGTCTCGTTCACAATTTTCCCCCCTTTCCGTCTGGGCTCATAAAGTCATCTGAAAGCGCCTATAAAATAATGATGTGTTTTGGTATGTATATTTTTTGAAACCGCCAATTTTCTTGAGTCACAATTTTATTCCAAAGTCGTGATTTTTACACTGCGGCTAACATTTTTGCGACTTTATTTTTTTTTTATTTGGCAAAATTTCCAGAATTTTAATTTCCAAAAAAAAAGAAACACCTAATGATGATGACGTCACAGCCGATTATCAGCTGTTGTCTTTTTGGTCTTCATTTCACTGAAAATTCGATAAATTTCAAATTTCCAGACAATTATCGCTCCAATAGACCCGCGAAACGTGGCCGTCACCACTAATAGCTCTACAATCTTCACACGAACCCAGCAGCAGCAGCAACAACAGAATCACGCGAACACACCGAGCAACTCGCCACAAAATTCGACTGAAGAGCAAGAAGGACATCATCAGAATTTGCCGAGCACTTCGGAGCAACAGCCACAGGTTTCGAACATATATCGATTTTTATTTCGAAAATTATTGATTTTTTTCCAGATTGCCTCGTCTTCAGCGACCACACACACCGCCGCAACGACTAACATTAACTTTAGATTTTTATTATGCGGCGGGTTGCAGTTTAATGCTGAAGTGCAGAATAGGTGGGTTGGCCTAGAATTCCAAATGATGAAAAACCAGTCCCCTTTTTCAGAGTAAACGTATGCGGTGATACGCAGATGACAGTGAACGAAATGACACGAAAAAACAGTTTAATAGAAAAACAGTTGGAAAAGGATCGACTTCATTTAAGAAGGACGCTGAAGATTTTATTACTAGGTATTTATTTTGATCCATTTTGATCCAAAATTGATCCGAATGATCCAAAATGATCCATTGATCCATTTTGCAAAATGGATCAAAATAATTTGAAATCGAAATATTTGCAGGCGGTCCGGAGAGTGGAAAAAGCACGATATTCAAACAGATGCGAATACTACATCTGGGCGGATTCTCTGAGACGGATTATGTGAACTTTAGATATTTGATTTATAGTAATATTGTGCAGTCGATGGATCAGTTGTTGAGGGCGGCGGAGGAGTTCAAGTTGACGCCGGATAGTGATGTTTTGGTGAGTGGGGAATCTAGGGTTCATGGGCCATATAAGCTCGCAAAAATGGTTTTTTGGGGCCCATGGTTTGTAGTTTGTAGTCTAAGCAGGCCCATGCTGTAATGCTAAGCAGGACCATGGTTTATAGTTTCTAGTCTAAGCCAAAGCTAAATATACACTTTTTCCAGAAATCCCTAAACTACTTCCGCGCCTACCAACTCCATATTCGACCATCCGAAGTCGAAATAACCAGAGACCTCGCGTTGGCGATAAATCGGCTCTACAAATCGGAATTTATCAAAAAAGTGCTCGCTAGGAAAAATGAAATCGATTTGTTGGACTCGGCGTGCTAGTGAGTTGTGCCAGGCTTTGTTTTTAATTAAACGACCCGGCCCTTGTTCCAGTTTTCTCGATGATATCGATCGAATTGCGGCGCCGGATTACAAGGCCACCGAAATGGATGTGCTGAAGGCTAGGGTGCCGACGACCGGGATCACTGAGATTGAATTTCCGTTTAGGCAGATGGTTTTAAGGTATGGGGGGGGGGGCAACTTGGAAGGAGCCTTTTGAAGAAAATGAATGTTTTTTAGAATGGTGGACGTTGGTGGTCAACGATCTGAACAAAGGAAATGGGTATGTTGAGGCATTTAAAGATTTCTAAACTGGAACTCAATTTCGGCAAATAAATTTTATTTTTATAATGCATTTTTTTTCATTTCACCAAAAAACTTAGAAATTCCAGGTAAAATTAAGACATCTGGAAAAAAAATAATTTTTTTATTGAAAATTTCTCAATAATTATTTGGATCGTCGTCAAAAACATAATCACATATTAAAAAAAAATTAGAATTTCCCATTTGATATTTTTTTTCTGAAAAAAAACGAATAACTTCTCGATAATCCAAAAAATTAACATACTCCTCGAGAAGTACACACCTTTTGGGAACTTCGGTCACCACCCATGGAACTCGGCCATTTTTTTATTATTTAAGATTTTCGACCGTTTTTAAAGATTTTTATCGAAAATGAAATTGTTAACAAATGTTAGCTTGTTTTAAAATATGTTTAATATCCCAAAATTAAGTTCCAGGTTACAAATCCTAAAAAATCCTCAAATAAAAGCATAAAACAACATTTTTTGAATATTGTTATAGATTCATTGCTTCGACAATGTAAATGGTGTCCTATTCATCGTTGCAATAAGCGGATACAATCTTTTCATGCCGGATGATGAGCTACCAGAGGTAGATCAACAAAAACCCTCAAAATCCGTGCACGAAGAATTTCAGAACAAAAACTCGCAAAATCGCCTACGCTACTCAATGACGCTTTTCAAACGAATCGCAAACCATCCATGCTTCAGCAAGAAGACGGCAATAATCCTATTTCTCAACAAAATCGACATTTTCCGCGACAAAGTGGCCACCTATCCACTTGAGGGATGTTTCAAGAATTATAAAGGAGGACCCGGATTCGAAACAGCGGCCACTTATGTTCAGGATCGGTTCACAAAGCTCGTCAGTCCTGACATTCAACACCAAAAACCGCTTTATTGTCACAAGACCAATGCAACCGACACGAGAAATATCGATCGAGTTTTCGATAGTTGTATGGATGTTGTGTTTAAAGTTTCAATGGAAAAAGTTGGTTTTATATGATCTTTTTTCGATTGTAAAATTTTTTAAATTCTATTAATAATTTTGTTTTGAATCCACACATAAATCGGTTTTTTGTTTGAAAACCCAAAAAATTCAAATTCTATTAATATCTTCATTAAAAACGAACTGATTGAAAATAAATCTTCATTCAAATCAGTTAGACGAATTACAAATATCCTCCCCACCTTCTTTATCTACTTCCAAATCGGAAACACTTCAGCTCTTCCAGTATCCGGACGTGTGAATCTATAGATATGATAACATCGTACCAGATCGGACAAACAACGAAACTGTAAAAAAATTCTAATCTTTAAATATCATTTTCTTTTAAATACCAATTGCGTCTGCTGATTGTTTATAATCACCGTCCACCATAGACTATTATTCTCACTTAGAACTTGTTGAACGCGAAAATTGAAGACCTAAATATTTCCAATTCAATACAATTTTTGAAAAATCCCGGAATTTTCCGATTTTCCAAAAAAAAATTAGAAAAAGAAGCATTTTTCATGAAAAATTTAAAATTTTAGTGAATTCAATTTTTGCAGAATTTCTAGAAATTTCTGAATGTTCATTTTTTACTAAAATATGCTAAAATTCTACTAAAACTAAAATTTTTCGAATAAAATCAATTTTATAACCAAAAATTTAAATAACTGCTCAAATTCGATCGATTTGCATTAGGGCGCACTTGCAACATATGCAAGTTAATATTCGGGGATTAAAAAAAAATTACTTTTTTAAGGATTGTTTTGGTTTTATGAGGATTTTTCAGGAGTTTTTTAAAAAACATTTCAAAGGTTTTTTTCCTTTTTTTTTAATTTAATGATTTTTTTCAGTTTTTAAAAGTAATTTTAAAAATTTCTAATTTTTTGGACTTTCTAGAAGATTCTGAATATTTTTTTAAACGTTTTGTGACTAAATATGTTTTCAAAAATTATTTTAATCGAATAAATATTTCTTTTTCGATTAACAAATACGAGAAATGCTCGAATTTGACTCATTATCATTGGGGCGCACTTGCAACACCGCGTTTGGCGAGAACTCAAACGTTAATTCTAGGGTGCCCTTTTTATAATTTAAAATTAATATTTAAAAATAATTGTTTTCATAGGATATATTAAATTGTTCTGAAAATATGAATTTTTTTGAAAAGTGAAAAAAATTTAAATTTTCAAAAAATAATTTTTTTTTTCAAAATTCTAATCTCACCTGATTTTCACTATTTCTGTGACATATGAAAAGTGGTACCGAAACTGGGACGACACCATTTTTTGATGAATCTTTTGAAATGCGGTAATAAAGGCTGAAATCATCGATGCGAGTTTGGGAGGCCGCCTAAAAAAATTCAGATTTTGAAAATTACAATGAAATTCAATTATATACCTCTTTTTTATTCAAAACACCCTTATAATGTTGTTCCAAATAGTGATGAACACCCGAAGAAGCCGAAGAAGAAGAAGATGAAGAAGTACCCGGACTTTTGGATCTAGTCTTTCTTGAACTTTTCGATCGAACCTTTGACTTGACACCAGAACCACTGGAAACATCAGATGGCGAGGAATCCCTATCCGACACCGACCAATTCGTATCATCGTTAGCTTGATAAACCTTCTTGGTGGCGAGCTCGCCGCTTTTACGCCCTCCACCCTTCTTTGAGCGGTGCTCTTTTTTTCTCGCACGACTACTATCACATGACGATTTCATTTTTGTTGTTTTTTATTTGTTTCGGTTTTTAGGGGTACGAAAATGTGAAATGAACAGCGAGAAAATATGGAAAATAATAAAATGTTTATTCAAGCGAGAAAAAAATACGTGGATCTATCCCAAATATGCTGGCTGACCGCATAAATGACCAATGTTTGTGAAGAGGTGCTTATGGTAGTCGAATTCAGGTACGGCCATATCGCATCTGGAGAAAAAATTAATATTTCATTCGATTTGGTACTTAAATATATCCTTTAAGTTATTTTTCAAATGCAATAATTTTTATAGCTGAAAAATTCGAAAAACCGGTCGAAATTGATCGATTAGAAGTGGAGCGCACTTGCAACATCGGAATTTAATGCAAATAAATATTGCTAGTGATTTTTCAACGAAAAAAAGTGGGAAAATGTTGTAAATCACCGCAAAAATTGCAATTTTCAAAGTATTCCAAAAATGAGACGTAGCAAGTGCGCTCCATTGCAAACCCATCTGTTTTGTCCAGTTTGTCGAATTTTTTCAGAATTTTTTTGGTAAAAACTATTTCTTTCAATTATTATCGTTTTAAAACATATTTTAAGTACTGAATATTGTCAACTCAATTATTCTTGATCATTGCGTTCGGAAGGCTGCTCAACCTCACAGCCGCTCCGCACGCGTCGCGGCTGCCGACACTCAGCACACTGGAAAATTTGAATAATTAATGTTCCCGCCAATATTTCAGTGTTGAGTGGGAGGTCGCCCCGTCGCGTGCGTGCGGAGCGGCTGTGAGGTTGAGCAGCCTTCCGAACGCAATGATCAAGAATAATTGAGTTGACAATAGCATCATCAAAATTCAGAAAGTTCTAGAAAAACCGAAAATATCTTGAAAATTAAAAAAAACTGTTTTTTTGAGTTTTGCAGACGATTTAAGAATTTTTAGAAGTGTAGTTTTGTGAAATTCAGAAAGTGAATTTAATTCTCTATCGAATTGTGTCGACATAACAATTTTTGGTCCAAAAATGGCCGAGTAACAGGGACTAACTTTCTTAAGGTCGACATATTTTTAGCGTTGGTGTTTCTCGACCATTTTTGGCCATAAAATGTTTTTTTTGGTATTATTCGGCAGAGAATTAAATTTTCTTTCGTACTAGGTACATTCATGGCGGCTACCGAGCCGTCTTTAAGTAAAAATTTAGACTTAAACTCACTGCATATCATGGATCTTTCCATGTCTTTCCTTATGATCAGGTGTCACCATCATTTGTGCGCAATTCGCAAGAACTGAAGAGTTTACAGGGCTGAAAGAAAAATAATAAGTAATTATTTTCAAGTTCACTAGGTAATTTACTAGGTAACATATTGATCAACTCTATATGGGTAATACGACCAGCTCGGCGAGTTTTTATACCATTGACTCCAAGTATAATCAGGATCTGTATGATCATCCTCCATCTCAAAAACTTGGGTCTTATCATTACAAGGACTCGAAAATCGAAGTGTTTCATTCCATGTAACACATTGTTGAATTCGAACTCCATCAATCCAAAGGGAACCGTCATTTTTCTTAAATTTTTCGAGCAGTTTCTTGGCTTTCTCTGAAAGATGTTATAAAAATTTTGCGATTCGTTTAGACCCCCCCCCCCTTTCCTTACTCAGAACAAATTTATGCTCATCATGGTCGGCTACAGTACTCAAAACGGATCCTTCCTTCACACAATTCGCTTTTGCATACTGTTGGGTTGTTCCATGTTCCGATGGGAATACCCTAAGACACCAATGTTTTGTTTGACTATTCTCGTCTGATGGTTCTCTATGGAACATCTCCCATTTTCTCGGGCATTTTGGTCTAACTGGCCGGTTGTCGTCTTCACAAGATTCGCTGGAGCGGGAGCCTCCGTCTCCTGAAATTCATTTACCAGTGAATGTACCTGTGATAAAAATAGTCGTACTTTATTTGAATCCGTTTTTAAAATTTTCTAAAACCGCGTAAAAGCCGAGAAAACAAAGGTACACTTCAAAACAATACAAAATATGGGCCTGCTTAGACTACAAACTACAAACTATGGGCCTGCTTAGCTATAGAGCATGGGCCTGCTTAGACTACAAACTACACAACATGGGCCTGCTTAGCTATAGAGTGTGGGCCTGCTTAGACTACAAACTACACAACGTGGGCCTGCTTAGCTATAGAGCGTGAGCCTGCTTAGACTACAAACTACAAACCATGGGCCTGCATAGCTATAGAGCATGGGCCTGCTTAGACTACAAACTACAACATGTGGGCCTGCTTCGATTTTTCTTTCTGAATTATATTTTTCTCAAAAGTACATTCAGTGGCTTTGAAAAGTCATCTAGAAATACAATTCTGAAAATCTTAAAGGAAAATGCTCACCTTCTACCCCTGCCTCAACTTGTATTTCAACCTCAACACCGGAGACAAAGAATTGTAATGTTATCGTAAGGGTGATAAAAAGTAGGAGAAGCGATGACATTTTTAGTGAAAAAAATGAAACCTTGTTTTCATGATTTATATTCGGAATTTTATGGTTTATAAAAATAAGTCTACGATTAAAACCCTTAAACAGAAATAAACTTATTTAATGGCCCGCGATTGGAAAAACTTTGCAACCTTTTCCATAAAATTTCGAGAAATGGTTTTTTGAATTTTTCGAACGAAATTTTTCGCTAGATTTTAGTGAACCAAGGGAGATATTTTTAAAGATTTCATTCTTCGGTTTTTCCCCTGATCAGGGTAGGGTTCCTTTTCCTTGAACACCATACTTATTTTATTGCAAAAATTCCTATTTTCATTTTTTAAAAAACTTTAACGTGAACTTTAATACTAATGTATTTGTTCCACGTGGACTGCTGCAATGAAAACTTCCCACAACCTTAGTATTCTATTCATAACAATAAAAATTATAAAATATTGAACACTCTAACATAATGTAAAGGTATGATTTATTTTATGTAATTTCAAAAAAAAAAATTTTACAGGGAAAAATCGATCGAAAAAGTGCCATATTATCATGGACTTTAGCCAAGGGAAGATGTCAAGATGACACTCGTAAAGAATGGCGATTTTTTGGTGAAAAATGGGAGAAGAAGAAGCGGATGAATGACATTTTTCTATTTGATTTGAATGAATATTTTTACCTTGTTTTATTTGTTTTTTTTTCATAATCTTCTAAACTACGAAAAATTTGGTTTCTCTTAGTCTCTCTCTCTGTTACAAAACGTTTTGTGAACAGAAAAATGACGCAAAAATGCAGAAAAATGGTCGGACAAGTGGCGCACACTTTTTATTCAAAGTTTGGCTAACCTTTTTTTGGAGGTAATTCACATTTTCATTCAATTTTTCTCTAAAATTTTCGCGTAAAACAATAAAATTCGATTTTTTTGTTTTTGTTCTTCATTTTTTCTTTAACATTTAACATCGAGACTTTTTCTTTAGATCTTCATAGTAATTATTAAAAAAGACGTTCTACAGAAAACTAGAAAAATCGGTGAACAGCAAGAAAATAACGCAAAACAGTGCGCTAATTGCACATAGACTCCGCCCACAAATGTTTGTAAATTAACAATAAAATAATTCGTTTTAGAAAATGAATTTTTGAAACATTTTAAAATTACTTTATTTATTATACAAAAGAAACATCAGGCGGAGATTTTATCAATCCCTTCTCTAGTTTCCTTTGTCGCTCCGCCTTCTGTTTTCGATTATACTCTTCATCTTCCGCCGCTAGCCTTCGGTTATACGCGAGGTATTGCTCCGTGGTGACAGCCGGTTTTTTCTTCCCATTTCGTCGTTGCTCCTCCTCCCATTCAGCCAGATGCTTTATATTTTGTTTTATAATATCCTCCGTTGTTAGAACTCTTGGCGCATCGGGATCATAAATGCCATACGGCCCGTAGGGATTCTTCTCGCGTTTACGATGAAGGATGTAAAAAGTAATTGAGAGTCCAAGCCAGATAACAGTGCTAACGATTGATCCAGCCAATACATACCACCAAAGTGCACTTCTCGTCTGTTCAAATGCACAAAATCCCTGAACTACAACCACTCCATTATTCTCCGCAATACGTACTTCGGTCTCCTTCACGAGGCAAAATGTTTCAGTTCCTTTATATGGAGAACAATCCGAATTATTGTCGCATCCCGTTAATTCGGTTTTGTCGGCGGTGATGACAGGCTTCACATTAGTGGATCCAAAGTTTTGAACTGGAAATTTTTTTAATATTTTCTTTTCGAAATTTCGAAATAACTCACATTTATAGCAGAATCTCAATGGAGTACCATCTTTTCCACTTCCATCCAATTCGTCTGGGAATGCCGGATTAGTTGCTACACCACAAAACTCGTCATTATCCGTCTTACAATGAGAATTCAAGTTGCATGCTTTCGGTTCTGAGCTTTCTGGTTTGCTTTCGTCAAAATCTGAAAATGTATTTGAAACTTATAAAACTGCTTATACCGAAACAACAGTGAAAAAAATTGCCACAAACTAGAAATGCAAAAAATAGGCGCATGGAATCGAACTCTGGTCTCAAAAATCACTTATTTTTTCGCATTTTTAGTTTTTTGCAATTTCTTCACCGCGGAAGAGGTTTGGTTTCTAGTCCGCGATAATTTTGGTTCCTTTCTCTATTAAATTTGTGTGTTTTTATTCATTTTTTTTGTAAAGTTTGGTTTAATTTGTGACGTAAAGTTTTTATATCGGTTTTCCATTTTAAAAGGAAAAAAAGAAAAAAGAAATTTAATAGGTGACCTAGGAACCCAAACGATCGCGGACTAGAAACCAAAACTCTTCCGCGGTGGAAACTTTCTTGCAGGTAGCTCGTTTGAATTTTTAAAAACGTGTCATTTTTCGACAATTTAACGTCATTTATATTCTCTGCATTGCCCTCCTTTAAATTTAAAAGATTTAAAAAAAAGAAACTGACCAATTGGCAACACTTTCAGCTCCTTGAATAGACTATAAGCGAATGAGAAAGGAATCGCTAGAAAATTGTGATTTTTATGAAATTATAATTAATAGAACATACGACATGCAATCATCTCAGATCCCTTTTTAACATCGTACCACTTTTCTTTCATTGTTGATGCACCAGGTGCCCACGAATACGAACTTCCGACCTTCGAATTAAAAGTATGCAATTTAGTTAAGCAAAATTTGTCAAGAGCTCCTGAAAAATGTATATTTTCTATTAAATGGAATCTTTACTGATTTTGGGTTTCTATTCCATTTTCAACTTCTTTTTCTTAATTGAAAACCTATACAATCAGACTATTTCTTAGAAATTTCCTTTTCTAGAACACGAAAAAACAAATTGACACATGAAGGCGGCGAAATGGCCTAAAAATTGCATACACTAACATTCTCGTGCTGAAAATGAAATAGAAACTCTAATTCAGTAAAGAATTAATAATTTTATTTTTCTTACCACAACAAATACGTGCATCGCCTTTCCGATAACATATTGAACCTAATTCACATGAGTTCAACCTACAATCTTGTATGCTGGGTATTCCAGTTGGACATGTTTCTTGGCCGTTTATCGATGAAGCGTAAATCACGAAGACTATCAAGACGACACGAAATTTATTCATCGGAAATGCTCTTAAATTCATTGAATATTTCCTGAGATTCCTGCCTCAACTGTTCAAGGATCACAGCTAAATATTTCTCTAGTTTAAATTTTCCTATGGTTCGTTGGAGTTGTATATTTTAATAATGATACTTTAAAATGATCATATTTATAAATTCTTGTTGATTATTCTGTGCAAGTTCACGTTCAATTTATAGACCTTTTTTTCCATGTAAATATTTCAAGTTAATCATATTTAGCACAGATACATTGCATGACCTCCTTCCTTACTCAGAACAATTATGTTCATCACGTCCATTTACATCAAAAAAATTGCAAGCGCTGCTTTCATGATTTTAAGATATTTCAGACACCAAGACGTCAGATTGCAGACTTCAGTAAATAGCCCTCCAAAGTTTTCATTTTTTTTGAGGTTATCTAGTCAAATTTCATGAAAACTGAGACTAACAAACTATTTATTCTTTCGAGCTAGTTTTTGTGGTGATTCTGAATAGATAAATGCCATTTTCAGAAATAGTTAAGAATGCCCTTGAATATTTCATTGAATTCTAATCTGATATGTCAACGGTGAATAATGTTTTTCTTGTCAAAACTGTAGTTTGTTTCGTTGGAATCACTAACAACGGTTTCAAATGCATCCTCTTCAATGATATTTTATCTTTTTCTAGAAAATAATTTTCGGAAATTAACTTCTAATATTTTTTTTCAGAATATCGGTTTGAACCTGATAAAAAACGATTGTTTCAAAAAAAGCTTAAGCCGACAATTATATTGTTGGGATTTTTTTTCAATTTGTTTAAAGAAATTTTTAAAAAGAGTTGACAGTATTGCCAGTTGGTCAGTTTTTTAAATTTAAAATTTTAAGGCTAGAAAACCAAAGTGTGGCCTAGGAAAATGGTATTTAAATGGTATTTGAAAAATACGAAAATGGCATTCGTATTTTTCAAATGGCATATTTTTGGCTATCGATGATCAAATTAGAACTATTTTACTTTTGATGATGCTTTATTTATTAGGAGGAAGATTATAATCCTGTTGAAGAGGTTTTCGTTTCCTTAGATGCCTTAGGTTTATACAAAGGCACGGAATTTTTTTCATTAGGGCCAACCGTCGATATGGTAGTCGTCTCAGTTTTCGCTGGCAATTCGGTTTCCTTCAAAACGCTTTTACGATGAAGAATGTAGAAAGTGATTGACATCCCAAGACAAATAACAGTGCTAACGATTGATCCAGCCAATACATACCACCAAAGTGCACTTCTCGTCTGTTCAAATGCACAAAATCCCTGAACTACAACCACTCCATTTTTCTCCGCAATACGTACTTCGGTCTCCTTCACGAGGCAAAATGTTTCAGTTCCTTTATATGGAGAACAATCCGAATTATTGTTGCATCCCGTTAATTCGGTTTTGTCGGCGGTGATGACAGGCTTCACATTAGTGGATCCAAAGTTTTGAACTGGAAATGATTTTAGATTTTATTTTCGAAATTTCGAAATAACTCACATTTATAGCAGAATCTCAATGGAGAACCACCTTTCCCACTTCTATCCAATTCGGCTAAGAATGTCGGATGATATGCGGCACCGCAAAACTCGTCATGATCCGTCTTACAATGAGAATTCAAGTTGCATGCTTTCGGTTCTGAGCTTTCTGGTTTTCTTTCATCAAAATCTGAAAATGTATTTGAAACTTATAAAACTGCATATACCGAAACAACAGTGAAAAAAATTGCCAAAGACTAGAAATGCAAAAAAATGGGCACACGGAATCGAACTCTGGTCTCAAAAATCACCTTTTTTTGCATTTCTAGTTTTTTGCAATTTCTTCACCGCGGAAGAGGTTTGGTTTCTAGTCCGCGATAATTTGGGATCCTAGGCCATCTATTAAATTTGTGTGTTTTTATTCATTGTTTTTTGTTTTTTTTGCATTTAAAATGTAAGACGGAAAGTGTTTATATCGGTTTTTCATAATAAAAGGAAAAAAAACCAAAAACAAATCATATCATAAATTTAATAGGTGGACTAGGAACCCAAACTATCGCGGACTAGAAACCAGAACTCTTCCGCGGTGGAAACTTTCTTGCAGGTAGCTCGTTTGAATTTTTTAAAAACGTGTCATTTTTCGACGATTTAACGTCATTTATATTCTCTGCATTGCCCTCCTTTAAATTTAAAAGATGTAAAAAAAAAAAGAAACTGACCAATTGGCAACACTTTCAGCTCCTTGAATAGACTATAAGCGAATGAGAAAGGAATCGCTAGAAAATTGTGATTTTTAGAAATTATAATTAATAGAACATACGACATGCAACATACTCAGCTCCCACTACAACATTATACCACTTTTCTCTCAATGTTGATGCACCAGGTTCCCACGTATACGAAATTCCGATCTTCGAATTAAATGTATGCATTTTAGTTAAGCAAAATTTGTCAAGCTCTCCTGAAAAATGTATATTTTCTATTAAAGGGAATTAATAATTTTATTTTTATTACCACAACAAATACGCTCATTGCCTTTACGATAACATATTGAACCCAATGGACATGAGTTTAACCTACAATCTTGTATGCTGTGTGTTCCAGTTGGGCATTTATGTTGACCGTTTATCGATGAGGTGTAAATCACGAAGACTATCAAGACGACGCGAAATGTATTCATCTGACATGCTCTTAAATTCATTGAATATTTCCTGAGATTCCTGCCTCAACCGTTCAAAGATCACAACTAAATATTTTTCTAGTTTAAATTTTCTTATGGTTCGTTGGAGTTATATATTTTAATAATAATACTTAATAATAGATCACGCTTTTTAGAAATTTTAAAATGATCATATTTATAAATTCTTGTTGATTATTCTGTGCAAGTTCACGTTCAATTTATAGACCTTTTTTCCATGTAAATATTTCAATTTAATCATTTTTAGCACAGATACATTGCATGACCCCCTTCCTTACTCAGAACAAATTTATGTTCATCACGTCCATTTACAGTACTCAAAACGGCTCACTCCTTATCACAAGCTCCCATTTTTTAAATTTTAAAAAGTAAAAGTCACACTTTATTCGAATCTGTTTTTGAAATTTTCTAAAACCGCGTAAAAGCCGAGAAAACGATCTTCAATCCAATACAAAATGTGGGCCTGCTTAGTTTACAAACTACAAACCATGGGCCTGCTTAGACTACAAACTACAAACCATGGGCCTGCTTAGCTATGTAGCATGGGCCTGCTTAGACTACAAACTACAAACTATTGGCCTGCTTAGCTAATGTACTTTTTTATTTTTCTTTTTTGCAAAGAATTTTAATGTTATCGTAAATGGTTATAAAAAGTTGTAGAGGGATGACGTTGTCCTAACTTTCGTGATTTATATTCGGAAATTTATGGATTATTAAAAGTGTCTATTATAGTGTCTATTATAGTATATATTATTTTAAAAATTTAAAACTCCAAATTTATAGATGCATCTTGAAATTAAAATAATCAAAGTATCATAATAATAATTTATTAATTGTATTATACCCGTAGAAACAACAAAAAATGAATAAATAAATAAACATATATACAAAAAAAATTTTTTTTGCTTTATCATCCTCTTCCCGGACATCCCTTTCCATTGCAGAATAAATAAATCCCGTTGGATTTTGTTCCAAGGAACGAGTTACCATTTTCATCATACTGTACTCCGAAAGGGTTAGCAACCGCCGCCACAGGTGCCACAGGAGCCACCGGATATTGATTACGGTAATAATTGGAATATTGAGATGGGTAATTGTAGTAGTAAGCATTTCGATAGGCGTTGTTTTGGTAGCCATTTTGGTATCCATTTTGGTATCCATTTTGATAAGCGAAATTTCCAGTTTGGGTACGGTAGCCATTTCCATAGCCTGGTTGGCTACGGTAGCCGTAATATTGTTGGCCGCGAATACCATAGGGTCCGGCGAATGCGAAGGGCACAATTAGTAGAAGAAGTCCAAGAATGTACATGGTTTTAGACGCTTTAGAGGGTAGCCGATTCTAATTCGGAATTTCGAGATGAAGCTGGTTTTATACCATTTGACGATGTTCCAAAAAAGGAGGGGTTTGCAGGACATAAAAACATTTTCTTTTTTTTGTGAATACGTATAACGCTGGGAAAGAGGTCATATATATTATTAGCGGTTTTGAACGATGGTATTAGAACACGTTCAATGCAAAAAAAACTCCCCCCCCCCCATGTAAACATTAGATGGCCGTAAATTTGGATTCATAAGAATACGAAGAAGCTAGTTCTGTTTTATTTGATGTCATGCAAAGAAAAATGTAAAGGGATATGGCTTCTTTTGTTTTCGTCGCTGGATCAAAGATTGGAAAGTTGCTAACATGCGGGCATTTTTTTATTTTCGAATTTAACGGCTTCATTTTATTTCGATTGGGTGGTGGAACCTTGTCTTTAATAATTTTAATTTGTTTTTTTTTTCAATTTCTGAAAATTTGGCTACTGAATTTCAGGAGACATATAGCTGACAACATTTCATATTCATCCCATTTCGAATTCGTGTAAGACAGTTGAGATGGTTCTGATTCATAAGGTACTTAAAGACGAGGTTTCAGTAATTCTTTAAAATCAAAATTATACGTGTAAAATTTCAAAAAAATCATATTTTTAGTTTTCTTACCAATCTAATAATACGTCCCATGAAAAATTACTACAAAAAGTATTAATTTCTAATTCCTCTGGAATTTTTAAATTCCTGACCTCCTGCAAGTGCGCCCCAATGATAATGAAACCATTTCTTAGTATTTTTTTTATTTTAAAAATTGTTTAAAACATTTTGGCACAAAACCAACATCTGTTAGAAAGTCAAAAATTCAATAAAATCATTAAAATTGACAAACTAATTTTTTGAAAAATCTGAATTTTTGAAAAAAAAAATGTTTGCCTGAAAATCTAAAAATTTCTGGATTTTTAAAAATTACAGATTGCTTCTAGACTTCAAGAAAAATATTCCAAATTTTTCTCTTTCGAAAAATGAGCAACACCGTTTGAAAGTTGGAAAAATGCTTGAAAAACAAAAATTTGAATTTTTAATTCTCTATTTCATTTTTTAAATTCTTATTTTTATTAATTGTTTATTTCGAGCATTCAGTAAATTATAAAATAATTTGTTCGGGAAAAAATAGAAAAATTTACATTTTCTTTGAAAGATCCTAAATTTTTGGATACTGTTGAAGTTTTTATGTTTTGCAATTTTAAATGTGTTAAATTTTTGTAAGAAATGTGTCTCAGATGAAAGAAAATTCAATTCTCTATAGAATGGTTCCAAGAAAAAAATTCTGTGACAAAAAATTATTGAGAAATACAAAAAATAGAAAAACCTCCCGTTTTTGGTCCTAAGAAAATTCGTCTTGGTTTTCTAGGCCATGTGGGTTTTTTCACCTTCTATATCTTATGTTCAACTTTTTATAGATTTAAAAAAAAGAGCGCATGGTCTAGAAAACCAAATTTCGGGGGACTAACTTTCTTACGGCCAAAAAAAAATGGATACTTTGTATTCTTGACCAAATAATATTGTTCTTGGTAATACCATTCGATAGGGAATTAAATTTTCTATTATCCTAGACACATTTCTTTCGTCCCTCCTTTACTTGGAATTTTATATTTTTGAGGTGTAACTAAGATCAGAATGTTCTAAATTTCTGATTAGCCAAACGTCATGGTTCTTAATGAAACCTCCTGTATTCTCAAGCTGGATTTGTTCCCATTAAACAACTACAGTACCCGAAAGACAGTAAAATTTCGTTAACCTTTTTGTGAAGCGATCATATGAGACACGGCGATAAAATTTTTTATGTCGCTTTCTGAACATGTTAGCAGCTTTCTGATCTCTGGCCCTCAGACGAAATCAAACCCCAACGTTCTATTCCTATTACCACGGTTAGAAATTCCTTGTGAGTCTAAGAAGTTATGTTTTTTTTTCTCAATTTTACTTTTTTTCAAATAAATTATACAATTCTTTTAATTCAAAATATGGGCCTGCTTAGACTTCAAACTACACACCATGGGCCTGCTTAGCTATAGAGCATGGGCCTGCTTAGACTACAAACTACACACCATGGGCCTGCTTAGACTTCAAACTACACACCATGGGCCTGCTTAGCTATAGAGTGTGGGCCTGCTTAGACTACAAACTACAAAATACTGGCCTGCTTAGCTTTAGAGCATGGGCCTGATTACACTACAAACTACACACCATGGGCCTGCTTAGCTATAGAGCATGGGCCTGCTTAGACTACAAACTACACACCATGGGCCTGCTTAGACTACAAACTACACACCATGGGCCTGCTTAGACTACAAACTACACACCCTGGGCCTGCTTAGCTATAGAGCATGGGCCTGCTTAGACTACAAACTACACACCATGGGCCTGCTTAGACTACAAACTACACTCCATGGGCCTGCTTAGCTATAGAGCATGGGCCTGCTTAGACTACAAACTACACACCATGGGCCTGCTTAGACTACAAACTACAAAATATATGTTTTTATTTTTTCCTGAAATTAAACATTTTCTTAAAATATACTTTTAATGGATATTTTGTGGATCCCGTACTTATATTTAAAGCGTGCTCGCTCAAAATTCAGCGTTGACATGTTCAACCTCCACCAAAACCGGTATCATTCTCCGTGCATTCTGTCATCATCGAACAAGATTATATTCCGCTTGTCCAGATGAACATGAAGCTGGGCGTGGATTGGATTGATAACGGGTACAAAATGCTTCTCCCCACGTCATTCTTTCTCTTCTTTTTTTATTGAAAAAAAAACGGGGTTTTTAACATAAAAATTTGGTTTATGAGGAAAGAATAACAAGATGTGATCAGATAGGAAATATTGGATGAGGAAAGGAGATCTAAACAGTAAAATTGAAAATCTAGTCGATCATTAATAATTAGAAACTTTTTCTTCAAATTGGAATGATTGTCGGAACCAATTATGCGAATGTCCATTGATTATTCCTGAAAATTTTTAATTTTTAATAACAATTAAAAAAAAACTGAAAGACATACCTCATCATTCTGCAACAAGTTCGGAATTCCCTGTCTAATCATGAACACTTTTCCAGTATCCGGACATTGAAGTTCACCCTCAATTACTTCGATAGTACAAAGGGCTTTATGAAGTTCTTCAAGAAGTTCGTGGTTTTCGATATAATTATCCGGAAGAGTAGCTGGTAGACTTCCACACTGTCCGATAGCATCACATGCGCCTTTTAACGCCGAATAATCGATCTGGAAGCTTCGAGATTTTTTGAAATTATATTTTATAGCTTAAAACTAGGTTTTAAAAATGTCTGCAAATTGAAATTTTCACGAAAAATCACAGACATCAGAAAAACCACCCTTTTAGAACCATTGATCGCTGAAGCTTCGGGAATTTGAAAATCGTGTCAAATTATTTTTTTAAAGTGAAAATATAAGAATTTCAGAGAACCAAAATGATTATGACTGACAGGTCCTCATATCTTTACCCTTTTTTCAGAATTAGACTGGATTTTAAGTTTCAGACTGGATTTTACCTTTCCGGACATTGTTTTGTAAATAATTCTCAAATCCCATACCTTTGGCATCAAATTCTTGATAAAATCCTCATTAAACTCCACATTCGTCACCTTGACCTGTGTCGCTGACAATTTCAGCGGATATCCTCCCTTAACATCTTTCAAAAATCTCGACGACAAAAAATTGTGAGTCAAAAGCTTCATCTGAAAATGTTCTAAAAATTTTAAAACAAATTTCTGGCCAAAAATAGGTAAAAATCGCGGTTAAAACGCTGAAAATACACTTTTTGACAAAATGTTCCCATATTCTTCATAAATTTGCAGGTTAATTGGAACAAGACATACAAAAAAATCAATAAACAGAAAAAGAAGTCAGTGGGGAATTAAAATTCGGAATTCTCAAGGAAAACACCCGGCAATAAATAAGATCATAATAAGAAAAATATTAATTAAAGAAAAAGACAAAAGCCCTGAAGTACACGAGAAACAAACATCAATCACAAGGAAGAAAGCCGTCTTTTTAGGAAAAACATTAAAAAAAAGAAGTGACATGAATAATTATTCTACAGGCAATACAAAAAAGGGCGTTTTAAATAAGTTTTTCTTAAAATTAAAAAAAAAGTCAATTGATCAAAAACAAAATAGTCAATTATATTGATAACCTATTGTTTCGGTGTTCTTCCTCCCCTGTTTGGTGTGAACATCTTCCCAGCATGAATTGGCGAAAGTTCAAACATGAATTCTCTGAAACGGGCGGGACGAGTGGCCGACACTCTTCTCGGCGTCCAGTCGAGGTCCTCTCGTCGCGGAGTGACGTTCGAATGATTTGAGGCGTCGAGCATGGAAAATTCGTTTTTGTCTGCAATTTTACGACATATTAAAAAAAAAATTTTTTTTGGAAATATTCTTACTCAAGTATTCTTCATCATGAAACACAATATTCTCCTCATCTTTATGTTCTTCATTTCCTTCGACTCTCTTATTTTCTTTATCTTCCTGCTCGTCGTCATCATCGCTTCCTTGGTCCTGAAATTTTTGCATTGAGAAATTAGGTTCGTTTAGGGTGCTTAAAGACAGGGTGCAACTTTTTGACATACACTATTTTGCTCAAATTTTCAGAGTTCCAGTTATTAATAATTTTTGATCAATTCTTAGTCCTGGTTTTGTTGAAAATGAAACATTTTTTTCAGATTACTTTTTTAAAAAACAGGAATAATGGAAAAAAATTTAGAAACTAACAAAGTTATTCATTTATCCTGAAAGTTCAGGTTTTTTTTAAATTTAAAAAAAACAGCAACTCACAATCGACTGCATCATACAATCATTCAAAATAGAAATATTGATTGCAATTTGAGAAGCATGCGATTTCTTGGCAAGTGCTGAAGCATCCGATTCATCGATCGGTTCATCTTCATCGTCCTCAGTTTTCCGAACCGGTGAGAGTGAGTCATTCTGAAATGGATATGTAACATTTAAAACAAATTCCAGTCATATATCACTCACAAATGGCTGCGATTCGTTCAAATTATCACAGGACGACAACATCGAAGCATTCGCATCTTCTGAATCCTCTTCATTCGCTGAAAACAGCCGACGTCTCATTGAAATGTTTGAAGACATGGAAACATCAAAAACTTCTTCGCCATCATCCTCATATTCTTCGGCAGAATTAAACACAAATGCATCACCCAAAATTCTCTTCAAATCCAAATCAGAACCTGGTGGAATGGTGATATCGGTTTGTGACACCCTGTGCCGCATTTGTTTGATATTTCTGAACAATAATTTTTTCATATCTGATATTCTTATAAAATTCCCAACCTTCTTGGCCTTTGTTTAGGTGAAGAAGTGGAATACGCTGCTTTCGCTGCTTCCCGCTTTCTCACAATTTTCGACAATGCTGGCGTCGCATCTTTCAAAGATCTAGAAGAGCCTTCTACACTATTTTCAGCGCCGTAGACAATTGTGGTAACCTTTCCATCCCGCGAAGGGAGATGTACCTAAAAATCAATATTAAAAATATATTGCCTTATAGTTTTCGTACATATCGCGGTCCATCTGGTGAAGGGATGTAGCTCACATTTTTCGACCAATATTCATTCAATACTTCTTGGATTTTTTCCTCAACTTCTGGTATTCTGAAAATGGTATATATTTTGGAAAATACTATTTTATTATAATATTACGGTGAATGATAGCTAGCAGCTATTTCATCTTCGGAAATGTGTGCCGGTTTAAGAACTGCGAGTTGCTCGACGCTCCATTGAAACTTTGAGCCGTCTTTTTCTTGACTACAACTTTCTTGCTGCAAAAAGTGAATTTTTGGATTTAAAATATCTTGAAGAGTACTTACCGAGAAAACCACTCTGGGACTAAAATTGATACTTTTGTGTAGTGAATTAATGATGATTGAATCGAAAGGATTCAAGCTATTATTCGCAATAAATGATGAAATATCCGCAGAGAGGGAGACTTTTTGAGATTCCGCATTTGTGCTCGATTCATCGCCATCAACGGTACTTTTCGACTCATAGCCAGACACATCTTCACTTTTATTCGGATTCAACAGTTTTAGCGGTGATTTGAAGGAGCGTTTGAGTGAGCTAGAGCCCTGTTCCGCGACATGAATTTGTCTTTCTCGAAAAATCGACTGACGTGATTCCTCGGCAACAATTGGTGATAATTTCCACTCTAAAATTTAAAATATTTTTTGCGCCATATTTTAAAAATGTATGAAAAATACCTTTCTTTGGATTTTCTTTGCATTCCTGATCGAGAACAGTACTATTTAGGTTACTTTTCGTTTGACTCGTTTCTTCAGGCTCGTAAAAGGATGACACATTGAATTCCATTCGTGTAGTGGTTGGCAATCAATAATACTAATATACAATCAATATATTCTAGAAAAATAGTAGCGAATACTAGCAAAATGTCCACATAAGTCGAGAAAATTTAAAAACAAAGAAATTTTAATAATTTCCGTAAAATTAAATGTGTCCGCAAGGGAAACAAGCAGTGTTTGCACACTTTGCCTACCGTATACCATTTATAAATGCCACTCGCTACAATTTAGTGGCCTTGATAACCCTTATCTTTAAAACATATCGTTCGATTAAAAAAAACGCGTACTAAGGAATAAAAGAACAAACAAAATTGTTTATGTGCCACGTAATGGGAAAAATTTTCCTATTTGGTTTTATGTAAGTTATTTATTAATTTTTTGAAATGAATTATTTTTTAAATTAAATTTCCGATTCCAGCGGCCTTTTCATTTCATGGGGTGCACTTTATTATCGCTACAGTGATGAGAAAAATACAACTGCTAAAAAATATCAGTAAGATTTTTAAAAAACTATTTGTTTTTGAAAAAAAAAACGTTCAAAATTCTAGTCTCGACGCACCACCGGCGTTAATTGGTCCATTGGCGGTGAATGAAGGACTTCAAAAAGCGATACATATTTTGGAGAATGAAATTGTTGGCCCGGAATCGATGGTGGTTGATGACGGTACTGTAAAATTTTGGAAAAAATGAAAATAGAATAAAAAATGATTTTAGAAGCAATTTATGCCTCAATTTATAATGCAAAGGTTATAAAAATCAAGGATGGAAAGATTATCTCAGAAATTGCGTATTCTGAAAGAGCAAAGTTTTTCAGAGATTGTGGTATTTTTAAATTTGTTCGAAAATTTAAAAATGTTTAAAATTCATAGGAAACTTCGACGCAGAGCCGACATGTGGAAGACCGCTTGGAATTCGAAAACTGGTGGAAAATGGCAAAAAATTCGTGGTCGCAGACGCATATTTAGGAATTTATATTATTGATTTTTCGGATGAACAGAAACCAACAGCCACACAAATCTTCGATGCAATTAAAACCAAGATAGATGGACTGAAATGCGAATTTTTGAACGATTTGGATGTTATAAATGAGGATGAATTGATTTTCTCGGATAGTTCGACGAGACATGATAGGAGGACTTTTATGGAGAGTATTTTGGAACATGTTGCGGATGGAAGGTACTAGTGGAGCTTGATAAAAAAAATCGATAAGGAGCACGTCTTTGCAAGGAAGCCGCTCGTTGCCTAGACAACCAAAATTAAGGCTAATCTACTTCGAATATTTTCAGATTTGATGTCAAGTCAGAATGTTATTGTAGTAAATACTCTGAAATCAGCAATTTTCGGTTAGAAATTGAGAAAAAAACTATTTTTAAAAGATATTTTCTAAAAAATAATTTTTAAATATTTTTTATGGTGCATTTTTTGCTAAAGACTAGAATTCAAGTAGAAATAATAAAATAGGGCACATTTTCCTAAATTTTTTAAGTGAAATAGGATTTTTTTTTAATTTCAGAAAACATATTTCCAGAAAATTTTTTAAAAAATTGGATTTTAATCAAATTTTTTAAAAAAATCAATTTTCTTTTCTAAAATTAATGTATTCATTCTAGCGCGATAGAGTATCAAATTCTATAAGCATGATTTCATAATTTTTTTCAAAAATTTTGAAAAAATGGCGAAAAATTGATTATTTGCTGTTTTTTAACAATTTTTTGTTAAAAAAATGGTTCAAAAAACCATATTGGTTATTTTTGTTAGAGAATTTGTGGAATTGAAATTTAATTACTTCAAACTATAACTGTTACTAGAAATATTTGAAAAAAAATGTTATTTTTATTTTAAAAAAATAGAAAATTACAGTTTTTTAAATTTTTTTTCAAAAATTTTCGGTTCAATTTTTTAATTTTTATTACTATTCACATTTTTTGAAATATTATCTCTTCAAAATAATAATTAAGAGATGAATAACTGAAAATTGGGCAAAAATTACAAAAAATCGAATTTATATATTTTTGTGAGGAATTTAAAAATTTATAAATATATTTTTTAAATTACTCAATCTACTGGATTTATGTAGAACCTTCAATAATGCAAAAATAACGAAAAATGTATTATTTTCTTTTTTTGAATGACTTCATACGGTGTTTTGAATTTTTTTAAATCAACAGTATCTAAATTGACAAGCGAAATTCATTTTTTTCAGAATTATCCACTACAAAATCTCAACCAAAACTGCGACAGTCATCGCCGATAAGCTCTACTTCCCAAATGGTGTTCAACTCCTTCCAGACAAGAAATCATTAATTTTCTCGGAATGTAGTATGGCAAGAATCAAGAAATTGAATATTGGATCGAGGAAAATTGAGCTTTTCACTCAGAATTTGCCAGGACTTCCGGATAATATTAGAATCACTGAAAGGGGCACCTTTTGGGTTGGATTGGCTGGTAAATTTAAAATTAAAAATAATTATTTTAAAAATGTCAATATTTTTCTTCAGCAACCCGTCATTCTGAATCACCATCACTTATCGATAAACTTGGAAGTTTGCCAGGGATTCGTCAATTTTTGATTGATATTGTTTCGTCGAAACTTTGGAAGACGTTGATGCATACGTTCAAGAAGCCACATTCGATTATTGTGGAAATTGATGGGAATGGGAAAATTGTTAGATCGTTGCATGATACTACTGGAAATGTTGTTGGGGATGTTTCACAGGTTATTTGGAAATTAAGGGAATTGATCAATTAAGAAAGTTTTCAGGTCACCGAGCACAACAATAAACTGTACATTGGAAGCTTCAACAACCCGTATTTGGCGATTTTGGATTTGTGAATTGGGATAAATATTTTGTAAAACTCGGGTGACATAAAAATTTGTGATTTTTTAAACAATAAATTATTTTCTTAATTTCTAGAAATTAACCTGCTTTTCTAGAAGTTAATTCCATGTTTTTGATATTGTTAGAAAGCACAAAATTTTCTGAAAATTTTGGTATATTTTCTATGAAATTTGGAGCATTTGGAGGAAGGTTATGGTTTTTTGAAAATGTGTCCTAAAATTCACGGCGCGTTTTTTTCTTTCGATTTTTTTAGGAATCAACAATTTTGTATTTTCCAGTATGGTCAGTCTTATAGTTTTTAAAAATTCAGTAAGAAGTTCTGAGTTTTTTTTAAATTGAGCAAAAACTGTCGGAGAACGCAACAATTTTCGGTGGAGCGTGATTACACTTCAAGGCTACGAAAATGGGTGTGACTTAAACGAATCTCCGTATTTCAGACTGGAACCTCATAAAAACTGATTATTTACTAGTGAAAAATTATGATTTTTGTTCAAAATTGTGTTTAGTGCACGAATTCTATGACCACGTTGTACAAATTCCCGCAAAGTACAAAATTTAAAACTCAAGAACTAATTTGGAACATAAGAGGGACACTGCAAGTGCATTAAAAACACACGTGTTCGTCAAATGTTGAACTTGGACACAACTTTTTCGTCTATAAAATGTTTAGTTGAACTTCACCGCGGGTCAACCGTTTTCAATTAGCGATTTTTTGATCAGAAAATTGTTGTGATATGAAATTCGTGATTTCTTTCATTCACTGAGATACAACATCAGTGAACGCGTTATTGTTTGTGATTTTAAACCTTTTGTGGTCAGCGTAGTATACCGTCTGGCTACTGTTGTACCTAGAATCTCGTGATAAGTTTAATTTAATGGTGACAATGGCTATCGAAGCAAGGTTGCCAACTCCTATAATGCAGGGTGAAAGCTGATAAATGCTCACTTTTTATGAAAATTGAAAAATAAAAAAAATATGGGCCTGCTTAGGCTACAAACTACAAAGCATGGGCCTGCTTAGACTACAAACTACACACCATGGGCCTGCTTAGCTATAGAGCATGGGCCTGCTTAGACTACAAACTACACACCATGGGCCTGCTTAGACTACAAACTCCAAAGCATGGGCCTGCTTAGCTATAGAGCATGGGCCTGCTTAGACTACAAACTACATAGCATGGGCCTGCTTAGCTATAGAACATGGGCCTGCTTAGACTACAAACTACAAAGCATGGGCCTGCTTAGACTACAAACTACACAATGTGGGCCTGCTTAGCTATAGAGGAGTATGGGTCTGCTTAGAGTACAAACAACAGAAAAAGAATATGAATTGAATAAATAAATAAATAATAAGTTCCGTTCGTCCAAGGTCTGAAACCGTTTCGGAAAACTGTTCATTTTTTTTTTCGCAAAATTCATAGCCATAAAATATTTCAAGTACGTTCTCGTCGGTTTTCATTTCGGTTTGTCATTAAAGTGAAGTTCAAAAACGCAGTAACAAACAATAATTATTCTGCATGAATTATGGGGACGACAAAAAAACTTCCAAAGGTCTTAAAATTATGAGGCCCTAAATTTTTACAGTTTTCTAGTTGTTCCAAAGATACGAATCTTCGACCAATTTTCACACAACACTCCTTTTTTGCACCAATATGACCTCAATTTAAAAAAAATGAAGAAACCCCGCCATTATTTCTCGCAACCCAGATGTTTTTTCTAAAACAGTAAAAGAATCGTGGGGGGAGTTTTTAACCACTTTCACTGTTGGGTATGCATGTATCTTTAACATTGTCAAATTAACAACAAAGAAAATATAAACCGTTTTTTTGTATTTTTCAACACATTTTTCTTACCTCTTTTTAATACCTATCAATTGAAGGCATTGAGAAACAAGGAGGCGAAGAAGAAGAAGAAGAAGAAGAAGCCTTCCCTCTCCGGTCAAATCAAAACCAAACCAATTTCTCCTATCATCTCTTCTAGGCCCCCAATTTTTTTTACAACAAGAAAAAAAAACTCAAAACCATTGTTGATTTTCTTATTCTTCCCCCCTCCCTCCCTCCCCCCTCCTTCGGTGGTCATCATGTAGACTACAAGAAGAGGCGTGGTTTCGACCGAATAAAAAAGACGACCGAAACGAAACCAGCAGTAAAACCGATTTGTAAATCGCGTATCGTCAGAAGGGGGATTCCTTATTTCAAATATCTTCATCATCAACATGTCGCCGAGATTTCGCGTTTTTTCGCTTATTCTTTTCTTATCAATCGTCTCAATTGACGCAAAGTTTCATACGCATTTTTATGACTTTTTGTTGCAAAAATTCGGAAAACCTATTGCTGATGATTTGTTGAGACCTGACTTGGGATCGAAGGGCTCTTTTGGAGGTGGAAATCCGAATGCTTCGTGAGTTTTTTGTCTAATTGAAATTTTTGATAAAGCGTTGGTTAAGCGCGAGAAAAGCGTCTACCTAGGCGTTGTTCAAGCGAGTACTTCCTTCTTTGCATTTTATTTTACTTCTTTTTTGTAACACCTTCCCTTTAAGAAATTAATTTCCTTCAATTTAAGCGCTAGACAATCTCTGGCACCATATCTTTAAGAGTACCCTCTCACATCGTTCCATTTGTATTTTTCCTTCCTTCCTTTCGTAGTTTTTGTAGTTGTTTTTGATCTAGTTTGTGTGCGCTTTAGTGGTCATTGAAGATATATTTGATACTGAAGCCAACACCGTCGCAGGTTGTCATCACCTCGTAATCTTTGAAACCTTAAAGTGTTTGAGTGTGAATTTCGCATGATAGATGAATTGAGGGCATTGTGTTTCCTTTTTTTCGAGTGAAACGTATGTATGTTGTTGTACCTATAAACTTTTTGGATAAAAAAAAAGTTGAAAATGTTTTGAACAATTTAAAAAAAAACAAAATTTGTTGCGGTGAATTGTGTTAAAATGGTCGTTTTATGGTCGTTTCATTTTGAGACATTAAAGGCAAGGTGTTACATAATTTCAAAAAAAAACTTCCTGTTTTTTAATTAAAATTCTTTAAATCGTAAAATTTCCAAAACAAAAGTAATTTTTTTGAAATCTGAAAATTATTAACGACTTATTGTCATTTTTTCAAGTTGCACAATTTTTTAAAGTTCAAAAAAAGGAAAAAAATCATGAAATGAAAATTTTAAAGGTAAGGTGATACCAACCTGAAAACAGAAAATATAAAAGAAACCCCCGAGAACTAAGCTTAAATGCAATTAACTAAATTTAAGCGCGTGTTAAGCGTGAGTGCCCAAAATTTAATAATATAAATTGATCGTCAGGGAATAAATTGAAATATGTTTATATTTTCTTCAAATCGATGTAACCCCATGAAAAATTAAGCGCGTATTAAGCGTGAACGCCAAAAATATTGAAATTTCAGAAATGAAGCTTCTGCAAGCTTTTAACCTTTTTTCCATGGAGTTTTTCTTAGTTTACCAAGGAAATTCAAGATTTTTTTCCAAGGATCTTAATGAAAAGTTTAACGAAGAAAAGCATATAGAATTTAAGTGTCACCTTGCCTTTAAGGAGTACAATTTGTGAGGGACGAACTAGGCTCATTTGATAGTGTTTTAATATGGTCTTAGTATGTAAAATTAGATTTTAAGCCTGCCTAAAGTCCTAAACAGCATATGTACTTCCGTAGCATTGTACGTAGCTTTAAAAAAGCTGTAAACAAAAACACCATCCCTTAGAATGACCACCAAAACAGGGCACGTCATTCTTGTCCTTCTTTTCCCAAATCATCATTTTTCTTCTCCTTCTACGTCACAAATCTCGACGATCGTTTAGTCGCGCATCACCAACTGTCAAACAAACTAGGCTAGAATCGTCCAAATCACAAAACCACGATGATCGAACGTTTTTTGTAGTGGTCTGCCGGTTGTAGTGATTCATGGGTTGGCCGGCTACGCTGGACTTTCAAAGAGAAGCTTATTGAAAAAGTATTATTCGTATGGACAGCCGAAAGGAAGCGTCTTCTCGACGACTTATGCCAATGGAAAGTTGATGGATTCGCTGCAGCATGGAATGCAGTGTGATTATGTGTTGAAGGTAGGTGTTTATTGTATTTGGAACAGAATATAATACACCCTAGACAATAGGAAAAAGGTATTGTAAAGCGTTCAAGTGTTTCATTCAGTTTTTTTCCATCTCTTTTCCATGAACCGTTTCTAACCTTGAAAAGAAACACACACTTCTGGTTGCATTGTCTCATTTTTCTCTTACAGATCCGCACTCTGATACTAGCTGTTCATGAATACACAAAGAAGCCTGTTAATATAATTGCGGTTTCGATGGGATCACCGATCACGAGAAAGGTGGAAATTTGGATAAAACAAAAACAAGATTTTAAAAAAATATGTCAAAAAATTTCAGGCAATCATTGGAGGGCATTGTGTTGATAGTGGAGTGAATTTAGGCAGGCCTATCAATCATCTCATCCAGAATTATGTTTCCGTTGCTGGAGCTAATCATGGTAAGAATAATACCACCCTGAAAGAAGGTTCAAATAGTTTTTGTTTATAACTGACCTCATTCAAAACACAAGTGTCATTGAAATCATCACAAGTGGCACACTTCCTTTAAGAATTTATGATTTTTGATCGAATTCTATTTCCGGCTTAATGACAGTATGTCGGAAGTTTTTTCCCCAATTTTAAAAATACCGCTATTTCTATGATATCTAATGGAAACCCCCAGGAATCAAAAATTGTGAAAAAAAATAATTTTTCAATTTAAATTCGATTTTTCGAAAAAATTCCAATCTAAATATTATTTGTTGGTTGAAGTTTTTAAAAATTTCAGAAAATTTTGCATTTTCAGACAAAACATTTCAGAAAATTGTCAGAATAGTATTTTTTAAAATTAATATTAAAGGAAGAGGGAATGAATGCATCTGGGATGAAAATATACTTCATTCTCATTCCAAATCTGTTTTTAAAATGTTCTAAAATCACCTAGAAGCCGAGAACCCATACTAAATAGCTAAGCAGGCCCATGATGTGTAGTTTGTAGTCTAAGCAGGCCCATAGCTAAGCAGGCCCATAGCTAAGCAGGCCCATGGCTTGTAGTTTGTAGTCTAAGCAGGCCCATGGTTTGTAGTTTGTAGTCTAAGCAGGCCCATATTTTCTGACGTGTTTTCTCGGCTTCGGTGGTTTTTTTTAATTATTGAAATTTGGCCTGTTTGTGATCTATTTGCAGTAGGGCACAATTGCAACATTTCAGGAAAAAAATCGGAAATCGAAATTTATGTCCTTAATAGTTTTTTTTTAATGTTATGTTATAAAGGGAAAATATAGTCTACAAGATATGGTTTAGATAAGACACCATTGAACGCGTTAATATTTGTGATGTGAAACCATTGTTACAACGGTCAGCAAGGTCGACCCGATACTGTTGGCTATTGTTGTACCTCGAATTTTGATGATAAAGTAAAATGAGAAAGTGCGACCAGTGGAAAGGCTTGTGATATGCATTGTGTTTTGAACAAACTGCACTTTTGATAGTTGACCTTTCAGAATGAATTTATCAATTGATCTATGTTTGGATCTCTTGATGCCTATAACGTAGCCCTATTTAAAGACAGCGTATCATTAAATTCTATTTGAATTAAATGGAACCTTGCCTGTAAGGAAGGTAAATCTCTTTACAGATCTAATAAAGAGAAAAAAGAGCTCGTACTGAAAACTATCCAAATTTCCCGATTTTTAAAAAATTTCTAACGTTTTCTCATTTTTCAGGTGCCATCTTCTGTGCAACTAATCCATTCATTAACGGCATTTGCAGCCCAATTGATGGGCTTGATTGCCGCTCACAATTTCTGCAGGAAATTAATGCGCAGTAAGCCTAATCCACGAAATTCACTGCAATCACCCAATTTATTTTCAGACCCTATAGATACGGCAAAAACATGTTCGCCATCTATTCAGTAGCCGATGAAGTTGTCGGACTTCGAAACGCTTGTGGCGAGTTGTCATCACCATTCGAAGGAGCGACACCAATTGTGGTATTTTTGCAAATAGATAAGAAAAAACGATTAAAAGGCTAGAATTTCAGAAAACACGTTTATTACACGGCGCTGTAATCGGTCAAACGACAGAAGATCAATGGAGAGCGCTCCAAACACCATAAATTATCAGATTCTCCCTTTTTTTCTTCCTGTTGTTTTCTTTGCATATATTTGACTCAATTCGCTTCATGATCTCTGTATAATGACTGTATTAATGACCATTGTGTAAAAATTGTAGGATTAATTAATAATTTGAATAAAACAGTTTGTTCATCTATTGATGAGATGATTTCTATAATCGATCAGGTCAGTGAACTTGTGAAAAAATTTTCAGAAAACGCACATAGTGGCATCAAAAAACACAATTAAAAAAACATAACAAAAATAGAAAGTGCAGGAGATATTTTTTAAAGAAAATGAATGTGAAATACATGAGGATCTTCCAATATTTGCAAAAAAATTGTTTCCTAGGATAAAAATTCTTTAAAAGTTTCATATTATTTTGAAAATACTCTATTTTTAACTGATTCTTTGAATATTTTCGGAAAATTGGTCTAAAAGAATGTTTTTCCAATTTCTAACCTTTGCAGTCAAGCAAAGAATTCAGCCAATTTCGTTGAAATTTTTCAATAACACATTTTTTAAACCCTTTCCACGTTTAACATAAATCTAAATCTTGTGTCATTGGTTCAGCATGAAGCCGGTGTGTATTCCTGAACGTTTCATCCGGGAATATTGAGCTTGAACAAAGTTATAGCTTTCAAGAAAAACATTTCAGACTTTTTGAAGCAAAACATTTTGTTAAATGAAATCTCAGTGGAAGCTAGGCACGGGAAGGCGGAATTCCGATCGAGACTTCTGAAAGTACACAATTTCCAGAGAATTTTTGTAGAAAGTTGCGACATGAACTTCGGACCCGGCATTTGTACAACACCGAGCCTGACGGACAGACGAAGAGAGTCCAGAACAGAATAAACCAGTGTTCCGCATAGACACATGAAAATTCGACACATTTCGCTAAATGACACATAAAAGCCACCGACACATGTGTCATTTACCTTGTAGGGACACATGTTTCATGCGACACATTTAATTTTCATGTGTCGCGACACATGTGTTACGCGAAACATAGGATATCTCATGTGTCGCGACACATGTTTCATGCGACACATGGAATTTTCAAGTGTCGCGACACATGTGTTGCGCAACACATGGAATTTTTCATGTGTCGCGACACATGTGTTGGGCTAAACATGGCCATGTAAAGGTGTCGCGACACATGTGTCGCCGCGAAACATGTGTCTACCGACACATCAAATCCGGATCGAGCCAGAAACCGAGCACAAACACGCCAAAAACGTCACAAATTTGGTGATTTTAAAAATGTGAAATTATTCGTATTTTCGCGTTTTCTTGGTGAGTTCGAAATAGAAATTATGTTTACCAGTTCCTAATAGGTTTCTCTTCCATTTTATCAAAGAATTGCTAGGTTTTTCTAATTTTGAAACAATAAAAACCGAGCTGAAAGTGCTGAAATTTTAAAAAATTTTCATATTTTCGAAATATTA
Source organism: Caenorhabditis virilis (assembly GCA_964036255.1). NCBI lineage: Eukaryota > Metazoa > Nematoda > Chromadorea > Rhabditida > Rhabditidae > Caenorhabditis > Caenorhabditis virilis. The sequence continues at coordinate 2,303,099 of OZ038416.1, read as the reverse complement.
GAATTTAATTCGAAAGCCTATGTCGTTTTGTACTTATCCTCAAAAAATCATCTGATTTCATTGATTTTGAAACGTGAATACTGATACTTTAAAAAATGCACAGAGATATTGAGAGCAAAAGAATACGCGCTCCACCGCACACCCGCGAAAATCAAGTATTCAAATTTTTTGCGACTTTCAATACTTTCAGTATTCACGTTCCAAAATCAATGAAATCAGATGACTTTTTGAGGATAAGTACAAAACGACATAGGCTTTCGAATGAAATTCTAACATTTCGAAAATATGAAAATTTTTTAAAATTTCAGCACTTTCAGCTCGGTTTTTATTGTTTCAAAATTAGAAAAACCTAGCAATTCTTTGATAAAATGGAAGAGAAACCTATTAGGAACTGGTAAACATAATTTCTATTTCGAACTCACCAAGAAAACGCGAAAATACGAATAATTTCACATTTTTAAAATCACCAAATTTGTGACGTTTTTGGCGTGTTTGTGCTCGGTTTCTGGCTCGATCCGGATTTGATGTGTCGGTAGACACATGTTTCGCGGCGACACATGTGTCGCGACACCTTTACATGGCCATGTTTAGCCCAACACATGTGTCGCGACACATGAAAAATTCCATGTGTTGCGCAACACATGTGTCGCGACACTTGAAAATTCCATGTGTCGCGACACTTGAAAATTCCATGTGTCGCGACACATGAGATATCCTATGTTTCGCGTAACACATGTGTCGCGACACATGAAAAATTCCATGTGTTGCGCAACACATGTGTCGCGACACATGAAAAATTCCATGTGTTACGCAACACATGTGTCGCGACACATGAAAAATTCCATGTGTCGCATGAAACATGTGTCGCGACACATGAGATATCCTATGTTTCGCGTAACACATGTGTCGCGACACATGAAAATTAAATGTGTCGCATGAAACATGTGTCCCTACAAGGTAAATGACACATGTGTTATAGCGACACAATGTGTCAAATGTGTCATGTTTCGTGGGTTTGCGGAACACTGGAATAAACAACCCTACAAAATATAAGAACTTTCTGCACTCGCTTGCTGACTCATCGACAACAGAAATCACATGAACCAACTGTTGATTCTGGTGGAGGGCGGCAGAACACCCTGAGAGTACAATCTTCAGAGGACCGAAACGACACCAACGGACAGACGAAAAGCGAATCACACACGAGCGGAAGATCAGAACCGGATAAACGATGCCACAAAACGGAAGGACTTCAACTAATTTAGCAACGGCCCTTGTTTCTGACACAACCAGCTTCACTGATCCGCACGACAAATTTCAGAAGTTTTGTCCAGGTGACTTTCTGAGAACCCATTCTCTTACCAGTCATGTCAGTGATTGGTCAGTTCCGGACCTGGCCAATTTCCTGACAGACTGGAATGGGTGACGGCGTTGAGAAGCTCCATTTTGCAACTTTATTACTATTGGAATTCTAGAATGAACTGGAGAATGGAACAATCTCTTCGTCTTTTATAGAGAAGAGTGTTTCAATCCCCCGAAATTCTAGAATACCAACTGCTGGAAGCTTCTCAACTCTAGAAACAAAAAATAAATAAATAAAAACAATTATTTAAGTATTTATCAATCCTCCAGCGTCCATATTGATCCTTCAGTAATTCTGTTGTTAAGTTTGGCAATACCTCCTTTCTTCGTTCACAACTCGTTGGTGATCGACTGACATTTCGGAATGATGAACGACCTCTGAAAAAATAAACAAATTATTCCAAAAATTAAAAAAAATCGATTGAAACCACCAATTTTTTGAAATTTTTAAAACATTTCCCTCAAACAAAATTTAAAAAATGGCGATAGCCTTCGGCCACCTGTACACAAAGTATAATTTATAAAAAACGTTCCGAATTTGAATTTAAAATTCCGAATACTCAAATAAGGATAAAAATCTCTTTTTTTTTCAAATTTGTTAAATCAATTCCAGGCTGGGAATTTTCGGCATTTAAAAAATTGAGCCAGAAAATTTCATCATCAAATTTTTTTGACTTCCGAAGCATTTTGAAATTTGGATTTCTATTTACCCATTACAGAGATTGAGGGTAGGCTTTCGGTAGAACGCACTTGCAACAAATTCCCACACGCTAAATTTTAAAATTATTTTTGTTGGGTAATTTTCATGGAAAATCAAGGAAGTGCGCTCTACCGAAACGAAGACTTGTGCCGATAAACACTATGTTTACTCTCTGATTAAAAAAAACACCCACCTTATCCGAATAAACTCTCAACTGGCTGTATTCGATTGCAACGGAACATTCGTCGATCCATTAGAATCGCATGGTCCTAATTTCGCCATCAGCGTGTGTGAAGCATCCTAATGTTACGTGCCACCAGATTCCGACGCTGTAGAGGCCGTTCACTCAATCGAATCCTTTCAGCATGAATCCAATCAATTTGAAGGGTTGTTGGCTGATTGTCGGAATGTCGCTGGGCTAGTTGGAACTTTGGCACCACTGAAAATGAAGTATTGATTGAACACCATTGGTTTGAGTCAAACATACGGTGATTGTAAAACAACCATCAATTTTTCACCAATTCAAAATCAATCCAACATTTTCAATCATTCATTAATCCAAATACTGATTGTCGCCCGATTTCTATGCGCTAGACGTCTGAAAGGCCGTCCACTCAATCCAATCAATTTTCAGCATTTGTCCAACTAATTTGAAGTGTTTCCGGCCGGTTGTCGTTGATGCTGTTGGAATTTTAAGCGCTTTGTACTGCTGTTGAGCTAGTTGAAACATCGGTGCGACTAAAATTTAAATATTGATTGAAAATCAAAGTCTTGGGCTTTCAAACATACGATCAGTATTCATAAACCATCCACGTTTCACCAATTAGAATCCAATCCAACATCCGGCAGCTTCCAAGTGTCGCTTGCCACCAGATTCCGATGTTCTTGTCTGGAAGGCGCTAAATCAATCAATTCCACGTTCGTCCCATGTTGAGAGATTTTAGTCGTTGTTGGCGGAACGTCGAGCAATTTGCAACATCATTGGCATTTTCGAAACTTCGATACAACTGAAAATGGCATATTGATTGAAAATGAAGGTCTCGGGCTTCCATACATACGATCAGTATCCATAATCCATCCACGTTTCACCAATTCGAAAATGATCCAACATCCGACAGCATCCAAATTTCACTTATCGCCACATTCTGATGTTCTTGATGTCTCGAAAACGCTAAATCAATCAAATCCACTTTGAGCATTCGTCCCATCTCACATTCGTCCCATGTTGCGGGATTTTAGTCGTTGTCATTGGAATATCGTGAAATTTGCAACATCATTGGCATTTCCGAACCTTTGATACAGCTGAAAATGAAATATTGATTGAACGTCAAGGTCTTGGCTTCCAAACAAACTCGGAATGCAGCGACCATCCATGTTTCATCGGTTTGACATCAACTTTCAACTTTTTAGCATCCTCTCCGAACAATTTGCAGTTTCTCGCCGATTGTGTTCCATCTTCGTCAATGTGTCAAGTCCCTGGTGATGTTGTTGGAATCGTACTGATGACGACCAAATGGTTGATTCCAAGGAATACTGAAATTTGAGAATATTAATTCATAAACTTTATTTTGCGTTGTAAAACCCTTCTTTCAGCACAGCTGGCCAAGATTGTAGATTGGTTTTCCGTGTTGCTGGTCTCATTGGATTTCGGGTATTGCTGAAATTAGAAAAATTGATTGAACGTCAATGCTTTGTGATTTCAAACAAATTGTCTACAGCTGCTGTTCGTCATTGTGCCCCGCTCCACAATTGCTTTGTCCTCTGTCCATTGATTTGTCAGATGAAAAAATTCAAATTATTAAAATATTTTAATTTCTTCGAAAAGTTGGCCAAAAACCCCCAAACAAAATTAGTGCGGTTGGGTGGAGAAAGAAGTGGACATTTTGACCCCGGAAACCTAGGTTTAAAGTCTGCGTGCTGCCTTCGTCACCAGGTATTGGAATTCGCCGGGAAACCCCCGTCTCTGCCTTGAATTTCGGCACCGCCACAAAGGGTTGCCTCATCTGCACGCCCACAGCAGTGATACGTCAGCGTATTGGCGTCGGGCTCCTCCGAGTGCTTATAGGTACCTGTAACCCCCCGTACCGAAGCTTGTCACGGAAACCATGGGACTTTACTTGCCGACTGTAGCTTAATATGACTCGTTAGAATTGAAAAAAGGGGAAATTTTGACTAAATCTTACAATCTCCGCCCGGTTTGTCTAATTTTATATGGGGGTTTTTTCTAATTTGAAAATGAACTCACGCTTGTTAACTCCAGCTCAATTGCCGCTTGTTGGCGTTGATGTTGTCCGTTTTGCTTTCCAATTTTGTCTGAAAATTTAAAACTTTAAAATTTCAAATTTTTGCGGAAAAGAGAAAGGAATAAGAAGAAGAACGCAAGTACGAATAGAATAACAGACACAGAAAACTCCTATTACAAACAAATGTTCTCATTTGGTGTTGATTTTACATTTTTACGCATTTTCAAAGGTTTTTTCTAAAAAAAATTATTTTATAAGCAAAACAGTTTCGAAATTGTCCGTCCTAATGGCAATTCTGGCGACAACCAACAGCTGCAAGCAGATTCTGTCACTTATTTGCTCTCACAAAACAATGGACCAAACAAAATTTTTAAAATTCCTAAAAATCTTGCAATTCGGTCTAATGTCCCTTGTAATTCTTCGGTTCTGCTTACTCATCTACAAAAAATAAACGAAAGAATTAAAATACATCGAAAAAATCACTTTCCCTATCTAATTACAGCAAAAACAAAACGAAAAACGCAGAAAAAAGCGAAAATTTCGAAAAAAATGGGAGGAGAAACAAGAAATCAATCGATGATCGCGCCTTTTTCGAAAAAACAGCGAGAGAGCGTGGTTAGACAAGGAGACGTGATTCTGTGTTTTCCCGCTGTCGCCTGTATTCAAAAATTGAAATGTTCGGTGGAGCACGATTGCACACATCACATTGGATTATTTAAAATTTCAGGTCTGAAATGGTATTTTGAATAAAAATAAGGATGTTTTATGAGGTTTTCGATTGTTCTGATTAAGAATTTCAATGTCCGAAAGCCTGAAATCAAGTCCGTACTGCGAAAAATGCTGATTCATGGAGTTTAAACCTTATTAAATTGAATTAAAAGGTACCTTAAACAAATTGAAAAAAATCCCAAAAATATAATTTTCGGCTCAAGCTTTTTCTGAAACAATCGCATTTTTATCAGTTTCAAACCGATATTCTGAAAAAAAATATTAGAAATTAATTTCCGAAAATTATTTTCTAGAAAAAGATAAACTCTCATTGAAGAGGATGTCTATAAAATACTTTTCTTAGAGCACGCTTGCAAGCCGCCTAGTCGGCTCCTCGCAGGATAGGCCAGTTGCTCAAAAAATAATTTGATTAAAAACTTTTCGTGATTCCAACGAAACACTATAGTTTTGACAAGAAAAACATTGTTCACCGTTAACGTATAAGGTTAGAATTAAATTAAATATTCAAGGGCATTCTTAACTATTCCTGAAAATGACATTTATCTATTCAGAATCACCACAAAAACTAGCTCGAAAGAATAAATAGTTTGTTAGTCTCAGTTTTCATGAAATTTGACTAGATTACCTCAAAACAATGAAAACAAAGTCTGCAATCTGACGTCTTGGTGTCTGAAATATCTTAAAACCATGAAAGCAGCGCTTACCATTTTTTTGATGTAAATGGACGTGATGAACATAATTGTTCTGAGTAAGGAAGGGGGTCCTGCAATGTATCCACATGTGGTAAATATGATTAAATTGAAATATTAACATGGAAAAAGTGTCTATAAATTGAACGTGAACTTGCTCAAAATAACCAACAAGAATTTATAAATATGATCATTTTAAAGTATTATTATTAAAATATACAACTCCAACGAACCATAGGAAAATTTAAACTAGACAAATATTAAGTTGTGTTCTTTGAACTGTACAGGCAGGAATCTAGGGAAATATACAATTAAAGAACATTTCAGATGAATAAATTTCGCATCGTATTCACAGTTCTTGTGGTTTGCGTCTCGTCGATAATTTGTCAAGGAGCTTGTCCATCTGGAATAAAAATCACCAAGTTAGATTGCTCCAGAAAAGAACGATGTCCGTCTGGCTCAATATGTTATCGTAACGATAATGCACGTTTTTGTTGTGGTAATAAAAATGCTTTATGATTTCAAAGAAATTCGAAATTTTCAGGACAACTTGACCTATTTTGCCCAACTGAAATGCATGCATTCAATTCCAAGGACAAAGATTATGATTCGTATTTGTGGGGACCTGGTCGATCAACAGTGAAAGAGCTGTGGTACAATGTTAAACTGGGATCTGAGATGATTGCATGTCGTATGTTCTATTAATTATAATTTCATAAAAATCACCATTTTTTTTTAGCAATTCCTTTCTCATTCGCTGATACGACCGTATTGCCAGTAGGTCAGTTGGCTGTTTTCTTTTTAAGTTTTATGTGATAACAAATGTACCTTAAACGAAAACATACTTTATCCTCATTTTAAATCTGTTTTTAAAATGTTCTAAAACCACCTGGAAGCCGAGAAAACACTTCGAAAAACAATGATCTAGAAAAAGGGGCCACCTGGCCGAACTTTTAACCAATTAGCTTTTTTCGTGTTTCGTTAATAAATAGTTATGCAGAATTTTTATATTAGTCCTTTTAAATTTATGTTTTTTTTTTGGATTTGTCATATAATAAAAGCCTGCGGACTAGTTTTCGCCGGTGGAAACTTTTTCTAGTCCATTGTTTTGAAGATCATTTTCTCGGCTTCGAGGTGGTTTTAGAAAATAAAAAAATATTTGGAATGAGTATGAACTCTATTTTCATCCCAGACGCATTCATTAGCTCCGTAAACCGTCCATTACAATTTCAAAAATCATTATTTTTTAAAGATTATGATGCAAACAAGCCAGGAGCCTCAACACCGAAAGCATGCATCACGAATTCGGATTGTAACACGGATAATGACGAGTTTTGCGGTGCCGCATATCATCCGACATTCTCAGACGAATTGGATAGAAGTGGAAAAGATAATGCTCCATTGAAATTCTGCTATAAACGCGAGTTATTTCGAAATTTCGAAAATAAAATCTAAAATCATTTCCAGTTCAAAACTTTGGATCTACTAATGTGAAGCCTGTAATCACCGCCGACAAAACCGAATTAACGGGATGCAACAATAATTCGGATTGTTCTCTATATAAAGGAATTGAAACATTTTGCCAAACGACAGAGAAACCAATGCGTATTGCGGAGAATAACGGTTCAATAAATCATAAAAATGGATTTTGTGCATTTGAACAGACGAGAAGTGCACTTTGGTGGATCAATCGTTAGCACTGTTATTTGTCTTGGGCTCACAATAACTTTCTTCATTCTTCGTCGTAAAAGTGTTTTGAAAACAAAAGAAGCTGGACCGAGGACGTATGACTCGTATGGGTCATACGTCGTATCTAAGGAAAAAACGACATCTAAGGAAAAGACGGCTTCCAAGGAAACAATGATAACATCTTCAAGCGGATTATAATTTCTTTGTTTCCCCTGTTAAATAAATCATCTTCAGAAGCCGAAAGTTATGATTTGATTATCGATAACAAAAAATATCAAAAATCGTCAATGAAACCATGCCTAGACCGCGCTTCGGTTTTCTAGGTCATACATATATATTTTAACTGCCAAATTGTGCTCTCTTTTTTTTAGTTTTTCGTAGAACGTATTTTTTATAATTGCTATGAAGATCTAAACAAAAATTCTCGATGTTAAAATGTTAAATTGTTATTATTAAATTGTTAAATTGTTATATTTCAATGTTAATTTGCAAACATTTGTGGGCGGAGTCTATGTGCAATTAGCGCACTGTTTTGCGTACCTTGACATTATGTTGGAATGTTCAATATTTTATAATTTTTATTGTTACACAAAATATGAATAGAATTTGATAGCAAAATAGTTCCAATTTGATCATCGATAGCCAAAAATATGCCATTTGAAAAATACGAATGAAACATTTTCTTAGGCCACACTTTGGTTTTCTAGCCTTAAAATTTAAAATTTTTAAAAACTGACTAAAATTTGACTCGTATAATATATTTCCAAACTGAAAAATATTGGTCAAGTTATGAGCCTCCAGGGTGCGAAATTTACCAAAAAATGCTAAGTTTAGAAGTTTATAGCTTACTCTTGGAGAACAATTATTAAAAATGACCTCAATTTTGATTGTAAATTAATAAAATTACATAATTTCACTTCAACCTTTTATACGAACACTTTTGTTTTATAATTTCAATTTCCATGTCCATTTTCATTTCATCTTGCATTTTTAGGCAGTATACGATGCGCAAAAAGAAATCCGCTATGTACGCAAACACCGCGACGTCGAAATGCACCATCAACGTCCCAAAAATTTCCCAATTAATTTTTTATTTCCTTTTTTTCATTTGTTTCTTTAATTTTTAGCCAAAAATTGTATAAAACGTTTTAAAAGAATATTTTTACAGGTAAACATCGAAAAAATGACAGTTTTGAACCCGTAAGTTTTAAAAATAATCATTTTCAAAACTTACAATAAATAATAAATTATTTTCTAGAATTTCGAACGCTCCGGAGGAAGTTATAAGTTGGGCTGAGGCCGTCGAACAAGATAGTTAGTTTTTTAGAGATACATTTCGAAAAATAAAGCGAATTATTTTAGATCAAACGCAAGTTGAGGAAGGAGCCGATGGCACGAGAACGGAAACCGCTTTTACTGTTGAAGATGGAGTTATATACAAGGTTTTTATTGAAAATAATGTTTTTTTCCACAAATTAAAAACATTCCAGGTTGTCACCCAATTCAAAATCATCAATAAACAAGTCCCAAAAGTGGTCGCAGAGCGGAAGAAGTGGATAAAGTTTGGAGCATGTGAAGGAGAAGCAGCAGGACCTCAAGTTGCCACAACCTACGTTGCTGAAGAAGTCGAGATGCAATTCACCAGAAATCGCGCCGGTGAACAGATTTTGGATGTGCAGGAGGATAAGCAAACGGTATTTTATTTCATTCGTTTGAATTATTTCAATTTTTTATTCCAGGCCAAGACCACAAGTCGTGAACATTGCCGTCATTGCAAAGGAAACGACCATTGGAGTACTCATTGTCCATACAAAGTCATGTATCAATTGGATGAAGAAGCGGATGCTGAAAAGGAAGCGGAGAAGGAACGAAATGCTCTGGGACTTCGAGGAGATGGCCGCCAATTGGACAGAAATCGGTACAGCATAGGCTTATTACAAAATTAGATTTATCTTCTTTTTTTTCTAGTTCCGACGAAAACACCTGCCGTGTCACCAACTTACCCCAAGAAATGGACGAATCCGAGTTGCGAGAGATCTTCGGACGAATGGGACGTATTATCCGAGTGTTTATTGCTCGTGACAAGGTTACCAACCTGCCGAAAGGTTTCGCCTTTGTTACCTACGATTCTAGAGAGGTATTATTTTGAAAAAGTCGAAATATTTTAGATTTGATAATTTTCCAGGATGCTGCCCGAGCTATCCGTGAACTCAATGACATGCGCTTGTACCACATGGTCCTCAAAGTCGAATGGACCCGCCCAAGCACTAACTAATTTCTTCAAAGTATCTATTTTCCGGTTTTTTGTTCTTTATAACTTGATTTTTTGATTTTCCTTGATTTTCCATCCCTTGTTGACTATTTGATAAGATTATTGGCTTTTGTTTTTTTTTTCTTCACCTTTCCCTTTTTCTATAAAGTTATTCCCTGGTTTTTAATCATTTTCCTTTAGTTTAATTGGCCAAATCCAAACTTGTATTTTTCTATTAAAAGATTGACGTACTTAGAAAAGGAGATATTTTGAAGATGGGATTCTTAAAAATCCTTCGAAAACAAAGAGCCCGCGAACGAGAGATGAGAATTCTGATCCTTGGGCTGGATAATGCTGGGAAGACGACATTGATGAAAAAGTTTTTGGGCGAGCCAACGGACACGATTGAGCCGACTTTAGGTAGCGTTTTAGAAGGATATCGATTTTTTTTCGGAAAAGTGGGAATTCTTGAAAAGGTTACAACATCTGGAACTGTTGTGTTTTCAGAAAATACAACGTTTTTCACGAATTTCAGCCTTTTTTTCGAAATAAATATCTGAAAAATTATATAAACAGAGGTAAAAACCCCCTTTAGATGGTTTCTAAGAAATTACCTTAAAAATATGGTTTTCGATCATTTTATTTTGATTTATTTGAATTTTCAGTGAAATATAATGTAAATTTCATGAAAACGTTGAAAAAAGGTTATTTTTTCGAAAATACCACTGAAAATCAGAAAAATTCCAAGTAAATTATTGAAATATCATTTTTTTAAAGCTGTCTCTGTTGTTAATTAATCAAAAAAGAAAAGTAACGTTTCTAAATTTCTTTTCTCCGAAAAAGAAGTTTCTCGCCCATTTTTTGTTTTAAAAAAACGTGTTTTTAAAGGTTTTGACATCAAAACAGTGCATTTCAAAGATTTCCAGCTGAATTTATGGGATGTTGGAGGGCAGAAGAGTCTGAGATCATATTGGAAGAATTATTTCGAGTCGACTGATGCTCTGATCTGGGTGGTTGACTCGTCGGATAGAGGTTTGTTATTAGAATTTGACGAGAAAACCCTTTTTTTTAAAGGAAAATCCATACTCATTTTCAGAACGTCTGATTCAATGTGGTGAAGAGCTGAAAAAACTGCTCGGCGAGGAGAAACTAGCAGGAGCATCCCTTCTTGTCCTAGCCAACAAATGTGATCTTCCAAGTGCAATCGATGTGAATACGATTTCGAAAGTTTTGGATCTTCATTCAATCAAATCACATCATTGGACAATCTTCAGCTGTTGTGCATTATCAGGAGAGCGGCTTGTTAATGCGATGACATGGTTATGTGATGATGTTGGAAGCCGGATATTTATTCTTGACTGAATTAAATTGAAATTTAATGATTACAAGATCTCAATGTACATAAAACAGTGTTTATTGGAATACATGTATTTGCAAAATACAAATAAATTAATAATAGAATGCAAAAGTTCAAAAGAAAGACATTTATAGGGAAATTAATTGCACTCAGAGATTCGAAAATTGAGAAAAGACATGGTCTACGCTTCACACAATGGGAATTTAGAAGTTTTGCATAGATTTTGATTTTGGAGCAATACGGAGGCAGAAAAATGTGGTGATGACTGCAACCACCATCAACATGCACAAACCGGCGACAAAGGCGGACGCGGTGAATGGGGTCATGCAGATTTGTTGATGGGCTTCCATGTTTGAGATGAGAGCTTGTGGGGATTGACGCAGGGAGTCGGGAAGCTGAAAAAATTGGGAAGGGTTGAGGTTTAACGTTAAGTCCAACATTTAAAAAACCCTAAAACTTGAGCATCTTGAAAAATACATTTTTCGCATAAATTTCTGGAATTTCCCCGAAATTCCTTTTAAAAAGACTTGAAGATTCAACAAAAATTAACTGGGAGGAAAATAGACGTCGTACGCTTTCCAAATCGGTTTTTAAAATTTTCTAGAACCGCGTAGAAGCCGAGAAAATGAACTTCAAAACAATAATTTAGGGTGTTAAAGCTAAGCAGGCCCATTTTTTGTAGTTTGTAGTCTAAGCAGGCCCATGCTCTATAGCTAAGCAGGCCCATGGTGTGTAGTTTGTAGTCTAAGCAGGCCCATACTTTGAAGCTTGTTTTCTCGGCTTCTACGGGGTATTGTAAAATTTTAAAAACAGATTTGGAATGAGAATGAACTCTATTTTCGTTCCAGTTGCATTATTTAGCTCTTCAAAGTCCTTCTATAAAATATTGCTATGAAAACTTTTTGGCTCACCTCTCCTTCGAAAACCTCCAAAGTGTTCAATTCGGCACGGACATCAAGAATATTCTCCAACTGAGCTGCGGATCTCTTCTTAAGAACTCTGAAGAATTGTGACGTGGCGTTGTTCTGCTTTACAGCTCCGAATCCTTGTGGCTCACTGCATGTCGGACGAGCACATTCCTCATGGGGTTCCTTAACCGTGATCGAGATTTGACACTGGTAGAACAATTGAGAACGATCGGCGTATTTGTAAACGTGAGCTTCTTGTCCGGCCATCAAGTCTGTTGGGTATTCGAGATTGTTGAGAAGGAATTTGTCGAGTGCGCAACCGTTTTCATCGAGAATCTGGAAATGAGGGGAGGCTTTTTGGATTAACTTGAAATATTTCTTACTTGAACAGTGTCACCATTTCCATCATCAACTGTACAAGAATGAACAACGGCGCAAAAGGTGTCAACAGTTTCAGAATCACATGTCCATTTGTGGTAGACTTGTTGTCCGATGGTGGCAAATTGAACAGGTTCACCAGTTGGTCCACCATTAAGAATTTCATATTTGCAGATTGGCATTGGAACGACTTGGGTTTGGAAGGCGGTCGTAAGATCGGATACTTCAATTTGAGTTGAGACGGTTTTGTCAGCCTCCATGTAGAAGCATTGAATACGGTAAGCGCTGGAAAAGGAGTATTAAGTGGGGACTTAAAGCTAAAGGGCTTATAGAAATAATTTATTTATAATGTTGAAGGTTTATTTTGAAAAATAAAACTAATTTCAAGAAATTTCAACAATTTTGAAAAACGTTATGATTCTTCGAAATTAATGCCAATAATTTTAGAAATATTATAGTGACGCCACTTTTTCTCAAAATTTCAATGGATTTTCAAAGTCTAGAGTCTGGTGATTAATCTATTTAAAATTTTGAAGTTTCAAAGTTCGAAATAAAACTAATTTCATGAAATTTAAGCAATTTTGACGAAAGTTATGATCTTTTGAAATTTATGACAATAATTTTCAAATTTTTTAAGCAGCTCCAGTTTTTTTCAAAATTTTTAGGGATTTTGAACCCAAAATTTTAAAGCTTTTTAAAATTTAGGCCAATTTTAGTACAGTGTTAAAAATAATAACGAAAAAATACGGAATTTATAGATATTGCTGGAAAATTTGAGCATTTTGAAAAAATTTTAGTGAGTAGATGAGTTGTTTTTTGTGCATTGTTTAGTAATTGGGCAAATGACGAACTCGTCTTGATGGACCCTTGGTTTTAGAAGCTTCAAAATTTCAAAATTTTTGACATAAATTTCGAGGGTTCATAACTTTCTTCAACGTTTTTCAAATTTGATAAGATTAGCTTTATTTTAAACATTGAAATTTGAAAATTCTAATTAAATTAATTTCTAGCCTTTAGAATTAGGAAAACCCCAAAAAATTTAGAAAAAAATGAAACCACTTAAAATTTCCAAAATTTTTAAACATAAATTTCAAAAGATTATAACTTTCTTAAAAATCGTTGGAATTTCATAAAATTTGCTTTATTTTGAACTTTGAAACTTAAACATTAAAAAAATTGCATACTAGCCCCTAGACTTCGAAAAAACTAAAAAATTTGAATAAAAATCAGAGGTCCTTGAAAAATTTTAAAAATATATTTCGAAAGATCATAACTTTCTTCAAAATCGTTGGAATTTCATGAAATTAGTTTTATTTTAAACGTTAAAACTTGATAATTCTAAAGAAATTTATTAGTAGATTCTAGACTTTGAAAACGCTGAAAATGTTGGTTAAAAATTGGAGGTCCTTGAAATGTTCAAAATTAGTTGGCACCATGCCTTTAAGCATATAAAAAATACACAACTTACCGATCAACCTTGGTCACAAATTGTGGATGGAATGAGACAACAACTGTAGTGGTAACAAACACTCCCTTTGGATTCAAGGATCGGGTTCTCGCCACATTACAAGTGTCAAATGGAAGTTCAATTCCGGCGACTTGACGTCCACCTTCATCATTTCTACATTCCTGTTGATCGAACAATCCTTTAACGTAGACATGTCCTTCGAATGGGTTACGAGTGTTGAAATTGACTAGAAAATAATAAAATGTATAATAATTTGAAAGAATTTGAAAAAAAACCTGTAATAGAAGTCGGTCCACACTCAATCTCCGGCTCGCCTTCCACATTATTATCAACTGGAATTGCTGAAACTGTTGCAGCTAATAAACATAATCCCAAAAGCCTGTGCATTCTGAAAAAAAAAACAAAAAGTGTTATTATCAAAATAATTTATGAATAAGAAAGAGGGAGATGGAAGCACGAAATGATTGCAAAATGGGCCTTTTATAGGGAGGCTATGTTATCGGTCGGTGATCATCTACGTTTAGACGATCACCTCTCCTCAGTTTTGTCTTGATTTTCATCTTTTTGTCAGATATATGCCATGCCCACCTCATTATGAAATGCTTTCGGTTTTAATAATGACTCCGCCCCCCCCCCTTTAAGGGTTTTCTGTTGTGAAATGTTTTTTTTTGGAAAAAAATAAATCAATGCTGGTTAATGAAGAAGTCGGGGGAGAGGGGCTGTATTCTAGATTTTGAGGTCAGTTTCATCGATTAGGCAAAACGGTGGAAGTTGAGCCCTTCGATAGCTGGCAGTGTGTCTTTAAAGAGCAAAGTTGATTTTTTAGCGAGACCCGAATTGGGCTCCTTTGGCGGGGCTGCAACTCCCCAGATCCTTCCCCTATTGCAAACTATGACATCTCCAAATACGTAATTTTATCTGGGGAATCTAAAAAAATCCTAATATGAGCATTGCTTTGAGGGCAACGGAGTGCTCAAAAATACGCCAAAACTAAAAAAAATACCTCCCGCCGAATTGAATTAAACCTTAAATAAAACCTTAAATATTTCGACGCTCTTATATTTATAAAATTCCCATAAATCAACTGAAGTTTGTTAAAGTTCGGCATTTTTTTGAAAAGTGGCACTTTTGAAATTTTAAAGAGAGTGTGTCACCTATATTGTCAGTGTTAATTGAGTTAGTTCAGTAATATAATTTTGGTGCTTAAAGGGGAGGCCTGATGGGACGAAATAACTGGTTTTTTGTTTCTAAATAAATGGAAAAAAATCCAAAAAAATCCAAAAAAACGATAACATCGTGGATGTCCCTGATGGCCGAAGAAACGCTTTTTGGTTTTCTAGGCCGTTTGGTTTTTCTAGGCCATCTGATTTTTTTTTGAAAATTTATTTATTATTCCTCTTTTTCTTTTCGTTTCAGTTTTTGTTCAGTGAAAATTATGCATAAAAAATGTTTTCCAAAAAAATATCAGACGGCCTAGAAAACCAAAAAGCGCTTCTTCGGCCATTAGGGACATCTACGATTTTATCGATTTTTTTTTGAATTTTTTTTCGTAATTTTCGAGTTTTTTTGGATTTTTTTTGTCATTTATTTATAAAAAAATATACTTTTATCATTTTTAAACCATTATTACCTCAGGCCTCCATTAATTTCATTTTCCGAGGATTTTTAGCCTCCTTGTAATTTCCATTTTTTTAATTATCTTAAAAATTGGGCTAGTAATTTTCGCTGGATACCTAATATATATACAACTTCCCAGACCACCAACCAGATTTCCAAGTAAAGCGCAAGCGCTTAACGCTCGCCAACTTAAAATTAAGGAGCTTTGAAAGCCTCCGCTAAATCCACGCTTAAGACTTTAAGCTTCACGCTCAAACCCTTAAGCATTTCCCTCAAATCCAACTCCACCAGGTTCTCATCACCCAATTCTTCTCCAAAACATCATGTTAGCATCCCCCCTTCCTTACAGTTAGCATGATATTCAAGTCTAATCACGAAATAATGATTATGATGATGATGATAAATAATAAATGCCTTATATCATTGCCCATTTCGGAAAATGTCGGTATATTTGTTTGTGATCGAGAAACCAATCCAATTCCTCCCCCCCCCCCCCCCTTCTCTCATGTTTAAATTAGGTAATTATGATGATGTAGACGGCATTTATTAGCTAGGGGGGAAAGAAAGACAAAAGTGATCCCAAGTTTATTTGGTGTAAAGCAATTTTTAGAAAATTTTTCGGGAGACCTATTTTCAGTGGATTTTTAATCATTAAAAAACGACCGAAATAATATTTTTCCTTGAAAAAAAGTACGCTAAAAACCTGATTTCTCTAAACTTGAAAAAGTGACCGACCGACCACGTCAGAGAAGTGATATGCAAATGAGATTGGAGGTGGGGGGGCGCAAAAAAGACAAAACCGGGTTGTTGAATTTTTTTTTTGATGAAGGTGAATCAAATCATCAAAATATTAGAGGATTTAATATTAATAATAATATGAAGAAGACATTTTATAATTCCGGCGGATAATCATAATAAGAATAATATTGAAGAATAAGTGAAGATGGATACAATACACAACGAACTAGTTGGACTGACTTTGGAGATGTATATATTTTTTTCTCCTGGGCAGCATCAGTAGCACACTTGAAAATATGAAGTATTAGCAACTTGTATACTTTTTTAGTGGAGAAAAATGCTTTTTGTATTGTTCTTTTCTTTTTTTGGTATTAATCGACGAACTGGAATAAAAAAGTGCTGGCTGGATATCTCGAATTGTTTGATCATTGATGAGGTGGGAAACTTCATGAGATGTTGGAAAAAAATTGAAGTGGTATAGAGTTTCGAATAATTCGTGCCTTTACACGTATTTTGATTTGATTTGAAGTTAAACACTTGAATTTTCAGATTTTTAGCTTTAAAATAAGCCTAAGATAATAAAAATCGAGAAATTTTGGGAAAAGTTAGGAGGTCTTGAAAATGTTTAAATTTTTTACTGTGATTTTTAAAGTGATGCATTTTTTCGAATAAATGGTCCTTTTAAACACATTTCAATTCATTTTGAAGCAAAAAACTTGAATTTTCAGATTTCCAGGTTTAAAATAAGTCCAAGATTTTAAAAATCGAGAGTTTTTGAAAATTTTGAAAATTTTAAAATAATTTTAAAAGTGATACATTTTTTCGAATAATTCATATTTTTACACTAATTTTTGTCTAATTTAAAGTTAAAAACTTAAATCTTCAGATTTTCTGCTTTAAAATAAGTCCGCGATCATAAAAATCGAGAAATGTTGGGAAAAGACATAAGCTTTTGAAAATTTTAAATTTATTACAGTGATTTTCAAAATGTTGTATTTTTTCGAATAACATGTCTTTTTACACGAATTTGGAGTTAATTTGAAGTCAATATATTATATTTTCAGATTTCAGCCTTAAAATGCAGCCAAGAATATAAAAATAGAGAAATTTTTGAAAAGCTATGAGGTATTGAAATTTTTGAAAATTTTAAAATGATTTTACAGTGATACATTTTTTCGAATAATTCGTCCTTTTACATCAATTTTCATTTAATTTAAAGCCAACAAATTAAACGTTCAGATTTTCTGCTTTAAAAAATGTCCAAGATCTTAAAAATTGAGAGATTTTGGGAAAAGTTAAAAACATTTGAAAATTTGAATTTTTTAATTTTTTTACAGTGATTTTTAAAGTACTGTATATTTTTGAGTAATTCATATTTTTACACTATTTATGACCCAATTCAAAGCTAAAAACATACATTTTCAGATTTCCAGGTTTAAAATAAGTCCAAGATCATAAAAATCGAGAAATGTTGGGAAAAGATATAAGCTTTTGAAAAATTTTGAAAATTCGACATTGCCTTTTAAACTGCAGTATTTTTTTCAAATAATTTGTCCTTTTATATGAATTTTGATCTAATTTAAACCTATCATAAAAAATTTTTAATATTAATTTGTACAATTATAAATCTTAAAAATTGTTAAAATTTGTTTGATAGTGGTATCCGGCTTGAGCTCCATCGAATCAAATTGTGTTTATTGTGTGGTGCTGATGTGTTGGCAGCTGACGCATCTTTTCATACTTTTATCATGTTTAAACCATTTTTTTATCATTTCAGGTCTCCTTTAATTTCATTTTCTTATGATTTTTATTTATTTCAAATTTTGTTAATAAAAATGCATCGAAATAAAAATATCTAAAAATGTGCTTATAAAATTAGATGTCACACTCTCTTTAATGTTTCGGATACGTTTCATTAATTAATTATTACAATATTTATCTATATATTTTATTGATGCAGCTTCTAGACTTCTATGCATTGGATTCTCGAAATTAAAAAAGTTTCATCAATGACACGGAGCGAGGCATCATCTGTTGTCCAAAAATCCAATTAAGTCGGAATTTATAGGTTTCTGGAAAATAAATGAATTTTTTAAAAGTTTGCACAAATGGTTTTTGAAATTAAATCCTATAGAATATTTGCATAAAAAGCGGCGCTTTCTTAGTCAAAACTAAGACTACAAACTACAGTTCACTATTACTAATAACTTTGTTGCAGTAATTCTTGAAATTTGGCTGTAAAATTATTAATAACTGGTAATTTTGGAAAAGCAGTCAGAACTTTCAATGCTAACTTTTCTTTTGGTGACTTTTAATTTTTCTTTTCTGAATTTTAACAGTACGGTGGAATTGAACCCTTGACCTCCGGAATGGTGTGCAAAACGCTAGCCAGTAGGCCATGGGTGCACACGCGATTAAGGATATAATTGCCTCTTATATGCTTGCGGCCAACGAGAGGTTTGAAGACAAAATTAATAAATTTACATTTTATGATTAAAAATTTGAAAAATTCAAAAAATGTCAATTCAAAAAGTTTTTTTTATTTTCTTTGTTTTCTCAAACATCAACGAACCAACGAACATTTTAATTATGACATCATTTTCCATCAAATTTACAATTTAATATTTATTTACAAAAATAATTCTTTTTCATACCTATATAAGTACATCTCGGCTCGAAAAATATAGTTTCTCGCTAAATATTGACTTATCAACTTCTTTTTTTTCTTCTTCTTTTTCTCTTTTTCCCGATGAGTCAATAACTAAAAATTGATTGCGACGAGCATTTGACACTGATTCATCGGCATACTTATTTGTATGCTTTTGGAATAACTGATAACTATTCATTTATATTAGTTTTATTTAATATATTAGTTTTTAAAGGCAATTGTGTAACTTTTTGATCATTCTTTGGGCAAAAAACCGGTTATTCCTGAAAATGAAGAGAAAAAACAAATCACTTGTCTTTTAAATTATTTATTTTTTGATTTTTTAAAAATTTCTAAATTTTTAACATAGAAAATTGTTTTTCTTTTATTTTCTCGAAACTCCTAGTAGCGGCATGCGTATAAGTGACGATTATATATTGATCACAACTGTGCGGTTTGTCGATTTGGATAACACTTTTGCCCACCATCCGAGCGCAAAACCAGTCGCGGGTTCGATTCCACCCTTTTTTTTCTTTTTGTTCTTCTTCATTTCTTGAGTATGTAAACGGAAAATTTGGCCTTTTGATTCATTAACCACTTCAAATCGCTCTCATAAATTTGTAAATACCACATTTTTTATTGAAAATGTTTTTTTCGAGATTCTTTTAAAAAAAAATTACAATTTTCAGAAAATGAATAGTTCCCCAATGAATTATAACATGGAACCTATGAAGGATGTTTATTACGAAGATGGGAAAAAGGCATGTTTTGGGAAATTAACCTATCAGGTAAGTAGTTCGGAATATCTCCTCCGGAATTTTTTTTTAAAAACTTTTTACAGAAAGCCTGCCTCCTGATCGCCGCCTTCGAAGTGGTTTATTGGATGTATTATGGAGTACTGTTGTTATTTGCAATTATTCATCATCAGAAAGCATGTTGGTGCAATATGTCGTATAGTGTTTACACATATAACTTTTTTAGGGAGTGCTGTTTTCACTGGAGTTAATCTTATTATGCTAACCGCTCAGATTATTATTCTTTGGTATGGAACAGTGAATGAAAATCCGAAATATTTGCAAACTCATCTTATATTTTTGGTAAGATTCATAAGAAAAACGCAATGCGCCTTTTATCGTGTCGAGAAATTTATAGCCCACCTCGTTGTCTATTAGAGCGTACTGGCAACCGGCTTGTGAACTTTTCTACTTCTCTATAATGCAAAACAATTTTTTAAGTTCCAAAAATTCTCTGTTTCGCTGAAATTTTAAATGCCGAATTTTTAAAACATTACTAATGTATCCAGAAGACGGGATGTGCCAAAGAATAAATACGAAGAAATTTTGAAACGGTTATTTTTTTCCGAATTCCGTTCAAAATTTCAGATTTCAAGGAAATTTTATTTTAAAGCCATAAAAAAATTGAAGGTTCAAACAAAACTAGAAAATACAATTTTTAAAAGGCCTGCTTATAATTTTCTTTTTTTTTTTTGAAATGTGGGCCTGCTTAGACTACAAACTACACAATATGGGCCTGCTTAGCTAAAGAGTGTGGGCCTGCTTAGACTACAAACTACAAAATATGGGCCTGCTTAGCAAATAAAGAAATCTGTACATTTTGAATTTTTTTCTATAAAAAAGAAAAACCTAGAAACCGCCTTATTTCCTTCAGACTCTCACATTTCTTTGGGACGTTGTTCTTGCCATTGGTTTCTTCGCACTTTCAGTTCTTCCTTATGCCTACACGAATGATATTTTACAATACAAGGGATCCGAGTGGAATGGTACTGTAATTTCAGATAACCTATTATTTGTTCCCATAATTCTAATTTCAGCAAGAACGTTCGGGATTATAATGGGCAGTATTTTAATCTTCTGGTTTTTTGCACGATTCTTTGCCGCTGTTACAGTATACCGCTACTGGAAACTGTTGCGAGCTTTGCAGGGATACGGTCGTACAAGTGTTGAGGAATAAAATTGCTAACTTTTCTTAAATTTTTTCACGGGTTTTCAATAAATATTTGTCGTTTCATCACCTACATGATATGATAAAAATAAATAAGCTGTTTTAATCAGTCAATAATCCTCTTTTTGCCCAACAATTGCTCCAACCATGTATTTTCAGTTTCATTTCGCAAAAATGGGCAAGTTGCTTGCCTTTTCCTTGATTCTGTTCTCTATAGCTTTTGCTGATTGTGCTCCGGACAATGAGAAGGTTACAAGTCTACCAGGACTCACATTCGTTCCAGATTTTGATCATTATTCGGGATATTTGAAGGTGTCACCGACCAGATATTTTCATTATTGGTAAGAAATTCCTAATGGCACAAAAAAGGAAAAACGAAAATTCAAAAATGAGATAAAATACTTATTTAACTTCTAAAGGTTCACCCAATCTTCATCAAGTCCAACAGAAGATCCACTAGTCCTCTGGCTCAACGGTGGACCGGGGTGCTCAAGTCTTGACGGATTGATTGAAGAACTTGGGCCATTCCATGTTCAAGATTTCGGAAAATCAGTTTATTATAATCAATATGCTTGGAATAAGGTATCAAAAAAAGTTAAAAAATTTTAAATAATTTAAAATATTTAGTTCGCCAACGTATTATTCCTCGAATCGCCAGCTGGTGTTGGATTCTCATATTCAAGTGATAGCAATGTAACGGTTGCTGATGATGAAGTATCCCTTCAAAATTATCAAGCTCTTCTTCAATTCTTGGTGAAATTTCCGGAGTTTCAAGACCGTGATTTTTATATAACTGGCGAATCGTACGCTGGGGTTTATATCCCAACGTTGGCTGTTCGGGTGTTGAATGATAAGAGCAATTTTCCGAATTTTAAGGTACTCATTTTGTGTGATAGACGGGAGCACCCGAATTTGTACTCAACCTATATGTAGAGACACATGTAGACCTACAATGTTTTTCAGGGGGTCGCCATCGGCAATGGTGCCCTAAACTTCCCAAATAATTACAATACAATGCTTCCCCTATATTATTATCATGCACTGATCAGAGATGAGTATGTGCGATTTGAAATCCATTAACTTTTTTGTCTTCCTATTTTTTTCAGGCTTTACAACCGAATCTCCAGCGAATGTTGTAACAATAATATTGGAAGTTGTGATGTTTTCGGGAAATTTAGTGATCAAAAGTGTCGTGATATTATTATTGAGGTCTCTTTTTTTCGAAATCTCCCCTCGCTAATAATCTATGAATTAAGGCGCTTGATGGGACGAATGATTTGAATATGTACAACTTGTACGACGTTTGTTATTATAATCCGGACACGAGGACGAAAAAAGCGGTGATTGAGAGGCAAATGAGACGGGTGGTCGGCCTACCGCAGAGAAGGCACAATTTGTTGAATGTAATTTTTTGTCTGAGAATTTTATCTGATGGAACATCCGTCAGAATTGATTCCTGATTAGGCATCCAGAAAATTGTGCACCCGGAGAAAATACCTATTTTTGTAGTACTCTATAGCTAAGCAGGCCCATATTGTGTAGTTTGTAGTCTAAGCAGGCCCATGTTGTGTAGTTTGTAGTCTAAGCAGGCCCACGCTCTATAGGTAATCAGGCCCATGTTGTGTAGTTTGTAGTCTAAGCAGGCCCACGCTCTATAGCTAATCAGGCCCATGTTGTGTAGTTTGTAGTCTAAGCAGGCCCACGCTCTATAGCTAAGCAGGCCCATGTTGTGTAGTTTGTAGTCTAAGCAGGCCCATGTTGTGTAGTTTGTAGTCTAAGCAGGCCCACGCTCTATAGCTAATCAGGCCCATGTTGTGTAGTTTGTAGTCTAAGCAGGCCCACGCTCTATAGCTAATCAGGCCCATTTTGTGTAGTTTGTATTCTAAGCATGCCCATGCTCTATAGCTAAGCAGGCCCATGTTGTGTAGTTTGTAGTCTAAGCAGGCCCATGC
The DNA here is from genome assembly GCA_964036255.1 of Caenorhabditis virilis. Classification (NCBI taxonomy): domain Eukaryota; kingdom Metazoa; phylum Nematoda; class Chromadorea; order Rhabditida; family Rhabditidae; genus Caenorhabditis; species Caenorhabditis virilis. Next base: position 2,280,409 of record OZ038416.1, on the reverse strand, counting down.
TCTATAGCTAAGCAGGCCCATGTTGTGTAGTTTGTAGTCTAAGCAGGCCCATGCTCTATAGCTAAGCAGGCCCATGTTGTGTAGTTTGTAGTCTAAGCAGGCCCATAATATTTTTTGTCTAAAAAAAGTTTCCAAAAAAAATTAATTTCAAAATTTCAGACTGCCCCACTTTGCGCGCAAACCAACAATACTTTCATTTACCTGAATAGATTAGATGTTCGACGAAGTCTTCATATTCCAAGTTCTGTTCCGCTTTGGGAAGAATGCAGGTTTTCGAATTGAGAAAAAAGAGAACTTGAAATTACACAAGACATTTCAGTGATGATGTCGCGAACAATTATAAAGTAACACATTTCGATGTAATTGCAGAATTTCAAGAAATGATTCGCGCTGGTATAAAGGTATACTCTTTTCTTAATTTAGAAAACGATTTTCTCTCATTGTTCTTCTTCTTCAGATTCTTGTTTACAACGGTGATGTGGACACTGCTTGTAATTCGATAATGAATCAACAGTTTTTGACATCTTTGAACTTGACAATCATTGTAAGAGTTTTTTTCTTTTTTTATTTATTCAAATTCTATTTTTATATAATAGTAGTAATAATAATAATGAGTGACTATTAAGGGTGACGAGAAAGTCAACGACCCTTGGCATTATAATGGAGAGACTGGGAAGGCCGTCGCTGGTTTTTTGACGAAATTTGATGGGAGTGAGGAAATTTTATAGGGTATAAAATGGTGTATCGGTTGTTTCAGATGTGGATTTTCTTACTGTTCGAGGAAGTGGACATTTTGTGCCAGAGGATAAGCCGAGAGAAGCTCAACAAATGATATACAATTTTTTGAAAAATCGCGCTTATTCTCTTCCGATTAATTAAGGTTACTGTAGTTTTATAATAAAATCATAAATTATACTGTTTACCTGTTTTTTTTTCAAATTTTCCTTTCATACATTTAAAAAAAATCTTTTTTCTTTGTTGTTTTTTATAAAACCCAGAAAAAAATCCTGGAAATGTTTGAAAAATGTTATAAAATAAATTAGGGTTTAAAGGCGCATAGCTAAAGTTGCTGTAGATTGCTCTACAACGAAAACAAGAAACGGAATACTGTAATTCTTTAATTAATTTTTCATTTTTTCAGTTTTTTGGTTTTTTCCGACGCATAAGTTTGTTTTCATCTTTAAAAATTTTAATATAGGTCTGAAAAATTAAAAAAATATGATCTTTCACCTAGAAATGCCGAAATTTAGCTTTTTCCGAATTTATTTTCAAATGTTTAAGAGTCGATGTCTCAGAAAGTCGAACATACTGTGGCACAGTTGCACCAACGTGAAGCTAGGATCTTGATATTTTGCATGGAGGGTACCTAGGGCCCCCTTAGAAAAAAAATACATCATTTATTTGGCCACGCCCCCTTTGACCTAGTGAAAAAAATCCGGGTGGTCCCTAAATTAAAATTTTTAGTTTTAAAGATAAAGTCAAAATCTCTTCGGGAATGGATTACCCACATATTTTTGAGTATTTTTCATGTTGACACCTAATTTCCAGCTCGTCGGCATCATTTCGAAAATTTGGTTTTTCTGAAAAAGTGGTCCAAATTTTCCAGTTTTTCCCATTTTTCGATATGATGAAGTACTTGGCCCCGAATGGAAATATGGAAATTTTTAATCCTTATTTTGTTTGTCATCAAATTCCATGTTGATTTAGCGGAATCGCTGTAACCTTTTTGGGGTTTCAGGGCAAAATAGGCGAGATTTTCGCCAAATTCCAAAGGGTCCCCCCCATGGAATAAAAAATCAAAAATTTTAAAATCTCCCCATATTATCAGAGGGACTCTTACTAATAAATATCTACTGTTTCCCAAAATATTAGCCATCATGTGGACCTATGGGCCGCGTGGCAACAGCTCAAAGAACCTTCATTCAATATCGCGATTTCCAATGCATGCAACAGTTTTCTGTGTACGGGGACTGAAGGTATTTGAGCTGTAGCTACGTGGCTCATAGGTCCACAAGATGGCTCATATTTTGGGAAACACTAGATATTTATTAGTAAGAGTACCTCTGATAATATGGGCAAATTTTAAAACTTAAAAATTTTTTTGCAAACTTTTTCCATAGGGGGGACCCTTTGGAATTTTGCTAAAATCTCGCCTATTTTGCCCTGAAACCCCAAAAAGGTTACAGGGATTCCGCTAAATCAATATGGAATTTGATGAGAAACATCATAAGGATTAAAAATTTGCATATTTCCATTCGGGGCCAAGTACTTCATCATATCGAAAAATGGGAAAAACTGGAAAATTTGGACCACTTTTTCAGAAAAATCAAATTTTCGGCATGATGCCGACGAGCTGGAAATTAGGTGTCAACATGAAAAATACTCAAAAATGTGCGGGTAATAAATTCCCGATGAGATTTTGACTTTATCTTTAAAACTAAAAATTTCGATTTAGGGACCACCCGGATTTTTTCACTAGGTCAAAGGGGGCGTGGCCAAATAAATGATGTATTTTTTTTCTAACGGGGGCCTAGGTACCCTCCATGCAAAATATCAAGATCCTAGCTTCACGTTGGTGCAACTGTGCCATAGCCAATAGGCCTGATGTCGAAAATCTCAGACATCGACTATTAAGTCTAAAAATTGAATTGAAAATGTTCTTTCCCATAAAAATAAATACGCTTGCTCCCAAAAGTACAACAGAACATCATCATCCTCCGTTCAACAAAACCAGAACCCAAATCGAACGAACAGTGCAAATTTGACGTCGCACCGCCGTTGCCGCCACCGCCGACATTGATGATGCAGCCGCCTCCCGTTTTTTTCCTATTTATTTCGAGTTCAACACATTAGTCTCACTCTCTCTCCTCGCTCTCCATCATCTTGAACAAACGAACGAGAGAGGAACCTATCGACGATGTTCGAAGAAAACGCGCCCCATTGAACTCATCACTCTTTTCCAATATAATATGCAAGAGATGCAGAAGTGCATGGGTTTTCGTCGATAGGAGTGAACGAATTGAGGAGAAGATAGATGTAAAAGACCCCCTCCGTGTGTCTGTTCATCGCTTTGTCTGCCTTTTTTCTCTTTTCTTCGTATAGTCGTTGTTGCTTTTCCCTTCCAATTTTCTTTTTTTCACCTTTTACTTTTTTTCTATTTATTATATATATATAAATATCTATAATAAAGCTTTTCTTATTTTCTAAATGTATACAATTTGTCTTAATTTATTAAAAAACCCAAAAAATCAATAAAAAGAAGAATTATCGATTTTTCTTCAGGAATTTCAAAAATGTCCTCGTCTCAAAGAGCAACTCAGTTGCTCGCGGATTTGTCAATAAGTGAATATGATGAAGGGAATAAACCGTTGTCGGCCGAGTATTTGAGCGGTTTTGAGAAAGTTCTGGCGGTAATAATCTTTTCTGTTATACAATTTTCATTGTTTGATTAATTGAACAAAGGAAGAAGGGGGGACAATGGTGGAGAAAATCTCGCCGAGTTTAAGTTGTTATCAGTAGTTTTTTGAGGAAATTTTGAAGTTTATTCAGGCGTTATGGTTAATATATTTAATTTTATTATTATTTTTGGTTTTACTGACGTTCTGAAAAAAATCAATTTTATAGAAAAAGTTCAAAACCCAACTTCAAAAAACAACTCATTTTTTGTTCTATTTCGAAATTTTTTTTTTAAATGAATCAGATGATAAAAATGATTGATGTTTCGGAAATGCATGGAAAAAATGGTTAGAAAATTGAAAAAAAAAGTTTTATTCCGCGAAGAAAATATTGAAATATATGTTTCCGGTGTTATAGATATTCGGAGACCTTGAAATCACTAGAAGGGCTTGTTTTTTTTTGAAAACAGGGAATTTTTTTTAAATGCCCCAATTTCCAAAAAAAAAGAAGCTAATTTCAGTTATTTTAAGGTCTCCAGTCTCTATATCGCCGGAAATACATATTTCAATATTTTCCGCGCGGACATTTTCCGATTTCTTAACCACTTTTTTCAGGCATTTCCGGAATTGTAGTCATTTTTATCATCTGATTCATTTTTAAAACTTGTTTCGAAATAGAAATACATTTTTAAATGTGCTTCTTCTTGAAAAATTGTATAATGGGCTTTTTATATTGTTTAATGCTTCCAACAGCATTAAAATTTAAACAAAAAGGTATAAGGAACCCATAGAACATACCTGAAACGTTCCAACAATGTAAATCCAATTTAAAAATGCCCTAATACCTAGTATTTTTTTTAAATAAAATAATTTCCGAATAATGAAAGGTCACGTGAAGTGAACTTGCACAATTTCCAAGCGCCATTTTTTAGTTTTACTTTTTTATAAATAAGTAACCCGCGAAAATAATTTTTAATTCAAAATTTGGAATGTTATGCATGGCAAGTGGAAAAGTGAGGTATATTTTCTATTAAAAATTTTTTACACATTCAATTTCGATTATTTTTGAATTAAAATAGGGCTTAGGTGAGAAAATATGGTTTTCAAAGAAAAATGGTGTACTCTGAAATTGTGAGCCTTTAAATATTATGAAAAACAGTTCTAAAATACAAATTTCAGTTTTGCAGTAACATAATAATCGAAAACTAGTGTTTTTTGCAATTTTCAACTTAAATTTAATTTTTTTTTGTAATTTTTCAATATTTCTGTACATTTTTAGTGTCTGAAATATTTGTTGCTTCAAGATATCCTAGCAGGGGCTCAGCGGACAAATAAATTTATTTTAAAACTAGAAAAGTGCTCAGACAATTGTTAAATTGACGAAAAAATTATTTTCTAGGCCATTTATTGGAAAAAGACGAATAAATAAATGGCCTAGGAAACCATAGTGACTTTTTATCGGTAATTTGAGAATTTTTTCTTAAAAAAATCACATTTTTTCAATTTTAAAGTTATTTAATTCGATCTATTGCAGCTAAAAATATTCCAGACTCGAAAATTCAATCAAAAATATTCAGAAACGTTGAAAAATGCCGAAAACAACATTAAAATAGTTTTTAACAGTTTCTAAATTGAATTTTTGCTGAAATTAGTGTTTTTTAGAAAAGTATTTCATAATAAATGCTCAAAGTACATCATTTTCTCTCAGGTGACGGGTTCTTTTGACAGAAAATGATTGATATGATTCTATTTATTTGCAACATATATAAAAAAAATTGAAGAAATTGTCTTCATTCTTCCAGGAAATGATGGCATGGTCGGAACACGAACAAATCGATTTTATGGAGAAGATTGTTCCGAAACTCAGTCATTACCAATTGGGTCAGGTGGACAATTTTATCAGGCCAATGTTGCAGAGGGATTTCATCGCCAATTTACCACGTGAGTGTTTTTTTTTAATTGGGAAATGATTTGCTGAAAATTAGATGACACGAAGTTCTGAAAGTTTTGTATTTTTCTGAATTTTGTTTCGAAAAATATGATTTTTTAAGAAATTTTTGAAAAAATAATTGTTTTTAGATAAATCGAAATTTTTGCCACTTGTTTTATATTGTTTAGAAAATTGTATTTCTTGCTTCGTTTAAATTCTCTCAGAATTTGTGAAAAAGGTGAATTTTCCACAAGAAAAACGAATTATATATTTTTAATGGGAAAAAAACGGAAAATTTTTATTTGTTAGCTAAAAATGCCCTTTAGATGATTAATCTCAACAAAAAGATTCTAAAATACTCATATCTGCGCTTTTAGATTATGGTAGCTTGAAAAGGATTCGATTTGACCACTTTTGGACACCAAACTCGAAGATTTATATATTTTTAAGAAGGGAATATTGTCGGAAACCAAAAAATTGACTTGAAAAGCTGCAAAAACCAATTCTTCATTAAACATTTATAAAACTGTATTTTTGAGTTCTACGTGTTCAAAATCGTGCATTAAAAACTAAAAAATCGATAACATATGGTTTAAAAAGCAGATTTTTCGATTTTTGCGTAATATTGCGTTTTAAAATTTAATTTCCTATATTTAAAATTTTAATTTCCAGTTTTTAGACGCCTGGAACTTAAAAATCAATGTCTTGATGCAGAAAAACGCAGTTTTATGAATTTTTAACAAAAAAATTGAGTTTTTGCAAGTTTTTAAATTAATTTTCTTGGTTTTCAAATGCTTGCAAAATTTCCTACTTAAAAATATATAAAATATTTGAATTTTGTGTTCAAAAGTGGTCCTATCGAACAATAACAAGATACCGTAATCTAAACGCGCATATATGAGTATTTTATGATAATTTTGTTGAGATTTATCACTTAAAAAGCATTTTTTGGTGAAAAATTGATTTTTTCGTTTTTTTAAAACAAATTCTTAGAGAATTTAAACAAGAGTTCGAAATTAAAGTTTCGAATTAATCAAAAATATGTAAACCAATTTTTTGAAACGTATTTTCAATGGGAGGGGGGGGGGGGGGGGGATTTATCGATTTTTCTTTTAAAAAATTTCGAAACAACTTTTTTTTCCATATTTTATTTTCATATCGGTAATTTTTTGCAGCTCATCTCTCGGAGCTGATCCTCTTCAACGTTGATGCAAGCACCCTTCAATCGTGTGAAGATGTCAGCGTAAACTGGAGATACTCGCTGGCTCGCGGACAACACTGGAAGAAGTTTATCGAGAAAAATGTGCGTAGCGACTCGCTATGGAAAGGTTTAAGCGAGAAAAGGAAATGGTAAATGTGTTTTAATCCTAGTTTTTCAAGTTTTCAATAACTTGCAGGGACCGATTTCTAAATATTAGCCGAGAGCTGGCCGCTCAGAGAATTTGCGAGAAATTCGGTTATGATTTAGAAGCGAAACGAGGGAATTTCGATTTGCAAATGTTGCTGCACATTTTTTATCGGAAATTGTATCCGAAAATCATGACGGATATTGATACGATTGATATTAATTGGAAAAGGGGGAATTATGAGTTGACGAGGATTAATTGTCGATCAGAGAATAGTAAAGGTAGGATTCTACCGTTCTAGGGGATTTTTTGTAGTTTTATAAACCCCGCCCTCTTTCACAGCACATATAAAACGCTGTAGCTTTGCTCCAAATGCTCTAAAATGTTTAGAAAATTCTTAACTTTCGAAAAAATGTAAAATCGCGGTTTTCTGTAGTAAATGAATATTTTTCGTCGTTTGGCAGTAAAATGCATGTTTTTTCCTCAAAATTCAACGAAAATTTATAAGTTTTTGATATTTTTAGAAAGCGTAGAATTTCCTGAACATTTTGGTATATATTTCATGAAATTTGGAGCATTTGGAGCAAAGTTATGGCCTTTTGAAAATATGTGCTAAAAAAGGGGCGGAGCGTTTTGGCAATTGTGCGGCGCGGAGATATGCAAACGCCGCGTAACTTTACAATTGTAAAAATTTATAAATTTCCTCTGAATTTCAAGGAAAAGCGAATTTTTAAATGAATTTTTGAGAAAAAAAACATGCATTAGAGTTTTCTGAACATTTTGTTATATTTTTCATGAATTTTGGAGCATTTGGAGCAAAGTTATAGTTATTTAAAAAAAAAAAGCTTTAAAATTTAAAAATTTGAAATATTTCAGGTGTTTATTGTCTACAATACGATGATGATAAAATTGTGTCCGGTCTTCGTGATAACACAATAAAGGTACCATTTAAATTACATTTTTAAATAGAAATCGCCCGTTTTTTGTAGATTTGGGACAGAAAAGACAATCATAGCTGCAGTCGTGTTTTGTCCGGACATACGGGATCAGTGTTGTGTCTACAGTATGATAATAGAGTGATTATTTCTGGTAAAAATATTTATTTGTTCGAAAAAATTGAATATTGCGACGTGTTTCAGGCTCGTCGGATGCGACGGTTCGCGTTTGGGACGTGGAGACCGGTGAATGCTTGAAAACCTTGATTCATCATTGTGAAGCGGTTTTGCACTTGAGATTCAGTGATGGGATTATGGTTACATGGTGGGTGGCTTTGATTAGTTTAAATTTTGCCGGATTTTAAATATAAACATATATTTCGGTAGGAATTGTGGAAAAAGTGCAACAAATCTAAATTTTTAAAAAATCAGATTTTTTGAAGCATTTCCATGTATTTACTGGGTAAAGATGATGATTTTTTTCAATTTCCCGGTAAAATTATGTTTCAGAATAGGGATAACTTATTTTTAAATAACTAAACTACAGTAGGCAATATTTTTGTTTCCGATCTATATAAAAATCATGATTTTCTAGATTTTCGAATGAAAAATTGAAAAATATTAAAAGGAGGCTACGGAGAGCTCAGAATTTCAGATAGCAAAGAAATCGGTTTGGAAAAATAGACATTGACCGAATAAATGCAAGATGGTGTCAAAAATTTATTTAAAAGACAGTGTGCCACTTATTTTGGGGCATTTATCGTTTTTTTTCGAAAAATTTTCCCGTTTAATAAAATTTAAATAACCCGGAATCTAGTACCGGAAATTCTTAAAGATATTAACTGGCACGCTGTCTTTAAGGAAAATATGTTATATTTACCGAAATTTGTTTAAAAATGCATCGTATTCTTATTCAGCTGAAGCCCATTTCTGAGCTCTTACTTTTTCCAGCTCCAAAGACCGATCAATCGCAGTTTGGGACATGGTTTCTCCAAAAGAGATTAGTATCAAACGAGTGCTTGTTGGGCATCGAGCAGCGGTGAATGTTGTCGATTTCGATGATCGGTATATTGTTAGCGCCAGCGGTGATAGGACTATTAAGGTGAATTTTAGGATTTTCTAAAAATTGCTGTTTTTTTTGAATTATTAAAAAAACTAAAATTCGAACGGCCTTAACGCTTTATTTTAGAGTATATGATGTAATTGAAATTTTGTCTTGTTCAGGTTTGGTCAATGGATACACTCGAATTTGTTCGAACATTAGCCGGACATCGACGCGGAATTGCTTGTCTACAGTATAGGGGACGTTTAGTGGTGTCAGGTTCGAGTGATAATACAATTAGGTAACATTTTCACTCAGAAACTAAAAAATCAATCATTTAAGACTTTGGGACATCTTCTCAGGTGTTTGTTTACGTGTGCTAGAAGGTCATGAGGAACTAGTGAGATGTATTCGATTTGACGATAAGAGAATTGTCTCCGGAGCTTATGATGGGTAATTTTTGAAAAGGGTTCCGAAACTGACGGTTTGGCATCTGTTTTTTGCAGAAAAATCAAAGTTTGGGATTTGAAAGCGGCGCTTGATCCGAGAGCAATGCAGTCGGATATTTGTTTGAGCTCTCTTGTGGTGAGTGGATTTTTTTTTGAGAAAAGGGGTTATTTTTAAAGATGGGGTGTCAGTTATTGTAAATTTGACGAAAATTGTGAAATTTTTTAAAGGTGCTGTCCAATTTAAAACTTTTTTCGGTACTTTGAGAGTAAATTAATAAAAATTGATAATTTTGTATAAATTTCAATTAAATTTGAGAATTTGATATAAATTTCAATAAAAATGCAGAATTTTGCTTAAAATTCAATAAAAATGGAGAATTTTGTATAAATTTCAATAAATTTGGAGAATTTTGATTAAAATTCAATAAAAACTGTGAATTTTGCTTTATTTTCCATTTTTAACGGCAATTTTCCAAATTTTGATTGATTTTCAAGGTTTTTGCTTATTTTTCAAAAACGTTACACCCTGTCTTTAATACAATATATATTTTATAAAGTATTCTTGATAAGCTAAAAAAAAAAGTATATTTCCAGCAACATACTGGACGTGTATTCCGTCTGCAATTTGACGATTTCCAAATAGTCTCATCATCACATGATGACACAATCCTCATCTGGAACTTCCTTGACGCCCCAGCCGATGGACAACCACCACCGCCGCCACCACCACCAGCAGCGAACGCCGCACACAATAATCTCCACGAAAACGACGCGGCACGACAGGCGATGCTTGAATTTGCGAGGCAAAATGCGGCCGGAGCGGTGGGCGGCGGCGGCGGCGACGCCGCCGACGTTGTTGCGCATAATCAAATAGCACACATGAGGATTGAGGAGGAAGAGGAGGAGGAAGCGGAAGAAGAGGAACGCGATCAGATCCGGGGGGATGTGGACGACACGTCGTCGGATGATGAGCAGGATAGGAGGAGGATTCGAAGGGAGGCGAATCCGAATCAGAGACGAAGGGGCGCGAATCATGTTGATGAGATTTTGCCGGAAATGATGATTGTGAGTTTGGATTCGTTGAAAGTTTAATTTTATGGAACTATTTGGTTATTAAAACCTGTAGAGCTAATTTAACGCTTAAAACCACAAAAATATGTCATTTAAATTTTTTCGAAACGGTATTTTTTTAAAATTGCGTTTTTTTATAATACCTTGAGCGAATAGCCCGTAGAAATTCCAAAAATGTGTATTTTAAAATTTTTGGAACCGTAAATTTTTTAAAATTTGAGAAAAAAACGGTATTTTTTTAGATTTGATACATAAAAATCGAAAAATAGGTAGAAAACTGAAAAATTGAACTTCTAAGCCATTTTATTTAGAAAATTCCAATAATTACTCCCTTTTTCGATTGAAATCTTTTAATTATAGTTCCAATAACTTGTTTTTTTGCAAATTTTCCGAAAAACCGGAGTTTCTAGTGAAAATGACCTAGAAAAACGAGTTAGCGGACTAGAAATCCAATTTAGGCCATAAAGTAGCTATTTTTGTGCATATTAATGTCACCAAATTTTAGAAATTCTGAAGAAGTTTGATTTTTTTCATCTACCTTAATTTCAACGTAATGTTTTCCAGAAATGTATATTTGAAAATTTCTTGAAACGGTAAATTTTTAAAATTTGCGGAAAAATAGGAGAGAAATTGGATTTCTAGTCCCCCGTTTGTGTTTCTAGGCCATTTTATTTAGAATATTCAAATTTTTTGATTTATCATTTGAAAAAATATTTTAATTGTATTTTCAATGCCTTTTTTCTGAAAAATATTCTAGATTCTAGATAAAATGGCCTAGAAAAACGGATGGGGGACTAGAAATCCAATTTTGGCATTTAAAAAATGGGTTTTATTGAGTTTTTTTCAAATTTACGTATTTTTGAAGGCTATTTTCTATTTCTTAATTAAAAAATTAGGAAATGTTTATTTTAATTTAGAATTTTTGAAAAAATGAGAAGTTTTTGCAGTTCCAAAACCTGGCCGAAGGAAATCTTCCACTTGCGATTCGTGGAAGACGTAATCGTCGGAATAATGATTGAAAACCGCGCGCATTTCAATGTTTTGTCCATATTCTCAATTTTTCCTCTCTTTCGTTCTCTTGTCATTTTAATATGTCTCCTTTTCCTTTTTTTTTGTCAGTACACCTCATATTTCAATCGAAATTATATGATATATATCCAAAAATCAAAATGTTGTCGGGTCACTTGTTTTTGTCTCTTTAAGAAAATCAAAAAAAAAGAAAAAGACTCGAAATTTTTATTTTTCAAATTAAGAAAGGAAGATTTTAAAGATTTTTTGTCATTTGATCTGAATTGTCTTTTTGCTCGTCTCACTGTGATATAGTTTTTTTTGTAAAGAAATTTTTTGTTTTTTTTTTTTTTGAAAAGAGAAAAATGTCGAAAAAATGAGTTTGAGCATTTTTTTTTCTCATTGCGGGTCTCACAACGAAATTCTGAAATTCATAAAATAGCGAAGAACATCCACCCATTTTTAAAAAATTTATTTTTTGTCATATTTGGCCGATTTTTTGTTTTTTCTAAGCATCATCATAATTTTGTACCCATTTTTTTCGTTTTTGTTTTGTTTTTGAGAAAATTCGGATTATTTTTAAAAATATCGCTTTTTTTTGAGTTTTTTCGTTCTTATTGTCGAATATTTTCTCCACTAACAAAAAAAGGTTCTTAAAGTTTGTTTTTTGTAAAAAATATGCTGTATTTTTTGGCTTTGGTTTTATTTTTTTGGAGAAGGGAAAATTGCGGAATGGTTCCGTTTAGGCTAAAAAAACGACTTGATAGAATTAAAAAAAAAGAGCAATATATTGCTAGAATGATAGAAAATTTAATTCTCTATCGAATGGTAGCAAGAAAAATGTTTTTTGGCTAAAAATGGCCGAGTTACACAAAAAATAGGAAAAAAATGCACATGGCCTGGAGAAAGATAGTCCTCGCGCTTGGTTTTCTAGGCCACGTGGGTTTTTACATTGGTAGAATATTATATATATGTAAGAGTTTTGAAAAAATGAGGAAAATAAGCGGTGGCCTAGAAAACAAAGAGCGGGGACTAACTTTCTTGGGGCCATGAGAATTTTTTCGCTTTTTTTGTGTAACTCGGCCATTTTTGGGCGAAAAAGTTGTTTTTTGGTACCATTCGATAGAGAATTAAATTTTCTATTATTTTAGATATATTTAACATGCCGTGACCTTTAAATCCGGAAAATATTGAAAGTTTAAAAATCCCCAAAAAATAAATAATTTAAAAGGTGTTTAAAAATCCGTGTTTAGTTCTATTTTTATCTTTTTTTAAGTATAGGGAAACAAATATGATTCATAAGATGTTTTGCGACAACATCTGCCTCGATAATCGTTTTTGGAAGTGAAAGATGGAGAATATCCATTTTTTTTTTAAATGTTAAGATTCATGTTCAGAAAAAAAGAAGTGAAGAAAAACGAGTTGAAGGACGGGACCACAGCCTGACGAAATATGGCTAGGATGAAAGAAAATTTAATTCTCTATCGAATGGTACCAAAAACATGGTTTTCTGTGAAAAGATGGAAGAGAAATACCAACTTTGGTTTTTTCGGGAAGTTAGTCCCCGAATTTGATTTTCTAGGCCATGTGGGAGGTTTTTCTTTCCCATTTTGTTTTTAGATTTGATCGAAAACACAAATGGCCTAGAAAATCAATTTTGGGGACTAACTTTTCCCAATTAAAAGGAGTTGTTATGTTTTCGGAGGGGTTTCGGCCATTTTTAGTCCAAAATTTATGTTCTTAGTACCATTCGATAGAGAATTAAATTTTCCAGGTTACTGTAGCTACGAAAAAATCTTAGTCTTACCAAAAATGTTAGAAAACGACGACAGAAAAAAACCTGTTTTGGGATGCATGTTCTAGGCCATCATTTAAAAAAATCACTAATTCAGTAAGTTGTCTTCACTTTGTTAAGGGCAAAAATTAATTTTTTGGCAAAAAAAAATCGATAAAGGTGCTAGAAATCTCATTTTCTCCCCTTAAAGACAAACTGCCACTAAATTTAAAATTTTAAAAAATGTGCATTTTAAGTTTACTCAAAAATCTATTTTTTGGCAAAATTCGGTAATTGTGAAGCTATAAAAAATGATATTTCATAGAAGGACTAGAAATCGCATTTTTCCTCTTAAAGACAAGGTGTCACTAAATTCCTAAATTTCAAAAAAGTGCATTTTTAGGTTCTTGAAAATACTTTTTTTAAACAAAATTCGCTACTTGTTTTCACTTTCAAAAATTAATATTTTGGCAAAAAAATCGATTGAGGGGCTAGAAATCGCACTTTTCCACTTAAAGACAAGGTACCACTAAATTTAAAAATGTCAAAAAAGTGCATTTTCCGTTACTCAGAATCACCTTTGACGAAAATTACCGTATTTCTAGGCTATAAAGCTATGAAGCTACGAAAAATATGGGCTTTCTTGTCTACCCCTGGATGATCTTTGATATACTATAATGTAGTTCAAAGTGTATCATATGAGAGTGTGATCCATCAAATGTTTCTAAATTGTTTACTTCCTGTTAAAAGGTTGTTAAGTGTTGTTTCCTGATCGATTTCCAAAAATGTTTCTAGACCCCCCAGTGCAACATATTCCAAGAGGGCAAAAATCAAAAAAATGTGTTCTTCTTTTAGAAAAAGCGGTCACAAGAAGCCTTGATCATTATCAATTATATTTCTCCAAATAAATATATTTTATTTCCAAATATAAAATTATATTATGCTCATTTTTCCCTGTTTTTTCCAAATATATACAAATAGAGGTGAGAGATCAAAAAAAGTAAAAAAAATATATCTATTCGACAAAAAATACGCACACAAAAAATATATACAGAAGAAAGTCTAGGCCAAAATTACGAAAAGTAGTTATTTACAAAATATATACACACGGGGCGGCTTCGAACGTCACGTGAGAAGCCGATAGAACGTCACTTGAGAAGCCGTTTCTTGAACTGTCCGAATTTGTTGAATTCCGCCGTCGTCGCTTGAATATTCAGCGATTTTTTGAGCACTTGGAAACGTCCTCGTTTCGTCTTGTTGCGAAGCTCGATTTTCTCATCGGCGTAGTATAATGGCATATGAATCATTTTATCGATTGATATTGATTTATTGATTGATTGGAATATGAAGAATAGAAGGGTTCTTTTGTTGCTTTCTCTCTCCGAATAATGAACTGGAAGGTGGCTCGCTGAAGAAAATCGAAATTGCTCCGCCCATTTATATATGGAAAACGAGAGGGCCACGCCCCCATTTTTTAAGAAAGGCGAAAAAAGAGCAGAGATAAGGGTAAAGTGTGGGAAAAAGAGTGTTTTTTGTTGGTGGTGGTGGGGGGTACGGTAGGTGTTCAGAAAAAATTTTGATTTTGGAAAACTGGTTCAACAAAAAAAAATAAGAGAATTCACATAAAATATTATGATATATGTTTCTGAAAAGTGTTTCAACGAAATTTTTGTGAGATGAATTCATAAAGGTTATAATAGGGGGGTGAGAAAAAGTGTTCTTTAGATTTTTAATGGTATTTGGAAAACATGAATTTCATGAGGATTTCAAGAAAAGGAGCTCAAGAAGAACTTGGCTGGGAGCTAAGCGCGAATTAAGCGTGAGCGAACTTTAGTGTAAGTTGCAAAAAAAGAGTGGTCTTACGGAAATTTTGGCTCAAGTTTGCAAAAAAGTGACACACTGTCTTTAAGGAGAGGTATTGCACAATAAGAAGGGAGGTTTCTAAAGTAGAATCCAATTTTGTACACTGTAGCCAATTTTTAGGATGCTTCCAAAATTCTGAGGCCAGTTACAGACCTTTAAAGATCACAATTAAGCGTGAATTAAGCGTTTTGGAAGTTTAAACGCGCATAACCCAACTTAAAGTGTACCAATTAGGTTAAAAATTTGCGGGTATGATATTTGGGATATTTTCAACCTAATTAAATAATGATTTCATAGGATTTTCATGACGAGCCAAGTTATGAGCATTTTTAGATTACACTCAAAAGTTGGAAAACTGGTTATAAAGCAGTCGTTAAAAGGTAATAACTTGGTTCCATCTCACGAGTTAGGCATGAAATTTGGAGAGCTTATTATTTGAATAATTCTTAATCCAATTGCAAAAAATTGGTAGATGCGGTGCTGTTAAAAAATTTTTATAAACCTCCAAATTCCACCAAATTTCAAAATTTTGACGTTCTCATTGTGACCCTAAAAACAGGCCAAAATTTCAGGAATTTAAATTGGATCCAGTTAAATTAAATTCAATGTAAAAGTGTTTTCCAACTCGGACCGGATAATCACCTTACTGGCGCAATCGGCTCCCCGTAGTCAAAAATATCGAAGTCAAAAAATAAAAAAAAATAGGCGGTCAAAAAATATCGAGATTTTTGAAAAACTCGAAAATTTGAATTTTTTCAGCAAAAATTCCAGATTAATTCCTAAAAAATGATCTTGAGCGCGATTCTGCGTAAATTAAGCGCTGATTAGACGTCGAAAGTTCTGGACCAAGAATTTTCGAGAAATTGTGCTAAAAGAGCGAGTCAAATTTAGACCCCTTAAAATAAGGGCTCTAAATTTGGAAGTCGCTCTTTTGGCTAATCTAAAGCGCTTCTCAGGAAATATTAAGCGTAGATTTAGCGGGAGCGCTGTTATTAAGCGTGGATTTAGATTTAGCACCCAGAATTGAACCCGAAATGAGAGCACCCGGAATTGATCCTTGGTTTAAAAAATTGGGATTAGATTCCAAGTCGCTCGTTTTTTTTGAAAAACCTAATTTTTGAAGTTTCAAATAAATTAAAGGTCGAAATGTTAACAAGACTCTATTATGAAAAAAGGGTAAACAATATTGGTTAGCCATTATCAAATGGAAAAGACAAAATACAATTTCCAAAGAAATCAAAAAGTCGAAAAAATGTTGATTTCTTGCAAAAACAACAGAAGACACCCTCCCCCCCGAAAATGATTGATCCGATTGATATATCAAACCACGTGGTGTTGGAAAATTGCAATCTCCGAAAATAACACACATATATTTTCTTATATTATTTCCTTGAGAAATGTTGATCTAATTGGTATTTTCTAATGAGAATATAAATAAATAAATAAATATGACAAAAATTTTTGGTTCAAAAAACTTTAAAAGTGCAAAGATTTCTGTTCCCTGAAATGATAAAAAATGAAAGTCAACCTCGTTTTTTCGATGTTCTCTGATCAGAAAAATGATGTAAATTGGTATGTTCTGCAACATTTTCAACTTTTCCTGAGGAATGAGCATCGTTTTCGAATTCACGTGCCATTTTTGGAAAATGTCAAATTTTTGACTTTCATTTTTCTTAAAGGCAGGGTGACACATGTTGTATTATTTGAATAATGGAAATATCTGGCGCTTAGTGTTAAAGAAAAATTCGATTGATGGAATCGAGAATTTTTGAGTTTTTTAAAGTTATGAAAATTTAAAATTTACAAAATTTTGAATCAGTGTCATTTTTCGAAAAATCCATGGATTTGGATACTTTTTAGCATGTTTTGATGCCGAAATTTTGAATTTTTAAATTTTCAGCTTTCAAATGATCCCAAATTTGAAAAAAATCGTTATTTTTTAAAAAAAGTTGTGAGTATTCAAAAATCACCGAAATTTCAGTTTTTGTTTCAACATTTTGGATCGATGTAATTTTTCGAAAAAGTTATTGATTAGGATACCTTTAGTGCGTTTTTATGCCGAAATCTTCAATTTCTAGATTTTCAGCTTTCGAATGATCCGAAATTCAATAAAATCTAAAATTCTTGAGAAAAGTTACGAGCAGTCTGATTTCTACGAAATTTCAGTTTTTGTTACAAAATTTTGGATCAGTGTCCTTTTTCGAAAAATTTATGGACTTGGATAATTTTATTGCATTTTGATACAAAATCTTGAATTTTCAGATTTTCAGCTTTCAATTGATCCAAAAGTCAAAAAAATTTAAGATTTTTGAAAAAAGTTATGAGCTTTTAAAATTGATAAAATTTCATTATGACAAAATTTTGGATCGATGTAATTTTTCTAAAAATCTCTAGATTCGGACAGTTTTAGTTTGTTTTGATGTTGAAATTTAGTATTTTGAGAGTTTCAGCTTCAAAATGATATAAAATTAGAAAAAATCGCACATTTTTGAGAAAAGTTATGAGCATTTGAAAATCAATAAAATTTGAATTAATTATTTTTAAAGTTAATATAATTTTTCAAGAAAGACCTTCGAAGCTAATAAATACAATTGGGATAAAAAATAGTCCTTTTTCTCATTCCAAATCTGTTTTTAAAATGTTCTAAAACTACCTAGAAGCCGAGAAAATGAGCCTTCTTAACAATGACCTAGAAAACGCTTCCAAAAACTAGTCCGCGGGATTTTCTTTTCTGAATGGCTCATAACAAAAATTGCTCATTTCAAAAAAAAATAGAGCTCTACTCACGTTTTGGTTAAAAGGTTGCTAAATCAATCGGAAATTCGATTTTAGGAAAAAAATAAACAAAGTGCAAAATTTTGCTCAGCGTCGAACTTTGGCCTCTGAAAATTGGTGACTTTGCACATTTTTGTTCTTGGTTTGCCTAATTATTTATTGCTTATTATAAATGGGAAAAAACATGAAAAAAGTGCTAAATTATTTAAAAAATTCCTTAAAAAACACTGTTTCAACGGCAAATCTCAAATTTCAAGGTTTTGGTATCAAATACTTGGATGCCCCCTCTAACCCAATCTACGCTTAATTCACGCTCAACATAACTAAGCGAGTATTAAGCGTGTATTAAGCGCGTCTATCTTTTAAAGAAAAACTTCGAGAACAAAACTTATCATCAAAAAAATTTTTTTCGTTGATATCTGATCAATGGTCATGTTTAAAAATGCACTCTATTCTTCAACCACGTGTGGAGGAAAAAGCAGCATTTTTAATCGGAAAATGCAAATTTTGCGAGAAAGCGAAAAAACGAAACTTTCACACACAATTAAATTAATTTAGAAAGCAATTAGATTGGAAAGAGCAATAACAAAAAATGGAGAAAAAATGAAATCTGAAAAAAAAATTATCGAAACATTTTCTGGACATGTTCTACGGTAACCGAACCTATCAGTGATCGTCGCCGTCGTCACAAATGTGTTTCACTTTCGTTTTATCGTAGAAAATTGTCACAAGCGAAAATTTACTCCGCGTTTCCTGATTGTGGAATAGTTGAACTCGTGGAATTTTAGAGGAAGTTGAAAAAGTGCTGACATCAGCGGTTTCTTTTTTTGACAGGTTCAACTCGCTATAGAATATAGTCACTGATGTTGAAATTCTGATATTTTTTTAGAAATTGTGGGTCATACCAATTGATAGCAAAAACTTGTTCAAGTCGAAAAAAATCGAAAAATAGCAAGGACCGAAAAAATTCAATTTTCAAAATTTTTGTGGCACTTTTGGAGGGTAATAACTTGGCCAGAATATTTAAGAAATTCTTGAAATTTGGCAAAAAGTCTGGAAAAATATCAGTTATTAAATTCTCAAATTTTCACAATCAACCCAGCATCTAGAATCGAGTTACGAGACGTTAAAGACGGTGTAAGAGGCAATTTGACCCCCTAATTTATTTCAGTTAGAAAAAACGAGTATTTCTGATTTTTTTGCGACACTGTTATCAAGAAATAATATTCAAAATGTGGCAAAATGTTCAAGAGTTCAAATGTGTTATGAATTACAACATTTTTGACATTTTCTAAATTTTGCAGAAACTTTGAAAAAAAGTTTTCAGAATTTGGCAAAATATTAATTTTTAGCAATTTTTAGAAAAAAAATTTTGAATCTTCCGAATTCTTAAAATAATTTTCATTATTTTCGACATTTTGAATAGCCATTGTTTTTTAAAATTCGTATGAGATTTAAGTCTTGAGAAGAAAATGACCACATGTAGCAGCAGCGAAAAGAAGCCTGAAAATTATTGAAACGGCAAAATTTCTGAAAAACAAAAAGATGAAAAATAATTTATGCGTAATTAATTCATATGAATATCTTATCAATAAAATATGGTTTTATATATAGTCTGCTTGGTGATTAATTTAAAAATCTTGATTTTCACGAAGAATACACCCTTTTTTGTAATATGTTGAAACTAGGCTATGTAGCTTTAAAATATGGGTTTCTTTTCTTTTGTGAGAAAAAAAAGATGCAACAAAACATGTCAATGAAACATGAGTCAAAATTTATTTTAAGCCAATAAAATGAATTTATAGATCAAAAACCTTTTGAAACTGATCAATGCTTTGTTGAATTTTTGAGTTTTTTTCTGGTTATTAATTGATAAATACATTTATTTATCATGCAATGTACTTGTTATTGGCATGTTTTTAAAAATGAGCTTCTTTTCTCGTTTTTATTTAATTATATCCGGTAAAAAAATAGATTTTGGCTTAGTCTACAAATTACAAAACATGGGCCTGCTTAGACTACAAACTACACACCATGGGCCTGCTTAGCTATAGAGCATGGGCCTGCTTAGACTACAAACTACACACCGTGGGCCTGCTTAGACTACAAACTACAAACCATGGGCCTGCTTAGCTTAATTTCTCAGAATATTTTGAAAGGGAGGTTTTATGTGAATCGCTTCAAGACCCAAACAATGAAATATGTGTCCCTTTAAACAATTTGAAGGAAAACATATTCATTTTAATAGAAAACAATCAGAAATGAGCTGGAGTTGGCCCAGGATGCCCAAAAATCCCGAAATAGTCCAAAAATTGCCGTTTTTCGGCCTTCTTTAATATATTTTGGGATTTTAAAACCTTCTGGGTCCACTTAGGCTCATACCTGATAGTTTTTCGACAGAAAAACAATTGTTTTCCATGAAGTGGTTTAAAGGGACACATATTTAAAAGTTTTGGTCTTAAAGCGGAGTTTTTCACTTTTCAAAATTATCGATTTTTAATGGAGCACACTTACAACATCTCATTTTAAGAATTCCCAAAAAAATTAATTTTTTGAAAAAAAAACGTGTTTTATTTTAATCAGTAGATTTGAATCACTACTTCCTCATATATGTAATGTTATCATATCAAACTAGACGCACTTTTTTTGTTGTTTCAATTACCGCATACCCCAAAGAAATTACATAATTTTTCTCCCCAAATGTTTAATTTATCAGCTACAGTCAATTCAGTTGATGATGACCAATCATCGAGTTGTTTGTGTGTGTGTGTGTTTTAATTTGTAAGCACAATTTTACTCCTTTAAAAATAGTTTTTTTTCTTCAAAACGCCATGTTCCGTCAAATCTCATGACCTGATAATTAGTTACCAACTCGGACAAAAAACGAAGAAGAAGAAGAAGAAGAAGGAAAAAAGATTGTTTCCTCTGGTCACATGCGATCGCTGGTCATGCTGATAACTATTTTTTTCGCCGGTGTTGAAAGGCGCCAGGCTGCAAAAAAGTGAAATGAAAAAAGAAAGTTGCAGCGAAAAGTGTGGAAAAAGTTTGGAAAAATATCGTTGTGCACTTTGGTGATAAAACTAAAAATTCTTGAAAACTTGGGGGCCAATTTGATTTATTTCCTAATTATGCAAAAATTGTGCTAAAACTGCCAAAATCCCTTCGAAAAACGCTGTTTTCTTCAATTTTTCTGCAAGCAGTTCGTTGTAGCGCAATTGCTGATTCCACTTTCCACAAAAAAACAATACAAAAAATTCTCTTTCTTTGAAAACTTAATTAAAATCGGCAAAAAACTGAGAAAAAAGTTTTTTTCAGAAAAAAGATGCCTGAACTTGGATTTCTAGTCCCCGTTTATTTTTCTAGGCCATTTTTTCTTATGAAAACATTTTATTTTGGAAATATATTCCAAAAACCATTCCAAATCCTAAAATAATTAATTTTAGAAGTTACACGGCCTAGAAAAACAACAAACGGGGACTAGAAATTCAAGTTCGGCCATTATTTTTATAAAACATTTGAAAATTGCTTTATTTTCATTTTTAATGGATTTTTTAATTCTTTTTTCGACTGAATTTGACAAGCGCGTATTATTTTATATTGATTTTTTAAAGTGGAATCAGCAAGCGCGCTCCAACGAACTGTAATGAAAAACAGTGTTTTTCGAAGGGGTTTCGATATTTTATACAGTTTTTGCCTAATTTGAGAAATAAATCCACGTCATGGGTTTTTTAAAAGTATTTTCTGGTGACTTATTCGGAAAAATAGCTGAAAAATGCATTAAAAAGCTGAAAATTCATTACAATGTTCAAATTTCAATTATTTTCAGAACTATGATTCAATTTCTATATTTTTCATCTAAAAATGAGCCAAATCCATGCAAATAAAAACAAAACAAATTATTTCTCGATCAATGACCAAATTCCTTTCAAAAATCATCACCTATTTAACGAGATTAAGTTCAAATCCGTCTCCCTGTCTTTTATTATCCGATAGGATTTCTAATTATTCATGACATGACAATATTTTTACCGATTTTAAAGACAACAAAAAAATATGCAAATTAATTAGAAAACTTGCGGGGGCTTCCCTAAGCTAATTTTTTTGGTGGTTTTAACAAATTTTGGGTCATTTTGAAGCCCAAATCCCGAATTTTCTGAATTTCCGCTTCAAAATGATCCAAAATTCATGAAAACTGAGAATTTTTCAAAAAAAATTGCACACTTCTCAAAATTCCTATTTTTCAAGTTCTCAGAATAAAATATTTCACTTCAGTGGTACCCTGAATTGTCTAAAAACAAGGAAATGACAGAATTTTCGAAATTTATCCGATCTTTGATAGGCTAGAATTTATTTTCTTCATGCCTTTTTCGAAATTCACTCAAAAATGTACACCCTCTCTCAAATCACGATTTTAACATTAGAAATTCAGAAAAAATAAAACTTTGCAAGGTTTTTTCATGCGGATTTTTTTGGCTCAATTTTGCATTGGGGGGATTAGGGCCGGAAATTGGAAAATTCAAAAAAAAATTCCAGGAAATTTGAAACTTCGACTAAAATTTCCAAAAAACCCCCCACCTACCTAATACAATAAAATATTCATTTAACAAAAAAAATCCATAGTGTCTACAGTTTGAAAAAAAAAGAGAAAGTTAATAATAGATATATTTTTGAAAAAATATTAAAGTATGCGAAGAAAATATAATTTTTGGAAAAAAGAGGAATAACAAACACACTTCATAATAAAATAAATCTATTTGAGAAAAATGGGGAAAAAACGGACCAGCCGGTGTAAGACTATTAAAATTAATACACTTCGTTTCGCGAGAAGACACAAACCAAAAAAAAGAGAAAACTGAATATAAAATTGGCATTTTCTTTCAAAAAACACTTAATTAGCGGCTAATTGATCACATAATTTAAGAAACAGCATTTTTTAGAGGACTTTAGGGGGATGGGGACTTTTCTTCAAAAAAAAACTAGACGAATACACAAAAAAAGAATATAGGGGAAAACCAAAACAACCACCGGATGATTAATACCAATTAAGGGAGGAGGGTGAGAGGATAATTGCAATTAGAGACATCAATTAAATAGAATTAAGAAAAAAAGACTCAAATTGTGTTTTTGGGAAGGAGAGACTGGCCTAAAAATGGCTTAAAGACCTGTAAAAACTTGTATATAGATTACTTATTTCCAATTCGGAATGTTTTTTTTTCAGAATAGTAAAATGCAAGGCAAATTTTATAGAAAAAAAGAAGAGAGAAAATGCATTGAAAAAAATAAGTGAAATATTGTGTGTTCAGTCAATTCTTCGAATAAATACTGGGCTCGTCGTTTTTTTTTTAGTAATAATAATTATTATAATAGTAATAGTAATAATTTTCAAATTATACAACCCGTCTCAATTTCAATTTCAGCCAAATTTTCCGCGTTTTTTTTAGACTTTCACTTTTCGCTCATAATCCCCATCGTCTGGTGTTTCTTCTTTAATCACTTGATCTCCCGCTCCTGGACTTATTGATTTTTGCACAATCATATCGGTGATGTCGTTGCCGGACGCCGTCACTTTTTCCGAATGTTCGTTCGTTGGAGCAGGCGTTGTTCGATTCGATTCTAGAATTGCTCCTTCTGTTGGTCCACCGCTGGAGGTTACCTGCAAAAAAAGAGTATAGAAAAATAGCAAAAAATTTTTTTTGAATTTTCGAATAAGACGTGGCAATTTTAAAATTCCAGCAAATGACTTGGCAATTAAGAAATTGAGTTAAAATTCGAGCAAATGACTTGGCAATTAAGAAATTGAGTTAAAATTCCAGCAAATGACTTGGCAATTTAGAAATTGAGTCAATTTTCCAGAAAGTGGCGTTGAAATTTAGAAAGTGGGTTAAAATTCCAGCAAATGACTTGGCAATTAAGAATTTTAGGCAGATTTCCAGAAAATGGCGTGGCAATTTAGAAAATGAGTTAAAATTCCAGCAAATGACGTGGCAATTTAGAATTTGAGTTAAAATTCCAGAAAATGACGTGGCAACTTACAAGGGAAGTGCGCGAAGTCACCACCGCCAATCGAGTTGAGACCTATACCATTCGATAGAGCTTTAAAGCTAGGTCTAGAATCCGTTTTAAAAATCTGCCGGTTCGACCTGTGAGCCGGTGAAACATGGGCTCAAAGTTCCTTGAGTTGAAAAAGAGGCGAGTATATAAGCGCACCTGAACCCTCCTACACCATGTGGCTGCGTGGTCAAGTGGGTTAAGCACTTGCCTATGAAATTTTTTTCCAAAAGTTCGATTCCAACCGGTTGGTAATTGTTTTGCATACTTTTTTCTTTTTGTTTTTTTTTGTTTAAAAACGTATTAATAAAACAATTTTGAATGAAAATAGTGATATAACGATTTTGATTATTGACAACGGTGAACATTTACAAATTTCCAAATTAAAATTGACAAATGAATAACGATGAAAAATGATTAAAATGTGCATTAACTTGTAAATTGTTTTATTAATACGTTTTTAAACAAAAAAAAACAAAAAGAAAAAAGTATGCAAAACAATTACCAACCGGTTGGAATCGAACTTTTGGAAAACATTTTCATAGGCAAGTGCTTAACCCACTTGACCACGCAGCCACATGGTGTAGGAGGGTTCAGGTGCGCTTATATACTCACCTCTTTTTCAAGGAACTTTGAGCCCATATTCCACCGGCTCACGGGTCGAACCGGCAGACTTTTAAAACGGATTCTAGACCTAGCTTTGAAGCTCTATCGAATGGTATACGTCTCAACTCGATTGCCGATGGTGACTTCGCGCACTTCCCTTGTTAGAAATTAAGTTAAAATTCCAGCAAATGGCTTGGCAATTTAGAAATTGAGTCAAATTTCCAGAACATGACGTAGTAATTTAGAAATTGAGTTAAAATTCCAGCAAATGATGTGGCAATTTAGAAATTGAGTTAAAATTCCAGAAAATGACGTGACAACTTAGAAATTGAGTCAAATTTCCAGAAAATGACGTGGGAATTTAGAAATTGAGTTAAAATTCCAGCAAATGATGTGGCAATTTAGAAATTGAGTTAAAATTCCAGAAAATGACGTGGCAACTTAGAAATTGAGTCAAATTTCCAGAAAATGACGTGGGAATTTAGAAATTGAGTTAAAATTCCAGCAAATGACTTGGAAATTGAGAAATTGAATTAAAATTCCAGCAAATGACGTTGCAATTTAGAATTTGAGTCAATTTTCCAGAAAGTGACTTGGCAATTTAGAAATTGAGTCAAATTTCCAGAAAATGGCGTGGCGATTTAGAAATTGAGTCAATTTTCCAGAAAGTGACTTGGCAATTTAGAAATTGAGTCAATTTTCCAGAAAATGGCGTGGCAATTTAGAATTTGAGTCAAATTTCCAGAATTCCAGCAAATGTCATCTTTAAATTATTTAAAATTAATAACAAACCTCTTCCAATTGGTAGACATTATCATCATCAGCGACACCGTCATTTATAACATCGTCATCCTTATACATCATCTGAAAAATTTCAGATTTAGTTTTTGTTTTTCAAAATCCATAAAAATTCAAAAAATCGAAATTAGAATATTCGGAAAAATTCAAATTCAATTCACCTGATCAATAATCTGTTGATGCCCCATAAGATCATCACCATTCGAATGCAACGCATTCGGTGATGCTTCAGGAGGTGGTGTTATTGACCGAATCTTCAAAAAATTCAAATTTTTTGAGAGCAAATTAAATTCCCCGCCTACCTGTTGATACGGTGCCGGCTCATCACTATTCGGTCCGATTCGACTTCTCCTCCTTGCGTTCATGAAGAAATTCGCCACCGTTGACAAGTCTAGTCGCAAGTGTTCCGCAATCGTCTGCTGCATTTCACGGGATGGGCGTTGGGTTTCTTTGAAAATCGCCTGCAATAGAAATCGGTTGAATTTTGAAACGTTTTTTGACAAAAATAAATAAAAATCTAGTTTTTGGGAAAAGTAGTTACGACAAAGTATGAAATTCAAGCTAAAAATTGAAATTTTCCGGAATTTCATTGGAATTTCGGGCAAATTCCCAGAAAATGACGTGGTAATTCGGAATTTCGAACAAATCTCTAGAAAACAACGTGGAAATTTAGAAATTGAGTCAAATTTCCAGAAAGTGACGTGACAATTTAGAATTTGAGACAGTTTCTAGAAAATGACGTGGATATAATTTTTAAAAATCCATTTTAATGCCCGAACTTGGATTCCTAGTCCCCGTTGGATTTTTCCGAGGCCACTTAATTTACAAAATTCCCAAAAATTGGAAATGAAATTAAAATATTTCAAAAAATCATAAAAACCCCCCAAAAGTCACCTGCAACGTTCTCTTCTGTATATCCGTAAACACCAATCTCGGCCGCTTCGAAATCGGCGCATCTTCAGCCGTCGACTTCCTCGGTTGCCGAACATTCTGCGCCGGTGTTGGCGGTGACATCCCGGACACTCGCGACAATTCATCACCCTCCGACTTCATGTCCAAAATCGCCAATCGCGTCTCGAGCGGCTGTCGTACCCAATTATACATCCTTCGAAACGTTTCGCGTCCCGATTTCAGTTTATTCCACGGTTTCGGATTACGTAATAGATCCGACAGGGTTCCTTGACTTCGGCACAGGATTCGTTCCGCAAAAATCGCTTGAGGAATCGAGTGTTGTTTGAGTTCGAACGCGATTCGTTTACACAGGTCTTTCGTGTCAATATAAATGTCGTCTTCAATTTCAGCGTTCAGTGGATCACTGCTGTCTTGTGTCGAATAGATCCGCCTTTGCACTGTCATCGCTGGTGTCGGCGATTGTGAAGATGACGCCTGGTTCATGATTCCCGTTCCTAAAATGATGATATATTAATAAATTTGCTTCAAAAATTTTGAAAACGTGGAAAAGGGCCGATAAAATTTGTGTTTTTTGTAAATTTTCTTCAGAATTCGTTTCAAGACCAGAAAAAACGGAATATAATCTTTTCGGGGTCACTGAATCCTAAAAATGTTGAAAATATTAAATTTTCATGTTTTTTTCTCATTTTTCGGCAAAAATCAGTCTGATTCTGGTAACTGGGCGCTTGAGAATGATTTTCAGAGCTCAAAGACTTAAAATTCCAAGTATAAGATTTTAAATTCATAGAAAACAAGTTTTACGATCCTTAAATTTCGAATTTTCAGCCACTAGACCCTGAAAACCATGCTCAGAGCACTAATTCCCCACTTTTTCAAAATTTTAAGCAAAACCCACCACGTCCATAGTGTTTCGCATGAAAATCCAATTCCGCATGTTCGCCATTTCCTAAAAAAATACAATTTTTGAATTCACCACTTCCAAACCCTAACACCCTCACTTTTATAGACAGCTTTGGAAAAGTTCAAATTCGTCGGATCATCATCCGATTCATCCTTAATCATCTGCGGTTGCAACATTCCACTCTGTTCGCCATAATTACGCGGTGATGGTGAATCGTCATTTCGTAGCTGTAAAAAATACAAATCAAGACCACTATTCCCATAAAATTCTAGAAATAATTACCCCATGTCCTTCTGTTCCACCGATTAATGATGCAATCATTGTACTGGCCAATTCCACGTTACTCACTGCTGGCGGAGTATCTCTTTCCAGCTCTTGTTGTTGTTGATTGATCGATGACATTAGTAAATGATTCCCGCCGTCTAGATCAACTTCTTCCTATAATATTCATTCATTTTAAACCGTCTTTCATTTTTTTTCTCTTTTTCTAATTTCCTTTCAATTACCTTTATATATCCCGAACTTCCAAAATCATGCGATCCTTGTTGTCTTCGATCAACATGAAGCGGCGAAAGTAAACTTGCGGTACTGTTGCCAAATCTGAATATTTGTTTTCTTTGAAAATGTTTAAAAAACTAATTTAAAATAATTTTTTTAAAAATAATCTAAAAAATATCGATTTTTTCTAAAGGTATACGGTAACTACTTTAAAGGAACATGATGCATTTGATTTTTCGTGGTAAGACCCCCAGAATCGATATCCTTGTGCTTCTTTTGGAAATTTTCTTAGAAAATCAATTGAAATTTGAGGAAAACTAAATTTAAGAAGCAATCTAAAGCTGTTATTGGCATTTTGACTTGTAGTACCTTTTCTAGGAATTGTGAAAAATATTGGGCCTCTTTAAAAATAAAAGAATTTCCTCCAAATTCGATTATTTTCTTTTTGCATCATTATTTTTAGTAAATAAAATTATTTACAGTTCTAGAAGCTGTCTTAGTGATACGTCTGTCATTTGAAAGTGTATTTTTAACTGATAATGAATCTACTGTGGGCTTTCCAGCTAATTTGCAAAAAATCGAGCCCTGAGGAGCTATAACTAGACACAAGCTAAATATTGTTGGACGCCAGCCCTAGTTAATGCTTCTTAATTTTTGGGGAATTTTCAGAGCTTGAAAAATAATGAAATTGGCAAAAATACGCTTTAATTATTGGGGCTTTCCTTAATAATTGAAGAAACTATTTTGTATTTTTAAAAAACTCACGTTTTCTCAACATGAGAATATGAAGTAGTCAACAATCCGGAATACCCACTACTGCTGCTGTAAAAAATATGAAAATCAATCAATATTCAAACTTTCAAATCCAAATTACCTCGGATGCTCATTAGTGATACTCATCGGTGCTAACGGAGCCAATTGCGGGGTCATTCTCGGAGAATCAACCGTCAACGGACCGCTTCCACTACTCGGCTGATGTGGACTTATTGTGTCAAGGAAATTCTCCGGCAATTCCTCAAAACCTCCATTCCTGTTCGTATTGTTGATAAATGTGCTCGATGGATCGATTTGTAGGTAGTCAGCGTTGTTTTGTCGACGCTTTTCGGCTCTGAATTTTTATTTTACTTTTGCAATTTAAAAAACTTATAAATACCCATTAGATGGTGTGGATGTTGTTGTTGTTGTAACAGTAGGCGTCTCCATCGCTTATTATGGCATATGGATTGATTTTTCCCTTTTCTCTGATCCTTCTGAAATCGAACAAAATCTTAATTAGCCGTTAAAATTCATATCAATGAGAAAAACGAGAAGAAGTGGGTATCAATTCAAACGGACACACCTTTGATGAATGATGACAAAAAGTATTCTTGATTGCAAACTGGTTTGGTTTCTTAGAAATTATGAAATTTGTTTTTTTTTTCGAGAAAAAAATACTTTAGACGAAATTTAAGGCAATTTCGGGCAATAAATTAACCAGAATATAAAAAATAAAAATTATTTAAAAAATCAATCAATAAAATTCAAAATCCTAATATCGATTAAAAAACTGAAAGTGGGGTGTCCCAATCAATACTCGGGCGAACAAACTGAATGGCCGCTGTGTCGCTTTCTGTCCTCGTTGTTATTCTCGGCGTCTCTCAGCGTTCGCCTGGTCTCTCGCCGCAATGCACGCAACAAAATGCGCATGATGAGGGTGTCTCGAAGCGAAAGGCACGCAGGGAGGCCTCCATTACGGTAGGGAGTTATGGAAGAATGCCAGGGAAACGATTTACGGCGTGGTGAAAAGTGTTGTTTATTATTTACAAAATATTTCTATGGTTACTTTGAGCACAAATTTAGCAGATTTACCTCTACAGACTTTTAGACAATTATCACAGTGTATTAATCGAGACGAATTATGGATTAAAATTGTAGACGATGATGAAAAAACGATATATTCTTTGAGGTATTTAAAAAATGTTTTTAAAGTATTTCGAAAATAAAAAAAATTAATTTTCCAAAATAACTACAAAATTGCAATTCTAGGCCGTGGCCGAACTTTTGAAAACGGCGGGAATTTGAATTATTTTTATTGTTACCCAAAAAATTCAAAAAATAATTATTTTTGCAGCCCAGACGAAGTGGAAAAACTTCTACGACATCAAGATACGGGAAGCGCAGTTCTGCGGATTTTTGGGAATCGCGGTCAAACGGTTTTTGATTTTTTGAATCGACTGCAAAAGCTGTCAAGGGTTTATGCAAATGGAAACATTTTCGATCAACCGCAATTGATTCTTAATCGGAAGTTTAGTGAGTATATTGATCTTATCTGATCCCAAATGAGATAAGAAAAAAGAAAATACGTGGGAAAATAATACTTCTTTGCAGAAGAATTGCGATGGGGACGTGAGGAACAGGTAATTGTATCGATTGATGGCAATATTTTGAGATTGGCGTGTAAAGCTGTCGGATTCCCGTCGCCAGAGGTGAAATGGTACAATTCCAATGATGTATCAACACCGATTGAGGAGGGATCGACGCTGGAATTAATCAAATGTCGATGTTCTGCACAAAATACTTATATGTGCCTAGTTCAGAACGAAGTACCGTCTGGTTATCCGTTTTCAGCGTTCTATCGAAAACCGCCGAAGAAGTATAAATCAGTTCTTGAATCTCGACAAATCGACGTCGTTCCATTTATCCGCGATGATGAATGTAAGTCCTTTTTTATTTGATATTTTTTTCTAAAAATGAATTTAAAAAAAAACGTGAGAAAATCAACCTAGGTGACCGACCTTTTAGTTTTTGAACATTTTTACATTGATAAAAAAAACTACAAAACAACCTACAAGCCATGGGCCTGCTTAGACTACAAACTACACACCATGGGCCTGCTTAGCTATAGAGCATGGGCCTGCTTAGACTACAAACTACACACCATGGGCCTGCTTAGCTATAGAGCATGGGCCTGCTTAGACTACAAACTACACACCATGGGCCTGCTTAGCTATAAAGTATGGGCCTGCTTAGACTACAAACTACACACCATGGGCCTGCTTAGCTATAAAGTATGGGCCTGCTTAGACTACAAACTACACACCATGGGCCTGCTTAGCTATAGAGCATGGGCCTGCTTAGACTACAAACTACAAACCATGGACCTGCTTAGACTACAAACTACAAGAATTTTAAATTTGAAAAATACAAATAAAAGTTATTTCAAATTTATAACCCCCGAATTTCAGTATGCGAATCGTGCCGCTCGCAGGAAATCAATCGTCTCAAAGAAATCTGCGAAGGTATCGACAATGACGAAGAAATCAGCCCTGTGCCAAACAATCTACCCTCATTTGACAAAGAATCATTGTTCGCATCAGACAAAGTCGCCATGCTTATTAGCAATTGCTCTTATGAACACCTTCCAGAGTTGGTGACCCCCCATTGTGATGCTCAAACATTGGCAGAAGCTTTGCAGGTGGGTTGGGATGTTTAAAAGGTCAAATTGTATATTGTTTTCAGTTAATGCAATTCAAAACAATCACATTGTCTGATTTGACTTTGGATGAAATGCGATTTTTTATCAGAGAGTACCGAAAATTGCTAGGAAATGGGGTTTATGGTACAAAATTAATGATATCAGCATTTTTTAAATATACATTTTTTCTCCAGCTGTTATATATTTCGTTGGACACGGTTTCGAAGTTAATGGACAATGTTATCTTCTAGGAATCGATGCTCCAGAAGAGGCTCACAATCCTCAATGCTCTTTGAGCATGGATTGGGTGCTTTCAATATTTCGGGATATTTCACCATCTCTCAATCTTATACTTTTAGATGTTTGCAGAAAATTTATACCGTAAGCTTTTTTTAATTCGATAGGAGCACCCATTTTCAACAGGCTATAACTTTGCTCCAAATGATCCGAAGTGTATGAAAAATATACCAAAATGTTAAGAAAATTCTAAGCTTTCCAAAAATATAAAAAAAGGTGACAAAAATGTCGAAGAATGTGGTGAAAATAACGATTTTTAATTGGTCTAAACTACATGTTAAAACATGTGTTTTTAACCAGTTTTTCAGAAATAAAATTCGGCAAGTTTGGTGTTTTTAGAAAGCTAAGAATTTTCTAAAAATCTTGGTATATTTTTCATGAAATTTGGAGTATTTGGAGCAAAGTTATGGTTTAATTTTCAGATCATCCTGTGTTCCAACATTTGTCAACTACGCCGAACAATTTAAACGATATCATCGGGCTCACCGAAACCTTGTCTATGGATTCTCGACAAGTGGAGGAGTTGGAGCATACGAAGTCCGTGGAGAGATAAACGGAGTTTTTATGAAATATCTGAAAAATCACGTGAACCTTAAATGCTCGGTTATTGACATGCTGAACAAAGTGTTGAATGGTATTTTTAATGGTTCCCATTTTCTTTTTTTTTAATATTACATTTTTTACCAGACATTGGAAATGACGAACGGGTTTGTGATGTACAAGTTCCGGAAATTCGTTCAACATTGACACATCCAAGAAGTCTTACGGATCAGTTGATTTGTAATGGTCATACTGTATCGTTTCATAATCATACGGTTCAATGGCAATATCTTCACGGTAATAGATGTTTTGGTGTTTTTTCTTTGAAAATTAAAACTGGTTCTTAAATTTTCTCAACTTATATTTCATCTGGAATGCGAAATAAATCAAAAATCGAAAAAATCAGCCGAATTTCGGGAAAAAAAAGTTGTGACATGTTGCAAACGCGCTCCAGTGCAATTTGATCGATTTCGAGCGGTTTTTCGAATTTTTGAATAATAAAAATGATTTTTTTAAACGAATACAATTTTTAGAAAATATTTATGGTCTAAAAAGTTGAAATTTATTTAAAAAAAAGGATTATTGATTGATGACCTAATTTTTAGGAGCAAATTCCGGGAATTTTGAATAAAAAAATATTTCAACATTTTTAAACTGAAAATTTGAATGAAAATAATAATAAAATTCAAGATTTTAATTTGAAAATAAACAACAAATTGTCATTCCTTAAAATATTCGAAAAAAAGGAACGTTTAGAATTTTATTCAAAAAATATAACTATTTTGAAATTGTTTTAAATAAAATGGCATAGAAAACCAAACGGGGACTAGAAATCCAAGGTCGGCCATTGTTTAATTAAAAAATTCGAATTCCCGCCAAATTTTAATGTTTTTTCTTTTCCAGAGCTCCCAACTCCTGTTGTAACCCGCTTCGATGAGCTGAATATCTGTGTGACTGTTCTTTTTGGATTTTGCGGAAGTTTCAGCAACAAAGTGAGGGGGATTTTTTTGCCATAATAATCTTTCCCAAAAATCTTTTCCATCGTTCAGGTCTACATTTATTCATGCGTCTCCGAATACACAATCGTCAATGGTGAAGAGGAAGAGGACGGAAAAAGTGACAAAGCGCTGAACCATCGGGCTCTTTTACATTTCCCAAAGGTATTTATTATAGTCTTCCATTTAGTTTCTTTTATTCCAGTTCTGGTTTTTAGTTTGGGAATTGTGCACCGGTTGCATATTTCTGTGCCGTGCAATTGCCGAAAAGCCCCGCCCACTTTAGCGCACGTTTTTAAAAGGCGTTAACTTTGCTCCAAGTGCTCCAAAAATTATGAAAAATATCCCAAAATGTTCAGAAAACTCTAAGTTTTTTAAAAACACCAAATTTTCCGAAATTTATTATTAGAAAGTGGTTGAAAACACGACTTGAAATACATTTCCTCGAAATTTGTATTTTTAGCCGTTTTTACAGTATTTTGAAACTGAAATTTAGAATTTTCGGGTTTTGAGCTTCGAAACGTTATATAATCCTAAACTTTGAATAATTTTTAGAAATTGAAACGGAGAATTTTTGAAATTTTGTACAGTTTTCTTAAAATTGCTATTTCCCATGAATAACGTTGCTCCAAATGCTCCAAAATTTATGAAAAGTATACCAAAATTCTTAGAACATTCTAAAGTGTCGAAAAATAGAAAAAATATCGAAAATACAATTTTTTTTGAGAAAATGCTGGATCATTTTAAAATTCTAGGTTTCATCCAGTTTTCCAGAAACAAAATTTGGCACATTTGGTGTTTTTAGAAAGATTAGAATATTCCGAACATTTTGGTACCTTTTTCAAAAATTTTAGAGAATTTTTAGCGACTTTATAACCTGTTGAAAAGTGTTCTAAATTTTTTTTCTCGGTGGGTGGAGCTTTTTGGCAATTGTGCGGCACGGAGATGTGCAAAAGTCGCGCATTTTTAAAACCATAAATACAATTCTTAGAATATCATCAAAATTTCAAAGAAAAACGGATTTTTTGCAAAACAAAACACTTTTTAACTATCAAAAGACAAAAAATACTCATTTACTACAAACAACTGATATTTCATATGTTTTTGGACCAATATTTATATTGTTTTTGATATTTTTAAAAAAGTTTAGAATTTTCCGAACATTTTGGTACATTTTTCACAATTTTTGGAGCATTTGGAGCAAAGTTATAGCTTTTTGAAAATGTGAGCTGACACTGACTGGGCGGGGCATCTTCTTAGCCAATTTTTCTGAGCTTTTTTGGAAAACTTTATCATATTTAGTGTTTTTAGATAGGTTAGAATTTTCTGAACATTTTTGTATATTTTTCAAAAAATGTGGAGCATTTGGAGCAAAGTTATAGCTTTTTTAAAAATATTGGCTCAAATTGAGTGAGAGGGGCATGTTTTTAGCCAACTTTTCAGAGATTTTAAGGAAAACTTCGGCATATTTAGTGTTTTTAAATAGATTAGCATTTTTTGAACATTTTTGTATATTTTTCAAAAAATTTGGAGCATTTGGAGCAAAGTTATAGCCTTTTGAAAATGAGGGTGAAAGTGGGCGGAGCTAATCTGCGAAATTTTGAAAAAACGTCCCAAATATTCCAGGAAATCCACAAATCCGCCGGCCAAGAATGCTACGACTGCGACGAGGGCTACTCAATGCGTTACCTCCTCTCCGGACTTCAAAAAGTCCAAGGAGACGGCAAATTCCTGTGCAATGTCGAATTACGAAACATCAATAATGTCGAAAAAGTGATCTCAAAACAAGATGTGTTGGTCGGGCCGGTTCTTTTGACAAAAATGAGAGAAGCCAATGGCCCATTAAAATATAGTTATTGAAAAAATTCTGAAAAATGCCATAAAATTCAAAAAATGCGGGTAAAAAATTGCTGTTGAACTATTTATTTTACAATGAAACAAACATCAAATAAAAGAGAATCATTCATAAAAATAAAGTGCGGATTTGAGATTTTTCCTTCGTTTTTTTTAAACCTTTCTAGGCCGCCATACCATTTGACTGGGATCATTTAATTTCGAAGCTCATCAATTACAGCAAAGAAAATTGCAGAATTCAAAAAAATCAATCAATAATCAATAAATAGCACACGAATGTATCCAGTCAAAGTGCCGGAAACAATACAAAATGAAACACTTTTAAAGATAGAGAGGTAGACTAAATTTGTTTTTTTTTGTTTCGGATATTTTGACCTTTTTGTTTTATGATAATAATAATAAAATAGTATAGAATCGTTAAAACTTGAATTTGATTGATTGCACTTTTACAGACAAAAAGAAATAGAATAGAATAGATAAAATACAAAAAAAGAGAAGAAGAGAAGTAATATGAAACAAACTACCGGCATTTCCCGAAGAAAAATCAATAATTATGAATAGAGCTGCTTTTTGTTGTGAAGAATATAAGAAACACGCAAAAAATTTCTATCGGAAAACAAAAAAAAACAACCCAAGTGTTCTTTTTTCTAAAAAAAATATTCAAAACTCCTTCCTTTCTCAATTTCCCCACCAATAAAGCTATGATTATGATTAAATATCGATTGATTTTTTCTTTAAAAAAATGAAAAGAAAGGAAAATTGAAAATCGGAAGGTAATAAAGTGAGATGACCAGGTTGAAAATAATAAAAACACCGCCAAAAATGACAAAAAAATTATTTTTTACGACTATATTGCATGGAAGAGCTCCCTTTTTCGGATTTTGGGACGGGGACGGGGTCGGGTTTTCTTTGAGGTAAACAATTATAACACAAACACAATGCGATAAAGGTATGAATCTATTTCTTTGGACAAAAAAAATCACTATAAGGTATGAGACGAAATTCGGATGGAGTCTGGACGTTTTGTGGGGGGTTTTCATCGGCACAGCCAACTTGCAAAAAATACGGTGTTTTATGGATTATGGACAAAATGTTTTTGTGTGGAGTTTTTTTGGGGGGCTTTTGTTGTTGTTGTTTTCGTTGAGAAGGAAGGACCATCCCTTTTCAAAAAATGCCTTTCTGTTTTTTTTTCTGGGGTCGTTTAATGTTGCATGATGTTCTGCCCAAGTGGCATCTCAATTGTCGAACGAACGTGTGTTTTGTAGGCGTTTGAGAGACCCGCTTGCCAGAAGAGTATAACTTGACGATCCTGAAAATCCAAAAATTATACAAATCCATAGAATTTGTAAAAAGTTATGGTAATTTGAAATTTTTGAAAAAAAAGAGGTTTTTTTTGAATTTATTATAACTTTTTTCAAATTTATCAATTTTGATAACTTTTTATATATTTTTAAAGCCCAGAATCTGAAAATTCAAGATTTCAGCTTCAAAATGCACCAAAAAGCTCACAAAACCATAAAAAATTTCAAAAAGTTATGGACATTTGAAAATTTTGAAAAAAAAAACCAGGATTTTCAATTGACCTTAACTTTTCTTCAAATTTAAAAGGTTTAAGGATTTTTACATGATTTCTAAGCTGAAAATCTGAAAATGTAAGATTTCAGCTTCAACATGGACCAAAAATTATAAAAATCCATAGAATTTTGAAAAAGTTATGGTAATTCGAAAATTTTGAAAAAAAAAAACAATACAATTTTCCAATTGATCATAACTTTTCTGAAAATTCATCAGTTTTTATATATTTTTAAAGCCTAGAATCTGAAAATTCAAGATTTCAGCTTCAAAACGCACAAACTATCACAAAAATACATGAAAGTTTCAAAAAGTTATGGTCATTTGAAAATTTTTGAAAAAAAAACCAAAAATTTTCAATTTATCATAACTTTTCCTAAAATTTATGAAATTTCATAATTTTCATATTTTCTGGAAGCCCAGAATCTGAAATTTCAAGGTTTTCGCTTCAATAATCAAAAACCTTCCGAATTTCAAAAACCATCCGAAATTAAAAAAAAAATCTAATCAAAATTTCAATTTTCGCTAATTTTCGATTTTCTAAACTTGATGAATAAAATAAAAGGGTATACTGTCTTTAAATTGAATTTTCAAAAAAATTCTAAATTTTTCCTAGATTGCTCTCTCTAATTACCTCATCAAAAATCCCCTTAATCACTTGAAAAACATCATTCGATCCATTCTTCGACGGCTCCTGCATCTGACTTCTCATCTGATAGCAAATCTTCGCCTTACTCATCCAAAACTCCCTCGTCGTTCTCAACGTCGTCTCGAGCACCGTATCATTCACATCCGGATCCAGCAACAACTCCTTATATCTTCTCACAATCTGCGGCTGCGGGGTAGAATCCTCCTTTTCCGGACGTCTTCTCACTTGAATCATACAATCCGTCAGCGACGCGTTCTCATCCCCATATTGTCCGATTCCACGATTCGTGATCTTCAGAATCATCACATCCGACACTTCCAACGGCACGTCCATGTTGATCGGTCCCCCAATCAAATTGAATCGAGTGCTGTAAAAAAGGATCATTCCCGAGATACCAGACAATGCCTTGTTCTTGTGTCTTCTCTATTT
This sequence comes from Caenorhabditis virilis, assembly GCA_964036255.1. Classification (NCBI taxonomy): domain Eukaryota; kingdom Metazoa; phylum Nematoda; class Chromadorea; order Rhabditida; family Rhabditidae; genus Caenorhabditis; species Caenorhabditis virilis. Next base: position 2,243,268 of record OZ038416.1, on the reverse strand, counting down.
GTCCCCCCATCCCAGACAACTCTTATTCAAACAATGACTTGTTCACAGACACTCCCCTCCCTTTTGCTCTTGAGCTCCCCCCCCCCCTTTAAGCCTGATCAAAAAACCAAAAGATCTACCTGTATTCCGGCATATATTGCTCTTTATAAGTCGCCAATTTCAAGCAACCAATCGGCAACAAATTCGACAACGCCAACAAGAATTGCCTGCATATCGAACGCTCTTTCGCCTCGACGACTATCTGCAAAAATTCGAAATTACATCATTTCTTTGAAAAAAAAATAATGAAGCTTTAAGCCCCCTTTTTTTGCTGCAAAATGTGCAGCAGAGAGACCTCCGCTGCAGCATTTTTTTCCCTCAACAACGAATATCTAATGACCTCCAATTTTAAAATGGATGCTATAAATTTTCGACGAATTTTTTCTTTCTCTTCTTAAGGCGTTTACAACCATTTGAATGGTGTGTTTAAAGAGAAGAGAAGATTACTGTATTCCCCCTCCCTCTATTCCTGTTACAACCCCCCTGCCCCTGGCGTCTGAAATTTTCAGAATCTGTATCCCCCCCCCCCCCCCCCCCACCCCTCATGGACCCCTCAAGGACCTCAGAAAACAAAACAAAACCTCTACTAACTAAAAACAAGCAAAAAAAACCAATAAATCTTCGACAATGCATCTGTTTGTGGCTCGATTTCAACCCCCCCCTTTCCTTTAAGAAACCGCAAAAACACGAAGAAGAAGCCGAAGAAAAAGATTAATGTCCTCTCTCATGCTTTTCACTTATCAGCACCATTCATCAGTTCATGCTTCTTCTGTGGAAGAGCCGGGGGAGGGCTCTTTTTTTTGGAGAATGTTACAAATTTTTAGAAAAAAATGCATAAGTATGTGATCTTGAATTTAAAGATCTTAAAAAACGCGGAAGAAGCGTGAAAAAACGGCTTAAATATATGATCTTGGATTTAAAAATCTTAAAAAGTACCCAAAATATCAAATTTCTGGTAAAAATTGATGAAAATATCGAGAAAACTTCAAAAAATGTCAAAAATATCGAAAAAAAAAGCTATTTTTCGACATTTTATCCACTAAATGTTGGCAAAAAACATCTAACCAATTTTTTGCATTGGAATATTCGTTATTATTTTTTAAAAAGAATTTTACCAACAGTTATTGATTTTTTTCAATTTTTCAGCGATTTTCAGCCATAATTTCATGTTATAAACTTAAATATTGGAAAATTATACTTGTAGCTAAAAAATCAAATATTTCCACCGCATTGGCACATTTTCAGCAATTAGTAGCTTAAAGGGACCCTCCAGATGGCTCAGAAATTAATTTGCGGCTACTTTTGCTGAAAAAAAACACCTTGAAGGTGGAAAAAACGCATATGATAGAGCTAGTCCGCTGAAATTTGGATTTCTAGGTCATTTGCTGTTTTCTGGATTCCTATGGATAGCAAAAAAAAACGCATTTTTATTGGAAAAACTATAAAACAATGGAAAAAAACCTAATATAGACATTTTTGGTTTTCTAGGCCATGAAGATGTTTGGTTTTCTAGGCCGTGTAGAGGAAAAACCCTGAATATGGCCTAGAAATCCAAATTTCTTCTTTCAGCGGACTAATTCTCTCACATGCGATTTTTTTGCTATAAAAATTGTCCGCAACTCATTTCTGAGCAATCTTGGTCTAAAGAGACCCCTTTAAGCTATAATTTGCTGAAAATGCTCAAATATTTGATTTTCTAGACCTAAAAGTGTACTTTTCCCACTAATTTCAGTTTTTTTAAAAATTTCTAATGCTTTAATTTTTTTATAACAGTTTATAACATAAAACTATGACGAAAATATTGGAATATGCATATATTCAGCATTTTGATTCAAAAAATCGATATAAACCGCTTTTTTATACCTTATAAGCAATATTTCAATGCTAAAAATTGATTAGATGTTTTAAATATACTTTTTCGCAAAAATTGCATACTTTAGTGTCGAAAAACCATCCGAAAACCGTTGGAAAACGACAAGAGAAGCTAATTTCCACATTTTCCAACCAGGACCCCCTAGTTCCTCATTTGGTGGATAATATTAAACCTTCCATTGCGGAAACATGCCCCCCTTTGCTGTCATTGTATCAATATACTCTCATGTGTCACTACGCAGACGGGTGGGGGGGCATAAGTAAAAGTACACATGGTAATTATATTCCAATTTATTTTTCCACATTTTCCCCCACCAACAAAAAGTTATGTTGTACTTCTCTACAAATACATCCTCCCCAGCAATTTCCATTTATTTTCCGTCCCCCCAACAACGAACAAATCAAAAGAACACGAAAAATCGACTAGATCCCACGACCACCGAAATTTTTTACCGTAACCTTCTCTGGAATTCAGGAGAGGTGGGTGGGGCTACTACAGTAACCCTCTCTCACTTTTTCTTTTTGTAAATGATACGCTTATCAAATTTTGTCCGTTTATGTATAAAATTTATATTTATCAAATCAAATTAAAAATAAACGATCATCATCGCCATTGTGAGAAGAAACAGTTTCTCAAGGATAAATACCGTGACACGATGATATATATTATCTTTTGAGATAATATCATATTGTATATGATATGATGAGGGAAATTCAATTCTTAGTGAGCTGCTCGAAAAAAGTGTTGCACTTTTCTTCGAAACGAAATATAAATATAATACCCCCCTAATTGGCGGCTGTCGTCAATGGGTGTTTGAAAAACGACTACTAACCTGTCCCCCGGTGACAACATGACGAATCAGCAGCTCCAGGTCTCCCGGCTCACCACCCGATTCTAATTGATAGGCGATCCATTTCAAATTCGCTAATTGTGACATTGATACCTGGAATGAGATGAGGAAATTAGAGGTGAATGGAATTGCTAAAAATTTTGAAAAAATGGATGTTTTTTTTGGTATTTCGAAGTTTTTTTTAAAAGAAAATTATCTATGTTTCCAATTATTTAAATTTCTTGATTTTCTGGAATTTAAAATAAGTGGTATATTGCCTTTAAGGATCCGAAAACGGTGTAATAACAACAGGAAGATAGAACTTCGAATTTTCGTCGAGTTTTCGAAAAATTTAAGGGCCAAGCTTTTGACATTCAAATAAAAGCTTGATTTTCTGGGAGATACCATAAGTGGTACATTGCCTTTAAGGATCCGAAATCGGTGGAATATCAACAGGAAGATCGAACTATCGTGATCCTGAGGTTGCAACCGACTCGGTGTGAGGGTGGATTAAGCGAAAATGAGCTCGGATTAAGCGCAAATGCTCAAATTAAGAGTCATCTGATAACAACGATAAAAAACAACTAAAAACTGGTTTTTTTTCAAGAAAACCCTACATCTTGTTAAATAAAATGGTATACTGCCTTTAAGCGTTCAAAAAATGGCTTTAAAAATTCGAAAATGGTCAAAAATCGTTAGGTAGACCCTGACGCTTCAAGCGACTCGTTTTAAGAGCGGATCAAGCGTGAGCGCCTTAAACTAAGCGCGAATTATGCGTATACCTCCAAATCTTCCATATAATCCTAGAAAACATCACTCAACCCTAAAGTACACCCCCTTTTCAGGACATATTCCCCAAAATTTATCCCATTTAATCCCCTCCTAGCAAAAAAAAACCATCGAAAAGCTGCTCTGCCTGTTTTAACTGCAAAAACGTGCAAATAACAACCTTTCCTGCGCCGCCGCCGCCGTTCGTTCGTTCAACTGACTCACAGTATCATCATCAATTCACTACAAGACAACAGAAAAAAAGCCCTCCACCTCTACCACCACCAGATCTCTCTGTTTGTTTTTTGATATTTTTGCCTCCCCCTCCAAAAATACAACGTTTTTCCCCTTCAAACACTTCATAACTGTGTATTTGTGTGGGGTGTTCCCCCACCGAAGCACAATGTAGCCAGGAAAAAGCATACATAGGATGATGAAATATTCAATAATGATTTCGAAATTATTCAAAATAGAGAAAACCAAAAGCAACCACCTTAATTTCAGTGATATTATATTCCGCGCCATCCTCCTCCGTCACCAATCCCTCCGCCATCACGCCAATCTCACATCCCGTCATTCCGCAGTGCACAAAATGCGCCTTCCAGACATTCTCCTGTGATCTCATCGCCATTCTAACCAAATACAATCTTCCACCATTATTATGATTATTATTATTATTCGACACCAATCCACCACTCTTCTTCGCCGCCGCCACCTTCAAATGCTGCTGGTGTTTTTGTTTCTGCGGTGGCTCTTCGGTGAATCGTCCCATTTTTGCTTTTTTTTCTTTCAAGGGGAAAAAACTAGCGAATATTGTTGAAAATTAAGACGAATTGAATAACTGTCGAGAAATTGTGCCTAACAAGCGTGTTGCATGTGTGATGATGTTCGAAACAATATGAAAAAAATGACCGCACTCGGCCACAGCAGCCCTCCTCCTCTTCTTTTTCGCTTTTTGAGAGAGAGAGAGCGAAGGGGCGCCTAATCGTCTGTTCGTCCGTCGTGTCTGTGTGTCTGCGTCTCGAACACTCTAAATGTTCCGCCTCCCACCCCTATTTTTTCTCCGTTGTTGTTTTTTTTTCCCTTTCTTCCAGTTGATTTCAAATGAAGAGTTCTTCTTCGTTTTCCGGGGGAACAAAAAACCGGGGGGAAGGAAAAAAATACAGGCGAGAAAGTAAGAAAAATATCGATTTTTCTTCAATTTTAAAAATCGGTTTCTAGAAATGAGCTTCTTCTTCTTCTTCTTATCAGTTGATTAGGTATGTATCATGCAAATTTCGAAATAGTCTTGATGTGCTTAGAGGGGGATGAAATTAAGGGTTGTTACAAGAGGAGGGGGTCAGAATTTGCTTTGAAAATTTGAAATTTTCAGATTTTCAGCAAATACCTTCATAGAAATAAAAGGATTGCGAAAAATGAGCAATTTTCATTGAAATTTTTTAAAGGAGGACTTTACGTACCTAATGACTGCAACTGGGATGAAAATATACCTCATACCCATTCTAAATCTGTTCTTAAAATTTTCTAGAACCTCTTAGAAGTCGAGAAAACTCGCTTCGAAACAATGGCCTAGAAAAAGTAAAGAAAACTAGTCCGCGGGTGTTTCTTAGGTGAAAATTTCAGAAAAATGTAAAATGTGAACTAATTTAAGTATTTCCCATAAATATCTAACAAAACATGCAACATGTCCATCGGAAAAAGTTCGGCCAGGTGGAAGCTTTTTCTAGGCCATTGTTTTCAAAGCTCGTTTTCTCGACCTCCAGGTGGTTTTCGAAAATTCTAAAAACAGACTTGGAATGAGAATGAAGTCGATATTCATTTAAGGTACATTTATTTTGGCAATTCTATAATAATTCAGTAGACAATTTTTTTGTGATATATACAACATTTTCAGATTTTGAGCTCTACCAAATGAGCTACCTCTCATCAAAATTAGTAGAATAAACCCTTAATTATACACTAATTACTTAAATTAGATAATAATTAAGTGATAACCGAATTAAATCACTTGAATAACAGAACACTACCAATTTTTTAAATAACACTTTTGATAAAAATTAAAAAAAAAAGTGGAAAACGGTAATTATGCACTAATTCGGCACCTCCATGGAAAAATGCACAATTGTGTACTAATTAGGCATTATTAGGCGCTCCCCAATAATGTGCTAATTAACTACCATTAAATTACTTAAACTCTTAACAAATCAATGTTTCCTAGTGAATTAACGATAATACTGAAATTTTGAAACAGCAATTTTTTTTTTGAAATTTCCAGAAACTTTTCCAATTCAAAGTTTATAAAATTAATTTCAATCCATTTTCCCAAAATTTTTCTAAAAAAATCCCAACTAACCGCATGTTGATTCGGATGATGCAGCTCCAGCTCCACTATCGTCGACTCGTCCATCTCCATCAATACCTGCAAAATATTTCGAGTTTTTCCTTTTTTTCTTCTGCTTTTTTCAAATTTACGTGGCAAACCGAAAAATATAAACATTTTCTAATCTTTCCCAAATCTTCTATCCCCGAAAATATCCAAACTCTCTGTTGAATCCCAGTATCCCCCCTAGGGAGCCCCCCCCCCCCCTTCCCTGGAAAAATCATGATGATGACTTCTAGTCCCTTTTTCGCTTGTGTGATGCTTGCCAGAGAGTTTTGAAATGATACGATGTGGAATTTTTCGAGCAAAAGAAGAGCACAAGCAAAAGCTTTACTCCTCATCATTATGTGAGTTCGAGTGTGTGCTTCTTCTCATTTTCGATTCCCTCACTAAATTATTCTAATTAGGCATGGTTACCCCCCTGCCTGCAACAAAATGAGCCCCCCCCCCTTTTTTTCTCCTTCTACAATATTAATTAGTCCATAAGCAGCGTATACAATAATGAATCAAAAAACTGGTTCCCCTACCACGATGGAAACCGATACGAGAAGAGAAGACATCTGTCAGGTCCCCTCCATCCAACCCTTCAATGAGAACCCCCCATGTCTCAAAAATCGACTTTTCGAGATTAATTTGACACACGAAAAACGAAAAACGGGACGGGACAAAACCGAAAAAGAGCATTTGATGTAATTTCACAAAATATTCTCAAAGAGTTCTTCTGTTCTTCACGCCGCAAAAGGACGTTGAATTATGTGTGCTGTGTGCTGTCTGATGTTGAATAAGAAAAAGAAGAAGAGGAGACAAAAACATAATTAGATTCTATATTCAAATTTTGTTATAAATATCTTGTTCTTTGTGAGCAACAAAAAAGAGCAAGAATGAATTTTAAGAGTACAAAAAACTTTAATTGGTCCAAAATTTGGATAAAACTATTCCATTTTAAAGAAGGCCATTATAGAGAATATAAATGAAGTTAAATCGCATTTGAAAATGTTTGAAAAAAATCAATTTTCTTCAAATTTATGAAATTTCATGTTTTGTAAGCCCAGAATCTGAAAATTCAAGATTTTCGCTTCAAAATGCACCAAAAAATATATAGAAATTTTAGGAAGTTATGGTCATTTGAAAATTTTGAAAAAAGAATCAAAAATTTTAAATTCATCATAACTTTTCTTAAATTTAAAGACATTTCATAATTTTTATACATTTTTAAAGCACAGAATCTGAAAATGCAAGATTTTCGCTTCTGAACGGACTAAAAATCACAAAAACCAATGAAAATTTCAAAAAGTTATGATCATTCGAAAATTTTGAAAAAAAAAACGAATATTTTTCAATTGATCATAACTTTTCTTAAAATTTATGAAATTTCATAATTTTATATGTTTAGGAAGCACAGAATCTGAAAATTCAAGATTTTCGCTTTAAAATGCACCAAAAATATAAAAATCTATAGAACTTTTAAAAAGTTATGGTCATTTGAAAATTTTGAAAAAAAGAATCAAAAATTTTAAATTCATCATAACTTTTCTTAAAATTTATGAAATTTCATTGACATCCTCAGACGCCTGTTAAATTCTTCTAAATCTTTCAGAATTTTGCCTTAAAACCTATATTTTGAAAAGGACTTTTTCTTCTAAACACAATTACCCTCTCCTTTCCCATCTGGCTCCAATAATACCCTTTTTAGCCCCCCCCCCCCAAATTCCCGTTCTCTGATCAGTGACCCCCAATTTTCTTGGAAATTCGATGCTCTCCGCTCCGTTTCTCAACAGATTGACTCGTCTAAACCAAAATGGTTATGTATATTTATATATATCTATATACTTATTTATTTGTTCTGTCCCGACGCCGCCGGCCGGGCGGGCGAGCGGGCGCGCCTAAGCGACACCGAAACCAACCATCCTTTTTCTAAACGCGAGGGCTTCGATTCTAGACGCTTCTTTACAAATTTGTCTCCCCTTCCTTCCCTTCCATCCGATCAAAGAATTAAAAAGGAAAAAAAAAACACCGACTACGAAGAACTATTCCCAAACAAACAAACAAACATCCACCCCTGGGTTTTTTTTCGTTTCGCGAAAATGAAAATGTTGCGCCTTTATGGTGCTGTTTCCTTGTTTGTGTCGCGGGCGGAGAACAATAAAAAACAGCCGAACCTACTTTCCAATTCATTTCCCCCCTACCCTAAAGGATTCGGATTCATTCCCCCAAAAGGATCAGCCACAACAACAACTACTAATTATTCCCCTCCTCGTTTTTGTGGGGTTGTTTCAATGTTGTCATTTCCCCCACCCCCTGTCTTTAAGGCTCCAGGGATTGAAATCCAAAAATGATTTATATTTGAATATAAAAAAAAGTGATATAAATTCAATTTCCGGGGCCCTCTCCTCTCCTAGATTCCAATCGCTTCATTTTTGCGGCTTGTGCTCGCTTTCAACCCTTTCAACCCCCCCCCCCCCCCTCCATAAAACCAAAATAACTGACAACTTCCGCTCTTACTCTCAAAGGGTCTCGTTTGCCGCCAGCTCCCCTCCCACCACCCCCCAACAATATAATAACAATACCAATAAATAATAATAATTGTGACAAAGTGGTGCCCTTTTTCTTCTTTTTAAAAACCTCACAGCGGAAGAAGAAGAAGAAGAAGAAGGGCCGGGCCGCCGCTCTCCGACAACTCAGGGGCAAAACAGACAAAGCCAATTAGTTAAAAATACGAAATACTACGTCTGACGAGCAGAAGAATGAGGGTTTTTAGTATTCGCCTTTGCACACGTTTCAAATTCAAGCGACTCGAAAATCGGATTAAAAATTAGATGGACATGGGGGGGGGGGGGGAGGGGGATGTCAAGGAGACATAAACAACAACAATGGTTTAGACACGGCTTTGACAATATAACAATATATGAAAATTATTGATTTTTTAAAAGGGACAAGGACCTTTGTGCCTTTAAACAAAAGAATTCTAAATTCGTGTCACTAGAATTCTTAATTTTAAAGACAGGGTGTCACTTATTTTTTTTCGTTAATTTTTTTTAAAACAAAAGAATGCCTGCAAGCCTTTAAAAATGTATGAACCGAGTTATTTTTGTTGAATTTAAAGGCACACGCTATTTTGTTGGAGGTACTGTAGTTATTTAAAAAGACCCCCTACCCCAATTTTCAAAAGCATTAAAAAATACTCACCATCATATCCTGAGACGGTTTACCCTCCATGACTTGATCACGACAAGTGAGAGTCGGTGATCGCAGGGTCCACATCATCCGTCTGCAAAAAAATTCAAATTAAAAACAATTTCTTTAATTTTTTTTTTGATAATTTAAAAAGTCACCCAGAAAATTTGCCAATGAACATTAGAATAACCGTTTTAAAAAAATAGTGAGAAAAATGTTTCAAATGATAAAAATGGTTTAAAAAAAGATTTTCTAGAAAACTCGAGAAACAACAAATTGCATCATTTCCTAGTAAAACAATATTTGGTCAGAGATTTTCCGATTTTCTTCGAATAAATAAATGGACAATAAATTTGCAAGCAAGCCCGGGTGAAGGTTATCTTTTATAAATATACAGACACCAACGTTCCACCCATAATTGCGACCACCCGCCTTTAAAAAAAGCCCCAGCAGGTCCTTTTCTAGATATATACTACCGTAATACAATATTTTTTCGCGTATAAATATATATATATATATTTGCTGGTGAGAGTGAAGACCCCCCCCCCCCTTTAAAAATGCTGTGGGGCGCGCGCGCCACCGCCTTCCTTCTATTCAACCAATCATTCGACAATTACAAATACGGAAGGTAGAATTCAGCCTTTCGCTTACAAATAAATCGATTTTTAAAGAAACTGTTCTAGAAAATTGAAAAAAATTAATTTTTAAAGGTGCTGTCCCAGAAATTATTTGTAAAATTAATTTTTAAAGAAACTGGCTCAGAAAATTCTGAAAAAATTATTTTTTAAAGGAACCGTCCCAGAAAATTTGAAAACCTCATTTTTAAAGGAACTGTCCCAGGAATTATTGGAAAAATTAATTTTTAAAAGAAATGGCTCAGAAAATTCAAAAAAATTAATCTTTAAAGGCATTATCCCACAAATTTTAGAACCTAGTCTTTAAAGGAATTGACCTACAAATTCTAAAAAACAAATTTTAAAGGAACTATCCCCGAAAAAATTCGATCAAAATTCCACCACTCTCAACTAGTTCGGAACCTTTTCTTTTCTCTCAAAAGACACGACGGGAAAAACCGACGACGAAAAAACCCAGAGAGTACCAGTCATAAACCCAAATGTCAAAAGAGAACACCCCTCCCGGAAAAATGAAATAAAGGCAAAACGACGAAACGACAAAGGCACCGAACGAGAAGGGGGGCAAAAACCTAAGAAGAAAAAAAAACACCAAAAGACATATAACTTTTTGCGAGTAGTGTCGCAGTGTGTAAAACACTTTTCGACGATGACGACGACGACGACGACGACGGTAAGAAGAAGAAGATGACGGAAAGAAGGCAGGAAGGATGAAAACGAAGGCAAAACAACCAAATTATTATTAACTTTTCACATATTGTTATTGGTCGCGGCCCGGGGCCAGAGGGTGGAAATGTGAACGCGTTTTTTCTCTCTCTCTCAAAATCTGCCATTTGGAAAAAGGGAATCAAAACTTCAAAACACGCCATTTTATGATGCGACACACTGAAATAAGAGGAACGCAAAAAAAAAACGCAGGGCGGGTTTTATGTAAACTCTTAAAATTCAGCGTTAACTAAGCGCGTCGAGCTAAGAAGTGTGTTTCAGAAATTTTTAAAATTTTAATTTTAATAATTTAAAAAAATTAAAAATGAAGCCGCTAAAATTTCGATTTCTATGTCAAAAAAAAGGCATGGCCTAGAAAACCTTTAAAAAATTTCGGCGGACTAGCTTTCTTCGGAATTTTTCGATTAAAAATATATTCTCAACTAAAAATTAATTAAGAACAGAAATTGTTCAATAATTATTAGTAATTGGCGCTTAATTTAAACTTCCGCGCTCAATATCCGCTCAAATTCAATAGTATCTTACATGCGCGCTTAGTTCACGCTTAAAATTAAGCTTTAACATTGATCCGCGCTTAATTCACGCTTAAAGTAAAGCTGTCCGCGCTTAACATCCGCTTTAATTCTATAACCTTACAAACTCGCTTAATTCACGCCTAAAATTAAGCTTTAACATTGATCCGCGCTTAATTCACGCTTAAAATTAATGCGTCAACTAAAATCTGTATTTCTTCTTTTGCAAACCCCCTATTTTCAAACCTCATTTCCGCCGGAAACTCCCCCCCCCCCCCCCTTTTCATAATTACTTTTACTGCTTTCTGCACTATATACCTACAACAACACATCAATTCTCACCCCCTTATTCTCCATTTCCGCAATAATAATCATAATAAGTTTATATAATTGGAAAAATCGAAGCTTCTCTGACCCCCCCCCCTTTTTTTGGGGACCACCCAAGTTCAATTGATCATCATCACCCAGCATCATCACCTACCGTAGTTTCGACAAGTAAACAAAACAAGTAATTTGATATATGTCTTTCTTGTACCTCTTCATTTTTCTGTTCACCAGGGGAAAAAAATGGGATGATGACCCGAACTACAACAAAAAACCTAAAAACTTGTAGGAAAAATGCAATTCTAAACCAAAGAAGAAAAAATGAGAAAACGGATCAATAAGAGCTCTCCCTCTCTTCCGCATATGATAATTAGGAGTAATTGCTAATTCGTCCCTCCTCCCTCCATTCACTTTTGATGCGACATGCTTCCCTGATGCCTCATCTGTTTTCATGTGAGAAAACGCGTAAGAGGGTGACAATTCGCAGCGGGAGAGAGCCACCCTCTATTATTCTCTTTGTATAAATAAATCAATAATTGTTCAAGACTAAAAGATCACGTCAAGTTGCTAGGTAATAGAAATTTTCGGAAACTAAGCGCTTAAAACACACAAAAATGTTTGCAACAAGTCTCGAATATTAGCAAAAAAAAGCGATGAAAAAGGAGAAGAAGCAGAAGAAGAAGCAACATCCCTAGCAGCCGCAACAGCAGAAGCAACAGCAACTCAACAAAAGTACGGAATTAGAGACACACACACACATACACTCGAAACGCTCACACACACATGTATATACATAAATCTACGAAGATGCGTCGTAGCCGAAGCCGTCGTCGTCGTCGCCACTCATCGACCATGAACCGATGCGTGAAGATGTTCATTAACGATATGCGCACGCGATGGTGCGACATCTACTACGGTAGTTACTGAGGTTTTAATATGAAGACAACAGGAGGCAGGAGGAGGCGGGGCGCGGAACGGAAATTCCACAATTGACAACGGGATAAAATCCAAAATATGAAAAAATAAGAAGTGGTCCCAGAAAATTAGCTTCATGAGAAAAACCTTATAAAGCATCCCAAAAAGGTCAAATAGGGGTTTAATTAAAGCCCGCTTAAATGAACTGAACAACTGTCTTTAAAGCTTATATCTATGGTTCATACAAGATTTTTAACCAGAAACCGTTAAAGGGGGTGTACCACCAAAAATAAGTCCCACCGATGTTTTTACAAAAACCGTAATAATTTTTTTCTTTGAAAATTCCAAAAATACCTCCTATTAGAAAAATAGTACGCTTCAGTAATAGTTATCATAAATTAAAACCAATTTTCAGAAAATTCAAGATTTTTCGAATATTTCGGGCATTTTACGGACGGCCAAAAATAATGAAATATTCGAAATTTTAATTATTTTTTGAAAATTTAATTTAAAATTTACAAAATTAATTGAATTTACTATTTTTTTAATAACTTCTACTTCTATTCGAAATAACTTCTAATAAGAAGTCATTTCGAAATTCCAGAGTAAACATTCAGCTAAATAAGAAAACAGAAATCACCGAAAAAATTCGAAAAAACTGAAAAATCTTGGAAAAAACGCCAAAAATGGGCAATTTTCTGAATAAATCATAATTTCGAAAAGTTTCGAAATATTAGAAATTTATTTATTTTTATAAAAAGCTAAATAAGGAACCAGAAATTATAAAAAAATTTGAAAAATCCGAAAAAATTCAAAAATGGCCAATTTTCTGAAAAATCATAATTTCGAAAAGTTTCGAAATTTATTTCTTTTAAAAAAAAAATTTTAAAAATTCAAAAATGGCCAATTTTCCGAAATATAACTTCGAAAAATCCTTATTTGTCATTAAAAGCTAAATAAGGTACCAAAAATCATTGAAAAACTTGAAAAATATAAGTTTTTCGAAATTTTCCGAAAAAATCCAATTTTCCAATTTATAAAAAATTCTAGCCAAACTCTTAGAGTGATCAATTCCTCCAGACAGCTTATAGCGCCCAATTATAACTTTCAGCTGTCCAAAAATCTAATCAAAAAAATGCATTTAGTACCTTTTTTAGTATAGAAAATTGGAAAATTGTCCCTAATTTGAGCAACTTATTACTTTTTTTCCCAGTTTAGTCACCCTTTTTTTCTTCGGGCTCCAAAATTCTTTTAAAAAACATTTATCTGCTGCAAAAAACCAAGCTAAAAAACAAATTTTTAAAAAATCGAACTAAAAAAGCGAAAACTGAGGTGAAAAGAGACCTCCCTCTCTCTCTCTCCCTCTCTATCTCCCTCACCGGATTGCGTCGTCAATTTCTAGTGGAGAATAAAACGAGAGCGGGTTGGAGGAGGACGAGGACGGAGTGAGTGGAAAAAAACGGGGCGGGGCGATGCTTCCTCCCTCCCAAAGCTTCGAGGCCGATGCAGACTAGCAGACAGTACCGCCCGCTGACCACTAGTCTGGTTAGAGACGCAGAGTGGGAAGTGGATGCAAGAAATATATATATGTTTTTCCAAGGATTACATTTTTAAAACATTTCAACAAGTCCAAGCCTTCTCAATTATTCCACCAATGTTTTTGTGGTGGTCACTGATGCATACATATATACATTTACCCCCCTCTTTTTCCAACACTTTCAACAAAGGTTCCCCCTTTTTTTTCGCATTTGGAAAAACTTTTACGGCCTTTTTCGACAAATGTCTGTGTAGCAAATTCGCACCTGTCCTATACCACTTTTGCTGCCCCCTGTCCTTCTTCAGTTGAGATTTTAATGAGGGTCTATAAAAGTGGTTGCTGTTGGTGTACAATATCTAGAATATATACATCCATCGAGCAGGTGCATAGGAGAGAGTGAGTCTCATTAAAAACCTCCTTCCACACCGACTCTAGAAAGAACACTAGGCGGTCATTGATGACAACAATCAGAAATGTCGAATGTCTCTATTTCGAATGAGCTTCAAGTGATTTATGAAAGGGACTGACTTGATCCTGATATGGTTTTGCTCTTTATTGACTTTTTTCCAAAAATTTAAAAATTTTCAGAGCTTTCTTCTCAATTTCCCCTTCTATCGACTTCAAAGCGATTTTCACTTCTGATTGAGTACATCATAAAACAAAAAATGTCATTTTTGGCCCCCAAAACCCTTTTTCGTATTGTGTACTTCTCGTGGACTACTTTCGATCGAGTAGTCCACAAGAAGTACACAACACCGAAAATTCAAATTTCTCCAAAAACGACATTTTTTTTAAATGTTGCCCATTTTGTTTTTAAAAAAATCAATAAAAGGCAAAATTCGTTCGTCTCGAATTAATCCTAATTTTCGGAAAATTAAAATTATCAAAACGTATTTCAGCGCTTTAAAGGCAGGGTATCAGTTAAAATGTTTTACCGTTTTTTTTCCAATTCCTGTCCCTCTCAGAGTCCTAACCAATCAATAAAAAATGCTCTAACCCCAATTCACCATCTGTTATCTCAAACCAACACGCACGACCAACATATATAAAAGGAATATTGGAAATTCTGCCCAAATAGTTCTCGAGTGTCTCCACACACACAAAGAAGTTCAAATTGCATAACTCAATTCCATTTGCGGTACCACACCAACAATACAATTACCGGCGTGGTTGATGCCATTGATGACTAATCATTCATACATCTCCGGCTTGTTTGTTCTCTACTAATCATGCATGAATAAAACTATTCTCCCCAACTCTTAAAGGCAAGGGATTATCTATATATTTTGAGGAATACCTCCTTATAATTAATGTTGAAAAAATCTAATGGGAGTACTATGTAGTGAAAAATGAATATCTCTTAAAGACATGGTGTCACTTAATTTCGAAGCCACTTTTACTTAGAATCGATTACTAATCAATACCGAGAAAGTAAACTAGCAAAATTAGGAACATCCATCTCTGCTGAATTAATAACATTTTCCGGAAACAGAAAATAATAATTTTTGAAACGTACTTTTTTCCAATATCTCAAAATGTTAAATAAACCTCTTTTTCATTTTTAATTCTATTTTTTGTTAAGAAAAATTGAATCAACATCGCGCTCGCCTATAAAAACTTTATTATCCTAAGAAACACCAAAAATCAATAACTAACTAATATTCACGCCTTAAAAATAAGTTCCCAGCAGCTTTCCATTCATCATATATTAATTGACACCCTATCTTTAACGCCAAAAAATAAAATAAAACAAATAAAGCCTGTGATTTGTGATCACAATATAACGATTAAAAAATTTTTCACCCAGAGAGCGAGAGAGCCCAATATATTTGTTTGTTGATCAATTCTCGAGCAACAGTACGAGTGGAGCATTTCAATCATAAATCATAAATATTGGCTCGCGAAAAATATGAAATTTAATTGATTTTTAAAACACCTTTTTATAATTCAGTGTTTGATGGATCTCGAATGAATCCAAATTTTCGGGAAAATGAAAATTTTCAATTTTTAAAAAAGCACTTTAAAGGCAGGCTATCAGTTAAAATTTTCCGTGTTTTTTTTCAAATTCCAAATCTTGCACTTTGAGAGTCCAAACCATAAAAAATTCCAAGTGGCACACTATCTTTAAGGAAAAATTAATAATATTCCAAATTTTTACAATGGGACAAATTAAAGTAAGGGTGTAGGCGTTGTTGAATCGGCTCAAATTTTAATTTTACGTAAATAATAGTGGAAAAATTGCAAAAATCTAGAAAATGCGAAAAAAGTTCGATTCCGGGTGCCCTTCTAGTTTTTTTTGTAATTTTTTCCTATACTGCACAACTGCTTTGGTATCCATAGCGTGAATCTAATTCAAACCCCACAATCCTTGTTTATTAGCCCATTCTTGATATTTTAAGCTACAGTAACCCTCCCCCTGCCAAACAATTGATACAATAGAGCGCATTTCATTCTCAAACCTCCCCCCTCCTCTCTTTCCGACACGTAAAATATTGACACTGTCAATAGATCCAATTTCTTTCCTCCCCTCCCATCCCTGCGAGCACATTTTTTGGTCATTCAGACGATCTTTGAATATAATTCGATTGAAAAACACCACGAACACTTAGCTCCCTCCCAAAAACTCAGCGGCGAGATGCTTCTCTAGACAAATAATTTATGAAAAAGCAAAGGGTTAAAGTGTAAATGGGGGAAATCGATAAGAGTAGCAATATGCTAGAAAAAGAAGCGCAACGACTTTAAAAAAATATATATGTATAAAACTGCCATATGCTTTGTATAAACATTTCCTCACTCAACTTCTTCTTCCTCTTCTCCCCCCAAAAGCAGAAAATTTGCCAAAAAAATAAATCATTTTCAAAAAGACCGCCAAAGAAGGCACCCCTCTGGCTCACACCAATAACCAAAAACTATGAAACTTAATACTTTTTTCCATTAAAGCTTGTTCTAAAATTTCCAAAACTATACTCTATTTGTTTGATCTCGCCAACAAAACCATAATTCTTTCGATTGTTTGAAAAATATTTTTGAAATAATAAAACACAAAATTGACGGTTTTATTACGCATAAAACGGTCGATAAAATGTAGAACTTGTTCAAACATAATAATTTCATCTCATGGTATTTAGTGTGTCTAGGCCATCAAACGTTTTTGCTATTTTTTTTTGGGATTTTTTGCAGAAGGGGGTAAATGAACAAAAAACATATTTTTAAAGAAAATCTTTAAAGGCAGCGTTCTACTAAATAAAAATTTTGAAAAAAATTGTCCATATCACTTATTTTTCGAAATAATGGACAGAGGGTCTCAGAATTTCGATTCCGGGTGCCCTTTATTAAGAAAAACTGGTATTATTAGGTTTTATTTGCAAATTTCTAATAATTTCAAAAAAAAATCAGAAAAATCAATTATAAATATCTTAAAGGCATGGTCTCACTTAAATTCGAATCGAGCGGTTCGCAATTTTTAAATAATCGTTTTAAAATTGAAAAAAAGCGCCAATAACCAAAAAAAATCGATAATTGTCAAAAAAAAACGTTCTTAAAGACAGGGTCTCAGTAAAAATCGATTTTCGTTTATAATTTTCTTAAAGCCCTTTAAACTCTGTTTTTTTCTTTAAAGCCCTAATTTCTATGCTCTCCGGAGCAATCTTAACTCTAGAAAATCGTATTTTTCGGGATATTAGAAAAATAATTCGGGACACTGCCTTTAAGATTCTCAAAAAGTATAAAATTTTCGAGAATACCTTTAAATTCACATTGTTAGTTTCATCTCTGAAATTTTATTTTAACCACTTTGAAAATTTACAATTTAAAATTCCGATTTTTTTCAAAAATTAACACCTTGATATTTTCGAGTCTTAAAGGCAGGGTGTCACCAATTTCAAAAATACATTTTTAATTCCCAAAAAAGGAAGTTTTTGGCAAAAATAACACCTTTTTTGCCAATCAATACCTTCTCACTTTCTCCAGCCCAAATTACCACCCAAAAGATCAATAAACAAAACAAGCCAATCGATCAAAACGCGTTTTTGTTTTCCTCATCATTCTTTTTTCAAAAAAAAAATACAACGATGACACCCTCGACGAGAAAACGTTGCTCGTCAAAAAAAAAGAAGCAAAATAAGCAAGAAAAAAACGCTCAAAAGACACTCAATAACATCGTGTTTGTGTCGGTTTTTCTTTCTTTTCCCTCCGTTCCTCAACTACCTCAAAGCGCCCCCCACGGCGTCGTCGTTTTTCTTCGAGAAAACTTTTAGTGTATAAAAATGTGTATGTGTGTGTGTGTGTGTGTAGTTTTTGCTAGTGTAATGGCAAGAAATTTATCATCATCATCATCATCATCACCAGTACACAATACAAAGAGCAATTTTGTGACATAGGGCTGTGCTCTCCATTATCAGGACTCAATAGGAAAAAAATCATCTTTTTTTCTGATGTGCGCGAGGAGGGGGTCAAAATATTTATCCAGAAAACACTTTTTCCAATTTTTTACCGTCAAATCACAATTTTTATGAGATAAAAGTCCTAAATGTAATTTCTGAGCCTTAAAGACAGGGGGCAACTGGAGAGAGAGAGTGGATTTCGAGATGAAAAACGTAAAATACATACCCAAAAGGCTTACAGAGTTGAAATGATCTTTAATCGCGTCGGAATCTCTATTCGTCATTGTTGACTAGAGCGAGCTTGCAACATAGAGCTTTCTGTGGTTATGAGAGCTGCAATAAGACAGTTTAACGCTTCCTAAAAGGCCCTTCTAGAGCAAGGCCTCTCTAACGATAAGGCCCGTTCTAGAGAAAGGCCTCAAAACACCCATTTCAATGGAGCGCGTTTGTCCTGGGGCCCTGTCTTTAAAGAAATCCATATTTCTCTATTTTCGATCCAAAGACCCGAATATCTACCAAAATTTTGTCAGGCCTGACCAATTCACTTCCACCTCCTTCCAACAAGAATGAATACGTGCGGATGTGAAAGAGAGGACGAATCCCAATCCAACAATAGATCCAATTTCACAACAAAAAAGAACAGCAACCGGCCCGCCACCATATACATATAATAACATAAGTAGACGTGCACTAGTTGCCCCATCATAAAAACCCTCAAAAAGTCAAGCCTCCGATTCGGGTGTATGTGTGTGTGTGCGGCCTTCTTTTTTTTGTCAAAAGGACGTATAACGTTATTATATTTATTTATATGTGTGTGTACCGCCTGTTTGGTTCAAACTACACACAACATTTCTGTGTTTGCTGATCTTTTGTTCTTTTTCCTCCTTCGATGGGCTTTTACACTAACGAACGGAATTGAATGAAATGACGGGAACACAAAGATCCAGATTTATCAAAGATTCAATTCAAAACAACAATTCTTATTTGTTTAGGACCTCCCAAAAACTTTTTGTTTGTTTTTCATGTATATGTGGTCTTGAAAAAAATCCCCAAAGTACAGGGACTTTCTAGGAATCCAAAAATTATAGATTTTCTCGAAAAAACACCGTAATTAGCAAATTAGGTACCGTAATGGACTACGGTACTCATAATAGAGAGATCAAGTACCCCCGGAACCAAAAATTAGCCAAAAAACACACACACAGGTGTCAAAACCATATATTTTCCCAAAAAAAAATCAATTTGTTTTGACAAGGAATATCATTAAAGATATAATTCCAAAACAAACATTTTTTCTGTGAGTCCAGCTGTTTCAGCTTTCTATCTCTCTCCTTCTCTCCCGACCCTCTTCACTAAAACAAACTCTCTCACTCGCTTCCCATACAACCGAAAAAATCTCTTCAAATGGTTATATCCTCATAACTGATCAAAAATCACTAATTGTCGATCGAGCTGACGCAACCTTGTTATACATGTTATATTTAATGGAACGGGAAGGAAGGGGATCCGATTTTTTATGGATCAGATAACATTGAGGTTGATTCGAGGGGTTAGGAAGGGGATCCTAAACAACGGTTACTTGTTTTCGAGGGAACATTTAGCTATAATTTGAAAATTAACGTTTTTTACGGAAATACTCTGAACCCTCAGTTATATACCTCTGCTCAAAATTGTTTAAACCAAGCAAAAACTGCTGTGAAATGTGCTTTTACCAAAATTTCTGTTTTTTTTTGCAGAAAGAGGCGAAAATGAAGGTAAAAATTGAAAAAAACACGAAATTATTGATTTTTTTCTAATTTTTATTAAAAAATCAATTTTAGTAAAGCGGGAATCGATTTTTATGATTAAATAAAAATATATTTCTACCAAAATTTATGAAAAATGCTCTAATGCACAAACTTTAAAAAACTGCAAGCAAAAAAATCGATAAACTACAAATTTGTGCTATTTTTCAACAATATCTAAAAATTTCAGGTACACACACCACAACTCAATTGGTGCAATAAAGTATGCAAATTAAAGTTTTTTGCTGGAATTCGTTGGGTACTTTATAAAACTAACCCAGAATTTTAAAAGGATTTTTTAAAACCTAATTAATCCTGAATATTTTCTAATTTATCCTGATTTTTCTGAATTTTTAGGACTTTTTCTAATTTCTCCGAATTTTTAAGATTTTTCCTAATTTATATGGATATTTCTGGATTTTCAGGACTTTTTCTAATTTATCCAGATATTCCGAAAATTCAGAAAATATCCGGAATAAATAAGAAAAATCCTAAAAAAATCAGAAAAGTCCGAATAAATTTGAAAAATCATAAGCAATCAAACAAAATTAGGAAAAATCCTAAAAACTCAGAAAAGTCCGGATAAATTACGGAAAATCCTGAAAATTCTTAAAACCCCTGATAAACTAGAAAAAAATCAGAAAAATCCAGATAAATTAAGAAAAATCCTAAAAATTTAGGAAAAATCCGGAAAACTAGAGAAAATACTTTTAAAATTCAGCAAAATCCGGACAAACTATAGCAAATCCTAAAAAAACAGAAAAATCCGCATAAATTAGGAAAAATCTTGAAAATCCAGAAAAAACTGGAAAAACTATAGCAAATCCTAAAAATTCAGGAAAATGTGGATAAATTAGAAAAAGTCCAAAAAATCCTAAATAATCAAAAACCACCGCAATATTAAGCCCGCGAAGCCCTTTCCAAATCCCCCAAAAAGCCTATAAAACCAATGTTCACAGCTTTTTGATCATTAACACTGATTATTCAAAGAATCCGCAAATTAAGCCCCCTTCCCATAAAACATGATGCTATTTGTAAAAAAAAGAAACAAAAGCAATTTAATCTCCCATAAGTCATTTTCGTTCCTCTCACTAATTTTCCCACGTTTTCCCAGATTGTTGTAACTAACCTCCTCCCCCCATCAGCTTCAGACATGTCAGTCTGGGTGTGCAAAGTGTAACAATATAATAATTTGTTTCATCATTTCCGAATTACGTTTTTCTTTTCATTCAATCCCAGACTCAGACATCCCCCAGACATCCTAGTCGAGAAAACGAAAAATTGTGGGGAAAAACAGAGTGAAATATGACAACGGACAAATATCTAAAAGACCGCCTAGACCAGTAGAATCCAGAATCCTTGGCTATAATCTAGTTGAGAGCACACCCCATAATTCTAAGAAATCCAAAAACACCAAAGAATATCCCCTCTCCTGAAACCTTAAAGTTCCGTGTAATATAAGCCTTCGACAAAAAAAAAACATGTGTGTGGAATCGTCAACGGATTTGTGAGCCTTATTCCAGGAATTAGGGCTTAGCAAACTTTGGCCAAGGGTTTAAAATCTTGAAAAAAAAAACTGATATAAGTTTTTTTTTTCCTCAAACTTTTTTTTACACCATGTCTTAAAGGCATGGTCTCATCAAATTTTTAGCAGTTCCCAATTTTTAAATAATCATTTTAACATTAGTAAAAAAAATCTTAAAAACCAATAGTTTTTAAAAAAATGCTTAAAGGCAGGGTTTCAATAAAAATTAAATCTAAAAAACTCAGAGTTTCGCGCCAAATTAAAATTTTAAAACAAATGACACCTTGCCTTTAGTAAAACATTTCCAAATTTAAATAAAAATCCTAAAATTTCGGATAAATTAGAAAAAATCTCAAAAATTCAGAAAAGTTCGGATAAATTAGGAGAAATCCTAAAAATTTAAATCGGGTTGAAAATCATCGGGTTATAATTATAAGCTAGAAAATTTCAGAATTTCGTGATTAAATAGGATTCATATCGTCTTTCGAAATATTAAAAAACGCACTATATTAAAATTCTACCATTTTTTAAAGGGACACAGCATTTTTCTCTAAGTAGTCAACCAAAACTAGGAAAAAAATCGGTTATAAGAGTTTTTTGAAAAATTGAAAATCAAAGTATAAAAATCCAATCCACAATAGTTTTAATATTGATGTTGAATTTTCCTCTTCAGCTTAATAACTTGAAAATTGTTATATCCCTTTAATGAATATGATGTGTTCACTAAAGCATGGTTTCTATTTGACTAATCCGACATTAGCCAAAATTAGCGCTATAGAATAAGCGGCACCCTTCCTTTAACAAAAACTAGTGTAGTAGAATAAGTGACATACTGTCTTTAATAAAAACTGGCTTTAAAATAAGTACCACCCTTCCTTTAACAAAAACTAGTGTAGTAGTATAAGTGACATACTGTCTTTAACAAAAACAAGTGTTATAGAATAAGTGACACCCTTCCTTTAACAAAAACTAGTGTAACAAAATAAGTAACACCCTACCTTTAACAAAAACTAGTATATATTTACTGGTATTCCCTACCCTTTAGAGTTGTGGGTTTCTCGAGAAAAAGCGAGAAAACACATATTTTTTGCTAAAAACTCCGTGTCTTTGACCGCCATCTGTTTTATAGATTTTTTCTGGAAAAAAAAAACAAGAAAAAACCAATCCAAGGACGCCTACACCATTGCACCTGTGTACATGTCGTTTTGAACATTTTATTTCCCCATTCCTCCTATTTTTTTCGTCCAAATTCCTCAATGAAGGCGCGAGAAACCAGTACCACTAGAACAACATTTACACAAATATCGAATATTATTATTATTATACCACCATCGACGAAAAAAATCCTCCTTCCTCCCAATGATGATGATTTTGATGAGGAGAGAAGTGAAACTCGATTTGTTTGCTCAAAATCGTGTCGAATTTCGTCGGGGGGAAAACGATGGAAAAGAGAGAAGAAGAAAAAGAAGAAAATGGAGACCCCCCTTAACGCTTCGAGCGAAAAAGTCAGACCACCCAAATGGATTTTTGGAAAAACGCGAAACGACAACAACTAAGAGTCGATGGGGAGAAAAAAATTATAAATATATACAGTACCGGCCATAATCTTATGCCGCATGGGTTTTTGGACCATAACTTTTTTCAATATTAATCAATTTGGCTGAAATTTTCAGACAATGTTTATAGCATGGTATGCCACGTATAAAACAAAAAATACCAAAAAAATATATAAAAATAGGGAAATAATCAACAATTTATGAAAAATGACGAAAAACGATTATTATCCTTTAGCAGTTTAGACCGACCGGGAAGCTGTAAAAAATAGAGAAAACAGTAAAAACAGATTAAAATAGGTGTAATAGTTTGTGGCGCATCTTTTGGCATCAATAACCCCCTGACATCTTCTCGGCATCGAATCCAGAAGTGTGTAAATGACCGACAGTGGGATGCTCTTAAAAGCTGCTACGAGTTGGACAAAATTCTGATCGGCATTCGTGCTTGCTGACCTCGGAATCGTTTTTCCAGCTCTTCCCAGAGATGCTCTATTGGATTCAGGTCGGGACTTTGAGATGGCCACTCCAGAAAATCCATATATCGTCGACGAAACCAATTATCGACATGTCCCGACGTATGCTTCGGGTCGTTGTATCGTTGAAAGACAAATGACCGGCCGACATTTCGAAGAGCCCACGGTCTCATTGTATGCTCCAAAATATCCTCGTATTGAAATTGATCCATAATTCCAACCGCACGTCTCAATGGACCAATTTAGTCGTCTGGGAAGCAACCCCAGATCATAGCATTTCCGCCTCCATGTTTGATGGTTGGTTTTTTGATCATTGGGGACGTCAGGAGTGGAAAAATCACATCAGGAGTGATGAAACGAAATTCAACCTCTTCGGAACTGATGTTTTCGACTGGGTTCGGCAGCAGATTGGACCCAGGTACTCGGTTAAGTACCAATGTCCAACCATCAAACATGGAGGCGGAAATGCTATGATCTGGGGTTGCTTCCCAGACGACTAAATTGGTCCATTGAGACGTGTGGTTGGAATTATGGATCAATTTCAATACGAGGATATTTTTGAGCACACAATGACACCGCGGGCTCTTCGAAATGTCGGCAGGTCGTTTGTCTTTCAACGATACAACGACCCGAAGCATACGTCGGGACATGTCGAGAATTGGTTTCGTCGACGATATGTGGATCTTCTGGAGTGGCCATCTCAAAGTCCCGACCTGAATCCAATAGAGCATCTCTGGGAAGAGCTGGAAAAACGATTCCGAGGTCAGTGAGCACGAATGCCGATCATAATTTTGTCCAACTCATAGCAGCTTTTAAGAGCATCCCACTGTCGGTCATTGACACACTTCTGGATTCGATGCCGAGAAGATGTCAGGGGGTTATTGATGCCAAAAGATGCGCCACAAACTATTACACCTATTTTAATCTGTTTTTACTGTTTTCTCTATTTTTTACAGCTTCCCGGTCGGTCTAAACTGCTAAAGGATAATAATCGTTTTTCGTCATTTTTCATAAATTGTTGATTATTTCCCTATTTTTATATATTTTTTTGGTATTTTTTGTTTTATACGTGGCATACCATGCTATAAACATTGTCTGAAAATTTCAGCCAAATTGATTAACATTGAAAAAAGTTATGGTCCAAAAACCCATGCGGCATAAGATTATGGCCGGTACTGTATAAAACGGATGATGGATCAGTATAAAAAACGTTTTTATTTCGAAAAATTCGACGTTGAGGGATGTCAGGATCGGAAATTCAAAAAAAAATAGGTAGAGGTCGAATCCTCAACGATTCTGATTGTCTAATGTCTCTAAGGAACGAACAATTTTCATGTAAGCGATCCTCTGTCTTTAAGAAAACTTTAGCGACACCCTGTCTTTAAGAAACCTTAAAGACATGGTGCCACTTATTTTAACCCTTAGGATTTCTAATTCAAAAACCAAAAACTTTAAATCTACATCTTTACACGAAAAATTAGGAAAAAAAAGCAAAAAAGATCACTAAAAAATTAAAGGAAAATGTGATTTTTAAAAAAATTTCCGAATTTTTTCAAATTTTCCAGAATTTCTAAATTTTTTCAAAATCCATCCAGATTTTTCTGAATTTTTAGGATTTTCCTAATTTATCCGGGTTTTTTTGAATTTAACCAGGTTTTTCTGAATTTTTTGGTTTTTTTCCAAATTTCTCCACATTTTCAGACATTCTTACCGGGTTTCGACACGAAATCGCAATTTCAACTAATAAATTGCTAAATTCTAAAGCGTTAACAAGAAATCCTTTATTAATTCAGAAAAATTCAGCTTTTCCCACAACTTTTAGGACATAAAGAAGCTCGATGAATAAAACGACACATATTGAAACGGGGAAAGTTTCCGAATGAAACCGCAATTTTTATACCAAAAATATTAGATTTTTTGCATTGTTTTTTCGAAAAATTATTCTTTAAAGAGAGGCTACGCGGAGGAGGGCTCAGAAATTGATTTCAAATAAAGATTAACAAATGAAATTTGGATTTCTAGGCTAAATAAGAAAATCCGTGAGATTTCCCCCTAAATGGCCTAGAAATCCAAATTTCATTTTTTTTGGTCGTATTTTCAAATTTTTTACAATCAGTGGGGGATCTGAAACAAATTTCTGAACTCTCCGGGCTCCATTTAGAGGGTCTTCGAAAAAAAAACACTGCAGTTACTGTTAAGTTTGCATGGTCTTTACCGAGTACGTATTGACAATATTACTTTTGGTTTGTAAATGAATTTTTTGGACCTATTGGACCAATTATGAAAAATTATTATTTTTGTACAAAAAACCGAGTATTGTCAGTAGAGCGCGTTTGGAATCGGTTTGTTTCTACAGTACATTCGGAAATGTTCCCCCATTTTTTTCAAATACTGAAAAAACGCACCATTTAACAATTTTACATCTCTTAAGCGATTCCTATATTCTTAAACTGGTAATATACATTTTTAAAAAATAACTTTCCAGATTGCTTAATTTTGATCCATTTCACGTACAAAAATCCCTAAATTTTCAGTAAACTGTTTTGATCAACCCCTGTTCCCTTACCCTATTGCTCCCATGCCCCTTTCCTTCCAACCCCCGATCCAATCCCTCTAACCGTCCCCCCTCTTGATTTCTGTCCTTTTTTCTTGCCCAAAAAACAATCTTCCCCCTCCTCTCCTCAATGACTCACAACAAAAAATTACATTTTCATTCATTTCCCATCAAAACATTCCAAAGATGTTCTTCCTTTCTTTTTTTCGGCACCATTTCAACTGACTACAACACTCCACGAAAACACTGCCACCGACACAGATGTCTACAGATGTCTCCCCCCCATTTTCCTATTTTTTCCTATATTTTCTATATTTTTTTTGAAATTTTGAGATTATAGACCTTTATAGGCTTTAGAATATGGAGAAAAAAGATAAAAATACCAAAAAAATTCAAAAATCGTTCCTTTTTTGGCAAATTTTCCGTAATTAAACCCCCAAAACTACATACCTATGTAATTGCACCCAAACATCGCTTGTTTGTGTAATCGTTTCCAAATTTCGATCCGTTTCAATTGCAATCTGAAATTTCTTTCATTTTTAACAAATTTCCAATTCAATTTATCCACCAAACCTTTCTTCTAAACCATCTCGGCATTCTGCCAACCATACTCGCATACTCGGGTCTCATTACATCATCATCGCGATATTTTTCCCCTTGTCTCATTTCTTTTTCATATGTTCGCGTTGCCGCCGCCTAAATTTCGTCATATTCTTCTGTTTTTGAAAATAAACTAATAACCTACCTTTAATTCCGTTTTAATTGTCCCTAGTGCACATTTGAAGAGCACAAAATTGTTGGTTAGAAACGTTAAGTCATTGCTGACGATGATTAGTGAAAATAATCGAAAGAATCCTCGAGCTTTTGCGTCCGGTAATCTGAAAAAAACCTTCTTTTCTTTGATTTATTGATTTTTTCAGCAAATTTACACATTTTTTCGCTGGTTTTTAACCTTTTTTGCTGGTTTTTATCATTTTGCGGTTGGGTTTTGGAAAATAAAAATGGTGAGTGTTCTTTTTTACGAAATTTTACCGAATTAAAATAGTTAACTCTTGAAAACGCAGCTCTAATTGAGATCACATTATAAAAGTTTCGAATTTACCAAAAATGCCAATATTTTGACATAAGAAATGCAATTTGGAATTCTAGGCCATGACCTAGAAACCCAAATTGTATTTTTTTTAGAAAAGAAAGGCCATATTCGATTTTTAAAATCATTTTTCATCTAAATCCCATTTCCGAGCACCTCTTTAAGTTAAAAAATTTAAATTTCTATAAATTTGTGGAAAAAAGTCCGTACCTTTAAAAAAACGGGGGTTTTCATGTTTTACTCTAATCCATAGGTGTTCTAGAGAAGATCTGGGGACAAAAAATGACAATATCTAATAAAAAACGTTCTACCGCCACTTTTTTGGTTTTCTAGGCCATATACGTGTTTTCTTCTAAATGGCCTAGAAACCCAAATTTCTGCGTACTCTTAGGAAATGGCTATTTATAAAATTCTAGCCCCACCCCCCAGGCAGCCCCATCCATCCCTTTAAAGCATATTATCATATTAAATGATAGTCCCTCCTTTAAAAACCCTTTTCAGACGTGACATTCAGTATGAACGTCCTAAATTAAAGCAATTCAAATTTAATTACATAAAACTAGATATATTTTGAATAAATCAGATTTTTCCTTTAAAAAACCTCGCATCACCCATTTTAAATCGTAATTTTCTAAACTATTCGTGAAATTCTGAGAATTTAGTGATTACAGTAAAATTTTACAAAGAATAATTTGAAAAACTCAAAAACATTGGTTTAAAGTCGTGAGGGGACAAAATAAATGGTTT
Source organism: Caenorhabditis virilis (assembly GCA_964036255.1). NCBI lineage: Eukaryota > Metazoa > Nematoda > Chromadorea > Rhabditida > Rhabditidae > Caenorhabditis > Caenorhabditis virilis. The sequence goes on along the minus strand of OZ038416.1, from coordinate 2,215,451 downwards.
AAAATTGATAAAACTATGATTGTTTATCAATAATGAAAAAATTCGAAAATGACGAAAAAAATTCAAAAATTAAACAAATGATTAAAAAATCTTAGATGTCCCTAATGGCCGAAGAACCGCGTTTGGGTTTCTAGGCCATTTTTAAAATGATTTTTTGAAAACAACTTTTTTTGTCCTTTGTACCTTATTTTCAATATTTTTGCAAAAAATAGTTACACGGAGATGTTAAAATAAAGGACATATTTTTTAAAGTCTGTTGCATCCGTTTGAAATCGAAAAATGGGGATAAAAATACAGAAAGTCCCAAAAATCGGAAGAAACACGAAATCTTTGGGTTTAAAAAAACATATCCTTTATTTGAACATCTATGTGAAACTATTTTTAGCAAAAAGAAAATTTGAAAAAGTGCAAAAAAAGTTGTTTTCAAAAAAGCATTTTAAAAATGGCCTAGAAAACCAAAAAACGCGGTTCTTCGGCCATTAGGGACATCTAAGATTTTATCGCTTTTTTTGAATTTTTTTTGCCATTCTCACCATTTTCGATTTTTTAAAAATTTATTGACAAAAAATCATACTTTTATCAATTTAAACCATTTATTTCGTCCCCTGAGGCCTCCTTTAATGAAAAAAAACACGAAATTCCGAAAATTCGCATTTTTGAGAATTTTAAAATGAGCTTAAGCCTAAAAATAATTATTTCCATTATTTGGAAAATATTTAAATCGTAAAATATTAAACTTTGAAAAAAATGGAAATTCTCGAAAATTTTTGCTGTTTCAAATTTTTGCTGTTCGGGATTGTTTGCGATTTTTAACTATTATTTTCCATACTCGTTACGTTCTGAAATTCTAGAATTTTGTAATTCTAGAAAAAATGTATAGCTTTTTAAAGATCTGAACAAAATTCAAATTTTAAACACTTTTTGGATGTTTTTGGCAGTTTTCTTTTGAAATTGTGGAATTTCTAGCGCTTTCTTAATTTTTTCTAAATATTCAGCCGATATTTTGTAAATTTTTAGAAAAACTGAAAATTTCAATATTTCCATATTAAAGTAGAAGCTTAAAACCTTTCAAAAAAAGCAACCAACCTAAAAATATAAGCAAAACAAAACCCGTTGTCACCATCACCAAATATAACACACCCGTCAGCTTCTTCACCAGATCTGGAAATTGTTTTTTTCAAATTTTTTGCTGCATTTTCCAAACAAACATTTCAGGATCACCCGTATCCGTATTCCCTATCCCTCCACTACTCATATGTATAGTATTCGGTCCCGATCCAATCGCGATTGGTTGTGTAGCTGAAAATTCCGTTTTTTCTTTAAAAATCGTTTAGTTTTTCAAGTCCCCCCAATTAATATTTTCTCTGCCAGAATTCCTTCAAATTGATGATAACAACAAGTTATTATTATTGACTGGCGCCAAATAAACGGCGAAAAACCATTCAGAAACATGACTTTAAACAAATTTTCGACTATGTGAACGGTTTGGCATGCGGGGTGGTGATAAAATACGAGGTGAAACGTCATTATGTGGTCTAGTGACTCGCAACTTTTGCTAGGTGATCTTTGTATTCGAAGAGAGAGAAAAACGCCCTAGAAAATTGTTAATTATGATTTAGAGGACAATAATTGAAGAATTGAGAACCCTTCATTTTTTCCGACGGGCTTTTAAAGGAGGCCTACCAGTAAAATATTATATTTATCTTAAAGAGGGGGGGGGGGCTGCTCTGGAGGACTCGAATTTCGAACATAGTTAATTCCTCAGAAAGTTAGTCCGCAGAAATTTGGGTTTCTAGGCCATTTAGCGGAAAAAAAGCTCATATGGTTTAGAAAACCGATCAAAAATCAATTTTTTCCGATTTTTTTCAACTGGTACACTGTCTTTAAGGCTCGAAAAGCATCAGTTTACAAAAATTTGGATTCTGTACATTAGAACGTTTAGTAAAATAAGTATTTTCACTCAAAATCATTTTTTGGGAAGAAAATGAGAAAAAATGCAACTCTGACACTCTGTATTTAAGAAATTTTTAAATAATTGCTCTACTTTACTAGCTTTTTCGATAACTTTAGATTTAGCCTTAAAGATAGGGTACCACCAAGTAGAAAAATTGCAATCTCAACACTAGAATCAGTATTTTCACTCAAAATTCTCATTTTCTGGGCAAACATTTAAAAAAACAGGGATTTTCCAATTTTCAACTGTAATTTTGAAAAACATGCCTTTTGCCGCTTAAAAACTTTCAATAAGTGAATTAAATGCTCAATTTGACCAGAATCTGTTAAATAACGCAAAAAACACTTGGAAAAATCATATAATTGCGTAAATAAGTGTTCAGAAATGCATTTTTTGGGGAAAAATGAAAACTTCTCAAAAAATCCAATTTCTGGCTAAAAAGTGCTCTAAAGTGCTGGAATTTTGTCAAAAATTCAAAAAAAACCTAATTTTCTAATTTATAGGTATTTAGAAACGTATTGTTATTGGAAAAATTAAGAAAACCTCCAAAAATCATATTTTTTGGCTAGAAAATGTTCAAAAATGATGGAAATGTGCCAAAAGATCAAAAATCAAATAATAACCTAATTTTCTCTAATCTATAGGTGTTCAGAAACGTATTTTTAGGGGAAAAATGAAAAATCTCCAAAAATCTATTTTTTGGCAAAAAATGTTCAACAATGCTCTAATTTTGTCAAAAATTCAAAAATAACCTAATTTTCTAATTTTTATTTCAAAAAAAATTGAAATTTCAGGAATTTTTCTTAGAACGATGATTTAAAATTTAAAAAGCGTGAATTTTCTGGAAAAGTTCCTGCAATTAAATCCAAACATTGAATTTTTCGAAATTTTTCCTCAAAACCCCTACAGTAGTCTCGAAATTTGAATAAAAAACACCCACCTTTCGGTAACGAGCTCGTCCCGCTCCCTGAGCTCCCCTCATTTCTCCTTGTTTGAGACCTTGTCGACGCCGATGGAGGCGCATTGAATGAATTTACATTTTTCCTAGGAGCCGCCGATATTTCACAACTTAATGAACGCACACACGCATTTTTGACCCGTTCGTGTACTCGTTCTTGTAGTGCCGTCTGAAATTCGTGTTGTTTATTGTCGTTTCTTTCAGAGAATCTTGATCTGAGCCAATGTTCACGTTTTTATACTTTAAAGACAGTGTGCCAGTTAATTTAGCCCTACTTGATTAATATAACTGACACGTCGTCTTTAGCTCCGCCAAACGTTTTGAAACAGGAAAATATTTTTTAAAAACTGTCGGTAGAAAGCAGAAATATGTTTACCTTCGATATCATCGTTTTTTATTTGAATTAAATTTTTTTTTTAAATTTGAAACAGAAATTTTCAAATTTAAATTTAACATATTCTTTAAAAGGGTGGGAGGGGGGGGGGACTAGCAAAAACTGAATCAAACTAGATTTTTCCATATTTTTAACCAAAAAATAGGATTTTTTGAGAAGTTTTCATCATTCCCCTAAAAATACGTTTCTGAACACGTATTTGTGCAATTATATGAATTTTCAAAGTGTTTCAAAACAGTTAAGGGGGTTACTACCGAAAAAGAGCACTATCCCACCTATGCTGCATATTAAACATCTCCAGGTCAAATTGAGCTTTTAATTCACTTATTGAAAGTTTTTAAGCGCCAAAAGGCATTTTTTTTTCAAAATTACAACAGAAAATTCGAAAAACTCATGTTTATTTAACTGTTTGTCAAAAAATGAGAATTTTCAGTGAAAATACTGATTCTAGTGTTGGGAATACAATTATTCTATTAGGTGGGACCCTATCTTTAAGCCTCAATCTGCAGCACTCGAAAAAGCTAGTAAAATAAAGCAAATTTTTAAAAACTTCTTAAAGACAGAGTGTCAGTTGCACTTTTTCAAAAAAACATTTTTTAGAGTGAAATATACTTATTCAAGCGTTGAGAATCTAATAACTTGTACAATTTAGTAAATTGATATTTCTAAAGACAGTGTGCGAGTTGAAAGAAATCAAGGATAGACATTTCCAAAACACCTCCTGAAATTTCAATTTTCTTGGAATAAAAATTAGAAAATTAGTTTATTCTAGCAAAACTACAATTTCTGGACAAGATTCCAGCATTGTTGAACATTTTTCAGAAAAAAATTGGATTTGTGAAAAATGTTTAATTTTTCCCCTAAGAATACGTTTCTGAACACCTATTTGCGCAATTATTCGATTTTTCAAATATTTTTGAACATATTTATACATTTCCTGTTCATCATTCACATCATATTGAAGGTTTAAAAAATCTAATCCATTATCTTTAAAACCAAATAATACCCTGCCTTTAAAAAAGCTACTTCTAATTACAATACCCTAAAATTTGGATATACTAACCAAAAATCACTAGAAACCCATTTTTCGCTTACTTCTTTTGATTTTTGAAACAGAATTTTTAAAAATTTTAAAAATTATAGTTACAGCCCATTTTTCCTAGAAATAATTCCAGTTTGGAAACAAATTTTAATTTTCAATCCCCAATTTCAACTAACGAATTTTTGCATTTCTCCACCATCCCCCCCCCCCCCCCCAATTTCGTGCCAAAACATATTTTCCTGATTCATCGACAAAAATTTGTGTATTCCCCCAAAATCAAAACAAAAAACATTATAATTCCTCCTGTCTCTTTCTATTCTCACCTCTGACGAAATATAACTAGTTCTTGCCGGGTGATCATTTGACAGTAGGCACGGGCCTTTTCCAAATGATGAGCACGCTTTACATCTGCAAAAATGAGCATTTTGTGCATTTCTTTCTAAAAAACCCTACCGATCCTCATTATCATCCGTCATTCGAACACAATTCCCATAATGGGATGGATTCGTCGCTTCACTTGAAAGTGGTCGCTCAAAATTGATGGGTAGCTCGCCATTACCTTCTAACTGCAAAATAATACAGTTTAATTCAACTTTCAAATTTTTCTAAATACCTGCAACATTGGTAGAATTGGTCCGATTGGAGCCGAGCTTGTAGATGGCGACGTCGACGATGAGAACATACTGATATCTGTAAAAAAATCCTGTTTTTCAATTTTTTCCCTCAAATTTCCTATTTCAACCCCCAATTGTTTGCCAAACTACAATCTGACACCACCGAACATGTTAGATGATGCCCCTCGCATCTCTGCGCTCCTTCCTCCATTAAAATTATGGCCGATGGCGAAAGTCGCAGAATGTCGGGCGCGCTTAATAAAGGGGGAAGATGAAAAAGGGAACACTTTCAATTAAGTATCATAAATTCGAAATTTATTGCTTTTTTGGCGATAGAAATCTCGAATTTTGAAACTTCTATCTGCGGGCCTTTAAATGGGTCTGAGAGGATCCATAAGGGGCCAGGGCTACCCAAATTTTTTGAAAATTAAAGTCAATGCAAATCTCGGGAGAAAGGTGGGATCTCCCGGAAGTATATTTAAAGGAGGGCATTACAGAGAATATAAATGACGTTAAACCGCCGAAAAATGACATAGTTATGTTAAAGATGGGTTTTAAACTTTTTAAAACATGTTCATAGAAGAAAATGCGGTAAAAAACGAGCTACCCGTAAACGTTTCCACAGTGGAAGAGTTTTAGTTTCTAGTCCGCGATAGTTTGGACTCCTAGGCCACCTATTAAATGCGTGCATTTTTATTGAATTAAAAATGTGAAATGTCGGTTTATTATTTTCAAGGCAAACAAAAAAGAACAAATTTAATAGGTGGCCTAGGAACCCAAACTATCGCGGACTAGAAACTAAAACTCTTCCGCTGTGAAAACTTTTTCGCGGATAGCTCGTTTTTTCCGTGAACTTTTTTTTAAAAATGTACGAAACCCATTTATAACATAAGTATGTCATTTTTCAGCAATTTAACGTAATTTTTATTCTCTGCAATACCCTCCTTTAAAGATTGATTCTAAAAGTTGCTAAATCGATGTTAAATTCAATTTTATATACCTAAACGAAAAAAATTGCACAAATAAGGCGACCCGGAATTGAACTTGACTGTTGGTGGAAATTTTTCGTTTTTTGAGACCAACGTTCGATTCCGGGTGGCTTTTTTCGCATTAGGTATATAAAATTAATTTTCAGATAGATTTAGCAACATTTATAATCTACGTATAGTCCCTTCTTTTTATTAACATTTTACAGCGCTGCATAATTTCCACTTCTGCTCAAATTAATGCTGTTTTTTTCGACATTCCGGGCTCGTTTTCGGATTTTGATTTGGATATGATTAACTGTCATGCTGTCTTTAAGGCGTTCTCCAGTGTAGGTTAGTCACCACGTTTTTTTTTTCAACTCTGCGCAAAATTTAAAAAAAAAACCTCAGAATCCAACAGCTTTTAAAATATATTCAACAGCTTTTAAAATATATACCATAATGAACCTTGCCAAAACTTTCAAAAATGTTTAAAATTTTCTTTTTTCTAATTTCTAAGTATATATATAGGCCCATAATGCGAAATTCTTCAAATAATTTATTTCTTCGCGAAAAAATATTGTTCAAAATTATTATCTATCGATTAAAACACCTATAAATTTGCCAAAAAGTCTGTTTTTTTAAAGAAATTAAACATATTTCCATTTTTTATAATTTTAAGTCTAGGAATCATATTCCAGCACTTCGGAGTTATGTAAAACTGTCTTCTGAGTCTGCAGCCATTTTCTCATAGAAATGATCTATTTCCAAATTTTAACCTTGCTGAATTTCAATTTTTCGAAAAAAAGACTGTCCTTCAGTCATTTTGGAACGAAAGTTCAATTCCGGGTGCTAATTTTCTGCTTTTATAAACTCTTTTGTCAATTTTTCATCAAATTACAACTTTTTCCTACTCTAAACCCCCACTATTTGAGTTTCCCGAAGCATTTTGTTTCCCGAAGCAACTTCAAAAAAATATTAAAGACATGGTGTCACTTATTTTTTAAACCCAATGTACACTCTATTTCAAAAATTAAATCTTGCTCACTCAATAGAATAATAAACTGTTTTTTTTAACTGCTAAATAAACTTCTGGGTTTCATTTTTAAGCTCAACGCCTGAAAATTGCTATAATTTATCTTAAAATTGATATAAATGTATAATAATTTGTGAAAATCACAAAAAGAACATATTCAATCTTTTTTTCTTTTTTTTTTGTGAAAACATTCATTTATTCAAAATTTTGCACATCGGCTGATAATTTTCTGATCTCAAACTATTATTCATTTCTATCAATTTTGACCCAATTTATAAATCTTCGAATTTTTCAAACTTTGAGCTCAAAACCTCATTCTGAAATTTAAAGGTACATGAACCTTAAAAATTGAATTTAAAGGCACATGTACCTAGAAATTGAAATTTGAAGGCACATGTACCTAAAAATTGAAATTTAAAGGTAAATGAACCTAAAAATTGGAATTTAAAGGCACATGAACCTAGAAATTGAAATTTAAGAGTAAGCCCTTTCGAATGAGCTTGGTTTAATAACAAGAATCTGCTTAAAGACAGGTTCCTAGCGCCGCTTCTATTAAAGACAGGGGGTTCCGTTCGACAAACAAATTTTCGTTTCGAATTTTTTGCAGCAAGCGCGCTCCAATGAACCAATCATTTTTTCGAGTTTTGAGAGCTTTTAAACATTTTTTAAAAGATTTTTGATCAGCTTTTATAAATTCGCTTCCCTTTTTCCACTGTCATTGTTAGAAAACATATTTTTAAAATAAGTAATTTCATTCCGTCAGCCTTTGTTAGTTAGCAGTTAATTTTAGCATTCAATTCATTTGAATTTTCGTTCCTTATGCTTCAAATGAGGATCATATCCCCCCAAATGAAGCGTTTCCTATTCTCTTTTTCAAATATTGTCCCCCATTTCAAGCACGCATCATTAACATTTACATATACCCAAAAAAATTTGTATTAGAACCTGTCACAGTATTAGTCATGAGAAGAGAGAGAGAGAGAGAGCAAAACGAGGCGAGTTGTTAATTCAAAAAGGTTTATTGTTGATATGCAAATTTCAAAATCAAAAAATTACCATAATTATTCATTTCGGACGCTGTGTGTTTTTGTTTTTTGCTTTTTTTTGGGGAGAGATTCTAAACTCACCATCATATTCTCGCATCGGTTGACATGTCATCACTACTCGAGGCCCGTGATTTTCGCAAAAGTGACAAAGGGCACAAACTGCTTGCATTATTCGTTTTCTGGAAAGAAAAACAATATTTTTTAGATTTTGAGATCACAATTTCTGAAAATCCCGGATTTTTTAAAGGGCTGATAAAATAAAATTCATCAAAATATGGGTATTTACAGATAAATGACTGAAATACATAGAAAATGACGAATTCCAAAAAACCGCTTAAAAATTTGATATATCCTTAAATGGCCGAAGAAAAACTTGGTTTTCTAGGCCACTTGATATATTTTCTTTGAAAAATATACATTTTTACACTTTTTTCAACATTTTTGTGCAAAAACATACATATTTTCAAAAAAATATATCAAGCGGCCTAGAAACCCAATTTTCTCTTCGGCCATTTAAGAATATCCCAAATTTTAAAGCAATTTCTTGGATTTTTTGCTTTTTTCGTAATTTATTTATAAATACCCATATTTTTATAATTTTAAAACCATTTATTTCGCCCCAATCATAAATTTCCGAATTCCAATTCTTTTTGATCATTTAGTTCCTTATGTATATTCGAAATACCCTTTTTTATTTACATTTTCGAACGGGACCGCGCTCTCTCATAAAATATTATATAACGATTCTTTCGGGCTTCGACCCGACCCGATCTTATCGTTTTTGTAATAAAATTACGAATACAAATGATGCTCAATGACACGTACCCAATTCTTTAAAGACAGTGTGTCATCTGAATTTACTGGCACATTTTTAGATATTCAGAACTCTCTCTTTTATTATTTCAAAAATTCGTGTTGAAAACACTTTTCTCTAATTTCTAAAGGAAATTTCACAGGGAAGCTTTGAAAAATACAAAAAATGTGCAAAAAACATGTTTTTAAGCAAAATTCCCGTATTCTTCCAATTTTTAATGCTTCAGAAATACCTGGCACTCTTTTCTAAATCAAAAAATCGAAATTTTGCTGATTTTATATTAAAAAATACCAAAAAAGCGCCAAAAATTCTAAAAAATTGATTTTTTCGAAAATTTTGAAATAACGGCCATTTTTAAAAGAATAAAACTGGAGAATTCTGATTTTTTCTTAAAAATGCAAAATTTCACAATTTCTTCTAATAAAACCCCATTTTCTGTCTCAAATATTTTAAAGACATCAAATTTTCAAAATTCTATGATAATGGTAAATTGGAATCAAATTCTAGAAAATTTTCAAATTTTTCCGAAAAAAATTGAAACAGTAATTTTTTTTTTGAAAATTTCCAGAAATAAAAAATAATTTTGAATAAAACAAAAACTCGATAAACTAAATGCTTCTTCCAAAAATTCCCTGGAGCCCCAAAATTTTGAGAATTTATTTTTTTAAATGTTTTTCTGAATTTTTAAAAATTACACTTTTTTTGCAAAAATTACAAAAAAGGCCGTTTTTTCAGAAAATTTTCTGAAAATATACAAAAATCGAAAAAAGTCATATTTTTGCTTTAAAAAATCCAAAAATAGCAACAAAAAAATTATTTTTGAGAAAAAAATGAAATGTTGGCACTTAACGTTTCGAAATACATGTCCAAATCATACTTTTCGTAATATTTTTAGGTACACAATATATATATTTCAAAATCACGATATAACAGTGATATAACAATGGACTTTTGGTGGAAAAAACAAAAATAGTGCGAAAAATCGTTTTTTAAACAAAATTTCAGATTTTTTTCAATTTTTAATACTTTATAAATACCTGGTGCTCTTTTCTAAATCAAAAATCAAAATTTGTTGATTTTTTAAAATAAAAAATACCAAAAAAATGCCAAAAAATATTTTTAAAAGTATTTTTTTCGAAAATTCCTGTATTTTTCCATTTTTTGATAATTTTGAAATACCGGTCGAAAAAAATTGGAAGCCTTAAAGCTTCTAGAAATTTTTCAGACTGCAAAAAAATAAAAAGTATCAAATTTTCCAAAAAAAATTGAAAAATTAATTTTTTTTTGAAATTTCCAGAAATTAAAACAAATTGTTTCGAATAAAAAAAACCAAATCTGTATAAACTAAATGCTTCTTTTAAAAATTCCCCAGAGCCCCAAAATTTTCAGAATTTCTTTTTTTTTTTTTGAATTTTTCAAATTTTCAAAATTTAGAATTTTATTTTTAAAAATATGGCCCGTATTTCAAAATTTTCCAAAAACCCCCAATTTTTTTTCTTTTGGGCACTTTTTTTGGAATTTTTTTAAATACCAAATAGGCGAATTTTTCTTTTTTGGCATAGAAAAGAATACCAGGCATTTCTAAAATATTAAAAATTGGAAAAATACAGAAATTGTGTTCTAAAAACCACTTTTTTGCACTTTTTTTGTATTTTTCAAAGCTCCCCTATGAATTTCAAAAGATTTCCTTTAAAAATTAGAGAAAAGCGGTTTCAAAACGAATTTTCGAAAAAAAAAGTTCTGAACATCGAAACTTGCTTAAAATCTATTTTTCTAGAAATTGGAACCGTGCCAACAACAAAAAATAGAAAAAAAAAGAAATTTTGGCACAAGGTTTCGAAATAAATGTCGAAATCATACTTTTCGTAATATTTTTTAGGTACACAATATCTATATTTCAAAATCACGTTAATAACAGTGGCCTGGACCCGTTTCGCAGATTTTCAGTTACAAAATCAAATTTCTCTCTCAAAATCCCTCCTAAAAACCAAATCACAAGTTTAAGTAGTGAGTGACGGTCACATGAGCGAGAGCGAGAGAGAAAGAGAGAGAGAGAAAACAAATAAAAGCAAAATTCTTTTAAAAAAACGAAAAAAACCCCTTACCTTTAACAATTTCCAAAAAAAGCTTCAGCAATAATAGTCGACTTATAATTATTAAATAAAAATAAGTACTAATAGAACCCAAAAAGTTCTTCTTCTTCTCCTCTTGTTAGTGTCACTGAAAGACCGTGATTCTATAACAATTTCCGCACCCAAAATGGCGAGCTGCAAACGAGAAAAAATTGAATTTTGAGAAAAAACATCATTTTTAAAGATCATTATAGGTAAAAGAGTAGTAAAGCAATAGAACTAACAAAAAAAACTTCTTTTTTTTTCAAAAAAAAAGTGTGAAAACCACCGAGACGCAGAGAAAAATACACTCACAAACAAAATTCAGTGGCTGGCGGTCACATGAAACGAATATATATATATATATAAATATAACAAGAACTACAAACAGGTGCTTCTTCTCATAATAGAGTCTTTATTAAAGACCCCTGAGCCAAAAAAAAATTCCTCATCTTAAAGGTAGATGTATATGTATATTTATGTGCAAAAATTTCCCATTTTTGATTCAATTCCAATCAAAAAAAAAGGTGATGCGGAGGTGTGGGAGTTTTTTTGTGATTCATACGATAAATAAAAAAAATTGAACAAATATTTAGAGCAGAAAATATATGGTCGAGCTTTTGAACTATAATGTACTTGGTTTGAGCTTTAGAAAAAAAAATGAAAATAGAGCTCAAAGTAGAATTTTTGAATATATTTTTGATAAATACGTCAGAAAATAAAAAATTGTGATTTTTAAGGAAGTGGGAGGTGTGGGGGGGGGTATTTATAAGTCCGTGCACATTAGGGTTTCTAGATCATATAGCTTTAAATAACACAAATATGGCCTAGAAACCCAAATTGTGTTGGCTAGTTTTTTTCTGTGCCATATTTTGTGTTTCTTGGTAAGATTTTCGGTTTATACGCCACATTTTGGGGCCCTAGGCCAATTTTTGAGTTTCTAGGCCAGCTTCTCAGTTTCGGGAGGTTAAATTTGGGTTTCTAGGCCACATTTTGGGTTTTTAGGTCAGCTTCGGAATTTCTAGGCAACATTTTGGGTTTTACTTTCATTTTCAAGATTTCTGGGCCATTTTTTGGGTTTCAAGGCCAGCTTCTGGTTTCCTATGCCGCCTTACGTGTTTCTAGAGCAGAAACTGACTTTCTAAACCACTTTTTGGGTTTCTAGGCCAGCTAATGAGTTACTAGACCATTGTTTGGGGTCCTAGCCCATTTTTTGAGTTTCTAGGCCAGCTTCTGGGTTTGGGAAGGTTGCATTTGAGTTTCAAGACCACCTTGTGTTTCTAGGCCACCTTTAGGGCTTCTAGGCCAGCTTCTGGATTTGGGGGCGTTGAATTTGGGGTCCTAGGCCAGCTTCTGATTTTCTATGCCACCTGACGTGGTTCTAGGCCAGAAACGTGCTTTCTAAACCATTTTTTGGGTTATGAAGCCACTTTCTTGGTTTCTAGACCATTTATTCGGTCTCTAGGCCACTCAATGGGATTTTCGTAATTTTTCAAGCATTTTGAATAAATTACTGACTAGAAACTGTCCAACCACCCCCCCCCCCCATTTTTTCGTGGCGAGACCCGGCTATTTTCGTAAAGTGAAAAAAATTGAAAATATTTCGCGTATATCGATTGTTGGCGTATATTTTCACATCGTGAATATACCCATAAATGCCCTTTTTCCCTTGTTGTTACCTCCCCACCCCCTTGTTCTTCTTGCACACAAATAAACAGTGTTCCGATTCGATTCACTTTTATCAGTTGTTCATATAATAATTGTTATTATGATTTGTGATGTGTGTGTGTCTCTTTTATTGAATAAAAACCGTCTTTAAATTTCGAATTCTTCATTAATTATGATCTGAAAATGACACCACTTTAAAAAATGGGGGGAAAACGGAAAAATGCAACAAAATTTGTCGGTGGCCAAACACATCTAATCGACAAAAACCGATCGGGGGCTGATAAAGGAGCGGGAGGAAGGAGACAAGAAAAAGGGAAGCGAAAAATGCGGTGAAATGTTGCGTTTTTAGGAGTTTTCATTGAAAGACAAACGCCAATTAATGTACCGGTGATGAAAATGGAGCTTCTGCTCCAAATCTGTTATTAAAATACGTAAATAGAACCCTAGAAGATGAGCTTCAAGACAATGGCCTAGAAAAATCGGCGAAAACTAGTCCGCGGGTGTTTATTAGGTGAAAATTTCCGAATTTCTTAAATTTTCACCTAATAACCACCCGCGGACTAGTTTTCGATACTTTTTCTAGGCCATTTTTTTAAAGCTCGTTTTCTCGGCTTCTACGTCGTTTTAAAAAAATTTAAGAACTGATTCGGAACGAGCATGAGCTCTATTTTCATCCCAGCTGCATTCATTAGCTCCCCCTTTAAGTATTTGAACAAAAATACTAGAAAACTAATGACCTTCAGGAGAAAATAACAAAAAAAATTGCAGGGACGTTAGCAATACTGAAGCTCGCGAGCTCCCGTAAAATCTCGAAAATGTGAGAAAAACATAATAAGCATGTTTCCAATAAACAAAAAATCGATAAATTGTTTTTTTCTGCGATAATTTAACTAAATTCCAATCAGCGGCACTCAAAAAATTGAAAAAATCAATAATACTCATTTAAAAAAATTAGTCCTCAAAAAGTTTGGGTTTCTAGGTCACATAAAGAAAAAAAATCATATGTGACCTAGAAACCCAATTTTCTCGGGATCAAAATATCAAAACTGAAGAATATTGAATTTTACAAATTTTAAAATATTTTTTTAACTTTTTGAAAATTTTCAAAAGGGATGCAAATGCGCTCTATTGAAAAAACGCATTTAAAAAATTTCCAATAAAATGTTCATAAATTGAGTTTTCGTTAAAAAAATAACCCCCCGCTCAGATTCTGAAGAACACAAAAACAGAACATTGTTTCTATGGTTATCCGGAAACGAAGATGAATGAAAGAAACCACTGTCATATTTCAATATGCTTGAAATAGGCAAAAATAAATTTTTTTTGCCAAAAAAAGACATTGTCAACCTAACCAACCTGACCAAAAAAAAAGAAGAAGATACACAACTCGTACACAACACATTCGTACCATTTTTTTAATAGAGGTAAATAAATATAAGGTTTTTATAGCCGCGAAAAGAACCCTCCAAAAAACTGCATTTGTTTTTTTCGTCCTTTTCTGGGTTATAATAATAATTCCGCATTCCATTCCATCGCGTAAAAGTGTGAGTGTGTGCAGAGAAGGGTAGCGTTTTATGCAACATTTCGTAACTGACATTGGATGGGTTGGATGGGAATGGGTTGGAAAAAAAATGGAAAGAGATGGAAAAATGACTCGTGATATGGATTATCGACATGATGGAATCGGGTTGCGGGAATACACTAAAAAAACGATGAAAAAGGGTAGATGAAATGGAAAAATCATCTGAAATTGAATAGAAATCAGGTAAATATTCATAACTTCAAAATTTCGAAAAAAACGTACGGCATTTCAGGTAAATATAGGAAAAATCAAGTAAAATGTTATTCTGACGAAAAATTTAAAGCATAGCGGTGAAAAATACCATTTTTTAAAATAAATTTTAAAAATCCCATCAAAATATGAAAATCAATGTGTCCCTTTAAAAAAACTACGGTATTTCAGGTAAAAATATAAAAAAAATCAAGTAAAAAGTTATTTTAACGAAAAATTCAAAATTTAGAAGTGAAAAATGTCATTTTTTAAAATAAATTTTAAAAATCCCTTAAAAATATTAAAATCAATATGTCCCATTAAAAAACATACGGTATTTCAGGTAAACGTAGGAAAAATCAAGTAAAAAGTTATTTTAACGAAAAATTGACAAAAAATCCAAGAATTAGAAGTGAAAAATTGTCATTTTTTAAAATAAATTTTAAAAATCCCTTAAAAATATTAAAATCAATATGTCCCTTTAAAAAATATACGGTATTTCAGGTAAACGTAGGAAAAATCAAGTAAAATGTTATTCTGACGAAAAAATCAAAATTTAGAAGAGAAAAATATCATTTTTTAAGAATAAATTTAAAAATTCGATTTATAAAATTAGCAATTAACAGTTTTATCGAATTTTTGAAAATGCCATTATAATTTTTTAAAAACAGTCAGAAAAACGCAAAAAAAGCTAATTTCACATAAAATCGAATTATAGAAATACAGTAACACATTTAAAGGAGCATAGCTTATATGGCAAGACCTAACAATAGAAAGCGATGTGCGCCTTTAAAAGTACTGTAGAGACTATATTTTTTAGGTTTGAGCGAAACCCGAAAATTAGCAATAATAATTAAAAAAATATTTTAAGAATAAAATTGTAGAAAAAAAACGAGCTCGAAAATTCTACTGAAATTTAAAAAAAAAGCAAATTTCACAAAAAAAAATTTCGAAAATACAGTAACACATTTAAAGGAACATAGCTTAAGTGGCAAGACCTGACAATATAAAACAGTGTGCGCCTTTAAAATTACTGTAGAGACGATGCCTTTTAGCGAAAACTGTAAATTCAAAATTTATCTTAAAAATAATAGAAAAATTCCACTAAAATTTAAAACAAGCAATAAAAAAAGAAAAATTTTACACATCAATTACTGTTTTAAAAATTTTTAAAGGAACATGCTAGATTTAATTTTTCGTGGCGAGACCTGACAATATAAATCACTACGCGCCTTTAAATGACGGTACTGCATTTTTGGCGAAAAATTGAGTTTAAAAATGGGAAAAAAAATATGAGAACTCGAGATTTTCTCTGCAATTTTGAGAAAAATTACAAAATTCTAAAGAAGGTCGCTGAAAACAAAACGGTTCATCAAAAATTGGCTCAATCATTTTTTTGCTGTGTCAAAAACATCCAACAATAAAAGTTGTTTTGATTAAAAACCCCCCAAAAGTGGTAAACGATTAGTTCTCACGCACTTTTCCATTTTTTTTTCTTCTCATTCCGTTGGAAAAAAGCCAAAACTAACCCCCCGGCGGCCAAAACGAAACCCCCCCCCCCCAATACAGAGAAAGACGGGTAAATGGGCGCGGGCACCACAACAGCGCGACGAACAAAGAGCGATGAGAGGAAGGGAAGAGATCGGCCCGAAAAAAAATAACGAGGAGGTGGTGCCAGGCTGGTGCTTCGTTTCCTTCAAACTACTCTACAACTACAACTAAATACTACTGTTCGAGAAAAAGGTAAAAATTGAGAAAGATGAACATGAACAGAAACGGAACAAGAATCGAAAGTACCTATAGGTTGCAACCAAATCATATGAAAAAAAAAGGGTATACAGGTATATGTGACCCTTTAAATCAGCAGTCGCAAATGCGAACGAATGCCCAGAAATCGTCTGCGTCTCGAATCGATTGATTGTATTTCGCTTCGTTTTCTCTCTGATCAAGCGGTACGCGGTACGCACACATATAGCCAAACGGCTGCTTGTCTTTGTGTCGATTTCTCTCCCTTCTATACTTCTTTCGCATCGAAACGAAACACGACGCATAAAGAAGACGACGAAGGAGAAAACGCGTATGCTTCAAATAATCGCTAGTGGTCGCGGTTGGCTACTCACGTGCTGCTTTTAGCGACTAGAGTCGTCATAGGATCATTCCAAACCCCTCCTCTCTTCCTTCATGCTTCTTCTTCTTCTTCAGCTTTTGCTCGTTTCTCTGCTTTAGCTCTTCTTGTGCTCTTTTGAGAGAAACATTGGCAATGAGCAATGTAAAGAACCTCAGAGCAGCCGTTTTTTTGCTGTTGTTGAGCCTTGTCTTTTAAAACCACACGAAAACCGACTTGATGAGAAAATTGAGAAAATTAGTGAGAGGAGCCAAAATAATTTCTTTTTTCTGGAGTTGAACACTATTATTTAGTGAGAATTGATGAAATAAAAGCGTAGGGCTCCGCAGAGCTCGGAAATGGGCTCCGAATGAATAAGATGGCGGATATCTGGATGAAAAATTTAATTTGAGGTTTTAGGTCATATAAGGAAGAACTGCGAGTATTTTTAGCGGTTCTTCCTTATATGGTCTAGAGATCCAAATTTAATTTATTAGGCCAGACGATTTTTTTAATTAAATGTTTCAAAAAATTCGAGAAAACGCTGAAAATCTGACATTGGACGTTTTTTTTTTCGAAAAGTTTAGCGAAACATGCTTCCAGACGCAGAATTCAGTACATCTACAATTTTTTAGACAGCTAAAATCCTCGAAACTACAAAAAATAAGACTTGGAATATTTTTTTAGCGAAAAAATTGGATTTTCACGATTTTTTGTACGGGAAAAAGGTAGAAATAGTATAAAATGGGCATAAAAATATTTAGAAAAGCATTTTTAACGATTTACAAGATTAAAATAACAGAAAAAATGAAAAACAGCGTGAAAAAATATTAAAATCGATTATTTTTTGAAAATTCTGTGCACATTCTGCATACACTGTCACGCAAAAATGCACAGAAAAAATAAAATTCGAAAATAAAATTTTTCGGCGTAAAAAAATCGTTCAAACGATATTTATACTCATTTTTGCGTGGGAAAAAACAGAAAAAACATACCAAGCTGAATACACATGTACCTCCTACACGGTTTAGTGGCCAGTTACACGATTTATCAAATATTTTGCCTGGATTCGTCGACTTTTCAAAGAAGTTTGCCAAATAATGAAAGGTAGAACACAACGCCGTTTTTCGGATTCTATTCCAGCTTGAATTTCCAGTCCATCAGAAAGCTCATTTGTTTCCGCACTTTTCCCACCGACGGATTCGTGGAAGTCTGCAAAAATCGCGAATGAGAAGAAACACTTGATGGAGCTACAATTTTCCAAGTCGTTTTTTAGTCAGGACTGCCTTTATGATACAAAATTGGAACCGGTTTATTATTATCCTGGACAAGATTTGAAATTAGAATGTAGAATGTGTCACGTTGGTTTGGTTTTTAATGGGTAAATAATTTTATTTCTATTTTTTTTTTGAAATTTTTTTTCTCATTTAAGACTCCCAAAAAGATGGGCAAAAGTGAAAAGCATCGATGAATTTATAAAAAAGGGAAAATTTCTGGGAACGAAAGATGGTCCAATGGTTGAATATTTGGAAAATTATGGCTTTGAAATTGATGAGAAATTTGCTAAAAATGTAAAGGAGCCAAATTTTTTCAAAGGATCGCAAAATGAGAAAATGGAATTATCGACGTTTATTCAAGAAGATGGGTTTCTGAAAATTAATCATGTGGGGAGGGCGGTCAACATGGTTTTTGAAAAAAAAAGGATAATTTCAGATTCATACAAATTCCGAAGGTGTATATTTCTGTCTAGATGGGCAATCGATTGCTTCTTTGAGGCAATTCTATATTTTGATTCCAATTTTACCGGCGGTTCAGTTACCGAGAGGGAGTAGTAATCCACAAATTATGAAGATGTGTGAGTTACATTTTTTTCATGCACCATTTGCGTTTTTTTCGCCCCGCATGTATGGAATTTTTTTTTGTAGTTTGTAGTCTAAGCAGGCCCATGCTCTATAGCTAAGCAGGCCCATGGTGTGTAGTTTGTAGCCTAAGCAGGTCCATGCTCTATAGCTAAGCAGGCCCATGGTGTGTAGTTTGTAGTCTAAGCAGGCCCATGCTCTATAGCTAAGCAGGCCCATGGTGTGTAGTTTGTAGCCTAAGCAGGCCCATGCTCTATAGCTAAGCAGGCCCATGGTGTGTAGTTTGTAGTCTAAGCAGGCCCATGCTCTATAACTAAGCAGGCCCATGCTGTGTAGTTTGTAGCCTTAGCATGCCCATTCTCTAAAGCTAAGCAGGCCCATGGTGTGTAGTTTGTAGTCTAAGCAGGCCCATGCTCTATAGCTAAGCAGGCCCATGGTGTGTAGTTTGTAGCCTAAGCAGGCCCATGCTCTATAGCTAAGCAGGCCCCTGGTGTGTAGTTTGTAGTCTAAGCAGGCCCATATTTTTGAAACCGTAAAAAAGATTTAAAAACTATTATTTTTTAGCAACCGGATGTGCAGTTACCAATCGTATGTACCCAATGCACAATTGGAAATCGTTTTTCGAGCCGATACCATTTGATGATCAACAGACTTGTTTGAAAAGAGTTGGTGTCAATGATTGGATGTGCTATGATGTAAAAATGTTTTTCAAAATCCAAATTTTTTTCATTTTTCAGTACATCGACACGGTGAAATTTGAGGGATGCGAAAATCCAGCTTCATCATGTCGAGTGCCTATCAATCTGCCAAATATGCCGTCGGAATTAGCTCTCTCAATTTATCTGAAATATTCGGAATGGACCACTTGCGAATATAATAGACAATCTCGAAATGGCGATTGTTTTATTCAATTAGACAAGCCTCTTTTAGCGTCGACAATTCTTTCGGAAAACTGGAAATGGGTTCAGAATTTGAATCAGTTGAGTGAGACGATAGAATTTCGTGGTGGGATACCGTTGTATAGTTCGATACTGGCTGCTTGGCTCTATCGGGTACCTGTTTTGAATTCGTGTGTTGATGAAGAGCTGACGGGGGAGAAGGTGAATTATGAGGGATATGACACGTTTTTTGAGCAGGTTTTGAAGGATGTTTGGAATTTGACAAAGTATGAAGAACCGAGGAATGCGCTGAGGTTTTGTATGAGGTTCGTTTTTGGTTAAACTGCAGAAAAATTCGCTTAAAATAAAGTTTTCTTCCGCGTGCAAACGTTATAATGTAGCAAACGCGCCCCAACGAACCTCGTGTATTTTCCGGTTTCAAACAGTTTTTTCAGCTTCATTGAGGTGATAAATTTGGTCAGAATAAGGTTTTGAAACATCTAGTCATATTTTTTTCGAAAAAACCAAATTAAAAAAAAAATTTCGGAGAAAATGTTGAAAAAAAACGGTAATTTTCAAATCATCATAACTTTTTGAAAATTTCATGGATTTTCAAGATATTTGGTGCATTTTGAAGCAGAAATCTTAACTTTTCAGATTTTCAGCTTTAAAATTAGCTAAATTGAAGAATTTTGAAAAAAGTTCTACCCAACTTTAAAAAATCATAAATTTTTATAATTCAAATTTTTTCCAGAATGCAAAAAATGCCAGGAGGACAGAACGCACTTGTTGGAACCACTTTTATCGATGTCAGAGATTGTTAGAAATTTATGTTTTCATATAAATTCATTAATAAATTTTCTGGCCTTCTTTATTTACACCTTGCAGAAGAATCACCATGGCAACCGAGCTCCCACCACTCAGGTTTGGTTGTGAGCATTTAATTTCTGTCAATATTTTGTTTTAATGTTTTTAAAGATGGTTTATAATAGTTTATTTCATTTTTATTATATTTATAAATGTTGAAAAATACAAAAAACTTCTTGAGAATTTCGATTTTGATTTCCTGCTGAAAATCAATTAATTTTTTCCAAGACGTCTTGTTGAAATGTACCAATTTTGTACGAAGTTACATTTTTAAAGCTTGGATTCCGGAAGATTAATATTTTGGCTTCAAAATGCACCAAAAAGTATGAAAATTCATGGAATTTTCAAAAAGTTATGATGATTTGAAGATGTGACTGAAAATTTATAGATTTTTCAGTTTCTCAAAACGTTGGTTGAAATTCTTCAATTTAGATGCTTTCTATATTATTTTAAGGCTAAAATTCTGAAAATTCAACATTTTAGCTTCAAAACGCTTCAAAAATCATAAAACTCCATCGAACTTCCGAAAAATTATGACGATTTGAAAATTTATGTTTTTTTTTCAAATTTTTTTGAGAAGGTTGAAAATTAGTCCCCGAACTTGGATTTCTAGACCACTTGTCCCTTTTTTCTTTTTGTTTCTAATATCTTTGTTTCATCTTTTATTTTAATATTGTCAAGATAATAATTTCTGGCCGCTCGTTTTGCGGAGTGTCGTTGGGAATTTACTCGCAGCGCGACCGCAACGCGCTCAAATTCAAATTTCTCAGTTGGCCGTGCGCGTAGCGGTCGCGTTGCGAGTAAATTCCCAACGACACTCCGCAAAACGAGCGGCCAGAAATATTTATCTTGACAATACCAATTGGGAGCACACAAATGGCCTAGAAATCCAAAAGGGACTAACTTTCGCAAAAAATAATACTGTTCATATTTTTTTGGTGTTTCTCCCCCAATTTTTAACATAATATGATATTTTTGGTACCATTCGAAAGAGAATAAAATTTTCTTTGAGTCATATTTGAAAAATTCGAAAAATTCCATTTATAACAATTAAGAACGTCTCTTTAAAATGAACCCGGTCGCCGTTTCAACATACGATCAGTTCCGCAATGTTTACCGAAAAGTTTGCGGGAGTACCAAGACACACGTGGATCAGAAACTTGCATATTCTGTGAGTTTTTAAAGAAAAATATTTTTTCTAAAAGAAATTTGAAAAAAAAAAGTTTGTAGGTAATGGCAGCATGCGGAAAAACCGTCATAACTTCTCATTTACAATCAGAGTGGCCGTTTAATACAAGTAAGTTTTAATGGGAGCTCCCCCCTCTCATAGGAAGCTCCCCCATAAAAAATTTTTTAAAGAAAAAGTTGGTGTTGATCGTCTATTCGATATTTACAATCGTTTGGGTGACCTTTGCATCGAACCACAGGAGCTAGAGATGATGAAAAAACGAAAGCTAACGGCTTTTGAAGTTCTTCAAAGTTTGGTAAAGGAAAAATTCTCAAGAAATGAGTTTTCTAAGAATTTTCTTAAAGGCAGACAACCAGTTGATTAATATGTTAGCAGTGGAAGATTATCTTTCGGATTTCACGACAGATAATGGGTATATTGATATCGAGAAAATGGTGCATGAGACACAGCAGACGAGGGATGAGTTGTTGGACATGGTTCTTGATACTAGTGACACTTTTTTAAGCATCTCTTTTTTATCAATTGGTTTTTTTTCAGATGTTCACGATGTGTCTGTTCGCTCAGAGGCTGATAATTCGCAGTTCATTGAACCAATTCCTCCTAGTGCTCCTCCAATGGTGCATGTTGTTGATGAAACAGAACTTATTGGGAAAGAGCGACCACTAGCGGTAAAGTTTAATTAAAAAACCTCGGGAATTAAGCGGGCGCGCTTAATTTTTATTTAAAATTGTTTGAAACGTACAGTTTACGGGATTTTCCATTTTTTTGAGATTTCTTAATCCAAAAATCTTAATTTTTGGTGAAAAAGTGAGATAGTCATGATTTTTTGAAAATTTGTAAACCTTTTCTCGAAATTATAGGTAACAAGTAACCCGATGCTTTTTTTCAAATTTTGGAATTTTTCAAAATTCCCACTTAAGATAAATTTGTCAGCATCTGAAAGTCTAAGGTTTCAGCTTCATTTTAAGCCAACAATCAGAATTTTAGCTGAAAAATTGAGATAGTTATGATCTTCTGAATATTGGAAAAGTTTTTCTCAATACTTCAATTTTCACCATATTTTTACCAAATGTTATACTTTTATAAATTTCCTATACAAACTCAAATGGCTCTAGAATCAGAAAATTCAAGATTTAAGCTTCATTTTAAGTCAAAAATAAGAATTCTAGCTTAAAAATTGAGATATTTATGATATACTGAAATTCGTAAAAACGCTTAAAACCCGCTTGATTTTGTAGAGAAACGCGCTTCAACCGTGCTTACATAATTCAGCCACCCTAAATTGCATTTTCAGGCACACATTCGCGGGCATTTGGCAATTTCCCCAAGACTACAATCCATCACTTCGAAAATATTTGTTGACCATCCAACCGAGTGCGAAATCGTCTTGTCTGTTGTCAAAAATTGTATTTTTATTTTTATTAAATATAAATTTAAACATTTTTTATTTTAGCTGACATACCTTCCGAACATTTCGATAATGATTTATTCCTTATAATCTATGATAAGGAGCGAAGACTTCTTGGAATTACAAGGTTTTGGTTGAATAATGTGAGTTTTTTAATCGATTATTCTAATTAGTAGTAATTAGTTAGTAATTAGCTGTGGTTTAGTAGTAATTAGTTAACAATTAGCTCTAATTAACTATTGTTCAGGGACGTGTAAGTACTGGAGATATAACAATTGAAAAGGATTGTGAATTGATGGTAATATGTACTGGAACATCCCTAAATACCAGAAAATCGAATAGAGAGAGACTGGCACTGTTGGATGAGGAACGGAAATTGACCAAAAGATTCAAGTGAGCTAGATGCACCTATTTTTAAATTCATATCACCTTTCCCCAGAATGACCCTAATGAACATTTTCGAGTCATTTGACGTCAACCAAGACGGTGTTCTTGATCGAAAAGAGCTTGATTTCTATACGCAAGCTAGTGGTGATTCACCCCTTCTGGATGAGGAGTGGAACCTCTATTATGAGAATTTCGATCATCGGGATAATGGGATAACACTTGAAGGCTTCCTCAAAATGCATCAAATTGAGGCTTCGGATAGTGGTGAAGGAGTGATCAATGATCTTTGGAAATCGCTGAATTTTCTGGGTTATGATACGGAATTGATGTCAATTTATGTAAGATAGTAATCAATTATGCCTAATTAATGCATCAGGGATGAAACAAGACTTCATGCTCATTCCAAATCTGTTTTTAACATTTTCTAAAACCACCGATAAGCCGAGAAAATGAGCTTCAAAACAATGGCCGAGAAAAAGTTTGGAAAACTAGTCCACGGGCAGTAGGGCGTGATAAATCTGGAAAGATGCAAAAATATAAGTTAAAATGGACTAATTTGAGAATTTTCCATAAATATCTATGAAAAAAAAAACACACACACAAAAAGATGAATTGAAAAAGTTAGGCCACGCTTTTTCTAGGCCATTGTTTTCAAAGCTCATTTTCTCGACTTCTAGGTGGTTTTAGAACATTTTAAAAACAGATTTGGAATGCGAATGAAGTCTATTTTCATTTAAGATACATTTATTAGCTCCGTAAAGTCCTCCTGGGTTGAAAAATCATATCTCAAGATTGACACAGAGAATTTTGATGATTTTGGTATCACTCGATTCCTTTTTTAATGTAGATATTTAAAAAAGTTTAAATTTTGAAATTTCATCAATTTTAAAAACTTTAAGGCAAATTTTAAATTCCTAATGAATATGCCCTTTTTCTAATTTTCAGGGATGTCCCTACGATATTGCAATCTATTCGGACGGTGCAGTCAATGTGCAACCATCCTTCCATTTTGTAACCAAAGAGGATAGAAATTTGTAATACCCAATTTTTCAACAAAAACCCCCGTCAATTTTTTTTCTCAGCCTTCTCGAAAAACTCTACGAACTTGGCGAAGAACAAACAAGCTCCGAGCTTCTACCGCATTTGTTTCAAGCCGAATATTTCGGATTGATGATTGCGAAGAAGAAGGAGCAGTTTTTCGAACGCACATTTCGGCTGGTTATCAATAAGGAGGAGAACATTCGGTGGAATTTTCCGCACAGTGTCAATGATATTATAAGGTTTCGAGATTCGGATAACGAGTGGGTGAGTAGGGGGTTACATGAGCCAGCAAAATATACCGGAAGACATTTTCAGGTCCTTATGGCATCTTACACCGCTAATAAGAAAATCCACGACTTGCAAATTGCATTAGAGGATCTTTAAAGACAGTGTCCTACTTGTTTTAACTTGTGAAATGACTTTTAATAGAGTCAATAAAGCTTCCCAATTGCCAATTCTTAAAAACAAATTTTACAGGTTAAAAAATAGCATCTACGATTTTTAAAGACAGGGTACCAGCAAAAAATGTCCAATATTTTAAACCTCATATTCTGAAAATTTTGGCATTGAGATAATCTCTGAAATTTTTTTTTAATTATGAAAAGTCGAGAGCCTTGGCGAAATTTATCGTTTTGCGTTAGGGCGCACTCGCAACATGGTGAAGGTGTCAACAATTTTTAAAGACAAGATACCAGTAAAATTTCTGAGAGTTTAATACAATTTTTAAAAATTAAGCTTTTATAAAATTAGTGGTCCAATTTCAAAAATTCTGAAAATTCTGATTGGTGCCAAAATATACCGAAAATATAATATTTTTAGAAATTTGCATTAGGGCGCACTTACAACATAGTAATAGGGTCTATTATTTTCAAAGACAAGGTGCCAGTAAAATGTATGAAATTTGTTAAAATTATAAAAATTCGGGAACCTGTCGAAATTTATCGATTTGCATTGCACTTGGTAACAATTTTTAAAGACAAGGTACCAGTAACATTTCTGAGAATTTAATTTTAAAAAAGTTTTATTGAAAAAAATTATTAAAGACAAACGAACAAGTTTGAATACCATCTTTATATACAAAAAATTTTCACATTTTCAAAAATTATTTTAAATATCATCCGGTTCAAAAGCGGGATTATGATAAACGTTAGCAGTATCCTCATGAAATGCATTTTTGAGTTGACTGAAATTCGGACGACGATTTGCAGATGTTTGAAAACAGCTCTGCATTATTAAGTATCTGGAAAATCGAATTTTAATATCGATTTTTAAAAATTGACTCCTCACGTCTGCTTAGATGCATATTTGGGATGTGCAGGGATTCGGCACTTTTTCACACTTTCAACAATCTCTTCAGGTCGGATCAAGTCTTCGTATGGTTGGTCACCCATTGTGAAGATTTCGTACATTAGGACTCCGAATGCCCAGCTGCAAATGAATAGTGATTTTTTTTCTTAAAAATTTTCAGAAGATCGTAACTATCTCAATTTTTCAGCTAAAATTCTGATTGTTGGCTTAAAATGAAGCTGAAACCTTAGACTTTCAGATGCTGACAATTATATCTTAAGGAAAATTTTGAAAATTCCAAAATTTGAAAAAAACAAATTAGGTGATTTGAATTTTCGAGAACAAATCCCCCAAACTTCGGATGATCATAACTAACTTAATTTTTCAGCTAAAATTATGATTTTTGGCTTAAAATGTTGCTGAAATTTTGGATTTTCAGATTATTGAAATTGTTTTGTGAAAAATTGAAAATAACATAAACTCAAAAAATTGAAAATAACATAAACTGTACGTTTCAAACATTAAAAAAAAATTTTTATTTGTATTTTTTTTTAGTTTTCCTCACCCCAACTCAAAAAGGTTTTAAAAAAACTGAAGAAGACTCCACCTATCACTCTGAAAACTGAATTTCCCATCGAAACACTCCGGAGCCAACCACCGTACCGGCAAATAACGAAGAGCCAGGGTATTTGCCGCGAATTTCGGGTCACCGGGTTCGGAGCAAAACCCGAATCCCGAGATTTTGGCGCGTAGGCCCGTTGTGAGCAGAATGTTCCTTGCTGTCAAATCTCGATGAATAAGATTACGCGAATGCAGATATTCAATCCCGTCGCAAATTTCCCAGACGATTTTGTAGAGGGTTTGAAGTGGTATGCGATTCAAAGGAATCAAACCATTGGAATTTCCGGACCTGAATGGAAAAAAACCATTTTTGGGGGGAGCTCCCGCAGAATTCGAAACACTTACGACTCCTTAATCTGTGATAAATACTTGATCAAATTCATATGTGTCAATTCCAATAAACTACAAACCAGCCCGTTTTTATTGGTCCATCCTAACAGGAGGGCAATGTGATCGTGGTGTCTTAAATGCCTCATTGATTCGATCTCTCGTTGAAGTTGGTCCTCTTCAGGCTCGTCAAAGTGTCGTGGCACCTGGAACACGAAAATAGAATATTATGGTTGATAATGCTGATTTTGTGGGGGAATTTTCTGAATTTTTTGATCTCACGAAAATGGAACGCAAAAAATTTATCTACAAAATTTTGAAATTTTGAAAAATCCATTTTTTAAAGCATTTTTTGAGCATTTCCGCTCAACATTGAGCAAATTTTATGAAATATAGAGTACCCAAAAATTTGATACATAATTTGCAGATTTAAAAAACAATTTTTGTCTCGAAAATTTAAAAATTGGAAAAAAAATTAACTCGAAAAGATTTTTCAATTTTCAAAAGATTATAACTATCTCAATTTTTCAGCTAGAATAACGATTTTTGGCTTAAAATGTAGCGGAAGCCGTGGATTTTTAGAATATAGCAATTTTATCTTGTGAAGATTTCAAAAATGTTCAGGCCCATGGTGTGTAGTTTGTAGTATAAGCAGGCCCATGCTCTATAGCTAAGCAGGCCCATAGTGTGTAGTTTGTAGTCTAGGCAGGCCCATGCTCTATAGCTAAGCAGGCCCATGGCGTGTAGTTTGTAGTCTACGCAGGTCCATGCTCTATAGCTAAGCAGGCCCATGGTGTGTAGTTTGTAGCCTAAGCAGGCCCATGCTCTATAGCTAAGCA
Organism: Caenorhabditis virilis; assembly: GCA_964036255.1. NCBI lineage: Eukaryota > Metazoa > Nematoda > Chromadorea > Rhabditida > Rhabditidae > Caenorhabditis > Caenorhabditis virilis. The sequence continues at coordinate 2,188,271 of OZ038416.1, read as the reverse complement.
GGCCCATATTGTGTAGTTTGTAGTCTAAGCAGGCCCATTTTTTTTTCAAATTTCAGAAGACCATAACTACCGCAATTTTCCAGCTAAAAATATGATTTTTGGTTTAAAATGAAGCTGAAACCTTGAATTTTCAGATTTTCTCAATTTAATTTTGAAAAAAAAATCTAGAACAGAAACAAAATATTTCCTAGAGAACTTACACTAAGCTCTCAGCTTGAAGCGTATTTTTAGCGTGTGTGGCAAATTTGAAAAAAAAATGTTTTTTTTTTCTGAAATTTTCTGAGAAAAATTATAATTTCAAGACATCTTGAAATTATTTTTTCAAATTTTGAACATCTGAAAATCTAAGGTTTCAGGTTATTTTTTTAAAAACTCAAACTCAAAAAAACATTTAAAAAAAAATACCGTTTCATTCTGAAAATTGAAGAAAATACAAACTATGTGGCACACTACAACGTATTCTAAATCTTGATGGAAATTCCCGAAATTTTTTAATTCTCTGAAAAAAATTTCAGATTTTTAAGCTGAATTTTAACTTTTTTAGAAAAGGTTCATAAATTGGGAAGGAGTAATGCATTTTAAGTTTATCATAACTATCTCAATTTTTCAGCTAAAATTATGGTTTTTGGCTTAAAATAAAGCTGAAACCTTGGATTTTCAGAAGCCAACAATTTTATCTTGCGAAAATTTCGAAGATTTTCCAATATTTGAAAAAAAAATATTGGATTACTTGTATTTTAGAGAAAAACATTAAAATTTTCAGAAAATCATAATTTCTCAATTTTCCAGCTAAAATTCTGATTTTTGGCTTAAAATGAAGCTGAAAAATTGAATTTTCAGATTCTATACAATTTAATCTTGCAACAAATCTGGTAGTCTATCCAAACCACCCTTCAAATTACTCACCCTAACAGCAACCGCACAATCCTGATACTGTCTCATTTCGTTCCTATCAATCCATTGCATAATCGGTGCCTTTCCCTTCAACTTGCCCAAATAAACATTGGAAATGGTGCCCTCGCCCAACAGAAACTGCGTATCAATATGCACATTATCCGCATTGATTTCCCATGGTAACCGCGCCACTTTTGCACACTCCTTAGGTGCCCTGCCAATTTGATAGTTTTCTCAAATGAATTCACATACTTGTAAAGTCTCGGCTGCAACATGATCTCCGTCAGAAGTGCCATTTGTTTGCGATGATTTCGGCGCACGGTTCGGTAGATTATGATGCCGAAGGTTGTTACGGAAATTGTGGCACAAATGCAAATTGTTATCATATCGTCTAAGGCAATTGATAGATATTTTGGACGATGCCATGGACGGGATGGTAGAAGAGACACTAAAGCATTTTTATTTTATTTTAGAATAATTTGAATCCTTCTGGATTAAAGGGCTCTTTCCAGAAGATATCTCAAATTCCGGAAAGACCCCCCCCCCCAAAGTTACCCATTGGAATTTCGTCGGAACACGAAGTTGAATGATTATTCAAATAATAAAGATTATTTTCTATGACTTGATTATCGATCGATTCGTCCAAGAATCCTAAATGCACCAATGGTAATGTAAATTGCTCATAAACGTCGTTCAATCCTTCAGACATTACTAATCGAACATGTGTCGAATCTTTAATATTCGCCGTCAAATTATGCGTCTGTGCACATGCGGCGTCATCGACGAAAAGGTAGGCAAATGTTTGATTCGTCTCCGAGCCGATGTGATCCACGAAGTTTGTGAAAATTTGCGTTTTCATCTCGGTGCAGTTTGGCGATGGTGCTGAAATTATGAAAAATAAGAGGAGGCTTTCTAGGCCATTTAATTTTAAAGTTAATTTTTTTTTGAAATCTTTTTCGACAAGATAATAAGAAATTAGATTTTTTAAACTGAATTTGTTAGGAAAAAGTAGGACAAATGATAAAAATCCCGGATTTTTCTTTTAAAGACAACTTGTCAGTTAACACGATCCAAAATCTAGGCAAAAATTCAAAATTCGAATGGGAGCCCTGGTGGTCCAAAGAACAATGCCAATATGTAGCCAAATTCAAATAATTGTGTTTCGCGCCAATGCCGACCGCGTTGCACGGACACCGACCGCGTCGCACGGACACGCGGCAATTCAAAATTGTATTTTTTCAACTTTGAACCGCTACTGTGACGCGTGTATTTATCGGTGTGATTTCGCATAAATTGCATTGTACTAATTAGAATACGCTCTAATTTTTGAAACTAAAACCAGGTAGGGTCAAATTAACTGAACAGCTGTCTTTAAAAAAATTGACTTTTTTGAAAATGACCATAAATCGTTTCAAATGGAAGATTATATCAAAAACCAAAACTTTCAGCAAGATTCCGATAGCCGGAAAGTGTTTCCTAGTGTCTAATTAATTAGCAAAAAAGTGTTTGATGCGAGAGGAATCGATCCCGTGACCTTCAGAATACCGGTCATGAGTTTCCCCACTTTACCATTTTGGACATTTCTGCTAAAAATCAAGATTTCAAAAAAAATCTCACGAAAAAATTGTTTAACAAAAAGCGGGTGCTCCCCCCCCCTTTAACTTACCACTCTCCGAAACAATCTTCAAACAATTCCTCGAAAACTCCAAAGTATCCTGCGCCAACCACGGAAACACCATCTCCCAAACCGTTCCATTTACAATTAATTGAGCATGCACAAATTCTGAATACATCCGCGTCGACGACAATTGACACGTTGGCCCATTCACCGCCGTTATAATCACATTTTCCAGCAGAGACCGGTTCGCCGACGTCATGAAAATATAGACATCCGATTGGGGGCTCATCTCGTGGATTATTTCCGGGAATTCTGAATAATAGATTTTGGTGGATTTATAGAAAATTTGGGTACCGAAATTCAGCGTCTCTTGGAACTCCTTCCTTATTGTTGAAATATGAGCGTCTTCGGTTGAGAATACCGGAAAATCTGCGGATTTGTCAAAGGTTGTGAGGTCGATTTCATGAGATATTCCCAAAATTTGAGTGTTTTCCTATAGTTTAAAATATATTTTTTTAATCTAAGATTTTCCACTTATTACATTAAGATTCCGATTAAAAACGTCGGTAATATTCCAAGGTACATAATTCGTGAGAAGTACAACTTGTTTTTTGAGATATACCGTGGAGGCAATCTGATTTTCTTTCAAAACCGCGTCCAGTATCGAATTTGCCACATTTCTTAATTGATGAGTTTGAAATTGTTCCGGGTCTGATGATGGTACCAATGAGCTTGAATATAACAAGGAGAGGTAGTCTTTATCATGGACCCATTCCTGGAAAAATTTGAAAAATTGTAAAAATAAAATTTTTGAGATATGATTTTTAAAATGTTATAACTTTTTTATAACTTCTCCGATTTTTATGATTTTGATGTCATTTTGAAGCCCAAGATTTGAAAATGCTGAAAATCCTCTTTAAAAAAAGGTATTTTACAAAAAAATTGAACAATTTTCAAGGAAGTTATGAAAATATGAAATTTTCGAAAAAAAAAACTTAGGTTTTTGAATGGTCATAACTTTTTTCTAAATTCTTCGATCATTATGATGTTGGTACCATTTTGAAGCTAATCATTTGAAAATGCTGAAAATCCTCTTTAAAATAAATTATTTTGCAAAAAATTGAATAATTTTTAAAGAAGTTATGAAAATATGAAATTTTCGAAAAAACAGTATTTTTGAAATGTCACAACTTTTTCCAAAATTCTTCGATCTCTATGATTTTGGTTCCATTTTGAAGCACAACATTTGAAAATTTTCTAAATTATAATTAAAATAAGTTATTTTGCATAAAAATTGAATAGTTGAATAATTCTCTCTTACATTAATCTCATTGTCAATTGCTCCAGAAGTGACGACTTGTGAATAATTGGAGCCGAAATAAAAATCGTATTTTATTTCTTGACCGGAAATTGGCATAAGCTGCAAATTAGGATTATAATATATTATAATAATCGCCTTGTTTCCTTATCTTTTTTCCCCGATTTGGTTTTGTAGAGACATTTTGGCCGGAAATATTTATAAAAATTGGTTTTTCGTGTCTAGGAGGGTGATTAAAAATCATAAAATGTTGAATAGGTCAAAAACTACATTATATTAGGAGCATTACAAAAATGGGTATTCTAAAAATTGAATTTCAAATATATTGAATTTTGTAACTTACTTTTTCAAACAAAACTGTATATGAAAAGATTAATCAAATTCAAAGTATTAACAGTCAAATTCACCAACTAATGAAACCGTATTTTTTCAGTCTTTAAAAAATAATTTTCGGAAAATGATAAGTGGTACACTGTCTTTAAAAATTGATATAATTAGTGAATACAACACTTAAGCTTCATTATAAGCCAAAAATTATTATTCTAGCTGAAAATTTACTCTTTCTCAAATTTTTCACTACTCTTTCTCAAATTTTTAAAATTTTCGAAATATTTTACAAATTTAGGTTGCTATTGTCTGAAAATTCAAGGTTCCAGCTTCATTTTAAGCCAAAAATCATAATTCTAGCTTGAAAATTGAGATAGTTATGATCTACTGAAAGTCGAAACGTTTTTTCTCGAAGTTTCAATTCATCTTTGATTTTTTAAAATTTAATAGTCGATGTCTGAGATTTTCGACATCAGGCCTATTGGCTATGGCACAGTTGCACCAACGTGAAGCTAGGATCTTGATATTTTGCATGGAGGGTACCTAGGCCCCCGTTAGAAAAAAAATACATCATTTATTTGGCCACGCCCCCTTTGACCTAGTGAAAAAATCCGGGTGGTCCCTAAATCGAAATTTTTAGTTTTAAAGATAAAGTCAAAATCTCATCGGGAATTTATTACCCGCACATTTTTGAGTATTTTTCATGTTGACACCTAATTTCCAGCTCGTCGGCATCATGCCGAAAATTTGATTTTTCTGAAAAAGTGGTCCAAATTTTCCAGTTTTTCCCATTTTTCGATATGATGAAGTACTTGGCCCCGAATGGAAATATGCAAATTTTTAATCCTTATGATGTTTCTCATCAAATTCCATATTGATTTAGCGGAATCCCTGTAACCTTTTTGGGGTTTCAGGGCAAAATAGGCGAGATTTTAGCAAAATTCCAAAGGGTCCCCCCTATGGAAAAAGTTTGCAAAAAAATTTTTAAGTTTTAAAATTTGCCCATATTATCAGAGGTACTCTTACTAATAAATATCTAGTGTTTCCCAAAATATGAGCCATCTTGTGGACCTATGAGCCACGTAGCTACAGCTCAAATACCTTCAGTCCCCGTACACAGAAAACTGTTGCATGCATTGGAAATCGCGATATTGAATGAAGGTTCTTTGAGCTGTTGCCACGCGGCCCATAGGTCCACATGATGGCTAATATTTTGGGAAACAGTAGATATTTATTAGTAAGAGTCCCTCTGATAATATGGGGAGATTTTAAAATTTTTGATTTTTTATTCCATGGGGGGGACCCTTTGGAATTTGGCGAAAATCTCGCCTATTTTGCCCTGAAACCCCAAAAAGGTTACAGCGATTCCGCTAAATCAACATGGAATTTGATGACAAACAAAATAAGGATTAAAAATTTCCATATTTCCATTCGGGGCCAAGTACTTCATCATATCGAAAAATGGGAAAAACTGGAAAATTTGGACCACTTTTTCAGAAAAACCAAATTTTCGAAATGATGCCGACGAGCTGGAAATTAGGTGTCAACATGAAAAATACTCAAAAATATGTGGGTAATCCATTCCCGAAGAGATTTTGACTTTATCTTTAAAACTAAAAATTTTAATTTAGGGACCACCCGGATTTTTTTCACTAGGTCAAAGGGGGCGTGGCCAAATAAATGATGTATTTTTTTTCTAAGGGGGCCCTAGGTACCCTCCATGCAAAATATCAAGATCCTAGCTTCACGTTGGTGCAACTGTGCCACAGTATGTTCGACTTTCTGAGACATCGACTCTTAAAATTTATCATCATTATCAAATAAATTCCATTTTTAGAATTTTCTAAAAAAAATCCATTCGTTCTATGAACTATGACATAAAAACCAGGCGATAAAATTAATAATTGCTATTTTCATAGGTTGCACTTTTTTGTGAAAATGTTTCAATTTGTCCCCATTTTTTAACGAGGGGAGCTCCCCGATATTTGACTTCTATAATCCGAATATATACCTGTGCATAAAACTCCAATAATTCCGCAAACGCATCAATATCTAGACTCGGAGTAACAGTGACAAAAATAAAAGCGGATGTCCCAAAAGTGGGACAGAATAATTGGGTAGGTGGTGGAAATATGGGATAGGATGATTGTTGCAATGGTACATAGCCGGAAACAATTTGAAAGTGAGTCCCCACCAAAAATAAAAAACACAAAAATGAAAGCATCCTACTGAAAAAAAAACTAACTGATTCGGGTCTTCGTATTGCCAAAAATTTAATTGATAAGAAGAACAAACTTGTCCCCTCCCTCCTCTTTTTTCTCTGATTGATTTAATATAATAATTATCAATAATTGAAATTCTACATGTCGCCGACATTCCGTGTTTCCGTCCTGGAAATAATTGAAAATGCAAACATTGGGAAATTTTCTTGGGTATTTTTTTTTGGAACATTTAGAACATATGTTTCGAAATCGTTTTGTTTCATAGCGTGTTCTTTTGAAAGTTCAACCTCTAAAAACGGCGTTTTTATGGGCGTTTTTAAAAACAGATTAAAAAAAAAAAGCTAAGCAGGCCCATATCGTGTAGTTTGTAGTCTAAGCAGGCCCATGCTCTATAACTAAGCAGGCCCATGGTTTGTAGTTTGTAGCCTAAGCAGGCCCATGGTTTGTAGTTTGTAGCCTAAGCAGGCCCATACTATATAGCTAAGCAGGCCCATATCGTGTAGTTTGTAGTCTAAGCAGGCCCATGCTATATAGCTAAGCAGGCCCATGTTGTGTAGTTTGTAGGCTAAGCAGGCCCATGGTTTGTAGTTTGTTGTCTAAGCAGGCCCATACTATATAGCTAAGCAGGCCCATATCGTGTAGTTTGTAGTCTAAGCAGGCCCATGCTATATAGCTAAGCAGGCCCATGCTCTATAACTAAGCAGGTCCATGGTTTGTAGTTTGTAGTCTAAGCAGGCCCATACTCTATAGTAAGCAGGCCCATGGTGTGTAGTTTGTAGTCTGAGCCTAAGCTAATCAGGCCCATTTTTCTGTACCTAAAAAAATCATAACTTACTCAGTTTTTCAGCTAGAATTGTGATTTTTGGCTTAAAATGAAGCTGAAACGTTGGATCTTCATATTCTTATTGTTTGACATTTCTGACAATCTCGCAAAAATTCGAAAACTCGAAATTTTGGTACATGTATTTATTTGATAAAGTATGTTACAAAATTCTTTTTTTTTTCAAAATCTATTATTTTCAATACCCCTTTTTGTAATTATCCTAATATAATGTAGTTTTTGGCCTATTCAACATTTCGCCTGATTTTTGATCGCCTCCTAGACAAAAATTGTTATAAATATTTCCGGTGCGACCAAAAAATCTTTTATAAAACCAATCGGGGAAAAAAGATAAGAAAACAAGACGATTATTATAATATATTATAATCTCACAATTGATTTTGCAAAAAATGCTCGAAAAATTCAAGAAAATTTGGAAAAGACAGGGGTTTTTCGAAATTTCTAGAAAAAGTGTTCCAAATTAATTTTCAAATTTAGAATTTAGTTAAGGATTTCTTTTTAATTTGCCTCTCGGCACACTGAAATGCCTTTTTTTTCGGAAATCTGAAGCAAAAATTTTTCGAAATTTCAGGTTCACCATTTTTACCAAATTTTGAAAATTTTGACATTTTGCATACTGATTTGCTAGATTCTGAAAATCAAAATTTTAAGCTTCATTTTAAGTCAAAAATCATAATTGTAGCTGAAAAATTGAGATAATTATGATCTGTTGAAATTCGGAGCACTTTTTTAAAATTTCAGATAGCCATATTCAATTTCGAATTTTCAATATTTTGTAAATAATTTTGCAAATTTAAACTGCGAGAACCTGAAAATGGACGATGTAAGCTTCATTTTAAGCCAGAAATCGTAATTCTAGCTGAAAAATTGAGGTAGCTATGATGTTCTGAAAATTGGAACACTTTTTTTTCGAAAATTCAGGTAACCCCATTCTTTTTCGAATTTTCAATTTGTTGCAGATATTTTTGCAAATCCAAACTGCAAGAACCTAAAAATCCCAGCATTAGGCTTGATTTTAAGCCAAAAACCATAATTCTAGCTGAAAAATTTAAATAATTATGATTTTTTGAAATTTGGAAAAAAATTAAAATTTTCAAAATTCTTGATTTTTCTCGAATAAAAAATATACAAAATTCAGAGCAATTCCATCCATGGAGCATCCCTTCAAACTGTAACTTAACCCAACTTTTTTCCCAACGAAAAAAAAAGAACCCTTGTATCAATTTCCGGTGACTCTTTATTATTCCAGTTCCCCCTACACCATCATCGGAAGAACAACATCTCATTTGCATTCACCCGTTCGTCTGCTGACCGAAAAAAATTAAAGGAAAGAGGAAATATATGATATTTGCAAGAAAAAAGAGAATAATAAGAATAATCGAAATTTGGGCCACCAGAAACGTAAACGGAGGAAATGACGAATTGGTTTCGTACGAGATCTTATTCGTTTGACAAGTTGACAACAAGGGTCTTGCCACGAAAATATGTATAAATAAAACAATAAATATTTCACGTTTTTGGAAAATGAATTTTGTTTTTCAAAAAAAAATACCAAAATCATTTCAAAATAAAAATGAGCTACGAAAAATTCCTAAAAATGATCGACAAATGGGTACACTCAAAATTGGAGAAAATTGGAAGCAGTGACTATGATTCGATCAAAATATTCCTGATTTATTACACGCTTGTTCTTTTGGCGGTATTTTGAGAAAATAGAGGATTTTCAGCAGAAAATGCCCATTATTTTAGGCTATGACTGTTGCACAAGTGTTGAGATTTGTCACCGTTTCAACATACAGCATTCCGAAATTTGTAACCAATTGTCTTTAAGAAATTCATTATAGAAAAAGGAAAAATTCCAGGAAAACTCGAAAATCTTGCACTTCGATGAACCGAAGAAAGAGGAGAGGAGATAACATTTGGTTTGCTTTATTTATGCTCTTTATAATAAAAGAAGTAAAAGTGAGTTATTGTTTCTTGTCAGGTTTATTTAACTACTGATTCGTTGTCGGTAGGCCATTGGGGAGAATGGGCGTCGAACTTCGCGGGCGAACTGAAAAAAAAAATGAACAATTGTGGTTTTTAGATTTAAAAAAGCTAAGCAGGCCCATATTTTGTAGTTTGTAGTCTAAGCAGGCCCATGCTCTATAGCTAAGCAGGCCCATGTTGTGTAGTTTGTAGTCTAAGCAGGCCCATGCTCTATAGCTAAGCAGGCCCATGAGTTGTAGTTTTTAGTCTAAGCAGGCCCATATTATGTTTTTCTGTACCAAAAAACATCATAAATAACTCAATTTTTCAGCTAGAATTATGATTTTTGGCTTAAAATGAAGCTGACATCTTGAAATTTCAGATTCTTATAGTTTAACATTTGGGAAAATCTCGAAAACATACGAAAACTCAAAAAAATGGGGTTAGCTGGGAATTCGAAAATAAAAGTGCTCCGACTTTCAGAAAATCATAATTTTCTCAATTTTTTAGCTAGATTTATTATTTTTGGCTTAAAATTATGCTGAAACCTTGTATTTTCAGATTTTTAAAATTTATTTTAGTGAGATATCTTGAAAATTTATAAAAATTCAAATTTATTTGAAATTTTGAGAAAATACCGTTCTGATGTTCTGACTATCATAACTTTCTCAATTTTTCGGCTAGGATTGTGATTTTTGGCTAAAAATGAAGCTGAGACCTTTGATTTTGAAATTTTGTTAAGAACCTTTAAATTTGGAAATTAAAAAGCATTTTCACAAAAAGTTTTGTGAATTTTGAACTTTACTGCAATTAAAATTTTTTTTGATATCTTGAAAAATTGAAATTTTATTGTTTCAGCTAGAATGGAGCTGAAACCTTGGATTGTTATTTCTGCTATTTTGAAACCATTGAGTTGTATTGTATATTCATTAAAAATATTAATCGATACGGTAAATTTGAGAAAATTTTGAAACCGTAAAAAATCCTTCTAAATTTCTTGAAGATATTTTTTTCAATTTGGAATAAAGAAATAAAAGGGGTTATTTAGTGAAACAAAATAGGTGGCGGCAAATTTTTAAATCTTAACTTTTGACCCAAAATATCCTAACTAGTTCTTCAATCAATAACGATTACGTAAATTAATTACTTTGAAGTTTTTCGGCAATTTGACCGAATTTTTACATTTCATAGTTTTCGATTTTTTCTAATTTTTCTAGTTCTGAATATTTATTTGGTACCCAAATATAATCTAAAATTTTTACTTATTGAAAAAATATGTTGAAAAATTGAAAACATTCTGAAATTGGTCAAAATAGGCTGATTTGCAATGGAGCGTGCTTCCAACATCTCATTTACCCCCTTGTGATCTTGATATCTTTAAAAGGGGCCTAGAAAGTTCTGAATATTTATTTGGTAATTAAATATCTTCTAAAATTGTTCTTATCCAAAAAAATTAATTTTCAAAATCAATAAATTCGAAAAGGGGGGGGGGGGAAATTGATCGAGCTGCAATGGAGCGCACTTGCAACAATAGTTATTCGAAAAATTTAGCGTCTTTCAATATCCAACGGAGCTAAGACATAATTAGATATTTTGAAACACGATAATGTCGTTATTGAAAAGATAAATAAGGAGAAAAATGATTAAAGAAAAGTGACACGAAATTGAAAAAAAAAAGATTTTTGACCTAACCTTAAAGGAGGTTAGGTCTCCTGGAGGACTTTACAGAGCCAATAAATGTATCTTAAATAAAAACAAAAATTGTGTTCATTCCAAATCTGTTTTTAAAATGTTCTAAAACCACCTAGAAGCCGAGAAAACAGGACTCAAAACAATGGCCTAGAAAAAGTGGCCGAACTGTTTCAATTGATATTTTTGCGTGTTTTATTCACAAATATTTATGGGATATTCTTAAATTAGTCCATTTTAACTTCTCTTTTTGCATTTTTCTAGATTTTTGACATCATACTGCCCGCGGACTAGTTTTCCTCTAACTTTTTCTAGGCCATTTTTTCAAAGCTCATTTTCTCGGCTTCTAGGTGGTTTTAGAAAATTTTGAAAACATACTTGGAATGAGAATGAACTCGATTTCCTTCCCAGTGGCATTTAAAGACAAGAGGACTCAAAATTTTTTACTAAATGTCTCTGAGGTTTTTTGCAATTAAACAAACCTCATAGTCGTCATAAAAGTCATGAGTTGGATCCCAGCGACGATAGCGGAAATATTTCGGTCTGAACAACATTTTCGTCGCCGTATCGGTGTTCGGCAACGAAGAGGCGACCGCGACCATAAATGAGCATAACACGGCAAACAGCGTGAATAGTCCAAGAGCAGAGCGCATGATTTTTTTGTGTGTGTGGGGGGCGGCTACTGGAAAAAATGACAATGAATTTGTTGGAACAAGAGAATGCAAATGGGCGGTCTTTTCGGAGGAGTAGCAACAAGAAAACCAAAAAAAGATTTATTTGGGGGATTGAAAATGAAAAAAAAACAACAAAAGGAGAAGTTTTGGATGAGTACTTGTGGGTGACAAAATGGAAGGGATGGGAAGATGTTTCGTTTTTATGAGTGGGTGGGTTTTGATTGATTTCCCTTCCCCCAATTCGGATGAAGATTTTTTTGACAAGATTTTTGACATGGTGGTAGAAATCCAACGCGAGGCCTTAAAGGCAGTGCACCACAACATATAAAAAGGGGCATGTCCGCAAAATGTCGTAAGATATGATTTTGCGAAAATCGAGAATTTTAGAATGTCCACAAAATGTAGTACAATATGATGTATTTTTAGAAAATTGCGAATTTTGAAGGACCGCAAAATGTCGTAAAGTATGATGTATTAGTTAGAAAATCAAGAATTTTTGAAGGTCCGTAAAATTTCCTAAAATATAAATGCATTTTTAGAAAATCATGATTTTTAGAAGGTCCGTAAAATGTCGTAATATATTATGCATTTTTAGATAATTGAGAATGTTTGAATGTCCGCAAAATATCGTAAAATGTGATGCATTCTTAGAAAATCGAGAGTTTTAGACGGTCCGCAAAATATCGTAAAATATGATGTATTTTTTTAACTAGTAACTTTCTGATCCTTTCTGGAACCCTGTCTTTAAGGATATTTATTGCTTCCGGAAAGTTAAGCCCACCCTTCTAGTACACAAAAGTTCCATTTTTCACAATGCTGATCCTTTGCAAAAATACTTGTTTAACGGATTACGAAAGTTGTTTTTTTCCCTGGAAATGGAAAAAAAGCCATTAGTTCTAAAAACGAAGTTATAATTCATTTTTGAGCCCTCACTAGGTAGTAGCCTATCTCAGGTATTAGCCTATCTTTAAGGAAACATTCCCAATTAGGAAAAAATGGGCATTTCCTAAAGTGGTTGTAAACATAGAATGTTATTTGATAACCGTGAGGACCCGATGAAAAATCTCCTTCAAAAATGTTCCCCACCAATTCCAGAAAAAAAGGACTGAAGGATGGGAACAAAAAGATAACGGCCCAAGGCTTATTCGGGATTAGTTTTTCCTTTCGTCGGCATGTTCAACGACTAATCCCGGACTCTCCCAAAAAAATATGATAATGAAGAAAAGGACGTCCCAAATCCAAGAAACGATGTGCTCAAAGAGCACCAAACATTATTATTTTAAGAATTGTTCCCCCTCTCCCCCAAAAGTTTGTTTGAGCGCTAATTAGCAAAAAGTGAAGGAGGCTCGAATCATGCAAAGGGGGAAGATAATTTGGTGACTGACATCAATCTATCTATTGTTTCCCGAAAAAAGGGGGACAGAAATAGAATTTTTTTTTGGAAAAAAAAGGAGAAGGGGGTGAATAAATCAAGTTTCAAGAAGAATTGAAGAAATCTAATTTTTGGAAAAGGTGACGAAAGTGCTAAAATGATTTGGAAAAGGGTGATACTTAGCGGAAGATGACGCTTTGAGATGAAAAATTAGGTTTGAAAAGAAGGAAAAAACTTGCAAAACGAGTTTATGGGTAGCGAAGAATTGAACTCCTGCCGGTGATACTGGTAAACGGGAGTGCAACCATTACACCATTTGGGACATAGGAAACGCGCCTTCAAAATGCAAATATCTACTCAGAGCGCTTGCAAAAAGGCAGCAGGATAAAAAATATTTTTTCAAAAAAAATAAAATTACATTAAAATTTCTAAAAAAGTCTTTCTGTTTTTAAAATATTTTTTTTCTAATTGAACCCATTTAAATAGGCGTAAATAATTCAGCTGTTATCCATCCTACTTTTTATGGTAACTTTTATTTTACTTAGGAAAAAAGTAAAATTAAAAGTTAAATATATTTTCAAGGGTTTTTTGTTACTGAGAAACTGAAAAATATTACCAAAAACATGAAGTTTTTGGGCCCTTTCCTTCTTTTTGTAGAATAAAAAACTTATTTTTCACAAAAAATTTGTTGTTGTAAGTTTTTCACAAGAAAAAAGGTCCCTTACAAATATTCGCTTAGGCGTTCCCTTGGGAATAAGTCGGAATACAAACGAACCAAAAAAAAATAAATCTTAAAATGTCCGTGTTTTGAAAATATTTTCAACATAAAACCATTTTTCTTGCGAGTGATTAACGATTCATGAGAATTTTTTGAATAAGGGCGGTTTTTAGCGCAAAATTGTTTGTTTTTAGCTTTTTAGAGCATCGAAAATTACCTTTTTAAAGTTTAAACTTCGAAATTCTGGTTACCGCCAATAAAAATGGCCTAGAAATTAGGGATGGCCTAGGTTTTGCAACAGTTGGTTTTATCTTCCATGTTGGTGTATTTCTCGTGGACTACCGTTTAAATTTCGAATTTTTTTCAATTTTCACTTTTTTATAAAGAATTAACCAAAAATAAACGATTTTTTCAGAGAAAAAATGTCAGTAACATTGCACACAACTTCAGGAGATATTAAAATCGAGTTATTCATCGAAGATGCACCAAAAGCTTGTGAAGTAAGAATTTCTATTTTTTTTTCAAAAATTAATGTCAAATTTCAGAATTTTTTGGCTCTTTGTGCAAGCGATTATTACAATGGATGTCTATTTCATAGGAATATTAAGGTATTAAAGTATACTTTAAAATTTCAATTCAAAAAGCGGGATTTTCAGGACTTTATGATCCAAACCGGTGATCCAACGCATACAGGAAAAGGAGGACAAAGTATCTGGGGTGAACCGTTTGAGGATGAATTTGTGACTTCGCTAAAAGTAAGCGTTAAACCTTTATTCTTTAAAAATTGCGAAAAAACTTGCAGCATGACAGCAGAGGATGCGTTTCAATGGCGAACAACGGTGGAAACACCAATCAATCTCAGTTTTTTATTACCTACGATAAACAACCGCATTTAGATATGAAATATACATTATTTGGGAAGTAAGTGCTCTTATTTTTGTTCTGCAAAAACGAAAAATTGGCAATTTCAGAGTCATCGACGGGTTTGACACATTAGAAGAGCTCGAAACGATCAAAGTGGATGCAAAATATCGACCATTGGTTCAGCAAAAGTGTGTATTTCTTTAATTATAACTTAAAAACCGAGAAAAAACAAATTTCCAGAATCCAAAGCATCACCATACATGCAAATCCATTGGCTGTTGAATAATGATAATTATTTATTTTCAAATTTTATACAACATTTTTCTTAAATTATTTCACTTGGACAATAAAGCGAAGCATTGTGATGTCCCATCCGAAGACTGCAAAGTAATTGAAGCTGGCATGTTGAGTCACAAATGGGTTCTTGGGTACGGTAGGCAAATCTTTGAAAACGAATTTGAATAATGTTATCAAAAAATTAAAAAGGCCGATTCGAAAGCATCAAATTTTAAAAAATCAATAAAAATTCAGATTTAGCTTGGAAAAAAGTTGGCGTGGTGGCCTAACTTGGATTTCTAGTCCACCGCTTACCCCTTTTGTTGAAAATAAATCAAAAGAGATTAATTTTGGAGTTTTCTAAATGAGATGGCATAGAAAAACAAGCGGGCTGCAGAAAAATCCAAATTTATCCAACATTGTTCAGGAAAATTTTGAAAAATTATTTTTTTTGAAGTTTTACGAATAAATTTGAACGAAAATATAGCTTTTATTGATTTTAAACCAAAATTTGATGCTTCCGGATATAGCCCTTGATTTTAAATACCTCAAAAACTGCTCCCTTCTCTTCTTACTACTGAAAATTCGATTCGCCACCCTGTTCCAAGATCCTGGCGACAAGTCGGGGATGTTATAGCCCTCTTTGGCTGAGTAGAGCTTTTGCCAGACGGGCTCCGCGTCCAATGAAATTTTTTCCAAATCAGTGGAGTATGTGGTAAAGTCGACGATTTTCTGAAATCGCGTTGGGATTCAGGAAATAATAGAGAGCGCTTACAAATCCATCATAAGGATCGACTTCATAAATGCGATATGCTGGATTCATGTGCTCGAAGGTTGTAACACTTGGAGCGGCGTATCCGACACTTATAGGTTTTGAAGAAACATTATGCATGTTTTCATAGAAAATTGTGAAATAATCCGAATGGTCATGTCCGAAATATTGAGCGCTGATTGTGGAGTGGAACCTGGGAAAAATCCAAATTTTTGACTGCAAACTACAAGTCATGGGACTGCTTAGCTATAGAGCATGGGCCTGCTTAGACTACAAACTACACAATATGGGCCTGCTTAGCTATATAGCATGGGCCTGCTTAGACTACAAACTACATATCATGGGCCTGCTTAGCTATATAGCATGGGCCTGCTTAGACTACAAACTACATGACATGGGCCTGCTTAGCTATAGAGCATGGGCCTGCTTAGACTACAAACTACACAATATGGGCCTGCTTAGCTATATAGCATGGGCCTGCTTAGACTACAAACTACACATCATGGGCCTGCTTAGCTATATAGCATGGGCCTGCTTAGACTACAAACTACATGCCATGGGCCTGCTTAGCTCAGACTTGTTAACTCTTACCTCTGAACAACGCGATAATAATTAAAAGCCCATCCTTCTAAACATTCGGAATTTCCCGGAGGAATATGGGCGAGAATGTGAACCTTTTCACCAATTTTTTCCGACTCGTACAGCTCTTTCACTAGCCACGACATTGTTTGATCCGGATCGCTTTGATTCAGGTATAAAAAGCTGGAAAAGTGGGTGTTTGTGGTTATTTAAAAAAAAAAGGAAATTCTTACAAATTTGTAACCTCACAAAAGCCGGTATTCAATGAAATTAGTTTTAGACCATCCATCACTCTGGTGGAGTATGAGCCGCGTCTGAAAGTTTAGGGGGTTTTTATTTGGCAAATGTTGTGAAGTAATTTAACTGGCATGAAAAACGAATTAGAGTGGCACACTTCGATTTCTTAGATTAGAAGTAATTGAAACGTACAATTTACTAGTTGTCAAAATTTCGAAATTTTCGAAGAAAGCTCATAACTTTTCTCACTATTTCTGGATTTTAGTATATTTTGACTTATTTGAAAGTTTAAAATCTTTAAAATCGAACATTTCAAATTTTGGCTTCAAAATAAACCAAAATTCCTGAAAAACGATCGCGTAGTCGCAAAAATATAGCAGTTTAAAAACCACTGTAAAAATTTGTTTTTTTTAAAAGCTCATAACTTTTCTCAAAATTTATCGATTTTCATGATCTTGAAATCATTTTATAGCTGAAAATTTAACATTTTGGAATAAATCAAAATTTGAAGAAAAAGAACACGTATTCGCCAAAATAATATCCCTGAAAATCCCCGATACCTACTGCGAAATCTCATCATAATCCGCCGCTCCGTTCAACCAAGGAGTGCTCATTCTCCGCATCTCCTTATACAACCAAGTCGGCCAGAATCGTTCATCGACATTATGCGGAGCAAAACTGTTCACCGGTACGCCTTCATGATTTCCCAGCGACCAATAAACCGGAGTGGTCGGGAATGAGTCTTGCACAAGTCGGTGAAGTTTTCGAAGAACTGCCAAATGCTCCTCGATTGAGTATGACCAATCAATGTGGTTGATGTAATCACCAGTCATTACTATCATGTCAATCTGCGGAAAAACAAATTTTTTTTGAAATTTCAAAAAAAAAATCCCTACCATGTGGGTTTTATTAATATGTCCCAACATGTTCTCCACAGTCCAGTAAGGAATATCACACTTGCCAACGGATCCCCAATATCCTGATGCTTTTTTTGGATTCTCTGGAAAAAAAAATGTATTTGGATCTTTTTTTTTATACTACGCACTACACGCCATGGGCCTGCTTAGACTACAAACTACAAGCCATGGGCCTGCTTAGGCTACAAACTACACACCATGGGCCTGCTTAGACTACAAACTACAAACCATGGGCCTGCTTAGACTACAAACTACAAACCATGGGCCTGCTTAGCTATGGAGCATGGGCCTGCTTAGGCTACAAACTACAACCCATGGGCCTGCTTAGACTACAAACTACACACCATGGGCCTGCTTAGCTATGAAGTATGGACAAACTACTATTTTAAGTCAAAAAAACATACCAACATTGATCCTACAACAAACCGGATCGTCGCATTCCGCTTCAGATGGATATTTATAATCGAAATCGATGTGAAGATCGGTGAGCTGGAGGATGTTCAGGTTCGGGCTCATTTTTAGAGATTTTCCCAGTTTTCTCTTTTTAGGTGACTTTTTGTCAGGTAATGATGTTGCCGCTGGTAATGGTGGTAACGGGATCACCCATCCGGATTCAGATGGATCGGTTGTGTCGGCACAATCGGGTAGGAGGATACCGCATATTTGAGAGGGACTGTCGGATGCTAAACGCCGGAAGACGTAGAAGAATTCGTCCTGGAAATTTTCGAGGTGCTTTTATGTTAAAATCAAATTTGAAATTTCAGAAAACTTTGCTAATTTGGGGCCCCTTTAAATTGATCCTAACTTCGGCAGTGTTGCAAGAAATTTAATGCTTTTGGTACCATTTGATTCCAAATTTTCCATAGATGTTTAAAAAATTTAGAATTTTTCATTTATATGATTTCAAAACATTGTTATGCCTCTTTGAAAATGCATAAAATTAAGCTCATTTGCCTGACTCATTTGCCTTTAAATTTGCATAACTTTGGTTCTATTGGTTGAAAATTAATGATTCTGATACCGTTCGATTCCCAATTTTTCGTAGATGACGAAAACCATTGAAATGTTTGATTTATCTTATTTTAGAAAATAGTTATGCCGTGTTGAAATATCAGAAATCTAATTTCATGTCCAGGCCATGAATACCCTTTAAATCGGAATAACGTTTGGATCTTATGTCAGAAAATTAATTATTTTGGTATCATTCAAATTTTTATACTAAAATATTTCAGTAAGGACTGAACTAACGTTTCAAAACAACTTTTTTTAATTTTAAAAACATTTTGAAACTGAAATCTTTATTTTAAAAAAATACTAAACGGGGAAGAATTTTTTAATGCCTCAGAATTTGTTTTCTAGAGATTAACCAAAATAAACAAACATTTAATTGTAATCGATTTTTATTAATTAATCAATAAAACGTATCCTAAACATTAAAGACAGAGTGTATCACTTTTATTTTTTACTACTCACATGATTTTTTTCTCTGGATATTTATTTATTTTTAATTTAAATTAAAAAATATATATTTTGTGGAAGTTTGGAAGAACAATCAATTATAATAATATTTTTAATTAATTAATCAATGAAACGTATCCTGAACCTTAAAGACAGAGTGTCACAAAATTTAAAATTTTTAATTTTTTTGTCAAATTTCAGCAATATCGAAGAGGCTGGAGTTTCAGATAACATCTGAAAAAAAAACACTTTTCCAAAAAATCCAAAAAAATTCCGTTTCAAAATTTTTTTGTTTTCAAATATCCTGAAAATCGACGGTTTTCTGAAATTTCAAAGTGTTCTTAAAACATAAGCCGAAAATGAGCAACCAAGAAAATAAAAAATGTTAGGTTTGACAAAAACCTTAAAGGCAGTGTGTCACTAAAACACATTTCTATATACTCTTAATTTTAAGGAGTATTTTAATTCTTTTTTTTTTACAAAATTCAAATTAATATTTTATTATTTAGAAGGTCGATAAAACAATTAAATCAAACGCAACCAACTATTACTTCAATCAAATGAAACGTACTCTAAACTGTGACGAAATCCCATCACAAACCGCCCACGACTGTTTGGCAAACAATTTACATATCACTTTCGCCAGCTCCAAAACCACCGGCTCCGAAATATCGAATTTCAGCACTAAACTAACCACCGAAACCAGCGTGGTACAGGTGAAACAAGTCGGCTGAAACCCGTGCAAAACGAGCTCATTTTGGGCTGTAAATTAGGGACATTTTTAAAGACAAAAAAGTCTCGATTACCTGTATTATTCCTCCAAATAATGCCCGTAAAAATGGCGGGAAAAATAGACGAAAATAAAAGTAGAAAACGGAAAACGTTCATGTTTATTTAGTTGTTTCGTTATTACTTTTTTATTATGACGACTCGTCGTCCCAAAGGGTCACACCACACCGTCTCCATTGGCTTGTCCGATAAACAGCTGCCCTCGGTTTTCGTTACTAATTTCTTTTTCTCTCTGTCAGCTGACACCTTTTTTCGATATTTTTGGATATTTGTTTAGTTTTTCGATTGAAAATTTTGAAATGTGATCTTTTTTTGGCTGATTTGAAAGAAGGTGTGATTGTACTTCTCGTGGACAATCTTGAAGTTGAGATGCATGCTTTTTGAGCCGCACTTTTAGTACGTTTTTCGATTTTTTTGAACTTTTTTTGAAACTTGATATTAGTAGCAGCGACATAAAGAAAAAAGAACGGATGTACGAAAAGTTGAAGGTGGATCAAGATAAGGACAAACTGGGACTATTCTATAGCCAAAAAAAAATCTGATTAGCGTTTCCGACGGGTTGGCAATTTGCCAATGCCTATTTTGCCGCGTTTGTGGCCTCACTGGCAAATTGCCAAAAATAGAAATTTCAATTTTTGACCTGAAATATCTTTAACAAACTTTCTATAAGCTTTCAAATGATTTTAGTGTTCTTAAAGACAGGGTGCTGCTTTATTTTAATTTATATCTATTAATTGTAATCTTAACTTGGTATAATTTTGAAAATTAGGAGGGAACCCATCGCTTTGATTTTTAGGAAAAAAAATATTTTAATGTCATTTTTTTTCAGTTTTTAATGAAAAACTCGATTTTCAAAAAAAGGAGAAGTTTTTACAGTTTTTACAACATTTTATGCTTTCAAATTTCAGAAACTCTTGAATTTTTTAAATTCGAGCAAATAGAAAATTTGATTAGCTATCAAATGGAACTAAGATAAAATTTCTGGGACCAAAAATGGTCGAGAAACTCCAAAAAAGCGAAATATGCCTTTTTTAGGCCCGGAGAAAGTTAGTCCCCCCCCCCCCCCCCCCCTCTTGGTTTTCTAAGACACGTGGGTGAAAAATTTTGTTCTCAAGGGAATGTAAAAATTAATCTCTATCGATTGGTGCCAAAATAAATTTTCTAGCACAAAAAATAACGGAGTTAGAGCCAAAAACGCGTGGCGGACTAACTTTCATGTGGATTATGAAAGTTAGTCCCCGACATTTGGGATTTTCTTTCTTTTTTAAAATTTCTTACATTGTTTTTTCCACCCACAATTTTTGCAATCAAAGGGTTTTGACGTGGCCTAGAAAACCAAAGGGGGGGGGGGCTCACTTTTACCATCCCATGAAAGTTAGACCGCCAGTGATTTTTGCCTGTATTTCCGTCACTTTTTGGCCCAAAACATTGTTTTTGGTACCAATCGATAGAGAATTAAATTTTCTATTAGATCAAATTCTAAATTCTGTAATAAAATGCTTGAACTTTTTAGAAAACCCCTCCAATTAAAAAGTTGTTTATGCCAGCTTTTTCAAAACGAAAAAATAACATGATGTTTGCTAAAATTTCTAGATTTTTGTTTCTTATGTTGTCTGGCGTCTTGGCATGAAAAAAGTTTGTCAAAAAATTGTTACCAAAAAATCTATTAAAGATGATAAAATCTATTAAATTTCACTCTCTCTCTCTCTCTCTCTCTCTCTCTCTCTCTCTCTCTCTCTTTGTTTTGCTGATGTGAATGAGAAAAGAGACCAATTGATCATGTTATTGGCCAACAATCTATCTTCATTTCGAAAAAAAATAAAAATTTAATTTCATGGAAAATTATTATACCCCATAAGTCACCCTATTTATCATCCCATCTCTAAAATTTTCATTTTTTCCAAAAAAAAAGAAATTCATAATATTTATTGACAGTTGGAAAACCTTTTTCTTAAATTTTCTTCTCTGCGTCTAAAATCTCTTACCTTGTCTATTTTTTTTTGTTTTCAAAATCAACTATATTTCTCTTTGTTCTCTCTATTGTTATCTTTCCCTACCCCCCTCATTTTTTGTGCTGAAACTGGCATCGAATATTTTTTTAATGGATTTTTTCATAGAAAAATTAACATAAAACGATTATTTTGTGGTTTTATTTTATTTCCTGGCGAACAACTTGAACTATTATTATTTTTGTTTTTTATTTTGAATTTTCAGAGAAAACTTGGAAATTTGCCAAAAGAAACAACAAATGCCGGACAAATTATCAGCTGATGATGTGTTGAATACGTTGGGTGAGTATAATGTTTTTAAAAATAATTACAACTAGAATTTGGCTAGAAATCTTAATTAAAAACTGGATTTTAATTAGTTTTGGCAAATTGGGAAATTTGGGAATTTCAGAATTGTTTTCTAAAAATGTTGTAATTTTTTTGAAAATTATGGAAAAATCGATTTTTTTTTAATTTTTCAGAAAAATTTAGAAAAATTTCAATATTTGGGAACGATGACTTTATATTGTGAATATTTTATTTTCAATTTGACTGTTGTTTAAAAATGAAAAATTAAATTCTGAATCGATTTAAAGATATTTACAAAAAGGCAGTTTCAGAATTTTCGAAATTTTTGTTATTCGAACCGTTACTGTGATAGATCGAACGAAAGAAATCAACTAAGCATGAAATCAGTGTTTAAGAAAAAAATATTTTGGGAATAAGTGGCACACTACCTTTAAAAAATTCATACTGAAAGAATTCCTACAAAAAGCTTGGAAATACTTTTTAAAATAATTAATTTCAGTTTAATAAAAAATCTTGGAAAAATTACAGTTTCAATAAATTAAGACTTTTTTCGAAAATATTGCAAATATTTTGAAAATTATGGAAAAAATCCATTTTTTAAAATATGTTTCAGAAAGCAATTGTAAATTGAAAAGTTTTCAGTATTTGGGAACGATGACTCATATTGTAATTTTTCTTCAATTTCACTGTTTCAAAATTAATAATTAAATTCGGTCAGAATTTTTTGAAATATTTCGTATATTTTGAACCGTTACTGTAATATTAGATTGGGAACTAATGAAAAAATCAGTAATAAAATCATTTTTTTAAGAAAAAAATATTTTAGAAATAAGTGGCACACTACCTTTAAAAGAAGAACATTTTCAAAATTCACACTGAAAGACATCCGAAATTAAGCGAAAAAATTGAATTAAAGGAGGGCTTTACGGAGATTATGAATGCGTCTGGGATGAAAATAGGCTTCATACTCATTCCAAATCTGTATTTAAAATTTTCTAAAACCACCTAGAAGCCGAGAAAACACGCCTCAAAACAATGGCCTAGAAAAAAGGGCCACCGGCGAAAACTAGTCCGCAGGCATGAAAAGTCCAAAAAAATGAAAAATGAAACATAAATTAAGATAAAAAAAACATTAAAAAGTACTACTATAAGCATTCTGCATAACTATTTATTAACGAAACACGAAAAAAGCTCATAGGAAAAAGTTCGGCCAGGTGGCCCTTTTTTCTAGGCCACTGTTTTGAAGCGTGTTTTCTCGGCTTCTAGGTGGTTTTAGAAAATTTTAAGTACATATTTGGAATGAGTCTGAAGCCTATTTTCATCTCAGACGCATTCATAATCTCCGTAAAGCCCTCCTTTAATCTAAAAAATGTTTTGAAAAATTACCGTTTCAAGAATTTCAGGACCGTTTTTTTGAAAGTATTGAAATATTGAAAAAACATCAGGGTTTTTTAAATTTTTCATAAAACATTTGCTGAAAAATTATAAATTAAATTGATTTTCAGCATTTGGGAATGATGTGCAATTTTTTTTCTTATAATAGGGACCCTTTTCTTTCTAAAAAAAAAGTTTTTTTGGAAAAATAATTACCGTTTCTAATAGAAAGGTATTTTTTGAAAGGTTTTTGAAGAGATTGGTGGTGGTAGTGACTATGAGATTTCAAATCACATATTTTTAAAGGAGGGTTTTACGGAGATTATGAATGGGCCTGGGATGAAAAAATAGGCTTCAGACTCATTCCAAATCTCTATTTAAAATTTTCTAAAATCACCTAGAAGCCGAGAAAACACGCCTCAAAACAATGGCCTAGAAAAAAGGGCCACCGGCGAAAACTAGTCCGCAGGCATGAAAAGTCCAAAAAAATGAAAAACAAAACATAAGTTAAGATGAAAAAACATTAAAAAGGACTTCTATAAGCATTCTGCATAACTATTTATCAACGAAACACGAAGAAAGTTTATAGGAAAAAGTTCGGCCAGGTGGCCCTTTTTTCTAGGCCATTGTTTTGAGGCCCATTTTCTCGGCTTCTAGATGATTTTAGAAAATTTTAAATACAGATTTGGAATGAGCCTGTAACCTATTTTCTTCCCAGACGCATTCATAATCTCCGTAAAGCCCTCCTTTAAATAACGAATTTATTTTAGTTTTAAAAAATCTTGGAAAAATGCAACAGATTTTTAATATTTTCATGCTTTTCCAGGTTTCAGAAAATTCCAATTATTTGAAAAATAAAGGCTGAAATTTGGCTGTAAATATAACATATAACACATCGAAAAAGCGGTTATAAATATATTTTTTAAACAAATTTCGGTTTCAAAATTGTTTTTTTTTTCAAATTAGAATTTAAAAAAATGTTAAGCATTACTGTTTCAGTAAATATCAGTAAATTGTTTTCGAAAAAAAAAACAATGTTTCTGCAATAAATATCACAGTGATTTAAAAAAAAACACTTTTCCAATGAACATGAATGAATGAATTTCTCAAAGTAGTATGCAAAATTTGGGCAACATCGAATTGGCTAAATACCGCCATTTCAGAGACGCTTCGGAAAAATTCGGAAAACTTCTAAAAATATTTTTTTTTTAATTTCGGAAGATCAAAAAAATTTTTCAAAATTGTGAAATTAAATTATCAATAATCAAAAAACTAAATAAATTTAATTAATCAATGAAACGTATCCTAAACCTTAAAGACATAGTGTTATCCGTTTTTTTAATAAGCACATTTCTAGATATTTTGTTATTTTTTAAAGCTAAAAATTTCGGTTTCAGAATTTTTTGAAATGTTTTTAAAACGTCATTGCTTCGTAAAACTTTATTCTGAACTTCTTAAAACATTTTTTTGTAATTTCGGAAAAACCCAAAAAATTTCTGTTTCAAAATGTTGTTCAATTCAAAAAATGCCACTTTAAAGACAATGTGTTTCATTTTTTATGGTCCTTCTCTTTTTTTTTGAAAATTCAAATTATCTATATTTCTTAATAAAATTATCAATAATCAAGAAACTAAATCTATTTAATTAATCAATGAAAAAAAACCTTTAAAAACCCTAAACCTTAAAGACAAAGTGTTATCCGTTTTTTTTGCATACGCACATTTCAAGATGTTTTATTATTTTTTAAAGCTAAAAATTTCGGTTTCAGAATTTTTTCAAACTTTTCAAAAAAACAATTTTTATGTTATGGCATCCCGTTTTAGATTTCAGAATTTTTTTCTTCAATTTCTCTTTTTTGGCTTTTTTATATTATAATGAAATATTTTTAAAAAATTACGGTTTCAAAATTTTTTGAATTTAAAAATTTTTAAAACTTGGTTTAATCCGTCATTGGTTCAGTTTACAGTTTATGCAAAGTACCAGAAAATTTCCATCGATTAGATTTCAACTTTTGTTAGCAAGTGTCACCCTGCCTTTAAAAAAATGAAATTTTTCGAAAAATTAGGTTGAATTTTGAAAAAATAATATAAAATTCGATAACACATTGTCTTTAACACTATCGTTAAAGCTTTGGATACGTTTCATTGATTAATTAACAAAATACATTATATTTTGGTTTTTGTTTGTTTGTAATTTGTTTTTTGAAAAATAAGTAGTGACACTCTATTTTTAAAATTCTGAAAAATTCGCAAATTAAAAAAAACTCAGATTTTCCAGAAATAAAATTTTCCAGACAAAAACAATAGACACATCGTCCTCTGTATCCTCATTTGCGGTCTAGCCTGGGCACCGCTTGCCTTCACCGGTCTTTGTCCATCATTCATCGTGAAATCGCCGTCGAATTCGAGCTTCATCTCAATCACTGACGAATTTCATCTGTCTGGTGAGTCGGAATGGCTCGCGGATGCTACCACAACGTTTTATATGGTAGGAAATATGTTTGGAGGGATTTTCATCCCACCATTGGCTGATAAGTAGGTTTTTTTCGGAATTTTCGGGTTAAAAAATTAGAAAGCAAATTTCAGATACGGACGTTTACCAGTCTTTGTCATCACTATTTTACTGATGGCGGCTAGCGGGATTTTCTCCTCATTTTCTGGTTCTATCATGATTTTCTGTATTTTTCGGCTTATTCATGGAACATTTTATACGGTGAGTAGGTCAGTTTAAAGGTAGGGTGTCACTTGAAACTATTGTGGTTTTTTTTTTGAAATTTTATGGCTTTTCCGTCGCTTGTAACTTTGCTCAAACTTCTTCCATTCAACTCATTTTTATATTATTTTAAAGCTAAAAATCTGAAAATTCAAGATTTTTTCTTCAAATTGCACCAAAAAACATAAAATTCCATGGAATTTTCAACAAGTTATGGCGATTTGAAATTTTTCGAAAAACAACATATTTTTCAATTGTTTATAACTTTTGTTGAAATTTGCCAATTCTTTTTATTTTTATATTATTTTAAAGCTAAAATCCTGCAAATTCAAAATTTTTGCTTCAAAATGCACTAAAAAGCTTAGAAATTCATGAAATTTTCAAAAAATTATGCTAAAAATCTGAAAAAGCAGCATTTAACACAAAAAACGAAGCTAGCAACCCCGGTAGGTGCGCGGGAGCATCCGCGTTTTGAGTTGAAAATTTTAGATATAACTCAGCACAAAATAAGAATTGAGAGCAGCTTTTTATATTTTTGGATAGGTCTCAACGAACTCTACAACTTTGAAGTTGATACAAAAACTTAAAACACAAAAGTTAGCCATGTAAATTTGAAGAAAATGCTATAATATAAATGTTTCAAAAAATATCCTCAGCAAATTTTCAAAAAATTCTGAAACTGAAATTTTATTTTTAAAAAATATTAATGAATTTATTAAAGAATTTGTTTTTTAACCTGGCGACAAAAAACAACCAAAATTTTATGTACATGTATTTTGTTAATTAGTAAATGAAACGTATTCTAAACTTTAACGATTGTGTTAAAGACAGTGTGTCACCGATCTAATTTTATTTGTTTTCACAATTCAAATCGATTTTTCGTAATTAATTTTAATAATCAATAAATTACAATAAAATATACTAAATATTAAAAAACTATTTTTTTCCCAAAAAATGTTTAAAGGCAGTGTGACACTCTAAAATGTTTTATTTTAAAAATTTGAAACGTTCAACATTTTAGGACACACCTTGTCTTTAAGAAATTCTTAACAAAAACCTATTTTTTTCCAGGCATCAGGCCTAGCTGGCTGGGTACTTGCCTACGAGAACACACCCCTCCGTCTTCGATTCTTCACCTCCGTCTACTTTGGCCTGACTTGGGTACTCGGAGCATGTCTTCTCTCCGGATTCGCCTACTTTCTCAGCGATTGGCGATGGCTTATGTTCGTCATTTCGGCGCCCAATATAATCGTCGCTTTTCTTGTTCTTTGGTAGACACCAAAATGTGCAATTTTTCTCATTAAAAATAATATCTCTTTGTAGGTTCGTACCTGAAAGTCTTCATTATTTAGTATCGCAGCATAAGGTTGAAAAAGTCGAGAGATGGCTTAAAACAATTCGTGGCGAGAAATCGGATATTGTGGCGACTGATATTGTTGAAACAGAGCATCCGGGCGAAAAATCGTGAGTAAAATAGCGCCCAAGCGAATAAAAAGAGTGATTCTCTATCGATTGGTACCAAAATCAATTTTCTGGGACCAAAAATGCTGGAAATATAATCAAATATTAAAATTCAGGTTTTTCCTGTTTAAAGGCAGAGTCCCATTTGAAAAAATACAAGTTTTGGGGTTCAATATGCACCAATAATCATAAAAACTCTGTTTCAAAAAGTTATGGTCATTTGAATTTGATAGTTTTTCGGTTTCTTGTTTGAAATTATCCAATTTAACTCGTTTTAATATCATTTTAAAACTTGAATTCTGAAAATTCAAGATTTTTTCTTCAGAATGCTCCAAAAATCATAAAAATCCATGGAATTTTCAGAAAGTTATGATTATTTGAAATTGTGTCTGAAAATTTAAGGTTTTTTTTTAAATTGCTTATAAATTTGGTTAAAATTCTTCAAATTTCTTGATTTTTAGACTATTTTAAAGATATAAATCTGAAATTTCAGGACCTTGTCTTTATAACGCACAAGAAATCTTGAAAATCCATGGAATTCTCAAAAAGTAATGGTGATTTGAAATTCTGAAAATCAAGAAAACATTTTTCGACTGTTGATAATTTTTCTTGAAATGTTCCAATTTCCGCAATTCTTATATCATTTTGAAGCTGAAATTCTGAAAAATCACCATTTTTACTTAAAAATACACCAAAATCATTTAAATGCATTGAAATTTCAAAAAATTATGGTGATGTGAAATCTCAAATTTATCGGTTGTTCAGTTGCTTATAACTTTGTTTGAAATTTTTCAATTTAAATGATTTTTATATCATTTTAATGCTGAAATCCTGAAAATTGAGGATTTTTGCTTGAAAGTGCTTCAAAAAGCTTAAAAGTTCATGAAAGTTTCAACAAATTATGGCGATTTGAAATTTTTCAGAGAAAAACGTGTTTTTTTCAATTGTTTCTAACTTTTTTTGAAATTTGCCAATTTTCTTGGTTTTTATATCATTGTGAAGCTGAAAATCTGAAAATTCAAGATTTTTACTTCAAAATCCATAAAAACTCCCAAAAATCCACTTAATTTTCAAAAAGTTATGGCCTAGTAAACCATATGCTAACTTTATTGATCCAAAAAACCCCCAACTCTATTTTTTGGTATTTCTCGGTCATTTTTGGTCTAAAAATTAAGTTTCGGGTACCAATCGATAGAGAATTTAATTTTCTATAATCTACAATTAAAAAATTCCAGATTTTCTGAAATTTGCGCAGAAATTTGGAGGCATAAAATGTTCCTTGTTTACATCTGTGCAATGACTTATATTTGGTAAGAAAATTTTCTGA
Organism: Caenorhabditis virilis; assembly: GCA_964036255.1. Taxonomy (NCBI): domain Eukaryota; kingdom Metazoa; phylum Nematoda; class Chromadorea; order Rhabditida; family Rhabditidae; genus Caenorhabditis; species Caenorhabditis virilis. The sequence continues at coordinate 2,159,567 of OZ038416.1, read as the reverse complement.
AAAACCTAAATTTGTCAAGAAAAAACCTTTTTTAAAGGATCGTGGACACTTTCATCTACTTCGGACTCGCATTTTATTCCAAAGACCTCGCCGGCGATGTCTATTTCAATTTTATAATTATGAGTCTTGTTGAAGCGCCAGCTTATATAATTGCACCATTATTTATGAATAGGTAGGTTTTGGGAAGGGGGTGTAGGTTCTAGATTCTGAAGCTCTTTTTTTAGGTACGGCCGAAAAATCCTAATTTGTGGAACACACATCATCGCTGGGCTATCATTCCTCGGCATTGTTTTACTATCCGACACGTTTCATATCGTTTTTTGGCTCACTGGAAAATTCGCAATTTCCTGCTCGTTTATGAGTATTTATATGTTTGCTAGTGAGGTGAGGAAGGGATTGAAGCGGGAGTTAAGCGCGTGAAACAAGGGAGAGATCTTGAAATAGGTTCGGGGGCTTCAATCTAATGATTGACTGCTCAATTGAATCCTTACTGATCCAGTGAAACCCTCCCCCCCCTTTTTTTACGAAAAAACCGTAACATTTCAAATGGCCATAATTTCTTGGAAATTCCATGGATTTTTAAGACTTTTGGTTTATTTTGAAGCGAAAATCTTTAATTTTCAGATTTTCAGCTTCAAAATGATATAAAAATCAAGGAAATCGGTGAATTTCAAGAAAACTTATGAGCAATTGAAAAAAACTTTTTTTTTTAATTTCAAATGGCCATAATTTTTTGAAAATTCCGTGGATTTTTATGATTTTTGGTACACTTTGAAGGAGAAATCTTGAATTTTCAGAATTTTTAGCTTTCAAATGGTCTACAAATCAATAAAATCGAAGAATTTTAAGTTATAAGCAACTAAAAAAAAACGAAATTTGCAAAAAAAAAACTGTTTTTTGGCACCAAGTTAGTCCCCGCATTTGGTTTTCTAGGCCATGCTGTTTTAAATCAATAAAAAGTGAAAAATAGATGTATGAACTACAAAAGTGCAAAAATCACCTAAAACTAAAATCGGTAAATTTTAACCAGCCAAAAATACGTTTCAAATTTAGCTTTTCGCAATTATGACAATTTTAAAGAAATATTTTATAGTCGTTAGCTTTTCAAAAAAAAATACGACTTCCATGCTGCCCATTTAAAAATACGGTAATTTATCGATTTTTTTGCAAATTCTTGCATAGCTTCATATCAATAGATTAAATAAATATCGATGGGCGGCGCTTACAAAATTGTGCAAAAAATCCCAATTTAAAATAAAATCTAATTTCCTTCAGATTTTCCCCACCGACGGCCGCAACAAATGCATCGGTTTCTGTGAAACTCTGTCAAGATTCGGCGGAATGTTATCTCCATACTTATCCCATCTGGTATAGCCCATTTATCCTAATTTTCCAGAAAATCTTGCTCTTTCCAGTCCGTTATTCACTCAACCGCTCCAGCCATCACTTTAAGCTTCATCGCCATTTCCGGAGGTTTGACAACCCTCATTTTGCCGGAAACCTTAAACACCAAGCTTCCATCAACAATCGCTGAAACCGCCAGCCGACGTCAATTAATCGATCCCGACGATTCTTCTTAATTACCCTAATAGTCGATAATCAATTTGCTTGCTGTGATTCCCCCATAATTTGTGACCATTTTCCGGGTTTTGTCACCACCACCACCAAAAAATTGCCAAAAACAAAACGCATAATTTTTATCATCCAAAATAAAAATCAAACATTCGCTCCCGAAAGAGGTACAATATTACATCCAAGTAAACCGGCTCCACTCCATTTCTTCGGTCGAATTTCAAGACGAACCGGGTGCGCATTTCGAAGTACAGTTACACGAATTATTTTCTATAAAACTGAACATTTTTTAATAAAATAGAGAAAACGCTTACATTCTCCGACAAGCCAGTGATTTGAGCAAGTTGCTTGAGCTCTTTAAAATTATCAAAATGCAAGGAGCCATATTGAACAATCTCATCATCTCTCCGGATTCCAGATTCATGAGCTGGCGAGTTATCAGTAACTGCTGATATTTTGGCGAACGGCTTGTTCGAAGTGCGATGAACCACCGGTTGATGTTCAATTTCATTTCGTTGCTGATGCTGACTCTCAGACGGATTTTCAGTATGAGCAGCTTCGAGCTCAGCGGCGATTTGTTTTGTGAGCGTTTCACGATCGTTTCTGTAAAAATTGAAATTAGAATTTTTCCTTCGTGATTTTAGAGCAATATATGCGAAATCGGATTGAAACCAGTGCTCAAAAGTTGAATCTTTTAAAAATTCACCCAAAAAATGACTAGAAATTGAATGTTTCATATTTTTCAAAATTGGAGCTTGATTTTTCGAATAATGAATTATTAAGTACATTAAAACGCATATATGCTTGAAGAAAAGTTGATTGTTAAGAAATAATGCAAAAAACCAGTTTTTTATCAAAAATTCCACCATTTTTCGTTAAAAAAATTTGTTTTTTGCGTTCTTTTCATTTTTTTCGTGAAATTAAGTGAAATTTCTATTATTTTTATGTGCTAACAGTGTTCAGAAAGGTATATTCATCTTTTAATAATTAAAAATGTATCATAATTTTGTTAAATTAAAAAAATCACTTGAAAAATACAATTTTCCGAAAAAACCAACAGTTTCAAAAGTCGCACACTTCCAGACGTTTCTATTTGTTTGGTATATTCCAAAATTTACATTCTTTTCTTTTTTTTTAAACAAAATCAATATAGTAGTCAAAATTGGTGAAAATTTGAATCAATTTTCAATAGAGCACACTTGAAACACCGCCCCTCAAAATCAATCAATAAAAAAGTTTGCTCACAAACCTCAAACAAATCAAATCATGTCTCGCGTGTCTCACCGCATAGACATCAATCTCATTCAACGGAAAACCTTCAGCATCCACTAATGGGGAGTCCATTGTGCTCTTATTCTAAAATTCCATTTTTTTCTAATTTTCGACCTTTTTTTCGACCTACCGTCTCAAGAACCAACAACAGCTCACTTATCTTCGAATCCATCTCATCCCTCTGCGTCAGTAGCTCCTTTGCCTTCACCTTATGACTCAACATCCTTTTTTAAAAACTGAGAAATAAATAAATAAAAATTAATCGAAATGAACTAAATTCGAAATATATTTCTTGGGTCAATAAATACCACCAAAATCAACAAGGAACACGTTTTTTCAACTCGTAAAAACTTTCACAAAACCGAGATCAACGTACAACGTATAGAACAAGAAAATACATTATAATAATTAAAGAAAATATTCAACAAATAAAGAAAACGAAAAAATCCGCCCGTTTTCAAGAAAATCAATCAATATTATGTTTTACCGATGAGACAATGCACCCCATTTCTCCGCCAATATGTTGTGGATCAAATGAGAAAAAATAGCAATGGGTTTCTAGACGTTCAACGTGTACTTCAAGCTTCTGAAAATGAAAATTTAAATTTTCACTTTAAAAAAAGTCCGCGAAACACAAAAATTTGAATTTTTCGAAAAAACGTCTTCAAAAAATCGATACCCTAGTATTCTGCATTTCCTGATGCAATTGACGAATATGAAAAAAATTGTTATAATCCAACGATCCAAACTTGAAAATCCGATCCCGCCTCAAAAGCCCAAAATATGTGGCCGGCGACAATTCCATCACGTCCTCAACAACCGCGAAAGATGGCATTCGTCTCACATAATAACTCGCTCTTCTGCACTTATGCCGTAATGGCCCGCTTTTGCGCCTGTCTATCATGATTCTCATCCCTCGGCCATTCTCGAATCCTGGTGGGAATCCGTAGTAGTCGTCTCGCTTTTTCCTGAATTTTAATTCGATTTGCCTCTGCGAAAATAGGATATTTTCGCTTAAATTTCATTTTTTTTCGTTTAAATTTCATTTTATAGAATTTTCTCAGAAGCTCAAATTGTTCAAAACCTTGAAATTTTGAACAGTTTAGCTTTGAACAGCTGTCAAACCCATTTTTTTCGAAAAAAGTTCGAAAAACCTAATTTCCATATTCATGATAAACTTGGAACTCAGGTTTTCTTTGAAATTAAAAAAAAATCCAATGACCTAGAACTTCAAATCCGTTAAAACTAGGCCACCTTTTTAATGTTCTCAAAAAATCTGAAATTCATGAACTTTTTTCGAACAAAAATGACATTTTCCTATTTATGAACGTGGTTTTCTTTTAAATTCACGAAAAATTAAAATTCTCATCAAAAAACTAACAAAATCCAATGGCCTAGAACTTCAAATCCGTTGAAACTAGGCCACCTTTTTTAATTTTCTCCAAAAATATGAATTCGTGCAAAAATATCAATTTTTCGAACAAAAATGACATTTTCCTATTTACTAACTTGGGTTACTTTAAAATTTAATTACAAAATTAAATTATCATCGAAAAATCCAAAAAAAACCAACAAATAATCGCGAATCTCCTGTTCCGTCAGCTTCCTCCTCCATTGCAGAAAATCAAAATACCCGTTTGGCATATTCGGATGCTGATATCCTGACTAACAAAATTAAATCCTCTATTTTGTACCCAGTGACTAAAAATTACCCTAAAAACACCATATGCTTCAACCAGTCCATTCATCCTCCTATCCATTTCTTCGTTCTGCCATCTATACAATTCTAGGTCAAAACGGCCCATTCTAAAAATTATATACATTTTTTCAAATTCCCCCTATTTTAATAGCAATAACGACAGTATAAAACCTATTTCACAAAAAATCCTTTAAAAATATATATCCTGAGATCTAACATTTTATTGAACAATATATTTGGTTTGTAAATATCCAATTTTAAAATTTTAAACAAAAAAATTAAAAAAAACAACTCACGAAATTCAAAATATAAATAACAGACTTCCGCAAAGCGGAACAAGACATAAAATAACACTGATGGAAACATTTCATTTTAAAAATCAATCATGGTACCGTCCTCGTCCTCTACCACCTCTGAATCCACCTCGAAAACCACCTCGATCTTCATAGCCACCACCGCGGCCACGATAGCCACCTCTTCCACGGTACGAGCCTCGTCCACCACGGAATCCACCATCATCTTCGCGTGCTGAACGAATTTATTGATTTTTAATTGAAAACTAATATGCTAGTTACTTTTAGATGCATTTTTTCTACAGTTTTGAACGAAAACGTTTTAATAATTATGTTTTCCAAAATAAGTGGCACTATGTCTTTAAAACTTTTCCAAAAAAATAACTCACGACGATATGGTGGTCTCTCACGATCCCTGAATCTTCCTCTATCATCATCACCTCCTCCATTCACGCGATCCTCCCCACTTCCATATCTTGGCGGCTCACCAGTTGGACCATCCCATCGTCGAGGTGTCGCATATGCCAATTTTACAATAAATGGTGCCTAAAACTCAAAATTTCTCCAAATTCTAGCCTTATAAAAACTCACACTTCCATATGGACTTGTAACCGGCGTATGATTCACCAAAGCCAACACCTCGTTCGCCATTTCAACCGTCTCAAACTCCATCGTCCCCGCGGCGGATCGCTCATTCTTCGACGGGAATATCTCAATACTCTTCGCTTTGTGCGCCGTTTTCTCTTCCAGCAATTTCTCGAGCGCCTCCTTATCCATCGTTCCGGGCGCGTTAAACCAATGAAGCACGTTCGTCGGATGAACAATCCGATTCTTTGACGCAAATTCCGGATTTGAGAAGCGTTGGTTTCTCGATGATGTAAAATCGCGGAACGACGGTGAGCCGTCGGGAAGGAGGAATGGGTCTCGCATCGAATGCACACCTTCTTGGTGACTGGGTTTGAATTCGAATTTTAGGCCAAACACTTCGAAACCTTGCAAATGATCCAACACGTTTTTGCGCTGTAATTTTACGTTATTGTTTCGACAAAATTGCCATTAAAAATGACGTTTTCTTTCAGCCCAGTTTTAGTATCAAAATTTCTAAAAATGTCAGTTTTCAGAAAAATTTTAAAAATCAATATTTTCTAACAAAAACTCTGCAATTCATCCAAATATCAATATTTTCTGAAAAAACTGCTGAAATTCATAAAAAAATCAATATTTCTTAAAATTTTTATCGTTTCGATCAAAAATCTAAAGTTTTCGAAACTAAAAAAATTTCACCGTTTCAAAATTTTATTTTCACGTTTCTGATACACTTGCTTTATTTCAAATTTCAGAAAACGTAAAATTTTACAGAAAAAAGCAAAAAATATCATTTTTAAAGGGATGGGAGCTCAGAAATGAGGTTTCGGACTTATCAATAGCAAAAAAACGTTTTAAGTCGAAAGAATAATGAAAAAAATGAATAAATTGAATAGGGACATTCCCAGAGAAATGCAAATTGTGTTTCTAGGCCATATAAGACACACACGATGGCCTAGAAGCCCAAATTGTATTTTTTCGGGCTTTTGCATAATCAGTTTTCAATTTTTTCATATTTTTTCGTTTCCAACCCATTTTTTTGCTATCAATAATTCCGAAACTCCATTTCTGAGCTTCGTCCCTTTAAAAAAATGCTATTTTAGCTTTATTTTCTGAAAATTTCAACTTTTTTCTTAAATTTCCATAATTTTTTACATGCAATTAAAGAGAAGGTCATCAGAAACGTTAAAATAAAATTTTGAAACGGGAAACATTTTTTTTATTTCAAAAAACTTCAAATTTTTGAAGAAACAATAAAAATTTTAAAAAATATTGATTTTTAGGTGAATTTCAGAATTTTTGTCAGAAAATATTAACTTTTGGGTGAATTGCAATGGTTTTTCAGAAAATATTGATTTTTAAATCACTGGGAATTGAATTCTTGACACTTACGGCTGAAAAAAGCTCTTAAATCAAAATTAAGTACCTCATGCGGCTGTCCCATTTCAATTATCCCCGTCTCTTTTTTGGTCATCATAAAACTGATCCTAATCACATTTCCATATTGACAAAGGATGTTGAAAAGCTTCTCACAGTTCACTTTCTCATGATCCAATCCATAAACCATCATAACACATCCCTGAAAATTGCAGATTTTGAATACACATTTTCCAAAATATTTTTTAAAGAAAAATTTTTGAAACGTAAGTCCTACTTTCCAAACGAAAGCCTAGCTTAAAAGCTCAATACCTGAAAAAAAGCTGTTAGCCGAAAATTGCGATTTAAAGAGCTATAACCCGGCTCAAAACGTCTCTAGATCTTTTTTTGCCAATTTTAATCAATATACAGATGTTCAAAAATCGATTCCTTCAAATTTTTAGATGCTGAGACCCCGATTCAACTCTATAAAGATAAACATCTAAATTTTATAGAGCTATTTTGAGTATCTCTTTAAATCGCATTGTTGTCTTTGAGCGTTTTTGTAAGCCATTGAGCTCTGAACAAACATGCTCAGAATCATATTTAAAAGTTTCAGAGGATGAGTTTACTCTCAGGGCTTATCTCTCTCGAATTTCCGAAAATATCCCACTTACCGGTCCACCTTGAACACTCGAGCGTCCACCACGCTCTCTTCCATTATAATTATCATATCGATCGTCGTATCTCGCCGACGGCGGTGGTCCATGATCCATATACGGATCCCTATTATCCACCGGTCCACCATATCCATCATCATACCCACGTGAAGGTGGCGGATAACCACGATCATATCCACCATTGTAGTCATCTCTCGGTTGTGCGTAATCTTAAATTTATTGATTTTTTCTAGAAGTGGTTGATCCTGGGAACAACTCACATGGATCAGGTGGTGGTCCCGATTGTATCAATGTTTTGCGAGGAGTTTCAAATGAAAGATCACCTGAAATATCGGTGTCTACTGCGCTTGTTTTTGTTTTGCTTGTTTTATAAGGTGTTTTCAAATGTCATTTAAGTTTTAATAGTATAAAACTATATCCGTATTAGTTTCAAGTCTTTTTTATTCCTTAGATTTCCTCACTTATACTTCTTTTTGTTAAAAATCCCTTCCTTTGTTTCAAAATGAAGTGGTTTGGCTTGTACTTTTTAAAAATTCGGGGGGTTTTTCATTTTTTTAAATACTATCCTTATTTGTGTTAAACTTTTATAATTTTGATATTTCTTTAAAGGTTCCTTGTTCAGCTAAATTTTCATTTTCTAGTTAAATTATCCGATTTTGTCATTTTTTTGTTTTTTCCATTTCTAATAAATTTTCAATTTTCCGGTTCCCCTCTCTCTAGGTTGTTTCCTTTACACTGTTGTGTTTTGCATGTTGTGTTAATTTGTTGCCAACTTCTTTTTGAAATACACATTTTGCAAATGAAAACACAACAGCACAACCAACAAAAGGAAAAGAATAAAAATGATCGGTTCATTTAGATGACAAAGATAATTAGAAAAATTGGCGGCGGCGAATGAAATGAAAATAAACAAACTATTCGGAAGGGTGTAGTCTCGTTGGTCTTTGTCTTGTCGGGTTACGCGCACCGATTCCGGCTGAAATATATATTTGTTGGTTTTATTAAATATAATTTTAGATTTCTCGTTAACCTTTGCAAATTCAACTTTTAGTGTACAACAACCGGAGTAGATATCTGCTCCGTTCATCGCGTGTTTCGCAGCTTTTGCAATTTCGGATGATTCGAATTCGACGAGTGCTTGGACAACTGTAGGCTTGTGCATCACGGCAATACGAATAACGCGGCCCTGACTACTGCAAATTTGATAAATAACCTGAAAAATAGAAAATCCTTTTCAATAGAATCAATAAAAAGTGTAGCTTACATCTGCATCAATTGGATACTGTGCATTAAGTACAGTTAGAACCAGAACCTTGTTCGGAGCGGCAGATTCAAAACCAACTCTTTCAATACATCTAGACGTCGAAAAATTAAAAAGCGCATTTTGTCCGCCAACATTTATTTGATGATTTTGAGCATAGCTGACACATTCCTTTGCCGAATCTATGGTTTCGAACTCAACTAGAGCCATTCTTGAATGTGAGATACACGTGGCGTAGGCAACTGGACCGAATGGACTCAACGCTTCGAGAAGATCTGCTTCTGATGCCTGAAATTTGGTCATAAATATTTATTTAAGATATTATTGCGTATTAAAATACCTTCGGGTTCAAATTTCTAACATGAACAACAATTGATGGGTTTGGATTTGTTGGATCTGCGTCTTCATCTCGTCGGTAACGTTTTGATGGCGGTTCTTGACGATAACTGCAAAATTTAATATATGAAATGGTTTTAATTATAAAATTTAAGACTTACCCTCCATCTTCTCGAGGAACTGAGTTGTTGTACATTATTATTGTACGCCTGAAAAGATCACAATTTTTAATTAAAAATGAAATAAAAAATAAATAAATTGGTGTTTACAAACAAGCGTCGTTTTTATTTTCATTTCGTTAAATCTAGGGCAGAGGAGTGAAGGTGGAGCGTCGTTGTAATGTGGTCTCTAGTTCTTATGGGAAACACGCGAGAGATAGTGAGAATTTTAATTTTGGTCAATGGAACAATATTTATAGGACTAAAATTATCATTTATTAAATAGATTAACGCTGATAGTTTTCCACGTATTAAAAAAAATGAAATAAATTTTTCGAAAAATTAGAAAAAAAGTTTCGTATCGAAAAATCAGCGCGAGCAATAATTCCATATGGAAATAATACGTAAAAATGCAGGGAAAAAATTCTAAAAACCAATTTCATAAATTTAAAATGTTAAAAACAACAGATTTTTAAAACAACAGATTTTTTATTCGAAAACATTGGGATCAGGGTTGCCGTTTTTTTTCGATTTTTTTTCGGTTTTCGTGATTTTCGGGTGTTTTACGCCGAAAAAGTTTTATTTATTTCGGGTTGCGCGAAGCGCGTAAATTTTTATTTTATTTTTTTCGGTTTTCTATCCTCAATTTTTTTCGGTGTTTCCGTCTTACGGAAAACAGATTTTTAAATTTGAATATACCATTTTTTAACATCAATTTCCAACTATTTTACTAATTTTTAACTGAATGAAGGTACTACCAACTTTAAAATATAATTTTAAAGTTAAAAAAACGAGTGCGCACTGATGAAGCACTCGCCCGATCCTCAGGACCGCGGATTGAGGCTCTCACACTCGGGCGAGTGCTTCATCGGTGCGCACTCGTTTTTTTAACTTTAAATTTATATTTTCGAAATCAGCTCAATAAGACGAATCTAATGATACCAAAAATTAAAGAAAACATTAAAAAAAATTTTTTTTTTCAAAATTTCTTTAAAAAATTTTTTTTAGTATCATTAGATTCGTCTTTCTGAGATGAATCCGAAAATATATATTTGAGGTTAAAAAAAATTGCACACCGATGAAGTACTCGCCCGATCCTCAGGGCCGCGGATTGAGGCTCACACGCTCGGGCGAATTCGTCACACGGTCGCCCTCAAATTTTTCGAAACTGATTTTACTTTTTGAAAAATACGCTTCAGTACGCACATTTTGATACCAAAACCAAGTCCATAAAATTCCGTTTTCCTAGGTTATGATCATGAAAAAAAACATTAACTTAACACGTTTTCTCTCGCTCTCAATCTGATCGTCAATTTCTTCTTGATATACCAATCGAAGGAATAGTGCACACAACAACCTACAATTATTATATTTAGTTATCGTGGTATGTTTTTCTTCCATCCTTCCACGTTCGACTTCAACTCAGATTCCAGATTGTTCGGCGTTCGCAAAAGTTCATCTCTAAATGCATGCATATTTGACTTGTTTCAACCTTTGTAAATTCTTTAATCTTTAGCTTTTTTTTCGATTTTTCATAATTTTATTCTTACTTCATTTTGCGGAAAATAACACTTTTTATTCTAATTATATTCATTCATAACATCATTTTTAAAAATCGAACTTCTAACCAATTTTTTCATCACTGTTCTTCGAATCAGCCTTTATACAAAAAAATTATTAATTGTAAGTTCTTTTACCTGAGCATTTTGTTACAAAAACTAAATTAAACATTTTATTAGTGAGCATCCGAATAAAAACGTTTGCCTTGACGCACTTTTGGATATTCGTTTTTTAGGTGTTTTTTCAGAGTTTTGTTGCTTTTTACGTTTTGTAGTCGCCTTAACTTAAAAAAATTTTTTTTTTGTAACGAGCTTAACTTTGAGATTTCGAAATGACCTAATCCCACCTATGGAAGGTAGAAAACCTTAAAATCGTTTTCTTTCTGATGAAATATGATTCATTAATCACTTGGAACGCCGAAAAAAATTTTTTTCGGTATTTTTCCAATAAAACGAAAAAAATTTATTTTTTTTCGTCATTTTTTCCTGGCTGACGAAAAAATTTATTTTTTTTCGGCATTTTTTACTGGCCGACGAAAAAATTTATTTTTTTTCGGTCAAAAACTTTTTCGGCGGCACCCCTGATTGGGATTTTTAAAAATTCTGCAAACACTTTGACGTGACATAGCGTACTTTGCATATAAGTTGCATACCGTAACCAATTAAAAAAATAATTAATTTCTCTCACGGCGTGGCGAACTGTACCCTTCCCCCTTTCTGTCTGCAATTGTCTCTTTCTCTGCGTCTCTCGCACACACATTTTTTTAGCAAAGTGGATAAAACAGATGAAAATTATGGCATAGGCGCGCATCAAAAGTTCGATTCCATTTAAACGTTTTGCAAAAAATAATCTACTTTGGATATTGGCGAATATCGTCCAAGTATTTAAAACTACATTAAACCCTCCGAATACCAATTTTGGGCGCCACTGGGCGGAATGTGGCTCAGTGAAGTGTTGAATTGACACGTTTAAAATCGAATTTGCCGGATGTCAGCAGCATTTTTGCCACTGATTCTTTTTGATAATTGTTGCGAAAGATTTTCCAAACATAATCTATGAGTTTCAGAAACTTTCCTGAAGATGGATGCGAAAATTTTCAAAAAACCAAACAAAATTTTTTTCGAAAACGTTTTTCTTGAATCGAGATAAATGTTTTCCAATAGCATTTTACACGCTGATTAAGAATATCTAACTTTTAAAAAAAAGTTATTGAAAATTTTTGAGTAATGAGGTTTCTAAGGTCTAAAAGTGAATTTTCTCGGCACAAAAGCAAATTCTGGTAGTAAGAGTAGTCTCAAAAGATGCAGAATTTTTTTCTCTATAATCCTGGTAATTTTGAGAAAAAAGTTATTGAAATTTCTCGAGAAAATTGAAATAAACACGCCACAATGCTATACTGCTATTTGCCGGTCACACACAAACACAGCGGAGTGTCGTAGCGTCCACCCCGTGCTCTGCAATGTTCTAGATCATTCCCAGATTTGCCCTACAATCAAAAAAAAGTGAAAATCAAGAAAACCACTCGCAGCGCCCTTACACCCGAAACCAAAAACAAACAAAATATAAAACTTCTCCGTAAGAAATTTATCATAATCTCAAAACAACAAACAATTCTTCTTCGTCGTCTCCTTCTCATTATTGATGTTCAACTGATGATGACGTTTTGAAAGTCACACGAAATATGAATTATTATATTTTTTCGGAACTTGGAAGCTCTTGAATTTTTAGTTACTCTTAAATGGCATGAAGATCTCGAAAATATAAATATTTAGAAAAGTTGTGGGTTGTCGAAAAATCGTGAATTTATAATTTCAACTCTTCTTGATTAAGTATAAACAAATGTTTTAAAGAGCTATTATTTTTGGTTCAAAATATTTTTGTTTTTATATTTTCCAGGATAAAATTTTTTCTTCGACAACATGATTGTATTGTAAAATCTTTAAGTTCTTTTTAATTTAAACGAAGAAGCGAAATATTCATATTTGTTCATTATTTTTCAAATATTGGGAGAACTCAAAATTTATTTTCTTGAACCGTGTTCCTTTTTCTTTCAAAAAACAAATAAATTTGCAGAACAATACATTGCAAGAATCAAAGGTGTGAAAATGCGACATGACCAAAAAAAAAGGAACAATTGAATTCAGAAGGTAACTGCATTAAAAAATGTTAGAAAATAAAGTATATTATTTCAGATTCGTTCAATCAGCATTCCACACTCCATCGGAGTTTCAATAAAGGAGGATGTAGGCATACTTGTAAGCTATATTAAATTTTTAAACTGTAAATCTCAAAAATTGTAAAAATTCATTTGATATTGCTCAATATGGATATCCAGAAAAAATAATATAAAGCTCAAAGATAGAAAATTGTTTTTTAAACATCAATTGCTTGATATCCAGCTTGAGCTCGATCGAATGAAATAAGTCTCATCAATTGTAAGATCCCTGATGTACAATACATTTTTATTGATTGATAATAAAGTATTTTTCAAGAAAATAAATATTTTTTCTTCCATTCTTCAAGTAAAAATTTTGTTTAAAAAAAGGAATACCATAGGATACCGCGGATTTGGCCTTGTAACGACTTTAACTTTTTTCACTTGACAAGGTGTAACGACCTTAACTCGAGGCGGATTCGAACAGTGATGAATTAGTCATAGATCACCGAAAAAAATTCAATTTTTTAAAAATGAATAAATATCATTAGAATAAAAATAATAAAATTTATTTTCCGAATAAAAAATTCTAGAATAAAAATTAATTTCCCGCAAAATGAAGAAAGAAAAACGAAGGAAAAAAAGACAAAAATAAAGAATTTATAAAGGTTGAAACTATTCAAATATGGAGGCATTTAGAGATGAACTTATGCGAACGCTGGAATCTGGATATAAAACTCGAATGTGGAAGGATAGAAGACAAACATAACAAGAGAACTAAATATAATAATTGCACGTTGATGTATATATTATTCAACGGAATATCAATAAGAACAAAAATTGACTATGAGATTGAGAGCGAGAAGAAGACGTGCTAAAAAAATGAAGTTAAAATTCCATCATAATAACCTAGGAAAATGGAACATAATGGTTTTGGTATCAATGGAAGACAGAAGAAATTATTTAAAAAAAAAAGAAGAAGAAAATAAGAAACTAATAATAAAACGATAATAGAATTGTGTCATTGCTTGCATATCCACTAATCATCCAACAAACTTGCCGAAAATTCTTGTCTTTATTAATTTTTGCAATTTCTTGGCAATAGCTGAAAAACAAACTATATTTACTGCAAATGAACTAAATAGATTACCTGACGTGTTCTGGGCGTATTCGTGACAGGTAGATTTCTCTGAAAAAAAATGAAATTATTTGGGGTAATAGTTTAATCTTTTGATTACCATTAAGCTTATTGAGCGATGTATCTTCGCCGGTTGTGGTGCGTTTGCAACAGCTGGAATTGCAAGTGCTTCCTTCATATGAACAACTGCTCGATGAGATGATTGGAGTAGTTTCTTGTGCTTTCGAGTCATTTGCATCCAAAGTAATTTTGGTTTGATCTGAAATATTAAATAATTATTTATTTAAAAGACTTCTTCACTATTTTTGAGTTACCATTTCATTTTCATCTTCTTCTCCATACTCAAGCAAAAACTTGTTTCGAAATTTCCTTTTTTTATAATTATGACGATGAAATGAAAACTCAAAGATAGTGAAGAACGAAAAAAAAACCTACAGAAGCTATCACATTGAACAATTTTTCGATCGCCTTTTTAATGATATCCGGCGTCCTTTCATTATAAATCCTCAAAATTCGATGAAATACATCGCTTTCTGAAATCGTCCGTTGAATTGCCGATTCTCCTGTTTCGATTAATGTAATGACGAATGAAATCACTCCTAAAAATATTTTTAAGAAGCAGAAAAATTGCACTAAATACTCACTTTCAATGAGAAATTCATGCTTCGATCTAAGGTAGATGTGCAGCAATTTAAGCGTTTGTTGTTGGCGTATCATTTTTAATATTTCCGTCCTTTTTCTTCCCAACATTTTCTCGACTTTTTCCATGCAATGTTTAACATATTTTGCGACCAGTATCGTGTCTTCAAATAAAATCAATTTATTAATATTCAAATTAAATTATCACCTTCTTTGATCGAGTATTTCTTCACGGCTTCCACTAAGCCTGATAAAACAGTGGCTGCTGGATTTTCCATTGGATCGTCGTCAAGGTCATTGTATTTTATTGCATCATGGCTTTTAATTGAATCTAAAAACGACGCATTTCCTTCAACCAGAGCATATTTTTGACGAGAAAAAACGGTGTACTGCAAACATGTGTCAACAATATATTTCCAATAAACCTGCAAAACAAGTATTTGGGTAGTTCTATTCACTTTGAATGTTTTTTACGGCTTCTGTTTCCTCATTATAACTTCTGGTCGCCAACAAAATTACATTCGAATCACCACTGTTTCCGACAGCATTTTCTTCTACAATTTCTCCGCCATATGTCAAAATTAGTGTATTGAGATAATTCTGAAAATTGATTCACAAATTGAAAACAAAATGAATAAAAAAAACGAACACTCAAAACCGTGTTTAAATCCTTGTGAAGCTTAAACTTCAAATTCCGGAACATAGACTTTTTCGAAGTCATAAACATGAATGGAACATATAAATCATCTTCTCCATTATCGAGGATTCGTTGACTTTCTATACATCGATGAACAAAATAGGCTGTCACAACATTTACGTTCGAAAAAACGTCGAAATACTTTTCGCGAGTTCCAAAAACAGAAAAATGCGCGTCCGCAAATGTTTCAGCCAAAGTTCCGTAATGACTTCGCTCACATCATTGCTGTTTTCGAGAGATTCATGAAGAAAGAAAGTTTTTTCACTGAAAGAATTTTGTAGTCTGATGGCCAGAAAAAAAATCAGAAACTCACGAAAATACGGTCATTATAATCACAATAAATTAATGACGATTCACGAAGAATTTGATTGAGCCTGAAATAATAATATAGAAAAAAGCAATGATTTTGAAAATTTACTAACTTGTATAAATTCAACTATACCTGTTTAACTACAGATTTAAAGGAGGACTCTACGGATCTAATGAATGCATCTGGGGATGAAAATAGACTTCATACTCATTCCAAATCTGTTTTTAAAATTTTCTAAAACCACCTAGAAGCCGAGAAAACGCGCCTCAAAACAATGGCCTAGAAAAAGTGTCCACCGGCGAAAACTAGTCTGCAGGCATCAGAAATCCGAAAAAATAAATTAGAATGAAACAAAAAACAATAAAAAGGGTCTAATATAATCATTGTGCATAAATATTTATTAACGAAATACGAAAAAAAGCTCATAGCAACAAGTTCGGCCAGGTGGAAACGTGTTCTAGGCCATTGTTTTGCTCATTTTCTCGGCTTTTACGTGGTCTTCGAACATTTTAACAACATATTTGGAATGAGAATGAAGTCTATTTTCATCCCAGATGCATTCATTAGCTTCGTAAAGTCCTCCTTTAAATCTGTAGTTAAACAGGTAAGTCTGTCTTCATTTAAGGTAAATTTATTATCTCCGTAAAGTCCTTTAGCTATAAAATGAAATATGAACTATTTTTGAGAAAAAATCCATACACTTTCACGCTCAATTATTGTCAACTTAAAATTTTTGGATCATCCATTTTCTACTAAAAGACCTCAGCGCAACCGCTCGCAGGTAAAAATAGCATGACTTTGTGAGGAGAGACATAGCTTGTCTCGGTAGGTCGAAACCAATTTGCATTATAGGTGGGATACCGCGGATTTAGCCTAGTAACGAGTTTAACTTTTTTTCACTTGACAAGGTGTAACGACCTTAACTTTTTTAATAAGTATCCAAAAATAGACGTTTGCCTTGACGCACTTTTGGATATTATTTTTTTTCGGCGTTTTTGATGCTATTTACGGTTTGTAGTCGCCTTAACTTTCAAAAAAAATGTTTGTAACGAGCTTAACTTTGAGATTTCAAATTGACCTAATCCCACCTATCATTTGCATGATCAAGAATATTTGAGTTGACCATAACAAATAAAATAAGCTTCAATGTTTTTTTATTGAGAAAAAAAAGCGTTTTCAAAACCGAAATTTCCAAATAAAAATGAAAAAAAAAATGAATGGCGGGGGACCAAAAACGGCTTGCGCGGCGATATTGTACACACGCAAGCCGCTGACGAGCTCCCGTCGGCGCGTGAGACGTTAAAAAGCCTCATACAGCGGCGCTTGAGCCGTTTCACAGCTTAAACGGCGCGCACGCCTTATACGAGAAAATCGAGATTTTTAATTTACATTGATTTTAAAAACCCATTCAAAACTGTTGTAATTTTCAGTGTGATATCCTGAATCGCATGGGATCGAAAAATCAATATAAATTCAAAATATTCAATTTTTATGTCAAAAATTTTCCATGGGAGGGGACCCTTTGGAATTTTGTTAAAATCTCGCCCATTTTGCCATGAAACCCCAAAAAGGTTACAGCGATTCCGCTAAATCAACATGGAATTTGATGAAAAACATCATAAGGATTAAAAATTGCTATATTTCCATTCGGGGCCAAGTACTTCGTCATATCGAAAAATGGGAAAAACTAGAAAATTTGGACCACTTTTTCAGAAATATCAAGTTTTCGGCAGGATGTCGACCAGCCGGAAATTTGTCAACATGAAAAATAGGCAGATTCTTTTTGACTCCTCTCTTTTTGACTTTTTCCCTTTTTGACTACTTTTCTCTTTTTGACTTTTTGCACTTTTTGACTACCATTTCTTTTTGACTACGTTTTCCCTTTTTGACTTTTTGCACTTTTTGACTACCATTTCTTTTTGACTACGTTTTCCCTTTTTGACTTTTTACACTTTTTGACTACTATTTCTTTCTGACTACTTTTTCCCTTTTTGACTTTTTGCACTTTTTGACTACCATTTCTTTTTGACTTTTTTCGCCATTACTTACTATATGCACTTTTTACTTTGTGTTTTTATACTTCCCCGGATTTTTATACAGAATTTAGTAGAAATCGTTCTCATATTATTCAAAGATGATTAGGTTTTAGGCCATATAATTTCAGGCTGTTACTAATATGGTCAAACCTTAACTGCTATATACAGATATTTTACTACATACTTAGTTAGTTTTACTGAACAGCTATTTTTACTACACATCTATTTTTTTTACTACTCAGAATGAGAATCACTTTACTAGTGACTTTACTAGTGATTCTCATTCTGAAAACTACTTTTTTCATCTAGGTTTTGAAAAAAAATGACACTGCCATAATAACTCTTTGTGAGCGAAGTTTTTGATGTCGAGCTGACCCTTGTTTTTAAAAAAGCAGCAAAATTCGAATATTCATGAAAAGAAAAAACATGCAATGTTTCAAATGCAATTAGAAAACTTAGAATTCGATAAATAACATTTTAATATTCTTTGCACTCACTCGAATATCTTTTTTCAAAAAAATTTTTTACTGCGTTAAAAAGTAAGTTGTTCAATCGTACTAGAATAGCGTTCCATAACAAAGATTGATAATGCGAATAGATGTCGGAATAAAAATCATTTAACGAAAAACATCAAATTTTTCAAAATTAGAAAAATCAAATCTTTAAAAATAATAGACGTGTTTACAAATTTTTCCAGGAGTTCTTGTTCCAGGCTATTCGAACTATATTTTTCCAGGTGACGTTTTCCCTATCGACGAAACCATCCTGCAAGATACTGTACCTAAAAGAACTTGCTCGGTCTTTTATATTCATCGGAAAATGCATATTTAGTAAAACAGTTGAAAATAATGAAAAAAATAACAGAACATGATCAGAAATTGGGAAAAGAGTCCCTAAAAAAGTAAAATATCCTAAAAGGACTTGCTCGATCTTTCATAATCGAAAAATGCAAATTTTGTAAAACAATTGAAAAATAATGCAAAAAAAAAACAAAACATGATCAGAAATTGGGGAAAGAGACCATAACAAAGTAAAATATTTAAAGAAACAAAATCGGGACCGATAGCGAAAAAAAAGGCCTGCCTGTAAACTATATTCAGGCAGGTCCGATTCTTTTTATATCGATAATACGACTTTTGAAGCAAAACAACTAGGAATTTGCTTAAAACTCACCTTAATTACCATCAATAACCATTAGAATTTGCAGGAAAATAAGTAAAATAGGCCACGAATGATTTTCACAAAAAAAAACAGTGAAATTTATACAGAGAATAATGGAAACGAACCAATTTAGGCCAAGAAATGAAAATAAAGTTCTGATTTTTTGTGTATATTTACACACTGGTCTCGGTGCACACACGAATACGGTAGCACAAGGTGGCGTGTGCAACGGCTTGTTGTGTGCCTTCCAAGAAAAAATATTTCATTTCTTGGCCTAAATTGGTTTGTTTTCGTTATTCTCTGTACGTGTTTCACTGTTTCTGTTGTGAAAATTATTCCTGGCCAATTTTATTTATTTTCCTGCAAATTCTAATGGTTATTGATGGTAATTAAGGTGAGTTTTAAGCAAATTCCTAGTTGTTTTGCTTCAAAAGTCGTATTATCGATATAAAAAGAATCGGACCTGCCTGAATATAGTTTACAGGCAGGCCTTTTTTTTCGCTATCGGTCCCGATTTTGTTTCTTTAAATATTTTACTTTGTTATGGTCTCTTTCCCCAATTTCTGATCATGTTTTGTTTTTTTTTTGCATTATTTTTCAATTGTTTTACAAAATTTGCATTTTTCGATTATGAAAGATCGAGCAAGTCCTTTTAGGAACAGTATTTTGCAGGATGGTTTCATCGATAGCTAAAACGTCGCCTGGAAAGAAATAGTTCGTAGCCTAATAAAACACCTGGAAAATTTGTAAACACGTCTATTGTTTGTGAAGATTTGATTTTTCCCGTTTTGAAAAAAATTGTGTTTTTTTTAAATAAAGACTGGAGGTTTTATTCCGGCATCTGTTCGCATTATCAATCTTTGTCATGAAACGCTATTCTAGTACGATTGAACAACTTACTTTTTTCCGCAGTCAGCTCGAAATCAAAAACTTCGCTCACAAAGAGTTATTATGGCAGTGTCATTTTTTTCAAAACCTAGATGAAAAAAGTAGTTTTCAGAATGAGAATCACTAGTAAAATAGTTGTAGTAAAAAAAATAGATGTGTAGTAAAAATAGCTGTTCAGTAAAACTAACTAAGTATGTAGTAAAATATCTGTATATAGCTGTTAAGGTTTGACCATATTAGTAACAACCTGAAATTATATGGCCTAAAACCTAATCATCTTTGAATAATATGAGAACGATTTCTACTAAATTCTGTATAAAAATCCGGGGAAGTATAAAAACACAAAGTAAAAAATGCATATAGTAAGTAATGGCGAAAAAAGTCAAAAAGAAATGGTAGTCAAAAAGTGCAAAAAGTCAAAAAGGGAAAAAGTAGTCAGAAAGAAATAGTAGTCAAAAAGTGTAAAAAGTCAAAAAGGGAAAACGTAGTCAAAAAGAAATGGTAGTCAAAAAGTGAAAAAAGTCAAAAAGGGAAAACGTAGTCAAAAAGAAATGGTAGTCAAAAAGTGCAAAAAGTCAAAAAGAGAAAAGTAGTCAAAAAGGGAAAAAGTCAAAAAGAGAGGAGTCAAAAAGAATCTGCCTGAAAAATACTCCAAAATGTGCGTGTAATCGATTCCCGAAGAGATTTTGACTTTATCTTTAAAACTAAAAATTTCGATTTTGGGACCACCCGGATTTTTTTCACTACGTCAAGGGCGTGGCCAAATAAATTATATATATATTTTTTCTAAGAGGGACCTAGGTACCCAAAAATAGTGGCAAAAATTTAAAAATTAAATATTGAATTTATATTGATTTTTAAAAATCTTTAGGCTCATTTAAAAATTTTGAAAATTTCAGTGTGATTTTCAGAACAGCAGGGATTCGAAAAATCATATCTCGAGATTAAAAAACAAGATTTTTGTAATTTTAGTACCAGCCGATAGAAAATTTAACATAGATTCTAAAAATACCTTGAAATGTTGAATTTATAGTTATGTTAAAAAGTGTTTTCAGAGATTTCCTCTTCAAAACCCTTACCGGACAATGTTCAAAAGTGCAAATATCTGAGACCAATAGGAGTTTTTGGCCAACTGATATTCGAAACTGTATTTCTGAAAATTTAAATTTTTGTGGGAAATATAACTTCACAATCTGAACATAGATTTGAGCTTTTCTTTCAACACATTTTCATTTTACGAAAATTTAAAGACAGCTGTTCAGTTAATTTTACCCCAATAACACAGTTAATTCCAAAAAAGAAGGGAACTTCTTTTTTCTAATGGACCTATGCAGAAACTAAAAATGCTGCAAAAAATTGCAAACAAATGCAAAAAATTCAATGCAGAAACGTGAAAAAAATTGCAAGAAATGACAATAAATTGCAATTTTTTGCAGCCGATTTACGGGAAATCTACCTTAATCGTTGCGTGACTTTCAAAGAAAAACGGCTCTTGAACGTATTTTCCGCATTTATGGACGCACACCGGTGAAATGTGTGCCGGGTCCCGCAGCGAAGAGTACGAACCTTTGAACTTTTTACCGTAGATTTCCCGTAAATCGGCTGCAAAAAATTTCAATTTCTTGACATTTCTTGCAATTTTTTTCACGTTTCTGCATTGAATTTTTTGCATTTGTTTGCAATTTTAGTTTCTGCATAGGTCCATAAACATTGCAGATAGTTGTGTGCTTATAATTGTTAATATCCAATTGTTATTTACAGTGTTTGAAAGTGTGTTAAAACAAAGCTTTGAAAAAATGTCGAAAATGCCTGTTTTCTTACTATTTTTCTAATTGTCTTTTTTTTTTTTGTTATAATTCAGTTAAATATTTTTTAAAACGTTTTCAAAGAATAATACATCAGTCTACAAAGAAAAATACATTATTAGTATAAATAGACAACTTTTCGATCACGAAGAGAGGGAAATAAATTCGAAAATATATTTTAAAAACTGTAAAATCGAAATATGAACTTTTTTGGAGAAAAACAATGTATTTTGTCATTCACTTTCACGCCCAATTACGCAAAACATTTAAAATAAGCGTATTTTTTTAATTAAGAAAAAAGCGCGTTCAAAGCTGAAAATTAAAAAAAAACTGAAAAAAAAAGAAGTGGGCGGTCTAATTAATATTAATTAATCTTCGTGGGTGGCCTACCTGCGTCTCTAACTGTTCACGCAATGGTAATTCTTCGCTCCTCCCCTTTTTTGTATCAATATTACCCTCGTTTCTCTGAACCCTCAACTCTTTTTGAAATGAGGCGATTTTTGAGATTTCTCGAAAAAGACTGGATAAAAATTAGCCAAGCTTTCAGGAATAGTCGAATGTTCGATTAATATTAAACCAGCCTTTTAACGCCGCTACGCGGCGGTAATGAGAGAAATAGTGTGTAAAATGAAGAGAAACAGAGACAAACACTAACTTTAGGTTACGGTAACTACCGTAATACTACAGTAATCCGCACCAAATTTTCAAAGTGACCTTACAATACTCCAAAGATGTTACCATGAAAGTTTGGTCTCGATCCGACCATTTTGAAAAAAACGTGAAAAAATTGTAGTACTGTAGCTACAGTAATCCTACAGTAACCCGAGATCCAAACAGTATTTTTGTGAAGCGCTCCGAGAGGCATGACGATATGCAAAGTATGGGACAGATCGGTCGAGGGGTTAAAAAGTTATTCATGTGAAATGCTGGTACACACACACACATAACTATTCGCTTACAATTAGTAAGAAGAAAGATTTTTAAAAAAATTTAAAATGTTAGTGTCTAAAGGATACGTTTGAACCGAGTTATGACTCTTCAACATTTTAATATCGCCAAAAACTGGATTTTTTTCACGTTTCTGCATTGAATTTTTTGCATTTGTTTGCAATTTTAGTTTCTGCATAGGTCCATTAGAAAATAAAGTATTTTTTTTTTCAGCTTCGTTCAATCAGCATTCTCCACTTCATCGGAATTGTCAATAAAGGATTATGTTGTCATATTTGTAAGTTATATTTCTTTTTTAAACTGTAAATCTTAAAAATTATAAAAATTCATTAGATCGATCTCAATCTGGATATCCAGGAAAAAAAATATTAAAGCTCAAAAATAGAAATTAAAAAAAAAACATCAATTGCTTGATATCCAGCTTGTGCTCGATCGAATTAGATAAGTCTCATTAATCAAGTATCATTAAATCATTAAAAAAGTCTCATTAATGGTCTCTTATGTACAATTTATTTTTATTGATTGATAATAAAGTATCTTTCAAGAAAATAGGTTCTACTTCTTCAAAATTGTCAGAAATCCTAGATTTTGAATAATTTTTATAATTTTTTTCCAGAATTACCCACTACAAAATCTCCACCAAAACCGCGGCAGTCGTCGCCGATAAGCTCTACATGCCGGATGGTGTTCAACTGCTCCCAAACAAGAAATCAATAATTTTCTCGGAATGTAGTATGGCAAGAATTAAGAAATTGAACATTGGATCGAGGAAAATTGAGCTATTTGCTCCGAATTTGCCTGTACTTCCGGATAATATTAGAAGCACTGAAAGGGACACCTTGTGGGTTGGATTGGCTGCTAAATTTAATCTTAAAAATAATTATTTAAAAAAAACAATATCTCTTCAGCTACCCGTCATTCTGAAGCACCATCATTTATCGATAAACTGGGAGGTTTGCCAAAAGTTCGTCAATTTTTGACTGATAATGTTCCGTCGAAACTTTGGGAAAAGTTGTCGGGGGTGTTTCACAGGTTTTTCTTTTGAAAAAAAAAAACATTGGCGATTTTGGATTTATGATTAAATATATTAATTAAACATTTTGTTAATTTAAAAGTCAGATGGTCAGATTGTGTTAAAAAAACAATAAATTATTATTATTTCCCTAATTTCTTGAGAAGGAAATACATTCAAAAAATACAAAACGATAAAATCGAAATATGACACTGCGCCGTATTTTGACAAGGAAAACTGATAATTTTTGTGGAAAAAGTCGATATTATTTCTATACAGCGCGTTTACTCTCATATATTGAGTTTGAAATATTGAATAAAAATTATTCGAAAAAATTTGGATTTTTAAAAATCGTGCAAACACGTTGACGTGACTTTGCGTACTTTGCACATGTTGCATACCGTAGCTAATTAAAAAAAAAGTTTCTTCAATTTTATAGAATTTTCCCCAGATTTGGCCTGAAATCAAAAGTAAGGTGGAAATCAAGAAAAAGTCCCCTCGCCGCTCCCAGCTATCATACATCCGAAACCAAAAACAAACAAAATATATATCGCTTCCGTAAGAAATTTATCATCATCTCTAAACAACAAACAATTCCCCTTCGTCGTCTCCTTCGTACACAAATTCTCCCCCCACCACCAGCAGCAGCAGCTGTCAGACTGTCAATCGGGGGGCTCCCTCCCCGTGTTTGGTTCCGTTAGCATCAGCTCCTATACTGCTGGGAAGTTTCATTTTCGGTTTCGATTCATTTAGAAACTAAACCAAAAACAATAATAATAATAATGGATCATCATAGACGTGAAATGCGGTTTGTTTAAATTTTCAGTCTGGAAAAAGGTTTTTCAGTTATTTTTTGATTTTATTTTTAGATACAAAAGGCAGCCGTCGGGAATGGTTCACAATTATGATGAACGTTATCATCATAATGGCTATGATAATTATGACTATGAAGAAGATTATGGTAATCAATATTCGAATTCAGGTGGGTTTTAAAATAAGCTATTTTAATTTTTGATCTTTAACTATTTGTTAATCTCTCATTCATTAATTTTCAAAGCTCTGGACTTATTTTGAAGTTTTTTGGGATTTATGTGATTTTTCAAAATTTCGAAGCATGATTTTCTGAATTTTCAAGGTTTTATCTTCGAAGTGAGCTGAAAATCATGAAAATCGATCAATTTTTGAAAAAGTTATGAACATTTGAAATGTTTCGATATATTTTTTTTTGATTTTGAAGTAGCTATAACTTCTCTCAAGATGGGCCAATTTCCATGATTTTTAGAGCATTTTAAAGCTGAAAATCAGCATTTTGAGGATTTCCCCAATAAAATAAGTCTAATATCATGAAAATCGGTAAATTTTTAACAAAGTTATGGGTGTTTGAAATTTTCCAAAATTTTCGAAAACTGTTTTTTTAATGGTTTTGAACTAGCTATAACTTCTCTCAAAATGGGTCAATTTCCATGATTTTTAGAGCATTCTAAAGCTGAAAATCTGAATTTTTAGAATTTTTACAATCAAATAAGTCTAAGATCATGAAAAACGGACAATTTTTGAAAAAGTTGGGGACATTTGAAAAATTAAATTTTTTTTTTGATTTTCAACTGGGTATAATTTTTCTCAACATTTATCAATTTTCATAGTTTTTAGAGCATTCTAAAGCTGAAAATTAAAATTTTCAGAGTCTTTACAATCAATAGACTTTAAGAGCATGAAAAACGGACCATTTTTGAAAATATTATGGGTGTTCGAAATTTTTGAAAACGTTGAACCTCTGTCTTTAACAAGTGTTTCCAAAAATATGAAATTTTCAGAAACTTCCAATTTTTTAAATACATTTTTCAGACGGTCACCACCAACGCTACGATGATGAAGAAGACCACTGGGCCGACCCAAACGACCAAACCGATTTCTACGACAGTGTTCCCGTCACCAACCCCCAAAAACCCAACAAAACTCCAACATCCGCACGCGTTCAAATCTCAACAATGCCACCACCACCGCCACCATCATCTGTAATGCAAGATAAGTCCTCATCGATTCCTCAAGCACCACCACCACCGCGGTTCGGTCCAGGTGGCGGATTTAAGACCGATCTGACTCATAAATCTAAATATGGGGTGCCTATTATTGAGAAACAGCAACAACAAAGACTTCAACAACAAAATGATGTTCATATTCGTTTTGATCCTCAAACAAAGAATCAATTCCCGCCGAAACAAACCAGCTACATTGATGGGTATCGAAGTGCGGAGGTGAAGACGAATTATAGCAATCAACCGAAGAATGAACGATTATCCCAACCATCAAATGCTATCAAATCAATTATCAATAATTTTCGAACTGGAAATGGCAATGAAACCAAGCGTAAGTTAAAGAAGGGGCTCTGTGGATTTTTGCAAACATTTTTTCGAGAAGATATTTTTTATAAAATTTTTGAAATTTCATATTTTAGCTGAAAATCCACCATTGTCACTCAGAAATCTATTTTATTCTCACTTTGCAGTCAACGTTCTGAATTTTCAGATTCTTCAAAATGAGCTAAAAATCAAGAAAATCTATCAATTTGGAAATAATTTAAAAATAATTCAAAAATTTTCAAAGTTTCGTATCTTTTCTGAAACTTTTCAGAATTTTGTGATTTTATGCTCATTTTGTAGCTGATTTTCTGAATTTCCAGATTATGAGCTTTAAAATAATCTAAAAATCAAGAAAATCGATCAATATTGTTTCGAATTGATTTTCTGAATATGTGAAAAACTACAATGTTCAACGGTTAGATTTGATTGAAAAATGTGAACCGCGGTGTGTGAAATATAATTAGAATGATAAAAAAAATTAATTCTCTATTGATCGATACCAAAAACATTCTTTTGTGACAAAAACTGGCTGAGATAGACAACAAATTAAAAAGCTGTTTTGTCGGCTTGCGAAAGTTAGTCCTCTCAATTGATTTTCTAGTCCATGTGGGTTTGAAATCTATAAAATACAAGTTTAAATAAAAAGTCAGAACAAAAACCAAGAGAACGAACTAAACTTAGAAAGGAAAGCCCGCACAGCCTAGAAAACCAAATGCGGGGACCAACTTTCGCTAGCCCACAAAAACAAAATTCTTTTTTTTTGGTCTCTCTTGGCCATTTTTGGTCAAAAAGTTTTATTCTTGGTACCATTCGATAGAGAATTAAATTCTCTTCCATTCTAGAAAAAGTTCGTCCTAAAAAATAAATAAGAGTGCATGAACATTTTCAGAAGAAGACAGTATCCCACGAAACCGTGTGTCTACAAACCCATTCATTAGGGCTAATAAAGCCCAACAACAAATGGTCAATAACAACAATAATTCGAGAATGGAACCACCGAAGAATCCGTCGAAGAACGTGGCAGAAGTCGTGGAGAAGATGAATAATGGTGACTGGCCGATTAAGATTGAGGAGGATGAGATGATGATGCAAGAGAAGGAGGAGAAGCTGATACATGAGACTGCGTGAGTTTTTTGGGGGGGGGGTCTTGGCACGAAATTTTAGAATAAAATATTCGTTTTTTTTAATTAGATTCTGAGTTGATTACTAATTAACAGAATGATTCTAACAAACGTTCGGAAACTGTATTTTTTATTTCATAAATGTTTGAAACGTACTTATAAATTCACTGGTGAAAGAGAGATTTTATATTTTAGCTCAAAATTGACCACTTTTATTCAGAAATATATTATTTTGATGAGAAAATCATGAATTTTCAGAAAATGAAATGTAAAAAAGGGTCCTGACGCAAATTCAGTTTTTATCGCAGCAGTTTTGGATGCTTTCAAAATTTTTGAAATTTTTTTTGCAAAAATTTTTAAGACTTCATATTCTAGCTCAAAATTAGCCATTTTCAGTCAGAAAAATACCATTTTGATGAGAAAACCTTGTATTTTTAGAAAAATGAACACAAATTCAGTTTCTAACGAAGTAGTTTTGGATACTTTCTAATTTTTTGCTCAAAACTGACCATTTTCACTAAAAAATGTACCATTTTGATAAAAAAATCTTAAATTTTCAGAATAATCTAGCCAAGAACATTTCCGGCCTAGAATTCAACTTTCAGCACGATTTTTTGAAAAATAAAAAAAAATACGTTTTTTTGAGTAATTTTTCTAAAGGTTTTAAAGATTTAGATTTAAAAATTTATCAATAATTTATTTTGAAAGTTTCAACTTTGGGAACTTTTAAAAAGTTTGTTTTTTAAAGACAGGGTGTGTCAATAAATTTAAATTCCGAAAATATAATTGAAAATCTATGAAATTAAGCATGTTGTTAATTTTCATATTTGAAATGGAACCTCCCCTTTAAGGCTTTCATTTTTCTCACTCGGAAAAAATAATGGAATTTTTTCTCTGGATATATAATAACCTGGAAAATATCTAAATTTCAGCCGAAGCTACATAAATCCCGACAAAGCGCGTCAATGGGAAACTCTACACCGCAAAAAAGAGGAGAAACCGAGTATTTTGAAAGATGAGCGTCTGATGTCACCGCCTCAGAAACCGCCGCAAACCCCGAGCTTCCAACAACAACAACAGCAAAAAGATGAAGAAGCTGAAAATGTGAGTCAAGAAGAGGAGCAAACCAGCGTTTCGACGGATTCTGCACTTTGTACCGATTTGGATCAACAACGTGGCATCTCACCGTACCAATTGCCATTTGAAGATCAGAAGCGAAACCATTCTGAAGATGCGATTCTCAAGGATGAAGCTGAGAAACTTATGATGTATTTTTCAACCCATCGGGATGTTGTCAATTATTTGGGTACGAAATTCTAATCTAGCTCTCAAAATCCATTATTTTTTGCAGGAATCGGTCTTCCGGAACGCATTTGGCAGCATATGAGCAAACTCCCGAAGTTTGATGCAGCCATTCGAATTTTTAAAAATAATGTACCTCTTAAATTGAAAAATTAAATTGACGTGCATTTTTTTTAGGAACCCAAGAAATATGAACCTAATCATGATCAGCCGGCGCCTAAGATCACATTGACTCCATCTTACGACGAAGAAAAGGTAATTTAGAATTTTATGAATGAAACCGCACATTGGCTCTTAATTTTAAGCGTGTGCGCTTAATACTAAACTTCACAAGCTTAAGACTTAATTTTTCGGATTCTTCTCAAAATTCCGGTTCGTTTGAGTACCAACATGACCATATTTGTGATTTATTTTTAAAAAATCGGCGAAAGGGTCCTTGGTTCGATTCCCCCTGCTAGCAAATATTTTTTTTTGCAAACTTCGAAATCAAGAATTTAGAACTCTGGAGTTATTTTGAGTAACTTTAAAAAGAAAAATCATCAATTTGACAAATTTTCTCCTCCAAAGGCTGAAAATCAGCTTTAAATCAGGAAATCGCGCCGAATTTTAAGCGTGCGCGCTTATTACTAAACTTTAAGAGCTTGATACTTATTTTTTTGAATTCTTCTTAAATTTCCGGTTCGTTTAAGTACCAACATGACCATTTTTGGGGATTATTAAAAAATTGGATAAAGGGTTCTTGGTTCGATTCCACCTGCTAGCAAATATTTTTTTGCAAATTTTGAAATTATAAATTTCGAGCCTTGGACTTATTTTCAGCCACTTAAAAGCTTAAAAACATCAGAAAATTGAACTTTTTCAGATCCAACACCATCCTGAACAACATGCCCAAATGCGTACGCGTTCTCCAGCGGCTTCCCAGGTTCATAATCGTTATTATGCTTAATTTTTGTCTCACGTTCTTTTTTTCCCTGAAATTGGTGATGGTGTGGGTGTGTATGTGTGCGAGTGCCTTTTCGCTTTTAGACCTGTCCCTTTCGATAGTTTTTCGATAAATAAAAACTTTTTGTGAACAAAAATTGTTGAGAAACTGCACACCGAAAATGAAACTGAATCGATATTTCCAATAACTGATTTCAGAATGATGGATATCAAATGGATCAAAACCCTAGGAAACCAAATGAAATGACAGCCAGGTGGGTGCCTAATTGATTTTTTTAAAAATGGATGTAATTTCAGAAATAATGGAGGAAGATTCGTGAAAAAATCGGCGGCCGCACTAGTCGCCAAAAAACAGGGAATTGTTAGTGAGGATCCGAATTCGGCGACAGAGATAATTGATCCAAGGATCGCGGAAGAGATTAAGAATTTGAGGGATCGGGAGGAGGAGTTGAGAAGGACCAGATCGGAACTTGTGCTGGTAAATGAAGTTTCAAAATTTTATTTCAAGACCGAATTTTTCGAAATATTCTCAAAATTTCGATTAGTTTGAGTACCAACATGACCATATTTTGTATTTTCGAAAAAATAAGGAGTATGGGGGTTTTTGGTTCGATTCCACTGGCTTGCAATTTTTTTTTGCAAGTTTTCAGATAACCAGAAGTTAAAGATAATTAACCTTATGGTCATTCTAAAACATATCAATCTTAATTTAGGACTTATCTCCTCGAAAACCGCGAAATCAGAAAATCGCGCTGAATTTTAAGCGTACGCGCTTAATACTAAACTTCACAAGCCTAACATTTAAGTTTTCGGATTCATCTCAAAATTACGGTTAGTTTGAGTACCAACTTGACTATTTTTGGGAATTATTAAAAAATCGGTCAAAGGGTCCTTGGTTCGATTCCACCTGCTAGCAAATATTTTTTGCTAACTTCGAAATCTAGAATTTAGAACTTTGGAGTTATTTTAAGAAACTTTAAAGACAAACATCAGATTTTTTTTCTCCCCGAAAGGCTTAAAATCAGTAAATCGCATTGAAATTTAAGCGTGGTCCCTTAATAATAAAATTCACAAGCCTAACACTTAATTTTTCGGATTCTTCTCAAAATTCTGGTTCGTTTGAGTACCAACAAAACCATATTTGGAATTATTAAAAATTGAAGAAAATTCAAAATTTCCCCCAGGATTCTGACATGCCAATGGGACATATACAACACCTTCGACCAGCCCAATCTTATGATCATTTGAGTGATGAGGTACAACATCCAATTGGAAGATCACATTCGTCACATAATGTTTATATTGAGGTATGATCTATTGAATTTTAGTGAAATAAAAAAAAATGAGACACTGTCTTTAATTTTCATTTATCGATTAATAAGCATTTTTGTTTTTATAATTAAAATTTTAAACTTGAAAAATTGATTTTGAAAAAAAGGAATTAAAAAAAAATTATTTATGGCACAATGTCTCTAGAATACGTTTCACGAATTATTTAACAAAAATAGATTAGTTAAAAACTTAGTCAATACTCAAGAATTAAAAAAAAAATAGTAATTAGCAAATAAAATTCGAGAAATTTCAAATCTTCAAAATTTCGACCTCTTCTTTTAATGGGGGCTATTATATCTCTCAAGATATGCCAATTTCCAAGAATTTTGGAGCATTTTAAGCTTCGAAATTTCAGACTTTTGAAAATTCGAAATTTCAGCATTTTATAAATCAAAAGAAGTTAAAACCAGGCAAATCGAACCATTTTTGAAAAAGTTATAGGTGTCGGAAATAAAAATAAAAAAAAAAAAATAATTTTTGAAAAAGTTGTGGAAATTTTAAAAAAATTTTGGTTTAGCTATTACTTCTCTCAAAATATTTCAATTTCCACGATTTTAGGAGCTTTTTGAAGCTGAAATTTCGAAATTTCAGAATTTTTACAATCAAATGAAGTTAAAACAATAGAAATGGGACAATTTTTGAAAAAGTTAGGGCATTTCAAAATTTCGATTTTTTCTTTTGAGAAAATTCTGATTAATTTTAATAAAATTCGGAATTTTTTAAAGAAATCTAAAATGACCCACAATTCTAAATTCTAGAGCTCCGAATCCTACAACCATCACAACCATACCAACATGAATGCAAATTATGGCTCAATGCCTAGAGCTCACAGCCGTATTGAAAGTAAGTCCATTATTTTAGCTCCCCTCTCTTAGAATCATTTTCAGATCAATATTCGCACGTCAAACAAGGACCGCGACTTCCTCAAGGATCCAGAAATCCCGAATTTTTTCGTATACCGCCCGGTACTAAGACGTCGAACACCCATTCTTCGAAATCAATGTAAAACTAGACAAAATGTTTAAAAAAAAACAAAATATCGTAATTTTCAGTACGCCTTTCGAAGCGAAGAGCCCAAAGGCTTCTCCATCCTCAGCATCATACACTGCCCTACAACTTGCATCAGTGTCAAGAACTTCAGATGATTACAAAATCCCGAAATCCATTATTCAGCATGCAAATCGTAAAATCGGGCTCTAGACGATGGTTCTTCAATCGGAAGAGCATCAGACAACGGAATTTGAGTACTAATACTAGAGTCACATTTTCTGAAACTGTTACAAGTATATTTTAATATATTTATATTTTGTTTATTATTCCAAAAAATATATAAAATAAGTATAACCTGTAAGGGGAAATAAAGCTTAAATGATTTCTAAACTGTTACTTGATTTTTGCATAATTTTATTCTTATCATTTTTTTTTCGTTTTTGCGAAAAAAACGGAATTCAAAAAAAATGGCCGAGTTTTCAAACGATGGCCGAAGTACGCCGCAACAGGTGTGTACATCTCGAGGAGGATGCAAAAAAAACGTTAAATTTTTTTGGAAGAGTTTATTCGTTTTTTTTTTCGTAGAAAACGGGGTTTTATTTTTCGAAAAATAACTGCAATAGAATTCTAGAGTGTTTTCTTATATTATTTCTTCATAGAAATGAGGAATTTTCAACCGGAAATTGAAAAATCTGAAAATCCACATTTTCCATTCAAAATTGGACAAAAAATCGTTGTATCGTTGACGGAACATCATTTAAAAAATTTAACTTTCCTATTGGTACTTTTTTTTCAGAAAAAAACCGGGTTTTTACAAAAAAAAAACGAATAAACATCCAAAAAAGAAAATTATTGCTTCCTCCTCGAGAAGTACATACCTGATGGGAACTTCGGCCACCGTTTGAAAACTCGGCCATTTTTCATTTTTTGAATTTTTGGGGATTAAAAAAGGTTTTTCTTAATTTCCTATGTTTCAAAATATTCTTAATAAGAATAAAATTATGTAAAAATTAAGAAGCAGTTTAGAAATCCTTAAAATTCCATATTTTGCTGGAATTTCTCTCAGTTCACACAATACTTCGGCTCCTCGACATCATTTATCGAATCTTGAAGAAGATTCACATGTTTTCCAAATATTTTCAATTTCCGAACGCATCCCACAAATTTCTTCTGAAGCTTCATTGTTCTAAGCTGCTTGCTTTTTTTGGGACCGCCTAGAAAAATGAAAATAAAGATGTTTATTTTGGCGGCGGCCCTAACTTACCAAAATACGCCAAACCATTGGAATTGAGAACATCATCACCGGGAGATGTGATAACGGTAAGGATTCGTTTTGCATCAACCCAAAGGTCACATTTTCGCTCTTTTCTGGAAAAAGAAGAGAAGGATTGAAAATTGACCGGAAATTGAT
Source organism: Caenorhabditis virilis (assembly GCA_964036255.1). Lineage (NCBI taxonomy): Eukaryota > Metazoa > Nematoda > Chromadorea > Rhabditida > Rhabditidae > Caenorhabditis > Caenorhabditis virilis. The sequence continues at coordinate 2,126,548 of OZ038416.1, read as the reverse complement.
TTCTCCACTCACTGGTTTTCTAATTAAAACTGGAGTCTTTAGGAATTAAGCTTCTGGTTTTTAGACTTTTTCTTTTATAGGAAGCATCTGCATTAGTTTCTAAAGACTTAGTTTTGTGTTTTGTACATCGGCTCCGGAAATACTTAGAAAATTTTCAAATTTTCACAAATTTTAAAGTATTATGAAAATTTTCAAGAATTTGCGGTTTTACGCTCATTTTGCAGCTGATTTTCTGAATTTTCAGATTCTGAGCATTAAAATGAGCAAAGATCGTGAAAATCGCAAAATTTTTGAAAAAGGTTAAAGCTACTCGGAAAAATTTTATTTTTCGAAAATTTCAAAGTTTTGTACCTTTTTTGAAAATGCTCAGAATTTTGTGGTTTTAAGCTCATTTTGGAGCTGATTTTCTGAATTTTCAGATTCTGAGCTTCAAAATGAGGTAAAGAAATCAAGAAAACCGCAAAATTTTCAATTAATTTGTAAATAATTTAAAAAAAAATTTTTTCTCGGAAAATTTTCAGAATTTTGAACATTTCAAAACTCTGTAAGTTTTCTGAAAATTTTCCGAATTTTGTGATTTTAGACTCATTTTGTAGCTAATTTTCTGAATTTTTGGAATTGCAGCTTCAAAATAGGCTGAAACGTGCGAAATTGTATTTAAAGTTGCATCAAAAAATCGTGTTTCGAAAATTTCGAAAATTTTGAAGCTTCACTCAGAAATTTGTGTTTTTAATGCTTCGAAACTTCAAGATTATCGAAAAACTAGTCTTTTGAAAATTTTTTGGAAGAAATCTAAAACATTTTTAATTAAAAATATATTTTTCTGAAAATTTCTGAAATTGTTATTTGTTGGTTGGGAGAAACTAGGACCCCAAAAAACCTAAATTTCTTAATTTTTATCAGATTTTACCCTGTCTTTAAACATCCTTTTTTGGATAAGTCCCTATTCCATAATCCTAGTCCTAGTAGCCCTTGCATACCTCTTAAAAACCACACTATGCCATCGATTATCAGCGACTGTCAAATTCGTCGAAATCGGTTTCAAGACCTGATCATTCCCCAAATTCACCGCGATGTACAATTTCCCTTCATCGATGAAAATCATGAGGAAGTCCGCGTGCTCTTTTTCACTCCATCCACCCTCGAACCATACAATTCCTGCGAAATTTTGGGATAAGCATTTGGAACACAAAAAATGAAGCGTTTACCATATTCCTTCATTGTTCTAAATTCGAACGAGATGTCTGAATGTTGAGCAGCCCCGACTCTAGAATTTTTGGGATTATTTTTTTTTCAAATTTTCATTTTCAAAATTTAAAAAACTCACGAAAAAGTGGCATTATTTGGATAAATCAGCTCATCATATTCATTTATGTGAATTGATCTGCGTAGGTTTTCTGAAAAAAAAGGAATTTGGAGTATTTAAGAAGCTTTTAAACGGATTTTATGATGTTCAGAATGAAGCTGAACTCTTTGATTTTTATTAGAAATAGAATATTATCTTGGCTAATACTTTTTTTGGCTTAAAAAGTTCAAAAAATCGAACAGCTGAAAAAAATGACATTTTTGAAGCATTTTTCAACAAGCTTCAGCTTTTCCAAATTTTGCACAATTTTCATGTTTTTTAGCTTATTTTAAAGTTGAAAATCTGTATTTTCAGATATTTATTAGCTTACTAAACTGGAGAACATAAAAATGCGAAAAATTTCAGTAAAGCTACGAGAATTTGAAATTTTCAGCTTTTTTCACACCAATTAAAATTTTGTGAGCTTGGGAACATTTCCTAGATTCTTTTTAGACTACTACGTCAAAAAAGGAGGACATTTTTAGAATTTTTTTCGTTGCTGGGAATAAAAAAAGCTACAAAAAACATAAAAAAAAACGTTTTTAATTGTCAGTTTTTCGTTTTTTTTAATCCATGTGGTTTTATTTCTTATTTTCTCGAAATTCAAAATTGTGTCACTCTGTCTTTAAGATTAATTTAGAAACATATGATTTTAAATTGTCTGAAATCTAAAATTTCAGAATTTTCTCAATGAAATGAGTCTAAAATCATGAAAATCGGACAATTTTCAGAAAAATTACGAGAATTTGAAATTTTGTAAGCATAACTGCTTTTTAAAAATTTTTTTCAAGAATGTGTAACTTTTCACAGCATTGAACAATTTTCATGTTGTATAGCTTTTTTAAAGCTGAAAATACTTTTTTTTTCAGAATTGTATCAATTTAATAAAGCGGAGGTCATAAACGTCCGAAAAAAATCAGAAATGTTAAGAGAATTTTAAATTTTTGATAAAAAAACATTTTTTTTTCGAATTTTTCGAGGGCTGTAATTTCACTCTAAGTTTATCGAATTTTATTATTTTTTGCTCATTTTGAAGCAGAAAATCTAGGAATTTTAAATGTTGATAAAAGACATGACGAAATATCTTGAAAATATGGAAAAACTTCATTTACTTTACGGATACTTGAAATATTCTATTTTTTGGCTATATTTAAACGAGTGCTAACATTTCTCCAAATTTGTAGTTTTTCATTGTTTTCAGCTCGAGTTGAAGCTGAAAATCCTAATAATTCAGAAAATCAGCTGCAAAATGAGCATAGAATCACAAAATTCAGAAATGTTTCAGAAAACTTACAAAATTTTTAGATTTTCGAAGGATTTTTGGAGCACCTTTAAATATATTCAAAATTTTGCGATTGTTATGATTTGTAGCTCATTTTGAAGCTCAGAATCTGAAAATCCAGAAAATCAGCTGCAAAATGAGCATAAAACTATAAATTTCCAAAAATTTTCAGTACTTTGAAATTTTTGAGGGAATTTTGGTGCACCTCTAAATTTATTCAAAATCATGCGATTGTCATGATTTATAGCTCATTTTGAAGCTTGGATTCTAAAAATTTAGAAAATCATCTGTAAAATGAGCATAGACTCACAAATATCTGAAAAATGTAGGATATTTGTTTTAGGTTTTAAAGAGGCTGTTTTAGAGCGTTCGAAACGCTGAAAACTTGAATTATCAGCTTTTTTTTTGACAATTAAAAAAACTGTAAAATCTTAAAATTTTCGAATTTCCAGAAATTTGGTTCCCGGAAATTTTAGTTTTCGCAAAATATTGAAAAAAACGCTGAAAACCGCTTACTAGGATCCAGGGATCCTGCTTACTAGGATATGTGTAGTTTTTTGAAAAAAACGCTGAAAACCACTTGTTAGGGTCCAAATTAGATGTTTCCAAATGTTTAGATTCTATTTTTTTCCAAAAAAACTATTCTTAAAACTCGAAATTACCTTCATCATTCTCCCGACACACAACCTTCCCCATCCTATCAAAACATGCTCCATCACAACTCTCCAAACAATCCCTATCCATCGCTCCCACACCTCCAATGTCAACATTTCCTCGTTGCTCATTTGTCAAGCCCTGAAATTAAAGAAAATCGGTTTTTTTTCCAGATTTTTTCATATATCTTATTGGTCCTTAAAATGTAATTATAGTGCTCTCTAGGAAATCTAATTTCGTTTTTGGCTTCCTTATTCTATTTTTCCAGACATATGGGTATCTTTTTTTTGAAAAAATAATTTCCCCTTTTTTATCATCTTTTGTCATCAAGATTTTATTAAAATTGGAAACCTTTTGTTATTTTCAAGAGTTTGATATATTCTATGGAATAAATAAGGAAAATAATGCATTAGAGTGATTGGAAATGTCTCGGATGAAAAATAACAAAGAAAAATCAGACTTTCTTTGTTATTTTGAACGTAAGTACATTTTGCAGAATGATATATAAGGAGCACAAAGCTGATGATGCTCCAGGGACCCCCATGACGGATAAAAGAGTTTTCTGAGGTTTTAAATGTGACCCAGAATTACGTAGTTTGAAATGGGGTTCCAAAAAAAGGAGGTATTCAAATTTTGAGCAAAATCCGAGTTAAAGGCAAGGTGTCGGTGTCATATTTTTTAAACATTTTGAGCCATCTGAAACGAACCATGTTTTGTACTTTTGGACCCAATTTTCGAATTTTTTAGATTCTGAGCTTCGTAATGAGCTAAAAATCATGGAAATCGCAAAATGTTGAATAAATTTAAAGCTTCTCTAAAAATCTGTTGATTTTTCGAAAATTTCAAAGTTTTGTAATTTTTCTGAAAATTTTCCGAATTTTGTGGTTTTATGCTCATTTTGCAGCTGATTCTCTGAATTTTCAGATTCTGCTCTTCAAAATGAGCTACAAATGAAGAAAATCGCAAAAATTTAAATAAATTCAAAGCTACTCCAAAAGTCCTTCGAAAATTTCAAAGTTCTGTAACTTCTCTGAAATGTTTCAAATATTGTGATTCTATCCTCAATTTGCAGCTGATTTTCTGAATTTTCAGATTCTGTGCTATAAAATGAGCCATAAATCAAAGAAATCGATCAACTTTGAGAAAAGCTACTGCTTATCGAAAACAAACACATAACCAAAATTTCCTTTATTTACGACGTCTATAAGGTTTTTGGTCAGTTTTCAAATTCTTATAAATTGTTGTCTACTTTGTTATAGATATTTTAAATCGCTATATTTTCAGCTCCAAAATGGTCTAAAAATCATAAAAATAGATAAAAGCTGTGAAAAGTTGCAGCTTTTTGAAAATTTTCGAAAATTTCAATTCTTCGTAACTTTTCGAAAAATTATCAGATATTCATGTTTTCAGACTTATTTGAATGAGAAAATTCTGAAATTTTCAGATTTTCTGCTATAAAATGAGCTCAACGTCATAGAACTAGGTAAATTTTGAATAAAAATGTGTAACGTCTTAAAAAACCTGAAATTAAAGTGGAAATTTCAAATGAACGTAATTTTCGTAAAAATTGTCGGATAATTATGAGTCCAGATTCATTTTATTGATAAGAACCTGAATTTTCAGAAATTCTGAGCTTTAGAATCGTAAAATTTGATAAACTCTTAGAGAAGTTCCATAACTTAAAAAAAATTGAAATTTTCCAGCAATTTCGACTTCTGCTCAATTCTAGCGCTTAACTCGCGCTTAACCTTTCACTCCAAAATCCTGTAAACATATTATGTCTAAAGATAAACGTTCCAAACATCAGAAATTATGAATATATATGTTTATTATTGCATGTCATCAAAATTTCAAATAAATTCCGCTAATATGACAAAACGCTGTTTTTGCAGTTGTCAACAAGTCCAACAGGACCACCCAGAATTGATATATTTCTTCTTTTTTTGTTTTTTTGTAGTATTTCTTACGATGTTTTTCTTAATTAAGTAGTTGGCAGGTTTCTCACGATTCACTAATCCAGAACAAAAGGCATTTCTTATTTTTTTAAGAAAAAAACAAGTTTGGGTTTTGAGCTTTTTCCCCCCACCCATTTTTTCTGTTCATTTCGTTAGAAGAACTTCTTGGGAAAATTGAATCTACATTTTCCATGGGGATTTTGATAGAAGAAAAATTAAATAAACTTATGAATGTTTGTGATTTTGGGAAAAGGAACTTTGGACGCGTTGCGGTCACGTGGAGCGGTTCGAATAGGGCTGCTTTTTGAAAAATTTTAAAATCTGGGCTCTAAATGCATGTAGGTCATTATTTTTCTTGTTTTTTTTTGATGAATGAAAAATGAGCACCTTTTAGGAAAAGAGCATTGAGAAAAGTGTTCGGTAAAATTAATGGGGTTGAAAAAAAAATGAAGTGGCCAACGAAACAAAAAGAGGGCCAAAGATTTTGAGATTTTTGAGAAGCTACTACTTTCCTTGAAGTTTATCTTTTTTTAAGAGGTCTGGTTCATTTTGAAGCACGGAATCTGAAAATTCAGAAAATTAGCTACAAAATGAGTATAAATTCATGATAGTTTAACAATTTTTTAAAAAAGTTAGATAATTTTTAATTAAAAAATTTTTTTTCGAAATTTCAAAATTTTCAGCCATTTATAACTTTTCTCAAAATTTATCGATTCTCATGAGTTTTAGCTCATCTTAAAACAGAAAATCCGAAATTTCAGAAGTTTGTCACTCGAATAAATCTGAAATTATGAAAATCTGAAAATTTTTCGAGAAGTTATGAGGAATTGAAAATTTTTGAAAATTTTCAATTTTTTCAATAAGCTGTAACTTTTCACTGCTTTTATCGATTTCTATGATTTTTAGGCCATTTTGAAGCAGAAATTCTAGAAATTCAAAATATCAATGCCAAAATAAAAATTAGTACATCAAAAATTCGGAAAATGTTCAAAACCCTTATGGATATGTAAATTTTTATGTATTTCTGAAAGGCTGTTATTTTTTTAAAAATTGTCCTATTTTCACGGTTTCTAGCTCATTTTCAAACTGAGAATCTGAAAATACAGGAAATAAGCTACAAAATAAGCCAAAAATTACAAAAATCCGACAATTTCCAGAAAAGTTACAAAACTTTGAAATTTAAGCTTCAGCAGATAATATCACATTTTTCGCTGTCCTATAATTTTTGTCAAAATTGTCGTATTTTCATGATTTTTAGCTCATTTTAATGGCCAGAATCTGAAAAATCAGCTTATTTTCAACAAAACAAGAAAAAATAAAAAGCAGTCCGAGAATTTACAAAAATTTTGCATGACTTTGAAATTTCAGATTTTTGAACTTTTTTAAAACGCTATAACTTTTCAAAAAATGTATTGATTTTCAAGATTTTGGGAACATTCGAAAGTGAAAAAATTGGATTTTTAGATTCTTGAAAATTTAGGAAATGAAATTAAAGTTTTTTCGGAAAAAATTTAAATTTAATAAAAAATTTCAAAAAAATTGAAATTTTCGAAATTTCAGTTTTTTAAAAAACGCTTTCAACTAAAATTTTAAAACTTTTTCTAAACATTTTTTCAAACTTCTAATTTGCCTCCCCCCCCTTTTCCAACTTCTATATTATTGTACTTTGAATGTCCAACCCTTTTTCCCCCTTTCAGCTTTTTTCTTCCCCTCCAAAGCTCCGCCCCTTAACATTTCGTTGCCTTTCAAGGTTTTAGACATCGTCAGCTCTTTTTCTCATTTACAGCAATCGTCGACTTTTCAGACGAGAAAGGGTAGAAGACAACAATGTTCCGTTCCACAATTGCTTTTGTTTTATTGTTGGCTCTTGTTGCCACTTCGATGGGATATTTATATGGTAAGAGTTTAGACCTTTTGGGTGCTTAAAGGCAGTGTGCCACTAGATTGTTTTTCTGAGTAGCTTCCAGTTTTCTTGAAGTTTATGGATTTTTATGATTTTTAGCTTATTTTAAAGCGCGGAATCTGAAAATTCAGAAATCTTTCAACAAAATAAGTGGAAACTCAAAGTAATCCGAGAATTTATAGAAAAGTAAGAAAACTTTGAAATTTTCGAAATATTAACATTTTCGGAGTGACTTTAAATTTATTTAAAATTTTCCGATTTTCATGAATGTTAGCTCATTTTGAAGCTCAGAATCTGTAAATTCAGAAAATGAGTTGCAAAATGAATATAAATTCATGATAATCCGACAATTTTCGAAAAAAGTTGTAAAACTTTGAAATTTTTGATTTTTTTTCAAATTTTTGAACTAAGTCTAACTTTCTCAAATTTTTGAACTAAGTCTAACTTTTTTCAAAATTTATCGATTTTCATGAATTATGGCTCATTCTCAAGCAGAGAATCTGAAATTTATGAATACTTTCTACAAAACAAGAGAAAAAATTATTCTAGTCCTACATAAAAGTGACATAAGCTTTAAAATGTCGAAATTTCAATATTTATTGAAATGTTAAAATTTCAACCTTTTATAACTTTTCTTAACATTTGTCAATTTTCATGATTTGTAGAGCATGTAAAAGCTGAAAATCTCTATTTTCAGGGTTTTTCCAGCTTTTTAAGGCCCAAAAAATATAAATCTGGAAATTTCCAGTGAACTTAAAAGGCGTTTTTTGAATCTAGCCTAAAAGGGGTTAAAAAACCTTTTTGTGAAATCTATATTTCAAAAAGTTAAAGTAATTTTAGTATTTTCAGTTAAGAAGTAAATTATAAGCTGAAAATCTAGAAACTTGAAATGTCAATTACAAATACACGAAATCTGAGAAGGATGTCTTAAAGACAGTGTGCAACTTGGAACGGAGCACACTTTTTTGAAGTTTAGGATCAGTTTTAAATTTAATTTTGTATCTAAAATGCGGAAAAACGTTTTGTCTTCAAAAATTCTTCCTCCCTTTTCTCATTTTCCAAAATGTCAAAAAACTGATGCATAAAGTTATTAGAGGCGGTTGCTCTCATCTTTCCTTTTCCTCATTTTCGGCTTTCCCCTTTCACAAAATGATGCTAGTTAGTTATTACCAATTAGGGTTTTCTGATGGATTTTCAAGACAAGAAATGGGTCGAGGAAGTTGATTAGCTCAATTTGGGGGCCTTAGGTTTTTGCTCATCTAAAATTTTTTTAAAGCGTACCCGCCTAATCGACGCCTTAAATCGTGGTTTTTTCAGACACCGAAGACGCCTACTCGCCAGAAATCTCAAAACGAAATTTGGAGAACTTCTGGCGAAGCATCCATCTTCAAATGCCTGGCCGAAGCGGACAAAAACGAACTGAAGCTCTGAGCAGAGCCAGCGCTAATGCCTACTATCGACTTGGTTGAATCATTCTCATGTGTGGACCAAAAAACATTTGATTTTTGTTAGAAAAAAAAAGAATAATGTACACATTTTGTTTTCTTATCTTTTTGCTGCGAATTTGAGATAACCGCTTAATGTTTTTTTTTGGAGACTGGGATGTTTTTTTCTTTGGTACACCAGCATTTGTCGAGTGTATGTGTGTAAAATAAATAATTTCACTGTTGTTTTGGGTTTTTTGCAACCTTTTGGTTTTTCGTTTGGAAACAAAAAAGAAGAGCTCACCAACCCTATTTTCTTTCAGTTTCCTTTGTTCATTTTACGCTCAAAAAAATCCAACGGATTTTTTTTGGGGGGTTCCGGAATTTTTGCTCTTTTTTTGACTGAAAATAGTTTTCAGAACCTTTTTTGTTTCTTTTTAAAATGTTAATATATTTCAGCAGAATTTGGATAATATAAAGAGCTTCTGAAAATTTCAGAAAAGTTGCAAAATTTTAAAATTTTCGAAATATCAAAGGATTTTTGGTGTACCTTTAAATTTATTTAAAATTTTCCGATTTTCATGATTTATAGCTCATTGTAGAGCTCTGAATCTGAAAATAGTCTAGAAAAAAGTGGAAAACCATACAATTCTGAAAGTTTTCTGAAAAGTTAGAAAAATTTTGAAATTTTCGAAATATCAGTGTATTTTTGAAGCAGCTTTAAATTTATTCAAAATTTTCCGATTTTCATGATTTATAGCTTATTTTAAAGTTCAGAATCTGAAAATTCAGAAAATTAGCTGCAAAAAGAGTGGCAGGCCGTAAAAATATGAAAATTTTCTGAAAAGTTACAAAACTTTTGAAATTTTCGAAGGATTTTTGGAGCATCTTTAAATTTATTCAAAAGTTTCCGATTTTCACGATTTATAGCTTATTTTAAAGCTCAGAATTTGAAAATTCAGAAAATTGACTTTAAATGGAGCATAAAATCACATAAATCTGCAAATTTTCCAAGAAAAGACGAAAATTTGAAATAAATTTGAAATTTCCTATTTTTGGAGAAAATTTCAAAATCAGGCAATTTTCATGATTTTTAGCTCATTTTAAAGGTTAGAATCTGAAAATTTGGGTTTTTTACAAACAAAATCAAAAAATGAATATATTCCGACAATATTTTCAAAAAAAATACATACGCTCGGAAATTTAAATTTTTTTTAAAAACGTTTTTTAATAAGCTATAACTTTTCAATAAATTGATCAATATTCATGTTTTTTAGAGCATTAACAAGCTGAAAATTTAGTTTATCAGTTTTTTTTAAACGTAGAGAAAAATTAAAAATTAGTGTCGAATTTCGACGCAATAAGTGTACCTAGAATATGAATTTTCGAATTTCGTTTCATCGCTGAGAAATACGTTTCAGTATTTGGATTTCTAGGTCATGCTGGTTTTTCTTGTTAATTTCGTTCTTGCGCCTCTGAGTTTTTTTAAAACATTTGCCTTTTACAGTTCAATTTGTGTTATACTGCCTAGAAATCCAAATGCGAGGGACTTATTATATTTGTACCGAAAAAAGCGTCTGTCTATTTTTTAGTGTTTCTCGGTAATTGTTTGACAAAATTATTTGGTTTACGATTTTTTTGCTCAAACTTTGCCAACGATCATGTAACTTTGCGCTTTTAACATTTGCTTTATTTTCAACATCTCAGCCAAATTTCAAGAATTTTTGAATTACTTCAACCAAATTATGGCCCGCCAAAGTCCACCCTTTTTCAATTATTTACGAAAAAGTGCGTAAAACCGTCAACACTTAAAGACAGAGTACCACTTAATGATGGGAAAATGTCTTAAAACAAAAATTCCTGAGATATTGCCTTTAAAACGCTCACCTCAACAAGATTCAGCGGAAGTTCGTTGATTCGAATCTGCTGGATTTCACCATCAAATGGGCGATTCAGTTTTTGAACCTTTTTCGAAATATCCTATAAAATGTTTTGTTAATATTAAAAGTTCCAGATTTATTACATCATTTGGCACATGTCCAAAATATAAAACATCCTCCTTTCCAATATCCAAATGATGGTTGGAGCCCTGAGAATTGTGCATTTTCTCCAATTTCTCGTTGACAAAAAGTGAAACATTTCGCTCGGTTCTTTCAATTCTTGCCTTCACCCAAGTGTTCAGAGCAATTGGCTTGGATCTGGAAAACAAAATGTTGTACAAATTTTGAATACAAACTATGGGCCTGCTACTAACGACAAACTACACAATATGGGCCCGCTTAGCAACAGATCATGGGCCCCCCGCTTAGCAATAGATCATAGTAGACTACAAACTACACACCATGGGCCTGCTTAGACTACAAACTACAAGCCATGGGCCTGCTTAGACTACAAACTACAACCCATGGGCCTGCTTAGCTATAGAGCATGGGCCTGCTTAGACTACAAACTACAAGCCATGGGACTGCTTAGCAATAGAGCATGGACCTGCTTAGACTACAAACTACAACCCACGGGCCTGCTTAGCTATAGAGCATGGGCCTGCTTAGACTACAAACTACAACCCATGGGCCTGCTTAGCAATAGAGCATGGGCCTGCTTAGACTACAAACTACAAGACATGGGACTGCTTAGCAATAGAGCATGGGCCTGCTTACACTACAAACTACAAGCCATGGGACTGCTTAGCAATAGAGCATGGGCCTGCTTACACTACAAACTACAAGACATGGGACTGCTAAACAAAAAATTCAAATTTTGGAAATTCAAAAAAGATCCCACTTCAGATAGGATAGTCCTGATCCCAAATCAAATACGAAATGAATTTTTGAGTCGATTAACGCCAATCCAACAAAATCGCTTTTCGGATCCTGCGGAGAGCTCCAGTAGAGAAGAAGTCCTGAATTGAAAGATAATTGAAAATTTCAAAAAAAAATCAATACCATTAGCACTATTTGTCTTAAAAATGACGTCGAATCTTGACTTTTCGCGAACATCTTGTCCCAAATTTTCGAATTTCAGAAAACCGCCTTGTGATAGTTTCAGAGTTCGGGAGTTGACGGGTGGCATGTCTGGAAAAGAAGTTTGAAAACTTCTGATTACATTTGATATCAGTTAAACGTCAACTCTTAAAGACAGAGTACCATTTATTTGAAAATCGTTATTTTTCCTATTTTTCCGCAAAATATTTCCCAAAAAAAGAAGAATACGAAGAATTTAAATTTGAAAAGATCCAAAACGAATTTTTCACAGAAACTGTTGTATTTTAAAGCTGAAAATATGCAAATTCAGAATTTCAGTATTAGAATGATACAAAAATTTGTGATAATGAGAATTTAAGAATTTGAAAATTTAAGCATTTGAAAACGATGTGCAATTATTTGAAAATTGTATATTTTTTCTAGATTTTGATTTTTTTTTAAATTTATAAAATTGAAATTTCTCAATTACAAATTCCGAAAAACGAACTTTATAAATTAAAAAAAAATTTTGAAACAATTGAAATGAATTTTTCACATTTTCCAGTGTGTTGAGTGTCGGCAGCCGCGTCGCGTGCGTTCGGAGCGGCTGTGAGGTTGAGCAGCCTTCCGAACGCAATGATCAATAAGAATTGAGTTGAGAATATTTGCGAAATTTTGAAAAAAAAAATCAGTTTTTCATTTTTCAAATATTTGCTTCAAAATACAAAAAAAGTCATTTTTATTATCTGACACCATGCCTTTAAGGTCAAAAACTAATATTTCTTCAAAAAACCTACAATACTTTCGAATCGTCTCCCGTTGTACCGCCGTTCCATCAATTATCAATTGATAAATTGTCAAATTCACACGATTTGTCTCCCAATTTCTACAAAAAAACATTTTTTATAAAATTTCTTTTAAAAAATCGATAAAAACCCATCAGTTCCCAAAAGAATCATCGCAACCGACGAATCCAACAAATCCTCGAATTTCCGGCTCTGAATCTCGCCATTAATTTTCATAAATATCTCATTTCTCTTCCATTTTATCTGAATTTTTAGATTTTTTAGAATGGGGGCGATTAAAAACCAAACAAACCTCCAACGAAATATTATAGGCGACCGATTGCAAAGACTCGACACGATATTTTCCAATTCTGTAAAGAAAAAAGCCGGTGTTATACCAATTAACTGATAAGAAATATGACACAATGATAAAAAAAATTTTTCCTGTTACTTTTCCCCAATATTTCTTGTTTTTCATTCCCCGCTGAAATAATGACAATTGGACGAAACTCTATTATTATCGAGATGCCGAGGAAAAGTGGCTCCGTACCATTTAAACCGATGAAGCTGACGTCACTACCCCAACAGGTTGGAATTTAAGCGCGCCGCGCCTGGGGCACGCTTTTTTTTGAAATAGTTAATTAAACATTATAAGCTTTTGTTTTTTGTTTACCACTTATTTCTTTCAGTTCGCCATTTCATTTTCTCGAAAAAAACTCGGTTTTGTTAATTATTAATGAAATGCCACCACTTGTCAAATGCTCACTTAGTGCTTAATTAATTTTTGATGTCATGGTTGAATTGGGATGCACTAAATGTGGACATAAACATGTTTTTTTGGGTCTATTAACCAAGATTGAGATTAAATTTTCAAGAAGGCGATAAAAATTGAAATATTATTTGAAATTTGAGAAAATTAAAATTTTGAAACTGTAGTTTTTAAAAAAATATTGACAAATATTTTCAGGAGACTAATGGTTAAACCGTTTTTTTTGAAAAAAATTAATTAAAATTTTGAAACCGTATTTTTTTTTAAATTTCATTTCTTTCAAAATTCTGAAACTTTACTTTTTTGAAAAAATCTAGAATTTTTTGAATTCTAAAAAATTCATTGAAATTAATTTTTTAACTGAAATTTTTTCTAAAATTCTGAAGCATATGAACATTTTGAAACAGTAATTTCAATGCATAAAAAAGCTCCTTATATTGTTGAAGCAATTTTTTGGAAAAAATAAATGCAACTTTTGAAACAGTATTTTTAAAAGTAATTTTTTTGAAATTTTGAAATTTTATTTTTTGAAAAAATTATAGAATTTTTTTTTGGGTGCTGAAATTCATTGGAACAACATTTTTGGAATTTGGATAGTGGCGAAAATAAAAAAGCTTTTAATGGTTTCAACAATTTTTGAAAAAATGTAAAAAATTTTGAAACACTATTGATACCAAATTTTCAATCTCAAATTCTACTTTTTTTTTCAGATTTACTAAAAGTTTTTAAAAGTTTTTTCCCATTAGTTAAATCCCCATTATCACTCTAAAGTTTCATCACGTCCGCACAATCAAGATTTACTTTGCGGAACTACTACAATGACTGAAACCAACTTTTAAGAAAATAAATTAAAAATATTTTGAAACTGTGAGTTTTAATTTTAAAAATCTAACAAATTTTTTTCTGACCACTTGTTTCATTAAAAAAATGTTTAATTTGTAACGCGCTTAATCTCCGATGAATGTAAATACTTGAAAAGTAAAAAAGCGCTCGACAGCAAATCAAAAGACTGCTGCTTTAAAATCAATTGAGGATAAATTGAAACAGCTAAATTATCGAAAAAAAATTTCAGAAAAGTGTAAGGCTAAGCTTAGCAGGCCCATGTTGTGTAGTTTGTAGTCTAAGCAGGCCCATGTTGTGTAGTTTGTAGTCTAAGCAGGCCCATGCTCTATAGCTAAGCAGGCCCATGTTGTGTAGTTTGTAGTCTAAGCAGGCCCATTCTCTATAGCTAAGCAGGCCCATGTTGTGTAGTTTGTAGTCTAAGCAGGCCCATGCTCTATAGCTAAGCAGGCCCATGTTGTGTAGTTTGTAGTCTAAGCAGGCCCATTCTCTATAGCTAAGCAGGCCCATGTTGTGTAGTTTGTAGTCTAAGCAGGCCCATGCTCTATAGCTAAGCAGTCCCATGTTGTGTAGTTTGTAGTCTAAGCAGGCCCATGCTCTATAGCTAAGCAGCCCCATGGTGTGTAGTTTGTAGTCTAAGCAGGACCATTCTCTATAGCTAAGCAGCCCCATGTTGTGTAGTTTGTAGTCTAAGCAGGCCCATTCTCTATAGCTAAGCAGGCCCATGTTGTGTAGTTTGTAGTCTAAGCAGGCCCATGCTCTATAGCTAAGCAGTCCCATGTTGTGTAGTTTGTAGTCTAAGCAGGCCCATGCTCTATAGCTAAGCAGCCCCATGGTGTGTAGTTTGTAGTCTAAGCAGGCCCATTCTCTATAGCTAAGCAGGCCCATGTTGTGTAGTTTGTAGTCTAAGCAGGCCCATGGTTTGTAGTTTGTAGTCTAAGCAGGCCCATGCTCTATAGCTAAGCAGTCCCATGGTGTGTAGTTTGTAGTCTAAGCAGACCCATATTTTGTAGTTTGTAATCTAAGCAGGCCCATGCTCTATAGCTAAGCAGGCCCACGGTGTGTAGTTTGTAGTCTAAGCAGGCCCATATTTTGTAGTTTACGAGTTTTTGATTTTTTAAGATCTAAAACGTTTCAAAAAATACACACATTGGAATTTTTTCAGCCTTTCTACAAACCACCCCAAAAACTGGAATGCAGCTGGCTGCCGTGTTGCATGAGCCCCGAAGACGCCGAATCATTCGGACATCATGTCTCAATTTTCATGGTCGCATTGGTCGCGTTCGCCACATTTTTTTGTGTCACTTTTATACTGATTCTCGTTTTTCTTTTGGGTTAGATTGTGTACCTTGATTTTGTAAATATTTTGTATAATTTACCTGACAATAAGTCGCCGATTCTCATGACGGATTTCAAGGTTTTTACCATCATCGGTAACCATTTTGAGCAATGTTCCGGGCTTTCTAGAATGAAGTCGGATCTGGGAAAAATTGTGTTTTTTTGTAAATTCAGTTTTTAAAAAACTACCTGTAGATTTATAGTGCTTTGACGGCTGATTTTTCGATCGGGGATCCAAAAATGATCAGTTTCGAAAGTTTCAAAATCCATGCGATTTTCATCCTCAACCCTTGGAAGTTCGATACAAATCCCATCCATACTCTTCCAGCCTTCCGAACAATCGCAAGTGGATTTCCTACCCGGACGACTGATACAATGTCCGTTTAATTTCTTACATTCCTCGTGGCTCGTACAAGAGGATCCTAGACGTTTCTCGGCGTTCTTCTCTCTTTCCAACCTATCCAATTTCTCGAAACTTTCATCATCGTCACAGATTCCCATGGAGATCGGAACCAGATCGATTTGATGTTTACATGCGAATAATTGAAGCTCACACATATTTGAGTATGTCGTTCCATCCGACCCGCAAACTGTCATATTTGATACTAAATTTCTTTTATTTTAATCTTCCTATTTTTTTTCAAAATTTTACCAATTCCAAAATGATCATTATTGCATGTTTTCGGACATACACAATCTGGAAAACTTGCTGGAGAAGGCACACATTTTGCACCGTGGTAACATTTTTGGGAGTGACAATCTCTTGGAGTCTTGTACTCCGAAGCGAGGACACATCCGCTAGGGGTTAGGATCATTCCAACTGGGCATCTGGAAGAATATATGGTTAAGCTCCCCGCTCCCGAGGAAGAGAGGAATCGCTTACAAATCACATTTGTCACCCATTGCCAGTCCACGACACTCACATTTGCCTGTAGATTGCTCGCAATCGAGGCGTGCTGAGCCGAAAACACTGCACCCGCAGGCTGAAAATTATTGATTTTTATTGTTTTTTTGGAAGGATCTTAAATGTCAGAATTAGAAAATTCAGATGGTTATCAACAAAATAAGACAATTTTCAAAAAGGTTAGACAAACTTGACATTTACAGATTTTTTTTCAAAAATTTCTGGTTTTTTTAAAAGCTACAACTTTTTTCAAAATGTATTGATATTTATAATTTTCGTTTAAAACTCGAAATCTGTAAATTCAGATCATTATTTTCAAAATAAGTATCAACTCATTTTAGTCTGGAAATTTTAAAAAAAGTTAGACGAGCTTGAAATTTGCTGAAAGTATATTTCAGATTTTTTAAAAGCTACAACTTTTTTCAAAATTGATCGATTTTATGTTTTTTTGGCTTATTTTGAAGCTCAGCATCTGGGAATTTAGAAAATTTGCTACAAAGTGGATATAAACCATAAATATCTGGAAAATTTCAGAAAAATATAAAAACTTTGAAATTTTCGATGAATTTTTGGAGCATCTTTAAATTTATTTAAAACTTTGCGATTAGAATCTTTTTTTTTTAGCTCATTTTGAAGATCAGAATATTTAAAAAAATTAAGTTGATAAACGGCAAAATAAACAAGTGTACATGAAAATCTGACAATTTTCAAAAAAGGTGCACATATCTGAAATTTTCGAAATTTTTTTGCAAATTGTTTAAGAAGCTATCATTTTGTTCAAAATCAATATTTATGATTATTTTCAAGCTCAAAAGTTCTAAACTTACGTCTACATGACAATGCGCCTTCAGCAATCAAATGTATCCCCCAAAACGTTTGATGACAATGATCACACTTCAATCCACTAACCCCTGGCCTACATTTACACTGTCCGAACTCGTCACAAGTGTGTCCAAACGATCCAACCCGATTGCATTCACATTTATCTGAAAAAATATTTTATCCTTTCTTATCCTTAAAAAAATGACCATCTTGATCAGAGCATTGCGACAAAAGCGGCAAGACATGAATATCTCGCTGGTCTCGACACGAAATCGTGTTCAAATGACACTGGTTACGATAGACGACACCGTCTGAACCGCAGATCGCGTACGGTGACGACAGATTGCAGACAGGACAAAAACATTGACCATCGTGGCAGGTGGCGCCGAAGCTGCATAAGGACATGGTGCAGAGGGAGGTGGGACGGTGAGGAGGATCTGGGTGCGGATCACGAGATTTTAGGGGAGCGCAAGGGTAGAAGTAGAGGGGAAGGAGTAGAAGTGTAAGCATGCAAAAAGGGAATTAATCTAAACATACCAGGAAAGGTGATCTTTGAAGAATGACAATGAGCAAGAGGCATTTCAGATATTGGTGCGCCCTTTTGACAAGACGCTGATTGTAAATGACACAACGATGGGTAGAGGACTCCATTTTCTCCGCAGACGCGAGAACTCGGTGAAGAGCTCGCTGGACAGTTGTAGGAGCAGATGCATTGCCCACCCCGGCACTCTTCACCGTATCGACATTGGACGTTTAGACAGGCGTCTGAAAATAAATATGGAGTTGAAGAAGGACTTTACTTTAGCTACTGATTGGAATTGGGATGATAATAGAAATGATTAGAAATGATTTTTTTTGAAATGATTTTTTTTTCAAATGTTCTATACGTTCTAAGACGCTTTTGTTCATGAAAATCATAGAACACTTCACAAAAAACATAAATTTCAATTTTTTAACATGTAAATAGAATTTTTGAAACGTATTTTCAGGTGGGAAAAAATCCAATTTTTTTAAAATCAAAAGCTTCACATTTTTGCTTAAATTGTTTTTAAATAAATTATTTACCTTTTTTTAAATGTTCAGTTTTCAGAAAATCTGGTAAAAAATCTCAATATTTGTGAAAAACTAAAATGTCAAAAAACCGGGTTTGTTCAGTTGAGCGCGTTTGATATCGGTTTGATTTTCAATTTCTAATGAATTCGGGTGGTTCCGCCGAAACTCTTGACAGTAGTTATTTTAAGTAGATAAAATCGATTTTTTCTCCGAATTCAAATTGTCCTTACCACATTTTCCTTCGAACGCAACAACGATAAACTTCTTCTGATGACACGAGCTTTTTCTCAAATGACATTCACTTGAATACGTGATTCCGTCAGTTCCGCAGACTTCAGCGTTGTGCTGAAAAACTTTTTTTTTAAATATGCGTTTGTGAAATCATATTAACAATGAGTTTTTGTAAAAATATCACTAAATTTAGAAAAATTTAGAAACAGTTTTTTTTTTGAAATTAAAAAAACATTCTTTGCTCAATTTTTTTCTAGAAATTTTTTAAAAATTACTACTTATAATTTAGTAGATCGGAAGCATCAAACTATGTTTAAGATCAAAATAAAATACTTATCTTTAGTTTATTCGAAAAAAATTAAAAGCGTAAAAAAACTATAAGTTAAATGGCCCAGAAAAACAATAAATAGGGACTAGAAATCCAAGTTCGACCATTGAAAACCAACTTTTTCAATTAGAATTGAAAAAAAAGTCTTTAAAGACAGCTGTTCAGTTAATTTGACCCTACCTGTTCTTAGTTTCAAAAAATAGAGCGTGTTCTCATTAGTACAATGCAATTTATGCGAAATCACACCGATAAGTACACGCGTCATAGCAGCGGTCCAAAGTTGAAAAAATCAAAATTTGAATGCGCGCGTGTCCGTGCGACGCGGTCGGTGTCCGTGCAACGCGGTCGGAATTGGCGCGAAACACAATTATTTGAATGTGGCTACATATTGGTAATGTTCTTTGGACCACTCCCTTTCGAATTTTGATTTTTTGCCTTGAATTCGGATCGTGTTAACTGACAAGCTGCCTTTAAACACCCAATTTGACGTGTTGTTTCCCTCGTTGAATACGCGCTTAACCATCGCTTAATTGTCGAAATGTTTATAACATTATTTTAATCAAAAAAATTCGAACAAATGTAGATAACCTTGAAAAAATGTTGAATTTTTTAAATTAAAAGTTATTTGATAATTTTGGGATTTTTAAAAATTTTGCAGATTTTTAGACAAACATTAGACACAAGATACTGATTTTAAACACAATTTGACGCGTTGGCTTCTCGCTGCGTACGCGCTTAATCCTCGCTTAATGGTTTTCCTAACTACTCCTGATTTCCTATCAAATCAAGGCATTTTGAGGATAACCTTAAATCAAAAAAATCCTTAAGGTTAAAAAAACTGTAAAAACATCGACAAAAATCAAAAATGCAATTTTTAGGTCCAATTGCACAATTTTTCCTCAATTTCCTCTTACCATTCTCTGCTCCTCAACCGGACAATTCACCGGACATTTGCATTCAGCTTTCGCGTTTAAACCAACCACACAACTCGAATAAAAATCACATTTTTTGTTTTCACATCCTTCTGAAATTTTAATTTTAGATGCTTGTTTAGTAAATCGTGCTCACCGCAAACTGAGTTATATTTCACAAAGATCTCCTTATTCGTCAGACAAGCCGTTTGATGAAGTTTACATTCATTTGAATACGTTTGGCCATCACTTCCGCATACCTGGAAGAATCAAATTCTAAATTTGTGGAGGGGGGAGCTCCCGCGAACCTCTTTCAACTCATCACTACATTTGGGGCAAGAGCATTTTGGTTTTCCATCAATTGCTATACAAACTTGTGGTTTTTTGCAAGAATTATAGGTGGCGCATGCGCCAATACCTTAAAAAAGTATGTTTAGCGGGAAAAACGCGTAAGCGCGCTTACCACAAGTTCCCTGATGCTTTATATCGATATTTGACTTAATTTCACAGCTCTTTTTTCGCATTTCACATTCATTTGCATATGTTTCACCATTCTGCAATAATTTTAAGGATTTCCGAAATTTTGAGATAATCTTACGGTTGCGCAAACAGGTCGCATTACGGCTTCACACTTGTTGGGACAGTTACAACTAGCTTCTCCATTTTTCACAATATTACACGTTGAGCCATGATCACAGTGTAGAGCTTCACAAGGACTGTTTATTTCTAAACACAAAATTTAAGCAATCGGGAGCACCCCAAAATGCCGTCACCTTCACATTTTCCCTTTTTCCAGACACTTATTTCCCGTTGCTCTTTACATGTCGCCAATTTGAGGATGCATTCATTGGTGTAGCTGGAAAAAATTATAATTTTAAAATATCAAATAAAATCCGTACGTTTTTCCATCCGAACCACAAACCGGCTCAAAATGAAGAGGACACTGCTCACTACAACGACATTCTGGTTTTCTATCGACTCCTAATTGACAAATGAGTCCATTTGGGCACTTGAATTCGAAGCAGGGGTCTGAAAAACAGGGGGGGGGGGCTCCCGGAACGTCTTTGAAAGTTATAAAAACGAACCGCAACGTCCATAATATTTAATAGTGATATTGGATTTTGATTCACAGGCGTGGTGTCGCAGATGGCACGAAGATTGGTAGTCTACCCCGTGGGATGAGCAAACTGGTGAGCTTTCGACTGCAAAAAGTTTTTGAACGGTGTAGTACATTTTGAGGGCCCATATCTCGGCTTCAAATTAACCATTTTTGGTAGAAAGTATATCATCTTGAAGCTGAGAAATTGAGCATTATTTATATCTTAATATAGATAGACAATTTTAAAGTTTAATTGAAATTTTGCTGCTATTAGGTAATTTATTATTCCAGAAATTATTCTTAAAAACTGACATTTTTTTTTCGAAAATTTACAGTTTCAGATTATTTGGAAATGTTTTTTCAACAATAAGTTTTTAATTATACCAAAAAACAACAACAATAAGTTTTTAATTATAGCTTTTTTCGGGGGGGCACAAAACATATTATAAAAATTTTGAGACCCCATATCTCGGCTCTAAGTTGAGCATTCATGTCGAAAAATATACCATTTTGAAGCTGAAAATGTGTTCTTTAATTAAATCATAATTTTAGAAAACGTTCTGAACTCAATTCGAGCACTCATTGCATATTTTGAATTGACGTCCGATAAAAAATATTTTATAATTTTTGAGCAGCCATAACTCGGCTAAAAATGAAGTAATTTTGATGGAAAATACACCATTTTGAAGCTAGAAACTTAAACTTTAATAATATTATAATATTTTAACATTTTAAGGCAATTTCAAATTTAAATAGCATAGTTTTCGGAATCCAAATAAATTCAAAAAAAAAACATTTTCTCTAATTTTTGAGGAGCCATAACTCGGCTAAAAATGAAGTAATTTTGATGGAAAATACACCATTTTGAAGCTAGAAACTTAAACTTTAATAATATTATAATATTTTAACATTTTAAGGCAATTTCAAATTTAAATAGCATAGTTTTCGGAATCCAAATAAATTCAAAAAAAAAACATTTTCTCTAATTTTTGAGGCGCCATAACTCGGCTTAAAATGAACTATTTTTAGTGGAAAGTATATTATTTTGAAGCTGAAAACTTAAACTTTAATAATATTGTACTTCTTAAAAATTTTAAGCATATCTTTTTTTAAGCATATCGAATTTACATAGCATTTTTTCGGAAGACATAGATTTCGATTAAGCACTTTTTTCCAGAACCCACATCTCAGCTCAAAATGGACAGTTTTTTGTGGAAAATACACCATTTTGAAGATAAAAATGTAATTGATAATAATATTATAAGTTTTGAACATTTTAAGCATTTCTCAAATTAACATTGCTTTTGTTTTCGGAATCCAAACAAATTTGAAAAAAAATTTTTCGAGATCCCATATCCTAGCTCAAAGTGGTCCATTTTCGAAGGAAATACATTTTTTGACGCGAAAAGCATGAATTATATTTTAAAAATATATTGGGATAGATGAAAAAATAATTTTATGCAATTATTTCATAATTTCGAGTGTCATTTGTTGTTTAAAAAAAAACATAATAAAATAATTATTATTTGAAATTCGTGACAATTTAAAATTTCATTGAAAATCTCCTAGTAAAAAATAGTGTACCTATATTTTTTAAGCACATTACAAAAACCCAGTTTTCTAATCAAAGCTTACCTGAATCCCCATAATTCGGGCATTGTTGAGGACACATACAATTTGCAACAAGCACCCCGTTGTTCTGATTAACGACGCATTCCTCTCCCGGTCCGCATCTCAAATCTTCGCAAGGGTTTCGTTTTTCTGGAAATGTTTTGAATTTAATTAAAAAATATAAATATTTAAATTGGAAACAACCTCCTGTATATTTATAGCAACAGTAAGCAAAATTAAAGTTCAAAAATAGAAAAAGTAGCTTTAAATCCATTTTGGGGGTCAATCTTCAGACTCTCAAATAAAAATGGAGAGCTCTCTTTTGAAATCGAATTTCGTTGAGCTCTACTAAAGGGAGGGGGGGGGGGGGGGGTGCGAAAAAGAGAAGAGATTTAACGAGTTTGTCGGCTCATCTTATTCAGAAGTGGATAATGGGGGGAAGAAGTCCATAATTTCATTGTTTTGTTTATTGGGTGAAATGTAGTTTCAAGTGGGAAACAGGGGACTTGAGAAGGATGCATTGGAATTGAAAATGAAACAGAAAATTAAAATTCGGTTCTTGGATATGAGCAGCGGGAAATAAATTGAGGTTTTCGAAAAAAAAACCAAAAATTCTGGTATAATTTAGCGAATTCTTCCAGAATCTTAAAGACACACTACCATTTATTTCCACACGATCAAAACTGACAAAATTCAAAGTTTACACTATTTTTGAGAAAGTTCGTATTTTGTTTTTGTTTAGTAAATCAAAACCTCCCGATTTCACTTTTTGAATACGTTTTTTGGTTTTTTTAGCCCGAAATTGTACAATCACTTGCATCATCACAGTTTATCGAGACGGGGATATGGGCTCATTTATACCAGATTTTTTGAAAATCAACTATAAACCATAAAACTACTGGTTTCTGAAAATTTTGAGAAAGATCGAAAAAAAATTAATTCGAATATTTTCCAGATGTTTCGATGTTCAAAAGAATCACAAAATTGGCGAAATAATCAATATTTTCGGTGTGGCTTTAAAATCGGTCAAAATTGAGAGACTTTCATGCATTTTAGCACGTTTTGAAGCTGGAATCCTGAAAATTGGGGAAATTTGCCTCAAAATGAGCGTATAACCACAAAAATCTGAGAATTTTCAGAAAAGTCACAAAAATTTGAAATTTTTGAAAAAAAAATCAAAATTTTCGGAGCGGGTTAAATTAATTCAAATTATTTTAATTTAGATGATCGCGAGGTCGGTCATTAAAATGAGCATAAAACCACAAAAATCGGAAGAATTTCAAGAAAGTTACAAAAAATTTTGAATTTCAATATTTTCAGAGAAGTCATATTTCCCCAAAATTAAGCAATTTTCTTGATTTTTAGATTATTTTAAAGCTCAAAATCTGAAAATTCAAGTTATGATCCACAAAATATGTTGGAAACAATTCTAGTCTGACAATTTTCGAAAAATCATAACGCTATGAGGTTTCTAAAAATCTACCAATTTCTATGATATTTATAGAGCAATCGAAAACTGATTGAGATTTTCAGTGTTTTTTGAAATTTCAAGAATTTTCAACTTTCCAGAAAACACCATCTTTCGAACAAAAATGACCACAAAAAATAGAATAAACTTCTAGGGCCGAAGAAAGTTAGTCCACGTAAATTTGGGTTTCTAGGTCTTATGTTC
Organism: Caenorhabditis virilis; assembly: GCA_964036255.1. Lineage (NCBI taxonomy): Eukaryota > Metazoa > Nematoda > Chromadorea > Rhabditida > Rhabditidae > Caenorhabditis > Caenorhabditis virilis. The sequence goes on along the minus strand of OZ038416.1, from coordinate 2,102,662 downwards.
TAGGCCATATAGGTCATATGTCGTTTTTCCACAATTCGAAATTTCGTTAGCAATCAATAGGTTGAAGGGCTTCTTATTCTAAAGCTTCTCTAAACCCAAGCTCATATCTGATCTCTCCAAATTCATCGTTATGCACTACTGAAACTTACATACACCTTTCCTTTAAAAATAGCAATTCAAATTCACTCTTCACGATTTCAAACTATTTACAAAGTATACTATATGTACATAAAACCATCCCAAACAAAAAATCAAAAGCTCCCTTTTTTTGTTGCAAATTTGCAGCTGTGAATCCTTTGTTTAATTAGCTGGAATTAAACTCCTGAAACAATGGAACCGCCTGTTTTTCATTGTTTGCATATTAATATTAGAAATGGTTTAAAAGGGGACAATCTTTCAACAGAACCATCATCTGATTTCATTTTCCTATTACTTTCATCTCCACATTTTCAGAATAAAAAATCATGATCTTCTTCTTGATCAGCCTTGTTTTCGTTCCATACACTAGCGCCGTCATTGGAAGTGATTTAAATTGTACCAGCTACAATGGAACATCGGTAAACCTCACAGTTTTAGAAGAATATATTTTTTTCAAATTAATTTCAGTTCGTCTACACCCCATCCGCTGTTGCATGCGAGAATCTGATCTCTGACTCCGCTTGTGCAGTTTTATACCCCGGAACCACTCTCCCTGCAGCTGGAAACGACGCCCCGAGACCATTGCTCTGTTATACAACCGCTACTGCTACCCCTGCTTCGATTGTTCAAGACATGAAGACGACTTCAACGGCCAGTTGCGCAAAAACTTGCGGATATTGTTGCCAAACCGACGCATACAACTGTCAAAATGCTGCTTGTAGGTTTTATGAACATCCGCAGTAGCTATTATTATATATTCCAGATCCGAGACTCAACTGCAATTCAATCACTACTGCTCAATGTAACAGCCCAGTCTGGAGAACAATCATCGCTCAAGATTGCCCATCAGCTTGCGGATTCTGTAACGAAGGTGGATGTGTTGATGCTGTCACCAACTGCGCCACTGATCTCTCGATCTGTCAAACCGTTGGAATGCAAGACTTTGTCAATGTAAGAGTCTTTTTCAAGAACCCCCCACAATAACCTATTTTTGCAGACATACTGCCAAAAAACATGCGGAAGATGTCCATCAACCACCTCCTCATCCTCATCTTCATCCTCATCAACAACCGGATACAACTCAAGCTGCTCCAGCTATCTCGCAGACAGCTCGACCAGCTGTGCCGCATGGGCTCGCAACGGATTCTGTTCCAACACCTTCTACTCAGTTGCCCAACGAAGGGCAAGCTGTGCCACAACTTGCAGAATCTGCTAGATGACCACTGACACATACACACATGCACATATGTATTCTCATAATTATTTCCAATAACCTCTGACGACCCAAGGATCTGACCAATCCTTTCATTTTTCATGTCTTTCTGATTTTTTTTAAATAATAAATTTTCTATAATTGACTTTAATAGTGTCAAAAAATCAAAAGCTGTGTAAATATTTGGAACTTGGTCTAAATAGAGTGACTAAGGATTCTCAAAAATTTGAACATCGGCCAAAAACTTCATAAATCCTCTGACAATATTTTATTACAACCTTTTCCCATTATATTCGCCCAAATTTCCTCAAAAATATTTGTTTCGCTTAAATCTACAGTAATCCCCGTCACTTCCAACTCTTGAACAAGCGAAACTGCTATTATTAGGGGGATTACAGCAGTGGTATTCGAATGTTTTAAAACAGAAAACCTGCTTAGCTATAGAGCATGGGCCTGCTTAGAATACAAACTACAAGCCATGGGCCTGCTTAGCTATATAGCATGGGCCTGCTTAGACTACAAACTACACACCATGGGCCTGCTTAGCTATAGAGCATGGGCCTGCTTAGACTACAAACTACACACCATGGGCCTGCTTAGCTATAGAGCATGGGCTTGCTTAGACTACAAACTACACACCATGGGCCTGCTTAGCTATAGAGCATGCGCCTGCTTAGACTACAAACTACACACTATGGGCCTGCTTAGCTATAGAGCATGGGCCTGCTTAGACTACAAACTACAAAATATGGGCCTGCTTAGCTTACTTATATTGTTTTGGAAATTTTAAAAGTTTATAACTCGGCTAGACCTAGTCAGTTCTTGATGAAAATTTGTAGATACGTTTTCGTGATGAATGTCAGCTGATATGCGGATTTTCAAATAGAACTGGTTAATTTTTAAAGTAGTGAAAAGTTGTTGAAAATATAAGGATCCATGGAAAAATGGACAATTTCGAATTATTTTATACAATTTGAGCAAGTTCCAATTGGAACAATTTTGACACATCCCTTTCCAATTTATAGTACTTTCAAAAAAAGTCAGAGCTTCGCTGAAATTTAAGCGCGCGCGCTTAATCTGAAGAAAATCACTCTTTCAACTCCCTTTTTGAGTTTTTGTTTCTAGTCTCAATTACCCATTCCATCCAAACACCTGTTTCTACTATATGTTCACCTTTTGCTACATATATGCTCAAAAGATTATTGTACTACAAAGAGAATATATTAAAAATAAAAGAGGGGGGGGGGGGCAAAAAAGGAAAGAGAAGGCACATGTGGCTGTTGTTTGTTTGTTATTTGGATATGTTTCGGTCAGTGCATTCCATTCTTTAGGTAAAACCAATTCACTTCAACTTACTACATGGTCCTTTTGAAGTAATTCGAAGAAGTTTCCCCTTTTTCGCCAGAACGCATGATCTAACTGAAAGATGGCACATCGAAGCGTAGGAGACGTTATCGGAACCGCAGACCGCGTACATCGCAAATCGGCACTTGGCTTTACATTCACAAGTTCCGCTGAAATTGACAATTTTTGAAAGTTTGAAGGAAGGGATGTGATTTACGTTTTTAGAACACATTTTGATCCAAATGGGCAGAGAGAAGCTTCACAAATTGCTGAAAAATATGATTTTTGAAAGCAATTCATTTGAGAACTATATTTTTAAAGAGAGCGTGCCAGTGAATCCAAATTTCAGACTGTCGGAGCCCAGAAGGTCCAAAAAACAATGGTAACATTCAAATAACTACATTTCGCGTCAATTCTGATCGCGCACCCTTTTTGAAACCGAAATCAAATGGGATAAAATTAACTGACACACTGTCTTTAAGGAGTGTGTGAAAAAATTGAACATTTGCGGAAAAACTGTAAAAAACTTTAAAATTCCAAAAAATCAAAAAAAATTGAAATTTAGAAACATGCACGATTATTTTAATTTTTTTTTAAATAAATCAGGTTTTTAATTTTTTGTCTCAATAATTAAAAAATGTAATTGCTTTCCGAATACACTTGAAATTTGGAACCTTCTCTGAAATTCTACCTTATTTTAAAGGGACATGAGAGTTTTCTTTTGTTTTCACTAAATACGGTATTTTCACTAGCTTCATTAATTTTTTTTTAGAAATTGATGACTTTAGCTTTTTCGGGAGCTCCCCAACTCACTCTGCTTCGCCTTCCTTCTCTTCCGATGTGCATATCCTGTAAACCAAACAATATACCATTAATAATTAACATGTACAACATCTGCAAAGCAAATGACTGACCTACTTACCTAAAGAAATAGTGTGAAGACCATCCAAAACCGGCAAATTGATGCGAATTAATGGCGCTTCGAGCATAAACGCGCCTTGTTGTGCGGAAAGCGAAAACACGCGAATTTCCGACGTCAGAAGGCGATAGGGACACGGCTCAACTTCCATAACATTTTGGACAATTATCGATTGATTCGGATTTTCGAAATACTCCTTCCCTTTGAATATTCGTAGCGGGGAAATTGTCAAATTCTCGATTATTAGGGTATCCTCTCGATATGTGATCCCCGAGATTAAAGCGGTCACAACGACATCGGAATTTTTGAAAATATTGTGTAAATATGACCTAAAATAATTGTTTTTTTAATTTTGGTTAAAATGTGGCAAACCTTGTAGGTTTCGGTTTAGTACAATTAAAAAATGCGTCGCTTGAATACAAGAAAAATAGGAATAGGAGAAACTTTAGCATGTCTTGTTTTTAATGCTCAAAAATGAGCAAACAGTAATAATGGTGTAGTGGTGGTTGGTGTGAATAATGGCGGGAGGAAGAAGGGGGCGGAGCCACTCTCTTTACCTTTTGACTCTACTACTTATCGCTGGGAATCTTTTATGAGATGTTTACAAATATTAGGAGTTTGGGAAAGGAAATTCACATTAACAGTAAACACTCAAAAATCTGAAATTTATAATTTCTCTCCAAAATTATGTAATATTTAAAAAAAATGTGCAAAACATTTGAGAAATTTGGCTGAAATTTTTTGAAAACCTCTTTAGGGGGTGGTTCACCAGCCAATTTTTTGCTCAAATTTTGCACACCGTTTAACAATATTCTTATTATAAATTTTTCGCATTTTTAACGATTTCTTGCAATTTTGAGCAAAGTTAGAGCTATCCAAAGGTCGTATTTTCACGACATTCTCAGACTTTCAGATCAAAAAAAGGGTAGGACTCTATCTTTAAAAAAATTGCGGAAGTTATTCTGAAAAAAAAAACAAAAAAATCATGGAAAAATCGATCTTGGACAAACCAAATACCACATTTAAAAAACTTCAAATCCAAAATTCATCATTTTTCATGACTTTTGTCACATCTTGAAGCTCCAGCTCGCAGTTTTCTGAAAATTTAGGATTTCAGCCTCAAGCTGAGATCAAAATCATTGAAATAAATAAATTTTGAACAAAGTTATAAGGGTTTGAAAAATTCCAAATTTTTAAAACCTCATAAGGTTGTTATCTCCATAAATCCCTCCTTTAAAACTTTTAACGCCAGAACTAATTCAATTCAAACCATGAAAAAGTAGACGCTAGAAATCAGTAATTCAATTATATATTTTCAGACCGGTCGCAAATGTTTGTGGACAATTAATTTCATAAAGATTCTTCAAACCATGGAAAAAGCAGACCAGATAAACTAGGTCAACATTTCAAAAAAATGCGTGACATTTCGCAATTGAAATTTTTATTATTCTTTTTAGTTAGTATTCAGCTTTCAGAATTATTCAATCAGGTAAGGATTTTTTTTAAAGGATTTTTTTGAAACGTATTTTAGTGACATGCTAAAAGTTTTTCAAACTAAGAAAAAAAGGTAGTTTTGGTTTTTTTTAAATTCCAAAAAAACAGTTTTTTTTTGGAATTAAAGACAGGGTGCCAGTTATTTTTACCCCATATGGATTTAATTGTGAAAAATTCGTCTTTCTATCGACATTCTAGTATATTCCATGCGAAATCCCGACGAAAAAAACCCATTTTGTAGTCGCGTCCGGAAGATGAAAAAAATTATTTTCAAATTCCCGCCGTACACTTACGTACACTTTTTGGCGGGAAGCACAAAAATTTGAATTTTTTACATGTTTTTCAAAACTGTTATTTTTTAATTTTTTTAGTGGAAAATGTTTATTTTCAGTAGAATAACATAGGTAAAGTATGGTGCGATCAGTTTCAAACAATTTTGAGGCAAATTTTATTAAAATACCCGAAAAATAAGAAAAATTCAAAAAAATTCAAAAAACTCAAAAACAAACAAAAACTGTTAAAAAACGATAATGACATTTTTAGAAATCTAAAATGATATGTCAAACTGATCAATTTTTCGGAAAACTGATTTTTTTGGGTCGCTGATGGATTGTGTCCATGAAATCTGTAAATTTCTTGTTGGTTGCAAAAAAATAAACTAGAATACCTGTGAAATAATAATTTATTTGCGAAACGTACGTATATTTTATCTGCTTTCAAAATTATAGCGAAATTTTCATTTTTGGATGAAAATTGGGAAAATCAACGTTTTTCCCGCATTTTATGAGGAATCCCGGTTAGTTCCTGTAAGAAAAATTAATTTGACACTTATTAAAAATAATTAATGACTTTCAGCAAAAAAAACGCTGAAAATCGGACAAAAACGAAAGAAATTTGAAAAAAACACACAAAAAATTCAAAAATTCAAATTACCGCGCACACACATGACTGCTGTTCATTGGAGCGCACATGAAAATTCAAAACACGCGGTAATTTAAAATCTTATCGCCGCAGCGGCGAAATTTTTAACTGGCACCCTGTCTTTAATCATACAAAGGAAGTTTTAAAATTAATAGCCTACTGTTTATGTATTGATTTTATAATTCTTCATTTTTAATAATAACTAACTCTTTATCTTTAAAGGGAAAAAATTAATTTTTTAAAATTTCCAAATTTTGTTGAAAAATTGAATTTTTTCAAAAATCCAAAAAAAATTTCAAATTAGTATCTTGCTGTTTTTGTATTACCTATGAAATTGCAGAGATGTTGATGTTGTTATCCATATGGCTGATAATAATAATATCATCTACACTAACCTGTAGAAGCAAAAAAGAAAAAGATAAGAAGAGTAGTAAGTTTCCGTTATCCAAATTTTCAAAAATATTCGAATTCTTCAGAAACGCTTGGAGAGCGAGAAAATACGAAAAAAAAAATGATAAGAACTCACGTAAGACTTTTTTCTAATTTTTACACGTATTTCAATAGAATTTATCGAGTTTTAGAATTTGATCCTAAATTATCTTGTATATTTCAAATTTCAGCGTGAAAATTTGATTTACTTTCGCTGCTGAAACTAGAAAGAACCTCAAAAATCAAACAAATTTCAGCGGCGGTTCATGTGAGAAGTTTGGACGCAGCAAAACGGGGCCTTATAACAGACCCTTCTTTGGTTATTTATTCGGGGAATGCCGATCGCATAACTGTAACGTTTTTTAGAAAATGTATTCCGAAAATAATCTAAATTTTTCCAGAAAAGTCAACAAGAGAAGAATTATGAACAATTTACTATTGATTTAAAACATGCATGTGATGAAACTAACCCCAGAAAGTCCACTGAAACAAAAGAAATGAAAGTTCGCATCCGACCGGAACAATGCGATCTTTATGAGATTGACGAAGTAAGAACGAAGTCGGTTAAATAAGCCATATTGCCCTAGTACTCGTTATGTGTCTTCAACTCGTTCAACTCTTACATACTCGTTCCACTGTTTTCATTTCGCATTGTTTGACGATATACAATTTTTATATATAATTTTTCAATATTTTTTCGAAACTTCAAATTTATGAAAATTTGAATTTTTCAAAATAAAATTTTTAAAAAGATGATTTCGCATGCTACGGAAAATTGTTTTACGTGCAATTTCTCTCGCTCTCTCTCTCTCTCTCTCTCTCTCTATTTCCTGCGATTCTTATAATAAAACATTTTCCAACACCGCGGAAGAACTTGTGTTTCTAGTCCGCGAAAGTTATTTCCTGCGATTCTTATAATAAAACATTTTCCAACACCGCGGAAGAACTTGTGTTTCTAGTCAGCGAAAGTTTGGGTTCCTAGGTCACCTATTAAGTTTGTGCATCCAAAAAGTGCATTCTCTCACGGGGTGGACGCTACGACACTCCGCTGTGTTTGTGTGTGACCGGCAAATAGCAGTATAGCATTGTGGCGTGTTTATTTCAATTTTCTCGAGAAATTTCAATAACTTTTTTTTCAAAATTACCAGGATTGTAGAGAAAAAAATTCTGCATCTTTTGAGACTACTCTTACTACCAGAATTTGCTTTTGTGCCGAGAAAATTCACTTTCAGACCTTAGAAACCTCTTTACTCAAAAATTTTCAATAACTTTTTTTTAAAAGTTAGATATTCTTAATCAGCGTGTAAAATGCTATTGGAAAACATTTATCTCGATTCCAGAAAAACGTTTTCGAAAAATTTTTTGTTTGGTTTTTTGAAAATTTTCTCATTTTTTCTTCAGGTAAGTTTCTGAAACTCATAGATTATGTTTGGAAAATCTTTTGCAACAATTATCAAAAAGAATCAGTGGCAAAAATGCTGCTGACATCCGACAAATTCGATTTTAAACGTGTCAATTCAACGCTTCACTGAGCCACATTCCGCCCAGGGGCGCCCAAAATTGGTATTCGGAGGGTTCTAATGTAGTTTTAAATACTTGGACGATATTCGCCAATATCCAAAGTAGATTATTTTTTGCAAAACGTTTAAATGGAATCGAACTTTTGATGCGCGCCTATGCCATAATTTTCATCTGTTTTATCCACTTTGCTAAAAAAAATGTGTGTGCGAGAGACGCAGATAAAGAGACAGTTGCACACAGAAAGGGGGAAGGGTACAGTTCGCCACGCCGTGCTCTTTCGGTGACTTCGATGGTCTACCGGTTAAGAAATTATTTCTTTACATGAACCGATGCTAGTTCAATTCCGTTCCTCCTACCTCTTAATTTTACAACAAAAAAAAAGTTCACAGAAAAAAGGTTACAAAAAAAAGTTACACAAAAAATTAGCCCCGCCTCCTTATCCATTTATATAATAAGGATATTTTCTTTCTGGTCCTGAATAAAGAAATACTAAATTTAAAAAAAAATGAAAGTATTTAATTTAGTTTCAGTATTTTTTTCTGGCAATCAGACTTTGAATTTCTTTCAGCGGCAAAAAATTTCTGCTCCATGAATCGCTGGAGGACAAAGCAGCGATTGCTGACTTGATCAGAAGATTTGACGGAATCTTAGTGGAAGATTCGAAAAATTCAGATTTTAGTGTGGTTTTCGAGAGAAGTGGTTGGAAATATTGAAAAATGAAAATCATGTCACTAGCTTCTTCGTCTACAAATGCATATTGTATAATCGAATTCTTGATAGAGAAGAGCATGATCTATATAAGCCATTTACGATGATTACTTATAGTAAGTTGAAGTTTCAAGGAATGAGTTTCAAATTGCACCATTCTTTGGGAGAGGTTTTGAAAGTTAGTTTTTTTTTCTTTTTCATTTTGTTTTCAATTTGTGAACGCATTTTCAGTATTATCTTAAAAAATTATTGACTCTAGCGGTGGGCTTGTAGTGGAACATGAAGATGAAGGGGCTGATAATGTTATCATTTTGGTTGAAATGAGTTATAAATCGAGAAATGATGGAAAAGAAGCAGTAAGTGCATTGAAAGTAAAGAGAACATCCCAAATATTTGCTTTGCAGATATATTAGAAATATATAATGCAATGCTGTTCTCATCATCAACGGTTGAAAAGTGATGAAAACGTCATCAACGAGCAAAATGCGGATTTTTAAAGAAATAACAGAAGAGATGATCTCATTAAACCTGATCCAACTCGTCCAATAGAAGAACTTACGTTTTTTCCAATTGTTCACTTTTCATTGAAACGAGGTAAGATGATTAAAAATGTTATTTGAATGACTATAAATTGATATTATTTGTAGAGATAAAAAATGCAACGATTTATGTGAAAGAGACGCTTCGAATCTTCCGAGAAAGGTCTGAATGATTGAGAAGTAATGTGGAAAGGAATACTTGGTTTAGGAGATACTTGCCTCATTTTTGTTTAATTGTTTCATTTTTTAAATAAAACATATTATGACCTGAATGAAAAATAGAAGCAATCAATAATTTATTATCTTGAAAAGCGCAACTTTATTGAAAAACAACAAAAATATATTGTACATAAGGGATTTTAATGAGACATATCTCATTCGATCGAGCTCAATCAGGATTTCAAGTTATTAATTTTAAAAAAGCAATTTTTTAAAAACTTTTTTGAAATATTATTTTTTTGAGCTGGAATATTATATTCAGAAGCTTATTTAATTTTTGAAACCAAATTTCTGGATATCCAGATTGAGCTCTATCAATGAATTTTTACAATTTTTAGGATTTTTTCATTTAAAAAATTAATATAACTTACAAACTGAAATTTCGATGAAATTCCGAATGTTGATTGAACGAATCTGAACAAACATCCTTTATTTTTTAACATTTTTTAACGCAGTTACCTTCGCTGAATTCAATTCTACTCAATTCCTACGTTCTTGCCACCATTTCGCATCGCTTGATTCTGCAATCATATTCGTTTTTATTAAAAAAGAAACACAAATAAATATCAAACAATAAATTCTGATAGAAATGAAAATGTCGAGAGCTTATAATATTTAAAAATAACTAAGCAAATAAAAACATCGAAATTTGTCGCTACTTCGGTAGAAATACAATTTTGAAATAAAAATTCCCTTCTGAATGGTTTTTCTATGATTTTATCACTGTATTTGATCGATTTTTGTCAGAGAATGGCTAAATACATCAAAGAATTGAGAAAAAACCAATAGAAATTCCTAAATTTAATAGAAAATCACAAAATTTGTGAAAAATTTTTAAAATCTGCTGTTCTCCGCGAGAAGTACACAGACTTCGTAAATGCAAAGTGGTGCGTACATACGGAGTGTTGTACAAAGAAATTTTCAAATGGAGTGTTTTTGAAAGCTCTTCTTCGTTTAAATTGAAAAGAATTAAAAGATTTTGAAAATAAAATACAATCATATTGTCTAAGAAAAATATTTATCCTGGAAAATATAAATGCGAAAGGATTTTGAACCAAAAATGATGATGTTTTTCTATCCTTTGAATTTTTGCACTCTTTCATTTTTAATATTATAGTTTCGAACTTTTCAAAACTGAAAATCGAGATAAAAAGCCTAACATTGGCCCAAAAATCGCAAAACTCCATTTTTTTCAAAAAGTTACGGTAAGTTGAAATTTTAAATATTGATGCATGTGCGAATGTGAATTTGGCATATGATAAAATGTGAAACAAATATTTACAAAGTCTTGAAACGTAATTTTTGAACTAAACAAAAAAAAAACAAAAAGAAAAAACTATGCAAAACAATTACCAAGCGGTTGGAATCGAACTTTTGGAAAACATTTTCATAGACAAGTGCTTAACCCACTTGACCACGCAACCACATGGTGGAAGAGGGTTCAGGTGCGCTTATATACTCACCTCTTTTTCAAGGAACTTTGAGCCCATGTTTCGCCGGCTCACAGGTCGAACCAGACTTTTAAAACGGATTCTAGACCTAGTTTTAAAGCTCTATCGAATGGTATAGGTCTCAACTCGATTGGCGATGGTGATGAAATGTAAGAAAAAAAGGTTGTTTTGATTTTTTTTTAATTCCAAAAAAACTGTTTTTTTTTGGAATTAATCATACAAAGGAAGTTTTAAAATTAGTAGCCTAATGTTTATGTATTGATTTTATAATTCTTCATTTTTAATAATAACTAACACTTTATCTTTAAAGGCAAAAAATTGAATTTTTTAAAATTTCCAAATTTTGTTGAAAAATTGAATTTTTTCAAAAATCCAAAAAAAATTTCAAATTAGTATCTTGCTGTTTTTGTATTACCTATGAAATTGCAGAGGTAAAATGATGTTGTTCTCAATATGGCTAGCTACTAATAATGATCATATCTTCAACATATGATAAAATGTGAAACAAATATTTACAAAGTCTTGAAACGTATCGCTTTCACTTTAACAAACGAGATATCATTTTTCTACCTATGTTTCTACTCAAGACATGGTTCAGGCTGAAATTTAAAAATAGCCCAAACATTTTAACAATTAAGAAAAATTCGAAATTTCAAGTGTTTTTTAAATCTACGCTGAATTTAATAGTCAATAGTATTATTTTCGACCCGAAACGTCTTGGACACCAGGCTGAAAAATGAAAAAAATTTAAAAGGAGCCTAAAATTTTTGAAATTCAATTTGGGAGCTCCCAGTTTTGTCTATAAACTTTGACGAGCTATAACTTTGCTCATTTTACGAACTGCAAGCAGATATGTATATTATTCGAAAGCTCTCATTTAGAGCTACAACTTCATTGTTGGCAAACAAAATTTTTTTATGCACAATCAAATGAGCTGTATTGAGCGTTTTGTCTTAAATTGAACTTCAATGGTCGGTTTTCTCTTTTTCTTCCAAGCTTTTTTTTTACATAAAATAAAAAAAATATTTTAAAATAATTAGCTTTTATTTCTTTAAAGAGTTGCTAATTGTTTTAATGAGCTAAAAATCTAATTTCCATCATAAAAATCGTATTTTCCCCATAAATTATTGACTTTTCCATGTTCCAGACAAATCAATTTGATAAATAACAAAAGTTTAAAAAAAAGGAAATTTAGCATTTATTTCGTCCGCACATTTTGACTTTAAAAGGGGGGATGAAGTATCAGAAACTTTCTGAAACGCATATTTTTCGTCCCGAAACAACTTCTAGAAACAAAGTTTTTTCGAAAAATGTGTGCCAAAAATTCTTAATTTTGTTATATTTATAAAGAGTGATGGTATTATGAAAATTTGAAATTTTTTAGCTATTCATAAAACCAGGCTTGCAAAAAATGTTTGACATAGTGGTTCGCCATATTCAATGCTGACAATTTTTAGTTTTTGCTATATTTATGCATTTAAAACTTAATTTTACAAATAGTGGCCGATTGCAGATTTATAGCCAATAATTTTCTCTATTAAATGAGCTATAAAATGTTAAATTTGGTTCATGTCTTCAAAAGTAATGATGTTTTGAAAAAATGACTGATTTGTTGCGAGCTCGTTTAAAAGTACACTTTACATCGGAGACCATATCTCAGGAATACGGTAAAAGTGGATCGTCAAATTTTGGTCAGTTACTATATCAGTCAAGACCTTTCATTTACAATAGGTATCAATCAAATTTCAATTTTATGTTAAAATGGATTTACTAGTTAGGAAAAAGTTCGACCAGGTGACCCCTTTTTCTAGGACATTGTTTTCAGGCGTGTTTTCTCGGCTTCTAAGGTGGTTTTAGAAAATGATAAGAACAGATTTTGAATGAGAATGAAGTCTACTTTCACTTAAGGTACATTTGTTATCTCCATAAATCCCTCCTTTAAAACTTTTAACACCAGATTGTTCATTCAATTCATACCATGAAAAAGTAGACGCTAGAAATCAGTAATTCAATTATATGTTTTCAGACCGGTCGCAAATGTTTGTGGACAATTAATTTCATAAAGTTTCTTCAAACCATGGAAAAAGCAGACCAGATAAACTAGGTCAACATTTCAAAAAAATGCGTGACATTTCGCAATTGAAATTTTTATTATTCTTTTTAGTTAGTATTCAGCTTTCAAAATTATTCAATCAGGTAAGGATTTTTTTTAAGGATTTTTTTGAAACGTATTTTAGTGACATGCTAAAAGTTTTTCAAACTAAGAAAAAAGGTTGTTTTGATTTTTTTTTAATTCCAAAAAACAGTTTTTTTTAAATGGAATTTATCATACAAAGGAAGTTTTAAAATTAGTAGCCTACTGTTTATGTATTGATTTTATAATTCTTCATTTTTAATAATAACTAACACTTTATCTTTAAAGGCAAAAAATTGAATTTTTTAAAATTTCCAAATTTTGTTGAAAAATTGAATTTTTTCAAAAATCCAAAAAAAATTTCAAATTAGTATCTTGCTGTTTTTGTATTACCTATGAAATTGCAGAGATGTTGTTGTTTTTATCAATATGGCTGATAATAATCATATCATCTACACTAACCTGTCAAAGCAAAAAAGAAAAAGATAAGAAGAGTAAGTTTCCGTTATCCAAATTTTCAAAAATATTCGAATTCTTCAGAAACGCTTGGAGAGCGAGAAAATACGAAAAAAAAGGATAAGAACTCACGTAAGACTTTTTTCTAATTATTACACGTATTTCAATAGAATTTATCGAGTTTTAGAATTTGATCCTAAATTATCTTGTATATTCAAATTTCAGAAGAAAGAATTAAAGATGATGTTTTCAACTCCAGTCAAATAGCATTCGGTGGCAATATTGACCATATAATTGTAACGTTTTTTTGAAAATTTATTACCAAAATAATCTAAATTTTTATAGAGAAAAGAAAAAAACAGGTATACACATTTCGCACAGGAATTGAAGGAATCTGCGAAACAGGACACTGAAATAATTGAAAACAACGAAAAAGGGAAACTCGCAGTATCCATTCACCCGGAATCGTGTATTGTTTTCGAATCGGATGACATTAGAACAATTTCACTCAAGTGACATGTAACTGGCTTTCGTCACTGATACTCGGTGATACTGATACTCGGTACTCGGTTCAATAAATAATGTTTTCGAAAAAAATTTGTTTGTTTTTTTGAAAAATGTCTCATTTTCTCATCAGGAAAGTTTCTGAAACTTATAGATTATGTTTGGAAAATCTTTCGCAACAATTATCAAAAAGAATCAATGGCAAAAATGTCGGCAAATGTTATTTTAAACGTTTCAATTCGCACTTCACTGATCTAAATTCTGCAAAAATGAGTAATATCCAGGAGATGGTTACTAAATAGCATTGATTTCCCGTTATAAAATCCACATAATAACACGCTTTCGAACATTCCAGCAGTTTCGAAAATAATCAAAACAAAAAAGTGTTTCTTACCGACCTAGTAAAAAGAATAAATAGATAAAAATTAATAACAAAAACTAGATTATAAGGTTCGGATAATTATTCAATGTGGAATCTCTGTTTGTCATTCTGACACCTCAAAGTTCATAAATTCTTCAACAACGAGTTTGGATCATTCAAGATATGTTTCGAGGATTCTTTGTTTTTGCTTCATTTTCAATAATTTTTCGAAACTTCAAATTTATGAAAATTTGAATGTTTCAAAATAAAATTTTTAAAAAGATGATTAAAAATATTCTTAATCGATGTGCAAAAAAATTTAGCTGAAATTTTTTGAAAACGCCTTTAGGAGTGGTTCATCAGCCAATTTTTTCTCTTAAAATTTTGCACATCGATTAAGAATATTCTTATTATAAATTATTCGAATTTTTAACGATTTCTTGCAATTTTGAGCAAAGTTAGAGCTATCCAAAGGTCGTTAGAGCTATCCAAAATTTTGAACAAAGTTATGAGGGTTTGAAAAATCTCTAAAAAAATTGTTCATCACTAGACCTTTTTCGGCGTGAAATCTCCCCATTTCAACTTTTTGGAAGTGACACGTGTCAAAACTCGTGAAGCGTAAAAAACAGTTTATGAATTATTACGTAAGACTTTTTTCTAATTTTTTCACTTATTTCAATAGAATTTATGAAAAAAAAGTAAGTTTTCGTTTTCCATATTTTCAACAATATTCGGATTCTTCAGAAATACTCGGTGAAAATGTGCAAGGGCAAAATATTGTTGTTATGCGTCCGGGGGATTTCAGAGATTTGGATGTTACGGTTTATGAAATGACCCGTAAGAATTTTCTAATTTTTAGACCAATAGAATTTTTCGAGTTTTAGAATTTGATCCTAAATTATCTTGTATATTTCAAATTTCAGAGTGACATTTTTATTTACTTTCAAATAGACTACAAAATCGCTGCTGAAACTAGAAAGAACCTCAAAAACCAAACAAATTTCAGCTGCAGTACATCGCCGAAGCATCAATGCCGCAAAACGGGGAGAAATAATTTCCCCAACTCTAGTCTGTTATGGAGGAAACATTGATAGAATCAGTGTAACGTTTTTTTTGAAAATGTATTACCAAAATAATCTAAATTTTTATAGAAAGATGCAAAACAAAAACGATACAATACTTTTGCCAATGAATTGAAATCTTCTTCTAATCAAGCCCATAAGTCAATTGTAAACAATGATGAGAAACTCTCGGTGAATATTCGAGCGGAGCAATGCATTTTATTCGAATCGGACAACATCAGAACAGTATCCATCAAATAATTTGTTTTTTCGGATTGTTTACTCGCTTTTTACGCATAATTTATTTTTTACTCGTGTAAATTTCAATAAATTATTTCAAAGAACACCATATAAATTAACAATTTCACCAAAAATTTTTTCAAAATTACCAGGATTGTAGAGAAAAAAATTCTGCACCTTTTGAGACTTATCTCACTACCAGAAAAACGTTTTGTGCCAGGAAAATTCACTTTTAGACCTTTGAAACCGCTTAACTCAAAAATGTTCAATAACTTTTTTTTTTAAAAGTTAGATATTCTTAATCAGCGTGTAAAATGCTATTGGAAAACATTTATCTCGCTTCCAGAAAAACGTTTTCGAAAAAAAATTGTTTGTTTTTTTGAAAAATTTCTCATTTTCTCATCAGGAAAGTTTCTGAAACTTATAGATTATGTTTGGAAAATCTTTCGCAACAATTATCAAAAAGAATCAATGGCAAAAATGCCGGCAAATGTTATTTTAAACGTTTCAATTCGCACTTCACTGATCTAAATTCTGCAAAAATTAGTAACATCCACATCACACGCTTTCGAACATTCCAGCAGTTTCTAAAAAAATCAAAACAAAACTAGATTATAAGGTTCGGATAATTATTCAATGTGGAATCTCTGTTTGTCATTCTGACACCTCAAAGTTCATAAATTCGGCAACAACGAGTTTGGATTATTCAATATATGTTTCGAGGATTCTTTGTTTTTGCTTCATTTTCAATAATGTTTCGAAACTTCAAATTTATGAAAATTTGAATGTTTCAAAATAAAATTTTTAAAAAGATGATTAAACATATTCTTAATAGATGTGCAAAAAAATTTCGCTAGCTCGTGTCCAGATTTGGTAGTAAAAAAAAATCCCGCGTATCTAGGGAACGACGGTCACAAAAGCGGGGCAGGAACTTCAAGATGTCGTGAGCAGAAGGGAACAGAATGAACTAAACAGAGGAACAGTTTTGCGCTGCCCCTATTAACTTTCTTCAGAAAACAATAAAGTTCACTGGACGAAATAACAAAATCCAAAACCCAGAACAAATTACACTCTCAGACTTTCTGAGAACCCATTTTCTCACAAATTCTGCCAACAGGGGAATTCTAGAAGGAACGGGATAATGGAACGTCCTCTTCAATTGTCAGTAATTTTCCAGGAAACGATCGAATCGTTCCAATATCTGTCCCTCTCGAATACCAACCGCCGGGAGCTTCTCAACACTAAAAACTCGAAAAAATAAGTCACATTTTCCGAACCACAGCCCATTTTTTATAAATCCTCCATTATTCAACATTCAATCTGCCGATGTGGATTCGCTAGCCTGGAAAAAGAATATTTAAGAAACTACAGATTATCAAAAAAAAAAGGCTGAAAAAAGCAAGATATGCTCAATTAAAGTGAAATTATCAAATTGATAGAAATACTAATTTTTTCTTATACAAAATGAAAATTTGGGAGATAGCCTTCGGCCGCCCCAAACAAAAAAGTAGTTCTAAAAATTAACTTCTGAAAAGTTTCAGCTTTCTTGAAAATTTAATGAAAAAAGTACCTCATGATATCGCCGTTATTTGCACATCTGCAATTGTTGACGTTTGAAGATTTTACGATCTGAAAATAAAAATAATTCTTAAAATTTGTCGATATTTTAAGAAATTCGGTAAAAATACAATTTTGAAATAAAAATTCCTTTTTTCAGGGGTTTTCTGTGATTTCATTGCAGAATTTGATCGATTTTTGTCAGAGAATGGCTAAATACATGGAAGAATTGAGAAAAATTCAATAGAAATTACTAAATTTAATAGAAAAAGCACAAAATTTGTGAAAAATTTAAAAATCTGCTGTTCTCCGCGAGAAGTACACAGACTTCGTAAATGCAAAGTGGTGCGTACATGCGGAGTGTTGTACAAAGAAATTTTCAAATGGAGTGTTTTTGAAAGCTCTTCTTCGTTTAAATTGAAAAGAATTAAAAGATTTTAAAAATAAAATACAATCATATTGTCTCAGAAAAAGTTTTACCCTGAAAAATCGATTTTTTAAAAGCTTCAAGTTTCCACAAAAATCGCAAAACTACACTTTTTCAAAAATTCGGATATTTTGTTGAATTTTATAGTATGTATCGGGCCGAAAATAAAATAATGTATCACTGGATTGGGAATATGACGTATTTTCTAAAAACATTTGAAATTTTGAATTTGAACTAATTTTTCCAATGTCCAGATTATGTTCAAAAAATTGAATTATTGTATTTAAAAAAATAATCTAATATTGTTTAAAATTAAAATAAATGCAATATTTCCAGTCTTTATTGAATCTATTCTGAATTTTATATCGAATGGTACTATTTTCAAACGTTTTCAAAAAGGATGTTTTGTTGATTTTCAGACACAAAGTACGGTAGTTTTGAAAAAAACTGAAAATGTCAAGTGTTTTTGAAATCTACACACGATGGGGATTTTAATTCTAATGATACTAATATCTGAAATCCATATCCCATTTTTTATTCAAAAATTATGATTTGTTTTGTTGATTTTCAAATTGATGCATTTGTGAAAACGAACTTGCACATGATACGTTTCAAGAATGTAAATAATTGTTTGCTGCCTACATTGTCTATTATATATTTCCAATAAATTGCAAAACAAGTACTGGATTAATTTTTTTCACTTTGAATGCACTTACTGTTCCAGATATCATTCGCTCTTGTTCGAAACATTACAAAAATTGGCAATGAGCAATGTGTCTTCAAAATAAAAATAAATGCATGAATATTCAAATTACATGTTCTTGATTAGCTTAAAGACAAGGTAACAGTTAAAAATTTCGCCGCTGCGGCGACAAGATTTTAAATTCAGTAGTCAGGTGTGTGCGCGCAAATTGGAACTTTTGAGTGGAAGTAATTTTTTCAGGAGTTTATTAACCAAATTTTGTTTTTTTTTTTAATTATTTATTTTTAAATTTTCAACGAATATTAAGATTGTAACTAAATTCTAAAAAGTTACGCTTGAAAAAAACACTTGAAAAAAAAATTTTTTTTGAAAATTCGTTCAAATAAAAATTTTCAGAATTATCTTACAATTAGTATTCTTTTAAATACGGCCGAAGCGATAATTCTAAAATAAGTTTTGAAAAATCTGAAAAATGCCAAGTTCATTGATACTAATATCATCTCGATTTGAGCAAAAGCCGAAAAGTTATTTTTTTATTTGAATTTCTGAAACACCATTTTTCAAAATGTATTATTCATTACTGCTATTTTTTTCAGCAGATTTCCTGAATTTAAAAAAAAATTAGATTTTAAAAATACTGTTTCAGAAATTCAATTTATTTTTTCAATTTCTGTGTGCTTCCTATACAAACGTTGTTTGGTCTGAAATATTGTTAAATTAATTTTTGAAAAGATAAATGCAATTTTTTTGAAGCAAATTAATTTTTTTCGAAATTCTGAACTGCTTAAAGGGATTATTGACTGAATTTTGATTTTTAGTTATTTTCCTCTTCTTCCTCACATTATTTTTCTGCTACTTAAAAACAATCTATGTTGAGGCTATCAATTTTATTCAAAATTAATTGTAACCGGTGAGAATACAAATGAGTATTGCATCGTAATTTGAATATTCATGTAATAATTGAACATGCAATTTGAATATTCGTAAATTGATTTTTATTTGAAGACAAACTGCTCATTGCCAATTTTTGTAATATTTCGAACAAGAGCGAATGATATCTGGAACAGTAAGTGCATTCAAAGTGAAAAAAATTAATCCAGTACTTGTTTTGCAATTTATTGGAAATATATAATAGACAATGTAGGCAGCAAACAATTATTTACATTCTTGAAACGTATCATGTGCAAGTTCGTTTTCACAAATGCATCAATTTGAAAATCAACAAACCAAAAACTAATTTTTGATCAAAAAAAATATCTGGGAAATATTAGTTTCATTAGAATCCCCACCGAGTGTAGATTTCAAAAATAATTTCAATTTTCAGAATTCTCAAAACTACCGTAATCTTATGTTTCTCTGTCTGAAAATTCAAGAAATACATAATATTTTTTGATAAAAATCTGGAATATGGGAAATATTAGTTTAAATTTCAAAATTTCCATCAATTTGAATTTGAAATCTGAAGAATGTCAAGCCAAAAAAATTAAATTTAAAAAAATGTTTCAAAAATTTTATTTATTTTCACAACAATTACTTACTCTACTCAATCGAAAACAATTATTCTTACGAAATTGTTTTTAAGAAGCAGAAAAATTTCACTAACAAAAAACCCTTTTTGAAAACGTTTGAAAATAGCACCATTGGATAGAAAATTCAGCATAGATTCAAAAAACACTTGAAATATTGAATAAATCTTATTTTTAAACGATAATTCAACTTTTTGAACAAAATCTGGATCCGCGTGGTGGCGTTTGAATAATTGTATAAATTTCTCTAAATGCACGTTTAAAGGGAGGTGTGTGCCAAATGTCTAAGGGGTCTCGTGTGGAACACAGTACGGAAGAGGGTGATACTCGGGCGGTTTGCCAAAAATAGTTATTCCGCGTTGGTGTTTTTTGAAAGAAACAACGATACCCAATGCACTTCCTAATAAATCTTTGTAAATACATCCCTGTTAAACGGCAACGAAAGAGAAATTTTAGTTATCATGACGAAGGAAATGATAATATGTCTCTGTATTGTTTTTATAAGTCGAATTATAACGATTATGTTGTTGTGCGCACCGTAATAGGATTACTGTAGTTTTGAAAAATCTGAAAAATGCCAAGTCCACTTCTCGATTTGAGAAAAAGCCGAAAAGTTATTTTTTTTATTTGAAAAATTTCTGATTTTCAAAATGTATTATTCATTACTGCTAATTTTTTCCAGCAGATTTCCTGAATTAAAAAAAAATTAATTTTAAAAATACTGTTTCA
Organism: Caenorhabditis virilis; assembly: GCA_964036255.1. NCBI lineage: Eukaryota > Metazoa > Nematoda > Chromadorea > Rhabditida > Rhabditidae > Caenorhabditis > Caenorhabditis virilis. The sequence goes on along the minus strand of OZ038416.1, from coordinate 2,082,068 downwards.
GAAATTTCATTTATTGTATTGTCAAGATAAACATTTCTGGCCGCTCGTTTTGCGGAGTGTCGTTGGGAATTTCCTCGCAACGCGACCGCTACGCGCAAGGCCAACTGAGAAATTTGAATTTGAGAGCGCTGCGAGTAAATTCCCAACGACACTCCGCAAAACGAGCGGCTAGAAATTATTATCTTGACAATAACATTTATTAGTTCCATAGTCACATTCTTATAAGCTTGGAAATTTCGAAAAAAAATAATTTTTCCTTTAAATTCTTTTAAGCTGATCAAGATCAAAAATGTCACGCCTAGTGCAATTTTTCTAGAAAATTCAACGTAGATCCATCACACTATTTTGAAAAATCGATATTTAAATTCCTGACCACCACCACCGAACATTCATCAAACATCAATCAAAGTAATCAATAATTTTTGAAAAAAATCAATACAATTTTGAAACAGTATTTTTAAAATTCACTTTTTTTACGAAATTGGAAGAGTTTTAAGTATGTAACTGTCGAACTGTTATATGTTGGAATAAATGAAATTTCTGAAACAGTATTTTGAAAATTAATTTTTTCTGATAATTTTTAACTGAAATAGAAAGGGTCACCGATAATTTGAATTTCTGTCATCAGTTGAAGATTTTAGTGGGAGTAATGTTTTCAGGAGAAATTAAACAAAAATGAAAGTCTCTCTCTCTGCCTTGAATTATCTTTGCCTTGAATGCACTTATTTTCAAACGTTTGCAAAAAGGGGTTTTTGTTAGTGCAATTTTTCTGCTTCTTAAAAACAATTTCGTAAGAATAATAGCTTTCGATTGAGTAGAGTAATTGTTGAGAAAATAAATAAAAATTTTGAAACATTTTTTTAAATTTAATTTTTTTGGCTTGACATTCTTCAGATTTCAAATTCAAATTGATGGAAATTTTTAATTTAAACTAATATTTCCCATATTCCAGATTTTTATCAAAAAATATTATGTATTTCTTGAATTTTCAGACAGAGAAACATAAGATTACGGTAGTTTTGAGAATTCTGAAATTTTAAATTATTTTTGAAATTTACACTCGATGGGGATTCTAATGAAACTAATATTTCCCAGACATCCTTTTCTTTGTTCAAAAATTATGATTTTTCTGTTGATTTTCAAAGTGATGGATTTGTGAATGTGAACGTAAAAATGATACGTTTCAAGCTTTTGTAAATAGCGCCCGACTTTCGTTGGATCCAGTATTTCGGTTATAAGGCCCCGTTTTGCAGCGTCCAAACTTCTCGAATTAACCGCTGCTGAAATTTGTTTGGTTTTTGAGGTTCTTTCTAGTTTCAGCAGCGAAAGTAAATAAAAATTTTCACGCTGAAATTTGAAATATACAAGATAATTTAGGATCAAATTCTAAAACTCGATAAATTCTATTGAAATAAGTGTAAAAATTAGAAAAAATTTCACGTGTTAAATTTTTTCAGATTTTTCAAAACTTATTAATAGTTTTGATTTAAAAAAAAGATCTACTCATGATTATTCTTTTTGGCATTCAGTTGTTGTTTATCTTAGTATTCTTTAAAATACGGCCGAAGCGATAATTCAAAAATTTGTTTTGAAAAATCAGAAAAATGCCGAGTCTCAACTGCACGACTCTACTTCGACTAAAAATTCATGTTTAGCTCTTAGATAGACGTACAGGTGCTTCAAAAATGTTGTCTGGCGAATGAATTTTAGAACATTCTCAGTAATTATATTAACGTACGTTCTCAATCAAAGAACATTTATTTAAGCCTTTGAGAGCAACCCCATAAATTTCAGATTTTTGTTCAATACTTCTGTAAATCTCCAAGTGTTTCCCAAACTCCCAAAAACATCCTAGTAATATAAGTTTTGATTTTTTTTTTGCTTCATTCACCAATCTTTTTTTTATTTTTGAGAGCAACCATAACTTTCAGATTTTTGTTTAATTTCTCCTGAAAACATTACTCCCACTAAAATCTTCAACTGATGACATAAATTAAAATTATTGGTGACCCATTCTATTAGTTCAAAATGATCGGGAAAAAAACATTTTAAAAATACTGTTTCAAAATTGTATTTATTCTTTTCCCAAAGTTATTGATTACTTTGATTGATGTTTGATGAATGTTCGGTGGTGGTGGTCAGGAATTTAAATATCGATTTTTCGAAATAGTGTGATAGATATCTACGTTGAATTTTCTAGATAAATTGCACTAGGCGTGAAATTTTTGATCTTGATCAGCTTAAATGAATTTAAAGTAAAAATTATTTTTTATTCGAAATTTCCCAGCTTATAAGGATGTGACTATGGAACTAATAAATGTTCAATAAATGAAATTTCTGAAACAGTATTTTTAAAATTAATTTTTTTTAATTCAGGAAATCTGCTGAAAAAATTAGCAGTAATGAATAATACATTTTGAAAATGGTGTTTCAGAAATTCAAATAAAAAAATAACTTTTCGGCTTTTGCTCAAATCGAGAAGATATTAGTATCAATGGACTTGGCATTTTTCAGATTTTTCAAAACTTATATAAAATGAATTGTTCTGATTTGTTTTAAACTGTCAGAGTATCTTAAAAAAGTTCTTTTCAACTTTTCAGATTTTTCAAAATAACCGTAGTATTATTAAAAATCTGAAAATTTCAAATATTTATAAAATCTACTTTTAAATGGGATTCCAATAGTTTTAATATTTCCCAGACATCTTTTTTTTTGTTCAAAAATTATGATTTTTCTGTTGATTTTCAAAGTGATGGATTTGTGAATGTTAACGTGAAACTGATACGTTTCAAGCTTTTGTAAATAGCGCCCGACTTTCGTTGGATCCAGTATTTCTCCTTGTTTTGCAGCGTCCAAACTTCTCGAAGCTGCTGAAATTTGTTTGGTTTTTGAGGTTCTTTCTAGTTTCAGCAGCGAAAGTAAATAAAAATTTTCACGCTGAAATTTGAAATATACAAGATAATTTAGGATCAAATTCTAAAACTCGATAAATTCTATTGAAATAAGTGTAAAAATAAGAAAAAAACATTCTTAAATACGGCCGAAGCGATAATTCAAAAATAAGTTTTGAAAAATCTGAAAAATGCCAAGTCTGATTTTCCAAATGTATTATTTATTACTGCTTTTTCCTGAGTTAAAAAAATTAACTTTAAAATACTGTTTCAAAAATTTCATGGCTCATTTTATCTTTTTGAAATTTTCAGTGTGGTATCGAAAAACACATGCTGTCGAAAAATCATATCTCAATATACAAGTAGTTCCAAATCAGCCGTTGTTTGATCTGAAAGATTGCTTTGTTAAACTAATTTTTGAAAAGATAAATCCAATTTTTCAAAGCCGCATAAAATTATTTTTTTCGAAATTCTGAAATTTTAAATTAAAATTGATTGAATAAATTTTCAAAACATTTTGAGAAAGTATTTATTTGATGACAAAAACTCAAATTATTGGTGACCCCCCTCAATTTTAATTAAAAATTTTCAGAATTTCGAAAAAAATTAATTTTAAAAATACTCTTTATACTGTTAAAATCAAGTATTTCACGACGCAATCAAGTATAATGATATTGAAGATCTGCCAATAGAAGTGCGCTATTTACGAAATGTTGAAACAGAGAATAATTGAAAACAAAACATTTAAAATTTTGAATTAGTTATTTAAAAAATGTTTAAACGTATCAGTTTCACGCTCACATTCACAAATCCATCACTTTGAAAATCAACAAAAAAATCAAAATTTTTGAACAAAAAAAAGGATGTCTGGGAAATATTAGTTTCATTAGAATCCCCATCGAGTGTAGATTTCAAAGATAATTTAAATTTTCAGAATTTTCAAAACTACAGTAATCTTATGTTTCTCCGTCTGGAAATTCAAGAAATACATAATATTTGTTGATAAAAATCTGGAATATGGGGAAATATTAGTTTAAATTCAAAATTTCCATCAATTTGACAATCAACAAAACAAATGATAAAAATGCCAAGCCAAAAAAATTAAATATGAATATGAAATTTTTTAATGAAATTTTTAGTAAATGAAATTTTTGAAACAGTATTTTTAAAATTAATTTTTTTTCGAATATCTGATAATTTTTAACTAATTAAAGAAAACTCAGCAGTAATAAATAATGAATTTTAATACATTTTATTCAAATTTCTAAACGTTTTTAAGCACTAAATTAATTATAATAGAAATCCCCCGCACCACCGTTTTAAAGGTAATATTACCGAAATTTGATTTTTTAGTTATTTTAATCTTCTTCGCCATATTGTTCAAAGAGAGGGTGCCAGTTATTTTTACCCCAAAATGAATTTAATTGTGAAAAATTCGTCTATCTATCGACATTCTATAGTATATTCCCTTTGAAATCCCGACGAAAGAAGCCAATATTTTGAATTTTTTAAATTAATCTGAAATTTTATGAAAATCACGTTATGAAAATCAAACAGGGCCTTTTTCAAAATAGTCTGAAGGTTTTTTTTTCAATTAAATTCAATTTTTAAGTGTTTTTTGAATCTACACTAAATTTTCTATCCAATGGTACTATTTTCAGCTCAAAACGTCTTGAAAAATTATTTTTTGTTAATTTTCTGACAAAGTCACATAAGACTACATTAGTTTTGAAAATCTGAAATTTTAAAGTATTTTGGAAATCTACGCCTCTCTAATTCCCGTGATAACTTCGCCAATTTTGATTTTTGAAAAAAATTAATTACATTTTTGAAACAGCATTTAGTTTTTTTGTTTTAATTTTAAAAGTGATGCATTTGTGAATGTGAACGTGAAACTGATACGTTTCAACATTTTGTAAATAACGTCCAAACGATTAGTTGATAGTTCAATTGCCTTTTTGATAATATTGTCAACTCAATTATTCTTGATCATTGCGTTCAGAAGGCTTCTCAACCTCACAGCCGCTCCGCACGCACGCGACGCGGTGACCTCTCACTCAACACACTGGCAAATTGGCGTGAAAATGAATTTTTCATATTTACCACTGAACATTCTCACAATAATAAATAATGAATTTTAAAACTTTTTTTTTCAGATTTTTCAAAACTTATTTTTTTAATTTGAGAGTTTTGATTTTTAAAAAATAACTGTCAGAGTGTCTTTAGAAGCTCTTGAACTTTTCAGATTTTGCAAAACTACCGTACTACTGTGAAAAATCTGAAAATTAAATCTGAATCGTTTCCTTTTTTTTCATTTTTCTTTATATCCCCTAGTGTTTCCAAAACTCCTAAAAACATCAGAGCAAATTTGGTAGAAATTTATTGAAAAAAACCTTTTTCTGAAAACAAAAAAATATCATTACATAGAAATAAATGTTTTTTTAAAGCGAAGATGCTAGTTATTAGGAAAATAAAATATTTGTTGAAAAATTGAAGGAAATCGAATAATTGATAGAGTAGCGGGGTTTGATTGTTTTTCAGATCTATTTTAAGTTTTTGATTGTTGCTCGCAATTATCAAAATTGGTTTACAGCGCATCTATTTCATTTATCAATGAAACAGCAAATAAATTTCAGAAATTTTTTTTTGAAAATTCTTAGAAAAAAGCAAGCTATCAGATTTTTCAAACCTTATTCAAAAATTCCGATTTTTTTTGTTGAATTTCAAAGTGGTACGTTTTTGAAAGTGAACTTGCACATGATACGTTTCAAGAATGTCAATAATTGTTTGTGTATTCAAAAACTGTTAATTTATATTCCGATAAACAGTCAACAATCTATTTCAAATAAATCTGCAAAACAAGTACTTGGGTAATTATCTTTTTGCTCCATATGGACTGGCTTTGAAATTTATTAAGAATCAAATGAGGTTCGGGCGATAGCTTCGCAAAAATCTAACTTCACTAGAGGAGTCGAACCAGCCTAGGGAAAATCGAGTCACCGGTAGCACAATGGTAGTGCAGCAGACATGTAATCTGTCAGATGCTGGTTCGACTCCGGCATGGCGAAGATTGATTTTTGCGAAGATGAAAATGAAATGGTAACAAAAACTATGTTTTGTAAATAACGACAGATATCATGCTTTAGTCTACTAAAAATGTGATCAATCTAAAATATACGTGCAAGAATTGAAGTGTTGTCTACTGGTGTATAATTTTGAAAATTTTCGCTGATAACATTCGCTCTATTTCTTCAAAACATCCTTTCCCAAAAATTGGCAATGAGCAGTATGTCTTCAAATAAAATCAATTTATGAATATTCATATTACACGTACTTGATCAAAAGAATATGGGGAAGAAGATTATACTGCTGTTTATTATATAAATTAACTTGCATGCGATACGTTTCAAGAATATAAATAATTGTTTGCGTATTCAAAAACTGTTAATGAAAATAATGTGTATTGAGACAAACAGTCTATTTATTATAAATACATCTGCAAAACAAGCACTTGGGTAATTATCTTTGCCTTGAATGCACTTCTGCTTTTGCTCATTTTCAGACATTTTAACTTAAAACTTCTTTAAAGATAGTGTGTCAGTTAATAATTTTCGAATTGTAGGTTAGGAATCTGACAAATTTCAAATATTTTAAAAATCTACTCTCTACGGCGATTCTAATGAGGTCGAAAGCGGGTATTTAGTGCAATTTTTCAGCTTCTTAAAAATCTTTTTAGGAGTGACTTTATTAATAATTAGATTAATAGAAACAATACAGAGACATATTATTCAAACGGAAGTGTAATGAATGAAAAAGAGAATAATTTTTTTAAAAAGTGGGTGATCTTGCGCTACCTTTTCCAATATGTATCGGGCCGAAAATAATATCTCTGGATTGGGAATATGACGTTTATTCTAAAAACATTTGAAATTTTGAATTTGAACTAATTTTTCCATTTGCCGTATCCTATTTTTTATTCAAAAATTATGATTTTTTTTTGTTGAATTTCATAGTGATACGTTTGTGAAAGTGAACTTTGATGTGATACGTTTCAAGACTGTACATAATTGTTTGCTGCCTAATAACATTCAATAAATTTAGAATATACTGAACAACAAGTACTTGGGTAATTTTTTTCACTTTGAATGCACTTACTGTTCCTGCTACATGTTTAATGGCTTTGAAATATTAAGAATCACGTCAATATCATTATTAAGAATCACGTCAATATCACCTGTCGCCTCCAGAAACTGTTATTAATTTTTTGAAATAATTCTGAAAGCTTAAACGACATTTTTGGAATATCTGTACGTCTATCTAAGGACTAAACATGAATTTCTAATTGAAGTAGAGTTTTAGTGCAGTTGAGAAAATAAATGAAATTTTTGAAACAGTATTTTTCATTTAATTTTTTTTATGTTCTGGAACCTTTTATCTGCTGAAAACAATGAGAATTTCGACCAGGAAAAAATGCCGAAAACAAATACGTTTCAAAAATGTAACTAATAAGTTCGCTTCCAGAAACCGTTATTAATGTTTTGAGATAATTATTAAAGCTTATTTACCAATTTTAAAAAATAACTCTAAAACCGTTTCCACATTTTGTTGGAGTATGAATTAAAAGCTAGTCGAATTCGATCGAACTCCCAAAAACCCTTGTCTAATCAAAACTTATATTACTAGGATGTTTTTGGGAGTTTGGGAAACGCTTGGAGATTTCCAGAAACATTGAACAAAAGTCTGCAATTTATGGATTGCTCTCAAAGGCTTAAATAAATGTTCTTTGATCGAGAACGTATGTACGTTAATAACAAATAGTTACCACTAATAATAATGTTAATTACTGAAAATGTTCTAAAAATCATTTGCCAGACAACATTTTTGTAATATCTGCACATCTATTTAAGATCAAAATTGAGTAGAGTAATAGTTGAGAAAATAAATGAAATTTTTGAAACAGTATTTTTTTAAAAAATTTTTTGTAGTTCAGAAATTTTTTATCTGCTGAAAAAAATGAGCAGTAATGAATAATGAAACATTTTTTAAAGATTTTTCAAAACTACAGTAATCCTATTACAGTCTTTCAGAAATTCAAATTTAAAAAATAACTTTTTGGCTTTTGCTCAAATCGAGAAGATATTAATATCAACGACCTTGGCATTTTTCAGATTTTTCAAAACTTATTTAAAATGAATTGTTTTGATTTTTTTACTCTCAGAGTGTCTTAAAAAGTTCTTTTCAACTTTTCAGATTTTCAAAATAACCGTAGTATTATTAAAAATCTGAAACTTTCAAATATTTATTAAATCTACTTTTAAATGGGATTCCAATAATTTTAATATTTCCCAGAAATATTTTTTTTGTTCAAAAATTATGATTTTTCTGTTGATTTTCAAAGTGATGGATTTGTGAATGTGATCGTGAAACTGATACGTTTCAAGCGTTTGTAAATAGCGCCCGACTTTCGTTGGATCCAGTATTTCCCCTTGTTTTGCAGCGTCCAAACTTCTCGAATTAACCGCTGCTGAAATTTGTTTGGTTTTTGAGGTTCTTTCTAGTTTCAGCAGTGAAAGTAAATAAAATTTTCACGCTAAAATTTGAAATATACAAGATAATTTAGGATCAAATTCTAAAACTCGATAAATTATATTCAATTTCAGATTTTTAATACCTTATTCAAAAATTTTGGTTTTTTTGTTGATTTTCAAAGTGATGCATTTGTGAATGTGAACGTGAAAATGATACGTTTCAAGATTTTGTAAATAACGTCCAAATTGATAGTACTGTATTTATTTTTGACAACATCTCATCTCGCTACTCCTGTTTATTCTTTTTGGCATTCAGTTGTTGTTTATCTTAGTATTCTTTGAAATACGGCCGAAGCGATAATTCAAAAATATATTTTTTTTAATCTGAAAAATGTCAAGTCCGTTGATATCATCTCTCATCTCGAATATCATCTAGATTTGAGCAAAAGCCGAAAAGTTATTGTTTTATTTGAATTTCTGAAACACCATTTTTCAAAATGTATTATTCATTGCTGCTAATTTTTTCAGCAGATTTCCTGAATTTAAAAAAATTTGATTTTAAAAATACTGTTTCAAAAATTTCATTTACTTTTTTCAATTTCTGTGTGCTTCCTATGCAAACGTTGTTTGGTCTGAAACATTGTTAAATTAATTTTTGAAAAGATAAATGCAATTTTTGAAGCAGCATTATTGAAATTAATTTTTTTCGAAATCCTGAAATTTTTAAATTAAAATTTTCAGAAAGTATTTATATGATGACAAAAATTCAAATTATTGGTGACCCATTCTATTTTAGTTAAACAGTTTCAGAATTTCGAAAAAAATTAATTTTAAAAATACCGTTTCAGAAATTTCATTTATAAAAATACTGATCCAGGATTTTCATTAGGAAATTAGTTTTTCTTATTACGATATTGGGTGGAGGAATAGTTCGAAAATTCAAATCTCCAGAAAATAAATGAAATTATGGAAACAGTATTTTTATATATTCGAAACGCTATCAAAGAACAACATTTTTACGAAATTTCCTTAAACTGCGAAGCAATAAATGTTTCCAAAATGGCCTAACTTTGCAGACACGTACAATCATGTTTTTTTGAAGTTCTCGAATTGGTTAGCTGCCGATTAGCTGCCGAAAAAATGAGCAGTAATAAATAATGCATTTTAAACCATTTTATTCAAATTTCTACATATTTTTTGAGCACTGAAGATTATAATTGAAGATTATAATTGAATTCCGTCACCTCACTCTTTATGATGGTCAGAAAAATATTATTTGAATAATCATCCATTTTATTTTTCGGAAAGGAATTAAAACTTTTCAGAATTTCGAAAAAAAAGTAATTTTAAAAATACGTTTCAAACATTAACAAATAACTCATTGAATTGTTGATTATTGTTTCATTGCTTGTATATCCTTTGGAGTATCTGAAAAAAAACTAAATTTACTACAAATTAACAATACCTAAATAGTTAACCTCGACTGGTCGATAACCGGCAGATTTCTCTGAAAATATTTATTTCTGCTTTTTTAGCATATGATAACAATTACCAGAACTATTAAACTTTTAATACTGTTTCAAAAATTTCATATTTTTTTTTTCAAAAATTAATTTAACAATTTATCATTTAGTGAGTTATGAAAAAATAATTTTGCAATTTTCGCTACTAAATAAATCCCATTTTTGATTATTTTGCTATCAATGGTTTCGTTTTTTGTTGAATTTCGTAGTGAGCTATTTTTTTTCTCAATGATTTGCTATTTCAATTAATTTGACACTAATTAACGACGTTACGCAAGAAAAACGCCGAAAATCGGACAAAAACTAAAGAAGTGTCTAAAAAAAACACACAAAAAATTAAACAAATTCGAATTACCGCGCACACACCTGACTGCTGTTCAGTGGAGCGCACATGAAAATCCATATCTTGTCGCCGCAGCGGAGAAATTTTTAACTGTCACAAATACTAAAAATGATAGTAGAGTAATTGTTGAAAAAAATAAATAAATGACATTTTTGAAACAATATTTTTATTTAAGTTTTTTTTGAAGTTATGCGACTTTTCATCTGTCGAATAAATGAGCAGCAATAAAGGAATATTGACCGAAATTTGATTTTTAGTTGTTTTAATCGTCTATCTCATATTCTTTTTATCAAGAAAATGTAATAAGAATACTAATAAATTAATTTTATTTGAAGACACATAACGCATTGCCAATTTATATGAAAAAATGCTTTGAACTACAGCGAATGATGTCCGTCGTTATTTACAAAATGTTGAAACAGAGAATAATTGAAAAAAAAATTTAAAATTTTGAATTAGTTATTTAAAAAATCTTGAAGCGTATCAGTTTCACTCACATTCACAAATGCATCATTTTTAAAATCAACAAAACAAATCATAATTTTTGAATTAAAAAAAAAGATGTCTGGGAAATATTAAAACTATTGGAATCCCCTTAAAAAGTAGATTTTTTTTTTAAAACTTGAAATTTTCAGTTGTTTCATAATACTACGGTAATTTTGAAAAATTTATAAAACGCCGTAATATTATTACAGTAGTTTTGAAAAACCACAAATCAATGTTTCAAAATATTTATTACTGCTCATTTTTTTAAGCAGATAAAAAGTTCCAAAAAAAATTAATTTCAAAAATTGTTATATTTTGTCGCAAATTTTTTCTGTGGGTTCGATTCCAGCTGTTTTTTTTGTTTTTCTTCATGTTTCAATGCATTTTATGACTAATATTTAAGGATTTTTCTTCTATTCTCTATCGAAAATTATTTTTTTTCCAGTTTCCAAGCGTTTTTTTTTCCTAAAATAAACAAAATATGTTTAAAGAAGTTGCGTTTTATTTTTTTAAAGAATAGCTTTAATGACCTAAAAATTTAAGTTCCATCATAAAAATCGTGTTTTCCCCAATGCTCCCGACTTTTATTCCCACAAAAAATGAATTTTCTGATTTTTCGCCTGGACAATATTATAATAGAGGCCACCCTCTCTCTCTTTAAACTGATAAAAAGGTGTTAGATGAATCATCATGTGTTGATTTTATTTGGAGATACAGTTGTAAAGTTGATAATTTTGTAAAGGATTGTTGAAAATATGCTTAAACTATTACGAGAATTGAATAGAGTAATAGCTGAGAAAATAAATGAAATTTTTGAAACAGTATTTTTTAAATTTTTTTTTCGAAATTGGAAGAGTATTACGTATGTAACTATCGAACTAAACAGTATAAACAGTATTTTTATTTAAGTTTTTTTTGAATTTCTGGAATTAGCTGCCGAAAAAATGAGCAGTAATAAATAATGCATTTTAAACCATTTTATTCAAATTTCTACATATTTTTTGAGCACTGAAGATTATAATTGAAGATTATAATTGAATTCCGTCACCTCACTCTTTATGATGGTCAGAAAAATATTATTTGAATAATCATAACATTTATTTTCTATGAGAAAGTATTTATTTGATGGCAAAAAATTCAAATTATTGGTGACCCATTCTATTTTAATTAAAACTTTTCAGAATTTCGAAAAAAAAGTAATTTAAAAATACGTTTCAAAAATTAACAAATAACTCATTGAATTGTTGATTATTGTTTCATTGCTTGTATATCCTTTGGAGTATCTGAAAAAAAAAACTAAATTTACTACAAATTAACAATACATAAATAGTTAACCTCGACTGGTCGATAACCGGCAGATGTCTCTGACAATATTTATTACTGCTTTTTTTTCAGTAGATAACAATTTCCAGAAATATTAAACTTTTAATACTGTTTCAAAAATTTCATATATTTTTTTCAAAAATTAACTTAACAATTTATCGTCTGTGAGTTATGAAATAATAATTTTGAAATTTTAACTGTCACAAATTCTCAAAATGATAGTAAAGTAATTGTTGAAAAAAATGACATTTTTGAAACAGTATTTTTCATTTAATTTTTTTTTGAAGTTCTAGAATTGTTTAGCTGCCGAAAAAATTAACAAACAATGGATTTTAAATAATTTATTCAAATTTATACACATTTTTAAGCACTAATTGTAAATTAATTATAATAGAAATCCCCAACTATCGCTTTAAAGGGAATATTAACGAATATTAATCTTCTTACTCATATTCTTTTTATCAAGAAAATGTAATAAGAATACTAATAAATTAATTTTATTTGAAGACACATAGCGCATTGCCAATTTATATGAAAAAATGTTTCGAACTACAGCGAATGATGCCTGTCGTTATTTACAAAATGTTGAAACAGAGAATAATTGAAAAAAAAACATTTAAAATGTTGAATTAGTTATTTAAAAAATCTTGAAACGTATTAGTTACAAGCTCACATTCACAAATGCATCATTTTTAAAATTAACAAAACAAATCATAATTTTTGAATCAAAAAAAAGATGTCTGGGAAATATTAAAACTATTGGAATCCCCTTAAAAAGTAGATTTTAAAAAAAACCTTGAAATTTTCAGTTGTTTCATAATACTACGGTAATTTTGAAAAATTTATAAAACACCGTAATATTATTACAGTAGTTTTGAAAAACCAGAAATCAATGTTTCAAAATGCATTATTTATTACTGATCATTTTTTCAGCAGATAAAAAGTTCCAGAACTTTAAAAAAATTAATTTCAAAAATTTCATTTATTTTTTTTCAAAAATTCTGCGATCAAAAAACCCACACATGTCCAAAATGTCTGATTTAGGCCCAAAAAGCCTGTCTGGGCCGAAAAAATAAAATCCGAGAAATAGCAATTTAAAAATAAACGAATCATAATTCTGAAAATCAATCTACTAAACATCTACATCAACAAAAAATATTTTTGAAACAGTAAATTTATTTAATTTTTTAAAATCTTTCTTTTTTTCAAAAATTCTGATTTTTTGTTTACAAATATTTAGTGGGTATTTTTTTAGGAGTTTCGGAATTTTTCTGTTGATTTTCAAAGTGATGCAATTGTGAATTTGAACGTGAAACTGATACGTTTCAACATTTTGTAAATAACGACAGAATTTATAATATGGCGCTAATGCTATTGATTCGATATTTTAATCTAGAAAACCCTAAATATTGATAAAAGTGAATAAAAAAAGAAAACTAAACTAAAATGAATTTTAAAACATTTTATTCGAATTTCTACACATTTTTTGAGCACTGAATAGATTATAATTGAATTCCGCCACCTTAGTCTTTACGATTTTCAAAAAAATATATATTCATAACATTTATTTTCTTTGCAGATGTGAAATTAATTTTTTTTAAGTTTTTTAAAATTGTATATTTTTCGAAATTCTGAAAATTTTAAATTAAAATTGAATGAATTTTCAAAAAATGTTGACAAATTATTTATTTGATGACAAAAATTCAAATTATTGTTGACCCATTCTATTTTAGTTAAAAATTACCGGAATTTCGAAAAAAATGAATTTTAAAAATACTGTTTCATAAATGTCATATATTGCAATGATGATTCATCGGATTAATAGTTTTTTGTGCTTTCGAATTCTAATTTATTTCATCATCAATGTTCCACAAAATATAACATAAAGAATAATAAACAAAATGAATTACTCATTGAACTAGATGATAAAATGTTTAAAGGTTTGGTACCCGTAAGAGTATTCAACCAGTATTTATTTGACATAGAAAAACAATTTGAATAATGATGGGAATGGAAAGTAATAAAAATAAAAGAAAATAATAAAAATAATAACAAAAAGTATGTATATATTGTTTAGTAATATGTTTAATTTGAATCAAAGTATTTCGAAGGGAGTTTTTTGAGTGTATTTCTTACTGATTCAATACTAGGGCAGTCCAACAAGTTATTCGATAACTTATTCCATAATGGAAGGATTTTGTCAAAAACGGAGTCTGTGTTTTTCATTTTATTTCTCAGTCGAAGTGAACTTCTTCCCCACATTCTTTTGATCAAGAAAACGTAATAAGAATATTAATAAATTAATTTTATTTGAAGACACACTGCTCATTGCCAATTTATATGAAAAAGTGTTTGAACTACAGCGAATGATGTCTGTCGTTATTTACAAAATGTTGAAACATAGAATAATTGAAAAAAAAACATTTAAAATTTTGAATTAGTTATTTACAAAATCTTGAACCGTATCAGTTTAACGTTAACATTCACAAATACATCACTTTGAAAATCAACAGAAAAATCATAATTTTTGAATTTAAAAAAAGATGTCTGGGAAATATTAAAACTATTGGAATCCCTTTAAAAGGTAGATTTTATAAAAACTTGAAATTTTCAGTTGTTTAAAAATCTTGAAAAATTGCTATTGTCAACTCAATTATTCTTGTTAATTGCGTTAGAGGAATAATTGAGTTGACAAGAAAACGCCGAAATATGATTACAGTAGTTTTTGAAAAATCAGAAAACAAAGCTTCAAAATTAAATTTTTTCTTCTTTATTTTATCTCAAAATATGCTAATTTTTTCAGCAGATAAAAATTTCTGAATATTCGAAAAAAATTTATTTAAAAAATACTGTTTCAAAAATTTGCAGAATTTTTCTTTAAAATTTTGAAAATCAATCCAGAAAAGATTGGCATCGTAGGAAAAAATAAAATTAAAAGAAAAATTAAAAAGGAAGAAAAAACAAAAGATAGATAAAAGTTGATAAAAAGGAAAACTAAACTAAAATGCATTTAAAACCATTTTATCCTAATTTCTACACATTTTTTGAGCACTAGAAAAGTTGTAGACTGAATAATATACTAAATTAATTATAATTTCGTAGAAAAATGCGTTGAACTAGAGCGAATGATATCTGTCGGTATTTACAAAGTGTTTAAACGTATCAGTTTCACGTTTCGCTTCAAGTTTCAAGTTCAAGTTCACATTCTCAAATGCATCACTTTGAAAATCAACAAAAAAATCATAATTTTTGAATTAAAAAAAAAGATGACTGGGAAATATTAAAAATATTCCCTTAAAAAGTAGATTTAAAAAAAAACTTGAAATTTTCAGATTTTTCATAATACTACGGTAGTTTTGAAAAATCTTTAAAAAATTCTAAAACACCGTAATATGATTACTGTAGTTTTGAAAAATCAGAAAACAATATTTCAAAATACATTATTTATTACTGATCATTTTTTCAGCAGATAAAAATTTCTGAATTTCGAAAAAAATTAGTTTAAAAAATACTGTTTCAAAAATTAAAAAAATCTACATTCGATGGGAATTCCAATGGTGCTAATATTTCCCAAATCCCTTTTTTTTTGTTCATTTTTGCAAAAATTATGATTTTTTATTGAATTTCAGTTTTTGAAAATATCACCGTTTCAAGATTTTGTTAATAATATCAATTGAATTATTTTTTATTGAGTCGTGCCTTTTTATTGACTTTCGTTCTTTCGTTTCTCTGTCCTTTTATTTTATTTGTTTTCAAAAACTGCTATCTTCGAGAAACATTCTTGAGCAAGTTTGTTTGAAATTTTTTGAAAACGCCTTGCAAAGTCATTTAATTTGTGATTTTTCATGTTTTTTTGGCTTTTGTTAAGTTCAAAACTTACGTTATCGCTCAGAGAAATGTATTTTATATACTTTTTGAGAACAACCAAAATTTTTTTCTTAAATTAAGATAAATTCAATTTTTGTTTTTGAATCTACTTTGAATTTTCAATCGATTGATACCAAACTCATCAAAATCCAACATGTCAATCTTCAGATACCTGTCCAGGCGTGGTTCAGGCTGAAAATTTAAATACAGCTCAAAAATATTAGCAATTAAGGCAAATTCGAAATTTCAAATGTTTTTTGAATCCATGCTGAATTTCATATCCACAAGTACTATTTTCGACCCGAAACGTCTTGGAAGTTGACTTTTGGTTCTGGACGCCATGCTGAAAACTGAAAAATTTTAAATGAGCCTAAATATTTTTGAAATTTCAAATGTTTTTTAGAATCTACGTCCAATTTCGAATCTAGTAATACTTAATTCGTCCCGATTCATCTTGGATAAGGAGGCGCTAGATCATCTCGTTTTCTGCTAGCATCTTCTCTTTAAAGATAATAATTACTATATTAATTACAGAAAAGTGAGCATAAGAATTGAACAAAAAATGGCTCAAAAATATGAAATGTTTGGCTATTGCTCTCAAAAATTACAATAATTGTTCTTTGAGAAAAAAAGAAAACTTACCACCTCTTGAAGGATGGATTCCACTGATACTAATATTTCCCATGTCCTTGTTTTCGTTCAAAAATTACGACTTTTATTCCCACAAAAAACGAATTTTCTGATTTTTAGCCTGGACAATATTGTCAAGATAAGAATTTCTGGCCGCTCGTTTTGCGGAGTGTCGTTGGGAATTTCCTTGCAGCGCGGCCGCAACGCGCTCAAATTCAAATTTCTCAGTTGGTCTGGCGCGTTGCGGTCGCGCTGCGAGAAAATTCCCAAACGACACTCCGCAAAACGAGCGGCCAGAAATTTTTATCTTGACAATATAACAAGACACGATTGAATAAAACATAGTCCAATCGCTATTATTAACAAAATCTTGAAACGTATCACTTTCACTTTCTGATTTTTTGCCTGGACAATATTATAACAGAGATCACCGAGCGGTCTTTAATCTGATAAAAACGTGTTAGTTGAATATGTTGATTTTATTTACAGATATACTTGTTATAGCTACTTTCGTCAAGGATACCCTGGAGAAATTTGTGGAAGCGTTAAAAAAGCAAATTTAGAGTAATAGTTGAGAAAATAAATGAACTTTTTGAAACAGTAATTTTTATTTAATTTTTTTTTGAAGTTCTGGAATTGTTTAGTTGCCGAAAAAATTAGCAGTAATAAATAATGCATTTTAAATCATTTTATTCAAATTTCTACACATTTTTTGAGCACTGAATAGATTGTAATTGAATTCCGCCACCATAGTCTTTATGATGGCAAAAAAAATATTATTTGAATAATCATCAATTTTATTTTTTTTTGAGAAAGTATTTATTTGATGACAAAAAATTCAATTTGTTGGTGACCCATTCTATTTTAATTAAATATGTTCAGAATTTCGAAAAAAAAATGAAATTTCAAAATACTGTTTCAAAAATTAACCTATAACTCATTGAATTTAATGCTGATAATAATCATAACGGGAAAACCCATAAGTTTGTTCGTTCATTGTTCTTGTTTATTGTTTGCAAGCTCTTGGGAGTATCTGAATTAAAAAACTAAATTTACTACAAATTAACAATACATAAATAGTTAACCTCGACTGGTCGATAACTGGCAGATTTCTCTGAAAATATGTATTACTGCTTTTTTCAGCATATGATAGCAATTTCCAGAAATTTTAAACTTTTAATACTGTTTCAAAAATTTCATATATTTTTTTTCAAAAATTAATTTAACAATTTATCATTTACTAGGGAAGTCATTTGAAGTTTACCCAAACAATCGGTCGAAATGAGGTTTAAATGAAGGGTGAAGATCAGAACTATGAGTTCTGAAAAAATTAGAGTACAATACGAAGGTATGCCTGAGATATGCTCATGTTACGTCACGTATGCGTTTAGGATATGTGGTGTGTGTATGGGGTGCAGACTGAAGTTGACAAGCTTGAATAACTGTAACTCGTGAACGACTCAACCAAATTTAAAGTTTTATAGCTCATTTTGAAGCCAATGAAAAATTCTATGGAACTATAATAAAAATTATTAAAAATGTTGAGAAACTTAATAAAAAACTTTTAAAAATTGAAAAATTACAAACCTCGATAAAACTAACTTTTAGCGACTAAGAATTACTTCGAAAGTATTTTTTCGAATTCCTAGGAAAAAAATACATAAGAAATGTTTAAAAGAAATAATACTTCCATCTAAGTCTGATTTTTCAGTTTTTTAACGATTATTATTAAGTTTCTTATCATTTTTAATAATTTTCTATAATAGTTAAATCACATTTTTTATTGTCTTTAAAATAAGCTATAAAACTTTAAATTTGGTTGAGTCGTTCACGAGTTACAGTTATTCAAGCTTGTCAACTTCAGTCTGCACCCCATACACACACCACATATCCTACACGCATACGTGACGTCACATGAGCACATCTCAGGCATACCTTCGTATTGTACTCTAATTTTTTCAGAACTCATAGTTCTGATCTTCACCCTTCATTTAAACCTCATTTCGACCGATTGTTTGGGTAAACTTCAAATGACTTCCCTAGTTAGTGAGTTATGAAAAAATAATTTTGAAATTTGGGCTCAAAGAAATATAGAATTAATGTCAGAAAAACAAAACAGAAACTTCTGATATTTCTCTTGCTCTCTTAATCCCAATATCCTAAAACTTGAATTTTGAAAATATTTAACTATTCCTCCACTGAATCTTGTGATAACTTCACCAATTTTTATTATTTTTTCTATCAATCGGTTTGTTTTTTGTTGAATTTCGTAGTGTTTTCTCTCAGTTATTTGTTATCTCAATTAATTTGACACTAATTAACGACGTTAAGCAAAAAAATATACCGGAAATGCACTGATTTATTGAAATTTTTAATTCAAAAAAAATATATATATATTTCTTTTAGTAGCGAAAATTTCAATTTTTTTTTGTGCGCAACATTACATGATGTATTGTTAAATTAAGTTCTGAAAAAATAAATGAAATGTCTGAAACAGTTTTTTTGAGACTGAACGAATTTTCAAAAAAACTGAAAAAATTGTTGAGACAGTATTTATATGATGAAAAAATTCAAATTATGGGTGACCCATTCTATTTTAGTTAAAAATTATCAGAATTTCGAAAAAAATGAATTTTAAAAACACTGTTTCTAAAATTAAAAAATATACAATGATTTCCAACTTAATAAAATTATGATTGTTTTGTTGATTTTCAAAGTGATGTATTTTTGAACGGAAACGTGAAACTGATACGTTTCAAGATTTTGTAAATAGCGTCCGAATTGATATATCTCGTGTTGCTCTAGGTTTATCTGCGACTGGAAATTTCAACTTTTAAAAAATGAAATAATTTCATTTAACGTTTTGATTCTGTGATTACTCTGATATTTGTTCATCTATACACCTTTGGCGGTGCTGGTGAAGTTGTCGTATTCGGTGGTGGTTGCTCGAAGGCTGCTGTCAATTGAATTATGGCCGATTCATCTGTGTTTAATTTAAATCCCAGGAAGAAAAAAGTAGTATCGAGCAGAAGAAATGCGAATTTTAATGACAACAGCTTGCAATACGTATTATTCAAACGGAAGTGTAATGAATGAAACAGAGAATAATTGACAAAAAAAGAGTATGATCTTGCGTTTCCTTTTCCAATAATGTATCGGGCCGAAAATAGTATCGTTGGATTTGGAATATGACGTTTATTTTAAGCATTTGAAATTTTGAAGACATTATCAATTTTATTCAAAAGCTAATTGATGCCGTTAATACTACAATTCAACGACATATTATCGATTGGGCCGTATTTAAATGAATTCTAACAAGGGAAGTGCGCGAAGTCACCATCGCCAATCGAGTTGAGACCTATATCATTCGATAGAGCTTTAAAAGTAGGTCTAGAATCCGTTTTAAAAGTCTGCCGGTTCGACCTATGATAGATGGGCTCAAAGTTCCGCGAAACGAGGTGCGCGCTTATAAACGCACGGGAACCCTCCTCCAAAATTAATTTTCAAAACGGTTTCACAACTTTAAAAAATTAACAATGGATATCCAAATTCTCTACTAAAAGACCGCAGCGCAACCGCTCGCAGATAAGAATAGCATGCCTTTTTGAGAGACCTAGATTTTCTGGGTAGGTCAAAACCAACTTGCATGATCAAGAATATTTGAGTAGACAATACTAATATTTGCCATGTGTCTGTTTTTGCCCAAAAATTATGACTTTTTTGTTGAATTTAATCGTGACACGTTTGTGAATGTGAACGTGGAACTTATACGTTTCAAGATTGTTTTCTCTGTTACAACACTTCCGTTTGAATGATATAATGTGTCGTTGTATACCTTCTTCTGTTGTCTCTATTAACTTTAACATAAGCCTTATCACTTCTTCAAAATATTTTTAAGAAATAGAAAAATACTGTTCGTTCAATTCGATTCCAAACGCGCAACACTGTTTTCGCAAGTTTGCATGGCCTTTATCTTGTCTGTACGTATTGAAAATATTGTTTTTGGTTCATAGATTCATTTTTTGTACCTTTTGGACCAATTATGAAAAATTACTTTTATTTTGTCCGAGCACCGGAACACGAGAGCAACTCGAAACTCGAGTTTGTTCGGTAGAGCGCGTTTGGAATCCAATTTTTCTTTCAGAAATTCAAATAAAAAAATTAATTTTCGGCTTTTGCTCAAATCGAGAAGGCATTTGGGGCGAAACGGTCGACTTTTATTAATTTCATTTATATTAATTTATTTATTAGTATCAATGGACTCGGCATTTTTCAGATTTTTAAAACCTTATTCAAAAATTATGATTTTTTGTTGATTTTCAAATTGATGTACGTGAAACTGATACGTTTCAAGATGTTGTAAATAACGCCAGAATCGATAATATGTCGTTCTTTCTGCAATAGTCCTTTGAATTCTCAAAGGTCTCGATTAGATTTTGAATAAAATTGATAACCTCTACATAATTGCTTTTTAGAAACAGAAAAACTGCAGAAAAATTAATAATTTGAACAAAAAATGGTATATGGCAAATATTAGAACCATTAGAATCCCCAATTGAGTGTAGATTTCAAAAGATTTCAAAAGATTTCAAAAGCACTTGAAATTTTCAGATTTTTCATATTATTGTATCGCAAAATCGGCTTCATAAACGTGAACTTCCCCATTTTGCAAAATAGTGCATGGTGAGGGATAATAAGACAACGCAACGCAACCCTTCCCATTGCCCTCACGCGTGGCGTGTCGATTTTTTGACACAGGTTTTTTCACGTTTATATAACAGAATTTGTAAACAACTAATAATACTATCGAATCTTATGTTTTTTGTCTGAAATTCACATTTAACAACCGCGTTTTTAAGTTTATTTCATTTTTTCATATTTTTTGAATTCAAATTCAACAAATTAGTGCAAAAATATTTTTAAAAGTATATTTTGAGATCAAATAAAGAACAAAATTTAATTTTGAAACATTGTTTTTTGATTTTTCAAAACTACAGTAATCCTATTACGGTGTTTCAGAAATTCAAATAAAAAAGTAACTTTTCAGCTGTTGTTCAAATCGAGACGATATTAGTGTCAATTGACTTAACATTTTTCAGTTTTTTCAAAACAACCGTAATCTTATGTGTATTTGTCTGAAATTCAAGAAATAAATAATATTTTTTGAACAAAATCGGGAAATGGGAAAAATTAGTTCAAACGAATGAAAATTTAGACTGTGTTCCAGATATTCAATTTAATAAACGGTTTAAAACATCAATCTTCTTTTAACTTTCTTTTTTCTTCTACACTTTTTTTCTTTATTTTTCTACACAACTATACGATATCCACTTCGATTAAAATTATAGTTTTCAAAAAGTAATACATAATAAATGAAACAGTGAATATTTGAAAAAAAAGCGGATGATCTTGCGCTTCCTTTTCCAAGATGTTATACTCAAAAACAGTCACTTATCTTTGCTAATTTGTTTCTCTATCTGTGTTTGGTGTTTGAATAAAATAAATAAATAAAATAAGATGTTTCGAGCCGAAAATAATAGCACTGGATTAGGAATATGACGTATATTCTAAAAACATGTGAAATTTTGAATTTTATCAATTTTATCCAAAAGATAATTAAGAGCGGTGAGAATGAAATTTAACGACATATTAGTTTTTAAAGACAGCTGTTCAGTTAATTTGAACTTAGCAGATTTCAATTTCAAACATTAGAGCGTTCTTTTATTAGTACAATGCAATTTATGCGAAATCACACCGATAAATATACGCTTCATAGCAGCGGTTCAAAGTTGAAAAAATCAAAATTTGAATGCGAGCGTGTCCGTGCGACGCGGTTGGTGTCCGTGCAACGCGGTCAGAATTGGCGCGAAACACAATTATTTGAATGTGGTTACATATTGGTATTGTTCTTTGGACAACCTGGGCTCCCATTCGAATTTTGATTTTTTGCCTTGAATTTGGATTATGTTAACTGACGCTGCCTTTGACGACATATAGGTTTGAAAAATCTGAAAATATGCCAAGTGTACTCGATTTGAACAAAAGCCAAAAAGTTATTATTTTTTATTGGAATTTCTGAAGGACCGTAATAGGATTACTGTTGTTTTGAAAGATCTGAAAAAAATGTTATAAAACCCATTATTTATTACTTCTCATTTTTTTCAGCAGATAAAAAATTTTGTGAACGTGCAATACATTCATATATACGTTTCAAGATTTTGTAAATAACGTCCAAATTGAAGTATGGCTGATTCGATTAATAAATTGTTTTTAATTTTTGAGTACAGATAAGAAAAAATTAAATTAAGAGAAAAATTAAAAAGGAAGAAAAAACAAAAGATAGAAAATAGTGGATAAAAAGGAAAACTAAACTAAAATGCATTTTAACCCATTTTATTCGAATTTCTACACATTTTTTGAGCACTGAATAGATTATAATTGAATTCCGCCAACTGTTAAATTAATTTTTGGAAAAAAGTGAAAATGTTTGAACAGCATTCTTAAAATTAATTTTTTTTTCGAAATTCTGAAAATGTTTAATTTAAATTGAGGTGGGTCACGAATAATTTGAATTTTAGTCATCTCAAAAAATTTTTTTCGGTGTTTGCAAAGAAAATAAATGTTGTGATTATTGAAATAATATTTTTTTGACCTTCCTAAAGAATTCAATTATAATAAATATTCAGTGTAGTTTTGAAAATTTTCTAAAACACCGTAATAGGATTACCGTAGTTTTGAAAAACCAGAAATCAATGTTTCAAAATGCATTATTTATTACTGTTCATTTTTTCAGCAGAATTATGAAAAATCTGAAAATTTCAAGTGTTTGTAAAATCGACTCTCGATTTTATCAAAAAAAAAGTGTATAAGCTAGAATAAAATGATTTAAAAATCATGACTTCTTACTGCTCATTTTTTTCGACAGGTAAAAATTTTCAAAACTCCAAAAAAAATTAAATAAAAATACTGTTTCAAAAATTTCATTTATTTTCTCAACTATTACTCTACTCAATTTTGATCTTAAATAGATGTGCAAATATTACAAAAATGTTGTCTGGCAAATGAGTTTTAGAACATTTTCAGTAATTAACATTATTATTAGTGGTAACTATTTGTTATTAACGTACGTTCTCTATCAAAGAAATTTATTTAAATTTTTGATATATGCCCATAAATTTCAGATTTTTGTTCAATTTTTCTGTAAAACTCCTTTTTTTATTTAAATTTCTGAAACACCGTAAAAGGATTACTGTAGTTTTGAAAAATCTGAAGAAAATGTTTTAAAATTAAATTGTTTTCTTTATTTGATCTCAAAATTTACTTTTTTCACATTGTGCTAGTTTGTTGAATCTGAATTCAAAAAATACGAGGTCGAACCGTCAGACTTTTAAAACCAAAACCAAAAATCGACTTCCAAGACGTTTTGTCCCGAAAATAGTACTTGTGGATATGAAATTCAGTGTGGATTCAAAAAATATTTGAAATTTCGAATTTGCCTTAATTGCTAAGAATTTTGGGCTGTATTTAAATTTTCAGCCTGAACCAAGCCTGGAAACAGGTATCTGAAGATTGACATGTTGGATTTTGATGAGTTTGGTATCAATCGATTGAAAATTCAAAGTAGATTCAAAAACAACTATTGAATTTATCTTAATTTCAGAAAATTTTTTGGTTGCTCTCAAAAAGTATGTAAAATTAATTTCTTTGCTCGAAAACGCACGTTAATTACAAATAGTTACCCCTAATTTTAACTACTAATATTGTAATCATTAACTGAAAATTTTGGCCTCAAAAAATGGCAAAAAAAATAAAAAAATCACAAATTAAATGATTTAAGGTGTTTTCAAGAAATTTCAAACAAATTTGCTCTGCAAAAATTTTTCTCGAAAATCTCGAATTAGCAGTTTTTGAAAACAAATAAAATAAAAGGACAGAGAAACGAAAGAACGAAAGTCAATAAAACGACATGACGCAATAAGAAACAATCCAATTGCTATTATTAACAAAAACTTGAAACGTATCACATTCAATTTCAGTTTCCCACAGTTTCAAATTCAACAAAAAAAAATAATTTTTGAACCAAAAAAAAAATGGGATATGGGAAATATTAGCATCATTGGACGCATCTTCGAGAGTATATTTCTCAAATTATTCGTGACCCTTCTCAATTTAATTAAAAAATTTTCAGAAAGTTTTTCTGGATTTTTAAAATTTACTCTCGGTTCCAATGAGGTCGAAAGCGGGTATTTAGTGCACTTTATCTGCTTCTTAGAAATGTTTTGTAGAAGTGATAATGTTTATGCAATCATTCAAACTTGCGAACTAGCAATACAAAGACACATCATTTAAACGGAAGTGTTGAAACAGAGAAAACAATTTTGAAATGTATCAGTTTCACTTTTTGAAATAAAATAAATATTATCAAAATACGACCTTATAAGCGCACTTTCACCCTATTCCATTAGTGTCTCCGTGGTGTACTGGATGCTGGTTTCATTTTGTTGTCTTTTTCGATTCCCATTGGATTTTTTTTGTTTTTCTTAATGTTTTCATGAATTTTATGACGATCTTTCTTCTATTCTCATCCTTTAAGGAACTTTCTTCTAAGTAATTGAGGTTTTAAAAAAAAGGCCTGTCTTTGAGATTGAATATCATTTTTTCTGGATATTAAGCTCTGTCAAATGAATTTTTACAATATTTGAGATTTGCAGCTTAAAAAATTAATATAACTTACAAATATGACTAAAACCTCATTTATTCAAACTCCGATGAAGTGTCGAACGCTGATTGAACAAAGCTGAAAAAATATCAACATTTTTTTTAAACGAAGTTATCTTCTGGATTCGATTTTTTACAGAGTTTGAACATTCTCCGAAAAAATTGCGTCGCATCACCTTCAACTTCCAGCTGAAAATTAAAACAACCAGATTCTAAGAGAACGATCCTCTTACATATTTGAAAAAAAGGTTTCCTGTTCGCAAATGTTTGTGGACAATTAATTTCTTTTTTTTTTCAAATCATGAAAAAGTAGACAAGAGAATCTATGTCAAAATTTTAAAAATTATTGCGTGTTATTTCTCAATTGGAATTTTCATTCCTTCTGATTTTTAAAGTTGAATGCGACCGGAAAGACAGTCACAACTAATAACCGTTGTCAGGTAACGATTTTGAAATTGAAACCTCTGAGTGCCAGGCTGACACCTCAAAGTTCATAAATTTCCCAGTCGTAATATAGATTTGAACAATTATTAAAGGGATTCTTTACTGTTTTTGGATTTCTATTCCCTTTTCATCTTCTTCACAATATTTGAAAACCTATGAAACCTAAATATTTTTGCGAATTTTCCTTTTCTAGTACTCAAACACACCAATTTCAAGAATAAGGCAGCGAAATGGCCGAATAATTGCAAACACTCTCACATTCGCATGCTCTCTCGCGCGCGGCCGAGCGGTTAGGCCATTCGCTGCCTTACCCTTTAAATGTGCTTTTTTCGTATACTAGAAAAGGAAGCTTCGATAAATTTATTTCCTTCTACAGGTTTTCAAATACTGTGAAGAAGATGAAAATGGAATTGAAACCCAAATTCAGTAAAGAGCCCCTTTAAAATATGAGGACATGAATTTCGCATAATTTTAGTCTTTGTTGGAAATGTTGGTTTGAGCCAAGTTACTTCAAAATAGCAATTTCTAAAATCGTTGAACTTCGAGCCGTCATTACAAGACTGTGTTGAAATAAATGAATATAAATCTAGTCGAAAAACTTGTTGATTAATCATAACTTGGTTCAAGCTTATTCGTTGAACATGACATTTTGAAAATTTAATCTCAATCCAACAATGTACTATTCCTGAAAGTCTGGCTAATTTTTATTCAGCCGTTTTCGAGAAAACTCAAAAGACGGCTCATTTCAAGAAAAGGCTAGAGTCAGAGAAACGAGGGTAGAGAGCAGGGAGGAGCGTAAAATTCCAACGTTGCGTGAAAAGTTAGAGACGCAGACAGACCTCCCACGAAGATTTTAATTAGACCGACCTCTTCATTTTTTTCAGTTTTTTTTGCAAATTTCAGTTTTGAAAACGGTTTTTTTTCAATATTTTAAGAAAAAAGCTTATTTTATCTGTTTTTCTTAATTGAGCGTGAAATTTAATGACAGAATAGACTTTAATTATAAAAAAGTTCAAAAAAGTTTTTTTTTCGATTTTACAGTTTTTAAAATATTGTATTGAATGTATTTCCTTCTCTCCACGATCGCAAAGTAACCTATTTATACCAATAATGTATTTTTCCTTGTAGACTGATGTATTTTTCTTTTAAACCTTTTTCAAAAAATTTTAAAAGGCCACCCACGAAGATTTTAATTAGACCGCCCTCTTCATTTTTTTTTCAGATTTTCTTTGCAAATTTCAGTTTTTAAAGCGGTTTTTTCTCAATATTTTAAGCAAAGCTTATTTTATACGTTTTGCATAATTGAACGTGAAATTTAATGACAGAATACACTTTTTTTTAAAGCGGTTTTTTCTCAATATTTTAAGAAAAGCTTATTTTATACGTTTTGCATAATTGAACGTGAAATTTAATGACAGAATACACTTTTCTTACCAAAAAGTGTTTTTTTTTTCAATTTTACGTTTTTAAATTTTTTTTAAAATTTTTGATACACCTAATGGGATTAATTTTGAAAAATTGTGCTAGTTCTATAAAAATAAATATTTCAGGTACAGGAAATATCAAAAAAGTCAGAAAAGTCAAGTCAGAGACGAGGGTGATGTTGATAGAAGAGCGGAGAGGAGCGTAGAATTTCCAGCATTGCGTGAGAAGATAGAGATGCAGACAGACCACCCACGAAGATTTTAATTAGACCGCCCACTTCATTTTTCATAATGCTATGCCTATTTTTAGGTAAGTTTCTGTTTTTTTTTCTGACCATCAAATTATAAATTTATTGCAGTGGAAAACTATTTTTCTTTCACAATTCGCTAGATGATAAGAAAGAAATTTGTGAATTAATCACAAACAATGGCGGAACATTGATAGAACATTTCGAAAATTCAAATTTCACAATCTTTGGGGTTAGAGCGAAATATTTTGATTTGTTATCGAACGAGAACTTTGTTACTTGGTGCTTCTTGAAGAGGTGTGTCGCAGAACAAAAAATCCTCAATAGGAATAACGATGATCTTTGGGTTCCATTCTTCTACATGGCCTCAAAAAGGATGCTTTTTCGTCAAATGAAGGCATTCTTCACCGAAATTTGGATCCTATTTGGAGTGTTAGTATTTGTTTCCTCTTGTAGTCAATCTGTGAATAATTTTCCAGAGTTATCTGAAACAAATAATAACTGTGTATTCTGGAACAGTCGAAGATGACCCTGTCGGCGGCCAAAGGCGATTCAAATACCATCGCTTTGGCAACAAGACAGTACAAACCTGGACCAGGCGAAACACCTGCAGTAAGTGCATTAAAAGGACGACTTTACGAAGCTAATGAATGAAATTAGGACAAAAAATGCAGTAACAGAAGTTAAAGGATCCAATTTAGACATTCTGAATAAATATTTATTAATAAAACATGTAAAAATAAAAAATAAACGTTCGGCAACGTAGAAATTTTTTCTAGGCCACTCATCTGAATCGCATTTTGTCCGCTTCTTTGTATTTTTAGCCAATTTTAAAAACAGATTAGGAATGAGTTTGAGGTCTATTTTCATCCCAGATATTTTTTTTTTTAATTAGCTCCATAAAAGGCATCCTTCGAAGTTGAGAGAACTGCCCAAATGCTTCTTTATGCATTGATGCTATGCTTTTTATTTATTGATATTATTTTGTTTTCAGAAAAGAACTTTCCAACAAAACAACCGAAACGATAAATTATCAACCTTCAATGCAATGACAGTGTTTCTGTGAGCTTCTATTTTTTTTTGTTCTAATAACCATCATATATTTGTTACAGCGGAAAAACTTTCAAATTACACCAATCACTAGAAAACCCAGATGCTACCAGAGAGATAATAACACGAAATGGCGGTTCAATTGTTTCTGACAATGGACAATTTTGTGTTTTCGGAACAAGAGGAAAGTTTGAAGAGATGCTGGAGAGTAAAAATTTTGTGAGCAGTTACTTCATAGAAAAAAGTGTCGAGGATAATACAATCCACGATAGATCAACCGATGATTTTTTCGTGCCTTTTTTGCTGACAAAAATGAAGCTGTTATTCCGAAATCTGCGATTCAAGTTTCATACAAATATGGAATCAATGGCATTAAGGGTTTGTTTTTATTAATTTAGTTTTCAATTTGTGAGTAAAATTTCAGAATTATCTCATAAAATTGATAAATAGAAACGGAGGAAAGGTTTTGGAGGAAGGTGCTGATGATGTTAACACGATTCTGTTAGGTACAAAACCTTTCACAGCTAAAACAGGTGAACCAGTACCAGTAAGTGCATTCAAAGTGAAAGTAATTTCCCAAATACTTGTTTTGCAGGTATATTGGAAATTTCTTGTTGATTGTTTATCCGAATATAAACTATGTGATCATCAAAGATATAAGATAACCCCTGATAATGAAACCTTTTTGAATAATATTACAAGGCATGATTGCATTAAATACTCACCATTAAATGATGTCGAAGACGACAATTCATTATTAACATCATATTCGAATTTATGCGACGCAGTTCAGAATTTGTCATTTAAAAGAGGTGATAATTTTCTTATTCAAAATAAGACGTCAATAATCAAAAAAGAAATTGACGTTCAAAAAAACGAAACAATTTTTGAATTCCCGAAAAAAAACGAATTTTCTGATTTCTTTCAATATTATAACAGAGATTACCTCGTTGATTGAAAAATGATATCTGAATAATCATAAATTGGTTTTATTTGTAGATTCAATCGTGATTACAACGTTCGTCATAGATATATTGCACAAATTTGAAGAAGCGTTGACAAGAAAAGCTTCAAAGGATATCAAACCCATAAGAGAAAAAAATGATGAAATATCTCTATATTTATATGAGATCAAAAAACAATTTATTAATCGAAAGTAAGTATTTATTGCAATTTTTCTGCTTCTTAAAAACAGTTTTGCAGGAATAATTGCTTTCGTTATTAAAGTGATTTCAACGGCAGAAGAATCTATAATGCGAAGTTTACTCGGGTCCGAACTATTTGGAAGAATTTTAAGAATGTATAATGCCGCGGTTCCTGCAAATATCAAAGCTACTATCGATTGATTAATTAACACAATAGCCACGGTAGGTTTTTTTCCGTTCTCCACTATCTTTGAGTTTTCGTTTCATCGTCATAATTATAAAAAAGGAAAGTTCGAAACAAGTTTTTTGCTTGAGTATGGAGAAGAAGATGAAAATGAAATGGTAACTCAAAAATAGTGAAGAAGTCTTTAAAATAAAAAATTATTTGATATTTCAGATCAAAACCCATTCTTATATTGTGTTATTTGAGCCGCAAGCACAAAAGATTGCTAGAATCAAATGCACCATCCATTATTTCGATGAAAGACGCGTTCACACCAGAAAATCCACCAATTGCCTCGCCGACACGACGAAAGACGTATAGATCATATCTTCTTCGAGTAATCAAAAAATTAAAATATTACCTCAACTAAATTTATATATTTTTCAGAAAAATTTACCCCTTAATGATCAGCCGAGAAGACGCCAGGTAAACTATTTACATTAGTTCATTTGTAGTAAATTTTTTTTTCAGATGCTTCAAAGAAGCTGCAAACATTAAACAAGAAAAACGTATTACGAAGAAAAATAAGGTATATTTTTATCCCAGATACTTTTTTAATTAGCTCTGTAAAAGTCATTCTTTGAATTAAAGAGAACTACTCAAATTCTGGTTTTGCAGACCTATTGGAAATACATAACAGATTGCTGTTCACAATTCAGAGTATTCAACCATCATAAATATATGATCACTCAAGAAAACTCGCCATTTTTGGATTCAATTAAAAGGCACGACTCAATCAAGTATAATGATCACGACACCTGGCCGATTGAAAATCCAGCTATTGCCGCCATGTCAGGAATTTCTGACGCTGTCAATGGATTATCACTAAAAGATGGTAATAATTTACAATTATTTCAAATTACCGTAATAACCTGGAAATATATTTTCATTCAATAATCTTGACAATTCTTGACAATTCATAAGGATTTCCTATTAGCACACTTGAGGAGTAAAAAATTGTCAATATTATAATAGAGCTTCCCTTTCTTTAAGCTGATTAACAAATGTTTTTTTTTCTTTAAAGATCATAAATTGATTTTAATTGCAGATTCACAATTGTTCGCAACGTTTATCAAAAAGTGCTTTGATAAACTTTTGACAATGTTGGCCACGAGAACTTCAGATATGCTGAAACTTATAAGAAAAACAAATTTCCTGAAAACATTGCATGTTTATATGAGAAGCAGAAACATATGCTTAATTGAGAGTGAGTATTTATTTGAATTTTTCTGCTTCTTAAAAACAATTTTGTAGAAGTGGTACATTTCATGACAGCAATCATAGAAACGTGTGAAAATGGAATCCAGCGGCACATTATGAACAGTGTGTTGTTTTCTCAGCTCATCCGGATGTGCGGCACAGAAGTGAGACCAAGGATTAAACAATGTTTAGATGAGATGTTGTCAAAAATAGCTTCAGTAGGTTTTTATTTTAAAGGAGGGATTTACGGAGAAAGAAATGAATAAAAATGCATAAATTTAATAGGCGGCCTAGGAATCCAAACTATCGCGGACTAGCAACCCAAAACTCTTCCGCGGTGGAAACTATTTTGCGGGTAGCTCGTTTTTTTCCGTTTTTCTTCTTCTATGAACTTTAAAATCATTTTTGAAACCCACATAAGTATGTAATTTTTCGACGATTTAACGTCATTTATATTATCCGTAAAGCCCTCCTTTAAATAAATAAATAAATAAATTTTCAACGTTTTTCAGTGTAAGCCGAAATTGGTTCTCAAATTTCTACAACGAAAATTCAAAAAATTGCTCAACAAAAATGATCCGGCAATTGATCAAGTGAAAAAAGCGGCAGAGGAAGAAGAGACAAATAATCCACCAGCACCAGTCCCAAGTTATCGATCCATCCAACTTCGCGTAATCAAAAAATCAGAATTGTCTTAACTAATTTTATTTATTTTTTTCAGTTGAATCGTCCAGTCGTAGACAAACCAAGAACCAGGGAAGTAAATAAAGCTGGAAGCCACTGTTAAGCTGAGAACTCGATATGTAATTTATTATTTTTTAGGTAGTAATTTAGATTTTGTTTTTCAGATGTTGAAAAGGACATGCAATCAATGAGAAGCAAGAGAAATGAAGGCAGGAAAGAAGAAATAGATTTTAAATAATGAATTTTGATTATTTTAAACTAAAAATAAAATTGGTTTAAGTGAGATTTTGTTTCAGCTTTAGTGAGATTTTTTTCAGTTCATTCAAAGTTCTGAAATCCTTATTTATTTAAATCACCTTATACCTTAAATGGTCGAGGAAAAAAATTGGGTTTCATTCTTTTTGTAAAAAATACTTTTCTGCACTTTTTCTCTATGTTTCAAGTTATTCTCTGTTTTAATTCACTTTTCAATTAAACACATTTTTCGTGCATACAGGTTGGCTACTAAGTATTCGTCGCTACTTTATCGAGTTGCTAAAAAATTATGGTGCTTAGAAAACCGAATAACTGTTGATGATTCTTATAGAAAAAATATTTTGTAAACTGTGCTCAAAGTTACGCTCAGGAAAACCGAGCCATTTTATAGTTACCAACATTTTCATGAACCTACCTCGGTTTTCTATGCCTCACGTTAAGAATGTTGGGATTTTCGTTCATGTTTGACAGTTCATAATTATCGATCTGGTACCTCAAAAAAATGTATTTCAACTTTAGAATGTGAAATGCTCATGTTCGCTACATTTTATGCTCATGTTCGCTACATTTTACTCATGTTCGCTATATTTGCTCATGTTCGCTAAATTTTAATTATTATTTACTAGAAGACTGATCGAGACTGACAGATCAAACTGGTTCTAACTGATTTTAACCTTCATAAAAAACGTTAGGAACTTGGAAAACGGTGGAAGATGGGTAATGTTATGAAAAAAGACCTTATTTTTAAGATAAGAAACTTTCAAGCCGTTTCAATATAAATTGGGTGGGAAATTCATGAAAATTCTTGGATATCGTACTTGCTCGCCGCCTTTTCGGCGGGTTCCAAGTTGATGAAGTTTGATGTAAGATAACATACGAAAATGTTCACATATCATATTGAAACATGACTCAGCTATTAGAAAAGGATTATTGTAAAATTTTCAAAACAAAAAACTATGTTTCTTCGTTATGTAAAAATACGGGAGCAAGATGAAATAAAATGACAAGATTTTTCATAGAAATTATGATTTCTCTTTCAAACGTCATAGGTTTTCTGAACACTTGAAAGTAATCACAAATTTCAGTGTTGAATTAAAAATTTGAACATTTTTTCATATTGTCAAGATAAAAATTTCTGGCCGCTCGTTTTGCAGAGTGTCGTTGGGAATTTCCTCTCAGCGCGACCGCAACGCGCCAGACCAACTGAGAAATTTGAATTTGAGCGCGTTGCGGTCGCGCTGCGAGGAAATTCCCAACGACACTCCGCAAAACGAGCGGCCAGAAATTTTTATCTTGACAATAACTACGATCAAAAACCAACGCTGTGTAGCATGAAATTGTCGAACAATACGCGGATTTGGATAAATTGCTGGAAAACTTCGAAATGTTAGCTACATGAACGTTGACTTCATCACTGTGAGCTATTTTCAGCGCGTTAGACAAAATCATCATCCAGTTTTTAAAGAAAATTGTTTGAATTAAATTTTTCATAATGCACGGTTCTTCATACTCAACTCATGAACAGTTATGGGCAAATATATTTGTATAACTCACACGGCGAAGAAGCAAATCAACTTTTGAACATTAGGTGCACTACATTGAAGTCTGTAGTTCCATACTTCACAATTATTAAAGAAAACTGCCCTATAAATCTTCATTTATCGATGTATCAAGAAATGTTAAGAAATTATAACTTGGTTATCAAAATACGTAACAAAACGTCGCGACGAATACTTAGTAGCCACCCTGTATATATTGAGAAGCACGGGGTTTTTACAATTGTCAAGAAAATATAAATTCAAAAATTTCTGGCCGCTCGTTTTGCGGAGTGTCGTTGGGAATCTCAAAATGGACTAAGTTTTATTGAGGAGTGGCTAAATTGATTAGAAATGGCTATAAACACGTTCACAAAGTAATGTTCTACAACGTCATAATTTTAATTTTTCGATGCTTCCGCTTTTTCTATATTTAAATCGAGAAAAACTGTAAAAATTCAATTTTTTCAACTGTAAATTTCAATACGCTAAGGATTCTCTAATAGCGAATGAAACTTGATCGGCTAACGTTTAAGACATGCTTATGCCCCCCTACGATTATCGTTTTAATTTTCCTAATTTGAAGAAAAATCAAAAACGGGCAGAAAATGGTCAGAACTGTCATTCCAGTTCAAAAATTTTATGGCCTAACTTTAATGGCCTATCGACCGGACCCTCTGCCACCACAAATGAAGCGTGCGCGCTCCGTTGAACAGTGTCCATCTCAGCAGAATCGGTAGTTAAAAAAAGCCGTGAGAAGAAGATGAAAATTAAATGATATCTCAAAAATAGTGAAGAGCACCTTCTGTTGAATCGTCCAGTAACCTATGCACCAGACCAAATATCCTTAATGAAATTTTTGAAAGAGTATTTTTTAATTATTATATCCCCTGTTTTTTTTCAAAAATTACGATTTTTTGTTGAATTGCAGTGAAAGTGAAAGTAATACGTTTCAAGATTTTGTACATATAATTTGTTGATGCAACTTAAAACCGTTTGTAAATTTCTGTCGAGATTGAATTTTAATTTTATCATCTTTTTTGAAGTCCTAAAAAAAGAAGCTCATATAATAATCCCCTTTTTAAAACTTCCATCGTCTTATACAAATTTGTCTGAAAATCACTAAAAAAATTTAAATTTTTGAATTTCTAGAAATTACCCCCTTTTTAAGAAATATATAAAAAATTAAAATAAATATTTTTGCTCCAGAATGTTTATTAAAAACAAATATTTACCATTAATAATAGTCACTGAAAATGTTATAAAACTCATTCACCAGACGACATTTTTGAAATATCTGTATCTAAGCACTAAATATGTGTATTCCATCGAAAGCCGGTTTTAATTCACTTTTCCAATTTTTAGAGAGATTGTTTTATGGGATTTTGTTCTTCCAGTCCGAAATAGAAAAACGAAAAAAAATGTTTGTGCAAAAAATTTTGAAAAAAATGGGAAAATGGTGAAAAAGAACGTTTTTTCCAAAAAAAAATCAGAAACCAATATTTTTTTCTTCCATTTAAGAACAGACTGTTTTTTTTTGGCACTTTTTGATTTTCGTCATTTTCGATTAGAAAATCACTTTTTTCTTCGTAATTTTATCATCTTCAAATAAATTTTTTCGTCACTTCAACCCCCCCCCCCCATTTCCAAAGTCGAAAAATTATGCATCGATAATGAAGAAAATTCAATTCTATCGAATGGTGCCAAGAACATCATTTTATGACCAAGATTGGGCGAGAAAACTAATACATAGTAAATATTATTGACCGAAACAGTTTTCCCGCGCACTTGGATTCCGAAGCGATAGCAAAACAGTGACAGTGTTCCTGATCCTATTATTGTCAAGTTAAACATTTTGGATCATCCATTTTCTACTAAAAGACCGCACCGCAAGCATTTAAAAATAGCACGACTGTGTAAGAGACTTAGCTTTTCTGGGTAGATCAAAAAATTGGTGTCCGCATTTTACTGTTCGCAAAAGTTTGGGGACAGTTCATTTCATAATTTTTCTTCAAACCGCGAAAAAAGTAGTCCAGAAAACTAGGTGAACATTTTGCAATCGAAATTTGTATTATTCTTGAGTTTTATCATCGAAAGAGGGCACTGGTATTTCGACCCTTTTACTTTTTTTCAATCATGTAAGGATTGTGAAATTGAAACCTATTTGAGTGAAAAGGCTGACAGCTCAAATTTTTTCAAATTATATTTTCCTGATAAATTTCATTTTTTTTCCAGAGCTTCGGTTTCTCTTGCGCTTCCATTGGTGATTTGTGAACTGTTTCAACCTGGTAGTTTCTTCTCTCTTGACAAATCTCTTGACAAACGTGATCTTTTGACAGGTAAGGATTTTGAAAAGGAAATCTCTTCAAATTTTTAAAAATCTCTCTCTCTCTCTCTCTCTCTCTCTCTCTCTCTCACTATCTTTCTCTTTAATATTTTCCAATGATTATTTATTTTTGTTTTCTGAATAACCGACAACTTTTCTTTAAAGAGAAAGCAAAACATTTTCAAAAATTGTTTAATTTAAATCCTCAACTATTGTGCAACTAGTGCTGAAAAATATGATTTTAAAAAGCATTCGTATTCCGTTTCTGGCCAGATGAAGATTTGAAATTCTTGATTTTATAATTCAAACATCGAGAAATTATCTTTTAAATTACTTTGCTACAAATTTTGGTCTCAAATGTATTTTATTTTATAGTAGTTCTGAAAATTCTGCATCTCATAAGCTTGTGTGATTTTGTTTCAGTCCAAAGTTCTGAAAATCGAGATTTATATTCTATGTATTGATCCTATAATTCTTAATTCTGTTGTCATAATAGCTAGCAACTTGTCTTTAAAAATATAACAATAATTTTTTTTTAAATTGTGAAAAATTTGAATTAAAAAAAAAATATTTGAAATTTAGCATAATACTTTTTATGCATTGATACTATGATTCATTGTTTTTGTTTTACTTTCAAAATAACTAAAATATTCACTTAAAGTCATTTCTTTCTTTTTATTTATATTTTTGTTTGGTTTTCCGACAGAACTGAAACTGAAATATGGCGTTGAATCAAGGAGCAGTTGCAATGGCTGGAGTTCTTCGTGCTGTGAACAATTTTTCGTTGAAAGAAGGTGATAATTTACTATTATTTAAAAGATAAACAATTTTGTCTCCACGCCCCCCCCCCCCCCTATCTTTAAGCTAATCAGAAATTTTATTTGAATAATCGTAAGCCGATTTTTCTTCCAGACACAATAGAAATGGCAAATTTTGTGGTTGAATGCTTGACAAATATGGAAGAATTGATTGCGACCGATTCAGCAAACATTTTGAAGATGCTTCGTGAGAAGAAACTTCTCAATTATATGCACCCATATCTGAAAAGTGAGCAAGTTTTATTGGTAGAAAGTGAGTTTAGTGCAATTTTTTCTGCTCCTTAAATTTTTTTGCAGAAGTTATCGGTTTTATAAGAATTTTGATCGAAACGAAGGAAATGGCTGTACAACGTCATCTTATAAAATCAACAATATTCGGAAGAATTATGAAAATGTTCTCGAGCCAATTATCGCCAACACTAAAGAGAAGTGTTGATCGAATTTTCATTGCAATTGCTTCGGTAGGTTTTTTTTTCGTTCTTCACTATCTTTGAGTTTTCATTTCATTGTCATTATTATAATAAAAAGGACATTTAAAAATAATGTTTTCGTGCATAGATATTGAGAAGAAGATGAAAATTAAATGGTATCTCAAAAATAGTGAATAAAATATTTAAATAAATCTCATTTCTTAAATATTTCAGTCGAAATCAAATCTGTTGTTTACGCATATTTCTCGAAAACACCGAAATTTACTGCGTTCAAATGATTCGGTGATTGCTCAATTGAAACAAGAATTCGCGAGAAATCCAGGTGTAAACCCACCACAACAGCCGATTCATCGATCAACAAAACTTCGCGTAAGGAAAAAAATCAAAATGTTACCTCTACTAATTTTATCTGTTTTTTTCAGAAGAACATCCCAGTTACCTATCAGCCGCGAACTCGTGATGTAATTTTTTAAAATTTTTTTTAGGTAGTAAATTTAGATTTTTTCAGATTCTCCCTAGATCATGTAAATGAAGTGCATGTCAGTATGCAAGTGATAAGGAATGAGCACAAATATTTATGATTCAATTTTTTTTCGGTTTATGATTTTTTTAAATAGCATGTAAAATTACTTTAAAGAAATTATTTTAAAATGGTATAAAGATGCTTTATTATCTGGAAAGTAATAATTTTATTAATTATCAACAAAAATATTGTACATAAGGGATTTTAATAAGAAATGTCATCGATCGAGCTGAAGACGGATAT
Source organism: Caenorhabditis virilis (assembly GCA_964036255.1). NCBI lineage: Eukaryota > Metazoa > Nematoda > Chromadorea > Rhabditida > Rhabditidae > Caenorhabditis > Caenorhabditis virilis. The sequence goes on along the minus strand of OZ038416.1, from coordinate 2,044,210 downwards.
CAAACAAATGAAAAACAATTTATTTAAAACTAAATTTTTTGAAATTTATCATCTTTGAGCTGGAATATTATAATCAGACACTTATTTAAATTTTTAAAATAAATATCCGTTTTGAGCTCCATCAAATTAATTTTTACAATTTTTCATTTAACAAATGAAACTCACAAATATGACAACATCATCCTTTATTGACAATTCCGACGAAGTGCTGAATGTTGGTTGAACGAAGCTGAAAAAATTCCAATTATTATGTAACAAGTTTTAATGTAGTTATTATTGTCTCACAAAATCGGCTTCATAAACGTGAACTTCCCTATTTTGCGAAATAGTGTATGGTTAGGGATAATAATACAACGCAACGCAACCCTTCCCATCGCCCTCACGCGTGGCGTGTCGATTTTTTGACACTGGTTTTTTCACGTTTATATAACAGAATTTGTAAACAACTAAAAGTACACGGACTTCGTAAATGCAAAGTGGTGCGTACATGCGGAGTGTTGTAGTTTAGACGCGCAAAAGTTGTTCTGACTTTACGGAAAAGTGAAGTTTTCGAATGGAGTGTTAACAGTTATTTTAAATCTTGATTGATTTAACATGAATGATTTTTAAAATAAAATACAATCGTATTTTCACAGAAAAATATATATCTCGGAAAAGATAAAAGACTGCACATCTCAGGGGAATAACGGCTCGTAAACGGCTCGCGTGCCTCCAAAAAGCGGCTCGCGTGCCGTGTCAAAACGGCACGTCGAAGCACGCGTGCCGAATTGGGCGGCACGCGTGCCGTTTACGAGCCGCTGTTTCGGCACGCGAGCCGTTTACGAGCCGATTTGGAGGCACGCGAGCCGTTTACGAGCCGAATTGGAGGCACGCGTGCCGTTTAAGAGCCGCTTGCTGGATTTATATTGGCGTGCAGTTGAAATTAGACTTAAAAACTGTATTTTGTGATTTGTTTGAATCAGTGCACATCAAATGATCAGTGCACACCGGCTCGGATATGCTCCCCCCCCCCCTTCCGAAAAATTATAAAATTTAGAATGAGAAAAAAATAACAAAAAGTATCTCGAGAGGCTAGTTGAAAAAATATTTTTTAAAAATTAAAAAAAAAATCATCTATCGCCTGCGACGGGATAGCATAGCAATTTCTCGTAGCTTAGTGTGAGTTGTGTGAAGCAATGGCAGCGAGAAACACATCCTGGAACCGAACTTGCGACGACTTGACCTCCTGCTTGCTTGATGACGAGACGTTGAACCACTTGACTATACCTGAACATGTGAGCGAAGGGGGAAAGTGCGCTTATATGTGCGCTTGCGCCAGAGTTCCTTAAGAGTAGATATATGAGAACTTGGTTAATTATAACTATTGTTCTAGTAACCCGAATAGGCTCAAATTTTGAGAACTGATAGATTAAAACATGCTTAATCAATTAAATTAAGATTTGTTTGACTTTCTTCAGTTATTTTTTGTTATTAATGTCTTTCTTATAGTGTTCGAAAAATAAATAATGAAACCGATAAATGCGAGATTGAAGCGAAAATGTTAATTATGCAGGACTAACAAGATGTATACTTCACTTTTTAAAAACAGAAACTTTTTTCGGTATAAACTCACGCTTAAACATCCCCTTTGTTAACAAAATGAAATTTGACGTATTTTGTCTATTTTCAGCACGATAGGTTTTTCCTTTTTCGAGTTTCTTTTTGATTCTAGTACCTAATCTCATCCTATTTAGAAAATAAACAAACATTTCTTGGGTTGATATGGTTTTCCACTATAAAATTTTGAAAAACATGTATAAAAAAAACATGTATTATCATGTATCAAAGCTTTCTCCAAAAAGCGGGTTCACCCGCGTAGTCCGGAGACACACATTGGGGTTGGTTTGTTTTTTTGTGTTCACTGCTCTATGCGTTTACTCATCCATAAAGTTGCAGAGGGAGGTATAAATATTATATTCGGCCTAGGGCACCAAAAAGGTGGGGGAGACTGAAATTTTTCGAAAAATACAAAGTTACCCAAAAGTCCCACGAATGCAATCGCAATGTGGTACAGAAGGGTTCTTATATTCAATAAGTTTCTTTATTACAACTATTTTCTCTAGACGACATCAAAAAATACCGTTATTCCAAAATCAGTGTGTGTTGGGTGGGATCCCCACCGGGATTTGCGAGAGTTAATTTTCCAATCGGGTTACCCGGTGGGGATGCTGGTTTGGAAAATTGCCTCTTGCAAATCCCGGTGGAGATCCCGGTTCAACGCCCGAGTTCGTTTTCGAGTCCCATAAACTGGAGAAACAAATATGAAACTATATTACTTTCCAAAAGTTTTTAATTGGATAATCTTACCAAGAAACTGTGAGAATTTTAAGGCATTTCGGTTCCTTGACGATATATTTTGAAATAATGAAACACGTTCAGAAAATAATTAAATTTTGAAAACAAAACGATGGAAAAATAAGGATTTGCCACTTCGATGGGTCGTTAATAAATTGTGTAAATTTGACATTCAGGCACGCGTGCCGATTACGAGCCGTAGCGGCACGCGTGCCGATTACGAGCCGAAGCGGCGGCACGCATGCCGTTTCGCGCCGAAGTGGCGGCACGCGTGCCGTTTCGCAGCCATTCCGGCGTGAAATCGGCACGCGTGCCGATCATGCGGCGCGCGTGCCGATTACAAGCCGCCGAGGCACGCGTGCCGATTACGAGCCGAAGCGGCGGCACGCGAGCCGTTTGATGCCGATAATTCCCTGAGATGCTCACGAAATGTAGCATTTTCATATCTATTGAATAGAGTAATAATTGAGAAAATAAATGCAATTTTTGAAACAGTATTTTTCTTTTAATTTTTTTTTGAAGTTCTGGAATTGTTTAGCTGCCGAAAAAATGAGCAGTAATAAATAATGCGTTTTAGATCATTTTATTCTATTTTCTTTTTTTTTCGAACAATATTCTTAAAATTAATTTTTTTCGAAATTCTGAAAATTTTTAATTAAAATTGAGGGGATCCCGAATAATTTGAGTTTTTGCCATCAAATAAATACTTTCTCAAAATGTTTTGAAAATTCATCCAATCAGTTTTAATTTAAAATTTTCAGAATTTCGATTTAAAAAATTAATTTTAAAAAATACCGGCTCAAAATTTTTGAAATGTTCTCTCGATATTTCTCTCAAACGCCAAAAACCCCTAAAATTTGAATTTTAAAAATCTCCAACTAATCCTCGTGATAACTTGGCCAATTTTGATTATTTTGCTATCAATCGATTCGTTTTTTAAATAAAATTCGTTAAAAATTTGAAAATTTCAATTTAACTGAACTTTAAAAATTTTGAAGCAACTTTTAACTTTTTTTTAATTACTTTACGTATTACGCCTTCAAACTTGAGAATCACAGCTGCGAATTGGATGATTTTGTGTAGCCGGCGGCGAGCTGTAGAAAACATTAAACGGCGGTAGGTTTTTTGTTATAAATAAATAAAGAATTCAAGTGTTTAATGGTTTCAGTGTAAGCCGAAATTAGTCCTAATACAGTGCTATCAATTCTGGCGTTATTTACAAAATCTTGAAACGTATCAGTTTCACGTTCACATTCACAAATGCATCACTTTTAAAATCAACAAAACAATCAAAATTTTTGAACAAAAAATGGGATAAGGAAAAAATTAGAACCATTGGAATCCCCATCGAGAGTAAATTTTAAAAACACTTGAAATTTTCAGATTTTTCAAAAAACAATCAAAACCAATATTAGTATAATTGAAAGTCGAGATTTAAAAAAATTTTAAAGCACTGAATTGATTATTATAAAAATCCCACACTCTCTTTAAGCTAATCAAAAATGTTATTCGAATATGGATTCAAGTATTATTTCCCATGACCCTGTTTTTGTTCAAAAATTACGATTTTTTTTGAATTGCAGTGAAAGTGAAAGTAATACGTTTCAAGATTTTGTAGATATTTTGTTGCTACAACTTAAACCCGTTTCTACAGCAGTGTGGATAATTTTAATTCTAGGAAAAGCATCCTTTTTGAAGTCTTAAAAAAAGGAAGCTCAAGATAATCCCCTTTTTACCACAGTGTTATGCTAATTTGTCTTAAAATCACTAAAAAATTTAAAATAAATATTTTTGCTACAGAACATACGTTAATAACAAATAATTACCACTAATAATAATAATTTCTGAAATTTTTTTAAAACTTCGCCCGACGACATTTTTGAAATATCTGTACGTCTATTTAAAGACAGGGGATCAGTTATTTTAACTCTATATGCATTTTATTGTAAAAATTCCTTCTTATTGGATAGAATACAACGTATACCACAAAAAATCCGGGCGTCAAACGTTAAATTTAAGGCAGCCGACCAAAGTCGAAAAAATAAAAATTTGAACCCCCGCGCGTTCTGGAGCGTTCTCGCTCCACCGAAACGGCGCGAAGCAGAAATATTCAAATTTTCATTTATTTTATTTTTTATTATTTTTTGACGAGTTTTTTTCAATTTGTAGGGGTTTTTCGAATTTTTTTTCGTAAAAAAATGAAAAAAGAGTGATTCAGAGATAATGTTGCATCTCTTTTTTCATGGTAAAACCATGAAAACCGTCTCACTGGAATGATTATTGAAGAACAAGGTTCTTTATCATGTTTTCCATTGTTTAGTTTAGTTCAATCGTAAAATAGTTGTTTTTTTCTGAAATTAAAATTGAAAAACCCTCTAAAAACCTCAGTTGAATTTCCATTTCATCACTGAGGAATAAAGGCACAATTTTAACCATTTAAACAAGTTACTTTTATTAAAAATCATTTTATAAACCACGAAAAAAACGTGTTCGTACAAAAGAAAACAAAATCCGGGTCAATTCTGTAAAGAAATAATCAAAAGAGATTTCAAAACAAACAAGAAAAGTAATTTTAACAATATTCCGCTCATCGAAGGTAAATTGATCAATTCGTCAATGCTCCTGGTAGACTCGTGTTGGCTGACTCCTCCAATCGGTGTTTTATATCTCCTTGGTCTTCCTCCATAGAATGGTCCATTCATAGATGTTCGACGTGTTCGGTCTAGACAAGAATCAAAGAACCTCGATAAAGTGATTCTATTCGCTGATCTTCGTTCCGACAATCAAAGCTGGGTTATTACAACTTTCAATGTCAACACGAAGAGCAACCGCAGCCGGATCTTTTCTCTTCTTATTATGATTGCGCTCTTCCATCGAGCATTGTATTGTGAGCCTTGATGCGAAATTCTGAAAAATTTAAGCGTTTTGATAGCGATATTGATCATGGTTTCTTAGATTTTAAGAACCAACAGCACCTCTTCACTCCTTCTATTCGTCAAATCATGAACCAAGATAGCTCCAAAAGCTCTTTCGAAAAGTACATGTGAATTCTGTAGACGTGCTACCATTCCACCAATATCTCATAGTTCTAGCAATTCAGTACGTTGTTCAGGTGTTCCAGCACGATATTCATGCCATGACTCCCCAGGTCTGAAGATTCGACATCTGCGAATTACAAATTCAAAAAAAAAAATATAACTCACTCTCGTGCAACACAATGACAAGAAAGCGTCAACTATCCCCAATCATCAGAATCTTCGTGCTTTTTTCATCAAGTTGATTTTTTGATCCCATTCCTTGAAATTTTTGAATATTGTGCGAATTAGAAGTGTACAAATAAGAAATTTAAAAATTAGAAATGCTTCTTACCTACTTTTTCGAATAATTTTTTATTTGAACCAGCCATCACGTCCCGTTTCCCATTTTTCGTCCCTTACCGTGTTCTGAAAAGAAAATGTTTATTTATACCATCCATAATTTAAAAAAAACCTTTACAAAACGTCTTCTTATCTTTTATGACGTCCATTGTTTGTATCTCGTGTGATTTTTTTGTTTTATTAATTTTAATGAATTCTTTTTTGTTCAAAAGTAACTTATTTTTCAATTTTTGCTTCAAATTTCAATTTTCAAAAAAAAATTAGCTTTTTCCTTTCGAATAAAGCTTTTTTAAACTTACTTTTAATTTATTAAATAATTGGGATGCCTTGGAATATGAAAAAACACACAAAAACTAAAAAAAACGGAAATAAAAACAAGGAAATTAATTAAAAAGGCCCTGAAAAGGCTTGAAAAGGCCCAGTGTGCGGTGGAGCGCACATGCGCACTAAGCAATGCGGAAAACGCGGGAGTTCAAAATTTTAACCCTAAAATTGGAAAATTGTTAACTGACACACTATCTTTAAGCACTAAACAGGTGTTTTTCTTAATTTTTTTTTGATGTTCTAGAATTTTTCATCATATGGAGAAGAAAATAAAAATGAAATGGTAACTGAAAAATAGGGAAGAAGACCCTTTAAATAATTATTTAATATTTCAGATCAAACCAAGATTAATATGATTGAGTAGAGCAATAGTTGAGAAAATAAATGAAATTTTTGAAACAGAAATAATTTTTTTTCGAAATTCTGAAAATTTTAAACAAAAATAGATCGGGCCCGTAACCAATAATTTGAATTTTTGGCATCATATAAATACTTCCTCAAGAAAATTTTTTTTTTGAAAATTTCGTTCAATTTCAAATAAAAATTTAAAAAATAGCATGATTTTATGAGAGACTTAGATTTTCTGGGTAGGTCAAAACCAACTTGCATGATCAAGAATATTTGAGTTGACAATATGATTATTCAAATAGTATATTTTTTGACCATCCTAAAGAGTAGGTTGGCGGAATTCAATTATAATATATTCAGTGCTCAAAAAATGTGTAGAAATTAAAATAAAATGGTTCAAAATGCATTTTAGTTTATTTTTCCTGTTTATCCACTTTTATCAATATTTTGGTTTTTTCAACTATGTAGAGGATTTTTTCAATTTTATTCTATCGTTCAACAAATGTACTATCAATTCGGACGTTTTAAACAAGAAATAATATATCTGGCAAATATTAAAACTATTGGAATCCCCTTAAAAAGTAGATTTTATAAACACTTGAAATTTTCAGATTTTTCATAATGCTACGGTAGTTTTGAAAAATCTGAAAAGTTCAAGAGCTCCAATATGCCAGTTATTTTTTTAAAATCAAAACTATTCATTTTTAATTTAAAAAATAAGTTTTGAAAAATCTGAAAAAATGCCAAGTCCATTATTACTAATATCTTCTCGATTTCAACAAAAGCCGAAAAGTTATTTTTTTTATTTGAATATCTGAAACACCGTAATAGGATTACTGTTTTGAAAAATTTGAATAAAAGTATTCAAAAGTGCATTATTTATTACTGCTCATTTTTTCGCCAGAGAAAACATTTCAGAACTTCAAAAAAAATTAAATAAAAAAATACTGTTTCAAAAATTGAATTTATTTATTTTCAAGAACTATAACCCATATTAAAAATGAAAAATCACAAATTAATTGATTTTTGCAAGGTGTTTCAAGAAATTTAAAACAAATTTGATGAAAGAACGAAAGTCAATAAAAAGGCACGACTCAATAAAAAATAATCCAATTGCCATTATTAACAAAATCTTGAAACGTATCACGTTCATTTTCAAAAACTGAAATTCAACAAACAAAAATCAAAAATTTGTGAACAAAAAAAAGAGATTTGGGAAATATTAGCACCATTGAAAGCATCATCGAGAGTATATTTCAAAAACACTTTAAATTTTGAGAATAATCGTTAGAAAAGGGGATGATCTTGCGCTTACTTAAAACACCAAATAAGGCCATAAAACTAATTTTTCGCGTGTCCAGATTTTCTTTTAAAAATATTGTTTATTTCGTGAATTTTCAGACAAATTAGCTTGATTACGATATTTTTGAAAAATCTGGAAAGTTGAAAAGAGCTTTTAAAAGACACTCTGACAGTCATTTTTTTTTAAAATCAAACCTATTCATTTTAAATTTTAAAAATAAGTTTTGAAAAGTCTGAAAAATGTCAAGTCCATTGCTAAAGGGGTTTTGGCGTTTGAGAGAAATATCAGGTGAAAATTTTAAAAATTTTAAGCAGGCATTGTTTAAATTTTTTTTTTCGAAATTCTGAAAATGTTTAATTAAAATTGATTGAATGAATTTTCAAAACATTTTGAGAAAGTATTTATTTGATGACAAAAATTCAAATTGGTGGAAAAAAAATTATAAAAAATGTGTAGAAATTAGAATAAAATGTTTTAAGATGCATTATTTATTGCTGCACATTTTTTCGCCAGATCAAAAATTTCAGAACTTCAAAAAAAATTAAATTAAAAAAAATACTGTTTCAAAAAGTATCATGTATTTTCTCAACTATTACTCAACACCTACTCAATTCGTACTGAACAATCTTTCTCTATAATATTCGATTTACTTCAATTTAAAAAAAAAGTTTAATAATAACTAACAAGGGAGTTAAGCGAAGTTGCCATTTGAGAGCCTTCTACAAATTTGATGGTATTGTCAACTCAAAATTCTTGATCATGCAAGTTGCTTTTTGACCTACTCAGAATATCTAAGTCTCTCACACAGTCGTGATGTTTTTAAATGCGAGCGGCTGCGATGCGGTCTTTTAGTAGAAAATGGATGATCCAAAATTTTTAACTTGACAATGCATAGATTGGAATATGGAGAATCAGAATCCGTCATAAAACTCTGCTAATGGTTCCTATGAGCCCGCCGCAAACTTTTCGATTTCGATTTACTTCAATTTAGGAAAAATTTCATAATTATTAAGATCTTCTCTTTAAAGACATTTCTTTCTGTGTATTAATATTTTTTTTGTTTTCTGAAAAAAAACCATAATCCAACTCCAATTTCTCATTAAAACAATGACAGTGTTTCTGTGAGTTTCTATTTTTTTGTTCTCACCATCATATTCAAAAAGTATGACTTTTTGTTGATTTTCAAATTGATGCATTTGTGAATGTGAACATAAAACTGATACGTTTCAACATTTCATAAATAATTATTTTTCACTGCTTCAACTAATCCTGATAAAACAGTGGCTGCGGTATTCTCAAATGGAAGATCATCAATCTCGGCGTTAAAATTTTCTAAAACCACCCTGAAGCCAAGAAAATGAGCTTACAAACAATGGCCTAGAAAAAGTGGCCACCTGGCCGAACTTTTTCCAGGATATTAATTATTAGATTTTCTTCTTCAGATATGATTTTTGTACCTTATTTCCAGGCATGGTTCAGTCTGAAATTTTAAAAAATAGAAAATTTTAAAAATTTTAACAATGCAGCAAAATTCGAAGTTTCGAGTGTTTTTTTTTGAATCCACGCTCATATTCATATTCAAACATTAATTTTTTTTGTTGATTTTCAAAGTGATGCATTTGTGAATGTGAACCTGAAACTGATCACGATTTTGTAAAACGTCCGAATTGATAGTACATTTGTTGAACGATATACCTTCTTCAGTGTTGAAAAACTTGTTTTGCAGATTTATTGGAAATTGATTGTTGCTCTCAATACTCAGTAGTTGATCGTCGAAAATTATTTTTTGACTGAAGAAAACACTGATTTTTTGGACCATAAAATACAACGAGATTGAAAACCAGGCCAATTGAAAACCCAATAAAATTACAAGTATTAGTGCGCTGTTTACGAAATCTTGAAACGTATCAGTTTCACGTTCACATTCTATGCATTATCACTTTGAAAATCAACAAAAAAAGATCAATACGCAGAAAGAAATGTCTTTAAAGAGAGGATCTTAATTATTTTGAAAATAAATTATGTTTTTTAAAATTAAAGAAAATAATTAATAGAGTAGCGGCTTTTAATTGTTTTTCAGATCTATTTTAAGTTTTACACTGATTGTTGTTCACAATTATCAAAATTGGTTTACATCGGATCTATTTCATTTATCGATGAAACAGCAAATAAATTTCAGAAAACGGGGATGATCTAGCGCCTCCTTTTCCAAGATTTTCAAAGTGATACATTTGTGAATGTGAACGTGAAACACACGTTTCAAGGTTTTGTAAATAGCTTCCGAATTGATATATCTCGTGTTGTTCTAGGTTTATCTGTGACTGGACATTTCAACTTTAAAAAAATAAAATAATTTCATTTAACATTTTGATTTTGTGATTAGTCAGAGATTTGTTTATCTATAGATCTCCGGCAGAGCTGGTGAAGTTGTCGTATTCGGTGATGGTAGCAATTTGAATAAAATTGATAAATGTAGTAAGTAGATTTGTTGTTTTTTGTGCGTTGTTTAGTAATTGCGCTGATGACGAACTCGTCTTGGTGGACTCTTGGATTTATTGGCTCAATTGAAATAAAATCTTTATTTTCCAAGAAGCCAAGAAAATGATGCTTCAAAACCATGGCCTACAAAAGTCTCCATTTTTAAAAAAAACTTTTTTTCATGCCTGCGGACTAGTTTTCGCCGGTTGACACTTTTTCTAGGGCAGTGTTTTGAAGCTCGGTTTTCTCGGCTTTTAATTGTTCCTAGAAAAATTTAAAAATTTGAAATCTTCAATTTAAAAAAAAATATTTTAATTTCAAAATAATTAAAATCTTCTCTTTAAAGACATTTCTTTATGTGTATTGATCTTTTTTTTTCAGAATAAATCTATCATCAAGCCCCAATTCCATTTTATCTGAATCTAGTTTGAATTTTCTATCGATTGATATTATATTGTAAAAATAAAAATTTCTGGCCGCTCGTCTTGCGGAGTGTCGTTGGGAATTTCTTCGCAGCGCGGCCACAACGCGCTCAAATTCAAATTTCTCAGTTGGTCTTGCGCGTTGCGGTCGCGCTGCGAAGAAATTCCCAACGACACTCCGCAAAACGAGCTGCCAGAAAATAGTATCTTGACAATACCAAAATTCATAAAAATCCAACGTGTCAATCTTCAGATATGATTTTTGTACCTTAATGTTGCAGGCTTAAATTTAAATACAAACCCACAAATTTTAACAATGAAGGCAAAAGCTTAAGTCCACATTTATTTTTTGAATCTTCTATCCAATGGTACTATTTTGGACCCGAAACGTCTTGGTAAGTTGATTTCCAGAACCAAACCATGCTGAAAACTGAAAATTTTTAATTGTTTTTTAGAATCTACGTCCAATTTCGAATCTAGTACTACTAGCTCAATTCATCTTGGAAAAGGAGGCGCTAGATCATCCCCGTTTTCTGAAATTTATTTGCAGTTTTTTTCTTCAATTTTTAACAAATTTTTATTTTCATAATAACTAGGATCTTCTCTTTAAAGATAATAATTACCACATTAATTACAGAAAAGTGAGCATAAGAATTGAACAAAAAATGGCTCAAAAATCTGAAATTTTTGGCTATTGCTCTCAAAAATTACAATAATTTTTCTTTGAGAAAAAAAGAAAACTTACCACCTCTTGAAGGATGGATTCCACTGATACTAATATTTCCCATGTCCTTGTTTTCGTTCAAAAATTACGACTTTCATTCCCACAAAAAATGAATTTTCTGATTTTTAGCCTGAACAATAAATATAACAAGACATGACTGAATAAAACATAATCCAATCGCTATTATTAACAAAATCTTGAAACGTATCACTTTCACTTTCTGATTTTTTGCCTGGACAATATTATAACAGAGATCACCCTCTCTCTTTAATCTGATAAAAACGTGTTAGTTGAATATGTTGATTTTATTTACAGATACACTTGTTATAGCTACTTTCGTCAAGAATATCCTGAAGAAATTTGAGGAAGCGTTAACAAATTTAGAGTAATAGTTGAGAAAATAAATGAATTTTTTCTGAAATTTATTTGCTGTTTCATCGATAAATGAAATAGATTCGATGTAAACAATTTTGATAATTGCGAGCAACAATCAAAAACTTAAAATTGGTCTTAGAAACAATTAATGCCCGCTACTCTATCAATTGTTCCATTTTCGTCAATTTTTAACAAATATTTTATTTTCATAATAACTAGGATCTTCTCTTTAAAGATAGTAATTACCACATTAATTACAGAAAAGTGAGCATAAGAATTGAACAACAAATGGCTCAGATTTTCAAAGTCAAAGAATGAATAGAATGTGAACGTGAAACTGATACGTTTCAACATTTCGTAAACAGCGCACTAATACTTGTAATTTTATTGGGTTTTCAATTGGCCTGGTTTTCAATCTCGTTGTATTTTATGGTCCAAAAACTCAGTGTCTTCTTCAGTCAAAAAATAATTTTCGACGATCAACTACTGAGTATTGAGAGCAACAATCAATTTCCAATAAATCTGCAAAACAAGTTTTTCAACACTGAAGAAGGTATATCGTTCAACAAATGTACTATCAATTCGGACGTTTTACAAAATCGTGATCAGTTTCACGTTCACATTCACAAATGCATCACTTTGAAAATCAACAAAAAAAGCCATAACTTCTTTGAATAATTTTTTCTAATTTTAGTATTTGATAGTAACGAACGCTTTATAAAAAGGTTTTTATTATAAATAAATAAAGAAGTGTTTAATGTTTTCAGTATAAGCCGTAAATAGATTTTCACTAATACGGCACTATCAACTATCAAGATTTTTGGATTTTTTCCTTTAGAAATCGCATTTTCACAATTAAAGCTTTGTCATAGGCGGCCGAAGGCTATCGCCAATTTTTCATTTCGTTTAAAGCTTGCGAATAATTGAAAATTACAAGTTTAATACAAAATTTAAAAAATTATCCGATTTTAATTAAATATTGACATTTTCAGACCATCACCATCAACAAGTCGACAACACGGATGGAGCTGCACTCAATTTACGTCCGGGTAAGTATTTATTGTGAAAAAAATTAAAATTGTTTGAAAAAAATGCGATTTTTGGAAAATTTTGGATTTTTTTCCGATAGAAATCGCATTTTCACAATTAAAGCTTTGTCATAGGCGGCCGAAGGCTATCGCCAATTTTTCATTTCGTTTAAAGCTTGCGAATAATTGAAAATTCCAATTCTTAATCAAACATTTTAAACATTGTTCAATTTTAATGAATTTTTGACATTTTCAGCCCATCACTACGATCGAGTTAACAACACGGATGGATTAGCAGAAATTACAGACAACTTTTAAAAAAATCAATACGTTCAGAAAGTTTACTAATTTCAGATCTCAAACTCTTCCGTGCCCAACAAAACAAGCCTCGACATACGCTGAAGCTGCTACAGCTGAACATGACTGATATGACTGAATAGCGAATGACCGACTTTTTGAAAGAAGTCCAGAATAATAGTTCTTCTCAGCAGACTTCTCAACAGACTTCACAGATCTGTCAGTAATTGATCAGTTCCTTCCCAATTTTCTGACAGCTCGGTTAATGTGTTGAGAAGCCCCCGTTCTCCACTTTATTAATATTCTTCACAGAGGAATTCTAGAATTAATCTGCAGCATGGGATGCTAACTTCTGGATTTCTCGGGTAATTGAAAAAACAAAAGATAGGTCCCAAACCTGAGTTTCTAGAATACCAACTGTTGGAAGCTTCTCAACACTAAAAACAAAAAACATTTTAAAAAAACAATAATCAAGAATTTATCCTCCAATTGTCCCTTTTCTTCATTGATGGTGATAGTCTGAAAGTGTCAAAAATTAATTAAAATCTTAAATTTTTTTAAATTTTGGATTAAAACTTGGAATTTTCAATTATTCGCAAGCTTTAAACGAAATGAAAAATTGGCGATAGCCTTCGGCCGCCTATGACAAAGCTTTAATTGTGAAAATGCGATTTCTATCGGAAAAAATCCAAAAATTCGCATTTTTTCCAAACAATTTCAATTTTTTTTTTTAAAATAAATACTTACCCGGACGTAAATTGAGTGCAGCTCCATCCGTGTTGTCGACTTGGTGATTGTGATGGTCTGAAAATGTCAAAAATTAATTAAAATCTTAAATTTTGGATTAAAACTTGGAATTTTCAATTATTCGCAAGCTTTAAACGAAATGAAAAATTGGCGATAGCCTTCGGCCGCCTATGACAAAAATATAGCTGTAAAAATGCGATTTCTTTTGGAAAAATTTCCAAAAAGTCTCAAAATCGCATTCTTCTTTCAACAATTCCAATTTTTTCAAAATAAATAGTTACCTTGATGAAAATCGATTGCGATTTCATCCGTGATGTTGATTTGTTGGAGAAGATGGCCTGAAAATGTCAAAAATTAGTAAAATTGACCAGTTTTTTAAATATTTAAATAAAAAATTGGAATTTTGAAAACTTTGCATCTTTTTAAACAAAATAAAAAATTGGCGATAGCCTCGGCCGCCTATGACAAAAAATTAGTTGTAAAAATGTGATTTCTTCTAAAAATGGTTTCAAAAACTTCAAAAATTTTTCCAAAATTACTATTTTTTTCAAAATTCAATTTTTTCAAAATAAATAGTTACCTGGATGTAAATTGAGTGCAGCTCTATCCGTGTTGTCGACTTGTTGATTGTGATGGTCTGAAAATGTCAAAAATTAATTAAAATCTTAAATTTTTTTAAATTTTGGATTAAAACTTGGAATTTTCAATTATTCGCAAGCTTTAAACAAAATGAAAAATTGGCGATAGCCTTCGGCCGCCTATGACAAAGCTTTAATTGTGAAAATGCGATTTCTATTGGAAAAAATCCAAAAATTCGCATTTTTTCCAAACAATTTCAATTTTTCAAAATAAATACTTACTTGGATGTAAATCGTTCTATCTCCAGAACCATCTTCATCGTTGATCATGCATTGCTTGTAGTTCAGGCAATTCCAAATGTGACAAATTCTTGTCCAATGGACGTATATCTTGTCCAAGTGTCCTTGTAGCGGGTTTCGATCCGGGATATTTTCTGAACAAATATAAACTTTCGAATGATCATTTCACTGAAAATATTACCATTCGGGTCGACTTGTTCCAGACTAACCGCTCCAATCTTCTTCTTCGCCGTTTCAATATTCTCAACGACCTTCGTCTCGAATCCCTCCTTCACCACTTGAACCAGCATCTTGGCCACCTCTTCCGCCTGCTTCTGCGCCGCTTCTCCCATCTCTCCGCATTCCTTCTCAATCATTTGGTGCACTTCAACACTTCTACCAATTTCCTCCACAAAATCGGTGCACATCTTCTTCGAACCTTCTGCGAATTCACCAGAAATCTTCTCAATTGCCACCAGCTGCATTTCAGCATCATTTCCAGCACGTCTCGCTGAATCTCCAACTTCCTGCTCATTTTTCTCCAGCACTCTCCTCGCGAATTTCCGTCACATCCATCGTCTGCTCTTGAATCTCATCATCCAACGATGTACAAACATCGGCAATGATTCCAATGGCCTCCTGAACCTGTTCACATTCTTGCTGCTCATTCAATTGCGCTTCTCCTGATTTTTCCTTCGTTCCACGTCGATGAAGTTGATAGTGTTGTTGTTGTTGTAGTTCTCGTCCCATCCTTGTGATTCTTGCCAATTTCTGGAATTTCGAAGAGTTTCAGTTTTTAAAATACTTTTAAGGTTTTTTTTACAAAAAAAGTATTCTGGTGCGAACGCGAACTTTTGCAAAGCGGAAAACCCTTTCTAGTTAAAATAATATAAATAACTGTTTTATTTCAAACAAATAGTGGGGAAAATTTATATTTACATTGAAAAATATATAATTATCAATCCATTTGTGCTTCTTGTAATCCTTGAATCGTTCGGATGACACTCTAAAAAACCTCTAAGCTGCGACAGACTCTTAGATTAAAAAAGACCGAAAGACCTCAACGGACCGAAACGATAAAAAAGTGCAGACACAGCTCCGTCGTCCTATACTATATCCCACCCCTTCCCCCACCCCAAAATTAAATTTTAAATGAAAAAACAACATAAAAAAATAAAAAATCGCTAGTTGCATTATAAGTTCGCGTTTTATTTTGAAATTAGGATATTTTTAAAAAATTGAAACCCAACAACCTGATTTAGATCCTAGTCCCTTGAAATATCCCGTCTTCCCCTCCGAATCTTGTCTGTTCCCTCCGATCCGAATCTTTTGCACCATCTAAAAACATGTGAAAAATAAATACCATCTAAAAAATATGAAAAAAAAGTAATTCAAGTATTTTCCATGGTTTTCAAACCATTTAAACAACAAAAAACATGAGAAAACACATTTTTATAAAGAAAACTCTTTATTCATAAAAATACCCGTTTTTGAGACACTTCCAGCCATTCAGAAAGTGATAAATAAGAAATTTCCCCGTTTTTTAAATTAAAAATAATAATAATTGAAGAAAAATTGAAGAAGAGAAGGCCCTAAGAGAAAAATATAAATGCAAGAATAGATTGGTTAAAAAACCGAAGATAATAAAAAAATAAAAGATGAGAAACAATGTAAAAATATAAAGAATATTGATTTTTTTGTATTTTTTGATTTTTTACTTTTTTTGTATTTTTTTCTTTTTAATTTTTTTTTGATTTTTTCTTTTCTTTTTTTTTGGTTTTTTTTTTGAATTTTTTTTTTTTTTTGTACTTTTTTCTTTTTTTTTGTGTTTGGTGTCCTTCTCCTTATTGACTTAGTCGTTGCGAGTGACGAAGGGTCGGGAAGCACCGGGAATTGATCTTGCATCTGAAAATATATATATAATTTATATTGATTTGAAATTAAAAATTAATTACCGAATGCAATAACCAAGGGTGAAACTTGGTCCATCAACCGGACGGGAAAGTGTTGATATGGTGACGAAAAACGGCGAAAATTGGATTGTCGAGCTGCGATACCATTCGACGACAAGAAGGCTAAATTCTTCTTCATAAAATTTCAATCCAATCCAAATGAAATTGTTTCAAATATCAACATTGATCCTAATCGATAAGAAGCTGGCGTGGATCACTCACTGCTAGATTGAATTGGCTGCTGAAAATGGAAAATTTTATTTTTTTGAACAATAATTGATTTTAAAGACAGGGTATCATCAAGTCAACGTCTCAAAATCACATATTGTACTGTCTTTAAGAGTAATTAACTAAGTTTGCAAGAATGTTAGCTTTTCTATAATTAAACTTTCGAAAAAACATACCTAACAGTCCGACAAGAGTGGATCCTTGTTCATATTTGCGGTTCAGCAGAATCTTGACCTTGCTTGAAAACCGACTTGAGCAAATTGAGCAGCAGCACTTGATGAATATCCTTGTCACGTTGATTTGATTCCTTGAGATTGTTGAATCCTTCGAGAAGCGTCCAATCGATCCATTTGGCTGTCTGAAA
Source organism: Caenorhabditis virilis (assembly GCA_964036255.1). Classification (NCBI taxonomy): domain Eukaryota; kingdom Metazoa; phylum Nematoda; class Chromadorea; order Rhabditida; family Rhabditidae; genus Caenorhabditis; species Caenorhabditis virilis. Next base: position 2,027,052 of record OZ038416.1, on the reverse strand, counting down.
TTCAGAAAATTTATTTGGTTTTCTAATATTTGGTTGAAAATTGATTGATTCAAGTCAATATTATTTAAATTTATTTGAACTTCAACATACCTGGATCGTATCAAATACAGCTCATTTCAATTCCTTTCGAATTCCTTGTATTCTGCTCCTTCATATTTATCCTTTTCATTTGCATCTGACGACTGAAATCCTGACCAACTCTGACGATCATTTCATGTTTCGAAAATCCTCCAATAAACACTTCTTCTATCTATTTCCATCAAAAACATCCGAATTGAGCAGAAGCATCGTTCACAACCTGATGAATTGAACGGGAATCTGAAAATTAGAAATATTGATGATTTAAAATGTAGTTTTTCGAAATGTATACTTTTAAAGACTCTAATGTTTGAAATAACTTACCCAACAGCTCCGACAACAGTGAAAAATGCATAATCTTGAACCAATTTGAAGAATATTTGAATTGAGCATCGAATGAAGTGGTATAACATGAAGCTGGCTTTGAAAAAAGAACTTCTTGCAGATAAGCTCCTGCAGGATCCTTCAAAAGTGCAAGGTTTGAGCTGACGTGGTTCACGCACTGATGATGAATAGAACGGGAATCTGAAAATTGGAACATTCAGATGTTTGGTTTTTTAAATGAATTGATATGTTTCGAAATATAATTTTTTATAATTTTCAAATTTCAAATGCATCAAAATAACTAACCCAATAGTGCTGACAACAGTGAAAAATGCATCTCCATCCATTTTGAACAAAATTTGGCTTGAATATGTAGAAAAATAGATGAAATCCGGCGCCGTCGTGCATCTTGAGATTTGTACTGTGACTATCGATGTAACTGGCACTGAAATCGAAGCGAGATCCTTTAAAAGTCCAATATTCGAGATTCGTGAAGAAGAACCATCTGATTCGATTGATTGGTCTGAAAAAATACAATTTAAAGAGTATTCCCCAAATTTTTGAGAAAAACCTACCCGAAACAGATCCGACAAGGTTCATCCCACATTTCAAAAAGACGACTGACTTGATCCAGATGTTGTACTTCAGATGATGGGCGGCTAACGGCAGCAACGAGGGGGGGGGGGGGGTGACAAAAAAGGGACGAAAAAGGGGCAAAAATGTGATAAAATCGGGATAGAAACTTAGGGACACTTCTTCTTCTTATACAAAAATCGGTCCAAAAAAGGACCTAATACCCGGGTTTTTTGACGCCAAAACGTCATGAATAGAACACTATTCTGAACGGCTGTGTTCTCCTGATTCGGACTTTTAAATATATAGCAAATAACAAATATTGAATAAAAAAATGGAGAGCCATAAAAATATGGCAGAAATCCTAAGATTTCTTGGATAAAATGGATAATAAAAGTATGATAAAATCGGGATAAATCCCCATAAACGGAATTCAGAATAATTAAAGTTGTTGTGATAAAACATTGGAAAATTGGTTGACTAGAAATTGATAGAATTGACATAAATTGACAAGAGATTTTTCAGAAGTAATAGAACTGTTTGGAAATATAAAATTTCAGAATTTCAGACAATCATTAATAATCGATAATGCAAATAGAGGACTTTTTTTAATCGGACTTTAAGGACTTCGAGACTTTTTCAATGATAACGATTATTGGAAATAACATCATAATGAATAGAAATTAGGAAATCGACAGGAATTTTGACTTTAAATTATTTTCAGATATTCAGAGTATGGAATTATTCAGACAGTAAATGGATAGACTTTTGTGGTGGTAATATACTTCAGATTTGATGACAACTCAACTTTAAAACCCCAAAACCAGCTATGAATCGAAAATTTCACAAAAAACTTGAAAGAAAACCTCTGAACCTCACAAAAACTTTCGAATAGACCACTTCTAGCTCGATTTTCAGTTCATCTAACCAAAATCCATTACAAAATTGTTCAAAAATTCGAAGTGATTTTGAAATTTAATATTATCTTAAATATCTTCAAAACAAAGTTTACTTGTGAATTGGAATTGAATAATTATGAATTATGCCAAAACAAACAAATCTCGTATATCGATTATTTTTCAGCTTCTTTTTCGGGATTTTCATCATTTTTTTGGCCCAAGAAATTATGTAATTTTTTAGAGGAATTAAACACAATTTTTATTGGAATAATGGTCTATTAATGGTCTACAAATGATCACTTTTCGCATAAAACCCAATTTCCCAAAATTTCAGCCCTTTCAACAACATCTTAAAGCTCATTTTGAAGCACAAATTGTGCAGGAGCTCCCCCATATCGCTTAATTTGCCAGTAACCCCCCCCCCCCCCCCCCTGAACAATGTGCACGGTGTGTAAAAGTGAACGTACACCATGGTTGCGGACTTTCTTGCGGCAGCCTTTGTGGAGGCGGGGTTTTGACGCAAACAGTGCACAGTCTTGGGTCCGCCCCCTGTATTATTTTTCAGTTTTTATTAATTTATTTTTGTTTTTGATAGAAAAAACATCTTTCGAGCATTTTTTTCGTCTGAATTTGAACAAATACATTTTTTAGAATGTTTAAGTTTTATTTAAAATCGATTTCACGCGAATTATCGTATTTTTATTGCTGTTTTCATCAGTTTTTATTATTTTTTTGAAAAACAATTCATTTCCAGAATACAAATCGAGACGAATCATCAACATCACTGGGATTTTGTTCAGGAAGAAACGTCGACAGTTTTTCGATGATTTCTCCTGCAGTTCTTCATTTTTCGCATCCGCAACAGCTAGATCTTCTTGTATTCTACAAGATTTATAGGTAAAATTTATTAAATCGCGAATATTTCTGTATTCTTGCCAAAATTTTTCAGAAAATCGATTAATAACACAATGACGACGGATTCTAGCTGGTTTCGAATTGAAGAGCAAGTCAATATTTTTATTCGGTGAATTTTTAACAATATTGTTCCATTCCACAAATTATATCGTAGGTTAGTTCTGTTCTTTCAGGATAGCCCATTCCTAGAATTACACGAGAGTAGCGCAGAACCTTCCGAGGACTACAAATAACCAATAAAGTAAGGAACAAGTATATATTTTTGTACATAATTCAATAAATAATTGTTTTTAACTGAATAATACTTTTATTATATTCTCTTACCTGGAATAGAGTATGAGCATTAAAAAAACTTTATATTATTCACAATAATAATATTTAATATGAAACCTTACTTTTCCGATTCGTGTTTTTCTTTTCATCGTGAACGTTGGCGATATAAAAAAAACCAGTTAGTCGATAATTTTCGTTATTGTTCGATGGTAGAGCTATCCTGAAAGAACAGAAATAACCTACGATATAATTTTTGGAATGGAACAATATTGATAAAAATTCACCAAATAACAACATGTGCTTGAAATTTCCACTTTTAAAAGCTAATTATCTTTTAATCGCATCTTCAATTCGAAACCAGCTAGAATCCGTCGTCATTGTGTCATTAATCGATTTTCTGAAAAATTTTGGCAAGAATACAGAAATATTCGCGATTTAATAAATTTTACCTATAAATCTTGTAGAATACAAGAAGAGCTAGCTGTTGCGGATGCGAAAAATGAAGAACTGCAGGAGAAATCATCGAAAAACTGCCGACGTTTCTTCCTGAACCAAATATCTGAAGATAATAATTGAATTCGGCTTTTTATGTTTGTTTACCTTATCAAAAAATATCCGTAACAATTGTGGAAGCATATTATGATAAAATTCCAGTGATGTTGATGATTCGTCTCGATATGTATTCTGGAAATGAATTGTTTTTCTAAAAAATAATAAAAACTGATGAAAACAGCAATAAAAATACGATAATTCGCGTGAAATCGATTTTAAATAAAACTTAAACATTCTAAAAAATGTATTTGTTCAAATTCAGACGAAAAAAATGCTCGAAAAATGTTTTTTCTATCAAAAACAAAAATAAATTAATAAAAACTGAAAAATAATACAGGGGGCGGACCCAAGACTGTGCACTGTTTGCGTCAAAACCCCGCCTCCACAAAGGCTGCCGCAAGAAAGTCCGCAACGACAGATTTCTGTAGAGAGTCGTTCACTTTTACAAACCGTGATGTGATTTTTAGATAGACATATTGAAGAAAATGTTGCTCGCTCGCAAGCTCTTTTTTTGTGTCTTTTCGAATCTTTTTATTCGAAACTCTCTAGACACTTAATTCCAGAATCCGAGATTCCAGAAGGGTGATTAAAGCCTCAGTGATTATAAAAAAGTCGCCCAATCTAGTTTCCAGTAATAGGATAAAATGTGAATTTGGTCCAAAACGGCATAAAATATTTTGAAATCAAAATCTGAAAGAATTTTGGGAAATAATCGAGGCTAGAAATTTGTCCCGAAACACTGAAAATAGATCGTGACGCACATCCAAACAAAACATAATGCCTATCAATACATAAGGGGGACCGCTCTTTTTTCGCGCCGTTCTATCGATCCTTTCGAGACCCCATTCAATGAAACAAATGCCTATTTTTCAGCCCATTCAGTCCCACCATTTTCCCCCCATTTTCTATCCAACCTTTTCGAAAAACAATCCCTCACTTTCAACTTTTCGACAATGAAATCGTAGACTTTCTAGAACCCAAAAACACTCGCGTTTTCTCCATGGAAAGTGGAGAAATTCCGATTTTCCTGCATTCCAGGGGGGGGGGGGGGGGGGGGGCGCTCAATGAGATATGGTTACAGTCATAAGGATGTATTTCACTACGCCCCAAATGAATCTGTTTCTTTCACTCATCCTCAAGCGTCTCGTCCCGAGACATCCGATTCCATACTATGTTTATTTATTTCGCAATGTACGCGAAAGCGTACGCCTCACCCCTCAACCCCTATATAAAGGAAGGCTTATCAATATAAAGTTAGAAAGATACTAAGCATTTAGTACATGGAGGTTCCACCTCGCTCTCGGGGCAGGTGGAAAATTCACTGTATTTTTTGGAGTGCTATCTCCAACTGATTTTTACAATTCTTTTCTGTTTTTTTACTTGAGTCAAAATGCACTGCAGAGGAACCAAGGATATTAGGTGTGAAGTAGGGTGAGTGATTCACATTTGAATCCATTGTTTTGCTGCTAAAAGCAGACAAAACCAGGCGACGGTGTAGACTCTCCAAACCGGGATCCCACTCATTTATTTTTTCTCCACATACACCAAAATTCTAGTTTTTGTAGTTTTTTTCTCTCAAAAAAGGTTTTCTTTCAAACCCTTTATCGCCGTTTTCTCACCATCCTCCGGTTAGGAAGCTTCATTTGTTAAAACCTATCCGACTCGGGTTAGAACGAAAGAAGCCAAATTCGCCGTCAAAGCAACCTAATAAGTAGGAAATCTCATCATTTTTTTGGAGCTAAGTCCCTTTTATCACTCGAAAAGTACTCCAGTCAGGAAGATTGCGACAAAAAGTGGAGAAACCAGAAAAAAATCTGTAATTCAGTTGTAAAACATCATGAAACTTCTTCTCAATACACTTTTCTTCTTTGGAAATGGGTTTTTTTAAATTGTTAAAACTTTGCCGCTACAACATCATAGTTTTCGATGGCGCCAGCCAGACGCAAAACTATCGTTTCGAAAAATTATCGTTAAAGTATCGCTCCGCGTTATCAGCTACCGAAACCGGAGATGCAAGCTACTGAATTAAAAAAAGAAGCTAATTGCATTTTCGCGTTATCAGCGAGCAAACGAAACATCAACAACTTTCGGGAGCACATCGTTTACGATCGTGCCATTCAAATTAGAATCGGAGATAACAAAAGAAGGAAAGAATTTTTTGTTTTTGAATTTTATCATCGGAAAACGAAATGTATCAGAGGAGTCTCGAAAATGATAAGAATCTTTCATTTTGAAAAATTTCGTGCTACCGATTGGCAGCTCATTTTTTTTTTCTCTTTCTTTTCTTTCTTCGTTTTTCTCTTACTCGAACGGGATTTTTAATTTATAGAAAAAATTCCGCCCAAAAGAAACACTGTAACCAAAGCCATGGAACAACACTTGGCAACCATTGCTAACAACGTTAGTAAGTGGTCGCGTGCAGGCACCTGGCCTTTGTTCAACCCCAAAATGGAGTCGTTTCAGTCATTTATCCGCAAGGTGAATGATTACTGCAACGCCCGTGGGTTAACAGAGGTCGACGCCCTGAATTCGGTAATGACGATGATCCCCGAAGAGGGAAAGCCGGTTATGAGCAAAGTGCTGGCAGACAACCCAGAGATGGAATGGAAGGAAGTCTGCGAAGCATTTGTAGATTCCTTCTACACGCCAGAAAAACGGGTTCTCGCTCAAAGCCTACTTCTTGGTATCACCCAAGAAAACCGAACGGTATACCAATATGCCAAGGCTTGCAGAGAGATGGCAGCCCAGAGCTACCCAACTTGTAAAAAGAGTCGGGAAGCAGCTCTCAAATCCACGTTTATCCGTGGACTGTCACCCAGCCTCCGTGCTGCGGTATTGAGAAGTGCTAAGGAAAAATTCGAGGAGATAGTGGAAGAAGCTGCAAAAGAGGAAGCAATTGCTAACCTCTCTCGCGCAGATGCCCCACTCATCTCCGCAATTGACTCCTTAAGGGATACCATCGCATCCCTCCACGTCAATCCACCTTCTGGGTCGCGCCCGACTGACAACAACGGTCAACGCCGCAACCCACAGAACGGCGGACAAAGACAGCGTTCAGGCAAATCAAGAAGGCCAAACGGACGCGATTGCAGAAACTGCAACCGATGCCGAAACGCACAGTTTCGCAACCAAGACGGTTATCGTCAGCATAACCATCGTCAGGACGGATATCGATATGAGGGCCATCGTCAAGACGGTCCTCGTCAAGACGGCCATCGTCAAGACGGTTTTCGTCAAGACGGCCATCGTCAATCCGCTCCAGAACGTCATGGTGGAAGGTATCCAAGGATCAGTCCGATCTTTGTGCCTCTCGCTATCATGATGGCCCTGACCAGCATCGCTTCGGCGACCCCGCTGTATCAGTGTGCAAAACAGGGAGGTATTTTCTTGTCCACAACGGAACAAAGAACATGCACTCCACCAACTCCATCACTCTTGACAACGCTCGAGATTGATGTGTTTGAACAGAACAAGACAACTGTTCCGCTTCCAGCCACCAGGTGCACAGAAGAAACTTTTTCAATTTGCTCGAAGTTTTTCGGGTTCATCCCGCACAGCGCTCGACGCATCTTGAACAAAATATCACCGATCATTCCCGAACATTGTAAATCCATTGTAAATTCTAAAAGAGTTGGGGACGCTCAACTTCAGCCAGACGAGTCGGGTCGGCTTGTAGCCGTCACAATGGAGAAATATCCAGAAGTAGCAATGTTCGGCGAGCAATGTTCAGTGTCGAGACAACATGTGGTCATCAACACCACAGTCGCAGAAGTAGCAGAGACCGTCGTCTCACCAGACTTCTTGAATGATAAAGGCTGTGAACTTAGCAGCGGATCATGTGTCAACGAGGCGGCGACCCTTGTCTGGTCACCACCACCTCATCGAAACATATGTTCACAACTGGTTCCGCTCGGAAGATTCGAAGCAATCTTATCCAGCGATATGGTTCTTATCCCATCAATGCAAATCGCATTCCGAATGGATGAGAGCAAAACAATCGTTACGGATTGCAAGGAAAAGAATATTTTTCAAACCACCGCAGGAACGTTTATTGCGTTTCCAGCATTTCCATTTGCGCAATCCACAACGGATATTCTACGGCAAGCTCGTCCGCCAGCGAGACTGCGCCGATCAGAACCATCGGACAATTCGTCGATATCGCCGGATGCCCAACTTCTTCCATACGAAGAATACATCTGAAGAAAAAATTCTTCGCGGAACGTAACCGTTCCACCACTTCCAGCGGAAGAAACGAGAAGGAAGAATTCCCAAGATAGACAGATCGACTTCATTCGACAAGTCTATGATCAGAATGAGAATCATCGTCGAAATCTCACCCAGAAAGGAGTGAATGTAAGATTGCAATACGCATCTTCACAATTTCACTCAGGTCTGAGCGAGACTTTCCGACGCATGTCTTTCAACTTTTGTCAGCTGGCTCAAAGACAGGAACAGCTCTGGAGAGCTATCCTACTGATGGATCCCACCGTTGGAATCCGTGCTTTGACCGGACAGCAAGTCCGGGCCAAATGGATCAGTAATGGGATCATCCAAGTCACGCTTTGTGAACCAGTCGCATACACCGACGTTTTTATAAACAAGACGGTTGACAACGAATGTTATTCACAAACACCGATCCTGACAACATCAGGAAAACTGATGTTTGTGACTCCAGGTTCATCGGAAGTGACTTCGGAAGGAAAGAAAATTGAATGTTCAGAAGTGACACCTGACTTGTTCTTTGCGAACGAATCCCGGTCCAACGCTTCGGAACTGACGCTTGGCGTCGAAATTCAATCGAATCCAGCTCTCTCCAGAATCATATTTGAAGCCGACGATATTTACGCAAAAGCCAAAAGTTCATCGTTTCCAGCCCAGCTGGCAAACCGAATCGCGAACAATGTCTTAGCAACAAGAAGTAATTCCAAAATCTTGAGGATTCTTGAAGACGTAATTCCCAAATCACTTCAACTTGGCGTAGAAGAAATGGCAAAAGCAGCGGGCTACACTAGTGGAGTAGTAGTCGGAGCCACCGAAGGTATGGTTAAAGGTATTAAATCATTTTGGTCGGATTTGTTGATTTTTATTGTCATTCCAATTGTTGTTGTGATTCTTATAGGAATATGTGTGTTTTTTTACTGCAGGAATACGATTTTTCGTTCCATCGCCGGAACAGTGCTTCCGATCAATGCGGTCCAAATGGAGGACGCAACGGAAATGACTAGTATGCCACCGGCTGAACAAGAGCTTCAACTGCTCTATGAGGAACGCAAGAGGACTCCGAGAATGACATACATTCCATACGAATGTTCCATTTTTCCGGACACAACCCTCATATCCAGCGTGACTGCCCTCCCATTCATAGCAATCTCGATCCAAGATCGTCACATTGCAGCTCTTTGGGATTCAGGAGCAGCCGTCAGCTACGTCCGAAAAACCACGTTAGACTACGTCGGATTTTCGGGCATTGAACCAAGTTCAACGATCGCCCAAGCTGCGAACGGAAGTCGCATCCAATTTCTTGGAACAGCCCGTCTTCTGATTCGTCTTGGTCCACATGCGATTGAACACGAGTTCCTTGTCTCTCGCGACGCCGATTGTCCGACCCCAGTACTTCTCGGGTTCGATCTGATGCAACATCTTTCGGAACTGGACATCAAGACCAGTATCCTCCCTAAAGAAGGACGTCTTCAGATCGGGGACTCCAAATTGCGATTACTTGCACCAGGTGATCCAACCTTTCGAATGACGGACAAACGCGTCCGCGTGACTTGTGTTCAAGACACAAAGATCAGACCATTCGGAAAAGCTAATTTGGAAATCATGTTTGAGAATTCAGAGGAAGAAGATGAAGATCTCCTCATTCATCTGAAAGGATCGGAAGAAGGATCAATCGGTTTCACCGAAACTGTCTTTCGAAGATCCGCCGAACCTTCCTGCCACATCCAAGTCGAAAATTTTCGGCAAAACCAATCAAATTCTCCAAGAATATGATCCTCGGCATCGCCAGTGTGGTTGAAGATCAAACATCTTCCCAAAACCAACTGAGGAACTACGTTCCACCTGAAGCTGATTGGGAGAGCCACCTCCCGCACAATCCAGCAACAAGCGAGGATTTCATCCAAGCTCTGAGCTTAGATGAAACAATCCTATCGGACCAAGGGAAAAAGAAGTTACGAGAAATCGTACTTCGGAACAAGTCTGCCTTCTATAATGAAGATGGCAACTTAGGTTTTTTCAAAGGACCAATTCAACACCAAATTGAACTGGACCGAAACAAACCACCCATGCGTCCCAGAAATTATCGCATTCCTCTCGGAAAACGCGATGAAGTTGAACAACAAGTTCAAAAGCTACTGGCCCAGAAAATCATTGAGCCATCAGATTCAATGATCTCGAGCCCAGTGGTCTTGGTTAGAAAGAAGGACCATTCGTTCCGATTCACTATTGATTTCCGTCAGCTGAACGACGTGACGAAAAAACAGATCTATGTCATTCCGACGACGAATGACATCATCGATCTAGCAAATGGATCTCGTTTTTACAGTTCATTTGATCTTATCAATGGTTTCTTTCAGATTGGAATGCGCGAATCGGATAGACACCTGACTGCGTTCATCACACCGTCAGGAATCTACCAGTTCCGCCGCATGCCAATGGGTCTCTGTGGAGCACCCCACACATTTCAGAAAGTTGTCAGATATATCCAACAACGAGTCAAGGCTCGCCTGTTTGTATATCTCGATGATTTACTTCTGACATCGGAATCCGAAGAAGAACATATCAAGGACATTGACGAGTTCTTGAGTGTGATCGCTTCACATGGATTGAAGATCAAGCTCTCGAAAACTTCTTTCGCTCGAAACGAAGTTGAATTCCTGGGTCTTCGTGTCAGCCACGAAGGAATCAAACCGAACCCACGGAAAGTGAAAGCAATTGCCGAATTTCCAACTCCGACGTCGCCAACAGCCGTCCGGAGCTTCTTGGGAATGGCTAATTATTTTCGAAGATTCGTACCACAATTCGCGGCCACCGCAGCCCCATTGTACGAATTGACAAAGGAAAATGATCCGTTCGATTGGACGACCAACTGCGAAGCAAGCTTTCAGCTACTGAAAAGAAAGCTCCAGTCTGCTCCAGTTCTGATCGCTCCAATCGCGAACAAACCATTCAGAATTGAAAGTGATGCTTCAAGCATTGCTATCGGTGCTGTACTCCTTCAGAGTCAATCTGGTGAAGGACAATGGCAACCTATTGCCTACGCATCGCGAAAACTGAACCAAGCCGAACGGAGGTACCCTCCAATCGAGGCGGAAGGCCTCGCACTTGTGTTCGCGGTTCATGAATTCCGAACCTACATCCTAGGATCCCCCATCGTGGCTATTGTGGACCATTCTCCACTGACATCTCTGATGAAGAGAAAGGATCTTCTAGGACGACTTGGGAAGTTCCAAATAATCCTAGCCGAATACGATATTACCATCGTCTACCGGCCAGGACCGCTGAATTCCGTCCCAGACGCTCTCTCCCGGTTCATCGGAGAAGAGAGTAAAGAGCCCAGACCATACAGGAACCAAGTTTCCTCGGTCGTCTCAACGGCTAGCCCTCATCCGATTACATTGGATGAAGTCCGAAAATGTCAAACGGCATCAAAATGGATACAAGATACCATCCGCAAGTTGTCTCACGAGACAACTGCTGCAGCTTCCGATGGGAAATTGAAAGCTCGCTACCAAGTGAGCCCCGAAGGAATTCTCATTTCAAAAGCGGATGATCCTCTTGTTCCAAGTCGGATAATCCTTCCAAGTGAAGCTGAATTGAAGGAAAAAGTCATGGAACTTTTTCATACTTCTTCAACCGAAGCCGCTCACTCTGGAATTGGAAAAACGACCAGCATCATCAAACGCAGATTTTGCTGGACGCATATGGACAAGGATATCAAAAACTTCGTCCGAACGTGCATCATTTGCCAACGGCAAAAAGTGAATTCTCACGAAACAACTGTCGAACCACTTCAGGACGTTCGTCTTCCTGACGGTCCAGCCGAAGCCTGGAACATCGACATCCTCGGACCACTTCCAGTGACCGAAACGGGAAACCGATTCGTGGCTCACAAAAATGACGTCCGACGACTTCGGAGGATTTCTGACTCTTCTGAGAACCCATCCGAATCGGATGATTCTCCAGAAGGTCAGAAACAAGAACAGGAATCCGAACGGATTCCAGACCGAGAAGAACTGCGTTCATCTCCGGTCTCAGGAACTTCAGAACGAAAGGAAGCGCCCAGAAGAAGCAACAGGCTGCGCCGTATCCCGGCAAGGCTTCAGTGTTGAAATGGAATTTTTTTTTTCTTTCTTTTCTTCTCTTATCTTCATTTTGAGAAAAAAAAAAAAAAAACAAAGATATTCAATATTTTCTTTTTCTTCGTCCTTCCGATCCGTATCGTTCTCGTTTATTTTTAACCTCTTACATCTTACAGATGGAGCAAGAGCTAGATGAAGACATCCTGAATTATCAGGAACCAATGGCAACAAACGAAGTAATAGTGGTTACAACAATCACGGCGGAAGATCTAATGGAAAAACTACACGAAATTTCACAAGACATCGTTCAAATCAAGGACCTGTTGGAACAAATGAATTCAAAAACAACCATCGCGACTGCCCAAACTCCACCAACTCCACCACCCCAAGCAACGCAGCAAACACTCGTAGAACAACGGCTGGCGAAACTCCAAATGGCAAAACGACCAAAACTGGGACCAGTAAAGAGGGGCTGCATGTATTGCATGGGAAGTGGGCGCCCGGAGAAGGCGTCCCTTCACCGTATGGTCAAATGTCCGCGATTTCGGACTATTGCTTTGAGGACTCATTGGATAAAGCGACAACAATGGTGCTGCGCTTGCCTCCAACCAAAACACGAAGGAGGATGCAAACAGTGTGGGGCATGTGCTTCCATTGGTGAGCCAGCGGCTCACCACGGGAGCATATGCCCCATTCCGGAGGAAAGAAGAGCCCTTGAAGAGGAGTTGAGAAAGAGTCGCAGAAATAAGTGAGGATTATTTGTTCGGATTCTTGTTGGTTTTGTTGAGGATTTTGGTTTTATTTTTGTGTTCTTTTCATGTAAGACAATTCCGTTCGTTTGTTAGAATTTTCTTTAATCCAAAAATTGCAGAAGATAAGAATGTTCCGTTTTTGAAAAATTGTTTTTATTGAGTTTTCTTGTAATATTTTCTTGTTTTAAATTTTCTTTTAATTGTAATCGTTTTTTTTGTGTCTCCTTTTGTGGGGGGAGAGGGGGGGATGTACGCGAAAGCGTACGCCTCACCCCTCAACCCCTATATAAAGGAAGGCTTATCAATATAAAGTTAGAAAGATACTAAGCATTTAGTACAGCAAGCTTTCTCTAAATTCTCCAACTGTTTCGGTCAAGAGGTCATATGTAAACCATGCTCCAAGTAGAACTAATCCCCGTCCACCCCTCTAGGCGTATGGAACCGGATGTCAAAAGAAAAAAAAAAGGAAACGCACCAGAATCCTTGAATTGTTGACTGAAGAAACCCTGAAAAAATGAAGAACTTCCATTGATGTTGCATGTCACCTTAAAAAATGTTGACAAAAGGGTAGCATACCAAATACCCTAAAAAAACAGTCTGGAGACGTCAGGCCACCAATTGGGACCAAAACGGATGCACGAAACCTGCACGCCTCCAGAACTGTTGAAAAAGCGGGACGAACCGCGTGAGGACGAGTTTCAAGAAACTTATCGGGGATTCACATGTATGGCACGCAGTTAGTACACCCAAATGACATGTACCCATATTTCATTGATCGCCGCACCCACCGGAATGCATGAAAATCGCAATTTCACCACTTTCCGGAGAAAACCCAAGTGTTTTTGTGTTCTAGAAGGTCAACGATTTCATTGCCGAAAAGTTGAAAATGAAGGAATGTTCTTCGAAAAGGTTGGATAGAAAATGGAACAGGAAAACAGCAGAACTGAATGTGCTGAAAAACAGGCATTTTGTTTCATCGAATGGCATCCCAAAAAGACCGACGGAACAGCAGGAAAAAAGAAAAACGGTCTGCCTAATGTATTGAAACATTATGCCAGCTTGTCTGCCCATCAGGATCTACTTTCAGAGTCCAGGTCAAATTTCTAAAACCTTGACTATTTCCCAAAATTCCTTCAGATTTTGATATCAAAATATGTTATGACGTGAAAGTCCAACAACTGGAATTCCAGTCGTTGGAATTTCACTCCCCATTTTTTTGCGGGGACATTTTGATAAATGTCAAGCCAAAATTGTTGGCTTGACAACCCGAATCCCCATATTATCCTATTACTGTATACTAGATTGTTGAACTTTATTATAATCACCAGACCTTAATCACCCTGCCACCCATGTAAGCTTGTCGAGAAGGGGCGATTTAATCCGTCCCCTTTGCACCGCCCTTTATAATTGCGGTGGTGCGCCACCTTTCTCTTTTTCAAAGGTGGCGTCTTTGGCGCCCCTTTTACTAATTGGCGCCAATGATGACAAGCCTACACCTCTGCCCCAACCATCCACCCATAACGACAGAGGTTCTGAACAACACACAACTGTTCGCGCTGACATTTTCAGCTCAGTTCATCTCGTCTCAGAGATTGTGTGCTGAACATTCTTTGTTTTGCAGTACTCTTTTAAGTACTGCTCCCTTTTATTCAGAGATGTAATCATCTCGTCTGTTTTTTCAGACTTTCTCAGATGATTTTGAGTTATATTAACTCATTTGTGCCTTTCAGAATCTGATTTGTATTTATTTCTTGTCTTTTTTACAAGATTCTTCCCCCAATTGATGTGTAATTTGTCTTTAAGTATATTTTTTCACTATATATGTAATAATAGCCCACATGGGCATCGAAATCTGCCCCACAGAATTCGAATTTATCACTTTTTGTGATATTCAAGTCATTCAGTAGCATTTCAATTTGAAATGTAGTGATCATTTGTAATTAACTTCTGAAATACAATTTCAGAACAGTGAAGTTCTTTTTTCTTCCCATTTTCTAGACCAAATTCCCCCAATTCCTTCCAAATTCTCACAAAAATGTGAGCGTTTTTCCTCCTCTTATTAAAAGTTCTAAATAATGGCCAATATACCCTTATTCGACCAGTTTATCCCGAAAAAACTGAATCAACCATCGATTTAATACGATTTTAAACATTTAACTGGCTAATTTCATAATTTTCACCATGTTTCACCAATTTCACTTCCTTTCCTCCCAAAAGATTCACAATTAAAATTCAAAAATTCAAAATTACTCTAATTTCTGATCTTTTTTCATAAATTTCGATGAACTATACTTAAAATAAGAGCTTTGAAAAATTAAAATTTGAAAAATAGAGGTTTCTAGTATTTTCAAAGCTTTTTTAAATAGAATAAATATAAATTTGGAAGGAGACCTGGTTTTGAAAGCTTAAAATCGGCAAAAGAGTTGATTTTCAGATTTTGAGAGCAAGATTTTGACAAAAATGGATAAAAGAAACATCACAGTTTCATTCCAGAGTCCATTTTGCTTTCTGACGTTCAATTCTGACGTATTCTGACGTTGTCGACCACACAATTTGCATTTTTCATTTCAAAATTCCAATAATTGGTGCTTCAGATGTCGATTCATGTCATTTCTGAAAAAACGAAATATATATATTTTTTTAAAACTATAACGAAAACCCACCTTAAAAACGTCAAGTGCCAGAACAAGGGCATTCAGAAAATTGTAGCCCATTTCCAGAATTATATTCAAAAATCAACATTGATTCCATTCCAAGACGTTTCAATAGATTTATATGATTATTAGAATCATTTTCCAAAATGTCAACTTGAACTTTTTGAGATTTGAAGCCTCTATCAACTTCTTTCAAAATTAACTTCTTTCCAACCTGAAAAATTCAAATTCAAAAAGTTTTTTTTTCAATTTAAACGCTTACAAGTAATCAATATTACGCTCCAGCCATTATTTATCATCCAAATTCCTTTTCAAATTCTAAATTTTCCAAATTTTCATCATGTTGATCCATAAAAATCATCCAAATATGATCCTAATCAATATGATCCGAATATCTTCGAGAACTTTGATTTCTCTTCAGCTTTCACAAATATTCTCGTCAATTTGAGCCATTCGTATTCAGAACTTACGATTTGAGCATCATTTCGACATGATTTCCTCATCCAATGGCCTTCAAATAGCGATATACTTCATAAATAGACATTTCTCCAATAATCGAAGTTCCCAGTCTATATATCCAAACAACTTTCAAGTCTTCACCAATTTCGTCCAAATTCAACCTGAAAGATTCAATTTTTTTTAAATAATTGAATAATAACTTACAAATGAATCAGCGATGCCAATTTCAAGTCCAAACTCTTCAAAATTTAAATCAATACAATCAAAACTTAATCAATATCCTTGGTGTTCCTCTTTCAATTTTCAACTTTCCTCCGAACTCTAATCTGGAATTTTAAAAAGTTGAATACTTTTTTTTGTGTTTTAACAACTTACAATTTGATTTTCGAATAATTAGGACAAGATATCCGCGTTCAGTATTCAAATACGTTCCAAAATCATCAAATCCTTTCGAAAAATCGCATTCGTACAATTTCCATTCAATTTCCAAATATTAAACTCGATTATGTCCAAATTCAACCTGAAAAATTCAATTTTTATTGTTTTTTAAATTCAATAACTTACAAATGAATCAGTTTTGCCAATTTCAAGTCCAAACTCTTCTTTGATCCAAATTCCAATCAACATTTTCAAAATATAATCAATAACTTTGATTAATCTTCCAGTTTCAAATTGAAACATGCAAATTTCAGCTCATCTGACCATAAGATCATCTCAACCACATTTCCATTAGCTCATTCGTTCAATTTCCAAACCTGAAATATAGTTTTTCCAAATAAATCTTGAAAATAATCCAAACTTACAATTTTTGCCCAATTTTCAGCTAATTGTCGAACGTCAGCGTCTTCTTCAAGTATTGTTGACCCTTGTTTTTGAAATAATCATTCCAATATTATCTGTAGGATCTTTGATTCAGCAAACACATTTACGAAACCTGAAAATTCAACATTTCTTAAAATTTAAAACAAAAAATTGGCTCACCTCAATAAAAGGCTCAAAATGCAATCCCAACGTTTTCCCCATCAAAACGTGAGATAGGCTATCGATTCTCAACCAATCCTTGTTCGAATAACATATTTCCAGCCACTCTCTCTAATTTCAAAATGAAATCCTGGACCTTTTCCAGATTTGATGTCGATAAATCCGCCAACTGATCCTTTCTGAGCTTCAGTGTTCGAGATTCCGTCGAAAATTAGATTGTTTGGCCTCTTAACCAAAATCTGGCGGCCTAATCAAACTTTCAATCCATCGTGAGCCTTCCGTGGCTACTTTTGGTGCGCCCAGCTCCACGATGTCGATAGCAAAACCTTCTTCTTTACAAATCCAATCGAATTCCGAAATCGTTCCTGAAAATTCGGTATATTTCATGAGAAATACAATTTAAAAAGGTTCACCTTGAAATCCTATGCAAAACTTATCAATTTCAGCAGCAGATTTCCTTCACAAATCTTAAAATTCGGTATAACTTACAAATGAATCAGCGATGCCAATTTCAAGTCCAAACTCTTCAAAATTTAAATCAATACAATCAAAACTTAATCAATATCCTTGGTGTTCCTCTTTCAATTTTCAACTTTCCTCCGAACTCTAATCTGGAATTTTAAAAAGTTGAATACTTTTTTTTGTGTTTTAACAACTTACAATTTGATTTTCGAATAATTAGGACAAGATATCCGCGTTCAGTATTCAAATACGTTCCAAAATCATCAAATCCTTTCGAAAAATCGCATTCGTACAATTTCCATTCAATTTCCAAATATTAAACTCGATTATGTCCAAATTCAACCTGAAAAATTCAATTTTTATTGTTTTTTAAATTCAATAACTTACAAATGAATCAGTTTTGCCAATTTCAAGTCCAAACTCTTCTTTGATCCAAATTCCAATCAACATTTTCAAAATATAATCAATAACTTTGATTAATCTTCCAGTTTCAAATTGAAACATGCAAATTTCAGCTCATCTGACCATAAGATCATCTCAACCACATTTCCATTAGCTCATTCGTTCAATTTCCAAACCTGAAATATAGTTTTTCCAAATAAATCTTGAAAATAATCCAAACTTACAATTTTTGCCCAATTTTCAGCTAATTGTCGAACGTCAGCGTCTTCTTCAAGTATTGTTGACCCTTGTTTTTGAAATAATCATTCCAATATTATCTGTAGGATCTTTGATTCAGCAAACACATTTACGAAACCTGAAAATTCAACATTTCTTAAAATTTAAAACAAAAAATTGGCTCACCTCAATAAAAGGCTCAAAATGCAATCCCAACGTTTTCCCCATCAAAACGTGAGATAGGCTATCGATTCTCAACCAATCCTTGTTCGAATAACATATTTCCAGCCACTCTCTCTAATTTCAAAATGAAATCCTGGACCTTTTCCAGATTTGATGTCGATAAATCCGCCAACTGATCCTTTCTGAGCTTCAGTGTTCGAGATTCCGTCGAAAATTAGATTGTTTGGCCTCTTAACCAAAATCTGGCGGCCTAATCAAACTTTCAATCCATCGTGAGCCTTCCGTGGCTACTTTTGGTGCGCCCAGCTCCACGATGTCGATAGCAAAACCTTCTTCTTTACAAATCCAATCGAATTCCGAAATCGTTCCTGAAAATTCGGTATATTTCATGAGAAATACAATTTAAAAAGGTTCACCTTGAAATCCTATGCAAAACTTATCAATTTCAGCAGCAGATTTCCTTCACAAATCTTCCGCAAAATTAAGTAGACAATCTCTTCAATCGATATTTGATGATAAACGTCCGCATGGTTGTCGGTCCAACAGACTTCATCTAATTATCGATTGACTATGCAATTACCAAGACATTGCTTCTTCGGATGTTTCCTTCCAATCAGGGGTGCCGCCGAAAAAGTTTTTGACCGAAAAAAAATAAAATTTTTCGTCGGCCAGTAAAAAATGCCGAAAAAAAATAAATTTTTTCGTCAGCCAGGAAAAAACGACGAAAAAAAATAATTTTTTTTTCGTTTTATTGGAAAAATACCGAAAAAAATTTTTTTCGGCGTTGCAAGTGATTAATGAATCATATTTCATCAGAAAGAAAACGATTTTAAGGTTTTCTACCTTCATTCAGTTAAAAATTAGTAAAATAGTTGGAAATTGATGTTAAAAAATGGTATATTCAAATTTAAAAATCTGTTTTCCGTAAGACGGAAACACCGAAAAAAATTGAGGATAGAAAACCGAAAAAAATAAAATAAAAATTTACGAGCTTCGCGCAACCCGAAATAAATAAAACTTTTTCGGCGTAAAACACCCGAAAATCACGAAAACCGAAAAAAAATCGAAAAAAAACGGCAACCCTGCTTCCAATCCTTCCAACGATTCGAGTCTCAAATCAATCAAATAGAAATAAGTCGCTCCCTCATCAATCCTTGTCGAAAAATCCTTCACTGATAATTTGTGTCAAATTACCAGCACGCGGGATTCCGTTGAAAATTTGACTTTTGGCCTCTCAACCAAAGATTTGGCGGCCATATCAAATTTACAATCCATTATGAGCCTTCCGTGGCTACTTTGGGTGCGCCCAGCTCCATAACGTCGACGTCAAAACCTTCTCCTTCGCAAATCCGCTCGATCATCAAGAACCAATCGTGATAATCCTTGAATCCTTCTTTAACAAGCCGAAACAATCGATATCCTTGGGATGTCCATTATTCGATGGTGGATGGTGGAAATTACCTGAAAATTTACAGAATTTCCGGCAAAAATCGATATTTCATAAGAAATACAAACTATAAAAGCTCACCTTGAAAAACTATCTAAAACTTATCAATTTCAGCTGCTTTTTGGAAAATATCATCAGCAAAATTCAACAGTCCTTCTCTTCAATCGATATTTGATGATAAACGTCCTCATGGTTGTCGGTCCAACAGACTTCATCTAATTATCGATTTTCAAAGGCTATACAATCACCAAGGCACTCATTCTTCGGATGTTCCTTCAATTCCTTCCAACAATTCGAGTTTCCATTCAATCAAAGCGAAATCAGTTGCTTATTCATCAATCCTTGTCGAAAAATCCTTCGCTGATCAGTTCTGTCGTTCAGCATTCCGGATTTCGTTGAAAATTTGATGTTTGGCCCCTCATCCAAAATTTGGCGGCCATTTCAAACTTCCAACCACACACGAGCCTTACGTGGCTTCTCTAATACGCCCAGCATCGCGGTGTCGACTAAAATCCTTCTCCTTTCCAAATCCAATGGATTTCCAAATTTCCTTCTTGAAAAAAGCATGATACATTTCTGAAAATTGGGAATTTTTCATGGGAATATGCATTTCTAAGAGCACACCTTCGAAGGATAATAAGCCTCGGCAAAAATGAACATTTCTTCTCATCAATTGATACTTCTTCAACAACATCCCATTGGTTGTCGGTCCAGCAGAAAATTTCTTCAAGGTATCGCTTTTTTGAAGATTGTTCAATCACCAAGCTCCGTCATCCATCCATCATTGCTCCATCACTGCTCCTTCATCCATCCTTGTCGAAAAATCCTTCGCTGATAACTTGTGTCAAATCATCAGCATCCGGGATTCCGTTGAAAATTTGGCGGCTAATCAAATTCCCAACCACACGCGAGCCTTCCGTGGCTTCTCTAATACGCCCAGCACCGCTGTGTCGACTTCAAAACATTCTCCTTCCCAATCCAATCGATTTCAATCCAGACCAAGACTTATTCGATCGTAGATGGTGGAAACTACCTGAAAATTTACAAAATTTCTAATAAAAATCTATAAATATAATGGACCTATGCAGAAACTAAAATTGCTGCAAAAAATTGCAAACAAATGCAAAAAATTCAATGCAGAAACTTGCAAAAAATTGCAAGAAATGTCAAGAAATTGCAATTTTTTGCAGCCGATTTACGGGAAAAATACGGTAATCGTTGCGAGACCATCAAAGGTTCTTACTCTTCGCTGCGAGACCCTCACAAATTTCACAGGTGTGCGTCCAAAAATACGGTCAAGAGCCGTTTTCATTGATGGTCTCGCAACGATTACCGTATTTTTCCCGTAAATCGGCTGCAAAAAATTGCAATTTCTTGACATTTCTTGCAATTTTTTGCAAGTTTCTGCATTGAATTTTTTGCATTTTTTTGCAATTTTTTGCAGCAATTTTAGTTTCTGCATAGGTCCATAAGAAAATTAAGATTTTTTCAAAATTTCCAAAAATTATTGTTTTTTTCAAATTACTACACATCATTTAGTGGTAAATTTCGAAAAAGAACCAATAGAGAATTGTTAAAAACATTTTTTACAAGAAAAAAGAAGAAAAAACTGTAAAATTATCAAAATACATCGCAAAAGGTTGAAATTGAAAAAAATTAAAATCATCTTTTCCACGAGAACTACAAGGACTAGTTGGAAATTCGGCCACGGCAATTATCATAAAAATCAATTTTAATTGTTTTAAAATCGCTTTTTTTGAATTTTCACACAATTTTCGAATTTTTAAAAGAAGATTTTGATTTCAGATATTGTTTTAAATTTTTTGAGTTTGATTTAAAGGTAAAACTTACTGAATTATAGGCAAATTGATGAAGACTCCTCGGTTTGTTGGCAAAAATTGAAAATGATGCAAAAAACTGAAGAAATGGAAGAAAATGCAGAACGACGAGCAAACAAAGACCACAAGCATTAGAACCAAGACGAATAAAAAGATGAACAACCTAAAATTTTGTTAAATATTCAAAAAATTTGATTTTTTCAGATCTCACCAAAAACAAACAGCCAAATCAACGAAAAAATGAAGAAAAACGAAACCAAACAAAAATGAGAAGATTGGGAGAGAAAAAAAGAAGAAAAAAACGTGAGCTTCGAAGAAGACGTGCTCAACAACGCTTCTGAAAAAAAAAATCGATTTTTGATTGAAAAAATGAAAAAATCGAACAAACCTTTAATTCCGAATAACACCTCCTAATCTTCTCTCTCGTTTCGGTGTTATTTCTTCTCGCCTTGATGAAATCCGGCGTTGTAACTGCCGGAAGCTTCCTTTTCCGTTGATTTGGCTGTTGTTGTGTTGGTTGAACGATCTTCCCGAAGTCTACTTCCGCCGTTTTCAAAACCTTCAAGAGCATCGTTCTTTCATTCTCCATATCAATCGGTGCTCTTCCTCTTGACGAACAATCCATCTCCAATTGAACCAAGCGCCTTCCATGAACGATCGCGAACAAACCAGAGTTTGTCTTGTTCAGCTGAAGAATTTCAAATGTTTGAAAAAAAATCACAAAATCTTTAAACTCACAATTCCAACTTGTTTCTCTACTCGGTCCTTTCTGGCGAAGCGATATCTGATGCAATTCGCCTCATCATCTCCAACCCATTCAGCCATCAAATCCTTCAACATCGCGATGATCTCATCCCTTTCCGTCTTCGCCGCTTCGATCGAGTCGAAAATTGTGATCGAACATCTTCCAACATCGTATAATCCGACGCTCCAATGTTCGATGTCTTCATTCTCAAACTTCCTTGCTGGGTGGAAGATTGGGATCAGAATCCTTTCCGGGTTCGAATTGAAGAGCATCTGGTCGATTTCCTCCTTCTTCATCCTCTTCCCAGCTTGCCAATCCTTCACAACAGATGGAGAAAGAACTCCAATTCTGGCCTCTTTCCTATTCATCGCCGATGCCTGAAAAATATCGATTTTTATTGGATTAATTTTGCGAAAAAAAAAACAAAAATCACATACCTCTTTCATCAGACCACAGAACAATGCACTCTCTGAGATGTGCTTGTTCTTTGTGCAGCTCTGATAATCCGATGATTTCAGCATCTTCGGCAGCATCCTCTTCATCTCATCGCCTAATCCGTCTCCTTCCAACTTGATCGAATGAGTCGATGCATCCTCCTCTTCTTCTTCATCTTCTGCCTCTCCATCACGATCCACGCCATCTTCTGATCCGGAATCGCCATCAACTGGTGCCACAATGCTCTGAAAAGTAGGTTTGTTCAATTTTCAAACAAAAATTCAAGCATTTTTCAGAATTAAATATTTTCTCGAGCTCCAGGCTCAAAAATATTATTTTTCAATCTATTTTTAATGAAAACTTTGAAAAATCCCCCAATTTTTCCCAATTAGCAATTTATAAGGTTCAAAATGTTATGAAAATTGTCAAAAAAAACTCGGTTCATAATTTTCAATTAAAAATAAATACTCACATGCTGTGAATCGACATCGTCTCCATCCATATTCACATCCGATCCATCACTGCCACCATCAACCTCTGGTTCATCTTCCACGCGGTCCGGCATCGAATTGTCGTGAAGATCATCAAACGGCAGCTCATCAGCAACTTCCAATCGATCAATGCTGATCCTTTCTCCGAGATTGGATACAAATCGTGGGATTTCCAATGCCACTTCGTTGATCATCACTCCCCGATCCGCCATATTCTGTCGCCAAGCTCTAGTGATCAGTGTGCTTTCCGAGATCATAATGACCATATCATCCAAAAGAGTCTTCACCTCATCCTCGATAGCACCCACTCCTTCATACCTCACATCAATCACTCGTGTGCTGATAATTCCATCTTCATCCATATCCTCTTCTTCTACAAGGACAATCCATCCATCACCGACTCGCGACATGTTGATGGCTTGTACGAGTTCTCGTGCCTCATCAATTGGCATCCCAAAGATTCCAGCTTCGACGACTGTCCGGCCGAGTTGATCCAACTCTTCCCTCAATGCCATCTCCACCGCTACCGATCTATCCGAATCCTCATCTTCTTCTTCTTCCTCCTCATCAATCAATACCGGCGACATTGACTCCTCCAAGTCCATAATCACTTGTCCATCATCTTCCAAAACCTCGTCGCCCCCTTCCGATCCTTCATCACCCTTTCCTTCCGATCCTTCAGCATCTTCCTCTTCCAAATCAACCGCTTCAACCTGAACAAAAAAACTGTTTTCATAAAATTTTCTGAACTTTCTCAAAATTTCTTGAATCTCCAAGCTTCAATTCAATTGCGGGAGCTCCCCAATCCCTGATGCATTTTTTCAAACAGAATGTTTCAGAAAAACACTCGAAAATTAAAATATTCAAAATTCTACATTTTTCGCTCATTTTCAGACAATTTTCAAAATAATTGTGCTGAGAATTTTTTAAAAGCTGCCGAAACTTCAAAAAATCCTTCAAACAATTGTATTCAGCTTCTCAATTTATTTGCGGGAGCTCCCACGACAATAATCCAAGAGTTTTTCACTAAAAAAAGCCGATAAATGTTAGATTAAAGCCACTTTTTCAATAATTTTTCAAAATTTATTGATTTTTTGATAATAAAATGATATTTCTGAAATTGAAAATAAATGCTTACTGTCTCTCTCCTTCTCCTTCTTGTAACAAATCGATCGTCCGGTCGTTCCAATTGATCGATCACATCTTGGACTGTCGACCATTCTTTTGCGATTTCTTCCAACGTCGCGTCATCGATTGAAATGACGTCGTCGTCGTCAAAATCCGCCGATGAACTTGCATCATCTCCTTCAACATCCACAATCGATACATCTTCCATCATCTCCCTTCTCTTCTCCACCGGCTCATCCGATCCCCATTTCGTCGCAGATCTCTTCCTTCTGACAATATGGATGTAGGGTGCATGAAGAAGGAGATCTGCTTGTCCAAATGAAGTCGTAACATCGAGATGGAATGATGGCTGAAAAAAGTTTAATTTCTTAAAGACAATGTGCCACTTAATTATTCAACTGTTTTCGCTTAAAATCCAATAATATCTTACCTCCAGCTTCTTGATGTGATACGAGACTTTCATCAGCTCGTGGTACAGCACATGGTGCTGATATTCCCGCTGAACGTCAAAGAAGGCGCCACATGTGTAGCACAGAAAGTGCTTCACATCTGTACTAAATGCTTAGTATCTTTCTAACTTTATATTGATAAGCCTTCCTTTATATAGGGGTTGAGGGGTGAGGCGTACGCTTTCGCGTACATCCCCCCCTCTCCCCCCACAAAAGGAGACACAAAAAAAACGATTACAATTAAAAGAAAATTTAAAACAAGAAAATATTACAAGAAAACTCAATAAAAACAATTTTTCAAAAACGGAACATTCTTATCTTCTGCAATTTTTGGATTAAAGAAAATTCTAACAAACGAACGGAATTGTCTCACATGAAAAGAACACAAAAATAAAACCAAAATCCTCAACAAAACCAACAAGAATCCGAACAAATAATCCTCACTTATTTCTGCGACTCTTTCTCAACTCCTCTTCAAGGGCTCTTCTTTCCTCCGGAATGGGGCATATGCTCCCGTGGTGAGCCGCTGGCTCACCAATGGAAGCACATGCCCC
This sequence comes from Caenorhabditis virilis, assembly GCA_964036255.1. Classification (NCBI taxonomy): domain Eukaryota; kingdom Metazoa; phylum Nematoda; class Chromadorea; order Rhabditida; family Rhabditidae; genus Caenorhabditis; species Caenorhabditis virilis. The sequence continues at coordinate 2,001,939 of OZ038416.1, read as the reverse complement.
ACACTGTTTGCATCCTCCTTCGTGTTTTGGTTGGAGGCAAGCGCAGCACCATTGTTGTCGCTTTATCCAATGAGTCCTCAAAGCAATAGTCCGAAATCGCGGACATTTGACCATACGGTGAAGGGACGCCTTCTCCGGGCGCCCACTTCCCATGCAATACATGCAGCCCCTCTTTACTGGTCCCAGTTTTGGTCGTTTTGCCATTTGGAGTTTCGCCAGCCGTTGTTCTACGAGTGTTTGCTGCGTTGCTTGGGGTGGTGGAGTTGGTGGAGTTTGGGCAGTCGCGATGGTTGTTTTTGAATTCATTTGTTCCAACAGGTCCTTGATTTGAACGATGTCTTGTGAAATTTCGTGTAGTTTTTCCATTAGATCTTCCGCCGTGATTGTTGTAACCACTATTACTTCGTTTGTTGCCATTGGTTCCTGATAATTCAGGATGTCTTCATCTAGCTCTTGCTCCATCTGTAAGATGTAAGAGGTTAAAAATAAACGAGAACGATACGGATCGGAAGGACGAAGAAAAAGAAAATATTGAATATCTTTGTTTTTTTTTTTTTTCTCAAAATGAAGATAAGAGAAGAAAAGAAAGAAAAAAAAAATTCCATTTCAACACTGAAGCCTTGCCGGGATACGGCGCAGCCTGTTGCTTCTTCTGGGCGCTTCCTTTCGTTCTGAAGTTCCTGAGACCGGAGATGAACGCAGTTCTTCTCGGTCTGGAATCCGTTCGGATTCCTGTTCTTGTTTCTGACCTTCTGGAGAATCATCCGATTCGGATGAGTTCTCAGAAGAGTCAGAAATCCTCCGAAGTCGTCGGACGTCATTTTTGTGAGCCACGAATCGGTTTCCCGTTTCGGTCACTGGAAGTGGTCCGAGGATGTCGATGTTCCAGGCTTCGGCTGGACCGTCAGGAAGACGAACGTCCTGAAGTGGTTCGACAGTTGTTTCGTGAGAATTCACTTTTTGCCGTTGGCAAATGATGCACGTTCGGATGAAGTTTTTGATATCCTTGTCCATATGCGTCCAGCAAAATCTGCGTTTGATGATGCTGGTCGTTTTTTCAATTCCAGAGTGAGCGGCTTCGGTTGAAGAAGTATGAAAAAGTTCCATGACTTTTTCCTTCAATTCAGCTTCACTTGGAAGGATTATCCGACTTGGAACAAGAGGATCATCCGCTTTTGAAATGAGAATTCCTTCGGGGCTCACTTGGTAGCGAGCTTTCAATTTCCCATCGGAAGCTGCAGCAGTTGTCTCGTGAGACAACTTGCGGATGGTATCTTGTATCCATTTTGATGCCGTTTGACATTTTCGGACTTCATCCAATGTAATCGGATGAGGGCTAGCCGTTGAGACGACCGAGGAAACTTGGTTCCTGTATGGTCTGGGCTCTTTACTCTCTTCTCCGATGAACCGGGAGAGAGCGTCTGGGACGGAATTCAGCGGTCCTGGCCGGTAGACGATGGTAATATCGTATTCGGCTAGGATTATTTGGAACTTCCCAAGTCGTCCTAGAAGATCCTTTCTCTTCATCAGAGATGTCAGTGGAGAATGGTCCACAATAGCCACGATGGGGGATCCTAGGATGTAGGTTCGGAATTCATGAACCGCGAACACAAGTGCGAGGCCTTCCGCCTCGATTGGAGGGTACCTCCGTTCGGCTTGGTTCAGTTTTCGCGATGCGTAGGCAATAGGTTGCCATTGTCCTTCACCAGATTGACTCTGAAGGAGTACAGCACCGATAGCAATGCTTGAAGCATCACTTTCAATTCTGAATGGTTTGTTCGCGATTGGAGCGATCAGAACTGGAGCAGACTGGAGCTTTCTTTTCAGTAGCTGAAAGCTTGCTTCGCAGTTGGTCGTCCAATCGAACGGATCATTTTCCTTTGTCAATTCGTACAATGGGGCTGCGGTGGCCGCGAATTGTGGTACGAATCTTCGAAAATAATTAGCCATTCCCAAGAAGCTCCGGACGGCTGTTGGCGACGTCGGAGTTGGAAATTCGGCAATTGCTTTCACTTTCCGTGGGTTCGGTTTGATTCCTTCGTGGCTGACACGAAGACCCAGGAATTCAACTTCGTTTCGAGCGAAAGAAGTTTTCGAGAGCTTGATCTTCAATCCATGTGAAGCGATCACACTCAAGAACTCGTCAACGTCCTTGATATGTTCTTCTTCGGATTCCGATGTCAGAAGTAAATCATCGAGATATACAAACAGGCGAGCCTTGACTCGTTGTTGGATATATCTGACAACTTTCTGAAATGTGTGGGGTGCTCCACAGAGACCCATTGGCATGCGGCGGAACTGGTAGATTCCTGACGGTGTGATGAACGCAGTCAGGTGTCTATCCGATTCGCGCATTCCAATCTGAAAGAAACCATTGATAAGATCAAATGAACTGTAAAAACGAGATCCATTTGCTAGATCGATGATGTCATTCGTCGTCGGAATGACATAGATCTGTTTTTTCGTCACGTCGTTCAGCTGACGGAAATCAATAGTGAATCGGAACGAATGGTCCTTCTTTCTAACCAAGACCACTGGGCTCGAGATCATTGAATCTGATGGCTCAATGATTTTCTGGGCCAGTAGCTTTTGAACTTGTTGTTCAACTTCATCGCGTTTTCCGAGAGGAATGCGATAATTTCTGGGACGCATGGGTGGTTTGTTTCGGTCCAGTTCAATTTGGTGTTGAATTGGTCCTTTGAAAAAACCTAAGTTGCCATCTTCATTATAGAAGGCAGACTTGTTCCGAAGTACGATTTCTCGTAACTTCTTTTTCCCTTGGTCCGATAGGATTGTTTCATCTAAGCTCAGAGCTTGGATGAAATCCTCGCTTGTTGCTGGATTGTGCGGGAGGTGGCTCTCCCAATCAGCTTCAGGTGGAACGTAGTTCCTCAGTTGGTTTTGGGAAGATGTTTGATCTTCAACCACACTGGCGATGCCGAGGATCATATTCTTGGAGAATTTGATTGGTTTTGCCGAAAATTTTCGACTTGGATGTGGCAGGAAGGTTCGGCGGATCTTCGAAAGACAGTTTCGGTGAAACCGATTGATCCTTCTTCCGATCCTTTCAGATGAATGAGGAGATCTTCATCTTCTTCCTCTGAATTCTCAAACATGATTTCCAAATTAGCTTTTCCGAATGGTCTGATCTTTGTGTCTTGAACACAAGTCACGCGGACGCGTTTGTCCGTCATTCGAAAGGTTGGATCACCTGGTGCAAGTAATCGCAATTTGGAGTCCCCGATCTGAAGACGTCCTTCTTTAGGGAGGATACTGGTCTTGATGTCCAGTTCCGAAAGATGTTGCATCAGATCGAACCCGAGAAGTACTGGGGTCGGACAATCGGCGTCGCGAGAGACAAGGAACTCGTGTTCAATCGCATGTGGACCAAGACGAATCAGAAGACGGGCTGTTCCAAGAAATTGGATGCGACTTCCGTTCGCAGCTTGGGCGATCGTTGAACTTGGTTCAATGCCCGAAAATCCGACGTAGTCTAACGTGGTTTTTCGGACGTAGCTGACGGCTGCTCCTGAATCCCAAAGAGCTGCAATGTGACGATCTTGGATCGAGATTGCTATGAATGGGAGGGCAGTCACGCTGGATATGAGGGTTGTGTCCGGAAAAATGGAACATTCGTATGGAATGTATGTCATTCTCGGAGTCCTCTTGCGTTCCTCATAGAGCAGTTGAAGCTCTTGTTCAGCCGGTGGCATACTAGTCATTTCCGTTGCGTCCTCCATTTGGACCGCATTGATCGGAAGCACTGTTCCGGCGATGGAACGAAAAATCGTATTCCTGCAGTAAAAAAACACACATATTCCTATAAGAATCACAACAACAATTGGAATGACAATAAAAATCAACAAATCCGACCAAAATGATTTAATACCTTTAACCATACCTTCGGTGGCTCCGACTACTACTCCACTAGTGTAGCCCGCTGCTTTTGCCATTTCTTCTACGCCAAGTTGAAGTGATTTGGGAATTACGTCTTCAAGAATCCTCAAGATTTTGGAATTACTTCTTGTTGCTAAGACATTGTTCGCGATTCGGTTTGCCAGCTGGGCTGGAAACGATGAACTTTTGGCTTTTGCGTAAATATCGTCGGCTTCAAATATGATTCTGGAGAGAGCTGGATTCGATTGAATTTCGACGCCAAGCGTCAGTTCCGAAGCGTTGGACCGGGATTCGTTCGCAAAGAACAAGTCAGGTGTCACTTCTGAACATTCAATTTTCTTTCCTTCCGAAGTCACTTCCGATGAACCTGGAGTCACAAACATCAGTTTTCCTGATGTTGTCAGGATCGGTGTTTGTGAATAACATTCGTTGTCAACCGTCTTGTTTATAAAAACGTCGGTGTATGCGACTGGTTCACAAAGCGTGACTTGGATGATCCCATTACTGATCCATTTGGCCCGGACTTGCTGTCCGGTCAAAGCACGGATTCCAACGGTGGGATCCATCAGTAGGATAGCTCTCCAGAGCTGTTCCTGTCTTTGAGCCAACTGACAAAAGTTGAAAGACATGCGTCGGAAAGTCTCGCTCAGACCTGAGTGAAATTGTGAAGATGCGTATTGCAATCTTACATTCACTCCTTTCTGGGTGAGATTTCGACGATGATTCTCATTCTGATCATAGACTTGTCGAATGAAGTCGATCTGTCTATCTTGGGAATTCTTCCTTCTCGTTTCTTCCGCTGGAAGTGGTGGAACGGTTACGTTCCGCGAAGAATTTTTTCTTCGGATGTATTCTTCGTATGGAAGAAGTTGGGCATCCGGCGATATCGACGAATTGTCCGATGGTTCTGATCGGCGCAGTCTCGCTGGCGGACGAGCTTGCCGTAGAATATCCGTTGTGGATTGCGCAAATGGAAATGCTGGAAACGCAATAAACGTTCCTGCGGTGGTTTGAAAAATATTCTTTTCCTTGCAATCCGTAACGATTGTTTTGCTCTCATCCATTCGGAATGCGATTTGCATTGATGGGATAAGAACCATATCGCTGGATAAGATTGCTTCGAATCTTCCGAGCGGAACCAGTTGTGAACATATGTTTCGATGAGGTGGTGGCGACCAGACAAGGGTCGCCGCCTCGTTGACACATGAACCGCTGCTAAGTTCACAGCCTTTATCATTCAAGAAGTCTGGTGAGACGACGGTCTCTGCTACTTCTGCGACTGTGGTGTTGATGACCACATGTTGTCTCGACACTGAACATTGTTCGCCGAACATTGCTACTTCTGGATATTTCTCCATTGTGACGGCTACAAGCCGACCCGACTCGTCTGGCTGAAGTTGAGCGTCCCCAACTCTTTTAGAATTTACAATGGATTTACAATGTTCGGGAATGATCGGTGATATTTTGTTCAAGATGCGTCGAGCGCTGTGCGGGATGAACCCGAAAAACTTCGAGCAAATTGAAAAAGTTTCTTCTGTGCACCTGGTGGCTGGAAGCGGAACAGTTGTCTTGTTCTGTTCAAACACATCAATCTCGAGCGTTGTCAAGAGTGATGGAGTTGGTGGAGTGCATGTTCTTTGTTCCGTTGTGGACAAGAAAATACCTCCCTGTTTTGCACACTGATACAGCGGGGTCGCCGAAGCGATGCTGGTCAGGGCCATCATGATAGCGAGAGGCACAAAGATCGGACTGATCCTTGGATACCTTCCACCATGACGTTCTGGAGCGGATTGACGATGGCCGTCTTGACGAAAACCGTCTTGACGAGGACCGTCTTGACGATGGCCTTCATGTCGATATCCGTCCTGGCGATGGTTATGCTGACGATAACCGTCTTGGTTGCGAAACTGTGCGTTTCGGCATCGGTTGCAGTTTCTGCAATCGCGTCCGTTTGGCCTTCTTGATTTGCCTGAACGCTGTCTTTGTCCGCCGTTCTGTGGGTTGCGGCGTTGACCGTTGTTGTCAGTCGGGCGCGAACCAGAAGGTGGATTGACGTGGAGGGATGCGATGGTATCCCTTAAGGAGTCAATTGCGGAGATGAGTGGGGCATCTGCGCGAGAGAGGTTAGCAATTGCTTCCTCTTTTGCAGCTTCTTCCACTATCTCCTCGAATTTTTCCTTAGCACTTCTCAATACCGCAGCACGGAGGCTGGGTGACAGTCCACGGATAAACGTGGATTTGAGAGCTGCTTCCCGACTCTTTTTACAAGTTGGGTAGCTCTGGGCTGCCATCTCTCTGCAAGCCTTGGCATATTGGTATACCGTTCGGTTTTCTTGGGTGATACCAAGAAGTAGGCTTTGAGCGAGAACCCGTTTTTCTGGCGTGTAGAAGGAGTCTACAAATGCTTCGCAGACTTCCTTCCATTCCATCTCTGGGTTCTCTGCCAGCAATTTGCTCATAACCGGCTTTCCCTCTTCGGGGATCATCGTCATTACCGAATTCAGGGCGTCGACCTCTGTTAACCCACGGGCGTTGCAGTAATCATTCACCTTGCGGATAAATGACTGAAACGACTCCATTTTGGGGTTGAACAAAGGCCAGGTGCCTGCACGCGACCACTTACTAACGTTGTTAGCAATGGTTGCCAAGTGTTGTTCCATGGCTTTGGTTACAGTGTTTCTTTTGGGCGGAATTTTTTCTATAAATTAAAAATCCCGTTCGAGTAAGAGAAAAACGAAGAAAGAAAAGAAAGAGAAAAAAAAAATGAGCTGCCAATCGGTAGCACGAAATTTTTCAAAATGAAAGATTCTTATCATTTTCGAGACTCCTCTGATACATTTCGTTTTCCGATGATAAAATTCAAAAACAAAAAATTCTTTCCTTCTTTTGTTATCTCCGATTCTAATTTGAATGGCACGATCGTAAACGATGTGCTCCCGAAAGTTGTTGATGTTTCGTTTGCTCGCTGATAACGCGAAAATGCAATTAGCTTCTTTTTTTAATTCAGTAGCTTGCATCTCCGGTTTCGGTAGCTGATAACGCGGAGCGATACTTTAACGATAATTTTTCGAAACGATAGTTTTGCGTCTGGCTGGCGCCATCGAAAACTATGATGTTGTAGCGGCAAAGTTTTAACAATTAAAAAAAACCCATTTCCAAAGAAGAAAAGTGTATTGAGAAGAAGTTTCATGATGTTTTACAACTGAATTGCAGATTTTTTTCTGGTTTCTCCACTTTTTGTCGCAATCTTCCTGACTGGAGTACTTTTCGAGTGATAAAAGGGACTTAGCTCCAAAAAAAAATAATGATATTTCCTACTTATTAGGTTGCTTTGACGGCGAATTTGGCTTCTTTCGTTCTAACCCGAGTCGGATAGGTTTTAACGAATGAAGCTTCCTAACCGGAGGATGGTGAGAAAACGGCGATAAAGGGTTTGAAAGAAAACCTTTTTTTTTTTTTTGAGAAAAAACTACAAAAACTAGAATTTTGGTGTATGTGGAGAAAAAAAAAAATAAATGAGTGGGATCCCGGTTTGGAGAGTCTACACCGTCGCCTGGCTTTGTCTGCTTTTAGCAGCAAAACAATGGATTCAAAAATGAATCACTCACCCTACTTCACACCTAATATCCTCGGTTCCTCTGCAGTGCATTTTGACTCAAGTAAAAAAACAGAAAAAAATTGTAAAAATCAGTTGGAGATAGCACTCCAAAAAATACAGTGAATTTTCCACCTGCCCCGAGAGCGAGGTGGAACCTCCATGTACTAAATGCTTAGTATCTTTCTAACTTTATATTGATAAGCCTTCCTTTATATAGGGGTTGAGGGGTGAGGCGTACGCTTTCGCGTACACATCTGTCGGCCGCTCCTGGATGTTGTTTGGAGCCCGAGTGGCTTCTTCTCGACGCGGTTCGTCACATCCTTCATCATTTCTTCGGCTCTTCTTTCTTCTGGTCACAAATCGGTCCAAATCTGGTTGAACAACCGTTCCTTCTTCGCCGACGCTCGATCTATCGCCAACTCCATCACCCGATCCTACTCCTCTTCCTTCCTCCTCAACACTCGCCGCGAATCCCGCGAAACTTTGCGAAAGTTCTTTCATTTTTCTTCTTTTCAAATAATTTTTTTTCAAATTCCCGCTCATTCCAATTATTTTTCAGGCTTACTGTATGCATACATTGTGCACTTCTGCGTCATTGTGTTTGCACACCAGCGTCCCTTTATTTTTTCGGAATTTTTATTTTTTTTTCGTTTTCGTCTTTTTTTATGAAATTTGGTTATAAAAACATTTGTTTTGACTTAAATAATGTTTTAAAAAATAAAAAATAAATAAAAAGTACAAAAATTTTAATTTTTGTCGCTTATTTCTATCTAAATTTCGTAAAAAACCTTTCTTTTTCTAAAATCTGATTTTTTCAGATTTTTTATAAAAAATATCAGGGACCGCAGGCTTCTGAATAAGAAATCGAGGCAAGTTGAAATGAAAAATTTAAAAAAAAACAATATTTTTAATTATTTCAGATCAAGAGAAGAAGTTCCAGACGATGAAGTGTTTGGAAATAATAGGTATTTTAATAACATAAATATTTGGAAAAAAACTGGCTCGTTTTATTTTTTAAAAGTCATGAAAAACTCACTGATTGAAGTGTATCATTTTCTGCCGGCATCTCCAAATCGCGTTTGCCTTGGCCACATCACGCACCGGCTTGATGTCGTCGTAGTTGCCGCAGGTTGACGGCCCACATTGACAGCGTGCAGCAAACTGTAAAATTCGTTATTTTCAAAAATATTTTGTTGTCATTTTGCTTCAAAAAATAATCAAATCTTGAAATTTAAAACTTACCGAGCACTTGATTTCCCCGAGTGCGCAAGCGCAAGTCTCGGGAAAACATGGACCGCGTCCACACGATTTCCGGCAGTGTGTCGGCTTCGGCGCATCCACTGGTGCCGCTCCTCGAAATGGTCCCAGAATAGCTCGAATGCGATCCTGGGTGAGCTCTTCCGGCTCTCGTGGATTCGTCACATTCGGCTTGGCAAGGACTTCCACCGTCACCCCCATCGCTTCTCCGGTTGCGATTCGCCTCTTGTTCCTGGTCCCAGGACCTTCCACCATCTCCACCAGGTGACTCACGACTTGGCGTGAAAATGTCACTCCTGGCTTCGATTCCTTCGGGTTTCCCAGCTTCCGGGAAGACTTGAAGGTACTAGGCCACTCGCTTGCCTTTCCCATAACAGCTTCTCCTTCCGCTGGTACTCCCCCCTTCGACGCATCTCCTCGTCGTTCTCCTTCCCGCCGTCCTCCCACAACTCGCTCCTCTCCTCGATCAATAGTTTCCACTCCAACGGGAGCTTCCACTTCCTCGGACTTGCGTCCATCCTCCGAAGCATCCAAATGCTTAATCACGTTCTTATTTGGTGCTGACATCGTCGCTTATAAGAAATATATATAAACCCGTTAACCTGCAATTTAAACAATTATTTTCCAATTCCAATTCCACAAATTATTCCAGCACTTCAATCTACAACTGAATTCGGAAGCTCCCGGAAACTTGATTTTGAATAGTTTTTTTTTTCAAATGGATCATTCGAAAAAATTAAATCAACACATGTGGTTCACGTCATTTCACTCAAAAATCATTTTTTAATTGTCTAAAAAAAATTCCACGGAAACCAGTTTTATTATCAAGAAATTCCAAAATTATACCAATTTCCATTTTCGCAAATCGAATCAAAACATGGTTCTGGATGCATTTTACTTTCAAAATCTCGAAATAACATTTATTTCTATCACAAATCCACACATTTCACGTGATTATAAAATATTTATGAAAAATTCCAACAAACCAGATTATGGTTACCAGAATAACATCAAAAATTGCGGGAGCTTCCAAGATTCAATCGATATTTTGAAAAACATGGAATATAGTGCATGCGGTATAGATTTTGGTTCAAATACAAGGTGATATTATCAAAAATTCAGAAAACGAAAAGGTTTCTTTTATAAATTTATTCAAAACTTAAAAAAAAACAATAATTATTTAGTTTTTCCATTGCGTCGCTGAATTTCGTCGTTGTCGATGATTGTTGATAGTTGGAATCTCCAGAAGAATCTGTAAACAAATCATTAAATTATTGCAAACACTTATTTTTAAAATTTGTACCTTAAACTTCAAAATGTTCTATTTTTTCAGAAGCAATGCGGCTCGATTCATCCAGCTCACTCGATCCACTCCACTTCTGCTTGCCATTCTTCTGAAAAGGGTATTTTTAAAATATTAAATGCTCCATTTGATTATTTTGCTTTCAGAGTCATTCAATTCTCCAGATTTTGCTCAAATGGACACGATTGTGCTCAAAATTTGCGAAATATTCGTTGCGTTTTTCAAAAAAATGTGAGTTTTGATTTTTATTTTATAAAAATACATTCTAAAATTTGTAGTTTTACGTAAAAGTGTCAAAAACTGCAAATTTAATGCCAAATATGTCACAAAATTATATTTTCCCTCAAATTTGAAAAAAAGAAAGATTTTTGGGAATTATTTACCTCAATATCTGTATCTAAAATATAATATTCAATAACCATCAGCCAACCTGTCAAAACTTGTGAAATTTATACGAAAATTCCATTTTTCTTGCGTTTTTAATGCCGTTAAACGTTATTAAAGTATTTTATTTTCGTTCAAAATCCAAAAATCAACAATTCCTTTAGTAAAATAATTTTTGATTGGAAAACCTTGCAGAAATCTTAATATAACTATCATTTTCCGTTGCAGAATCAAAAATTGGCCCATGTTCGAAGTTTCATACAAGAAGGATGCCGTTTAACAGGTAGAATCATTACTTCTTCAATAATTTTCCATTTCCAGATATTCCAACAACATTCTGATTCGAAAATTTGCAATACTGTTGACTTGCCTGTTTCAGTAACCAATTTCTTCATATTATTAAGACAATTGGTTATGAAACGGGCGATTTGACAGTATTTTATATTTCTGGAGGCTTGTTGGATCAGAAGAAGGGACCTGGACCCGCTAGCAACATGCTCAAGGACCGAAACTTCAGGTAAGCTTATGATTTCCTCGAAAAATCTAAATTTCAGTCACGACGTCGGAAAGAAACTAATGACGACCCGAGAAATCAAGTTATTCTAGCCATTTGGAGGCTATAGTTGAAAAATGATCGATTTCTATGGAAAAATCAATCATTTTTTCGCACAATTGGCTCTATTCGAAATTTCGTACACAACATATGCCATTTAATAAGGATTGGACAGGGAAAAGGCTTGTTTTCAAAAAAGTTGGTTAAAATTCTGAATTTACCTTTTGGTACCTTTTTCGAAATGAAAATTAGCAAATACTAGTTTGAAAAATAGTCATGAAGCTAGAGAAAGAATGCGTAAACTAAGATGAGTACCAAAATATAAGTTATGTGGAAATAGTTGACGATTTTGTATGCCAAAGATTCGAAAAAGAAGAGTATTAATTTGATGGATGAGACTTCGAGAAATCAAGTTCTCAACTTGTTTCTAAAAGTACTCCGAAATACTTTGAAAAAGGTATTTTTGAAATTCTCTGTTCCATCTCATCGCTAACTTTCAGATTACTCCAATATACTCCAATATTGGCTCATTTTGATGAATTGATGCTCAAAAACATTAAATGCACATCGAATTACAAATAGTTTATGCAAAATCATCCTTCCAAACAGAATGGTGAGTGCTTCTTTGAAAAAAGTTGTAAAACAAATCAAACTTTCAAAAATATGATTTGGTGCCATTTTTGAAAGATTTCCAAGATGATATTCTCATCAAAATATATAATTATTTTAATAAAACGTATATTTTGATTCGAAGTCACGGAAGAAATCCCAATACAGCTATTAGAGACTCAAAAATTGACAATGCTACGAAATTTCATAAACGAAGGATGCCATCTCTGTGATAATTATCTCCTCAATAATAGGTATGATAATTATTTATTAAATTTTTTCATTTCCAGATATTATGGCTCAAAAAATGTTCTACATTTATTGATTGATTATTTATTGCTTGACTCCAGAAAATGACAACGAATCAATTCAATCAAGTTCGATCTTCCGGGTTAGTAACCTATATCAAGTTCTGGCCAATTACAACCTTTGACTCCCATCAACTGGGGGATTGCAGCCGCTTATTGTTTGGAGGTAAATAATTAAAAATATCTGATTTCACTTCAAGACCCAAAAAATCTGGTTTCAGATTTCGTAAGCAGAAGTTCTTGTTGATTACAATGAAGAGGGACTTTGTGAATTTCCAGTGACTAGTGCGGAATACTCGTCGAATAAGATTCCACAGAAACATCTTAGGATATAATGTTGATTTGCCCGTTTCAAAAACCAATTTCTACATATTTTTAAAGATAATTGGTTATGAAACGGGCGAATTGACAATATTCTAGATTTCTGTTGGCTTGTTGGACGAGAAGAAGAGAATTGGACTCGTTAGCTACATTTTTTAGGATCTAAACTTCAGGTAAACTTATAATTTCTTTAAAAAAATGTAAATTTCAGTCACAACATCGGAATGGCCGAAGAAACCAAGTTATTCTGCCCATTTCGAAGTTATCGTTAGAAAACTATCACATTCGATTAAAAATCAATAAATGCAACATCATCCTACATTACTGCTCGAGGTCTAGAAAACATTCAAAAGCCAAAGACTGACGACAAATGGAAAAGAAAAGGGCTGACAAGAATCTACCAAGCGTCTATTGCCAAAAAATGAAAAAAAAAATCAATAAACGTTCTTATTGTCAAAGGTTGGCTATGCCACACGCGGGATGGCGGTATTCAATTGTTCTAGTGAAAAAAAGAGGCCGAATTTCAAAATGGAAGTGTTTTACTCAATTTTTAAAAAATGAAACCTCAAGAGGAAAGGATAAATAGGTCTCGAAGAGTGAAAGCTAGAAAAATCGTTAAAATCCAAACTTAAAATCAAAAATATAAAAAGATGAAGCTCCAAATTTCACGAAATTCGTTAATTTTTGTTAAAAATCGAGGAAAGGGGGTTTAAATTTAAAAAATTCAACAACTACCTTGGAATTTCATCCCAAAAACAATTCCAGACCGTATACAGACCGAATAAGAATGTTAGTGGAACTACATGAATCTGGATCAACATTTAAAATAAGCTAAACAATCGATAAAGCTTATTCTAGGACTCAGGACTCGTATTTTGGACCGCACATTGGTTTAATTACTCTTTATCATTTAATTTTTCAAATAAAACACTCACCCACTCCTTTGATCCGATCCTTCGTTGATCCTTCGCTGCTTCGTCCCGAACCATGAAGAAAATGTGGATCCTGCTGATCAGTCCGTTATAATAACCAATGTTTTTAAAATAAAAATGAAAAGCATTGGTTTGATATAACGGACCAACAAGCAGTAATCCGTTGAATAATAGTGAATAATAGCGAAAATCGAAAAGTCGATAAATATGTCTGAAAATTACAGATTTTCAATACAAAAATCGACAATTTTTGAACGAAATTACCTTCTTTCTCCTTCCTGACACGCTATTTCCACGTTCCACATCTTTTTCGCCTTCTTTCTCTGCATCTCTCACTTTTTCTCTTCGTCTATACCGTCAATCTGTAGTTTGTTCGAAGAGACGAAGGCAAAAATTCAATTTTTCCCGCAACTTTTGAAAATAGATCAAAAAATTTTTGTGAAATATTTCAGGCCTGAAAATGTTTTTTTTTAATTTTTCAAATAAAATAAACATTCTCAAATTACGACTTTATAGGCGCACGTTCACCATCGTCCGCCAGTGCCTCTGTGGTGTAGTGGGTAAAATTTGTGAGGTATATTCTGTTGCATTTTTTTCTGTGGGTTCGATTCCCGCCGCGTTTTTTTGTTTTTCTTCATATATCTATGCATTTTATGACAATTATTTAAGGATCTTTCTTCTATTATTAATCGAAAATGATTTTTTCCAGCTTCCAGGTGTGTTGTTTTTCATAAAATAAACATATGTTTAAACAAAATAGTTTGTTTTAAAGACTTTCCATTTTTTATTAGCTTATATTTTTTTAAAAGCTGCAAATTGTTTTAATGAGGTAAAAATATATTTCTCTTTATAAAAATCGCAATTTAGAACATTTAGATTTTTCGGAACTAAAAACTCCCAGATATTTTTCCAATTTTTCTTCGACTTCCCACCATTTTTTCATAAAATATGAAATAGAATCTTATGGTTATTTGTTTTTTTGTATATTTCCAAAGATGTATCCTTTTTGTATTAATATCACTATGTAAATTATAATTCCATGATTCTTAATCAACAGATAGGGTTTACAGTGACATCATCGTGAGCCGGGTGAATTTTCGTGAGCCCACTGAATTCCAAAGCCTAACTTCGCCCATGGTGTGTAGTTTGTAGTCTAAGCAGGCCCATGCTCTATAGCTAAGCAGGCCCATGGTGTGTAGTTTGTAGTCTAAGCAGGCCCATGCTCTATAGCTAAGCAGGCCCATGGTGTGTAGTTTGTAGTCTAAGCAGGCCCATATTTTGTAGTTTGCAGTATAGGTGTCGAAAAATAGTTGTTTAAAAATCTGTTATATAAACGTGAAAAAACCTGTGTCTAAAAAACGACACGCCACACATGAGGGAAATGGGGAGCATTGCGTTGTCTTATTTTCCCTCACCATACACTATTTCGAAAAATACGGAAGTTCACGTTTATGAAGCCGATTTTGTGAGACAATAATACTACGAATTAAATTTTTAACGAATTAAAAAAAATTATCACGAATCAATTCCAAGAAGCTTTAAGTTGATCGAAATACAAATTAGTTTCAGCGGACACATTTCGCATTCCGGTTTTTATTGCCATCGGTGTAATTCGATTACGAATGAGAGGTATTTTCAGCAAGAATGCGTGCTTAAATTCCGGAATTGAGTGCATCGTGCATGGGACGAGAAATAGCGGGTTACTGAAAAGAAACTGAAATTTATCAAGGTAGATATATGCGTATTGATTACACGGTGACCATTGTCTCGAATAACCAATAAATTGACTGATCTAGTTCTGGTGTTACAAGTTTTAAGTTAACGATTGCAATCATAATGAAGCCTATGAATGATAAAATTCCAGCAACTATTATTTGGTTTCCAATAAGCTGAAAAGTGATTTCAGGAGATTTTACTTCTGAAAATATGTACCTTGAAAGATTTGACATTTTCAGCAGCTTGAAATCTAGCAGCTAGAGAATAAGAGTGAGTAAATCTGAGGTCCAATTTGTTCCTAAGTTTTACATTGTAATTAATAAGGTAAATAATAAACTGAAATGGAATTAGGGGTGAATTGCGGATAAATTAAAAAAAAAACAATTTTCTTACAAGACACGATATACTGAGAAAGAAGCCCCCCACTATTAGAACTGTCTTCATATCAATAATATAAAAAAATAAAATGAATACAACTATAATAATAGCAGATTGCGAAAATATTAACAAAAAGACTGCGATATTTGTCCTTTGATTGTTTTCATAGTCGCTAAATAAAAATGAAGCCACTCCTCGCTCAATGGCCACAGTTATAGCTCCACCGATAATTGTAGCCAAATAATGCCAGAATAAGATGCTGCCAACGAATAAAGGAATTGATGAGGATACTTTTGTTACAATTGTCATCTCAATCGACTCCAAACCAGAAAAAGTCTCGCCTGTTTCTGAATAATATAAGTTTTAAAAATTATTAACGACAGTCTGTCAGTTATTTTTTGAACCAAGACCATTCACGTTCAATTTTAAAAAAAAATCCTGTTTTTCTGGCCAATCTGACCAAATACATTCCATGAAACAAAATATGGGCCTGCTTAGCTTAGGCTTACACTACAAACTACAACTCGTGGGCCTGCTTAGCTGTAGAGCATGGGCCTGCTTAGACTACAAACTACACACCATGGGCCTGCTTAGCTATCGAGCATGGGCCTGCTTAGACTACAAACTACAAAATATGGGCCTGCTTAGCTATAGAGATGGGCCTGCTTAGACTACAAACTACACACTATGGGCCTGCTTAGACTACAAATTACACACCATGGGCCTGCTTAGCTATAGAGCATGAAATCTGAAAATTTCAGCACTTGAATAAAAATGTTCTTTAAAGACAGGGTGCCAGTTATTTTTACCCCATATGGATTTAATTGTGAAAAATTTATCTTTCTACCGACATTCTAGTATATTCCATGCGAAATCCCGACGAAAAAAAACCATTTTGTAGTTCCGTCCGGAAGATGAAAAAAATTATTTTTGAATTCCCGCCGTACGCTCACGTACGCTTTTTGGCGGGAAGCACAACAATTTGAATTTTTTACATTTTTTTCAAAACTGTTATTTTTTAATTTTTTTAGTGGAAAATGTTTCTTTTCAGTAGAATAACATAAGTAAAGTATGTTGCGACCAGATTCAAACAATTTTGAGGCAAATTTTATTCAAATACCCGAAAAATAAGAAAAATTCAAAAAAATTCAAGAAACTCAAAAACAAACAAAAACTCTTAAAAACGATAATGACATTTTTAGAAATCTAAAATGATATGTCAAACTGATCAATTTTTCGGAAAACTGATTTTTTTGGGTCGCTGATGAATTGTGTCCATGAAATCTGTAAATGTTTCATTTGTTTCAAAAAAAATAAACTAGAATACCTGTGAAATAATAATTTATTTGCGAAACGTACGTATATTTAATCTGGTTTCAAAATTATAGAGAAATTTTCATTTTTGGATGAAAATTAGGAAAATCAACGCTTTTCCCGCATTTTAGGAGGGATCCTGGTTAGTTCCTGTAAGAAAAATTAATTTGACACTTATTAAAAATAATTAATGACTTTCAGCAAAAAAAAACGCTAAAAATCGGACAAAAACGAAAGAAATTTGAAAAAAACACACAAAAAATTCAAAAATTCAAATTACCGCGCACACACATGACTGCTGTTCATTGGAGCGCACATGAAAATTCAAATCACGCGGTAATTTAAAATCTTATCGCCGCAGCGGCGAAATTTTTAACTGGCACCCTGTCTTTAATCGATCACTTGCCATTTAGACTAATAAATCCAGCTCTATAAGGCCAAGCGAGTATAGTGTACACAAAAACTTCGATCCATGAGCCGAATGAAAAACACATTAGAATAGTCATATTATGGTGGAATTTTCGAACAGTCCAGAATATTATAGTATAGTGATATGATATGAATGTAGCTAACAGGAATAATATAAAAAATATGAGATCACGAAAATGGAATGAGTTATCTCTTGGCTCACTTTGACGCATATAGAATATTGGGATAAAAATTTTTATTGAAGTGTTTTGAATTGATAAAAGCATAATGAATTGGGAACACAAAAGGTCCTGAAATCCTGAGAAGATATATAAACAGTATATACAAATCCTAATTTTTGAAGAGAACGTTATATTTAATGAATTTCACAGACACGTGTATCATCTTGCTACGCCATTTTGGTGATCAAAAACAGGTGAAAAATCAATTATAGGGCTGTGCGATGTTTGTCGTCTGCCCTAATTTTAAGTTATGCCATACTTGTTTAGTTAAGTTTTGTGAAAACATCTGCTTCAAAATGCCAAATGAAGTTAAAAGTGCTCATTATTTTAACTTCGTTTTGAGAAATTATAGGCGTCTAATTCTAATTTCCAATTTTTCTCAACACCCTTCAAGTTTTGAAAATGGCATAACGTGTTATTGTAGTCTAAGCCAAAACTAAGCAGGCCCGTGGTTTGTAGTTTGTAGTCTAAGCAGGCCCATACTCTATAGCTAAGCAGGCCCATACTCTATAGCTAAGCAGGCCCATGGTGTGTAGTTTGAAGTCTAAGCAGGCCCATGCTCGAAAGCTAAGCAGGCCCATGGTGTGTAGTTTGTAGTCTAAGCAGGCCCATATTTTGTAGTTTGTAGTGTAAACAGGCTCATGCTCTATAGCTAAGCAGGGCCATGATGTGTAGTTTGTAGTCTAAGCAGGCCCATATTTTGTAGTTTGTAGTCTAAGCAGGCCCATGCTCGAAAGCTAAGCAGGCCCATATTTTGTAGTTTGTAGTGTAAACAGGCTCATGCTCTATAGCTAAGCAGGGCCATGATGTGTAGTTTGTAGTCTAAGCAGGCCCATATTTTGTAGTTTGTAGTCTAAGCAGGCCCATGCTCGAAAGCTAAACAGGCCCATGTTTTGTAGTTTGTAGTCTAAGCAGGCCCATAGTTGTTTCGATGAAAAAATTTTAAAAAAAGTTCAAAAAATTAAACAAAACACAGACTATGTACTTTTCGTCGTAAAAATTTAAGTGACCAAAACATCACATAACTCGTTAAGTGGTGGGGGGGGGGGGGGTTGAAATCATATAATTTTGAATAAAAAAAACACAAATTTGTTTTAAAAAACATCGGGTTCCAGACTGTGCGAGGGAATGTGTAAATTTGGCAGACATAGAGAAGCTGAAAATTTCCCGTAGAGTGCGATAGCTACATTAACTGCGACTGGTTGATTTTTTGTAAAAAATAAAGTATTTTCAGATAATTTTATTGAATTTTAGAAACATAAACACATCTGAAATCCCACATGGCCTAGAGAATCAAATGCGGGGACTAACTTTCTTCTATTCAGTAGAAAAGCACTTCATTATTTTTTTGGTGTTTCTCGGCCGTGTTTGGTCAGAAAATGTTGTTTTTGGTACCATTCGTTAGAGAATTAAATTCTCTATCAATATAGATAAATAACTCATCTCATTTGCACATCTCATTTGATTAAAAATGTAGCTCGTTAAAAATACCATGTTTCAGTTTTTATTTTTCAAAAAAAAATACAAATAAACATTATCCTCAATCATTTCCTTCTCTTAACAAAACAAAACTGTTCAACATAATGATCCTGAAGATTGTAGCTGAAAATACTTAACTTTTCATATTCAACTTTCAAAAAATTGGTACCATTTCTTTCTCCCATCTGAAACGTATTCATTCTCTTCATAATCCTCAAAATCCCAATCCTTTTCCGAATTTTCACCATATCTCAATTCCATCAAAATATCCTTTTGCTTTTGTTTTCTATTGAGGTAGATACCGTACGGATCTTTAGAAAAAATCAATGTTTATATTTAAAAGATATAATAAACTTACAATGACCGAGACAACTCCCTCCAAAATATTTCTTATGAATCTTCTTTTTCGCAAATTTTGGACAAGTGAAAATGTTATAAGTGATAAGGGTCTTGTTTAGTTTTGGTTGTTCGAAGCCAGAGTACTGTAAATGGTAAATACCTAGGACGTAATGTGCACAATGAGCACTTACATTTGAGCCAACTCCTCGTGCAAATTTGGTCTTGGCTTCCATTGTGGATTGGTCCAAATAGTGGAGATAATTGATAAGATGCCGGTTGTACCATTTGACAGCTCCGAAAAAATCTAGAACTTTTTGATTTATTATGATATCCTGACATTCATAATAAACGTACGATCATAATTTGGGCGGTCAAAAACAGCTCTCTCAACCATAACAACAGGCAGATTGTTGTTGAATTCCTCGAGATCCTCCAAATCAATCCCCCACTCCCATCGTCTGCTCTTATTACCCGAATAAAAAACCCATGGTTCAAAATCTTGATTCAAGATATGTTTATCCATTTTTTCGTGCTTCTTCCTACCCCAATACCCATCTGGAACATGGTAGGTCTTCAAAATTGATTGGTAGACGTTCATGAAGTTGAGATGCGATGCCATGAGTCGGTGATGGAGAACATCCTTCTCTGATGGTGGACCACCGTGTTTGTGGCTGGAAGGGGATTTATTTAGAAAGAAAATTTTGAAAATCTGAACATTTTTGAAAACGTATTATTTTTAGAAATTGAAAATTCAAAAAATTCAAAACTTTAAAAATCTGAACATTTTAAAAAACTGAAAAATTCAAAACTTTAAAAATCTGAACATTTTAAAAAACTGAAAAATTCAAATTTTGAAAACCTAAGTTGAAATTTTTTAAATGTCTAAAACCAGAATTTTGAGAATCTGAAAATTAAAATCTGTTAATTTTGAAAACCAATTAAATCCAATTTTGAAATACTGAAAATCTAAAGTTTTTCAAAAATTTTAAAGAAATTTTTTAAAATCTGAAATTTTGGAAAAAAACTGAATATATTGTCAACTCAATTATTCTTGATCATTGCGTTTGGAAGACTGCTCAACCTCACAGCCGCTCCGCACGCACGCGACGCGGCTGCCGACACTCAACACAATGGAAAATTTGAAAAATTCATTTTCCCGCCAATATTTCAGTGTGTTGAGTGGGAGGTCACCGCGTCGCGTGCGTGCGGAGCGGCTGTGAGGTTGAGAAGCCTTCCGAACGCAATTATCAAGAATAATTGAGTTGACAATACTGAAAAACTGAAAATTTTAAAAAACCTTGAAATCTTTAGAATCGTAAAATTTGAAAAATCAAAGATTTGAAAACAGAAAATTTCAAATTTCAAAAAAATTCAAAATTTTGAAAAGTCTGAAAATTCAAAATTTTGAAAAGTCTGAAAATTCAAAATTTTGAAAAATCTGAATAAATTAAAATTTGGAAAAAAAACTGAACATATCGAAAACTGATAATTTCAATTTTCAAATATCTAAAATCTAATTTTGAAATAATGAAAATTGAAAGTTTTCAAATAATTTGTGAAAATGTGAAATTTTGAAAAAAAAACTGAAAACTCAAAATTCTGAAAAGCTGAAAATTTCAACTATCTAAAAATTCAACATTTTGAAAATTAAAATTTTTGAAAACCGAATAAATACAATTTATAGAAACTGAACATTTTAAATTTGGAGAATTTAATAAACTTTTTGAAATTTCTGAAAAATTCTGTTAACATGTAGATGCAAAAAAGAATCGAAAAAAACAAAAAATTTGAAAATTTTCAAAATTTTTTGAAACGTATTTTTCCGAAAGTTGAAAAATTTCGAAAAACTTGGAGACAAAAAAAAAGTAAAAACTCACAAATAAAAATAGTCGTCGAGAAAGTTGTCCTCCATCAGCCAACTGCCAAATTGTGCGTTTTCTGTTTATTTTTATATAAATTTTTCGTTAAATGCTTTTTCTTTCAAAATTGTGTGATATTTCGTAAGTAAAAAAAATATTTTATTTCCAAAAAAGGCTTATTCATCGAAATTATCTATGAAAAATGTGCTTGGCTACAAAAAATGATAAAACGAAAATATTGCGAAATATGACATCATTTCACGAAAAATTGATATACAAATAAACAGAAAACGCACAATTTGGCAGTTGGCTGATGGAGGACAACTTTCTCGACGACTATTTTTATTTGTGGGTTTTTAATTATTTATTTTTTGTAATTTTGTTTTTTTTCCAAAAGGAAACAGTCTTGTTCTCTTCCCTCTGTTTCGTTCTCGTCCATTTGTTTGTACCCCACGTGGACTACTTAGTCGAAATTATTTTTTTTTGCGTTATGCTGTTTTTCAGCAAAAAATTAAAGAATTTTGATAATTTTTTCTTCGACAATATTTTGCAAACAACGAAAAAGGTGGTGAGCATAACAGCATTGAGAAAAAATGACAGCAAAGGCCCAAATTTTCGATTTTCCAATTTCTGGAATTTTCAAAACATTATTCTGATCCTTTTTACTATTTAAAATGACGCAGGTCATTCGTCATTGTTGTTGATGCCCTCGATTTGAAAATTTTCAGTCGTGAAAACCATGAAAATAATTTTTTGAAAGTACCGGAAATTGAAAAATCGAAAAATCTGACCTTTGCAGTAATTTTTTTTTAATAATTGTGTTCACAAACTTTCCCATCGCTTTGAAAATATAGTTGAAAAAAAAATTATCAAAATTCTTCAAATTTTCGCTGAAAACAGTCAAAAAACGAAAAAACACAAAAAAAATCAATTTCGACAGCGTAGTCCGCGAGAAATACAAATAAATGGCCTGGCCGAGAATACGACAAGGGGACGAGAGTTGGCGGAAGTTCAAATTTATTAAATTTTTTTAGAAAAAAGAATGCCGGGCCTCCATCAGACAAAAATGTCGTTCGTAACCGATTATTGGACTCAAATCTGCGATATATGAACGTTTATCACTCAATTTTCAAAACCTATCATGTTCCTGAAGGATCTTGGAGTGAGGAATATCACGAGAAAATGGATAAAAACGTTTTGAATCGAGATTTCGAACCATTTGTATTTTATTCGGGTAACAAGCATTGGCGATGGGAGCTCGAAGTTGATGGTGATTTGCTGGAAAATCTAGAGGAATTTAATGGAAATTTGCCAGTTGTTGCACTTGAAAGATCTGTCCTCGATTCTCCTTTTGTACTTCGTAGGTTTTTGGTTTGAATCGCGATTTGTTTGTATTTTCAGAAAATATAAAAAATTTCCAAAATTTAAAGCTAAAAATCATAAAAATCCAAGTAGATTTGACAGCGTTATGAACTTTTAAAGTTTCCTATTTTCAAAATTTCATAACTTTTTTCAAAATTCTCAGATTTTTATGATTTTTGGTTCAAATTTTTCGGAATTTTTTATATTTTCAGAAAATATAAAAAATTTCCAAAATTTAAAGCTAAAAATCATAAAAATCCAAGTAGATTTGACAGCGTTATGATCTTTTAAAGTTTCCTATTTTCAAAATTTCATAACTTTTTTCAAAATGCTTGGATTTTTATGATCATTGGTTCAATTTTTTCGTAATTTTTTATATTTTCAGAAAATGTAAAAAATTTTCAAAATTTTAAGCTAAAAATCATAAAAATCCAAGCAGATTTGACAGAGTTATGCGTTTTTAAAGTTTCCTATTTTCAAAAATTCATAACATTTTTCAAAATGCTCAGATTTTAATGATTTTTGGTTCAATTTTTTCGGAATTTTTTATATTTTCAGAAAATAAAAATATTTTACAGTTGTATTCGATGGTCATCAATGGTATTCCTACACAAAAATCACCACTCTTCATTGTCTTAAAAACGATCAATATTACAGTAAATCTGCTGCTCGAGGAGTTGGATCAAATGTATTTTTTTTTGAGCATTTACCATGCTAATCTTAATCAATATTTTCAGTACTCCGACTTCAAACAAGATCCCTGCGAGACCACCCAAGTTGTTTACCATTTTCTAAGCTGCCCGAAAAATTATAAACAATGTTTGCATAAGAAATATTTCGGACATGGTTCTGGTTGGAAATGTAGGTTTTCGAAAACTGAAATTTTTTAAAATTGGCTTTTCAGACCCTCGTATTGGCTATTGGAAAAGATTGGAAAGAAATAGGGATATTTTGGAAGATGTAAAGTATGAAGATTGGGACTATTTGGATGAAGAAGCTGAAAATGATCCTGATCCTGATTTTGAGACGAAATCCGGAATGAAATGGTATAAATTCGAGGGGAAATTAAGAATTATATACCTATTTTTCAGCTATAATCTTGAAGATCATTTCATCGAGAAGTTCCATTTTGTTAAACGAAGAAAATAATAATTATATGTATATATTGGAAGCATTGTTCAGAAACCAGAGTTACAAATATTTTTAATTGAATAAAATGGAGAACGGGAAAATTTGAAATTAAACATTCTTGCAAGAGGATTTTTGCAAGACCACACTGAAAACCTCAAAAATATTAAATGGGTCAAAAAAACCCATTTAATATTTTGGAACCTGGAAAAAATCAATAATTTATGGAAACATACGATCTTTATGATGGACAGTATATTTTAAGCTCTTTAAAACATTTTGCAGCCCGATTCAACAGAAACCAAACATAAAATCTTCGAAAATAGTTTTTTTCGGAATTTTATTTGAAAAAATCAATAATTTCTGAAAAAATAGTCATAATCCTACTATTCCAATGAATTTTATTGTTTAATTTTAATTTTTCAAACGAATTTTACGAAATGATAATTCCTCGACTGCAAATTGTTCTCGTTGGTTGGAATCTGGAAAAAAAATCATTTATGGAAAAATTAAATTTTTATGAACGAAGTTATATTTTTAATACAAAAACTATTTTGCAGGCGTTTACATAAAAAATTAAACGAAAAATCTTTAAAAAAATTTCTTTTTCTGAATTTGATTTGAAAAAATCAATTATTTCTGTAAAAATAGCTCAAATCTGCTATTCTTATGATTTTTTTTTTAATTTAAAAATTCAATTTTATTTTATTTTAGCCAATACCTTTAAAAAAATAAATCCGTTATAAAATAGGTCCGTTATAAAATTATTCGATTGATAATAGAAGAAATATTCTAATAAATAATTGTCATAAAATACATGAAAATGCAAAGAAAAACAAAAAAAATCGGCGGGAATCGAACCCACAGAATAAAAAGGCAACAAAGTATACTCAGACAATGGGGGAACTGCTTTTTTATCAGTTCGAGGCCATTTCGACTGCTTTTTTGGCAGTACTGGTAAAAAACCAGTCCAAATCAAAAGGAGAACTGCTTTTTTAGCAGTAACTGACAAAAAACCAGTCGAACATTTTTATTTAATATTTTTAAATTTTATTATTTTTTTACTTTTGGACTTTTATTAGATAAATATATATTTAAACCTTTGCAGATGTTGTAAATCGCGATTAATTAGCTGAAACTGATGTTTTATTCAACAGGTAGTTTTTTTTGCTTAAAAAAGTATATTCAGGTAGCTATTATAGTATATTCAGGTTATCTACAAACCCGAATGAAAGGCCCTACTCGTCGGTTGGAAACAACCATAACGATGATCTCATGAGTGATATTTTACGTCCTTAAACAGGTAATTTTTCGATTTTTCACTTGCCATCATCAAAATGAAACAAAACGTTGCGAAGTAATTCAAATTCCAGGGCTATTCGTCAACAGTGCTCAAATATTTAAAATATCGAAAGGGTTTGAATGGAGGAGCAAGAGGCTTGACGACAATGAAGCCGGATGTTTTCGATTATTTAAAAAGGTTAATATTTAGAAACATGATATGAATCAGTATTGAAAAATTACAGAGTTGTCTTGGTATGTTTTTGGACGTGACGATGATTCACTGGAGTTGAACGTAGAGGATTAATCATTTCACCACAGCAAGTAAGTTTTCATGTCTTTTCATTAAATTTTTCATGTACTTAATTTTTTTATGTTTAAGACCGAAGCGAGAAGAATCGCGTTCGAAAGAACTGGAAAATAATGACCGAAACGCTGAGAATGAATCCCAGGACTACCTCGACATTTACTAAGTATTTGGTTTCGTTTTTTTTTGTTATATATTTTTTTATTTTTTTTATCCTTGAACCGTGTTCTTTTTTTGTATTATTTAATAAATATTGTTATAATAAAGCTTCAATGGCGTTTTTACGATTTTTTGCGTGAATCGAATTTATGAAATTCGACTGCTTTTTTATCAGTTCCCGACTAGTTCATTATGAGTTGCCGACTAGTTCATTACTAGTTAGCCGACTAGTCGGAAAACTGATAAAAAACCAGTTCCCCCATTGTCTGAGTAACCCGCAAGTTTTACCACTACACCACAGAGGCATTAACGAAACTTGGTGAAAGTGCGCCTATAAAGTCGTAATTTTAGAATTTTTATTTTATTTGAAAAATTAAAAAAAAAACATTTTCAGGCCTGAAATATTTCACAAAATTTTTTTGATCTACATTCAAAAGTTGCGGGAAAAATTGAATTTTTGCCTTCGTCTCTTCGAACAAACTACAGATTGACGGTATAGACGAAGAGAAAAAGTGAGAGATGCAGAGAAAGAAGGCGAAAAAGATGTGGAACGTGGAAATAGCGTGTCAGGAAGGAGAAAGAAGGTAATTTCTTTCAAAATTTGTTGTTTTTTGTACTGAAAATTTGTAATTTTCAGACATATTTATCGAATTTTGGATTTTCACTATTATTCACTATTATTCAACGGATTACTGCTTGTTGGTCCGTTATAACAAACCAATGCTTTTCACTTTTATTTTTAAAACATTGGTTATTATAACGGACTGATCAGCACGATCCACATTTTCTTCATGGTTCGGTGCGATGGACAGTGGAGCAGGGGGGCAGCGAAGGATCAACGAAGGATCGGATCAAAGGAGTGGGTGAGTGTTTTATTTGAAAAATTAAATGATAAAGAGTAATTAAATCAATGTGCGGTCTAAAATACGAGTCCTGAGCCCTAGAATAAGCTTTATCGATTGTTTAGCTTCTTTTAAATGTTGATCCGGCTTCATATAGTTCCACTAACGTTCTTATTCGGTCTGTATACGGTCTGGAATTGTTTTTGGGGGGAAATTCCAAGTTTTTTGTTGAATTGTTTTATTTAAACCCCATTTCCTCGATTTTTAACCCAAAATTAACGAATTTCATCATATTTGGAGCCTCATCTTTTTATTTTATTGATTTTAAGTTTGGATTTTAATGATTTTTCTAGCTTTCAATCTTCTGGACCTATTTAGCAGTTGTTTAATTTTTTTAATTAAGTAAAACACTTCTCCTTTTGAAATTCCGCCTCTTTTTCTATCGAATACGGGTATTTCGCTTGTGCAATTGCCAACCTTTGCAAATAGGAAGGATTATTGATTTTTTCCCCCATTTTTTGCAAAAGACGCGTGATAGACTATTCCCAGCCCTTTTCTCTTCCATTCGTCGTCTGTCTTTGGCTTTCGAATCATCATGATTGCTAGACCTCGAACAGTAATGTAGGATGATGTTATATTTATTGATTTTTCATCGAAATCGGTCGTTTTTCAACGATAGCCTCCACATTGCTAGAATAACTTGAATTCTCAGACCTTCAATAGTTTCTTTCCGACGTTGTGACTGAAATTTACATTTTTTTAAAGAAATTATAACTTTACCTGAAGTTTAGATCCTTAAACATGTAGCTAACGAGTCCAATTCCCTTCTTCTCATCCAAGCCACCAGAAATCTAGAATATTGTCAATTCGCCCGTTTCATAACCAATTATCTTAAAAAATATGAAGAAATTGGTTTTTGAAACGGGCAAATCAACATAATATCCTAAGATGTTCCTGTGATATCTTATTCGATGAGTATTCCGTCACTGGAAATTCACAAAGGTCCTCTTCATCATCTTCAACAATAAGTGTTGCTTTCGAAATCTGAAACCAGATTTTTTGGGTCTTGAAGTGAAAGGCGATATTTTAATTATTTACCTTCAAACAATAAGCTGCTGCAATCCCCCAGTTGATGGGAGTCAATGGTTGTAATTGGCCAGAACTTGATATAGGTTGCCAGGAAGATCGAACTTGAATAAAGTGATTCGTTGACATTTTGTCTAGACAATCAATCGATAAATGTAGAACATTTTTGGACCCATAATATCTGGAAATGAAAAAATTTAATAAATAATTGTCTTACCTATTATTGAGAAGATAATTACCATAGAAACGGCATCCTTGGTGTATGAAACTTCGTAGAATTGTCAATTTTTGAGTCTGTAAAGGAAAATATTGAAACTATTAAGATTTCTTCAAGGTTTTTGAATCAAAAATGATTTTACTAAAAGAATTATAGATTTTGGGGAACATCACGAAAACAGCAGCTTGGAAATCTTTCGAAAATGACACATTTTTGATTTGTTTTACAAATTTTTTCAAAGAAGCACTCACCATTCTGTTTGGAATAATGATTTTGCATAAACTTTTTGTAATTCAATGTGCATTTAATCTTTTTGAGCATCAATTCATCAAAATGAGCCAATATTGGAGTAATCTGAAAGTTAGCTGATGAAATGGAACAGAGCATTTCAAAAATACCTTAACTTTCGTAACAAGTAAAGAACATGATGTCTCGAGAGCTCATACATCAAATGAATACTCTCCTTTCGAAGTTGTGACCTCAAATATTCGGTTAATTTTGACTTTCCTTCGTTTTTGAATCTGTAATATGCAAACGCGTCAACTATTTTCACATAATTTATCTTTTGGTACTCATCTTAGTTTACGCATTCTTTCTCTAGCTTCATGTCCATTTTTTTAAACTAGTATTTGTTATTTCCCATTTCGAAAAAGGTACCAAAAGGTAAATTCAAAGATTTAACCTATTATTTTGAAAACAAGCCTTTTCTCTGTCCAATATCTCGTTTAATGGCATTCTTTGTGTACGAAACTTCGAAACAGTGCCGATAGTACGTAGTATGTATTGATTTTTCATCTAAATCGATCGTTTTTCAACGATAACTTCCAAATGGGTTAAATAACTGGATTACTCGGACCTTCAATAGTTTCCTTCCGATGTTTTGACTGAAATTTAGATTTTTTTAAAGAAATTATCACTTTACCTGAAATTTCGATCCTTTAACATTAGCTAGCGAGTCCAATTCCCTTCTTCCCATCCACTAAGCCACCAGAAATCTAGAATATTGTCAATTCACCCGCTTCATAACCAATAATCTTAGAACAATGAAGATATTGGTTTTTGAAACGGGCAAGTCAACAGTATTTCAACATTTTAGAAGCGAAACATTGATGGAAAATCTGTAAATTAATAATATTGCGGACAATTTAATGATACCTGAGAAGCGGCATCCTTTTTTGTTTGAAATTTCGAAACAGTACCAATTTTTGAGTCTGTAAAATATTATAATAGTTATATTAGGATTTCTTTAGTGATTTCGGGTCCAAGAGTGTATTTTCTATATATTAAGAATTATCGATTTTTGAATTTTTAACGAAAAAATACTATCAGAATTCAAACTTCAAAAAAATTGTATTTTTGTTATTCTAATTTTCACTAGTTTTTATAGTGTGACTTGAAAAATAGTTGATTTACAATTTTAAAGCAACTTTTTTTCGAAAAACGTAATTTTTTTCAAATTTGGGGGAAATATAAATTTTGGGATAAATTTAGCACCAAAAATTTAGTTTATGATATTTTTAAAGAAAAAATAGGAATTCTAAAATTCTTATAATGTATTTTTAGAAAATACGTATCGAAGCTCACGATGTTTAGTTTGAAATAAGTAGAACTCACCATTTTGAGCATAAAATTGTCCAAATGAGCAAACACGGGAAGAATTGAGGCATCTGAAAGCAAAATTATCAAAATGGAACAGCGAATATTTTAAAAATACCTTATTTCCAGAAGAATGGAGCAGCGGTCGATTGCATTGAGCGTGAAGGATGAATCGAACTTCTGAAAACGTCGAAAATTAGAAGTTAAAGGTAAAATTTAAGAAAAAATGCGTTTTCAATTATTAAATTATTTATTTTTACAGTAATCTCTGGAAATCAATGCTCAACCAACACGAACAAGGACCAAAATCATCAGCAGAAGGGAATAATTGATAAATATTGTTGTTTTTTTTTATTTTTTGAATAAATTTTTAAAAGAAACCTTCTTGTTTCCGAATTTTTGATGATCTCACCTTGTTTATGAGCCAACAACTCTATTTTATGCATTATATTCCATATATTTCAAAATATCGATTGAATTCCGGAAGCTCCCGCAATTTTTTGCATTATTATGGCTACCAGTATCTTATTTGTTGGAAATGTTTGATAACTAGCGTGAAATGCGTGATTTGTGACAGAAATGAAGATTATTTTGAATTTCCAAAGGTTAATTGAATCAAAAATCGTTGCTGTATGCTTTATTCTTCTGAAAATTCAAATTGTAGTTCGACTGGCGAAAAAAAAAATGAAAATTGGTGACATTTTTGAATTTTTGTTAATAAAGCTAGGTTCAGTGGAAATTTTTATAACTAGATAATTTATAAAATAATTTCTGAGTGAAATGACGTGAACAACGTGTTTTTTTTTCATTTAATTTTTTCGAACGATCCATTTGCAAAAAAAAACCGTATTTTCGTCAAAACTATTTTCTGAGAGCTTCCGGATTCGATTGTAGGTTGAATTTCTGGAATATTTAATGGAATTGGAATTGGAAAATCATTTTTAAATTACAGGTAATCTGGTATTTCTTTGAAAGCGACAATGTCGGCTGAAGATAAGAAAATGATGATGCATTCAGATGCAAGCGAAGGACAAAAGTCCAAAAAAGATGAAACTCCAACGGGAGTGGAATCAATGAGTGGAGGAGAGGCGGAAGGACGCCGAGAAGGAGCGGAGCAGCGAGTTGAGAAGGGGGGAGTAGCAGTGGAAGATGGATCTGTTGCGGGAAAGGCTGGCGAGTGGCCAAGTACCCACAGATCTTCACAGAAACTGCGAAACCCAATGGAAGAGAAGCCCCGTCGCGTTAAGTTCTTACGAAACGTGGCGGAGGTGTTAGTGGAGATGGTGGAGGGACCGGGGACCAAAGGAAAGAGGAGGATCGCCACCGGAGATGCGATAGGAACGGCGGTTGGAGTTCTGGCAAGGCCGAACATGGAGAAACCACGCGAACCGGAAGAACTGACCCAAGAGCGCATTGGCGCAATTCTCGGAACGTTTAAAGGAGCACCTCCAGTCAATGCACCGAAGCCCACGCATTGTAGGAAAACGTGTGGAGGAGGACCATGTCTCCCCGAGTTTTGCGCTTGTGTTCTTGGTGAGATCAAGTGCTCAGTAAGTTTTGAATTTTGAAAGTGAATATTTTGGAAAATAACGAATTTTGCAGCTTGACGCTCGGTGTCAATGTGGCCCAGGCAACTGCGGGAACTTTGACGTCGTCAATCCAGAGAGAAACGTCGTCAAAGCGAATGATGTTTGGATGGAGATGAAGATGCCGGAAGTCAACGACACAATTCAATCAGTGAGTTTAAAAATTTTTTTAATATAAAAATGGCACGAGCCGGTTTCTCTTTTTTCCAAGAATTTTATATTAATAAAAATTTACCAAATATTTCCAAAATCGTCATTCTTCCACTTTTCTTCTGTTGACCTGAAATAATTAAAATAATTTTTTGATTTTCCGTTTCAAGTTACCTTGCGTTCTCATTTCCAATCCAATCATCCTGATTTCGTAGATATTTTTTATAAAAACCTGAAAAAAAGCATTTTAGGACAAAAAATAGTTTTTTTCGAAATTTTGATTGAGAAAAGTGGCAAAAATATAATTTTATCATTTTTTAATCATTTATAAATTTATTTAATTCAAAAGAATATTTTTAAAGCAAAATTTCATGAAAAATCAACGAAAAACGTTAAAAAAATGTTTTTCGTAAAAATAAATGCGTCAATATGTGCAAACACAACGACGCGGAAGTGCACAATTTTCGCATACAGTAGCCCTAAAAAAATAATAGGAATGGGCGGGAATTTGAAAAAAAATTGTTTAAAACAGCAAAAAATTAAAATTAAACGAAAAAGAGGAAAAATGAATCTATTTTTCAGATTGACCCACCAATTGTTGAAGAAGTGGATCTCGTTGAACCGGCTAGAATTGATGGGGAAGGCGTCCAGATGGATCATGTGGCGAATAACGCTGATTTATCGATGACGATTGAAGATGTGGTAGTTGAGGAGGAGAAGGAGGATCGAAGAAGTGGAGAAGGATCGACTATTGATGTGAAGGTCCACGACGAAGATCCAAAAGTTGTCGACGACGGAATGGCAGCTCAATCGGTGCAATTCGATCGATTTGTAACAAGGAGGAGGGGCCGAAGGAATGAGGAAGAGATGGCAGGAAGTGTTGGCGGCGGAGCTTCGACGTCGCACCAACCGAACAACATCCAGGAGCGGCCGTCGAGTGTGCAACACTTCCTCTGTTACACATGCGGCATATTTTTCGACGCGGAACTGGAATACCGCCAGCATGTGCTGTTCCATGAGTTGATGAGAATTGCGCATCATATCTGGAGGCTCGAGGTAATATTTTATTATATTTCAACTGAAAAAAATGTGAAAAATAGAGTGGCACCCTGTCTTTAAGAAAAATTTATTTCAGCCAACGTTTCGAATGGATGTCAGCACTTCGTTTGGTGAAGCAGCAAAACTCCTTCATGCACCGTACATCACCGTGCGACGATCAATGAAGAGATGCGCGAAGGAGACGTCAGAGGAGCCGGAGCAGAAGAGAAGGTCGGTGGATTCCGGATCGATCGTGGACGTTGAGAAGGAGGATTGTGATGTCGTTCCGATTGATGATGCGACGTTGGTAGAGATTGAAGAGGAACAGTCCGCTCTTCAGCAGCTTCTGATCGATCAACAATTGGAAGGAAATCGACCAGACGATCGGTTCGTGACGAGAAGGAGGAAAGGAAAGGAGCAAGATGTGGTAAGCACTATTTTCAATTTATCAAAAATCAATGAATTTTGAAATTTTGAACTGAATTCTGGAAAATTATCGAAAAAAGAGCTTTGACGTGCACATTTCGGACGGTTTTCTAGTGAGAAACGCTTGGAATATTGTCGGGAACTCCCGCAATTGAATTGAGTTGCCTACGACACTTGTTTTGGTCATTTAGGTATACCAAAAAACTTTTGAATGAAAAATTTTGAACCATTTTTGAATTTTCAGAAAATTTTCAGCATAATTATTTCAAAAAGTGTCGGAAAATGAACGAAAAGCATAGAATTTTGAATGTTTTAATTTTCGAGTGAATTTTCATGAAATTTGATGAGAAAATATGCAAATAAGGCATGTTTTTCTGAAAAATACTGCTTGAAAACATGCATTCAGGGTTTGGGGAGCTCCCGCAATTGAATTGCAGCTTGGAATTTATTAATTTCTGATTTTCGAGACATTTTGAGACATTTCTGAAAATTTTATGAAACAGTTTTTTTGTTCAGGTTGAAGCGGTTGCTTTGGAAGAGGAGGATGCTGAAGGATCGGAAGGAAAGGATGATGAAGGATCGGAAGGGGGTGACGAGGTTTTGGAAGATGATGGGCATGTGATCATGGACTTGGAGGAGTCGGTATCGCAGGATTTGATTGATGAGGAGGAGGAAGATGAAGAAGAAGGATCGGGGGATTCGGATGGATCGGAAGAGGTGGAGCTGGCATTGAGGGAAGAGTTGGATCAACTCGGACGGACAGTCGTCGAAGCTGGAATCTTTGAGATGCCAATTGATGAGGCACGAGAGCTCGTACAAGCCATCAACATGTCGCGAGTCGGAGATGGATGGATTGTGCTGATCGAAGATGAGGATGACGACGGTGAAGGGAATATCACCACACGAGTGATTGATGTGAGGTATGAAGGAGTGGGTGCTATCGAGGATGAGGTGAAGACTCTTTTGGACGACATGGTCATTATGATCTCGGAAAGTACACTCATCACCAGAGCATGGCGTCAGAATATGGAGGATCGGGGAGTCGTCATCAACGAAGAGGCATTGGAAGCGCCGAGATTTGTCTCCAATCTCGGAGAAAGGATCAGCATGGATCGATTGGAAGGTGTTGATGAGGCGCTGTTTGATGATGTTCCCAACGATTCGATTCCTGACCAAGTGGCAGATGAACTAGAGGTTGATGGTGAAAGTGAAGGATCGGATGTGAATATCGATGGAGATTACGTCGATCCGCAACATGTGAGTATTTATTTTTAATTGAAATTTATGAACCGAGTTTTTTTGACAATTTTCATAACATTTTGAACGTTATAAATTGCAAATTGGGAAAAATTGGGGGATTTTTCAAAGTTTTCAGTAAAATAGATTGAAATATAATATTTTTGAGCCTGGAACTCGAGAAAATATTTAATTCTGAAAAATGCTTGAATTTTTGATTGAAAAATGAACAAACGTATTTTTCAGAGCGTTGTGGCACCAGCTCATGGCGATTCCGGATCAGAAGATGGCGTGGATCGTGATGGAGAGGCAGAAGATGAAGAAGAAGAGGAGGATGCATCGACTCATTCG
Organism: Caenorhabditis virilis; assembly: GCA_964036255.1. Taxonomy (NCBI): domain Eukaryota; kingdom Metazoa; phylum Nematoda; class Chromadorea; order Rhabditida; family Rhabditidae; genus Caenorhabditis; species Caenorhabditis virilis. Next base: position 1,968,277 of record OZ038416.1, on the reverse strand, counting down.
ATCAAGTTGGAAGGAGACGGATTAGGCGATGAGTTGAAGAGGATGCTGCCGAAGATGCTGAAATCATCGGATTACCAGAGCTGCACAAAGAACAAGCACATCTCAGAGAGTGCATTGTTCTGTGGTCTGATGAAGGAGGTATGTGATTTTTGTTTTTTTTTCGCAAAATTAATCCAATAAAAATCGATATTTTTCAGGCATCGGCGATGAATAGGAAAGATGTAAGAATTGGAGTTCTGTCTCCATCTGTTGTGAAGGATTGGCAAGCTGGGAAGAGGATGAAGAAGGAGGAAATCGACCAGATGCTCTTCAATCCGAACCCGGAAAGGATTCTCATCCCAATCTTCCACCCAGCAAGGAAGTTTGAGAATGAAGAAATCGAACATTGGAGCGTCGGATTATACGATGTTGGAAGATGTACGATCACAATTTTCGACTCGATCGAAGCGGCGAAGACGGAAAGGGATGAGATCATCGGGATGTTGAAGGATTTGATGATTGAATGGGTTGGAGATGATGAGGCGAATTGCATCAGATATCGCTTCGCCAGAAAGGACCGAGTAGAGAAACAAGTTGGAATTGTGAGTTTAAAGATTTTGTGATTTTTTTTCAAACATTTGAAATTCTTCAGCTGAACAAGACAAACTCTGGTTTGTTCGCCATTGTTCACGGAAGGCGCTTGGTTCAATTGGAGATGGATTGTTCGTCCAGAGGAAGATCACCGATTGATATGGAGAATGAAAGAACGATGCTCTTGAAGGTTTTGAAAACGGCGGAAGTAGACTTCGGGAAGATCGTTCAACCAACACAACAACAACAGCCAAATCAAAGGAAAAGGAAGCTTCCGGCAGTTACAACGCCGGATTTCATCAAGGCGAGAAGAAACAACACCGAAACGAGAGAGAAGATTAGGAGGTGTTATTCGGAATTAAAGGTTTGTTCCATTTTTTCTATTTTTCAATCAAAAAGGTTTTTTCAGAAACGTTGTTGAGCTCTTCTTCGAAGCTCACGTTTTTTCCTTCTTTTTTTCTCTCCCAATCTTCTCATTTTCGTCTGGTTTCGTTTTTCTTCATTTTTTGCTGTTTGTTTTGGTGAGCTCTGAAAAAAATTGATTTTTTTGACTATTTAACAAAATTTTAGGTTTTTCATCTTTTTCTTCGTCTTGGTTAGAATACTTCTGGTTTTTGTTTGCTCGTCGTTCTGCATTTTCTTCCATTTCTTCAGTTTTGTGCTTCATGTTCAATTTTTGCCAACAAATCGAGGAATCTCCATCAATTTGCATCCAATTCAGTGAGTTGTACCTTTAAATCAAACCCAAAAAATTTAAAACAATATCTGAAATCAAAATCTTCTTTTAAAAATTAGAAAATTGTGTGAAAATTCAAGAAAATCAATTTTAAAACAATTAAAATAGATTTTTATGATAATGGCCGTGGCCGAATTTCCAACTAGTCCTTGTAGTTCTCGTGGAAAATATGATTTTAATTTTTTTCAATTTCACACTTTTGCGATGAATTTTGATAATTTTTCAGTTTTTTCTTCTATTTTTCTTGTAAAAAATGTTTTTAACAATTCACTATTGGTTTTGTTTCGAAATTCACCACTAAATTGTGTAATTTAAATTGAAAAAACAATTTTTTTTGAACAAATTTTAATTTACGTAGTTTTATCGATTTTTGCCCGAAATTCTTTAAATTTTCAGGTAGTTTCCACCATCCACCATCGAATAATGGACATCCGAAGGATATCGATTGTTTCGGCTTGTTAAAGAAGGATTCAAGGATTATCACGATTGGATTTTGATAATCGAGCTGATTTGCGAAGGAGAAGGTTTTGACGTCGACATTATGGAGCTGGGCGCACCCAAAGTAGCCACGGAAGGCTCATAATGGATTGTAAATTTGATATGGCCGCCAAATCTGAGAGGCCAAAAATCAAATTTTCAACGGAATCCCGCATGCTGATAATTTGACACAAATTATCAGTGAAGGATTTTTCGACAAGGATTGATGAAGGAGCGACTTATTTCGATTTGATTGATTTGAGACTCGAATCGTTGGAAGGATTGGAAGGAAACAACCGAAGAAGCAATGTCTTGGTGATTGCGTAGTCTTTGAAAATCGATAATTAAATGAAGTCTGTTGGACCGACAACCATGAGGACGTTTATCATCAAATATCGATTGAAGAGATTGTCTACTTAATTTTGCGGAAGATTTGTGAAGGAGATCTGCTGCTGAAATTGATAAGTTTTAGATAGTTTTTCAAGGTGAGCTTTTATAGTTTGTATTTCTTATGAAATATGGCTAATTTTCAGGAACGATTTCGGAATTCGATTGGATTTGCGAAGGAGAAGGTTTTGACGTCGACATTATGGAGCTGGGCGCACCCAAAGTAGCCACGGAAGGCTCATAATGGATTGTAAATTTGATATGGCCGCCAAATCTTTGGTTGAGAGGCCAAAAATCAAATTTTCAACGAAATCCGGAATGCTGAACGACAGAACTGATCAGCGAAAGATTTTTCGACAAGGATTGATGAATAAGCAACTGATTTCGCTTTGATTGAATGGAAACTCGAATTGTTGGAAGGATTGGAAGGAACATCCGAAGAATGAGTGCCTTGGTGATTGTTTAGTCAATCGATAATTAGATGAAGTCTGTTGGACCGACAACCATGAGGACGTTTATCATCAAATATCGATTGAAGAGAAGGTCTACTTAATTTTGCGAAAGATTTGTGAAGGAAATCTGCTGCTGAAATTGAAAGTTTTGCATAGGATTTCAAGGTGAACCTTTTTAAATTGTATTTCTTATGAAATATACCGAATTTTCAGGAACGATTTCGGAATTCGATTGGATTTGTGAAGAAGAAGGTTTTGATATCGACATCGTGGAGCTGGGCGCACCGAAAGTAGCCACGGAAGGCTCACGATGGATTGAAAGTTTGATTAGGCCGCCATATTTTGGTTAAGAGCCAAACTATCTAATTTTCAACGGGATCTCGCACGATGAAGCTCAGAAAGGATCAGTTGGCGGATTTATCGACATCAAATCTGGAAAAGGTCCAGGATTTCATTTTGAAATTATAGCGAGTGGCTGGAAATTTGTTATTCGAACAAGGATTGGTTGAGAATCGATAGTCTATCTCACGTTTTGATGGGGAAAACGTTGAGAAGGATTGCATTTTGAGCCTTTTATTGAGGTGAGCTAATTTTTTGTTTTAAATTTTGAAATTATTTTCAGGTTTCGTAAATGTGTGTTTGCTGAATCAAAGATCCTGCAGATTATATTGGAATGCTTATTTCAAAAACAAGGGTCAACAACACTTGAATAAGACGCTGAAGTTCGACAATTAGCTGAAAATTATGCAAAAAATGTAAGTTTGGATAATTTTCAAATTTTATTTGGAAAAATTCTATTTCAGGTTTGGAAATTGAACGAATGAGCTAATGGAAATGTGGTTGAGATGATCTTATGGTCAGAGGAACTGAAATTTGCATGCTTCAATTTGAAACTGGAAGATTAATCAAGGTTATTGATTATATTTTGAAAATGTTGATTGAAATTTGGATCAAAGAAGAGTTTGGACTTGAAATTGGCATGACTGATTCATTTGTAAGTTATTGAATTGAAAAAAACAATAAAAATTGAATTCTCCAGGTTAAAATCTTTTTGAAAATGGAGAGAGTGACTGGAAATTTGTTATTCGAACAAGGATTGGTTGAGATTTTTCGATTTTTCGAAAGTATTTGATGATTTTGGAACGTATTTGAATACTGAAAGGGGATATCTTGTCCTAATTATTCGAAAATCAAATTGTAAGCTTTTTAAATAGAAAAAAAGTATTCAAATTTTTAAAATTCCAGATTAGAGTTCGGAGGAGCTCACAAAAGTTGAAAATCGAAAGAGGAAGAGTCACCAAGGATATTGATTAAATTTTGAAGAGTTTGGACTTGAAATTGGCATGACTGATTCATTTGTAAGTTATTGAATTGAAAAAACAATAAAATTTGAATTCTCCAGGTTGAATTTAGACAAAATTGGAAGACTTGAAAGTTGTTTCGATATGGAGACTGGGATATTAATTTATGAAGTATATCGCTATTTGAAGGCCATTGGATGAGGAAATCAGGTCGAAATGATGCTCAAATCGTAAGTTCTGAATACGAAACATTTAAATTTTATGAATTTCAGATTCTATTAGTGCTTAAAGGAGCAAAAACTCCCTGAAATCAACTGGAAATCGTCAAATACAATTTTTATGAATAAGAATGGCTCAAATTGACGAGAAATCAAAGTTCTGGAAGAAATTCGGATCATATTGATTAGGATCATATTTGGATGATTTTTATGGATCAACATGATGAAAAATTGGAAAATTTAGAATTTGAAAAGGAATTTGGATGATAAATGATGTCTGGAGCGTAATATTGATTACTTGTAAGCGTTTAAATTGAAAAATTATTTGAATTTGAATTTTTCAGGTTGGAATTTTCACACGAAGTTGATAGAGGCGTATAACCTCAAAAGTTCGAGTTGGAAATTTGGAAATTGATTCTAATAATGAATGAATCTACGGAAACGTCATGGAAACGATTTTTGAATATAATTCTGGAAATGGGCTGCAATTTTCTGAATGCCCTTCTTCTGGCACTTGACGTTTTTAAGGTGGGTTTTCGTTATGGACCTATTCAGTTTGAAAAAAAAATACAAAAAATGTCGAGAAATTCAATGCAGAAATTGCAGAGAAATGTCGAGAAATGCAGAGAAATAGCAATTTCTCTGCATTTCTCGACATGTCTTTTTTTCGACCCAGACGGTCTTTTTGGGTATAAATCAGATATTTTGGGCATCTAAGGGCCATTGGGACTCACTACTGAATTTTTTGTATAATTTCCACAATCATAGACACGAAAACAAACATTTTCCATAAAATTGTTTAAAGGGACACAGATTAAATCGTTTGGGTCTCGAAGAAAACCAGTTCAAACAATGCGGAGAAATTGAAGTTTCTCTGCATTTCTCGACATTTCTCTGCAATTTCTGCATTGAATTTCTCGACATTTTTTGTATTTTTTTTTCAAACTGAATAGGTCCATTATAGTTTTTTACAAATATATATATATTTCGTTTTTTTCAGAAATGACATGAATCGACATCTGAAGCACCAATTATTGGAATTTTGAAATGAAAAATGCAAATTGTGTGGTCGACAACGTCAGAATACGTCAGAATTGAACGTCAGAAAGCAAAATGGACTCTGGAATGAAACTGTGATGTTTCTTTTATCCATTTTTGTCAAAATCTTGCTCTCAAAATCTGAAAATCAACTCTTTTGCCGATTTTAAGCTTTCAAAACCAGGTCTCCTTCCAAATTTATATTTATTCTATTTAAAAAAGCTTTGAAAATACTAGAAACCTCTATTTTTCAAATTTTAATTTTTCAAAGCTCTTATTTTAAGTATAGTTCATCGAAATTTATGAAAAAAGATCAGAAATTAGAGTAATTTTGAATTTTTGAATTTTAATTGTGAATCTTTTGGGAGGAAAGGAAGTGAAATTGGTGAAACATGGTGAAAATTATGAAATTAGCCAGTTAAATGTTTAAAATCGTATTAAATCGATGGTTGATTCAGTTTTTTCGGGATAAACTGGTCGAATAAGGGTATATTGGCCATTATTTAGAACTTTTAATAAGAGGAGGAAAAACGCTCACATTTTTGTGAGAATTTGGAAGGAATTGGGGGAATTTGGTCTAGAAAATGGGAAGAAAAAAGAACTTCACTGTTCTGAAATTGTATTTCATAAGTTAATTACAAATGATCACTACATTTCAAATTGAAATGCTACTGAATGACTTGAATATCACAAAAAGTGATAAATTCGAATTCTGTGGGGCAGATTTCGATGCCCATGTGGGCTATTATTACATATATAGTGAAAAAATATACTTAAAGACAAATTACACATCAATTGGGGGAAGAATCTTGTAAAAAAGACAAGAAATAAATACCTCAGATTCTGAAAGGCACAAATGAGTTAATATAACTCAAAATCATCTGAGAAAGTCTGAAAAAAACAGACGAGATGAACTGAGCTGAAAATGTCAGCGCGAACAGTTGTGTGTTGTTCAGAACCTCTGTCGTTATGGGTGGATGGTTGGGGCAGACGTGTAGGCTTGTCATCATTGGCGCCAATTAGTAAAAGGGGCGCCAAAGACGCCACCTTTGAAAAAGAGAAAGGTGGCGCACCACCGCAATTATAAAGGGCGGTGCAAAGGGGACGGATTGAATCGCCCCTTCTAGACAAGCCTACATGGGTGGCAGGGTGGTTAAGGTCTGGTGATTATAATAAACTTCAACAATCTAGTATACAGTAATAGGATAAAATGGGGATTCGGGTTGTCAAGCCAACAATTTTGGCTTGACATTTATCAAAATGTCCCCGCAAAAAAATGGGGAGTGAAATTCCAACGACTGGAATTCCAGTTGTTGGACTTTCACGTCATAACATATTTTGATATCAAAATCTGAAAGAATTTTGGGAAATAGTCAAGGTTTTAGAAATTTGACCTGGACTCTGAAAGTAGATCCTGATGGGCAGACAAGCTAGCATAATGTTTCAATACATTTGGCAGACCGTTTTTCTTTTTTCCCGCTGTTCCGTCGGTCTTTTTGGGATGCCATTCGATGAAACAAAATGCCTGTTTTTCAGCACATTCAGTTCTGCTGTTTTCCTTTTCCATTTTCTATCCAACCTTTTCGAAGAACATTCCTTCATTTTCAACTTTTCGACAATGAAATCGTAGACTTTCTAGAACCCAAAAACACTCGCGTTTTCTCCATGGAAAGTTGAGAAATTGCGATTTTCGTGCATTCCAGTGGGTGCGGCGATCAATGAAATATGGGTACATGTCATTTGGGTGTACTAACTGCGTGCCATACATGTGAATCCCCGATAAGTTTCTTGAAACTCGTCCTCACGCGGTTCGTCCCGCTTTTCAACAGTCCTGGAGACGTGCAGGTTTCGTTCATCCGTTTTGGTCCCAATTGGTGGCCTGACGTCTCCAGACTGTTTTTTTAGGGTATTTGGTATGCTACCCTTTTGTCAACATTTTTTTAAGGTGACATGCAACATCAATGGAAGTTCTTCATTTTTTCAGGGTTTCTTCAGTCAACAATTCAAGGATTCTGGTGCGTTTCCTTTTTTTTCTTTTGACATCCGGTTCCATACGCCTAGAGGGGTGGACGGGGATTAGTTCTACTTGGAGCATGGTTTACATATGACCTCTTGACCGAAACAATTGGAGAATTTAGAGAAAGCTTGCGAAATAAATAAAAATAGTATGGAATCGGATGTCTCGGGACGAGACGCTTGAGGATGAGTGAAAGAAACAGATTCATTTGGGGCGTAGTGAAATACATCCTTATGACTGTAACCATATCTCATTGAGCGCCCCCCTGGAATGCAGGAAAATCGGAATTTCTCCACTTTCCATGGAGAAAACGCGAGTGTTTTTGGGTTCTAGAAAGTCTACGATTTCATTGTCGAAAAGTTGAAAGTGAGGGATTGTTTTTCGAAAAGGTTGGATAGAAAATGGGGGGAAAATGGTGGGACTGAATGGGCTGAAAAATAGGCATTTGTTTCATGGAATGGGGACTCGAAAGGATCGATAGAACGGCGCGAAAAAAGAGCGGTCCCTCTTATGTATTGATAGGCATTATGTTTTGTTTGGATGTGCGTCACGATCTATTTTCGGTGTTTCGGGACAATTTTCTAGCCTCGATTATTTCCCAAAATTCTTTCAGATTTTGATTTCAAAATATTTTATGCCGTTTTGGACCAAATTCACATTTTATCCTATTACTGGAAACTAGATTGAGCGACTTTTTTATAATCACTGAGGCTTTAATCACCTATCTGGAATCTCGGATTCTGGAATTAAGTGTCGAAAGAGTTTCGAATAAAAAGATTCGAAAAGGACACAAAAAAAGAGCTTGCGAGCTCTATAACTGAAGCATGAAAACATGCTCTACCGCACACATAGCATCGCTATGACGGTTAGAGTATAAAGGAAATAGTTATGGTGATAAAGGAGGCTCAGAGTGAAAAGGGTGGGAGGGGGATACTGTCCAGGGTTCCAAATATTTGTCGAAAACAACATTTTCTTCAATCTGTCTATCTAAAAATCACATTGTTTGGGGGGTTACTTGCAAATTAAGCGAAATGGGGGAGCCCCTGCACAATTTGTGCTTCAAAATGAGCTTTAAGATGTTGTTGAAAGGGCTGAAATTTTGGGAAATTGGGTTTTATGCGAAAAGTGATAATTTGTAGACCATTAAAAGACCATTATTCCAATAAAAATCGTGTTTAATTCCTCAAAAAATTACATAATTTCTTGGGCCAAAAAAATGTTGAAAATCCCGAAAAAAATAGGCTGAAAAGTAATCGATGTACGAGATTTGTTTGTTTTGGCATAATTCATAATTATTCAATTCCAATTCACAAGTAAAATTTGTTTTTAAGATTCACATTTAAGATTATTATAAATTTCAAAATAACTTCGAATTTTTGAACAATTTTGTAATGGATTTTGGCTAGATGAACTGAAAATCGAGCTAGAAATGGTCTATTCTGAAGTTTTTGTGAGGTTCAGAGATTTTCTTTCAAGTTTTTTTGTGAAATTTTCGATTCATAGCTGGTTTTGGAGTTTTAAAGTTGAGTTGTCATCAAATCTGAAGTATATTACCATCACAAAAGTCTATCCATTTACTGTCTGAATAATTCCATACTCTGAATATCTGAAAATAATTTAAAGTCAAAATTCCTGTCGATTTCCTAATTTCTATTCATAATGCTGTTATTTCCAATAATCTTTGTCATTGAAAAAGTCTCGAAGTCCTTAAAGTCCGATTTAAAAAGTCCTCTATTTGCATTATCGATTATTAATGATTGTCTGAAATTCTGAAATTTTATATTTCCAAACAGTTCTATTACTTCTGAAAAATCTCTTGTCAATTTATGTCAATTCTATCAATTTCTAGTCAACCAATTTTCCAATGTGTTATCACAACAACTTTAATTATTCTGAATTCTGTTTATGGGGATTTATCCCGATTTTATCATATTTTTATTATCCATTTTATCCAAGAAATCTTAGGATTTCTGCCATGTTTTTATGGCGCATTTTTTATTCAATATTTGTTATTTGTTATATATTACAAAGTCCGAATCAGGAGAACACAGCCGTTCAGAATAGTGTTCTATTCATGACGTTTTGGCGTCAAAAAACCCGGGTATTAGGTCCTTTTTTGGACCGATTTTTGTATAAGAAGAAGAAGTGTCCCTAAGTTTCTATCCCGATTTTATCATATTTTTGACCCTTTTTCGTCCCTTTTTTGTCACCCCCCCCCCCCCCCCCCCCCTCGTTGCTGCCGTTAGCCGCCCATCATCTGAAGTACAACATCTGCATCAAGTCAATCGTGTTTGTGAAATGTGGGATGAACCTTGTCGGATCTGTTTCGGGTAGGTTTTTCTCAAAAAATTGTTTGGAATACTCTTTAAATTTTATTTTTTCAGACCAATCAATCGAATCAGATGGTTCTTCTTCACGAATCTCGAATATTGGACTTTTGAAGGATCCCGCTTCGATTTCAGTGCCAGTTACATCGATAGTCACAGTACAAATCTCAAGATGCACGACGCCGCCGGATTTCATCTATTTTTCTACATATTCAAGCCAAATTTTGTTCAAAATGGATGGAGATGCATTTTTCACTGTTGTCAGCACTATTGGGTTAGTTATTTTGATGCATTTGAAATTTGAAAATTATAAAAAATTATATTTCGAAACATACCAATTTATAAAAAAGCAAACATCTGAATCTTCCAATTTTCAGATTCCCGTTCTATTCATCATCAGTGTGTGAACCACGTCAGCTCGAACCTTGCACTTTGGAATTTTGGAGGATCCTGCAGGAGCTTATCTGCAAGAAGTTATTTCTTCAATTCAGTCAATGCCAGCTTCATGTTATACCATTCCATTCGATGCTCAATTCAAATATTCTTCAAATTGGTTCAAGATTATGCATTTTTCACTGTTGTCGGAGCTGTTGGGTAAGTTATTTCAAACATTTAAGACTTTAAAATTATACATTTCGAAGAAAAACTACATTTTAAATCATCAATATTTCTAATTTTCAGATTCTCGTTCAATTCATCAGTTTGTGAACGATGCTTCTGCTCAATTTGAATGATTTTGATGGAAATAGATAGAAGACGTGTTTATTGGAGGATTATCGAAAGATGAAATGATCGTCAGTATTGGTCAGGATGATTTCAGTCGTCAGATGCAAATGAAAAGGATAAATATGAAGGAGCAGAATACAAGGAATTCGAAAGGAATTGAAATGAGCTGTATTTGATACGATCCAGGTATGTTGAAGTTCAAATAAATTTAAATTATATTGACTTGAATCAATCAATTTTCAACCAAATTTTAGAAAACCAAATAAATTTTCTGAATTTCAGACAGCCAAATGGATCGATTGGACGCTTCTCAAAGGATTCAACAATCTCAAGGAATCTAATCAACGTGACAAGGATATTCATCAAGTTCTCTTCTCTTCATCAAGCTCTCTTCTCTTTATGAAGTTCTGCTGCTCAATGTGCTCAAGTCGGAGTTCAAGCAAAGTCAAGGTTATATGCTGAAATGTTCACTTTTGTCGGAACTGAGAGGTTTGTTATTTTTAGCTTCAGAAATTATCTGAAAAAGTAGTTTAATTTCAGGAGCCTCATTCAATCAGTTGGTGAACTAATTTGCTCAATTTGGACCCGGAATGATGCCACTAGATGTAAAATGATATGACGAAATTTTCAACATGCTGCCACCCAATTGAATCGGAAATATGAACAAGGATTCGCTCTTGTCAGACTGTTAGGTATGTTTTTTCGAAAATATAATTATAGAAAAGCCACTATTCTTGCAAAAATAGATAATTTATCTTAAGGACAGTGTAACATGTGATTTTGGGACATTGACTTAAGTGATACCCTGTCTTTAAAATCAATTCTTGATCAAAAAATTAAAATTTTCCATTTTCAGCAGCCAATTCAATCTAGCAGTGAGTGTTCCATTGAAGATTCTTATCAATTGGGAAAAGTTTGGAAAATGTTTTGGATGTTGGAAATTGAGTTCACTTGGATTTCATTGGAATTGGATCAGGATAGATAGGAACATGAAAGAATGATCCACGCCAGCTTCTTATCGATTAGGATCAATGTTGATATTTGAAACAATTTCATTTGGATTGGATTGAAATTTTATGAAGAAGAATTTAGCCTTCTTGTCGTCGAATGGTATCGCAGCTCGACAATCCAATTTTCGCCGTTTTTCGTCACCATATCAACATTTTCTCGTCCGGTTGATGGAACAAGTTTCACCCTTGGTTATTGCATTCGGTAATTAATTTTTAATTTCAAATCAATATAAATTATCTCTATTTTCAGATGCAAGATCAATTCCCGGTGCTTCCCGACCCTTCGTCACTCGCAACGACTAAGTCAATAAGGAGAAGGACACCAAAAACCAAAAAAAAAGAAAAAATTACAAAAAAAAATTCAAAAAAAAACCAAAAAAAAAAAGAAAAAGAAAAAATTTTAAAAAAAATTAAAAAGAAAAAAATACAAAAAAAGTAAAAAATCAAAAAATACAAAAAAAATCAATATTCTTTATATTTTTACATTGTTTCTCATCTTTTATTTTTTTATTATCTTCGGTTTTTTAACCAATCTATTCTTTCATTTATATTTTTCTCTTAGGGCCTTCTCTTCTTCAATTTTTCTTCAATTATTTTTTTTTTTAATTTAAAAAACGGGGAAATTTCTTATTTATCACTTTCTGAATGGCTGGAAGTGTCTCAAAAACGGGTCTTTTTATGAATAAAGAGTTTTCTTTATAAAAATGTGTTTTCTGTTGTTTTTTTGTTGTTTAAATGGTTTTAAAACCAGGAATTTTACTTGAAATATTATTTTTTTAACAGATTTTCATAAAGTTTTGATTTGAGGACGTCGACAGTGCAGAAGAGATGTTTAACGCGATGCTTAGTCGACCACCGCCACCATCTGCAATAGTGGCAAGTATCATAGAGAAATCGATCACTATGACGTACGATTGAAATTTTGTAGTTACAACTAGTTTCGTAAAAATGCATATTTTCAGACCACAAAAACCGTCGACACCTGCCAAAACGATATCACAATGGGAAGAGGAAGAAGATGGGGATAATGAGACAGATGATGAAACTAGCCGTGATCGAGGGATCGTTTGGAACAAGGTGCACATGATAGTGAGAGCAATTCGGTATGTTCTAACTCGTTAAAAATTTTTAACGTTTTTTTTTCTAGACATCGATCGGAGATCCGGCGCCTTCAAATCCTACTGAAGATACAGATATGAGAAGAAGCAATGCAAGCGCTCGGGAAAACAATGGTCAGAAAGAGATGAAATTTCGGTTGTACAGAGTCATTCTCCGCCAACCTGAAGCAAATGAAACAGAATTGGATGGTGATACAAATCTGTTAGCAGGAATTATGCCAAAACTTGGAACTTGGATGGTTGTTGAATTTCAATTTTTATAAATTCTAAAATGTGCGGTAAACGCGGACTAGAAATGCAATCAGCGAGTTTTATTTTATTTCAATTTTTTTGTTTTTAAAATAGATTCATTTGGGGACTTGGGATGGTTTTTATGGGGCCATTGGGTGGTTTCTAGTATAGGGCGAAGGAGCTGTGTCCGCACTTTTTTCTTGTTTCGGTCCGTTGAGGTCTTTCGGTGTTTCTTAGTCTAATCGTCTATCGCAGAAGTTTTTTTAGTTTCAACCAATCGATTCAAGGATTACAAGAAGCACAATTGGATTGATAAATATATATTTTTTTCAATGTAAATATAGTTTTTCTCATTATTTGTTTGAAATAAAAAGAAACGTTAATTATATATTTATTTAAAACTAATACGGGCTTTTTTCAAGCCATTTATCGCTTTTTTAAATTGCAAAAGTTCGCGTTTGCACCATTCTAAAACAGAAACTTTTTGAAATTGCAGAAAGATGGCAACATTCACGATGAAGGAACCACAAGGACCACAACAACACATTCGGCCTCATGGATATGGAACGAACGGGACAATGAAGAGAAGATCGAAGAGAACAAGGATTTGATAGAAGTGGTCAGCGAAAATGGAGTTATTATGCGGAAGCATCTGGAATTGAATGGTCAACAAAATATGCGTGCACAAGGTAAATCTTTATTTTGAAAAAAAAATGAACTTTTTCAAAGGAAATCGTATTTTTACAACTAAATTTTTGTAATAGGATCATTCATTGTTTGAAATAAAACGTTATTCATATATTTTAACTACTACTTTTTTAAAAAACTTTTTTCAAGCCGTTTATCGTTTTTTGCAACAGTTCGCGTTTGCACCAGCATTATTTGAAAAGCCCTAATAAGGATATAAAAACAGAAACTTTTTGAAATTCCAGAAATATGGCAACAATCACAATGATTGGACGAGAACCACAAGGACCGCAACAACACATTAGACCTCGAGGATATGGAACGATGGAAGCAATGAATGGAAAATCGAAGAGATTTGATAGAATTGGGACCAGATGTTGGAGTTATTGTGCGGAAGACTCTGGAACGGATCGAAACGCTATCAATTTATATCAAGGTAAGCATTTATTTAAAAAAAAATGGAATTTTGGACAAAAAAGAGAAATTTTGAGATTTTTTGGATTTTTTTCCAACAGAAATCGCATTTTTACAGCTAAATTTAATAGGCGACCGAAGGCTATCTTTAAAAATGTTTCTAATTCTCAAAATGCCAATTTTTAATTTAAAAATTAAGAAAACCGGTTAATTTTTACTGATTTTTGACATTTTCAGACCATTGCCACCAACAAGTCGACATCACGGATGAAACAGCATTCTACCTATACTGGTAATTTTTTAAAATCAAGTCTACGTTCTTTGTTTTTCATTGCGCGCGAGTAGATCCAGTTTTTGTTCGTTCTTTGATGCGAACCGTTCGCCTCTTTGTTTATTGATTGTGCGCGTTGCGGTCGCAGTGGCGTTTTCTGCATAATGTCATCATTTTTTCCTTTTTTGGGGATGTTGGAGGAGCTTTGTTTTTTTTTAAATTTTAAGCTTTTTGCACATTTTAAGTGCTGTGATTTCCTTTATTTAGGGCGCAAAGCGCGTTGATTTATCAAAATATTTGTATTGATGGAAATGGGGTATTAGGCGATTTTTGTCAGATATGGTCGAAACAAAGCTATGGATATGATTCTAATGATCAAAAACAATACAGATAAAAGTGCAGATAATTGAAAAGCTTGTCCTTATTCGTGTTATTGCTCGGCGTGTTGTCACCACATGTTTCGTTCATTTTCTACGACTTATTTCAATCTACGGAAAATTTCTTCGAATTTATTTGTTAGTTTAATGCCTTGATCAACTTTCATTCGTTGCATGTGATATTTGTCTTGGGTTATTCATATGAAGAATTGCTAGAAACTCCTAAGTATTCGTTTTAATGCCACAAAATTTGATCCTCCACGGTGGAGGGAGAGAGTGACACTCTACCTCTTTTGTTTTTTAGATACGCCCGAGTTGACCTAGTTTTTGTGTTGTTCTTTGATGCCGACCGTACGCCATTTTGTTTTTTTGATTTATTGTGCGCGTTGCGGTCGCAGAGTGGTTTGATGAGAATGACGCTTTCACAACAATATCATCATTTTTTATTTTGTTTGGGATATTGGGGAGCTTTTATTTTTTCGATAAAAGCCTTTTTGTATATGGTCAGCGCTGCGTATTCAGAATTATTTAAATTTGACTTTTGAGGAGAGAGGTTTCAAAGCGCGTCGAGATGAAGGATACCTGAAAATGTATTTGTTTCTAATATATTTTAGGGGAATAAGAAATCAGCAACAAACGAAATATGACATGAGCAAGAGGATATTAGTTGGAGCAATTAGATTGTTCAGCTAGGATCAGACGGAAACGGATAATTAATTTCGTGAACTTTCTCTGCGTTGTCTACTTTTGATTTTCAATTGCTCTGACTATACGTATTTTGGAGATTTCGCGTTTACACCAACATTATTTGAAAAAACATAATAAGGATTTAAAAATAGAAACTTTTTGAAATTCCAGATGGCAACAATCACGATGATGGGACGAGAACAACAAGGAGCACAACAACACAGTCGACAATGAAGAGAAGATAGAAAAGAACAGCAGAATCATCAATTGAACCATGGTCTTGGCCAAAATGGGGGATTTAGGCCACTTTTGTCAGTGCAGAAGTATCTGGAATTGAATGGCCAACAAAATATGCGTGCACAACTCTAGAGATAGAACCGCAATTAAAATATCATATAGGTAAATCTTAATTTTGAAAAAAATTGGAATTGTTGAAAGAAAAATGCGATTTTGAGACTTTTTGGAAATTTTTCCATAAGAAATCGCATTTTTACAGCTATTTTTTTGTCATAGGCGGCCGAAGGCTATCGCCAATTTTTTATTTTGTTTAAAAATATCGAAATTTCTGAAAATTCCAATTTTTTATTTAAATATTTAAAAAACTGGCCAATTTTACTAATTTTTGACATTTTCAGGCCATCTTCTCCAACAAATCAACATCACGGATCAAATCGCAACCGATTTTCATCAAGGTAACTATTTATTTTGAAAAAAATTGGAATTGTTCAAAGAAAAATGCGATTTTGAGACTTTTTGGAAATTTTTCCATAAGAAATCGCATTTTTACAGCTATATTTTTGTCATAGGCGGCCGAAGGCTATCGCCAATTTTTTATTTTGTTTAAAAAGATGCAAAGTTTTCAAAATTCCAATTTTTTATTTAAATATTTAAAAAACTGGCCAATTTTACTAATTTTTGACATTTTCAGGCCATCTTCTCCAACAAATCAACATCACGGATCAAATCGCAATCGATTTTCATCAAGGTAACTATTTATTTTGAAAAAAATTGGAATTGTTCAAAGAAAAATGCGATTTTGAGACTTTTTGGAAATTTTTCCATAAGAAATCGCATTTTTACAGCTATATTTTTGTCATAGGCGGCCGAAGGCTATCGCCAATTTTTTATTTTGTTTAAAAAGATGCAAAGTTTTCAAAATTCCAATTTAATAATTAAATATTTTAAAAACTGGTCAATTTTACTAATTTTTGACATTTTCAGGCCATCTTCTCCAACAAATCAACATCACGGATCAAATCGCAACCGATTTTCATCAAGGTAACTATTTATTTTGAAAAAAATTGGAATTGTTCAAAGAAAAATGCGATTTTGAGACTTTTTGGAAATTTTTCCATAAGAAATCGCATTTTTACAGCTATATTTTTGTCATGGGCGGCCGAAGGCTATCGCCAATTTTTTATTTTGTTTAAAAAGATGCAAAGTTTTCAAAATTCCAATTTAATAATTAAATATTTTAAAAACTGGTCAATTTTACTAATTTTTGACATTTTCAGGCCATCTTCTCCAACAAATCAACATCACGGATCAAATCGCAACCGATTTTCATCAAGGTAACTATTTACTTTGAAAAAAATTGGAATTGTTCAAAGAAAAATGCGATTTTGAGACTTTTTGGAAATTTTTCCATAAGAAATCGCATTTTTACAGCTATATTTTTGTCATAGGCGGCCGAAGGCTATCGCCAATTTTTTATTTTGTTTAAAAAGATGCAAAGTTTTCAAAATTCCAATTTAATAATTAAATATTTTAAAAACTGGTCAATTTTACTAATTTTTGACATTTTCAGGCCATCTTCTCCAACAAATCAACATCACGGATCAAATCGCAACCGATTTTCATCAAGGTAACTATTTATTTTGAAAAAAATTGGAATTGTTCAAAGAAAAATGCGATTTTGAGACTTTTTGGAAATTTTTCCATAAGAAATCGCATTTTTACAGCTATATTTTTGTCATAGGCGGCCGAAGGCTATCGCCAATTTTTTATTTTGTTTAAAAAGATGCAAAGTTTTCAAAATTCCAATTTAATAATTAAATATTTTAAAAACTGGTCAATTTTACTAATTTTTGACATTTTCAGGCCATCTTCTCCAACAAATCAACATCACGGATCAAATCGCAACCGATTTTCATCAAGGTAACTATTTATTTTGAAAAAAATTGGAATTGTTCAAAGAAAAATGCGATTTTGAGACTTTTTGGAAATTTTTCCATAAGAAATCGCATTTTTACAGCTATATTTTTGTCATAGGCGGCCGAAGGCTATCGCCAATTTTTTATTTTGTTTAAAAAGATGCAAAGTTTTCAAAATTCCAATTTTTTATTTAAATATTTAAAAAACTGGCCAATTTTACTAATTTTTGACATTTTCAGGCCATCTTCTCCAACAAATCAACATCACGGATCAAATCGCAATCGATTTTCATCAAGGTAACTATTTATTTTGAAAAAAATTGGAATTGTTCAAAGAAAAATGCGATTTTGAGACTTTTTGGAAATTTTTCCATAAGAAATCGCATTTTTACAGCTATATTTTTGTCATAGGCGGCCGAAGGCTATCGCCAATTTTTTATTTTGTTTAAAAAGATGCAAAGTTTTCAAAATTCCAATTTAATAATTAAATATTTTAAAAACTGGTCAATTTTACTAATTTTTGACATTTTCAGGCCATCTTCTCCAACAAATCAACATCACGGATCAAATCGCAACCGATTTTCATCAAGGTAACTATTTATTTTGAAAAAAATTGGAATTGTTCAAAGAAAAATGCGATTTTGAGACTTTTTGGAAATTTTTCCATAAGAAATCGCATTTTTACAGCTATATTTTTGTCATAGGCGGCCGAAGGCTATCGCCAATTTTTTATTTTGTTTAAAAAGATGCAAAGTTTTCAAAATTCCAATTTAATAATTAAATATTTTAAAAACTGGTCAATTTTACTAATTTTTGACATTTTCAGGCCATCTTCTCCAACAAATCAACATCACGGATCAAATCGCAACCGATTTTCATCAAGGTAACTATTTATTTTGAAAAAAATTGGAATTGTTCAAAGAAAAATGCGATTTTGAGACTTTTTGGAAATTTTTCCATAAGAAATCGCATTTTTACAGCTATATTTTTGTCATAGGCGGCCGAAGGCTATCGCCAATTTTTTATTTTGTTTAAAAAGATGCAAAGTTTTCAAAATTCCAATTTTTTATTTAAATATTTAAAAAACTGGCCAATTTTACTAATTTTTGACATTTTCAGGCCATCTTCTCCAACAAATCAACATCACGGATCAAATCGCAATCGATTTTCATCAAGGTAACTATTTATTTTGAAAAAAATTGGAATTGTTCAAAGAAAAATGCGATTTTGAGACTTTTTGGAAATTTTTCCATAAGAAATCGCATTTTTACAGCTATATTTTTGTCATAGGCGGCCGAAGGCTATCGCCAATTTTTTATTTTGTTTAAAAAGATGCAAAGTTTTCAAAATTCCAATTTAATAATTAAATATTTTAAAAACTGGTCAATTTTACTAATTTTTGACATTTTCAGGCCATCTTCTCCAACAAATCAACATCACGGATCAAATCGCAACCGATTTTCATCAAGGTAACTATTTATTTTGAAAAAAATTGGAATTGTTCAAAGAAAAATGCGATTTTGAGACTTTTTGGAAATTTTTCCATAAGAAATCGCATTTTTACAGCTATATTTTTGTCATAGGCGGCCGAAGGCTATCGCCAATTTTTTATTTTGTTTAAAAAGATGCAAAGTTTTCAAAATTCCAATTTAATAATTAAATATTTTAAAAACTGGTCAATTTTACTAATTTTTGACATTTTCAGGCCATCTTCTCCAACAAATCAACATCACGGATCAAATCGCAACCGATTTTCATCAAGGTAACTATTTACTTTGAAAAAAATTGGAATTGTTCAAAGAAAAATGCGATTTTGAGACTTTTTGGAAATTTTTCCATAAGAAATCGCATTTTTACAGCTATATTTTTGTCATAGGCGGCCGAAGGCTATCGCCAATTTTTTATTTTGTTTAAAAAGATGCAAAGTTTTCAAAATTCCAATTTAATAATTAAATATTTTAAAAACTGGTCAATTTTACTAATTTTTGACATTTTCAGGCCATCTTCTCCAACAAATCAACATCACGGATCAAATCGCAACCGATTTTCATCAAGGTAACTATTTATTTTGAAAAAAATTGGAATTGTTCAAAGAAAAATGCGATTTTGAGACTTTTTGGAAATTTTTCCATAAGAAATCGCATTTTTACAGCTATATTTTTGTCATAGGCGGCCGAAGGCTATCGCCAATTTTTTATTTTGTTTAAAAAGATGCAAAGTTTTCAAAATTCCAATTTAATAATTAAATATTTTAAAAACTGGTCAATTTTACTAATTTTTGACATTTTCAGGCCATCTTCTCCAACAAATCAACATCACGGATCAAATCGCAACCGATTTTCATCAAGGTAACTATTTATTTTGAAAAAAATTGGAATTGTTCAAAGAAAAATGCGATTTTGAGACTTTTTGGAAATTTTTCCATAAGAAATCGCATTTTTACAGCTATATTTTTGTCATAGGCGGCCGAAGGCTATCGCCAATTTTTTATTTTGTTTAAAAAGATGCAAAGTTTTCAAAATTCCAATTTAATAATTAAATATTTTAAAAACTGGTCAATTTTACTAATTTTTGACATTTTCAGGCCATCTTCTCCAACAAATCAACATCACGGATCAAATCGCAACCGATTTTCATCAAGGTAACTATTTACTTTGAAAAAAATTGGAATTGTTCAAAGAAAAATGCGATTTTGAGACTTTTTGGAAATTTTTCCATAAGAAATCGCATTTTTACAGCTATATTTTTGTCATAGGCGGCCGAAGGCTATCGCCAATTTTTTATTTTGTTTAAAAAGATGCAAAGTTTTCAAAATTCCAATTTAATAATTAAATATTTTAAAAACTGGTCAATTTTACTAATTTTTGACATTTTCAGGCCATCTTCTCCAACAAATCAACATCACGGATCAAATCGCAACCGATTTTCATCAAGGTAACTATTTATTTTGAAAAAAATTGGAATTGTTCAAAGAAAAATGCGATTTTGAGACTTTTTGGAAATTTTTCCATAAGAAATCGCATTTTTACAGCTATATTTTTGTCATAGGCGGCCGAAGGCTATCGCCAATTTTTTATTTTGTTTAAAAAGATGCAAAGTTTTCAAAATTCCAATTTAATAATTAAATATTTTAAAAACTGGTCAATTTTACTAATTTTTGACATTTTCAGGCCATCTTCTCCAACAAATCAACATCACGGATCAAATCGCAACCGATTTTCATCAAGGTAACTATTTATTTTGAAAAAAATTGGAATTGTTCAAAGAAAAATGCGATTTTGAGACTTTTTGGAAATTTTTCCATAAGAAATCGCATTTTTACAGCTATATTTTTGTCATAGGCGGCCGAAGGCTATCGCCAATTTTTTATTTTGTTTAAAAAGATGCAAAGTTTTCAAAATTCCAATTTAATAATTAAATATTTTAAAAACTGGTCAATTTTACTAATTTTTGACATTTTCAGGCCATCTTCTCCAACAAATCAACATCACGGATCAAATCGCAACCGATTTTCATCAAGGTAACTATTTACTTTGAAAAAAATTGGAATTGTTCAAAGAAAAATGCGATTTTGAGACTTTTTGGAAATTTTTCCATAAGAAATCGCATTTTTACAGCTATATTTTTGTCATAGGCGGCCGAAGGCTATCGCCAATTTTTTATTTTGTTTAAAAAGATGCAAAGTTTTCAAAATTCCAATTTAATAATTAAATATTTTAAAAACTGGTCAATTTTACTAATTTTTGACATTTTCAGGCCATCTTCTCCAACAAATCAACATCACGGATCAAATCGCAACCGATTTTCATCAAGGTAACTATTTATTTTGAAAAAAATTGGAATTGTTCAAAGAAAAATGCGATTTTGAGACTTTTTGGAAATTTTTCCATAAGAAATCGCATTTTTACAGCTATATTTTTGTCATAGGCGGCCGAAGGCTATCGCCAATTTTTTATTTTGTTTAAAAAGATGCAAAGTTTTCAAAATTCCAATTTTTTATTTAAATATTTAAAAAACTGGCCAATTTTACTAATTTTTGACATTTTCAGGCCATCTTCTCCAACAAATCAACATCACGGATCAAATCGCAATCGATTTTCATCAAGGTAACTATTTATTTTGAAAAAAATTGGAATTGTTCAAAGAAAAATGCGATTTTGAGACTTTTTGGAAATTTTTCCATAAGAAATCGCATTTTTACAGCTATATTTTTGTCATAGGCGGCCGAAGGCTATCGCCAATTTTTTATTTTGTTTAAAAAGATGCAAAGTTTTCAAAATTCCAATTTAATAATTAAATATTTTAAAAACTGGTCAATTTTACTAATTTTTGACATTTTCAGGCCATCTTCTCCAACAAATCAACATCACGGATCAAATCGCAACCGATTTTCATCAAGGTAACTATTTATTTTGAAAAAAATTGGAATTGTTCAAAGAAAAATGCGATTTTGAGACTTTTTGGAAATTTTTCCATAAGAAATCGCATTTTTACAGCTATATTTTTGTCATAGGCGGCCGAAGGCTATCGCCAATTTTTTATTTTGTTTAAAAAGATGCAAAGTTTTCAAAATTCCAATTTAATAATTAAATATTTTAAAAACTGGTCAATTTTACTAATTTTTGACATTTTCAGGCCATCTTCTCCAACAAATCAACATCACGGATCAAATCGCAACCGATTTTCATCAAGGTAACTATTTATTTTGAAAAAAATTGGAATTGTTCAAAGAAAAATGCGATTTTGAGACTTTTTGGAAATTTTTCCATAAGAAATCGCATTTTTACAGCTATATTTTTGTCATAGGCGGCCGAAGGCTATCGCCAATTTTTTATTTTGTTTAAAAAGATGCAAAGTTTTCAAAATTCCAATTTTTTATTTAAATATTTAAAAAACTGGCCAATTTTACTAATTTTTGACATTTTCAGGCCATCTTCTCCAACAAATCAACATCACGGATCAAATCGCAATCGATTTTCATCAAGGTAACTATTTATTTTGAAAAAAATTGGAATTGTTCAAAGAAAAATGCGATTTTGAGACTTTTTGGAAATTTTTCCATAAGAAATCGCATTTTTACAGCTATATTTTTGTCATAGGCGGCCGAAGGCTATCGCCAATTTTTTATTTTGTTTAAAAAGATGCAAAGTTTTCAAAATTCCAATTTAATAATTAAATATTTTAAAAACTGGTCAATTTTACTAATTTTTGACATTTTCAGGCCATCTTCTCCAACAAATCAACATCACGGATCAAATCGCAACCGATTTTCATCAAGGTAACTATTTACTTTGAAAAAAATTGGAATTGTTCAAAGAAAAATGCGATTTTGAGACTTTTTGGAAATTTTTCCATAAGAAATCGCATTTTTACAGCTATATTTTTGTCATAGGCGGCCGAAGGCTATCGCCAATTTTTTATTTTGTTTAAAAAGATGCAAAGTTTTCAAAATTCCAATTTAATAATTAAATATTTTAAAAACTGGTCAATTTTACTAATTTTTGACATTTTCAGGCCATCTTCTCCAACAAATCAACATCACGGATCAAATCGCAACCGATTTTCATCAAGGTAACTATTTATTTTGAAAAAAATTGGAATTGTTCAAAGAAAAATGCGATTTTGAGACTTTTTGGAAATTTTTCCATAAGAAATCGCATTTTTACAGCTATATTTTTGTCATAGGCGGCCGAAGGCTATCGCCAATTTTTTATTTTGTTTAAAAAGATGCAAAGTTTTCAAAATTCCAATTTAATAATTAAATATTTTAAAAACTGGTCAATTTTACTAATTTTTGACATTTTCAGGCCATCTTCTCCAACAAATCAACATCACGGATCAAATCGCAACCGATTTTCATCAAGGTAACTATTTATTTTGAAAAAAATTGGAATTGTTCAAAGAAAAATGCGATTTTGAGACTTTTTGGAAATTTTTCCATAAGAAATCGCATTTTTACAGCTATATTTTTGTCATAGGCGGCCGAAGGCTATCGCCAATTTTTTATTTTGTTTAAAAAGATGCAAAGTTTTCAAAATTCCAATTTAATAATTAAATATTTTAAAAACTGGTCAATTTTACTAATTTTTGACATTTTCAGGCCATCTTCTCCAACAAATCAACATCACGGATCAAATCGCAACCGATTTTCATCAAGGTAACTATTTACTTTGAAAAAAATTGGAATTGTTCAAAGAAAAATGCGATTTTGAGACTTTTTGGAAATTTTTCCATAAGAAATCGCATTTTTACAGCTATATTTTTGTCATAGGCGGCCGAAGGCTATCGCCAATTTTTTATTTTGTTTAAAAAGATGCAAAGTTTTCAAAATTCCAATTTAATAATTAAATATTTTAAAAACTGGTCAATTTTACTAATTTTTGACATTTTCAGGCCATCTTCTCCAACAAATCAACATCACGGATCAAATCGCAACCGATTTTCATCAAGGTAACTATTTATTTTGAAAAAAATTGGAATTGTTCAAAGAAAAATGCGATTTTGAGACTTTTTGGAAATTTTTCCATAAGAAATCGCATTTTTACAGCTATATTTTTGTCATAGGCGGCCGAAGGCTATCGCCAATTTTTTATTTTGTTTAAAAAGATGCAAAGTTTTCAAAAT
Source organism: Caenorhabditis virilis (assembly GCA_964036255.1). Classification (NCBI taxonomy): domain Eukaryota; kingdom Metazoa; phylum Nematoda; class Chromadorea; order Rhabditida; family Rhabditidae; genus Caenorhabditis; species Caenorhabditis virilis. The sequence continues at coordinate 1,944,456 of OZ038416.1, read as the reverse complement.
TCCAATTTAATAATTAAATATTTTAAAAACTGGTCAATTTTACTAATTTTTGACATTTTCAGGCCATCTTCTCCAACAAATCAACATCACGGATCAAATCGCAACCGATTTTCATCAAGGTAACTATTTATTTTGAAAAAAATTGGAATTGTTCAAAGAAAAATGCGATTTTGAGACTTTTTGGAAATTTTTCCATAAGAAATCGCATTTTTACAGCTATATTTTTGTCATAGGCGGCCGAAGGCTAACGCCAATTTTTTATTTTGTTTAAAAAGATGCAAAGTTTTCAAAATTCCAATTTAATAATTAAATATTTTAAAAACTGGTCAATTTTACTAATTTTTGACATTTTCAGGCCATCTTCTCCAACAAATCAACATCACGGATCAAATCGCAACCGATTTTCATCAAGGTAACTATTTATTTTGAAAAAAATTGGAATTGTTCAAAGAAAAATGCGATTTTGAGACTTTTTGGAAATTTTTCCATAAGAAATCGCATTTTTACAGCTATATTTTTGTCATAGGCGGCCGAAGGCTATCGCCAATTTTTTATTTTGTTTAAAAAGATGCAAAGTTTTCAAAATTCCAATTTAATAATTAAATATTTTAAAAACTGGTCAATTTTACTAATTTTTGACATTTTCAGGCCATCTTCTCCAACAAATCAACATCACGGATCAAATCGCAACCGATTTTCATCAAGGTAACTATTTACTTTGAAAAAAATTGGAATTGTTCAAAGAAAAATGCGATTTTGAGACTTTTTGGAAATTTTTCCATAAGAAATCGCATTTTTACAGCTATATTTTTGTCATAGGCGGCCGAAGGCTATCGCCAATTTTTTATTTTGTTTAAAAAGATGCAAAGTTTTCAAAATTCCAATTTAATAATTAAATATTTTAAAAACTGGTCAATTTTACTAATTTTTGACATTTTCAGGCCATCTTCTCCAACAAATCAACATCACGGATCAAATCGCAACCGATTTTCATCAAGGTAACTATTTATTTTGAAAAAAATTGGAATTGTTCAAAGAAAAATGCGATTTTGAGACTTTTTGGAAATTTTTCCATAAGAAATCGCATTTTTACAGCTATATTTTTGTCATAGGCGGCCGAAGGCTATCGCCAATTTTTTATTTTGTTTAAAAAGATGCAAAGTTTTCAAAATTCCAATTTAATAATTAAATATTTTAAAAACTGGTCAATTTTACTAATTTTTGACATTTTCAGGCCATCTTCTCCAACAAATCAACATCACGGATCAAATCGCAACCGATTTTCATCAAGGTAACTATTTATTTTGAAAAAAATTGGAATTGTTCAAAGAAAAATGCGATTTTGAGACTTTTTGGAAATTTTTCCATAAGAAATCGCATTTTTACAGCTATATTTTTGTCATAGGCGGCCGAAGGCTATCGCCAATTTTTTATTTTGTTTAAAAAGATGCAAAGTTTTCAAAATTCCAATTTAATAATTAAATATTTTAAAAACTGGTCAATTTTACTAATTTTTGACATTTTCAGGCCATCTTCTCCAACAAATCAACATCACGGATCAAATCGCAACCGATTTTCATCAAGGTAACTATTTACTTTGAAAAAAATTGGAATTGTTCAAAGAAAAATGCGATTTTGAGACTTTTTGGAAATTTTTCCATAAGAAATCGCATTTTTACAGCTATATTTTTGTCATAGGCGGCCGAAGGCTATCGCCAATTTTTTATTTTGTTTAAAAAGATGCAAAGTTTTCAAAATTCCAATTTAATAATTAAATATTTTAAAAACTGGTCAATTTTACTAATTTTTGACATTTTCAGGCCATCTTCTCCAACAAATCAACATCACGGATCAAATCGCAACCGATTTTCATCAAGGTAACTATTTATTTTGAAAAAAATTGGAATTGTTCAAAGAAAAATGCGATTTTGAGACTTTTTGGAAATTTTTCCATAAGAAATCGCATTTTTACAGCTATATTTTTGTCATAGGCGGCCGAAGGCTATCGCCAATTTTTTATTTTGTTTAAAAAGATGCAAAGTTTTCAAAATTCCAATTTAATAATTAAAATTTAAGAAAATGGGTCAATTTTACTAATTTTTGACATTTTCAGGCCATCTTCTCCAACAAATCAACATCACGGATCAAATCGCAATCGATTTTCATCAAGGTAACTATTTATTTTGAAAAAAATTGGAATTGTTCAAAGAAAAATGCGATTTTGAGACTTTTTGGAAATTTTTCCATAAGAAATCGCATTTTTACAGCTATATTTTTGTCATAGGCGGCCGAAGGCTATCGCCAATTTTTTATTTTGTTTAAAAAGATGAAAAGTTTTCAAAATTCCAATTTAATAATTAAAATTTAAGAAAATGGGTCAATTTTACTAATTTTTGACATTTTCAGGCCATCTTCTCCAACAAATCAACATCACGGATCAAATCGCAATCGATTTTCATCAAGGTAACTATTTATTTTGAAAAAAATTGGAATTGTTGAAAGAAAAATGCGATTTTGAGACTTTTTGGAAATTTTTCCAAAAGAAATCGCATTTTTACAGCTATATTTTTGTCATAGGCGGCCGAAGGCTATCGCCAATTTTTTATTTTGTTTAAAAAGATGCAAAGTTTTCAAAATTCCAATTTTTTATTTAAATATTTAAAAAACTGGCCAATTTTACTAATTTTTGACATTTTCAGGCCATCTTCTTCAACAAATCAACATCACGGATCAAATCGCAATCGATTTTCATCAAGGTAACTATTTATTTTGAAAAAAATTGGAATTGTTGAAAGAAAAATGCGATTTTGAGACTTTTTGGAAATTTTTCCATAAGAAATCGCATTTTTACAGCTATATTTTTGTCATAGGCGGCCGAAGGCTATCGCCAATTTTTCGTTTTGTTTAAAAATATCGAAATTTCTAAAAATTCCAATTTTTTATTTAAATATTTAAAAAACTGGCCAATTTTACTAATTTTTGACATTTTCAGGCCATCTTCTTCAACAAATCAACATCACGGATCAAATCGCAATCGATTTTCATCAAGGTAACTATTTATTTTGAAAAAAATTGGAATTGTTGAAAGAAAAATGCGATTTTGAGACTTTTTGGAAATTTTTCCAAAAGAAATCGCATTTTTACAGCTATATTTTTGTCATAGGCGGCCGAAGGCTATCGCCAATTTTTTATTTTGTTTAAAAAGATGAAAAGTTTTCAAAATTCCAATTTAATAATTAAATATTTTAAAAACTGGTCAATTTTACTAATTTTTGACATTTTCAGGCCATCTTCTTCAACAAATCAACATCACGGATCAAATCGCAATCGATTTTCATCAAGGTAACTATTTATTTTGAAAAAAATTGGAATTGTTGAAAGAAAAATGCGATTTTGAGACTTTTTGGAAATTTTTCCAAAAGAAATCGCATTTTTACAGCTATATTTTTGTCATAGGCGGCCGAAGGCTATCGCCAATTTTTTATTTTGTTTAAAAAGATGCAAAGTTTTCAAAATTCCAATTTTTTATTTAAATATTTAAAAAACTGGCCAATTTTACTAATTTTTGACATTTTCAGGCCATCTTCTTCAACAAATCAACATCACGGATCAAATCGCAATCGATTTTCATCAAGGTAACTATTTATTTTGAAAAAAATTGGAATTGTTGAAAGAAAAATGCGATTTTGAGACTTTTTGGAAATTTTTCCATAAGAAATCGCATTTTTACAGCTATATTTTTGTCATAGGCGGCCGAAGGCTATCGCCAATTTTTCGTTTTGTTTAAAAATATCGAAATTTCTAAAAATTCCAATTTTTTATTTAAATATTTAAAAAACTGGCCAATTTTACTAATTTTTGACATTTTCAGGCCATCTTCTTCAACAAATCAACATCACGGATCAAATCGCAATCGATTTTCATCAAGGTAACTATTTATTTTGAAAAAAATTGGAATTGTTGGAAGAAAAATGCGATTTTGAGACTTTTTGGAAATTTTTCCAAAAGAAATCGCATTTTTACAGCTATATTTTTGTCATAGGCGGCCGAAGGCTATCGCCAATTTTTTATTTTGTTTAAAAAGATGAAAAGTTTTCAAAATTCCAATTTAATAATTAAAATTTAAGAAAATGGGTCAATTTTACTAATTTTTGACATTTTCAGGCCATCTTCTTCAACAAATCAACATCACGGATCAAATCGCAATCGATTTTCATCAAGGTAACTATTTATTTTGAAAAAAATTGGAATTGTTGAAAGAAAAATGCGATTTTGAGACTTTTTGGAAATTTTTCCATAAGAAATCGCATTTTTACAGCTATATTTTTGTCATAGGCGGCCGAAGGCTATCGCCAATTTTTCGTTTTGTTTAAAAATATCGAAATTTCTAAAAATTCCAATTTTTTATTTAAATATTTAAAAAACTGGCCAATTTTACTAATTTTTGACATTTTCAGGCCATCTTCTTCAACAAATCAACATCACGGATCAAATCGCAATCGATTTTCATCAAGGTAACTATTTATTTTGAAAAAAATTGGAATTGTTGAAAGAAAAATGCGATTTTGAGACTTTTTGGAAATTTTTCCAAAAGAAATCGCATTTTTACAGCTATATTTTTGTCATAGGCGGCCGAAGGCTATCGCCAATTTTTTATTTTGTTTAAAAAGATGAAAAGTTTTCAAAATTCCAATTTAATAATTAAATATTTTAAAAACTGGTCAATTTTACTAATTTTTGACATTTTCAGGCCATCTTCTCCAACAAATCAACATCACGGATCAAATCGCAATCGATTTTCATCAAGGTAACTATTTATTTTGAAAAAAATTGGAATTTTCAAAATTCCAATTTTTTAATTAAATATTTTAAAAACTGGTCAATTTTACTAATTTTTGACATTTTCAGGCCATCTTCTCCAACAAATCAACATCACGGATCAAATCGCAATCGATTTTCATCAAGGTAACTATTTATTTTGAAAAAAATTGGAATTGTTCAAAGAAAAATGCGATTTTGAGACTTTTTGGAAATTTTTCCATAAGAAATCGCATTTTTACAGCTATATTTTTGTCATAGGCGGCCGAAGGCTATCGCCAATTTTTTATTTTGTTTAAAAAGATGCAAAGTTTTCAAAATTCCAATTTTTTATTTAAATATTTAAAAAACTGGCCAATTTTACTAATTTTTGACATTTTCAGGCCATCTTCTTCAACAAATCAACATCACGGATCAAATCGCAATCGATTTTCATCAAGGTAACTATTTATTTTGAAAAAAATTGGAATTGTTCAAAGAAAAATGCGATTTTGAGACTTTTTGGAAATTTTTCCATAAGAAATCGCATTTTTACAGCTATATTTTTGTCATAGGCGGCCGAAGGCTATCGCCAATTTTTTATTTTGTTTAAAAAGATGAAAAGTTTTCAAAATTCCAATTTAATAATTAAAATTTAAGAAAATGGGTCAATTTTACTAATTTTTGACATTTTCAGGCCATCTTCTCCAACAAATCAACATCACGGATCAAATCGCAATCGATTTTCATCAAGGTAACTATTTATTTTGAAAAAAATTGGAATTTCAGGACGACAAATATCATCAAATGACTATAAAATCCTCGGTGCTATCAAGTGGAGAAGCAAAATCCGTCGGCGACAACCAGTTTTAAGAGCCGGAATGAAACAACATGCAGTATGCGGAAGCCGAGAACCGTGTATACCCACATGGAAAATCACGTACATAGAACCATTTTCGAAGCCTGCTCTGCACACGTTACACTGGAAGGCTTCCGAGAACCCAACAACTTTCCAGATACGCCAGATATTGGTCAGTTCCGGACCTGACCAACTTTCTGACAGACTGGGATGGGTTGAGAAGCTCCCATTTTCAACTTTATTACTGTTTAGAGAGGATTTTAGTATGAACTGGGTAACGGAACGTCAGTTGGAATTGTAAAGAACTTGGAAGAGACCGTTCCAATACCCAAGTCTCTAAAATACCTTCTGTCGGGAGCTTCTCAACAATAAAAAAAAATAAGACAAGAGTGATAAATATGTATAAAAGAAATTAATTAGTTATTTATCAATCGTCCAACTGCAACTTCATCACATTGTCAAACCATATTTTCTATTTTGCCCTCCCTCCATTATTGGAAATTGCTGCAGATTGGCGGTCCTGGAAAACTTAAATGAGCTAGAAATAATCAATAATTCCAATTTTTTCAAAATAAATAGTTACCTTGATGAAAATCGATTGCGATTTGATCCGTGATGTTGATTTGTTGGAGAAGATGGCCTGAAAATGTCAAAAATTAGTAAAATTGACCAGTTTTTTAAATATTTAAATAAAAAATTGGAATTTTGAAAACTTTGCATCTTTTTAAACAAAATAAAAAATTGGCGATAGCCTTCGGCCGCCTATGACAAAAATATAGCTGTAAAAATGCGATTTCTTTTGGAAAAATTTCCAAAAAGTCTCAAAATCGCGTTTTTCTTTGAACAATTCCAATTTTTTCAAAATAAATAGTTACCTTGATGAAAATCGGTTGCGATTTGATCCGTGATGTTGATTTGTTGGAGAAGATGGCCTGAAAATGTCAAAAATTAGTAAAATTGGCCAGTTTTTTAAATATTTAAATAAAAAATTGGAATTTTCAGAAATTTCGATATTTTTAAACAAAACGAAAAATTGGCGATAGCCTTCGGCCGCCTATGACAAAAATATAGCTGTAAAAATGCGATTTCTTTTGGAAAAATTTCCAAAAAGTCTCAAAATCGCATTTTTCTTTGAACAATTCCAATTTTTTTCAAAATAAATAGTTACCTTGATGAAAATCGGTTGCGATTTGATCCGTGATGTTGATTTGTTGGAGAAGATGGCCTGAAAATGTCAAAAATTAGTAAAATTGACCCATTTTCTTAAATTTTAATTATTAAATTGGAATTTTGAAAACTTTTCATCTTTTTAAACAAAATAAAAAATTGGCGATAGCCTTCGGCCGCCTATGACAAAAATATAGCTGTAAAAATGCGATTTCTTTTGGAAAAATTTCCAAAAAGTCTCAAAATCGCGTTTTTCTTTGAACAATTCCAATTTTTTCAAAATAAATAGTTACCTTGATGAAAATCGGTTGCGATTTGATCCGTGATGTTGATTTGTTGGAGAAGATGGCCTGAAAATGTCAAAAATTAGTAAAATTGGCCAGTTTTTTAAATATTTAAATAAAAAATTGGAATTTTCAGAAATTTCGATATTTTTAAACAAAACGAAAAATTGGCGATAGCCTTCGGCCGCCTATGACAAAAATATAGCTGTAAAAATGCGATTTCTTTTGGAAAAATTTCCAAAAAGTCTCAAAATCGCATTTTTCTTTGAACAATTCCAATTTTTTTCAAAATAAATAGTTACCTTGATGAAAATCGAATGCGATTTGATCCGTGATGTTGATTTGTTGAAGAAGATGGCCTGAAAATGTCAAAAATTAGTAAAATTGACCAGTTTTTAAAATATTTAATTATTAAATTGGAATTTTGAAAACTTTGCATCTTTTTAAACAAAATAAAAAATTGGCGATAGCCTTCGGCCGCCTATGACAAAAATATAGCTGTAAAAATGCGATTTCTTTTGGAAAAATTTCCAAAAAGTCTCAAAATCGCATTTTTCTTTGAACAATTCCAATTTTTTTCAAAATAAATAGTTACCTTGATGAAAATCGGTTGCGATTTGATCCGTGATGTTGATTTGTTGGAGAAGATGGCCTGAAAATGTCAAAAATTAGTAAAATTGGCCAGTTTTTTAAATATTTAAATAAAAAATTGGAATTTTGAAAACTTTGCATCTTTTTAAACAAAATAAAAAATTGGCGATAGCCTTCGGCCGCCTATGACAAAAATATAGCTGTAAAAATGCGATTTCTTTTGGAAAAATTTCCAAAAAGTCTCAAAATCGCATTTTTCTTTCAACGATTCCAATTTTTTCAAAATAAATAGTTACCTTGATGAAAATCGATTGCGATTTGATCCGTGATGTTGATTTGTTGGAGAAGATGGCCTGAAAATGTCAAAAATTAGTAAAATTGGCCAGTTTTTTAAATATTTAAATAAAAAATTGGAATTTTCAGAAATTTCGATATTTTTAAACAAAACGAAAAATTGGCGATAGCCTTCGGCCGCCTATGACAAAAATATAGCTGTAAAAATGCGATTTCTTTTGGAAAAATTTCCAAAAAGTCTCAAAATCGCATTTTTCTTTGAACAATTCCAATTTTTTTCAAAATAAATAGTTACCTTGATGAAAATCGGTTGCGATTTGATCCGTGATGTTGATTTGTTGGAGAAGATGGCCTGAAAATGTCAAAAATTAGTAAAATTGGCCAGTTTTTTAAATATTTAAATAAAAAATTGGAATTTTCAGAAATTTCGATATTTTTAAACAAAATAAAAAATTGGCGATAGCCTTCGGCCGCCTATGACAAAAATATAGCTGTAAAAATGCGATTTCTTATGGAAAAATTTCCAAAAAGTCTCAAAATCGCATTTTTCTTTGAACAATTCCAATTTTTTTCAAAATAAATAGTTACCTTGATGAAAATCGGTTGCGATTTGATCCGTGATGTTGATTTGTTGGAGAAGATGGCCTGAAAATGTCAAAAATTAGTAAAATTGGCCAGTTTTTTAAATATTTAAATAAAAAATTGGAATTTTGAAAACTTTGCATCTTTTTAAACAAAATAAAAAATTGGCGATAGCCTTCGGCCGCCTATGACAAAAATATAGCTGTAAAAATGCGATTTCTTTTGGAAAAATTTCCAAAAAGTCTCAAAATCGCGTTTTTCTTTGAACAATTCCAATTTTTTCAAAATAAATAGTTACCTTGATGAAAATCGGTTGCGATTTGATCCGTGATGTTGATTTGTTGGAGAAGATGGCCTGAAAATGTCAAAAATTAGTAAAATTGGCCAGTTTTTTAAATATTTAAATAAAAAATTGGAATTTTCAGAAATTTCGATATTTTTAAACAAAACGAAAAATTGGCGATAGCCTTCGGCCGCCTATGACAAAAATATAGCTGTAAAAATGCGATTTCTTTTGGAAAAATTTCCAAAAAGTCTCAAAATCGCATTTTTCTTTGAACAATTCCAATTTTTTTCAAAATAAATAGTTACCTTGATGAAAATCGGTTGCGATTTGATCCGTGATGTTGATTTGTTGGAGAAGATGGCCTGAAAATGTCAAAAATTAGTAAAATTGACCCATTTTCTTAAATTTTAATTATTAAATTGGAATTTTGAAAACTTTTCATCTTTTTAAACAAAATAAAAAATTGGCGATAGCCTTCGGCCGCCTATGACAAAAATATAGCTGTAAAAATGCGATTTCTTTTGGAAAAATTTCCAAAAAGTCTCAAAATCGCGTTTTTCTTTGAACAATTCCAATTTTTTCAAAATAAATAGTTACCTTGATGAAAATCGGTTGCGATTTGATCCGTGATGTTGATTTGTTGGAGAAGATGGCCTGAAAATGTCAAAAATTAGTAAAATTGGCCAGTTTTTTAAATATTTAAATAAAAAATTGGAATTTTCAGAAATTTCGATATTTTTAAACAAAACGAAAAATTGGCGATAGCCTCCGGCCGCCTATGACAAAAATATAGCTGTAAAAATGCGATTTCTTTTGGAAAAATTTCCAAAAAGTCTCAAAATCGCATTTTTCTTTGAACAATTCCAATTTTTTCAAAATAAATAGTTACCTTGATGAAAATCGGTTGCGATTTGATCCGTGATGTTGATTTGTTGGAGAAGATGGCCTGAAAATGTCAAAAATTAGTAAAATTGGCCAGTTTTTTAAATATTTAAATAAAAAATTGGAATTTTCAGAAATTTCGATATTTTTAAACAAAACGAAAAATTGGCGATAGCCTTCGGCCGCCTATGACAAAAATATAGCTGTAAAAATGCGATTTCTTTTGGAAAAATTTCCAAAAAGTCTCAAAATCGCATTTTTCTTTGAACAATTCCAATTTTTTTCAAAATAAATAGTTACCTTGATGAAAATCGGTTGCGATTTGATCCGTGATGTTGATTTGTTGGAGAAGATGGCCTGAAAATGTCAAAAATTAGTAAAATTGACCCATTTTCTTAAATTTTAATTATTAAATTGGAATTTTGAAAACTTTTCATCTTTTTAAACAAAATAAAAAATTGGCGATAGCCTTCGGCCGCCTATGACAAAAATATAGCTGTAAAAATGCGATTTCTTTTGGAAAAATTTCCAAAAAGTCTCAAAATCGCGTTTTTCTTTGAACAATTCCAATTTTTTCAAAATAAATAGTTACCTTGATGAAAATCGGTTGCGATTTGATCCGTGATGTTGATTTGTTGGAGAAGATGGCCTGAAAATGTCAAAAATTAGTAAAATTGGCCAGTTTTTTAAATATTTAAATAAAAAATTGGAATTTTCAGAAATTTCGATATTTTTAAACAAAACGAAAAATTGGCGATAGCCTTCGGCCGCCTATGACAAAAATATAGCTGTAAAAATGCGATTTCTTATGGAAAAATTTCCAAAAAGTCTCAAAATCGCATTTTTCTTTGAACAATTCCAATTTTTTTCAAAATAAATAGTTACCTTGATGAAAATCGGTTGCGATTTGATCCGTGATGTTGATTTGTTGGAGAAGATGGCCTGAAAATGTCAAAAATTAGTAAAATTGGCCAGTTTTTTAAATATTTAAATAAAAAATTGGAATTTTGAAAACTTTGCATCTTTTTAAACAAAATAAAAAATTGGCGATAGCCTTCGGCCGCCTATGACAAAAATATAGCTGTAAAAATGCGATTTCTTTTGGAAAAATTTCCAAAAAGTCTCAAAATCGCATTTTTCTTTGAACAATTCCAATTTTTTTCAAAATAAATAGTTACCTTGATGAAAATCGGTTGCGATTTGATCCGTGATGTTGATTTGTTGGAGAAGATGGCCTGAAAATGTCAAAAATTAGTAAAATTGACCCATTTTCTTAAATTTTAATTATTAAATTGGAATTTTGAAAACTTTGCATCTTTTTAAACAAAATAAAAAATTGGCGATAGCCTTCGGCCGCCTATGACAAAAATATAGCTGTAAAAATGCGATTTCTTTTGGAAAAATTTCCAAAAAGTCTCAAAATCGCATTTTTCTTTGAACAATTCCAATTTTTTTCAAAATAAATAGTTACCTTGATGAAAATCGGTTGCGATTTGATCCGTGATGTTGATTTGTTGGAGAAGATGGCCTGAAAATGTCAAAAATTAGTAAAATTGGCCAGTTTTTTAAATATTTAAATAAAAAATTGGAATTTTGAAAACTTTGCATCTTTTTAAACAAAATAAAAAATTGGCGATAGCCTTCGGCCGCCTATGACAAAAATATAGCTGTAAAAATGCGATTTCTTTTGGAAAAATTTCCAAAAAGTCTCAAAATCGCATTTTTCTTTCAACGATTCCAATTTTTTCAAAATAAATAGTTACCTTGATGAAAATCGATTGCGATTTGATCCGTGATGTTGATTTGTTGGAGAAGATGGCCTGAAAATGTCAAAAATTAGTAAAATTGGCCAGTTTTTTAAATATTTAAATAAAAAATTGGAATTTTCAGAAATTTCGATATTTTTAAACAAAACGAAAAATTGGCGATAGCCTTCGGCCGCCTATGACAAAAATATAGCTGTAAAAATGCGATTTCTTTTGGAAAAATTTCCAAAAAGTCTCAAAATCGCATTTTTCTTTGAACAATTCCAATTTTTTTCAAAATAAATAGTTACCTTGATGAAAATCGGTTGCGATTTGATCCGTGATGTTGATTTGTTGGAGAAGATGGCCTGAAAATGTCAAAAATTAGTAAAATTGGCCAGTTTTTTAAATATTTAAATAAAAAATTGGAATTTTCAGAAATTTCGATATTTTTAAACAAAATAAAAAATTGGCGATAGCCTTCGGCCGCCTATGACAAAAATATAGCTGTAAAAATGCGATTTCTTATGGAAAAATTTCCAAAAAGTCTCAAAATCGCATTTTTCTTTGAACAATTCCAATTTTTTTCAAAATAAATAGTTACCTTGATGAAAATCGGTTGCGATTTGATCCGTGATGTTGATTTGTTGGAGAAGATGGCCTGAAAATGTCAAAAATTAGTAAAATTGGCCAGTTTTTTAAATATTTAAATAAAAAATTGGAATTTTGAAAACTTTGCATCTTTTTAAACAAAATAAAAAATTGGCGATAGCCTTCGGCCGCCTATGACAAAAATATAGCTGTAAAAATGCGATTTCTTTTGGAAAAATTTCCAAAAAGTCTCAAAATCGCGTTTTTCTTTGAACAATTCCAATTTTTTCAAAATAAATAGTTACCTTGATGAAAATCGGTTGCGATTTGATCCGTGATGTTGATTTGTTGGAGAAGATGGCCTGAAAATGTCAAAAATTAGTAAAATTGGCCAGTTTTTTAAATATTTAAATAAAAAATTGGAATTTTCAGAAATTTCGATATTTTTAAACAAAACGAAAAATTGGCGATAGCCTTCGGCCGCCTATGACAAAAATATAGCTGTAAAAATGCGATTTCTTTTGGAAAAATTTCCAAAAAGTCTCAAAATCGCATTTTTCTTTGAACAATTCCAATTTTTTTCAAAATAAATAGTTACCTTGATGAAAATCGGTTGCGATTTGATCCGTGATGTTGATTTGTTGGAGAAGATGGCCTGAAAATGTCAAAAATTAGTAAAATTGACCCATTTTCTTAAATTTTAATTATTAAATTGGAATTTTGAAAACTTTTCATCTTTTTAAACAAAATAAAAAATTGGCGATAGCCTTCGGCCGCCTATGACAAAAATATAGCTGTAAAAATGCGATTTCTTTTGGAAAAATTTCCAAAAAGTCTCAAAATCGCGTTTTTCTTTGAACAATTCCAATTTTTTCAAAATAAATAGTTACCTTGATGAAAATCGGTTGCGATTTGATCCGTGATGTTGATTTGTTGGAGAAGATGGCCTGAAAATGTCAAAAATTAGTAAAATTGGCCAGTTTTTTAAATATTTAAATAAAAAATTGGAATTTTCAGAAATTTCGATATTTTTAAACAAAACGAAAAATTGGCGATAGCCTCCGGCCGCCTATGACAAAAATATAGCTGTAAAAATGCGATTTCTTTTGGAAAAATTTCCAAAAAGTCTCAAAATCGCATTTTTCTTTGAACAATTCCAATTTTTTCAAAATAAATAGTTACCTTGATGAAAATCGGTTGCGATTTGATCCGTGATGTTGATTTGTTGGAGAAGATGGCCTGAAAATGTCAAAAATTAGTAAAATTGGCCAGTTTTTTAAATATTTAAATAAAAAATTGGAATTTTCAGAAATTTCGATATTTTTAAACAAAACGAAAAATTGGCGATAGCCTTCGGCCGCCTATGACAAAAATATAGCTGTAAAAATGCGATTTCTTTTGGAAAAATTTCCAAAAAGTCTCAAAATCGCATTTTTCTTTGAACAATTCCAATTTTTTTCAAAATAAATAGTTACCTTGATGAAAATCGGTTGCGATTTGATCCGTGATGTTGATTTGTTGGAGAAGATGGCCTGAAAATGTCAAAAATTAGTAAAATTGACCCATTTTCTTAAATTTTAATTATTAAATTGGAATTTTGAAAACTTTTCATCTTTTTAAACAAAATAAAAAATTGGCGATAGCCTTCGGCCGCCTATGACAAAAATATAGCTGTAAAAATGCGATTTCTTTTGGAAAAATTTCCAAAAAGTCTCAAAATCGCGTTTTTCTTTGAACAATTCCAATTTTTTCAAAATAAATAGTTACCTTGATGAAAATCGGTTGCGATTTGATCCGTGATGTTGATTTGTTGGAGAAGATGGCCTGAAAATGTCAAAAATTAGTAAAATTGGCCAGTTTTTTAAATATTTAAATAAAAAATTGGAATTTTCAGAAATTTCGATATTTTTAAACAAAACGAAAAATTGGCGATAGCCTTCGGCCGCCTATGACAAAAATATAGCTGTAAAAATGCGATTTCTTATGGAAAAATTTCCAAAAAGTCTCAAAATCGCATTTTTCTTTGAACAATTCCAATTTTTTTCAAAATAAATAGTTACCTTGATGAAAATCGGTTGCGATTTGATCCGTGATGTTGATTTGTTGGAGAAGATGGCCTGAAAATGTCAAAAATTAGTAAAATTGGCCAGTTTTTAAAATATTTAAATAAAAAATTGGAATTTTCAGAAATTTCGATATTTTTAAACAAAATAAAAAATTGGCGATAGCCTTCGGCCGCCTATGACAAAAATATAGCTGTAAAAATGCGATTTCTTTTGGAAAAATTTCCAAAAAGTCTCAAAATCGCATTTTTCTTTGAACAATTCCAATTTTTTTCAAAATAAATAGTTACCTTGATGAAAATCGAATGCGATTTGATCCGTGATGTTGATTTGTTGGAGAAGATGGCCTGAAAATGTCAAAAATTAGTAAAATTGGCCAGTTTTTAAAATATTTAAATAAAAAATTGGAATTTTCAGAAATTTCGATATTTTTAAACAAAATAAAAAATTGGCGATAGCCTTCGGCCGCCTATGACAAAAATATAGCTGTAAAAATGCGATTTCTTTTGGAAAAATTTCCAAAAAGTCTCAAAATCGCATTTTTCTTTGAACAATTCCAATTTTTTTCAAAATAAATAGTTACCTTGATGAAAATCGGTTGCGATTTGATCCGTGATGTTGATTTGTTGGAGAAGATGGCCTGAAAATGTCAAAAATTAGTAAAATTGGCCAGTTTTTTAAATATTTAAATAAAAAATTGGAATTTTCAGAAATTTCGATATTTTTAAACAAAACGAAAAATTGGCGATAGCCTTCGGCCGCCTATGACAAAAATATAGCTGTAAAAATGCGATTTCTTTTGGAAAAATTTCCAAAAAGTCTCAAAATCGCATTTTTCTTTGAACAATTCCAATTTTTTTCAAAATAAATAGTTACCTTGATGAAAATCGGTTGCGATTTGATCCGTGATGTTGATTTGTTGGAGAAGATGGCCTGAAAATGTCAAAAATTAGTAAAATTGGCCAGTTTTTTAAATATTTAAATAAAAAATTGGAATTTTCAGAAATTTCGATATTTTTAAACAAAACGAAAAATTGGCGATAGCCTTCGGCCGCCTATGACAAAAATATAGCTGTAAAAATGCGATTTCTTTTGGAAAAATTTCCAAAAAGTCTCAAAATCGCATTTTTCTTTGAACAATTCCAATTTTTTTCAAAATAAATAGTTACCTTGATGAAAATCGGTTGCGATTTGATCCGTGATGTTGATTTGTTGGAGAAGATGGCCTGAAAATGTCAAAAATTAGTAAAATTGACCCGTTTTCTTAAATTTTAATTATTAAATTGGAATTTTGAAAATTTTGCATGTTTTTAAACGAAATGAAAAATTGGCGATAGCCTTCGGCCGCCTATTACATAAATTTAGCTGTTGAAATGCGATTTTCATTGGAAAAACTTCCAAAAGTTTTCAAAATCGCTCATATTTTTTTAAAATTCCAATTTTTAAAAAATAAATAGTTACCTGGATCCAATTCGATTGCGGTTCCATCCGTGCTGTTGCTTTGATGCTGTCGATGGTCTGAAAATGTAAAAAAATGAGTAAATTGAACCGCAAATCTCAAATTCTGATGAATCTTTACCTATTACGAGTTCCAGCAAATCGAAATTATTGCATCACCACCAGGGGTGCCGCCGAAAAAGTTTTTGACCGAAAAAAAATAAATTTTTTCGTCGGCCAGTAAAAAATGCCGAAAAAAAATAAATTTTTTCGTCAGCCAGGAAAAAATGACGAAAAAAAAATAATTTTTTTTTCGTTTTATTGGAAAAATACCGAAAAATAATTTTTTCGGCGTTCCAAGTGATTAATGAATCATATTTCATCAGAAAGAAAACGATTTTAAGGTTTTCTACCTTCATTCAGTTAAAAATTAGTAAAATAGTTGGAAATTGATGTAAAAAAATGGTATATTCAAATTTAAAAATCTGTTTTCCGTAAGACGGAAACACCGAAAAAAATTGAGGATAGAAAACCGAAAAAAATAAAATAAAAATTTACGCGCTTCGCGCAACCCGAAATAAATAAAACTTTTTCGGCGTAAAACACCCGAAAATCACGAAAACCGAAAAAAAATCGAAAAAAAACGGCAACCCTGATCACCACTCCAAAGGTTGTTCAATTGTCCACCCATCATCAACTATCACTTCTTTATTCTATTACGTCGTCCAAGCGTTTGGAAGGTCCCAAGATTCGCTGAAATTGGAAAGTATGATGAAAAGGGCCAACTTATTTATGAACTCACACATAATTGTAGGTTCGAAACATTGAAATAAATCACCCGTCCGATTTGAATGCTCATCCAGCCCAGAGTGCTCCATCAACATATTCCTGATGCAGAACCATTGTTTACAGCATCCCTAGACGTTTTTCAAAGTGTTGTCGCATGTTTGAAGTAGTAGATGTCATGTTTATTGTTGTTTTAGCTGAAAATTGGAAGAAGATTAGAAGAACAAATTTTATGATGATAAACCATTCGCCAAATTCGATCTGCGTCACAACACCAATCACTGAACATCTTATATCCTTGAACCACTCGTAACCTGTTCACATTGAATATTTGAAAGCTGCTTCCCGGTGAAAGGAGTCTGAAATATGGTATTAATTTATTTAAAAAATGATTTCGTGACGCCAACCTCTACGCTTTCAAATACCAATCAGATTACGGGTTCCCATTGTAGTTGACATGCTGACATTGTAACGTTTGGGTGCGACTGAAAATAAAATTTAACATCAGCGTTTTGCGATTCTAAACAAACGGTTCGTATTCAACAACAACACAGATCCTTCAATTCCTTGACCTTGTCACCAACTTGTTCATCCGTCGACGACTTGAACGCTTCATTTTGGGAAGGAATCGAAACATCGAAAAATTGATTCATAAATTATGTTGTATGCTTCAAAACCCACTTCGAAATCAATCCCATCCAAACTGAGAGTCCTTCCAATTACTGTTGTCGTTGATCTTGTTGAAACTTGCGAACCGCTAAAAATGAAATAATTACTGAACATTCATTTCCTAGGATTCCAGACAAACGTCGGCATACACCCAATATCCATGTTTCTTCTATCCTTCGAATGACATTTCAGCATCTCTGTAGGTTTGTTGTTGATTGCGACGAATCTGAAATTCGAAAAATTATTCGATCAAGATTCTACGGCTCAAAACCAATTGCAAAACAAATCCATTCTGTTAGGGAGTGGCCTTGTTGGAAGGTTAGGCAACGTTGAGAGCTTGTTGACACTTCTGCGTACCACTGAAAATCAAATATTGATTGAACATCAAGGTCCTTATTATCCAACATTTCGCTCGTATTCCATCAATTGTCCGTCATCTGCTTGTTTCCCATGGTGTCGAGGTGTTGACGATTGCATGGAATCTGAAAAAACAAAAAATCGTGCACAATAATGAACGAAATATTGTGAGACCAATCCAATTTCAGCAGTTGTCCAACCATTTCTAGATGGGCTGCCGGATGTTTGTAGTTGCCGTTGAGGGCACCACTGAAAATGAAATATTGATAGAACAGCAAGGTCTTGAGCTTCTAAACAAACGTCCGGACTCGTCATCTTTCAGCATCTCCTCCGACCGTCTCGCAGATGATCTCCGGATTGTTGGCCATCCTCGCGCGTTGAGAGTATTGCCGCGTTGTTGAACTCGCGCTGACGTCCACAAGACTCTTGGTTCATAGAAACTGAAAATTGAACAAATTAATTTATAAAATTCGTTTTATATTGCAAAACCATCTCCGAATCAATCCATTTCAGCACACTGTTGAAAATTTCGAAGACCGTCTCGGTTGTGATTTCAAACAAATTCTGCATCCTCTGCTCCTTGATGACTTTGACGTCGACCTGAGCTGGATCCATTTTGAACTGTTGTTGCTCGCTGAAATTAATAAACTTGATGTTTTTGAAAAAAAATATATTTAGAAGCAAACCACAATGCTGCTGCTCCATTTTGTGTCTGCTTGACATCTTTGTTGATTTGTTGAGCACTTGAACTTCGCAGATTATTGGTTTTCGGGCATGACTGAAAATTAGAATTTAGCGAAGGTCTAGAAGTTGTGATTTCAAACAAATTGTGCATCGCTGGTCCTCTGCTCCTTGATGAGATTGATGTCCACCTGAGCTGCCTCCTTTTTGTACGTCTTGAACCGAAGTTGTTCGCTGAAATTAATAAATTTGATGTTTTTGAAAAAAAAAAAATAATATTTCGAATCAAACCACAATTCTGCTGCGTCATTTTGCTTTTGTTTGACGTCGTTGCTCTATCACTGAGCACTTTGATTTGTCGTTGAGATTGTTGAAATGTCAGCACTACTGAAAATCAAACATTGATTGAACATCAAGGTCCTTATTATCCAACTTTTCGCTCGTATTCCATCAATTGCCCGTCATCTGCTTGTTTCCCATGGTGTCGAGGTGTTGACGATTGCATGGAATCTGAAAATACAAAAAATCATGCACAATAATGAACGAAATATTGTGAGACCAATCCAATTTCAGCATTTGTCCAACCATTTCTAGATGGGCTGCCGGATGTTTGTAGTTGCCGTTGAGGGCACCACTGAAAATGAAATATTGATAGAACAGCAAGGTCTTGAGCTTCTAAACAAACGTCCGGACTCGTCATCTTGCAGCATCAACCGTCTCGCAGATGATCTCCGGGTTGTTCGCCATCCCGTTGACTGTATTACCACGTTGTTGAGCTCGCTCTGATGTCCACAAGATTCTTGGTTCATAGACACTGAAAATTGGAATTAATTTATAAATTTAGTTTTATATTGCAAAACCATCAGTCCATTTCTGCACACTTTTGAACAGGTCGAAGTCAAGATTGCTGTCGTTGTCGTTGGTTTTCGGGCACGACTGAAAATAAGATTTGATTAAACGTCTAGAAGTTGTGATTTCAAACAAATTGTGCATCACTGGTCCTCTGCTCCTTGATGACATTGAGGTGGACCTGAGCTGCCACCTGTTTGTACATCTTGAACCGACGTTGTTCACTGAAATTAATAAATTTGATGTTTTTGAAAAAAAAATAATATTTCGAATCAAACCACAATTCTGCTGCGTCATTTTGCTTCTGTTTGACGTCGTTGTTGGATCATTGAGCACTTTGATTTGTCGTTGAGATTGTTGAAATTGGTTCCAATTGAGCTGAAAATTGAAAATATTAATTTATAGAATTCGTTTATGTTGCAAAACCCATCAAAAATCAATCCATTCCTGCACGATCCTTTCGAAGATTGTTGTCGTTGTTGTTCGCGTCGTTGGTTTTCGGGCATGACTGAAAATTAGAATTTATCGAACGTCTAGAAGTCGCGATTTCAAACAAATTGTGTATAGCTGCCCTTCTGCTCATTGATGATTTCGATTTCGACCCGAACTGGATCCTTTTTGAACTGTTGTTGCTCGCTGAAACAATTGAACTTGATGTTTTTGAACTTGATGTATATATATAGAATCAAACCACAATGCTGCTGCTCCATGTTGTTTCTGCTTGACATCTTTGTTGAATTGTTGAGCACTTGGACCTCGCAGATTGTTGTGTACCAGGGGTGCCGCCGAAAAAGTTTTTGACCGAAAAAAAATAAATTTTTTCGTCGGCCAGTAAAAAATGCCGAAAAAAAATAAATTTTTTCGTCAGCCAGGAAAAAATGACGAAAAAAAAATAATTTTTTTTTCGTTTTATTGGAAAAATACCGAAAAATAATTTTTTCGGCGTTCCAAGTGATTAATGAATCATATTTCATCAGAAAGAAAACGATTTTAAGGTTTTCTACCTTCATTCAGTTAAAAATTAGTAAAATAGTTGGAAATTGATGTAAAAAAATGGTATATTCAAATTTAAAAATCTGTTTTCCGTAAGACGGAAACACCGAAAAAAATTGAGGATAGAAAACCGAAAAAAATAAAATAAAAATTTACGCGCTTCGCGCAACCCGAAATAAATAAAACTTTTTCGGCGTAAAACACCCGAAAATCACGAAAACCGAAAAAAAATCGAAAAAAAACGGCAACCCTGTTGTGTACCACTGAAAATCAAATATTGATTGAACATCAAGGTCTTTATTATCCAACTTTTCGCTCGTATTCCACCAATTGCCCGTCATCTGCTTGTTTCCCACGGTGGTCCTCTGCTCCTTGATGACATTGAGGTCGACCTGAGCCGGATCCTTTTTGAACTGTTGTTGCTCGCTGAAATTAATAAATTTGATGTCTTTGAAAAAAAAATATTTCGAATCAAACCACAGTTCTGCTGCGTCATTTTGCTTTTGTTTGACGTCGTTGCTGGATCATTGAGCACTTTGATTTGTCGTTGAGATTGTTGAATTGCCAGCACTACTGAAAATCAAATGTTGATCGAACATCAAGGTTCGGAGCTTCCAAACAAACGATCGGTATGCGGCAACTATCCGTTTTTCGTCAATTCCAATCCAGCATAGCATCCGGCAACTTTCAGCATTCCCGTGCTTAGGCCTAGTCAAAAAGATGAATCCATTGATTTGTTGATTGACTGGTGCTGTCGTCTACCATATGGGTGGTTCCAATTGAACTGAAAATTGAAAATATAAAGATATAAAATTAGTTTGTTGCAAAACCAATCCAAACCCTGCACACTTTTGACCATTTCGAAGATTGCTGTCGTTGTCGTTGGTTTTCGGGCACGACTGAAAATAAGAATTGATTGAACGTCTAGACGTTGTCATTTCAAACAAATTGTGCATCACTGGTCCTCTGCTCCTTGATGGCATTGATGTCCACCTGAGCTGCCTCCTTTTTGTACGTCTTGAACCGACGTTATTCGCTGAAATTAATAAATTTGATGTCTTTGAAAAAAATATAATATTTCGAATCAAACCACAGTTCTGCTGCGTCATTTTGCTTTTGTGTGACGTCGTTGCTGGATCATTGAGCACTTTGATTTGTCGTTGAGATTGTTGAAATGCCAGCACTACTGAAAATCAAATATTGATTGAACATCAAGGTCTGGAGCTTCCAAACAAACGGTCGGTATGCCGCAACTATCCGTTTTTCGTCGATTCCAATCCAACATAGCATCCGGCAGCTTTCAGCATTCTCGTGCTCAGTCCTATTCAAAACGATGAATCCATTGGTTTGTTTACTGGCTCGTGCTGACGTCTCGTTGGTTCCAATTGAGCTGAAATGTTAAAATATAGATATATAAAATTCGTTTGTTGCAAAACCCATCAAAAACCAATCCATTTCTGCACACTTTTGACCATTTCGAAGATTGTTGTCGTCGTTGGTTTTCGGGCACGACTGAAAATAAGAATTGATTGAACGTCTAGACGTTGTCATTTCAAACAAATTGTGCATCACTGCTCTTCTGCTCCTTGATGACCTTGACGTCGACCTGAGCTGGATCCTTTTTGAACTGTTATTGCTCGCTGAAATTAATAAATATGATGTCTTTGAAAAAAAAATAATATTTCGAATCAAACCACAGTTCTGCTGCGTCATTTTGCTTTTCTTTGACGTCGTTGCTGGATCATTGAGCACTTTGATTTGTCGTTGAGATTGTTGAAATGCCAGCACTACTGAAAACCAAATGTTGATTGAACATCAAGGTCTGGAGCTTCCAAACAAACGGTCGGTATGCCGCAACTACCCGTTTTTCGTCGATTCCAATCCAACATAGCATCCGGCAACTTTCAGCATTCTCGTGCTCAGTCCTAGTCAAAACGATGAATCCATTGATTTGTTTACTGGCTCGGACTGACGTCTTGTTGCTTCCAATTGAACTGAAAATTGAAAATATAAAGATATAAAATTCGTTTGTTGCAAAAACCAACAAAAACCAACTCATTTCTGCACACTTTTGACCATTTCGAAGATTGTTGTCGTCGTTGGAATTCGGGCGTGACTGAAAATTAGAATTTATCGAACGTCTAGAAGTCGTGATTTCAAACAAATCGTGTATAGCTGCCCTTCTGCTCATTGGAGCCCACTGTGCGTTGAAGTTGATCTTTGGTCTTCCGAGCAGCTGTAATCAAACAATTTATTGGACATCATAGTTTTGTAATTTCAAACAAATGTTGCACAGCCTTGCTCCTTGTTGCTCCGCTCCTTTTTGCACTGTTGTTGAATGCTGAAATTAATAAATTTTATGTTTTGAAATAAATCGTTTTTTTCAATAATCAAACCACAATTCAGCTACACCGTGACGACCGTTGTCCATTTGTTGTCATATCGATTGATTTGTTCCTATGGTTCGTTATGGAAAAGTCAAAATTATTCAAATTTTTAAAAAATATGTTCTTCAATTTTTTTCAAAATAACACACATAGAGCGGTTGAAGTTCTTCATGAAAACACACAAACGAACTCACAACGTTCATCTTACACAGTGGAAAGATCAGAAGAGGCCTGTTTTCGAGTGGGTTTCATGGGAAACAACTATCGATTCATTATGAGGGTTTTTTGTTTAAAAAAAAACGATCATAAATCGATTGAAGTACTTTCAGAAACACACGCGAACTCACAACGTTCATCTAGCACACTGGAAGATCAGAAGAGGCCTGATTTCGAGTGGTTTCCAAACGGAAACAACAACTTCCCTATGAGTAACTTTTAAATCATAAAATACTTGATTATTTGATCGACTCCACAACTTGCAATCCATTTTCCAATCATACGATACTTTGAAATCCATCAGAACTGAGTTGTGATCCTTCATCACCATATCCACTTCACTTCCACCCTCGAAATCCTCAACAACCTCGCTTCTTCACAACTAACCCTCCCAATTGTCAAAAACTTCTTCATCTGTGCCCAAAATCGCTACCATAAGCCAGGCCGCTGTTCCAAAAGAAGCGCCGAGACGCTTGCTCCGTCCAAAGTTCGGTCGGGGGCGGTTGCACAATACCCTGGTAACGGCTTAGGGATATGGATCCTTCCAGCTCGATAGCGATTGACGAATAGGTAACCAACGCCTGGTAGGGTTAGATGCTCCGATTTGAGGCGATGTTGGATCAATCGACTCGGGAAGTTATTCGCGGTTTCTGGCGAATTGAGAACAGCTGAAAATTGAAAAAACTTAGGGAAATGAGGCGCGAAATGTAGAAATGTAAAGAGAACTAAGAATAAAGCAAGTACGAACAGAATAATGAACCAAGCAAAATTAATACCACCAAATTGTCTCACAAAATCCCAAACAAATGACAATTTCACTAAGAAACCCTTATCAACCACCACCAACAACAATTACCCGGCCATACAATTAAAAAACCCATCAATTCCAGTTGTCTTCATTCAAATGATGAAATATGAACTTTTTTCTAAAAAATTCCACCTCATCAGATAACGTGAAAAACTACGAATTTTGAAAAATTGGAAATTAGCTTTCTTTACCTCATTTCTCCATAAAAATGAGAAAGTTCAAATACTGGAAAATTTGGAAAATACCGTTTTTATAGAAAATGTGTCGAAAAATCTCTGGTTCGTTGTCAAAAACATGATAAATCTATTAAAAAATTTAATTTTCTTATTTGTGAATGTTTTTTTTCTGAAAAAAACTAAATTTTTAAGAAAAAAACTAATAAAATCTATGCATTCCAGAAAAATAATTAAACGGACCTCCTCCTCGAGAAGTACACACCTATTAGAAACTTCGGCCACCGCCTGAAATTCGGTAATTTTCATTATCCACTAAGTTAGAATTTTTCAACCAGCTAAAGTTTTTAAAAATTGCTTTAATATGCTTAAGAAGAACATAATAATGCAAAAATTGGAGTTCCGGTGAGAACATCCATTAAAGAGGCACTAAAAACATCAAATTATTTAAAAATTCGCGAAAATTCAAATTCGTGTTCCAAAAAAGTTTTCTAAAGTCATGTTTTTAACAAAAAAACAAATTAAGCTTTCAATAATCAGAAAAACTTAGAATTTTCAAGGTGTGTACATTTTTGAAAGCATTCCAAACGTAACAAAACACTATACTAAGGAAAAAAGTCTAAAACCTTAACGATTCCGAGTTTTTCAAAATTTTAACCCATTTATTTACTGACATGAGATTTTACTAGATTTCCAAGCATTCCCCAAACCCATGGACTAGAAAACGCTTCGGCCGACTGACAACTAGTCCGCTGGCGTTTAGTACTTAAAGAAGCACCAAAAAATCCAAGAATTCGTTACAAAAATCCCCAATATCACTAATTATGGTCATCGCTCTCTTGACCATTCTTAAGAGATCCTTTCTATTCATCTCAAACTCACTCGCTATGCTTTCTTGAGAACACTACTAAACTCCGAATCGAGAACTTCACATTTCCGGCTGGCCTGATCCTAAAGGCACCTTTCTACAAACCAGCGTTTTCACAAGATGTGAATAACATGTGAATAGACGTCCTCGCAATATTCTGTAGTGTCTAGGAACTCCCCTGGAACTCAAAATATCGGAAGGCACGCCATCCGGATCCTGGAAGCTACTCACACAGGAAACGCTCCTTTTTCGGTGCTTCTGCTGCATTTCACAAGCTTTTTTTCCGTTTGTAAAGCAAAAATATTGATATTTAATCCCTTCTGTTTCGAAATTGCCCTTCCTAATGACAGTTCCTCCGACAGCTAACTAATGCGAACGGCATCTGTCGCATATCCGCTCAAGTTTTTTGCTCGCACAGGTAAAAATACCTTTCGTTGTGCATATTTTGCATTTTCAGACGTTTTTTTGCTTTAAAAACTCTGGAAAAATGAAAAAGCCCGTGTTTCTTCGAAATTGTCCTTCCTACCGACAATTTCCCAACAGCCAACTACTGAAAGCAGCTTCTGTCAGTCTTCTCAGCTCTCACGTAACAATGAACCGTTTTTTTTTGTTGAAAACGTTTTCAAAATGCCCCTTGCAATTTCGGTTCATTGCTCTTTGTCATTCTTTTGCTCTGCTTCTCTCATCCCCGAAAAAATAAAAGAAAAATGAAAAAAAAAACATTATAAAATCATCCTTCCTGTCATAATTTCAGTCTTCAACGCAAAAGAACTCCTTTTAGCCCTTTTTTTCTTTCAAAAATCTTCGTTTTGAACTCAAAAAAATCAAATTTTAAATTAAAATAGTTTTCTAAACGGAAGGAGTTATTTTGCTCTGAAGATTTCGCTAATTTTAGCAAAAAAAAACACCATTTTAAAAGAAAAACCAGTAAAAACGCGTAAAATCGAAGCTGAAAAATATAAAAAATGACGCAACCAAAAAAAACAAAAGAAATAGTGTGGATAAACACGGAAACACAGATTTGTTTTCTACCGGATTCGCATTTTGAATTTTCGCAGAAAGCAATTGTTCGGTAGAGCGCGTTTTCTACCCACTTGTAACAATTTCAGATCTGAAGCGGTTTTCTTCTCATTTTTAATGAAAAAATAAAGTTTTCTGATGTTTTCGACCATTCTGCATTCGAATTTTGATGTCTTGATCCATGAAAATCAAGCCCTAACTACAAAACAGTGTATTTTCAGAATAAAATCTAAAAAGAAGTGTTAAACTTTCGAAAAATGGAAAATAAAAAAAAATCGGTGTATACAATATTTTCATATAAAAAAAGCAAGACTAATCAAAGACATTGAAAAAATTCAACTTCCTAAAGAAGTATGAGAAAAATGGTAAAATAAACGTTTTGTTTCAAAATTTTGTGGTTTTAAAAAACAGCTTTGGCAAGGTGAATTTGGATTTGAGAAGATAGTCTTCGCATAATTATTTTATACATCAAATCGATCTGCCAATTTGTTGAACCCTAAAACAAGAAATTACCTAATTTATTGAAAATTTTCAATTAGATATACATAAACAAATAAAATTTTTGAGATTGGATCAAAATTTAGTATTTTTTTTATTTTTCCACAGACTACTGAAATTCTCAAAATTTCAATTGAGCATTACTTTATTAAAAATTGATTAAAATTCAAAATTTTAAATTAGTTTGTTATTTTCTCGCGATTTCTGAAAATTTAAAAAATTTTTAATGAGAAACTCCTGTCTGTTATTCTTGAAAAGTATAAATGATTTTTCGACCCCATGTGGTTCTGGACACCACATTGTAAATTTTCAACATTTTAACAATGTGGGCCTGCCTATAGAGCATGGGCCTGCGTAGACTACAAACTACAAACCATGGGTCTGCTTAGCTATAGAGTATGGGCCTGCTTAGACTACAAACTACACAATGTGGGCCTGCTTAGCAATAGAGCATGGGCCTGCTTAGACTACAAACTACACAATGTGGGCCTGCTTAGCTATAGAGCATGGGACTGCTTAGACTACAAACTACACACCATGGGCCTGCTTAGCTATAGAGCATGGGCCTGCTTAGACTACAAACTACACAATGTGGGCCTGCTTAGCTTTCGAGCATGGGCCTGCTTAGACTACAAACTACACAATGTGGGCCTGCTTAGCTATAGAGCATGGGCCTGCTTAGACTACAAACTACACAATGTGGGCCTGCTTAGCAATAGAGCATGGGCCTGCTTAGACTACAAGCTACACAATGTGGGCCTGCTTAGCTTTCGAGCATGGGCCTGCTTAGACTACAAACTACACAATGTGGGCCTGCTTAGCAATAGAGCATGGGCTTTCTTAGACTACAAACTACACACCATGGGCCTGCTTTAGCTTTCGAGCATGGGCCTGCTTAGACTACAAACTACACAATGTGGGCCTGCTTAGCAATAGAGCATGGGCCTGCTTAGACTACAAGCTACACAATGTGGGCCTGCTTAGCTTTCGAGCATGGGCCTGCTTAGACTACAAACTACACAATGTGGGCCTGCTTAGCAATAGAGCATGGGCTTTCTTAGACTACAAACTACACAATGTGGGCCTGCTTAGCAATAGAGCATGGGCCTGCTTAGACTACAAACTACACAATGTGGGCCTGCTTAGCAATAGAGCATGGGCTTTCTTAGACTACAAACTACACACCATGGGCCTGCTTTAGCTATAGAGCATGGGCCTGCTTAGACTACAAACTACACAATGTGGGCCTGCTTAGCAATAGAGCATGGGCTTTCTTAGACTACAAACTACACACCATGGGCCTGCTTTAGCTATAGAGCATGGGCCTGCTTAGACTACAAACTACACAATGTGGGCCTGCTTAGCAATAGAGCATGGGCTTTCTTAGACTACAAACTACACACCATGGGCCTGCTTTAGCTATAGAGCATGGGCCTGCTTAGACTACAAACTACACAATGTGGGCCTGCTTAGCAATAGAGCATGGGCCTGCTTAGACTACAAGCTACACAATGTGGGCCTGCTTAGCTTTCGAGCATGGGCCTGCTTAGACTACAAACTACACAATGTGGGCCTGCTTAGCAATAGAGCATGGGCTTTCTTAGACTACAAACTACACAATGTGGGCCTGCTTAGCAATAGAGCATGGGCCTGCTTAGACTACAAACTACACAATGTGGGCCTGCTTAGCAATAGAGCATGGGCTTTCTTAGACTACAAACTACACACCATGGGCCTGCTTTAGCTATAGAGCATGGGCCTGCTTAGACTACAAACTACACAATGTGGGCCTGCTTAGCAATAGAGCATGGGCTTTCTTAGACTACAAACTACACACCATGGGCCTGCTTTAGCTATAGAGCATGGGCCTGCTTAGACTACAAACTACACAATGTGGGCCTGCTTAGCAATAGAGCATGGGCCTGCTTAGACTACAAGCTACACAATGTGGGCCTGCTTAGCTTTCGAGCATGGGCCTGCTTAGACTACAAACTACACAATGTGGGCCTGCTTAGCAATAGAGCATGGGCTTTCTTAGACTACAAACTACACAATGTGGGCCTGCTTAGCAATAGAGCATGGGCCTGCTTAGACTACAAACTACACAATGTGGGCCTGCTTAGCAATAGAGCATGGGCTTTCTTAGACTACAAACTACACACCATGGGCCTGCTTTAGCTATAGAGCATGGGCCTGCTTAGACTACAAACTACACAATGTGGGCCTGCTTAGCAATAGAGCATGGGCTTTCTTAGACTACAAACTACACACCATGGGCCTGCTTTAGCTATAGAGCATGGGCCTGCTTAGACTACAAACTACACAATGTGGGCCTGCTTAGCAATAGAGCATGGGCCTGCTTAGACTACAAGCTACACAATGTGGGCCTGCTTAGCTTTCGAGCATGGGCCTGCTTAGACTACAAACTACACAATGTGGGCCTGCTTAGCAATAGAGCATGGGCTTTCTTAGACTACAAACTACACAATGTGGGCCTGCTTAGCTATAGAGCATGGGACTGCTTAGACTACAAACTACACACCATGGGCCTGCTTAGCTATAGAGCATGGGCCTGCTTAGACTACAAACTACACAATGTGGGCCTGCTTAGCTATAGAGCATGGGCCTGCTTAGACTACAAACTACACAATGTGGGCCTGCTTAGCTTTCGAGCATGGGCCTGCTTAGACTACAAACTACACAATGTGGGCCTGCTTAGCTATAGAGCATGGGCCTGCTTAGACTACAAACTACACAATGTGGGCCTGCTTAGCTTTAGAGCATGGGCCTGCTTAGACTACAAACTACACAATGTGGGCCTGCTTAGCTATAGAGCATGGGCTTTCTTAGACTACAAACTACACAATGTGGGCCTGCTTAGCTATAGAGCATGGGACTGCTTAGACTACAAACTACACACCATGGGCCTGCTTAGCTATAGAGCATGGGCCTGCTTAGACTACAAACTACACAATGTGGGCCTGCTTAGCTATAGAGCATGGGCCTGCTTAGACTACAAACTACACAATGTGGGCCTGCTTAGCTTTCGAGCATGGGCCTGCTTAGACTACAAACTACACAATGTGGGCCTGCTTAGCAATAGAGCATGGGCCTGCTTAGACTACAAACTACACAATGTGGGCCTGCTTAGCTATAGAGCATGGGCCTGCTTAGACTACAAACTACACAATGTGGGCCTGCTTAGCTTTAGAGCATGGGCCTGCTTAGACTACAAACTACACAATCTGGGCCTGCTTAGCTATAGAGCATGGGACTGCTTAGACTACAAACTACACAATGTGGACCTGCTTAGACTACAAACTACACAATGTGGGCCTGCTTAGCAATAGAGCATGGGCCTTCTTAGACTACAAACTACACAATGTGGGCCTGCTTAGCTATAGAGCATGAGCCTGCTTAGGCTACAAACTACACAATGTGGGCCTGCTTAGCTATAGAGCATGGGCCTGCTTAGACTACAAAATACACAATGTGGGCCTGCTTAGCTATAGAGCATGGGCCTGCTTAGACTACAAACTACACAATGTGGGCCTGCTTAGCTTTAGAGCATGGGCCTGCTTAGACTACAAACTACACAATGTGGGCCTGCTTAGCTTTAGAGCATGGGCCTGCTTAGACTACAAAGCTTACAGCTTTCTTACAACGCCTGCTTACAAGGGAGTTACGCGAAGTTGCCACTTAAGAACCTTCTACAAATTTGAGGTTACATATAATGGAGTATGGAGAATCAGAATCCGTCATAAAACTCTGCTAAACTACAAACTACACAATGTACACACCTGTGTGTCAATCTCGAGATATGATTGTTTGACCCCATACGGTTCTGGACACCACGTTGAAAACCTCAAAAATTTTATATGAGTCTAAAAATTTTTTGAGTTTATGAAAATTTCAAATTTAAAGTGGTTTTAGAATCTATGTTGAATTTTCTATCCAACGGTACTAAAACTACCAAAATCATGTGTGTCAATCTTGAGACATGATTGTTCGAACCCCCATTATCAGGTATGGTTTAAGGCATAGTCAACTGAAATTTTAATTTTGCCTCGAAATTTTTAAAATTAAGGAAAATTCAAAATTTCCAATTTTTTCATTTGAATTACATTTTTTTTAAATAAATAAAAACACCCAAATTTATTACAAATCTTTAAAAAACATAGGAACATAAATCATTTAACATCCTTCCATTTCAATGGAACTGGACGTTTGACGCAGTTTTTCTTCTGGCAATAAAGATCGATAACTTCTCTGAAAATGTTTTTTTTTCAAAATTATAAATATATATATTTTTTTAAATATTCTCACTGTCCATCAACTTCAAAGATCGACTTAGTTGTGCAGGTGAAGCCTGGGTGTGTCAATTTGCTCTTTTTAGCAGATCCTAAGATGGTGTCAGGGCCTTTCGGATGAACAGCCTGAAAAAATATATATATATAAATAAAAAACATTTTCAAAAAAATGAAATTTAATATTGTCAACTCAATTATTCTTGATCATTGCGTTCGTAAGGTTGCTCAATCACAGCCGCTCCGCACGCACGCGACGCGGTGGCCTCCCACTCAATACTGAAATATTGGCGGGAAAATTAATTATTCAAATTTTCCAGTGTTTTTTAGTGTAGGCAACAGCGTCGCGTGCGTGCGGGGCGGCTGTTAGGTTGAGCAGCCTTCCGAACACAATGATCAAGAATAATTGAGTTGACAATAGAAACTTACTAAAAGATTCCAATCACAATCTTCAGTTAAACTGAAGCATTGAATCGCCTGAATTACGTTGCAAGTTTTTGTGCCGGCATTATTGCTATGACTGAAAAAAAAATCATCTCCTAAATATATATTTCAAGCAAGAACATACCCATAAGAGATTGGTTCGATTCTAGTAACTTTGTTAAAATTCTTAAAGAATGTTTTGTCGTTACATTTTTGGCACGCTGAAAAAAATGAGGATTTCTTTAATAGACAAATTTTTATTTATCTTAATGCAAAATTCTTATTTTACACTAAAATCAATCGGTTTAGTTACCCAAGTTTGAGGTCCCCTTTATCCATTTAAAGCGAGAGATCAGTAAGTGCGCTCCATTGAGCTTTTAGCGAAAATAATGAAAAATTACCCCTTTTTCTTAATTTACGGAAAACAATCAACTTTATTGGATTTTTAAAAAGCCCTGAAAAATTAAAATCTGAAATTTTCAAAAAGGAAATTTTGAGATTTCGAGAAACTGAAAATTTTAAATTTTGAACACTTATAATTTGAACGGATAATTTGAATTCCCCGCCAACTCTCGTTATGTCCAAAAGTGGCAAGTGGCAACCTGTCTTTAAAGCAAAACATACCAATTTGTGTGAGTTCGGAGAAACACGGAACGACGAGAAGCGAAATATAAACGAAAAAATGCATGTCTGTTTTAGAACAATGACCAAAAAATGAAGAATCGGGAGGCTTTATACTGTTTCAATTTTTCGATGTATAAACATTTTTAATGATTAATAAAACATGTTTATTCATGTTTTTTTAAATGTTTTAGTTTCTGGAAATAAAACGGAGGTGTTAAAAATTTAACGGTTTTTGATTTTACTGTTTTGAATTCCTGGTCATGGTTTACGAGGTCGTTTGTCTGTAAATTTGAAAAAAAACCAAAAAAATGGGACGAGACACATATTTTGTTGGATTTCTGGTTTAAAAAAATAGAAACCTTTTTACAGCTCTAATACTTAAAAACAGGTGCGAAATAAATATTCAGAATCTTAAAAAGAAAATTAGAAATTTTTAAAAATCTGTTTTAAAAATGCAAATTTCTAGAAAAATTTCAGACAAATACAACCTACACCATTCTTTTGATTTTTTTAAATCTTCAAAAAAAAAATTCGAAATTTAAAAAATCTGTTTTAAAGGGGACGAAATAAAATGATGAACGAAATTTTAAAAAAATCATTTAAAAAATGCAAAAATTAGTTAAAATACTAGAAAAATTTTGAAAATTAAAACATTTCAGAATTTTTTATGGGATGCTCTCAAGTCTTCAACAAAACTAACCTACACAATTTTTCTCGGTTTAAATTATATCCTCTTATTTAAAAAATTATACTTTTACACCGATTCGAGTGTATTTTTTCAACATTTCTGGCCAGAAAACGTTTAAAAAGTCAAAAACTACAAATAAAGCTTTTTTGAAAGTTGTAGGTTATTTTTTTTATTTTCAGATATTTAGAATTAGTTATTTATGCACATTTTTATCAATTTCTTGGCATTCTGTGCATTTTCGCGTCACTGTGTGCATTAGAACGGTGTTTGCAGACTTTTGACTATAAATGTTTATTTTTAACCGCGCCCTAATCAAATGTCTCATACTTTAAAATGATTAGAGTTTCCTTATCTATAACAACCGAATTATCAAAACCTCGGTGTTCTTGGACGCCAGGGACAGGCCGTTGCCGTTGCCGCCGGGGGTGGCGGTCTGCAGGAAAATGTCACATTTTGAAAATTTGTCTCCCTTTACTGATAATTGAAATAATCGAAGCTAGAAACATTGCGATAGATAACAGTGTCCAGTTCCTTATTTATTTAAATATTAATTTTTTTTCATGGTGATACATTTTAAATTTGAAATTTAAGTGGTAAAATCAGCTGGCACATTGTCTTTAACGAAATTAACTTGTGTCGGGATTTTTAACTGGATTTCAAGCTTCTTAAAAATTCCAGAATTATTGTGTCCTTTTAATTAAAGCCTCATTTTCGATATAGCGTGTTATCTATCACCCTTGAGTTCAAATTCTGAATATTTAAAATTTTCCAACGCTATCCCTGCCAAATATATAATTTCCCAATTTTTTACAATCTTTCTGATTTTCCAAACAACCTTTTTTCTAGTGGGAGCTCACACAATTCACTTCTAAAAATTTAGTTGTATTTACAAAAACCAAAGTTCCAGTTTTTCCCCAGTTATCAGTTTCCAAAAGCCATCATCATTTAGCATCTGATAAAATGCATGTCCCGGTCACCTGAAAAGCGTGTTTCGAAATAATTTGCTTGTCTTGTCCTGCCAAAGAACCCTTATTTCAGGTGAAAATATAATAAAGGGCTCACTTCAATTTTAGGATCCATATCAATCCATTTTAGTCAAAATGCAAAATTTCGAGGGGTTTGCCGATCCTTGTCGCGGCAACCAGATTTATCAGGTAAGGACCAAAATTTCAGTATTTCGCATTTTCAAAATTGACCTTTTTTTTTTGAAAGCTATGATTTTAGAATATTTCCAAAAAAACGAGATTTTTATGCTCCTCGAGACGATCACTTTAGAAAATTGATTTTTGAGAATTTTTCAAAAAAAAAAATTCCGGTTTCAAATTTTTTTGAAAAAAAATCAATATTTTCTAACAGCTTTAATGAATCGTTCACAAATTGTTTCACATTCTTTTACTTGACAAAAAAATGATTACTAAAAGTTATAAAAGGTATCAAAGAAAAATTAATTCTCTATCCAATGGTACCAAGAAACACATTTTGTGGCCAAAAAAAAGTTAGTCCCCACAAAATTTCTTGGATTTCTAGGCCATTTCTGATTTTTTTTTGTTTTTTTTTTAGTTCCTTTGTTTCTCATTTTATTGATTTACAAGCCACATGGCCTAGAAATCCAAATGTGGGGGACTAATTTTCTTCGGACAATGAAATCCTGTTTGTTTTTGCGATTTTTTGGGGTTGATCGACCATTTTAGGTATGTTTTTGGTACCATTCGATAGAGAATCAAATTTTCTTTTTTGTAAAACTAATCTACCCTCTCTCTTTAAGAAATATTTTTCTAGGAGCCCGAAGCAACTGATGTTTATGGAAATGTCGCTTCGAATTCTTCATCATCTTATAATCATTCGATGTATTCTTCGAATAATGGATATTCAAGTAAACTTCTTTTTTTTTGCAAAAAACTATTTTTTTAATTTCAAAGTGGGTAATGATTTCAATTTTCAAAATATGCAACAATCGTCAATGATGCCAGAAGCTCAAGACTTTTGGGAACGACAGAATATGGAACAATATGGAAATTCATCTAATTCTTCAATAATACCGGATGAACCAAATAGTAGAAAAAGAGCCAGACTTGAAACGTCTTCTGAAATGCCTGAATTTAAAAAAGCTATCAAATTTCTAAAATTCCAAGAGGATCAGTGGAACATGTTGTATGATATAAACGGACAAGCTTTGCAACAACTTAAAGTTCATGTTATAGCTGATAAAGGCTTCATTTTTTCTGAATTCGATGATTGTTTTATTAAGCAGAAGAAAAATCACTTCCAGGTAATTTTTTCCTCTTTCATTATTGATCCAAAATTATCCCCTTTCCCCCTAGATTTCGGTGCATGTTGAAGCAAATGATTCATTGCCTCCACACCATATTTTCTATAATAACAACTTGGCACAAATTCGAGAATTTCGGCTCGAATTCTGTGGAGTGAAGACTGAAAATCCAAGTTCGGAAGTTTGTGTTAATCAATTTGATAAAGATCGAAACTCATGTCCGCCCGGCCCGCTAATTTTTGAGATAAAGGAACGGCGAGTCACGAAGGTGAGAAAAACACTTATTTGAATATTTTCAAAATGTTAATAGAAGCTGATTTAATTGATTATTTTACTAATTTAAAGGAGGACTATGTGCAGTTTTTAAATTTTTGTTATCAACCTGCAATTCAATTATGTATTCCTTAGTGAAAAAATTTGCAAAAAACGGCACCCGGAATCGAACATTGGTCTCCAAAACGAAAAATGTTCTACCAAAGTGGCATCCAAGTTCAATTCCGGGTGCCCTCATTTTTGCAAATTTTTTTCAATTAAAAAAAAACCAAAAAATTGAAAATAAGCGATTAAAAATTGCTTCCCTGACAAACCGGGGAGCTCCCCCCGAACGCCGGGACACTTCACAGGTTTTTCTTTCATGTAAATTTTAAATTCGATTAAAATAAATGACTAGTAATTTTGGTTTTCAGGTTACCGTACCTCGTTTACATTTTTCTGAGACGACGTTGAATAATGACAGAAGAGCGAATCGACCGAACCGAAACCAGAAATATTTCTTATTAGTTGTCAGATTATTCGCAAATATTGATGATGACGTCAGTATACTTATTCAATCATATGCATCTGAAAAAGTGATTGTTAGAGTGAGTAACGTTCTACTTAAAAACTTTAAATAAAGTTTTAGAGAGGAAAACTTAAAACAGTTGATGTACCAGATAAGGATGCTCAATTGAGCAACCAGATTCAATGGCAGAAAAATGGAAGCAATACATTATTTACACGCGGACAAGTTTCAGTTGGAACTGATGAATCATATGCACAATTGACAGTTAACGGAAGTATTTTTTTGTCTGGGAGAATAATCGGTCCATCTGATGAAAAATTTAAGGAAGGGATCAAAGATAAAAGTCCTTCTGAAGCATTAGAAAACATGTTAAATGTTCGTGTCGTTGACTACATGTTCAAAAAAGAAATCGCTGAAAAATGGGGTTTGACGGAGGAACAACGACATCGGACCGGATTCATTGCTCAAGAACTTGCTCGCGTCTTGCCGGATGCCGTTCGAGATATTGGAGAATATTTCACAATTGACGAATCGAGAGTTTTCTTTGAAACTGTTTTGGCGTTTCAAGAATTGTGCCGTCTGACGGGTGACATTGACGAGAAGGTTGAAGAAATGAGCAAAATGGTGAATGAGTATTCGAGAAGGAAGAAATATGCTTCATCTTTGAGTTTATCATCGTCGAAATATTCTCTAGATTTCAAACGAGACCGTGAAATTCGCTCTGATGAAAAAGAAGATAATGCTCCAACGCGTTCTCCAAAATTCATCCAAGTAATTATAGCACTAATGGCAATTTGTTTATTTTCGATGACATCTTTATATCTATTGGATTGGTATAATGGACCGAATCATTGGAATCATTCTGTTTTGCCGCCAAAAGGAGAACCAGCCAATTTGGTCATTTCACCATGTATGTTAAGGGACATCTTTCCATTTTAGGGGTTTTTATTTCAGTACAATATATGCCGAGCTATCAACCGGATGCTCCCCCGCTATTGTCTCATTGTTTCTCGCCGTCTTGTCGAACTTATTGTTGCGGAGACAATTCAACATTTGGCCAATCTACTGTTGATGGTGTAAGCATAAACTTTAAAAAATCCAAAACTTTGGAGGGGTTAACACCCGCGGACTAGCTTTGGAAAGTTAGTCCCCGGACCTTTTTATTTTAAAAAATAAATAATATTAAAATATTGCATATAAAATGTCAACGTTTCAGTTTTAAGTTTGGAAATTCTTTTCGATATGATGAATCCGCTCGGTTGTCCACGAAGTTTATCGGTAGTGGACTAACTTCCTAACGATTGCGAAAGCTAATCCGCGGTCGTATATACTTCAGTTTTCACTTTTTTTCGAAGTGCTTGAATCAATATTTTTGCAGGTAAAAAAATCCGACGAAAATCGGACGATTGGAAGAGCGCGCGGGTCCTTAAAAACAATACCTATCAACACCGGAGTCTCCATTTCGATTCCCATGCTGAACATCACTTTGGATCAAAGATATTGTGTTAAGAAAAGCTGCAACAAAAGGCGCGGAAACTTTAATCTTTTTGTTCCAGTGTCGAGATTTATGCCCGATTCGCCAGTTGAAATTCGGATCGAGTATGATTTATTGATCACGTATGAAATAAAATTCTATTGTTTCCAGTGTTCCGAAACAGAAGTTAATCAATAACTGTGGCCCATTGTTGAACTTCAATCATGAGAAATGCCCATGGAGAGGAGCTCAAAAAAGCAGTCTAGAATTTCCGACTTCTTATCAGGTGAATTTCTGAAGTTCAATTTCATTAAAGACAATGGTCTAGTAAAATTAGAGCTAAAATAAGTGGGATGTGAGTACCCAAAATACATGTAATTTTTTTGTTTAAAATATTGAAAACCCCTTTTTTCAGATACTTGAAAACACATTCGAGCTGTCTGTTGGCTCATATACTCAATCGGCCTACAGTTTCCGTGTCGGATTCTCAACCGACGCCTGCTTCGAAGAAGGCTCGAATGGATCCTTCGAGGAATATAACCTGATTTTCTATCGAGTATGCACCTAATAAGATGTAACCAAGAACGGCTTTTAAATTGTCTTTCAAATTTCACATTCATACCTCATTAATAAAGAATTTACTCACTTTAATAAATAATAATATAAATTGTTACAAGTGCGCTCTGATGCAAATCGATCTAATTTGAGCAGTTTCCCAAATTTTTTGGTTATAAAAATTATTGTATTTGAAAACTAATTTTTTCGCAATTTCAGAATTAATGTAGGTACAAAAGTTCAATTTAAAAAATGTTTTTAAATATTCTGAAAATATAAATTTTCCAAATAAAACAGCAGTTCATAAAAACAAACAATTGGGACAAATTTGTAAATTTTCAGAAATTTTCTAATGTTTAGACAAAAATTTTTTTTGTGTTTTTTGGAAAGTTTTGTTTTTTTAGAATAGATAATTGTTTTAAAAATATTTATTTTCATCGATTTGGAATTTTGTAGTTTGGACCATTTTAAAAAGTCATAACTCTGCTAAATCTGCTTGGATTTTTGGGATTTTTAGCTACTGATTTCAAAAATGTTTATATTTTCTAAAAATATTTGAAAAATCCGAAAAAATTAAAAAAAAACACATAAAAATCTGTGCATTTCGAAAAAGTTATGAATTTTTGAAGACGGATGTTTTAAAAATTCATAACTCTGCCAACTCTGCTTGGATTTTTGTGATATTTAGCTCCAAATCCTGGAAATTTCCTATATTTTCCGAAAATATTAAAAATTCCGAAAATTGAACCAAAAATCATAAAAATCTGAGAATTTTGAAAAACGTTAAGAATTTTTGAAAATAGGAAATTTTAAAAATTCATAACTCTGCCAAATCTGCTTGGATTTTTATAATTTTTGGATTTTATTATTGGAAATTTCCTTCATTTTCTAACAATATACAAAATTCCGAAAAAATTGAACCAAAAATCATAAAAATCTAAGAATTTTGAAAAAAGTTACGACTTTTTGAAAATAGGACATTTTAAAAATTCATAACTCTGTCAAATCTTCTTGGATTTTTATGATTTTCAGCTCCAAATTCTGCAAATTTCCTATATTTTTCAAAAATATAAAAATTATCCGAATCCCTTCCTTTAGAAAGTACAAAATCCAAGAAACTCAAAATCCCAAGAAACTCAAATTTCTATATTCAAAAATTTTATTTAAAAAAATTTATATTTTTTCCCCTAAAAAATGCCATAAAATTCGCGGCTACCATCCCATTTCATTTCAACTATCATGCGGATTCAATTTCATCCGCAAAACATCTGCTACTGTCCATCGTCTGGGGCGAAAAACACAACTTCTTTCTTTTTTTTTTCGAAAATTCCTTTTGACTTTTGCCCCTTTCGTCATCAATTTCTCTCGTTTACCTTTGGCCTCTCTTTGCTCATCCCCTCCCCCTTCCCTTCCCGCTGCTCGTGTGCTCAAATGCTCAAAATCCCGTGGCTTTTTGTAAAAATCTTATTCTCTCTATCTTCCTGCAAGAAAAAATCATCATCAGTTTTGCTATTGAAAAAGTTTTTCTCTGTTTTTTTCTCCCCATTCCCTTTAATATTATCGATCTTCAAAGACTCTGCAAATAAACAAAGAAAAGAATGCTCAAAATATAATCATATCCTTCACAACAAAATACAAATTGTCAAAAATGGTGAAATCGTTGCTAAATCTTTGTCTTTCCGCAATTTGTCAACACGAATTGGGTGGTGATATTTCATTTATTCCTGTGGAATGTAAGCAAAAATTGCTCGAGTTTTTTACAAGTCATGATCAGGTTTTTTAAATTTTTTCCAGACTTTATTTAATTCCATGTTTCAGCTCTCTACTGTGGATTGCTCAAATTTGGTGGCTTCCGAATATTTTGGGTTAAATATCCCGTTTTTGACATTTTATTTATCTACTGAACTCACTGATGAGATGCTCCAAAACCTCACTTTTAATAATAAACTTATTGAGAAGATTACTTTGGTTGATTGCCCAAATGTCACTGATGTTGTAAGTTGTTTTGTTAAATTTACCAAAAATGTTAAATTTATTTTTTTGTCAAATTATGTACCAATTTTGAGCTTTTTCGGGTGCTATAATTCGCCTCAAGTGGAGTCTAAGCACCCTAGATTTGAAATTGTGAAAATTGAGTGCATTTTTTTCAAAAAAAAAAAACAATTAAAGGAGGGCTTTACGGGGATAATAAATGTACCTTAAATGAAAATAGACTTGATTCTCATTCCAAATCTGTTTTTAAAATTTTCTAAAACCACCTAGAAGTCGAGAAAATGAGTTTCAAAACAATGGCCTAGAAAAAGTGTCCACCTGGCCGAACTTTTACCTATGAGCTTCTTTCGTGTTTTGTTAATGAATAGTTATGCAGAATGCTTTTATTAGTCCATTTTTTGTGTTTTTCATTTTTTTTTGGGATTTTTCATGCACGCGGACTAGTTTTCGCCGATTGGCCTCTTTTTCTAGGCCATTGCTTTGAGGCGTGTTTTCTCGGTTTCTAGGTGGTTTTAGAAAATTTTAAAAACAGATTTGGAATGAGAATGAAGTCTATTTTCATCCCAGACGCATTCATTAGCTCCGTAAAACCCTCCTTGTTTTTTCACAAAACAAATTTACGCCCTATTTATTGATTTTTTAAAGTACATATTTCATATTTTTGATCATTTAAAAATATCACTTACAGGTATTAAATTTTCTAAAGTTTCTAAAGCCACCCGTTTAAAAATGTGCAAACTAAGTACCAAGAGCCTCATATTTTGAGATTTTTTGAAATTTGGGACAAAAACGGTTTTTCCAGGGAACATAGATCGGATTTTATAAGAAAATTCAATTCTTCTATTTTGAAAGTAATTGGTTTTTTTAATTCTAAAAGTCCATTCGGTTCCTGAGAAATCGTAATTGTTTATTATAAACGCCTCTTTGAACAGATTTGCGTTTGAGCGCATTTGAATCATTTGTAGAATTCAAAATTTCCGAATTTTTTTCGTAAGTGTACTATGTACTAAAAATATTTCCTGAAGAAAACTAAAATTTTAAAAATAGTTGAAACTAAAAATCAAAGAAAAAAAATTGAAAACATTTAGAAATTATATGAAACGCATATTTTCGGGGTATCTGTATCTTAATTTTTTTCAATGTTAAAAAAAGTTCTTCAAAACATATGTAGATCTATAAAAATTACAATAAACAACGAAACGATTCATTTTTGAAAGCAAAAAATCAATTAAAGGAGGACTATACGGAGCTACTGAATGTACCTTAAATGAAAATAGATATCATACTCATTCCGAATCAGGTCTTAAAATTTTCTAAAACCACCTAGAAGCCGAGAAAACGCTCTCAAAACCAAAATTGCCTAGAAAAAGTTTTTTCGACCGGCGAAGACTAGTCCGCAGGCACTAGGAAAAAGTTCGGTCAGGTGGAAACTTTTTCTAGGTCATTGTTTTGAAGCTCGTTTTCTCGGCTTATGGGCGGTCTTCGAAAAAAAATTGAAGAACTGATTTGTAATGAGAATGACGTCTATTTTCATCCTAGTTGCATTTATTAGCTCCCTAAAGTCCTCCAGAACACATATTTCTGCTCAATTTTTCCAGGGAGCCAAATCTCTAACCCGTGGTCAGATCTTCCTTCGTCAATTAGAATTCCGTGCAATGCATCAGCTTACCGATGACTCATTGACCGAGATTTTCAGTCCATTCCTAGTGTCCGTCGACTTGTCGGGATGCGCGAAGATCACAAGTGCTGGCGTTCGAACGTTGATCAGTCGGAATCCGAACATTCGGTGTATTTATTTGAATCATTGTCGTTTGTTGGATGATCAAGTGCTTTATGATATCGCACATTATGTTGGGGAACGACTTCATGTGAGTTTTGGGTACTGGCTCCAAAAAAACCAATTTTAACCCGTGCTGAAAAATGTAGCAATTCAAAGAGATTGTTCATAACCCGTGCTGTTTCACAAACAATTGGTGTTATTTTAAAAACATTTGTAAAACTAGTGTAACATTTTTTTAACACTGGTACTTTGAGAACAATCATTTGTGCACAATTGTTCAGGTCAAAATAAGTCCACTTCTTCCAGATTTTGGAGCTCGATTTCCCAACATCTCTCTCCGATCCAGCAGCCGCACTACATTACCTATCATCAATGTGTCCGAACTTGTCACAGTTGTCACTAGCAAGATTCTTTCATGAGGTTTAGCCTTTTTAATTAATTTTTGAAAAAAGAGTTCAAATTATTTCCAGAGCATTGAGGATGGTCTAGAGAGTGAGCGATTTGTGATTGATGGAATAAATTTGAGAACATTGGACTTGTACGGGAATTATTTCTCATTAATGCCACAACTTCCACCAACTGTTCAATCGCTAAGACTCTCCGTTTCGGGAGAAGAGAATTTTGAACAACTTTTGGCTACTTTATTGGAACAACCTTTGTTGGATAGTATTAATCTTATTGTTTCAGTAAGAGAGGCAAATATTGTGAGTTGGCGATTTTTTAGGGAATTTAAACAAGGAGGGATGAAAATACAACTCTTTCTCATACCAAACCTGTTTTCAAAATTTTCTAATACCACGTAGAAGCCGAGAAAACGAGCTTCAAAACAATGACCTAGAAAAAGATGGCCTAACTTTTTCCAAAAGTTAGGCCTTTTTTTTCTTTGCGCATGTTATATTGATTGATATTTATAAAAAATAGCTAATGAAAATTTAAACTTATATTTCTTCATTTTTTGGACTAGTTTTCCGCGCGGACTAGTTTTCCAAACTTTTCTAGGTCATTGTTTTGAAGCTCGTTTTCTCGGCTTCGACGTGGTTTTAGAAAATTTTAAAAACAGAATTGGAATGGGTATTTTCTCTAATTTTATCACAGTTTGTATTTATTAACTTTTTGTTAAAATATTTAAATATTATTGCAGCAATCAGTCGACAACGCGAATTCCCTACTTTGCTCAATTATTCCTCTTCTTGGGCCTAAAATTACAAAGCTTCAAGTATTTATTTTAACCCTCAAGTTCTTCCTAAAATCCTCGATTTGCAGGTCTCAATTCCTCGGCTATTCGACGAAGCCCTAATCCTCATAACAGAATGTCTTCCAAACCTACTTCATCTCTCCCTCGAAGTCAATCATTTGAACACCAACATCCTCCAGAAATACTTCGCCGGAAGCTCAAAATCACACGCGTCGAAACTTCGAGTCTTGCGGATTTGTCGAATGCGAATGACTTATCGAGTGCTTTTCGCGATTGCTAGGGGTGCCAAATGTTTGACGGATTTGGAAACGTCGCATATGTCATCGGTTGACGATCGATTTTTGTGCCTACTTGGTGGTAATTGTAAACAACTTCGGTGTTTGAATATCAATGGATGTCGTTATGTTAGTGATAAGGGGTTGGCGGTTTTGGCCAGGTTTGTTTTTCATATATTTCTTATGATAATTTCCAGTAATATTTTTTAGCAATTGGTTGGTTTTTAAAAAGTTATGAACATTTCAAAATGCCGAAGATTGGCCTCTCCAAAATTAGCATCCGAAATTTTCAATTAATCCTTACTCCGTTCAAACTTTTCAGAAAAGCTTGAAAATTCGAATATTCAATATATGGTACATTTTTAATCTTTTTCTCAAATTTCAAGGATTTCTAAATATATTTGGCAAAGTTATGAACCTGCAAAAATATATCTCCCTCCGGTTTTCTAGTTTCACTTTTTAGTTGATTTTTATACTCACCCAGCTACATATATAACTTTAAATAATTGTTAAAAAACCGGAAAAAGAATAAATAAGAATTCTAAAAAAAATTTGCTGTGAAACTCTCTTGATCTAGCCGATCTCACGCCATTTTCTAGTCTAATGACGTGTGGGCTCCGACACAATTTGACTACAAATGCTCACGAGACAAATCATTTGTTTTCGTCTAGTTTTAGTTGGATTTGTACTTTTTGAGTAGGGAAGAAGAAAATAAACCTTTTCTTGGTCTCAATTTTAAGTTATTGAATTCTAGATGCCCCACCCCCTTTAATTTTCAGTGTCACCTCGTTTGTAAGCTCATTTTTCTTCCAGAAGATGCCCTCTCCGCGAAGTTCGCATCCGCGGCACCGCCTGCACCGACAAATCCATCTACACCCTTGCTCAATTCTGCCCTGAACTCGAATGGATCTCCTATGCTGACTATTCAGGACGTCCGAAATTCTCCGACGCCGCTTTACAATGTCTCCGTGACTCTTGTATCCAACGCGTCATTTGTTAATTCCTTTTTCAGATCTAATTTTTATTCCCCCCCCATTAATTTTCAGGTTGTAAAAAATATTAGAAGGTGTACAGGTGTTTGGAATTGTATTTTATTTATATATTCACTATTTTCTTTTTCAATTTTG
The DNA here is from genome assembly GCA_964036255.1 of Caenorhabditis virilis. Classification (NCBI taxonomy): domain Eukaryota; kingdom Metazoa; phylum Nematoda; class Chromadorea; order Rhabditida; family Rhabditidae; genus Caenorhabditis; species Caenorhabditis virilis. The sequence continues at coordinate 1,901,083 of OZ038416.1, read as the reverse complement.
TCAAAAATAAAGAAACATTCCCTTAAAAATCGCAATTTTTCCGAAAAAGGTCATTTCTAGTATAGATAGACGGTGCCTCCGTCTCCATAAAAACGCGCCCCGAAGATTTATGACCTGAAGATTTTTGATTGGACCACAAAATCGCAACATTTTACGAAAGAACATTTTTGCGGCAAGATGAAAAGGTTGGAAAAAATTGGGGATGGTATGTTAGTGTTCGTGTGTCTCTCCGAAAATACAATTTATGGCGTTCGCGCCAATTTGTCGCGATGATGAAGAAAGGGGGTGAAAAAAGAGATTGGTTTCTGTGATAATGATGAATGGTTTGTTTTCATCTTGTTTTCTAAATTAAGATTTTTTGTAAATTTAAATTTTTTAAATTTAAATATTAATATTGTTTTAAGTTTTAAAGGAGGACTTTATGAAGATAATAAATGTACCTAAAAAATAAAAATAGACTCCATTCTCATTCCAAATCTGTTTTTAAAATTTTCTAAAACCACCTAGAAGCCGAGAAAATGGGCTTCAAAATAATGGCCTAGAAAAAGTGTGGCCGAACTTTTTCCTATGAGCTTTTTTCGTGTTTCGTTAATAAATATTATGCAGAAAGATTGTATTAGTCCCTTTTTTTCATTTTAATTTATGTTTTTTGAATTTTTCGTGCCTGCGGACTAGTTTTCGCCGGTGGACACCTTTTCTAGGCCATTGTTTTGAAGCTCATTTTCTCGGCTTCTAGGTGGTTTTAGAAAATTTTAAAAACCGATTTGGAATGAGAATGAAGTCTATTTTCATCCTAGAACATTCATTAGCTCCGTAAAGTCTTCATTTAGCATTTTCTTTGAAAAACAATTGAAAGAACCCAAAAAATCTAAATTTCCGTTTTTTATATGATTTTCAATTTTTTGACCACTTTTCGAAAGTCTACTATGAAAAAATCGTAGGATCTCACTTTTTTCGATTAAGAAAATTAGTAGAAATTTCAAGAGTTTTCTTTAATTTTTTTGACATTTACAATTATCTGAAAAATGAGTTCAAAAAAAGTTTTGAAATTATTCTCAAAGTCCCCCATCCCAAAAAACCGATCGTCACCCGGCTCGTGCCTCCTTCAATTCCCGACGAAAAAAACCACAATCGCCGTCTACAGTATCCCCGTTATTCCAGCCGGATACGATCTTTATAGCCGGTCACACGCCAAAGTGTTCTCCTGCTTCTAATTCTAATTCTACTCCCCTTCTCGTTCCACACTCATTTGTTGCCATCTCATCGGCAGTTTTTGATGATGATAGATAACTATCTGAGAACCGTGTATAAGTATTCCCCTCAATCGTTAAAATAATTACGTCCTCGGTTTACCCCCACATCGAATTCTCGGGTGTCTCCCTCTCCCTCTTTAAATGTTTACGGTAATTGCTGATCTGATAACGGGGCCGAGAAAAAAAATTAGTTACTACTTAATTTTATGAAGGTACTTTCTTTTATTAGTTTCAAGAGAGGTTACGATCTGGAGCTCGCTTTTTTAGGTGGATAAGAGCTCCAGGAGCCCTCTCTTCAAGTAAAGATTTTTTTCTTAAAGTCATTATTTCACAAAATTGTGATTCATCGAGTTATCTAAATCCGACGTTGATACCCCAAATCCAGCTATTTTTAATTAAAAATTAGTATACATCGAGCTTTAAGGATACCTTCTTCGTTTAAAGGCGCATAACTCGAAAGATATTGATTTTCATAGAATAAAATTTAGATTTCTGAAATTAGCTCAAAATTTAGAACAAAATAGATGGCAATTAAAAATTTTTGGGATATTGTCTTTAAGAAAACCTTCCACTTTAAAGGCGCTTAACTCGATGAATTCTAATTTTTAATGAAACTAGCCTCATTTTTTGGAATCCAGGTGAAGCCTTTGAGCTAGCTATTATATATTCTTAAAGACAGGATGTTACATTATTTTAATATGAAGCAGAAAACTGACAACAATATTTTAAGTGGTATACTGTCTTTAAGTCAATATTTTGACCCCCCCCCCTCCTCCTCTTTTTCCTCAACGGATATCCGCTTACTTATTACCAGTTTAATATCCTTTGTATTATGTCCTTCTTCGGGCGGAACAAACCGTATCTTCAAACGGAAATCTTTTGGCGGGACTGTTGTCGTCTTGCGGAGGGCTGATAAATACAAATGACATGCATGTATGCATGTCAGAGTTACGACAAGTCTGTCATTAAAATTCAGATTTTGAACGGCTTCTTTCTTTTCTTATTGACCTGGAAAAGAGGGCTCGATCTCTCTGTATTTATTCCCATGATTATATGATGTTTTAACACTATTCCGAAAAAGCGCTATGATGAGAATGTTACCCCTTTTCTCAGCCAGCCGAATCTTTTGTGAATTTTGAGAACCGTCTGACAGGGTGACATCTTTGATATTTTTCCGAACAAAAAATATGTGGGATGGGAATTTGTCAAAAAAATCGGTTAGAAATTGAGTTTGACTCAAATTTCAACATGTTTATTCAATAAGTTTACAAGTGGCACATTGTCTTTAATTTCTAAATAAAAAATCAATACTAATATTTTGATGGACAATTAATTTGCATAGCTTCAAATAAGTTGGTACCTATTCTAGGCTGGGTAATTCGGACATAGATTTTTGTTGGAATTCAAAAAGGTGAAAAGCAAACGAATTTTTTGAAAAAAAAACAGCAAAACTTTGATTCGACGATTCATTCTGAAATCTTAATTTTTAGAACTCAATCGGATCCCCCATTTTCCGGTCGGTAATATTCTCAAGAAAATTTATTTCCCATATCACCTAAGCGTGAACAAGGGATACCTCTGAAAATCTCACAGAAACACCTCAGCTGGATACTAATTCGAACATTTTGGGCGGATTTTTCAGATTAAAATTAAATTAACGTGTTTTAATTGACTTTCAGGCTTTTCAAGAAGCCTTTGATGAAAATTTCTAGAGTATTTTCAGAAATTACGAAAATTTGTGGCGAATTCATGCCACCCAATATTCTCATATAATTTGTGTGCGAAAATTTTTGCACCGAAGTGTGCACAATGGGAATGAATGCATTTCCCAGACCCCCGATTTTCCTTGGGAACTCTTGAGAACCGAATGATTTGGAGCACATGGCTACATGTTTCAGAACTTGCCGAAGATTCTGAAATTTAAGTAAATTTTAGATGAAAAGTGTCAAAACCGGAAGAATCATATTCTTGACTTTGAATTTCATACATCAGAAAGTTTCAGTATTTTTCGTAAAAAAATACACATTTTTGGATTTAAAAAAAAACCGTTATTCAAAAATGTACTACTTCCAAATCTGAAGTTCCGATGGTACACTTTAGAGATCTTCTGAAAAGCTTCAGTTGGGAGCTCCCAAACACTTTAAACGAATCATTAGGAAACAAAAATTGAATTTTATTGTCGTTTCTAAGCGCATAGGAATTTCGGTTCCTTAATGGATTACGGTCCCGAATTTCGTGGCGAGACACCGAGGTGATTTCCATGATGCGCCTTTAAGAAATACCGTAATTTTTGCGACAATTTCCGCATTTAATTTTTCGCTATTTTTTAAAAATTTTTTCATAGACTTCAATTGTCACGTCCATCTCACAATCATATTGTTATCCTTATTAATGTCATTCAAATCATGTTAACACCATTCGCTCATCAATACTAGCTTCTATATATGACAGATACAAAATGGACACGTGCTTCCCATTTCTGTCATATTCATCAAGTTCTTATCATTGTTCCGTGCTTCGTGACATGCTGTCAGATAGTATTTCACATTTCATCTGTCATTTCAATGAAATGAACCTATTTTGCAACTAATTCTTGTTTGTGAATATTTTTCTAACTCTCCCCCCCCCCCCCCCCCCCCCTTCTTTTTCTTCCGGTCGGTAATATTCTCAAGAATATTTATTTCCCATATCACCAAAGCGTGAACAAGCAATACCTCACGAAATCCCAACAAAAACACCTCAGCTGGAGTTCTGAGTCGAGAAATGTGTTATAAAGTTCAAAAATGAACAATTTCCGATTCCGGTAGTTTTCAAACTATTTTTCAAAAATTTTCATATTACCATCACTTTATGAGAAATCCATGCATTTTTATAATTTTTGGTTCATTTTAAAGCTCATATCTTGATTTTTTAGAATTTCAGCTTCAAAATAATGTAAACTTCATCAAATTTGATAAATTTGTAGAAAAGTTATGATCAGTTGAAAATCGTAAATGTTCAAAAATTTCAAATTACCATAACGTTTTGATAAATCCATGGATTTTTATAATTTTTGGTGCATTTTGAAGCTCATATCTTGCATTTTAAGAATCTGGGCTTCAATAGAATGTCAACTTTGTCAAATTTCATAAATTTGTGGTAAATTATGATCAATTGAAAAATTTTCAATTTTCAACATTTTCAAATTACCGTAACTTTTTGAGAAATCCATGGATTTTTTTAATTTTTGGTCCATTGTGAAGCTTGAATCTTGAATTTTCAGATTCCGGGCTTTAAGAAAAAATACATTTAAAAAATAAAAAAACAATCAAATTTCCAAAATATCTTATAATTCGTCCAAATTCCGAAATGAGATTTCGTTTATCAAATCTTCAAAATTTCAAAACACCTTATTTAACAGCAAATCTCTTAAAACATGAATTCAAACCCCTGTGGCAGCAAGGAACAGTCAGATTTTCAGAAATTGCCGAAAACATAATCCCCACTCCCTTTTCGCCGCCATTCCCCAAAACGAAACTTGACCCCATCAAAAAAGTCGTAAGCTACACCTGAACCATCTTGTAATTACCACCGTTTCCCAAGCTTTTACACATCCGAATTGCATCCACATGTTTTTTTTTTACTTCCCTTCCAATCAAACTCATTAATTATGCACACATCATTTGTCGAAACGCGCTTTATTGAGGTGGTGGTTTGCCGCCTTCATCAAAACATTGCAAAAAACTGGGTCATCCATAAAAAACCACTGGATAGCTGCTTTGTCGGCGGCTGCACGTGTTTGGCGCCACGCCATATGGAAAAGCTTGTAAGATATGCCATTAATTGCAAAAAAGCAAAAAAGATTCGCAGACAGCAGGATTCGAACCTACGCAGGCAGAGCCCAATTGATTTCGAGTCAATCTCCTTAACCACTCGGACATGTCTGCACGTTAGAGAGTCGGCGAAACGGAGTATATGTTGTTGCCGTCACTGGTTAGTTGAGGAGAGAGACGACGAGAGTATGGAACATGCACTGGGACGGGAAATATGTATTATCTCAAAACTTTGTAAAAACTGACCAATTTTTTGTTTTTTGGTCATTTTTCAGTTAGGAAATGGGATCTGAATGACTTGGCATTCAGAAGAAAAAAAAAACATAAACGGAAGCGGTCAGTATCCAGCTGAGGTGTTTTTATGGGATTTTGAGGGGGTGAACAAGGTTCACTCATAGGTGTTATGGGAAATAAATATGTTTTGAGTAACCGGAAAACCAGTTCATTTTTTTGTTACCTCATGACTTGTTTAAAGCTTCCGGGAGCTCCCGGCAGAAACTAAAAATCAGGCTTTTATATTTTATAAAACGTAAAATAGCCCCTAAAAAGTGCCAGGAATACATTTTTGAATAATGGTTTTCCAAAAAAAAAAGTTTAATTCTTTTCTATTTTTAGCAGCGTTTATCAAAAGCTTACACATTTGTCAGCTATATTTTGCAAGCGTCTTAACATTAACATTTTTCATTAAAAATTCCTAAAATTTTAGAATCTTCGGCAAGTTCTGAAAAATGGAGACATGTGCCCCAAATCATTCGGTTCTCAAGGATTCCCAAGAAAATCGGGATCTGGGAAATATCTGGTCTGGTCTGAAAAATTCCCATTATATACACTTCGGTGCAACACTTTTTCGCACCCAAAATATATGAGAATATTGGGTGGCATGAATTCGCCCCAATTATTCATAATTTTTGAAAACACTCTAGAAATTAGAGCATCAAAGGCTTCTGGAAAAAGCCCGAAAATCAATTATAAAGCGTTATTTTAATTCTAATCTGAAAAATCCGCACAAAATGTTCGAATTAGTATCCAGCTGAGGTGTTTCCGTGAGATTTTCAGAGGTATCCCTTGTTCACGCTTAGGTGATATGGGAAATAAATATTCTTGAGAATATTACCGACCGGAAAACTATTTCCTGTTTGGTACTTCTTGGAAGTGAGGAAAAAATACTAAATTTAATATTTTGATGAAAAATTGCAATTTAGGAAAAACAAATAAAAATTGGAGTACTGTATCAGTGGTACGCAATTTTGCGTCGTGGTGTACTGCTTAGAAGTGGAGGGAATTCGAAAAATATTTTTTGAATACTTTTGCAATAAATATCTTTGAATTTTCGTTGCACTTGAATTTTGTCGCCCGTTAGTTAACAGCATGTCACGAAGCATGGGCCAATGATAAGAACTTGATGAATATGACAGAAAAAAATAAAGATCATGGTTCTATTATATATCTGTCAGATGCCAATTGTCATGGTGTTAACATGATTTGAATGACACCAATATTGATAAGGTCCTAATACGTTGCTATGAGCTTTTTTTAAATGGTATCTTTGGTATTTGAATTACTTCTCAAACAAACCATGAAAATAATTCTTAAATCTTGCGATGTTCTCAAAAAAGTCGGCACCTTTGATCCCCCTTTTCATTCAAAAATTCCAAATTTTGAGAACCGTCGGCAATGATAAAAACCATTCCGCCATGAGTATTTAGTCATTCGGTTCTCAAGAATTCCCAAGAAAATCGGTCTGGGTTTGGGAACGAAAAAAAACTTCTCATTAGTGCACATAGGTGTAAAAAATTATATTTTTTCTTGGGATAATTGGGTGGCATGAAGACTAGAATCCCATGGGGAACTCCATAGGAAAAAATCGTTGTTTTTTTTAATTGCTCGGATCGAATTTCGATTTTTTAAGCTTATATCTGTTTTTTTCGACCATTAGGCCTTTTTGAAAAATATCTCATAAAAAACCAAGGATTCTCTAATAAAACTGGAGGCAGAAAGTGCGCTCCATCAAACTGGGTGTGTAATCAATGAAAAATTTAAGTTTTTAGCACTTTTTCAACCATTTTCGATCTATTACAGTATGAAAATAATATGAAAATCCTCCTTTTACAGAAAAATTATTATTTTCCATGCAAAAATTTGAATTCCCGCCAACTCTATGTCAAAGAAATTCAATTTTTTTGGGACCCAATTTAAGGTACCCACTTTTTCTTCAAAAAAAAAAACCAAATCATCAAAATCCCAAACAATTGAACTAGTGTTTTTCCATCTTCTTCTTCCAAACAGTTGTAAAGGTGTTTCAATTGTTCCGTCGGCAAGATGAGAGCAATGAGTGCGCGAGATCTCTCGTCGTCCATTTCGCGTCTGCGTCTCTTCACCGCACCGTTGAACACTCGCCGATTCGCCCATCAAAACCTCCGATCTGTCGCACGCCCGACATTGATAAATCGGTATGGGAAACAATGTGGAAATTGACAGCCGAGCAAATTGACGACGACAACAATCGAGAACGACAATTTTATGATCTCGAGATTTTCTTGATGTATACGGTTTTTCTCCTCGACAAGTACACGAGATTACCGTAACCCTGATTCAAAATTCAAAAAATTTGCTTAGGGGAAATATTTGAATTTTACGATCCTAAACATTTTTTTTTCACGGGAATGTTTGAATACATATCTTCTATACAAAAGACATGTTTATGACCTGTCATGCTCATCTTCCAATCATAATCATCAAACTGACGACATGCGCCAGAGAATGACCTAATACGGATTGATAAGAATTCAAAAAAAAAATAGAGTAATAATATTCAAATTAGGTGGAAAAAAGTGAAAAAAATTGGCAAAAATCAGCTGTTTATTGAAATTTGGATTTTTAGCCTACTTTTGGTGGGGACTTGAGCCTCATAGAGCTTCAGAGTTCTTCTCATTTTGAAATTATAGTTTTCCTCTCCTTGGGATCCTATCCTTCATGCCACCCAAAGATTCTTACACCAAGGTGCACCAATGAGAATTAATTCATTTCCCAACCACCTGGAATTCTTGAGAATTCTTGAGAACCGAATGGCTCCGAGCGCGTGTCCATTTTTCAGATCATTTCCCGATGGTTTGGAATTTTTGAAAGGTTCAGAGATGCCAGGTTTTTAGAATATCGCAAGAATTATTTTCATGGTTCGTTTGAGAAGTAATTCAAATTCCAAAGATACCATTTAAAAAAAGCTCATAGCAAAATATTAGGACCTTATCAATATTGGTGTCATTCAAATCATGTTAACACCATGGCAATTGGCATCTGACAGATATATAATACAACCATGATCTTTATTTTTTTTTCTGTCAGATTCATCAAATTCTTATCATTGGTCCATGCTTCGTGACATGCTGCTAACTAACGGGCGACAAAATTCAAGTGCAACAAAAATTCAAAGATATTTATTTCAAAAGTGTTCAAAAAATGTTTCTTTTTAATTTTTGTTTAAAATTTTCATCTGAAAGTAAAATGAAATCGAATCAGGATCGAAAAAAATTAATTATTCCCGAAAAAAAATGTTTTTTTGAATTCCCTCCACTTCTAAGCAGTACACCAAGACGCAAAATTGCGTACGACTGACTACAGTACTCGAATTTTTATTTGTTTTTCCTAAATTGCAATTTTTTATCAAAACATTCCTATAGAAGTACAATGAGATTACGTTTTAAATTTATAATTATTTTTTCCTCAATTCCAAGAGGAATACAAAACAGGAAATAGTTTTCCGGTCGGTAATATTCTCAAGAATATTTATTTCCCATATCACCTAAGCGTGAACAAGGGATAACTCGGAAAATCTCACGGAATCACCTCAGCTGGATACTAATTCGAAAATTTTGGGCGGATTTTTCAGATTAAAATTAAATTAACGTTTTTAATTGATTTTCAGACTTGTTCCAGAAGAATTTGATGAAATTTTCTAGAGTGTTTTTAGAAATGACGAAAATTTGTGGCGAATTCATGCCACCCAATATTCTCATATAGTTTGGGTGTGAAAATTTTTGCACCGAAGTGTATATAATGGGAATGAATTCATTTCCCAGACCGATTTTCTTAGGAATTCTTGAGAACCGAAGGATTTGGAGCGCATGGCTCGATGTTTCAGATCTTGCCGAAGATTCTGAAATTTATGGAATTTTAAGACGAAAAAATGTTCATCTGAAAGTGTGAAAAAATAGTTGACAAATGTGTAAACATCTGATCAAAGATGCCGACGAAACCGGAAGAAAAAATCAGAACTTTGAGAAAATATAAATTCAGAATGGTCCAAAATTACAAAAAATGAAGTTTTGAATGTCTCACGTTTAAAAAATGTTGAGAAATAGTTTTATTCCCCATTTTTTATCACACAAACTGGAGAATTTGTGAGTTGAGAGCTTGTTTTATTGTATTTTTCTAGAAAAATAGCAAATGTGTAGAAAATTTAGAATTCTAATAATTTGGGTCATCATTTTTTATTTTTGACACCTTTTGAAGCTAAATACTATATCAATTGTCAGTCAATCTATTCAAAAAGTAATAAATTCTTATCATTCTTCTTGTCATTCAAATTGTGTTAACACTTTTCCCATTTCTGTTCAAAATTTCTTGAATTGACTGTATTTCTAGATTGAAAATTCATCTTTAAGCTGGAATAATACAAAAAATAGAAAATATTCCTCAAAAAAATATTTTTTTGAATTCCCTCCATTACGAGGTCGTACACCGCGACGTAAAATTGCGTATAACCTGGCTACAGTACCCTATTTTTATTTATTTTTTCTAATAATTAAAATTGCGATTTTTTCGTCAATTCAGGAATATTCCGAAAGAAGTACAAAACAGGAAATAGTTTTCCGGTCGGTAATATTCTCAAGAATATTTATTTCCCATATCACCTAAGCGTGAACAAGGGATACCTCTGAAAATCTCACATAAACACCTCAGCTGGATACTAATTCAAACATTTCGAGCGGATTTTTCAGATTAAAATTAAATTAACGTGTTTTAATTGACTTTCAGACTTTTTCCAGAAGTCTTCGATGAAAATTTCTAGAATGTTTTTTCATTTTTCGAAGATGTTTAGAATTTTAATATTTTTTCAGAAGCTTCTGGTGTAAAATTTTGAATTATGAAAAAAAACCGATTATTGATTGAAATTTGCTGTCAAAATTATAAAAGTTCAGGCCAAGTTCGATTCCCGGTGCTCGTTTTTTTTCTTTTGTCGTTACTTTTGTATAGTATATAGAATTAAATTTTAAATCGAACTGCATAAAGCCCTTCTTTCAAATAAAATTCAAATGTTTGCTATCAAAGCCAAAAAAAAACACCCATTCAAGCATTCGAAGCCATAAAACTACCGTAACCCTTCAATTTTTTCATTCAAAAAATTTTTACAAGCCCTCTCTTTGGCTATAAATCATCATCCCTTCAGGCCGTTTCCAGATCATCAAAAAAATAGTAGTGGGCGTGGCCAAATCTATACACATAAAATTTGTTTCCCAGCCGTTGGTGGTGAGAGGAAAGGGGGAGTGGGGGTGGTGGCAATGGTGTCATCGTCCCACCCACCCTAACTTTCGCCATGCAAACCGGTAGATGTTCATTCAGATAACAAGTCGTATTTATGAGCTGGTTGCTTGCTCCCCGAACTTTTTTATTCGACAATTTTTTATAGTTTTTCGGAACTATTATTTTTATTATGGTTTTTGCGTACAAGAGACCCGACTTTTTAATAGTATAGACACGTTTCATTTTTTTCGTTTTGGTATATTCAGCTTTTTAGGCCTAAAATTTTCCCCATTTTCCCATCGGAAGTGGCCCGGTCTTTCCTAATCCCGTCCCTCATATTTACCGTTTACCTTTGTCGCCTTTTGTGTTGTAAATACTTTCATGTTAAGTGGCTGGCTGCTTCATCCTCACGCCTCGATATCCTTTAATGGATTACGGTAACCCCCTTTTTACTCTCACGCCTAATATTATTCCTATTATCTTTTCAAGGGTCATGGGAAACATGAGAGCTCCTCCAACTTATCAGCAAGTTCTCATGCTGATAAAAGAGCAACAACAACAAAAATAAATAATTATAATTATAGTGGTTTTTGAAAACCCCATAGTCTCACAGAATGTTGCGATCTTTTGCGATCTCCACCCACTTTGTTTTTAGATAAAGATCATTGTCTAAATGGTTTTGAGTGTTACTGTAGCCACGTTCCTCTTATTTTTACACTTTTTATACCTCAAAAATGTCGATTTTTCAGCGAAAAAAATGGTTTTGCTTGTTGACAACAATCACACTCCATTCAACAACCGGATGAGCCACAAATCGCTTCGTGAAAAGGAGAGACGTGATGAGATTAATAACAAAATTAATGAATTGCGGCAATTTGTTTGTCAGGATGAAAATGATCGAAAAACGTGGGTTTTTTGAATTTTGAATTTATTTTTAATGAACAAGTGCATGCAATATTACGTCATTGTGTATGCACACTTGTCTACCGTAGTCGAATTAAAATATGATTTTTCTCAATTTTTTACAAAAAAAAAACTCTTTCAACCATAATTTTCGATTTTTCTGTTCAATTTTCATTTAAAAAATTATATATTTTCTTTAAAAATTAGAAGGGGTACGCGAAATTGCGTCATAGTCTATACAGAATTGATTTTGTATACTGTAAAATTGTTTTTTAATAATTTTTGTCATTTTTCAGGCTAAAACAAGCGGATGTGCTCCAAAGAACTGTTGAACTCGTCCATCGGATGGAAAGGGAGACACCTGGGCCTTCGCTAGTTCCAGAGCGGAAGGGATTTGCTGATGGCTTTGGTTTCGCGGAAATCGAGTCGTTTAATTATGTCAAGGTGAATAATTTGTTGGTTTTAAATTAAAGATGGACTTTATGATGCTAATATGATGAAAATAATCAATGCAATTGCGTTTTTAGAAAGAAAAATATTCCTTTAAATGGAATTTCTAAAATGTTTCGAAACTTATGATAAAATCAATATTTTACAGAACCTCGGAGTCTCCGCATCGGTCTGCGAAGAATACGTTGAGAATATCAAGCAACTTTTGGACAATAAACGGAATGAACTGTTTCTTTCCCATCTGCACACCTCTCCCTTGTCAAAAACCGGACCGATTAGAAGCAAACAGTCACCGGAATACAACAGTTCACCGTATGCTGTAGATCGCAAGGAAATCAAGAAGAATCGCGAGCAAGATCGTCGTGATCGACAAGGAGAATCCATTGAAGCCTTGAAACATTTCCTGATTTCTATTGAGAGCAGCTCGCTTAATAACAAATATCAAGTGTGAGTTTTGTATCTTTCAAATGACTTTTTTTTTTTAATTTAACCCTTTTTCAGTGAGAAACTGCAAAGATTGAGCATATTGGAACGTATTATCAAATATATCAAAAATAAAAAGAACAATTTTGTTGGATCGAATACGGAGGAAACAAATATGTACCGAAAATCATTTAATGAAGGATTTAAGACTGCGAAGTTGACAGTTATGGACTTTTTCAAAGTATGTTTATGTTTTTTATCAAAAAACTAATTTTCAAGTCTCGGACGTGTCGGCAAACACGAGCATTTGAATTTTCAAAACGAATAATTAATTTTTTAATGTTGGCTGCAATTTTGGCCACAGAATTTTTGAAAATTGCAGAAAATCGCAATTTTTAAAAATTCCAAATCGATTTTCTAGAATTTCGCTTACTTTTCAGAGAAAATTCTGAAAACAATCTGGTGGAAATAGGGTGATTTGCATTAGAGCGTACTTGCAACGTGGAATCGCAAATTTTTTATTTTTCGAGCGAAAACTTTAATTTAAAAATATATTTTGAAAAATTAAAAAATAATTTTTTCCAGAAAAACCGCCCCCTTCAAGAAAAAACAGCCTATTTGGAAGAACACCTGGAAACTGCAAAAAGGACACGTTACCCTTCAATTCTTGCAACCCCTCCAGCACCAATGTTCCCAGCGTTTCAACCCATTTGTCCTATGCCATTTGTTCGATTTGTTCCGTGTCCACCAGTCCCATTCTTTAACCCGTTTTTCCAACAAAACCACCAACAACAACAACAACAACCACGTGTACCATCCCCGGCATATTCACTAGAATCCCCACCACCATTGTCGGATACTTCCAGCTCTTCTATCGACTCATCAACCACTGATAGCTCCTCGACGTCACCTTCTAATCTTTGGAGACCGTGGGTATAAATAACTCTTTTTTTTCTTATTGTTATTCTTTTTCTGTTTTTTTTTTCAAATTTTCTGGTTTTTACATTGCCTTAGGGTCTTTCTTCGAATAGCGGGGGCTTCTCACTTCTCACAAAAATCTCTAGAAATTACCGGTACCTTAAATCTGGTAAAAACACTTCTTTCATCTAGTTATAAGACACTTTCAAAAATCTTTCAAAAAATTATTGTTATTGTGAATATATATATATTTCTATTTATTGATTTGTACCATTTTTACATTTCCTTCATAATTAATTAAAAATAATAAAAACAATTTTTAAGAAAATTATGTATTCCCAGACATTGTTGTTTTATTGTTATTTGTGGCCGCACTCCAGCGATTGGTCACAAATTTCGAAACTTTTCCGTAGCTGAAACCTTTTGTTTGCTGGAAAAGAGATTTTTTACTGACAATCGATAATTTTCGAAGAAAACCTTCCCAATATCGAAAATGCGGTGAGGGACTTTGGGTAAACGATCTTGCTCCAGATTTCGGCTTAAACAGTCGACGGAGAGGTCTGATAGGGAAAATATTGATTTTTGACATTTTTTGCATAAAATTAAAATTTTTAAAGTTTTCTAAATACGCAAAAATTATTAGAATTTCGAATAAAAAATTCAACATTTTTTAGAAGCACGAAATTCATTTCAAAATTAATTTTTTGCTTTTTTGATATTTTTCTCAAAATTTGAAAAATAAGCACATGAAATTAAGTAAATTAATTTATTATATATTATTTTCTCAAAATTGCAGAGAAAAATTTCATGCGAATTGGTGTGAAACCGCGTTTTTTAATTTATGGCCTAAAAAATCACACATGGCCTAAAAAACCAAGTAAAATTAGTCCCCATTTTCTCGGACTGAAATATTTATTCTTTTGGCCATTTTTGAAAGAGAAAATTATGTTTGTTGGTAGGATTCGATAGAGAACCAAATTTTCTTTCATCTTTTTCACATTTCTTCACATTTCTTCATTAATTTTCGTCGTTTTTTCGGGAAAAAGGTGTTTTAAAAATCGAAAAATGATAACGTTCATTTTAATATTTTGTTCCAATCCAAAAAGTATATTTTCTTGATGAAACATTTTTTAAAAACGTGTTCTAGGATAAATTATCGATTGATTAACCATTTTCTAGAGAACGAATTTTGACACTGCATTAAATTGGTGTCTGCAAATTATTTTTGTGATTTTCAGTATATTTTAACAAAGTTAGTTTGAAAAAAATTTGCAGTGTTATTTTACTTAAAAATAGATACTTTTTTAATGAACGACTTATATTTGAAATGAAAACTGGTATCTGAGTAGCGTTACAGAAAACAGCAATTTCAAATGAATTCTTGAACACATCGGTATAAATTCGATGTCACGAAGCATGGCCCAATGATAAGAATTGACTGGCATGACATCTGTCAGATACGGACATCTGATTCGAGGAAAAAGGTGTTAACACGATTTGAGTGACACTAGAATTGATAAGGATTTTGAACATTGCTTATTAGGAACATTTACATAATATTTCGGTAGAGATCTGAACCAAGGAGCCACGTGCTCCAAGTCAGTCGGTTCCCAAGAATTCCCAAGGAAATCGGAGTCTGGGAAAGGAATATATATTTTCATTAGATGGTGTGAAATGTGTTAAAAACGTTGGTGCAAACGTTATGGGCACCAGTTGCGATGAGAATACCAAGAATCTCATGGATATATTGAGCAAGGAAATGAGAAAATATCGACGAACGCAAAAAAAGTTTAAAAATCCACCTTCCGATGTGAAAAAAAGCAATTTTCCAAAATCTGAAAATGCGATGTTGCAAATGCGCTCTATTGCAAATCGAGATTTCTTGAAGGGATTACGACACTTTTATGTCAATTAAAATAACTTTTCCTAATGAAAAAACGATTTGGCACATTTTGAGTTACCGAAAATTAGTTCCTTGATAAAATTTAGGGAATAATGAGATGTATACCCCCTCTATCCCTTTTATTTTGAAAAATGTTCCAGAAACGGAAAATAAATAATTTTGGAAGGTAATGGCCTAGAAACACAATAAATCGGGACTCGAAATCCAAGTTTGGCATCTTTTTTCATAATCAAAATTTAAAAAGGTATATTTTAAAAAACATTTTTTGTTTATTTTTTAAATTAATTAATTAGACTTAAAAATTGTTTTTTGTAGTCTGAATAATATAAACTCAAAAATCCCTACCGAATCTCGCCTCCTCGCCCGGATTCGAAATATTCACCTGAATCGGGAACAACTCATTCACCGACAGCTCAGCATTCTCCACTCTGCTCATTGCTATAACAGTCGCGTTCGTGTGCGAAATATCGGTTAGGAAATTGCGAAGAAGTAATTGTCTATGATTCAACCCTTTCGACTTTTCATCTTTTTTCATTATATCGATTTTTTCGATACTTATTAGCAGCCGACGCTCCTGTTTGGCGAGCTTTCGAATAACCGAATAAATCGATCGCTTTCCCAAAGTTACAACATTTTTCGAAATATGGACATGGGTTATATGACAAGCTTTTGCTATGGCTTTTACCCAAGTAGATTTTCCGGAACCTTGTCCACCGACGAATAACATCCATCTAGAGGATCCAGATGATTTCCAAGTGTTTAATGCTGAAAATAAATTTTTTTATTTTGGATAGATGTATGCAGATAAAATACCCAAAGGAATACAAAAGGTAAGGATGATAAAAGATCGAACATCGAATTGCAGACTTCTTCCTTCAATGCGAACAGTTTCTCTGAAAATTTGGGTGATTAATTTTCGAAGGCATATTTTGAACTTCCAAAAATTAAATTACAGAAATTTTACACCTGAAAATTGGTGGAAATTCAGAAAAATAATTAATCATTTGAATTTCCCTAAAAATAGCAAATCGAATACCAGAATTTTGAGATGATGAAAATAACATTTTTTCAATAATTTCAGAAAATTTCGAACTTTCCATGAAATTTCCAGAATTGTCAGAATATTCAAGTTTCATAAATTTTGAAAGAAAAATCCAATGTTTAATTTTTCGATAAATTTATTCTTAAAATTTCAGAAAAATAATTTCAACCTTGAATTTCATGACAAATTCCAGAATTTTCGAACATTTTCAGATAAAATGAATATTTTTTAAATTATTTCAGAAAATATAACTGTTCATAAAATTTTAAGTAATTTTCAGAATTTTTAAAATGTCGCGTGTCATAAATTTGCGTTCAATTCTTAAGTTTCAGATAAAATTAATATTTTAAAAACTATTTCGGCAAATTTTAGAATTTTTCCGTGTAATTTTAAGTTATTTCCAGAATTTGCAGTTAACAATTTTTTGGAAAAATTTTAATGAATTTTTTATTTTTTTGAAAAATTTTTTTTTAATTTCTGAATGTTCACTTGGCACTTAAATATGTTTCAAAAATTCCATTTTTCGAATACAATCATTTTAATAACGAAAACATTTGAAGAAGTGGCCAAATTAGATCGATTTGCATTGGGGCGCACTTGCAACATCGAGCTTGGAAGGAATTCTGAGCGTTAATTCTAAGGTTCTTCAAACTTAATGTATTTTGTAGGAATTTTAAATTTCAAATCAATAATTTTTATAGTCTTGAAATAGTGAGTACTCTGGTACCAATTCCATACAATAATCCCAATCCGGGTGTTCCCGCATTCACAAACCTTTGAGAAACCATCTGATTCAACTCCAAACTCGCGACTGGCCCAATAATCCCCCTAAAACACGCATCAAGGTACACATTATCCCCAAATGTTTTATGCTTCATTGGCCGGACTTCTTCAAGCGTTTCATTGGTGCTCAAAAAGAAATTGGTTTTTAATAATTCGATGGCAGTGTCCAGGTCAGTTGGCTGAAAAAAAGGAGGGAGGTCCCGCAGATTCTTAATTAATTACATAATTGTCAACTTGGTCGATTTTTTCGAATTCAATTTTCCTGATTCTCCGCTCCATTTTCAGTTTGATTATACTTTCAGTTTTCATTTTCAGCACTTCTAGTTCTTTGCTTCTCATTTCTCGGACTTGTTTTCGAGCGAAATATCCGCGAGTTCTCTAAAAATGACAATTAAGAGAAAACAGAAATTAATTGGAATACCGCCTGAATCCGAATTGCGGCCTGAGTCGCATCAATTTCCGTTTTAATACCCTGTAGCTCGGCGGCTCGCTCGCGAACGAAACGGACATAGTTTCGGCGCGAAATTGCTTGATATTCTGGAAAATTATATAATTTTCTGAAAATCGTTAAACTGAGATAAAAATGGATCGCATGCCCATCCCAAATATGTTTTCAAAATTTTCTAAAACCTCGTAGAAGAAAAACGAGCTTTAAAACAATGGCCTAGAAAACAGATAGACAGAAATTTTTTTGAATCCCATTTCTGAGCTCCTGTGACCCCCCCCCCTCTTTTAGAAACACCCACTTCTCTCCAACTTTTGGATGATTAGGACAGCTTCCTCGATTGATAATAATTTGGTCTCTTCCTCCGCGTCAGCATCGTCAAAATCGATGTCAAAATCGGTGTGGGATTTGAAGAAAGAGTCACGAAATGCCTTCTGTTCTTGGCACGATTGTTTCACTTGATTGTGATGCTGATGGACAGATTTCTGAGCATCGCTTATTAGACGGGAAGTCATCCGAAGATTTATGTCGTTCTGAAGAAAACATTGGCATTGGGGGATCCAAAGAAGCATCCAAGTTCAATTTTTTTCTGTTTTGCTTATTTAGATAAATCAGTGTATAAAACTATATTTAAAGTAATTTTTTTGGAAAAGAAATAGTTCGAAAGAAAATATCACAATGTCTTATGCAAACTTCTAGTCATTTGGGACTCAATTTCAAAAGATGAGTTAAAATTATCGAATTTTTCCACATTTTTGCATGAATTCAGGATTCCAGAATATCGTCGGTATCTCAAACTGTGCCAAATAGTTTTTTTCATTAGGAAAAGTTATTTTACTAGACGTAAAAATGTCGTAATCCCTTCATGAAGTGCCAATTTGCAATAGAGCGCGTTTGCAACATAGAAGTTTGAGATCTTGGAAAATTGCTTTTGTTCACAAATGAAGGTGTATTTTTTAAACTTTTTTAAAGGAAAGTCATTCATCAATATTTTCTCTTTTCTTTGCTCAATATATCGATGAGATTCTTGGTTTTCTCATCGCAACTGGTGCCCATAACGTTTGCACCAACGTTTTTAACACATTTCACACCATCTAATGAAAATATATTCCTTTCCCAGACTACGATTTTCTTGGGAATCCTTGGGAACCGACTGACTTGGAGCACGTGGCTCCGTGGTTCAGATCTATACCGAACTATTATGTAAATGTTCCTAATAAGCTCAGAGCAATGTTCAGGTTCCTTATCAATTCTAGTGTCACTCAAATAATGTTAACACCTATATTCGAATTTTAAAACATGGACAATTTTTGAATATATTTGAAAAAACCGCATATCTTCTAGAAAATATAGAAAGACATGTTTACGACCTGTCATGCTCATCTTCCAGTCATAATCATCAAAATATTGGCATGCGTCAGATAGGGAGATTGACCTAATATGTAGGTGTTGATAAGAATTCAAAAACAAAGAATACTAATAATATTCGAATAAATACTCGGAAATGGTGGCGAGGGGGATCTTTTTTTATACTTCAAATGAATTTTTAGTCCGAAAATTCAGAATTTCTTTAATTTTTCTAAAATTTTGAAAAAACTGAAAAATTTTAGAAATTTTAGAAGTGTCTGAAATTCTGAAAATAAAGTAAAAAGGTGACAATTTCAGAATTTTTAAAGAATCAGAAATTTTTTTTAAATCTGAAAATTTCAGAATATGTTAAAAATCTGAAAATTCCAGCATTCCACTTTTTAGAATTTAAACAATTTTAGATTATTTGCTGAAATTTAAAATTTTTAAAAATATGATGGTTTCAGATTTTTTATGAAATTCGCTGAAACATTTGCGCTATTGACATTTATTCATTTTTCTGAAAAATCTGGAAGTATCTGAATTTCTGAAAATTTCCGAATTTCATTTCTAGAATTTTACAAATTTGGAATTTTGCTGAAATTTAAAAAAGCGACTTTCAGTAAAAAATCGATATTTCAGAATTTTCTAAAAATTTGAAAACTTATTAATTTTTTTAGAATTTTGAAAATTCAGAATTTCACTGAAATTTAAAAATGAAATGACTTTCAGTGTGATAATGTCAGAATTTTTTTTAATCTTAAATTTACAGCCTTTTTCCTATTTTTTCCCAACAAACCTGTGTCATGCTCAAACTTCGAAAAAAATTCTCGAAATTTTCATCAATTTGAGATTGTGGAACTCTTGAAAATTGCTGCTCAAACCAATTGCTTAGACATTTCGAGGTAACTGGATTCAAAAAAAATTTTAAAAAGAAATCCAGATTCAGAAAAAAAACCTAACAAACACTTCAAATTCGTTTGCGATCCTTCAATCGATAACATTCTATCCGACAATTTATACAATTTCAAAAGTTTCAAAAAAATTTCAAAAACCGCATTACGCCGGAGATCCGCCCGATTTGCGCGTGAAACTCTTGTCTGAAAATGAAAAGGGTCTTGAAGCGAAAGGAAAGGGCGTTGGGGGACATACCATCGAACCTTTTTCCGATTTTTTAAAACTCTTCATTCTTTCAGAAGTTTCAATCATAACGCTTAATAATTCCTCTTTTGTTGAATGAGAGCTTGGGAATTTTGAAGTTTGGGACATTTCAAAAAAAATGAGAAGAAAAAATAAGGCTGAGTGAGCATTAAATACGAAAAAAAGAAACTTTATTCAGAATTTCCGGTCTTAGAATTTCCCAACGAATAAACTGGGTACTTGGGCGCGAATTTTACTAAATTTCGGCATTTAAGATGTGTAGAATTGTAGCCAAAACACGAGATTTTGTAGTCGATTTTTGTCTGGTCACATTTACTGAATGGGACGGTCCCAATTATGAATGGGATCTCGAGTTTGATGGTGGTGTTGAAGGTTCCGGTTGAGGAGAGTTTTATCTGGAATTTTTTTTAAAATTCCGGATGGGAAGGAGTTCACGTGAAAGAAAATTTAATGCTCTATCAAATGGTACCAAAAACATAATTTTGTGATAATAAATGGCCGAGGTAGACCAAAAATTTATAAGTTTTTTTAAAAATGTTTGCCCCGAAGAAGGTTTGCCCCTTCGTTTTCTAGATTTTTAAAGAGTTTAGAAAGTTCTTGGTTTTCTTTGTTTTAAAGAGCTCTTGGGTAACGAATAAGAAGCAAAAATGTAAGAGAAAACGTGGCCTAGAAAACCAAGGGACTAACTTTCCTAGCAACAATAACACTATTTCTATTTTTATTGCAACTCGGTCATTATTGGTCACAAAATTATGCTTTTGGTACTATTCGATAGAGAATCAAATTTTCTTTTCATACTGCAATGCCAAATACCTTCAAAAAATAGGAGACTTCAATAATATCACATGTTTTGATAGATGGACAGACTGGTGGGAGATTCAATGAAACGTCTAAGGAAGTTGTAGACGTTTCACGAATTGAGACGTTCTGAAATTTTTAAAAATTAGATGAAGGAGCTTATAACTGTGACTGGGATGAAAATAGACTTCATTCTCATTCCAAATCTGTTTTTAAACTTTTCTATATCTACATAGAAGTCGAGAAAATATGCGTCAAAACAATGGCCTAGAAAAAGTTTTCACTTGGCCGAACTTTGTTTTTTTTAAGCTTTCGGCTAATGATTTGAATGCTTCCATTTTTTTTACAACTTTCAATTATTATTCGTGTAATAACGCCCCGTCCCGCCCTCGCGGACTAGTTTTTGATAACTTTTCTAGGCCATTGTTTTGAAGCTCATTATCTCGGCTTCTAGGTGGATTTAGAAAATTTTAAAAATAGATTTGGAATGCGTATGAACTCTATTTTTATTTTAGGTTCATTTTTTGGCTCTGTGAAATCCTCCTTTTTATTGCTCACACGCTTAACCCGTGCTGAGCGCACACTAACAATTTCAATATGGGTATTCTTTTTTGTTTGTATCTCGTTCAATTTTGGTCCAATGAAATTGTTTTGAGTACCAATCGATAGAGAAAGATTTTTTCTTTGATTTGAAAACAAATTTAGCTATTTCCACATTTCCCGTTAATTCGAAAATTCAGCCCAATCCATACCATCATCTCCTCTGCAAATATCCTCTCCTCAACCCGGACCTGAGCATTCAATTTCGTCGAGCATTTGATTTTCTGTTTCTGTTGATTCTCATCACAAACCGGCATTTCAGACGAATCTGAAAATCCATCACGAAAGCCAGTATATGTCGCCCTTTGCACCATTCTCAGAAGAAGTTTGCTAAATTTTTTCGAACTCTCGTTCATTATTTTAACCGTCACTGGAACTTTTTCACCACAAACGAATCCTTGTTTCTCAATTGTTGCCTGCAAAAATTGGTTGTTTCGCGAGGGACGGGAGCTCCCCCCATTTTTGTTCACCTCCATTTTAACCATGCCCTTTTTCCTCAATATTGACCGAATTTCTTGACAAATATGTCTTCTTAACGAGATTTGAAGCCTTGGTATCATCTCTAGATTAATAGTTGGAAGAAGGGTGAAAGCTTTCACAAATTTGTCATCAAATTTCCAAGGTCTATCAATTTCCGCTTTCACATAATAACGAATACATCCCAAAACGCTTTCGAAACTCGGAGGACAATAGACGGGAAGTTGGAAATTGAATTGGAATTTGTAGACGTTTGCCGGCATTTCGTGCTGGAATTTGATAAAATTTTAAGAAATAATTTTCAAGGATTTCTAATCTGATTCTCAATTTTGGCACATTTTCATTATTTTTGTGTAAAAAACAGCGTCGAAAATGCGAAAAATTCGACATGGCCTAACTTTTCGGCGATGGCCGAAGTTTCGCAAAGAGTTGTGTACTTCTCGAGGAGGATGTAATTTTTTTGGAATTGAGCGATTTTATTCGTTTTGTTTTGTAAAATGCAGATTTTTTAGAGAACTTTTTGATATAATAAGAATTATTTTTAACAATTCTTATTCGTATAAAAAAATTCGCTTCCCAGAAATTTTTTCAGGAAAAAAAACAAAAAAATCGTAAAATTCAAAAAAAAATTACTTCCTCCTCGAGAAGTACACAACCGGCAGCTAAACCTCGGCCAGCCTCGAAAATTTCGACCATTTGGCATTTTCCTATTTAGAAGTTTGAATTTTTCGAGAAAAAAAATTGAAAAATATTTTTTTGGTTTAAAAAATTAAAATAATGCCAAAATTGATAATCAGAAATCTATTAATTAAATACCCTGGAGTCTTCACTTTTCCACAACACTTTTTCCTGTCGAATGTACAAAATTTTGGCCTTATGATCTGCGCAATTGTGACGTACTCGAACAATATCACTCCCCCTTTAAAAATAATGGTTTTTTAATTTTTCTAATTTTTTCAAATACTTTATTTTCGTGTTACTTTTCACCTCTCCTTCCCAAAATGTGAACGATTTTCCAATCAATTCCAGTCGAACTTTTCTGGCCTGAAAAAAATTGAAAAACATATTTTATTTTCCCACAAAATTTAATTTTAATGCTCAATTTTATGATTTTTCGCTCACATTTTATTAGCGATTTCATAACCGATTTTCTATTACGTATAATAAAAACAGCAACCCAACTCTCTCTCATTAAAAAAGAAGAAATGAATCTAAAATTTTAATATATTGAACAAAAAAAAACTAAAAATGAAAAAAAAACCAATGCAATAAATCTGAGAAGTACAGACTATTTTTAGACATTGAAAAATTTCCCAGAAATTTTTTTTTAAAGCTCAGAAAATTTGGAATTTTGAGGAAATGTTAACCATAGTTATTAATTAAATATTAGAAAGCACATACGATTATAAAAATCAATAATTTATCAGAAAAATTTAAAATTATGCATTTTTAAAATTTCTAAATTACAAAAAAACTAATTTTGAAATTATCAAAGTCATGATGCGAGTCACTTGTTACAATTAAGCGTGACTTAAGCGCGAGTAGCCGAGAGAGCATGCGGATAATAAAAACTTAGGTTCTTTAATTTTCAGACGTGATTTGAGAGGGACTATTGAAATTAGGCGCGACTTAAGCGCTTGTGTGCAAAATTATCTGGATTTTAAAAATTTTGAGCACCTTGGTTTTTTTTAATTTTGAATGGGGAATTAGTCAAAGCTTAGTATTCGGTTGCGTAAACGCGTAGTATCGTACTAAATATTGAACACAGTGAATCAAATGTCTTTTTTTAAAGCAAATTATAGAATAATGGAATTATTCTAGAATTTTTGAATTATATTTTCAGATATAGGGGAATTTTGGGATTCTGGAAAAATCTGAATTTGCTGAAATTCTAGCGAAAACTAGTTCCTAATGTGAAATTCGTTAGAAAACTTAGAAATCACTTACCTTAAACCCAACGGGAACATCAATCACAACCTTCCCATTAATCGTATCTCCTGGCTTGAAGACATCATTTTTCGACTCGAATTCTATTTGAATATTAGCCATCTGAAACAAAACAAACTATATGAAAAAACTTTTTTTCCAAAGTACTAATTTAAAAAAAAACTAATTAAACCCGGAAGAAAACTTAATTAGTTTGAGCAGCAAGGCAGACGTAATTAGCGGGGACTAATTACAGCGAACAAACCACGAAACCATAAATTCTCGAAATTTCTAAGAAAAAAAAACGAAAAATTTTGGAACAAAAAAAATAAATGAATGAAAAGGACGAGAGGATTTATTGCAACCAGTTAGTAGGTCTATTGGAAACGAAGCAAAAAAAATATAGTGAAAAAAAACAAAATAAACATAAGGATTAAAAAAATATATATATTGAGGTGTATAATTTCAGATGAAGACATTTTGAACGCAAATAAAAAAACAACCTTTTTTTTAATTGAGAAAATTCTATTAAAAGTTGTTATTCGAGCAATTATTTTGAATTTTTTTTTAAAAACTGCTGAAAATAGTTATTTTTCAACAACAAACACATTTTAACGCTTAATTCACGCCTAATGAAAAAAAAAACAAATTCGCTTAATTCACGCTTAGAAAGGGAGCCGCATATTTTGAGAATTGAAGATTTTTTTTTCAATTTTTCGAAATAGAGCAATTTTCTATGATGAAAATTGTCTTTTTTCGAAAAAATGTATAATTTTTCAAACTAGAAAAAAAACTGAACAAAATTTTGGTGCAGTTTTCTAAAAATGCTCAAAATTATAAGTTAAAGGTAGGGTCTCAGTAATAATTATCCGAATTTGAATTAAAAAGACACAAAACCGGTATATTTGTCCCGAAAGATGTCTAATTGGTCTTGTATTGTTCTTGGCATGCTTATATCGCGCTTAGTTCACGCTCAATTTAAGTTTTTTTGTTTTGCTGCGCGTATAACTTGATAATTGCTATCATTTATTTTTTACAAAAAAGTCAAATAATGAAAATTTCACGGAATTAAAAATTTTATTTTAATTTTGCCTTAAAATTTTTAAAATTAAGGAAAATTCAAAATTTAAAATGTTTTAATATCAACATTGAAAAACAAAGCGATTGATACTAAATACATCAAGATCCGGTGTGTGAATCTTGAGATATGGTGGTAGTTCGACCCTATATTCAGACATGGTTAAAGTGTTTGATTACTGATTTTCAATTTTTGTTTTAATCTATTCAGAAGCGCCAATTATTAATGAATTTAACCAAAAAAATATTTTTTCGGGTGTCCGCTGGTCCGAAACAGCTCCCGAAAGAGTGCCGAAAACAGGCGGTGGCAGTGCAGAACGGGTAGTGCCACAATCTGTTTTTGGGGTTTTCGAGGACCGTTTTTGGGGAAATGAAGTTATTAAACTGATTTTTTTTGCTTATTCCGTTAATTATAGGTGATTCTGAGTATATTAATACCAAAATTGAAAATGAGTAAACAGACACTTTAATGCCCAAATTAAATTCTGCACTAGATTGTACCTAAAAGTGACTAGAACCGATGCTTTAATCAAAAAATATTAATTCATAAATAATTTCGGGGCGGGGACACCTAATCTGAATAATTGTCCAGTATTTTTTAACTTTTTTCACGCCTAATATCCCACTAAACAATTTTTGAGCGTTCGCGCGTAATCCTCGCTTAACTTCTTAAAACCGAAATTCCATATGAATAACCATTTGAATGGTTATTCATATGGAATTTTATATGCATTCACCGTATGAAAGAAATTTTTAAGAAACGAAATTGATGTTTGAAAAAATAGGTACCATAAGACACCGCCCAGAAAATTTTCAGCTGTCATGCTCTTTGAAATCCCAATATACCAAAAAACCCTTTTCAGAGAAATGTCAGACATCGCAGCTGAAGTTCCCTTTCTACGAAAAAATTCAAGGGGGACAGTATTTATTTTCAAAAAAAAAAATACAATTCAGCTGCTCTGACACATTAAAATAAAGCTGAAAATTTAACATTTCCCATTATTCCTTTCATCTGAAAATCCACCTTGTTATTCTCTAAAAATATCAAGTTTCTGTTCAAAAAAAACACAAACACACAAAAGAAACGCATTTTCAATCGGGACACACTTTTATTAAGCGTCGAGAATCACCACCACCGCCATACAAAAAAAAATAAAGTGGTTAAAAGAAAAGACGACGAAGAAGAAGAAGAAAGATCAAATTTCGTGATGAACGGACGATGCAGAAGTCTTCAGAAGATAGCTTTCAACGGAACCATAATCTAAAAATAGTCGTTTTATGATGGGTTATCATTTTTCGTCGCATTTTCATGAATTTGGAAAGCAAACATGCGTAAGAGCTACGAGACTACGCTCTTACGCATGTTCGTTGTTTAGCCGCCGGCGGAAAATTAAAACATTTTGTTTTATAAATAAAACTGAGAATTTTCAGTTTATATTCATTTTGGTATAAAATCCATGAAAATCGGCCAAACTTGAATACAGCGTTTCGAAAATTTCAAGCAAGAAAACGAAATTTTTAATTGCTCACAAATTTTTAAGAACTATCAATTTCGATAAATTTTATATCTTTCTAACGCAAAAAATCTGAAAATTCAGATTTCAATCTTTATTTTGGTATAAAATCCATGGAAATCGGTCAATTTTGAATAAAGTTACAATAATATCAAAAATTGCAAGCCCCGAGAAACGAAATGTTCAATTGCTCACATATTTTCAAGAAATTGTCAGATTTCGATAATTTTTATATTGTTTTAAAGCCAAAAATCTGAAAATCCAGATTTTTATCTTTATTTTGGTATAAAATCCATGGAAATTGGCCAAGTTTGAATAAAGTTCTAGCGTTTCGAAAATTGCAAATGTTCAAATTTTTTTTTGGAAATTGCAAAATTTCAATGTTTAAAAACATTTCGTAATCGTGTAGCATTGTAAAAATCTTTTTTTTTCCAAATTCACAAAAAATTTCCAATTTTTTTCTCTCAATTAAAAAAAAACATCGTACAAACTTTAAATTACCATCTTCCATCGATGGATTAAGAGCATAAATAGTTCTCGACTCCCGCATAACCGCCTCAAGATCAACGCCACGTGGCTCAAAACTCTCTAATCCTTTCAGACACTCAATCGAATCCACGGCACGGGCAATTGTGCCATCCGTTTGAGCAAGTCCAAAGCAACACTCATCTAGAAGGAAAAAAGCGCACAATTTCAAGAAAAAAAAAAACAAAATCTCTAAAATTACCTGAAATTCCCAACTGATTTTGAATGTAATTGAACTCGCTATCCGAATTGACTGAAAATTTATTTATTTTGAATTAAAATTCCGAGAAAAAAATAATCAAAATTTAAGTACAAGCTTTTGAAGTCCACATTTCGGAAATCGCAGTCTTCTCAGCTTCATAATTCGGCATTCCGGTGCCAGAGAATCCCTTCATAATTCCACATGAATTGAAGCCATCGCTCATCGAAACGTTCACCTCACTTTTTGGGGATGTGTACATTGAAATATTGTTATTTTCAAGCTTCTTCACTTAAAAAAAGTAAAACAAGTTTTGCGGTCAGGGAATGGGTATGACTTACTCATTTCACATGGTTTAAAACTCTCGCGGAGGGTGACATTTGTTTCAGATTTTGGAACCGTGTATTCCGATTGAACTGAAAAATAAAACTACGAAAACTACAAAATATGGGCCTGCTTAGACTACAAACTACACAATGTGGGCCTGCTTAGCTACGGAGCATGGGCCTGCTTAGACTACAAACTACAAGCCATGGGCCTGCTTAGCTATATAGCATGGGCCTGCTTAGACTACAAACTACACAATGTGGGCCTGCTTAGCTTTAGAGCATGGGCCTGCTTAGACTACAAACTACAAGTCATGGGCCTGCTTAGCAATATAGCATGGGCCTGCTTAGACTACAAACTACAAAATATGGTCTGCTGAAAATCATTTTGGTAACAAAAAACAGTTTTTCAGCAACATCTATCTCAATTTGTGCAGTTTTCGAGTGCCACTTCAGTTCAATACGCAAGAATATATTCCGAATGAGCTATAAAGTCAGTAAAGTAAGTACTGTAGCAACAAACCGATTCCAAACGCGCTCTACTGACAAACCTCGGTTTTTTGGTGTGTTCCGGGGGACGGACAAAAAAAATAATTTTTCATAATTGGTCCAATAGATATCAAAAATGCATTTATGACTCAAAAATAATATTTTCAATGCGTACGGGCATGGAAAAGGCCATGCAAGCTTGCGAAAACACGGGTGCGCGTTTGGAATCGAATTGAACGAACAGTATAGTTTTCTTTTAACATTTTAATGGCTACGGTATTTTCACTAGAGCGCACATTCTGTTTGAATAATCCAACATTAAATAATTATTTTTGCTAAACATTGGCGGATTCGCAAAAAAAGCTAGTTAGCAGTAGTGTTATCTATAGAGCTAAAGATTCCTTATACGAGTAAAAATATACATGTTCTCGTCGCCGTGAATGCACACTTACGATTAGTCGAATAAAGAACACCAAATCTATCGCTCATCGACACATTCTTCTCCGATTTCGGCACCGAATACGCCGAATAATCACTCATCGCCATCGTCACATTTGTCTCCGATTCTGGCATCGAATAAATCGACGCAGAAATCTCTGAAAATCGGCTGAAATGACCGGCTCCTGTCAAAGAAAAAGAAGCGAACCAGTCAATTTCTCTTCATCCGGCGCTTCATTAATCGCTGTCATTTCTTTCGACAACGCCTCATTTATCGAAACATTTGTCTCCGATGGTTGAGCCGAATAGCATGAATAAACACCATCTTCCATGTTTCCAATAGCAGCCATACTTATTGCGGTCCTTATTCGTAGCAATGAATGAAAAAGAGAACATTCCTAACATTTCCAAGGTCAAAACAACAGGATACAGGAAAAGACACGTTGATATTTTTAAAAATTATATTTTTTTCTCATTTTTTTCAAAAAAAAAAACAATACGTAAATAGCACCGAAAAAATGCAAAAATGCAATTGGTCAGATCAGTTAAAGCAAAAGAAAAGTAAGTAAAGTTGTGAGATTCAATTTTGGTTGGAAAATACTGAAATTGTACACGAAAATCATGGAAAAAATATTTGATAGTAAAAAAAGTGAGATTTTAGTCGGTATTGGATTTCAAAAATGTTGTCAATGCGTTTGATTCAGTTGTTGTCCCGTCGTCGACTAGTTCTTCATCTTCGTCGACAAGTCCTGCAAGAAAAATTGGATTAAACGGTACGTCAAGACTTTTTTCAATGAAAATGCGACTTTAAACTTTAAAATGGTCTTAAAGGCACATACCCACTATATATTGAAATCCACTTGAAATATTCGGATTTTGAGGCCGATATCCATCTCAGCTTTCAGTAAAATGTCTAGTTCTCGAGTTATGCGCCTTTAAACACGTAAAACTATCCTAAAGGGACATGACCACTAAATTTCGGAAGCTTCAATACTTGCTATTTGACGCTGATAACGAATAATCATCCCAGTTTTCAGTAAAATATCTAGTTCTCGAGTTATACGCCTTCAACTACAAAAAAACAATCTTAGAGGCACATGACCACTAAATATTGAAAACCTCACAAAATATTCGGATTTACAACACCTCAGAATTCGAATTTTTGACGATATCCAGAATTTTAGCCCGAAATACTGAAAATTGTCCAAACCCTTGTCAAATTGAACATTTTTGAAACAGTATTTTTTGAAAAATTAAAAAAAAACTCACTAGAAGCACCACGATAGTGTTTATGCGACGGCGCGTACATGGCTAGCAGCAGTAATACATAAATATTACACATTCCAAATGCACCAGTGAAAAATGCCGACGTTGAGCCAGTTAGGAAACTATCCATCGCTTCATCGCTATGTAGTTGAGCTTCACCATACTAAAAATTGGAATATTTAAAAAAAACTGCTCCCTATTGATTTTCTAGAATTTTTCTTAAAGGGACATAGTTCTATGTTATTCACCAAATAGACTACCAATCGCGCGATTTCAATTCAAAACGAAAAAATAGTAAAAATACCTTTTCTGATAATTTTCGGTTTTTTCAACGTACAATTTCCAATCTTTGTCAAAAAAAAACGAAACTTGTATATTTGGTCACAAAAATATCAAATAGATTTGGAGTCACATAACAATTAATTTTATTAATACAAATTTTAATTTTCCTGACTATTTATTAAATTGAGAATTGCAATGTCCCTTTAATAAATACGGTAGTTTCAATAGAGCGCATTTTCTTTTTGGAATAATCGGATCGGATCCGAGAGTAACCAAAATGTTTACCTGTTTCATAAAATACCCAACAATCGTGAACCCAGCACAAATCAAAGTGAAAACCATCAAAAACTTGAAACGATAAATAATCCCCTCAACCTTCAACCTCCGATTTTCGCAAGTTTGATAAAGTTGCGCCGATCGTTTACTTCGAATCGTTCTCCAAACTTTTACAATTTTGAATGCAAGGAATACAAAATATGCAAATGTACAAATCGCTCCAATGAAAATGACAAAATAGGCAAATTTCGAGCCATGTTCCGACGCCCAAACACTATAGAATGGATCGTATAATTGAACACCTCTTTCGATCAGGTCATAGGCTAGTAGAGCAAGTGATGCGGTGATAATGAATGATAAATTGAATCGATATGACATCTAAAATAGTTTTGGATATTTATGGGAGGCTTTTTGTTGAAAAATTACAATGTTATTCCTTGTTGTATCATCGATTAAATGCTCTCCCGCAAAAATGAGCCAAAATGAGAATAGAACTGTATAAAATAATCCTTGTCGAAGGTCGGATACTAATAATAGGAATGGTACACGGAATGATAATGAGATCCATTCAATTGGGACTGAAAATTAATAAAATTTTACTGGGAAATTGAATTTTTAGAATTTTTATTATTCGCTTCAAGACCCAAACGCTTAAATATGTATATCTTTCAGAAATTTCGTGGGAAAAATTATCTTTGTGGTGGAAAACGATCAGGGATGATCGTAAGTGGTCCCATGAGGACCGAAAAGCTCGAAAAATAGAAAATTAAGTAAAATTTAATTTTTTCGGCAGTTTATGAGCCGCTACGGGTCGTTTGGACTCTCAACTGATCTTTTGGAATACATTTACTTTTTATTTTCTGCATTTTTGGGCTTTTCGGGCCTTCTGGGTCCACTGGAGATCACCAATTTCCCATAAAAAATGGAAGCAAAAGTAAATTGTTTGTTATTTTAAAGGGACCAATATTTAATCGTTTGGATCTTGAAGCGAATGAAGTTTAAACTGAAATTCGAGTATAGGCTAAAACATTGTGAAGCAAAAATATTATTCGACAAAAAGATTTTTCGACAAAACCATTGTGGGAAAAACCATTTTTGTAAAAAACATTTTTCGGAAAAAACATTTTTCGACAAAACCATTATGGGAAAAACCATTGGGACGTTAGAGCGCGTTTGCTCCCACCCCCTTTTTATTTGGTGTTCGCTTTTGTAGCGTTTCAAGACCCGAACGATATTTCAGGCGCATGCGCCTTGAAATGTCTGCGTCTCTCAACGTCACATGATAAGGGCAGTTGGTTGCCGGCCCTGATCATTGTCTGCATGCCCAAAAATGTAAATACCGCGCCCAGGTGGGCGCCGCCGGTTCAATTTCCCAAGTTTGAGGTTAACCTGAGGTAGACTTAAAACTTGGGTAATTAAACCGGCCGCGCCCACTTGTGCCCGGTATATACATTTTTGGGCATGCAGACAATGATCAGGGCCGGCAACCAACTGCCCTTATCATGTGACGTTGAGAGACGCAGACATTTCAAGGCGCATGCGCCTGAAATATCGTTCGGGTCTTGAAACGCTACAAAAGCGAACACCAAATAAAAAGGGTGTGGGAGCAAACGCGCTCTAACGTCCCAATGGTTTTTCCCATAATGGTTTTGTCGAAAAATGTTTTTTCCGAAAAATGTTTTTTACAAAAATGGTTTTTCCCACAATGGTTTTGTCGAAAAATCTTTTTGTCGAATAATATTTTTGCTTCACAATGTTTTAGCCTATACTCTGAAATTCTGAGAAATTTCAATTTCTCGCTTTGTTTTTCAAACTTTTATTGCAATCCATAAAAAAACTCACAATCCAAAATCGCTAAACTCAATCCAAGTAACAAAATCGCTTTTTCTAATAGTAATGGACTTCTAGCCAATTGATTGATTCTTCTCCAATACCAAAATAGACATAATCCAACAATTGGGGTAAGAAAAGTTTTCATCCAAAGCCAGATAAGGGTGAATCCTCCATTTTGATGAATTTCCTGAAAAATTGGATACATTTTTTGATAAGTTTAAAGTAGGAGTGTACGCAAAGTGTAAATGTTGTTCAATCGGTGCGAAATTTAATTTAATAGTTTCGAAATTCGAAATAATAGTGAAAAATTGCAGAAATGCGAGAAAACAGGCATCGGGAATCGAGTTCTGGTCTCAAAAACCAACTTTTTCGATACTGGGAGCTTTTTTTCGCATTTCTGCTGTTTTTCACTATCGAATACGTAGAATTTAAATTTAATTCGATTGAACAACATGTACAAAAATAAGTGCATAACAATATACTTACGATCAAACGCAGCTCTGAGATTTTTCCAATTTGACAGTTGGGACTTTGTGGATTGTATCTATAATTTGGGAAAACATTTTTTACATTTACATTTAAACTTTTTTTGGAATTTAAAATAGTTTTTTGGCATTTAATTTCAAAAAATCAATATTTTAAAGTTTTCCATGAATATTTCTACTCACCTACAAGCCGCCTGATTGATTGGAATTCGAATATTTATTAAATAAAATGGATAACTACTCGATCCGAATTCGAAAAGATCCAACATGTCACAATCATAAGACCGCCCATCTTTTTTCTGAAAAAAAACACAAGAGACCTTTTTTTCATAAAATTCTAACAACTCACGTCTTCCTCTTTAATAGAGCATTCCAAAATTCTGGAAACATTCGTGCTGCTCAACTCTTTCCAGTCATTTCTATCCGATCCTTTTGTACGGTATCCCATGCGAACTTCCAGGGATAATGGAGCATGAGCAACTGAAAATCGTTATTTATTGATAAAAATTTTTAAATTACAATAATCACCATATTTAAAATGCTCACTATATTCCACATCAACATGCAAAACTCCCAATAAGAATTGAAACCATGGTGAATATTCGAGTTCAATTCCATCCCTTGCATGCGGCATTTTTGCGACAAAGACTATTTCTCGCATGTCGAATGATGATGGGGTGAATTGGGATAAATCATCGATTAGTTTGCAGTTCTGAAAATTTATTATTTTTTTCTAAAAATAGTGAATTTTGTGTAAATTTCGGCTATTTCCTTGAAATTTTTAGATTTTATAAAAAAGTTAAATGTCAGCTAACATCTCAAATGCATATTGATTTTTTGGTATTGCTCAGAAAACGTTTTATAAAAATTTGAAACTGAAA
Organism: Caenorhabditis virilis; assembly: GCA_964036255.1. Classification (NCBI taxonomy): domain Eukaryota; kingdom Metazoa; phylum Nematoda; class Chromadorea; order Rhabditida; family Rhabditidae; genus Caenorhabditis; species Caenorhabditis virilis. The sequence continues at coordinate 1,867,731 of OZ038416.1, read as the reverse complement.
TTTTTTATAATTGCGAAAAATTAATCGATAAAATATTGTAAATGAAATTCTAAATGGAATTCTAAGAAAAAAAATGAAATTTATATTTAAATATAGATTAAATATAGTAAAAATTTTAAATTGCTATTTTTCTGAAAATCCACAATTTCAAATTATTGAAAATAAGCTAATATCTTCAATTTTCAGAGTTTAAAAGAGTGAAATTTCAGCTTATAGTAAATACTTCGAAAATACGCCGTTTAAATTATATCTTTATCCAAAAATGACTGAAACACTGAAATAAATCTGAAATTTTCATTTGTCAGCTTATAAACCGACAAAAACGAAATTTTAGTAATTTATTCATCAAAAACTGATTTTTTTGAATTGAGGTATTCGTTTAATATGCCCAAGTTTTCTTAAAACCGACATTTCCAGTGCAGAAATGGCGGAATTTCCAGGAATTTTAGTTGTCAATTGATTCATTTCAAGACTCAAACGGATTCAAGACTTAAATTCTGAGAAATTCCTACTTCTCAGCCATTTCTGCGTTGAAAATATGGATTTTAAGAACATTTGCTCGTATTTAACAAATAGCTCAGTTCAAGATTCAGTTTTTCGTGGATAAATTACTAAAATTTCGTTTTAGTCGGTTTATAAGCAGAAAAATTAAAATTTCAGATTTATTTTAGTTTTTCAGTCATTTTTGGGTAAAGGTGTAGTTTAAACGGCGTAATTTATACGAATAGCGGAAATTTAGAATTTTTAAATTTGAAAATTGAAGATTTTAGCTTGTTTTCAACAATTTCAAATTGCGGATTCTCAGAAAAAATTTAAATTGAGAATTTTCACTATATTCAATCTATATTTAAATATGAATTTCATTATTTTTTATTCGAATATCATTTATAATAGTTTATTGATTAATTTTCACAAATATTTTTTTAAAAAATCAGCTTTAAATTTTTATTTTTAAAAAACCAATCTGTTTTATTAAGTTCAAAACTTACATCCTTATGAAACCATTCATTTGTCACTCCTTTCGACGAATCATGACATTTTATCATCTCAAATTCCATGTAACTTGACGGCGAGGGCGCTGAAATTCAATTTTCCTCATCCACTATTTTTTATTTATTTTCAAAAACCAAAAAACTCACCATACCAAGCACCAATGATGAAAAAGAACACCTGTACACATAACAAAAACAACAAAATGACGAATAATTTTCGATTTGATAAATTTTCAATAACCGCGCCGCCCATCAGGACCTGAAAATTGTCTTGAAAGCAAGAAAAAAATTGGAAAAAATAAATTGAGGGCAATTGAAAAAGAGAAACGAGACGAAATGTGATCACTTGCCATGTGAAAATAGAATTGAGGGCAAACAATTGAAGAGAAGGTCCAACCAAATGAGAAACAGATTCAACATGTTTTTTTTATTCAACAGAACAAAAATATATGTATTGATTCAATTTGAATACGACCTTTTCTAACTGATGGCAAATAAAATGATAGAGAAAAAAATGGAACAGGATTGTGGTGGTGCGCATTCGTTCAACGACGACCTCTTTTGCCAATTTACGACCGATTGTAAAGAGCAAAGAGGGGGGGGGGGGGGGGCGGCTTTGGTATTTACGTATTATAAGTAAGAAAAGAAGAGAGGGGAGAAAAAGGCGGTTAAATACAAAAATAAACTTGTTGAGGGAAATCTTGGCGGTACTGTGGGTTTTGATGCAAATATTTATAGTGTAATGGATTTTATGAACGGATTAGAGGTAATCTGGGCGCATGAATGGTAAAAAGCATCTTTAGGAGTTTTTTAGATGTGAAAAAAAAACGAAAAAAGGGGTTTTCCCTTGAAATAAAAAAAATACAAAAAACACCGTATTTAAATTCAAAGGAAAATACCCTATTTTCAACAGCCGAGTTTTAACACGAAAACAAAAATAATAGTGCCGTCTATTTTTTTTTTTAGAAATTTTCCCATTTTTTTTAGAAATTGTGTTTTTTCTGCAGACCGGAAAATTCGTTGCAAAAATTCCTAGCCACAAATTTTTATTGTTTTTAAATAATCGCGAAAAAGGTGCGTAATTCCGTAGTGTCGTATTAAGATTAATTTTTTTCTCCCCGTTTTTTTCATATGACTGAATTCATAAATAAATAAAAGTAAGAAAAATAAATACAAAGTCGACCGTTTCGCCCCTAAGCTAAGACGGTCTACCAAGGGGTTGGGGCTCTTCAGTTAGATCCCCTTGGATATCAAAAATTTAACTAATGTTAAAATGAAACTAAACAAAATTTGAAAAATTTTAACTTACTTCATTTTTAATCCAATATTTTTGTAAACAGGCCAGTAAATCAAGCAATAAGGTGTAGTAATATTTTGAATTAGCCAAAATCCCGCTCGTTTACTCAAATACACGCGTCCTAATGTGTTTGCGTACCCTTTATATATATTGCGTACAATACACACCTTCAATTTAGTACCGTATACCAATAAAAATTATTCGAAAGTAGAACTTTAGTATTAAAATCAAATAAATACACACATATGAAATGTTTGTCTATAGAATATTGTCGATGTATGTTATAATGTAGATGTACAAGCAATTTATTTAAAGATTATCAGTTTGTTGTCCACTGATTTACAATTTTTTATAATTCTTTTATTAATTTCTTTTTCTTTAAACCCATTTTCAATAAATTTGTTTTTAAGTTCTTTGATCCTTCTTATAATATTATCATATTGATTGCTACTATTAATAATCCTAGAAATTTCGTTTTTCAAAGTGTTATAGCTCATGCTTTTAGGTATATCACTATCTTCCATGGGATATCTAACTATAGTGAATTTATAGTCATCCGTTTTGTTGTATATGTCAAATTTAATTTCATTAGTAATATCTATAACCAAGTCAAGGAAGTTAGTATTATGCTCATTATTTCTAGTTTCATTAAGCTCTAATTTATCGTCATATATTGCTTTATTGATCCCATCTATATCAATCTTATCATCATATATTTGTAATAAATCATCCATATATCTAAAACCTTTAAATCTTTTCTTATTAAAATTTTCTTTATTATTTTTAATATATTGAAATTCCATCCAGCAAAGAGTAAGATCAGCTATAATAGGTGATGCATTACCTCCTTGTGGTATTCCAATCTTTTGTATATATAGTTCATTTTTAAAATTTATATAGGATTCCTTAATAACGCTTTGTAGTATATTAACAATATCTTCCTTATTATAAGAATTGTTTTCCTTTATATCTATATACTTTCCATATCCGCTATTATGGTTAATTTTAACATAATTTTTGTTAGCATTTTTAAAACAGTATTCAATCATATTGGAGATATTTTTAATAACAGTATCTTGATTAAGATTAGTGAATAATGATGTGAAGTCCCCACAGTATAATTTTTTAATTTGATTTTTATTTGATTTCATACTTTTCAAAAATTCAATAACAGATTTGTTATTATCAATAGAAAATATATGTTTAATTCCCGTCCTAACTTCTATTACGTTACATATGTTGAAGAAGTGTCTTTTAAAGAAAGTTAATAGGTTTTTAAGCAAAATAGCTAGATCTTTCATAGTACTGAAGAATGCTCCGGCTATATATCTAAATTTAATTGGATTTTTATGTAACTTAGGTATCCCATATAATATTGGTATACATTGATTTTCTTGTTGTTTATATTTATCTTTATCTTTTTTAGTTTTGTGTATATATTTCATAGTGATTTCTTTATGTTTATCCATCACTTTAATAACATCTTCTGTACTTTTTTCATATGTTGTATTTCCATCAATTTCTTTTTTAACTTCCTGTAAATAATATTTTTTACAGATAAAGGAATAATTAGCTGCTGCTTTGTCTGTCGGAGTTATAACAAAATATTTCTTAATGTTTTTAATTTTAGTTATGATTTTATTATATTTATCATTTTCTCTATAATATATGTTCCATTTATTTTCCATCTTAGTAATAATTTCTTCGAAGTTTCTATTATATTCCTTAACATTATTCAAGTCATATCTATAATATTTATCCATTTTAATCAGTGTTTTATCAAACCAATTTTTAAGTTTATTTCTAATATCTTTAAATTCTAGTATCTGTGGTATTCTAAATTTAGTTCCCTTTTTAAATAAGTTAATCATATCGTTATCTTCCAGAAATGCACTGTCTCCAGTAATGATATGTTTAATTTTATGGTCTTTATATTTTCTAAACTTTTCAGTGTCACATATACATTCAATATTTTGGTTCTTTTCATCTGTTTTTAACGTTTTGTTATAATTACATATTATCCTACCAATACTTTTGCTATATTCATATATTCTACACACTTTAGCTTTATTATTAATGTTACTAGTAGCATCTTTATGTATTTTATCAATTAGTTGCGAAATGTTTTTATTTAAGCTACTATTATGTAGAATTTTATGATATGGAATTTTATATCTATATGTAATAGTGTTATCTTCTTTGATATTATTTTTAATATATTCTTTGTTATTGATTGCGTTAATTTTAATTCTAATGTTAAGATCTTTATCAATTTTATATTTTAAATCTTGCATAAGTATTTTAATTTTCTTAGCATTACAGTATTTGTAATAAATTTCAGTAAGTTTTCTTCCTTTATTGTTTTTTATTTTATCATATAATTTATTAATGTCCATGTTATTTTTATTTTTATTTCTAGCTTTCTTTTTCTTTTTTATCTTGTTGGATTTAACGTTAATGCAGAAATATGGATTTTTATGCTCATAGTTTTTAGTTGTGTAAGGGTTTATATTACTAGATATATTTCCTAGTTGCATAATATTATCATTATATCCAAATGGATAGGCGGTGTTCATAATTTTAATCCAGTATAGTTCCTTTCTTTTTCTATTTATTTCGTTTTCATTATCATAGCTGTCTAGAATGTCTATCCTAATATCAGGGTTTTCCCTATCATGATAAGGTTCATCAAAGTGATTATAAAAAATAGTGCTAATATGTTGTTTTTTAATAGCATAAAGATGTTGACCTATTCTTTCTTTTATTGAGTTTTTACTTTCACCTATATATTGCATATTACATACCTGACATGTAATGCAATATATTATTCCTTTTTTACTACATTCAGTTTTTCCGCTTTTCATAGTATTAATTCTATATTTGGTTGAGCAACTATAAATGTAATGTTTGAAATTTGTAATTTTGCAGTATCTACATTTATTGTTCTTACATTCTTCCCCTACATTTTCACTGAATTGATGTAATAATAGTTTTTTATTCTTCCTAATTTTCTTATATACGAACTCCTTATTTACATAGTATTCCTTGTTATATTCGTTATTTATAATTTTATAATCTCTAAGTGTACTGTTTTTCAAATATATATGATTATGTTTGGTTGTTTGTTTGTTAGTTGTGTTTTTTGGCCTGATCAATATTCCATAAGAAGGCCAATTCTTATGGTAGTCAGAGGTACTATTTACAAGGGCTGCTTGCTTAAGGAGGGAGTGACTGTCCCACCATTTATAGAGATCAGTAGGAGGCAGTAGAAATAACCCCTGAAGTCTTTTTCTACTTTGCTTAACCCCATCACACCAATTGCTCTTTTTCTTATATTTTAATCTAATTATTATATCTACATTGCTTTAATTATTTAAACATATTCCTGTGAATCACTTTATGTCCTTGTTAGTCTTCTAGTACAAATTCAGAACCAAGTATATATACAACTGCATAAATTAATATAAAACAAATGCTTAAATTTTGAAAGGTAAGTATAAACATGTTAGATAGTTAGTTTTCTTAATACAAAATATTCTAAAATACATAGCACTAGAATTGTTTTTATATTTTACCTAAATATTTTAAATTCATATATACACAGAAATAAATTTACAAATTGACTTTAGATTTCCTTTTATTCACTGCTCCATGAGTAACTGCTTCCGGATCAATAGTTCTCTTGACTTTTTTTGTTACTGCCCGGTGGCAATATATCTGCGTCAGATGCTCTTTTCAGTCCACGTATTTTTGCTGGTTCCAAGTTCAGTTTTTACTGTATTCCACATAAATGATAAATGTCTCGGTGTCCAGAAATTTCCAAGGCCTGCAAAATATTAATATAATTAACGAAAATTAGAATAATTATTACCTGGTAAGCTTTTTTCAATTGTTCTGGGAAGTTTCTCACCAATTCCGGTACTTTATAAAAGTTATAATCTTCGTTTTTGCTGATACCAATTCCAAAATGATTTGAATTAATTCGATATCCGTGTTCTGATTTATGAGTGGTTATACATAATTCCTCGAAGTTTGCTGAACAAATTTTGCATCGCTCTTTCTCGTTCGTTCAAATGTCCTTGGACGGTGATGTAATCCTTTCTATTTTTCCCAAATGTTTTGAAATTCCAGTTTCCCAAAGCAGATTTTCCACCGAATGTTAATTTCCGAAATTTAATAGCTTCTAGTGCATTGAATTGAACCGTGATACATCTTTGCGCAGTAATGGGAGCGTTGTTGCAGGAAACGTATAAGATTGTGCCACAATCCAGTTTTTCTCTGTAATTATTAAGAATATTATAAATTAGACAAATATATAAATTTACCCCAGCTTTTCGTACATCTGACTTATTGTATAAATCAAATTTTCTTTGCTATCCTTCTCATCTTTTATCTCAATGTTTTTCAACACAAATGAATTATCCGAGAAGATTTTTTGCTGGTCATTTACGCTTTTTCTCAAAATATCCAGTTGCATTTGCTTATCGTCATTATCATCCAGTAGTGTGCTATCATTTGTGTCGCTGAAAATTCATTTTGTTAAACTTTAAGTAAATTATAGTAATATAATTCTAGATATCAATATTTATGTAACCCATTGCAATTCTTTAGTTTAAAAGTAGAAGAATTATTATTAATATGTAAGAAATTATGCTACATGCTTAAACAAAACTATTCATTCTTAAATATTTGTGGAGAAAAATTCTCCTGTATAAGTTTGGAGATAAACTCCTGTATAAATTTGGAGATAAACTCTCCTGTATAGGTTTGGAGATAAACTCTCCTGTATAGGTTTGGAGATAAACTCTCCTGTATAGGTTTGGAGATAAACTCTCCTGTATAGTTTAAGAGATAAAACTCTTAAGAAAATAAAAGTAAACTAAACGCTGAATATAAATAAATATAAAATTGTATGTAACCTTCAGCACTTCTAAAGGACTGTTCTTATACAGATAAACTGTTAGAATCAAGAGCCAAAAGAGTCTAAAGGGTAATCAATAAATAAATAAAAGTAAGAAAAATAAATACAAAGTCGACCGTTTCGCCCCTAAGCTAAGACGGTCTACCAAGGGGTTGGGGCTCTTCAGTTAGATCCCCTTGGATATCAAAAATTTAACTAATGTTAAAATGAAACTAAACAAAATTTGAAAAATTAAAAAATTTTAACTTACTTCATTTTTAATCCAATATTTTTGTAAACAGGCCAGTAAATCAAGCAATAAGGTGTAGTAATATTTTGAATTAGCCAAAATCCCGCTCGTTTACTCAAATACACGCGTCCTAATGTGTTTGCGTACCCTTTATATATATTGCGTACAATACACACCTTCAATTTAGTACCGTATACCAATAAAAATTATTCGAAAGTAGAACTTTAGTATTAAAATCAAATAAATACACACATATGAAATGTTTGTCTATAGAATATTGTCGATGTATGTTATAATGTAGATGTACAAGCAATTCATGTGTTCTTTGGCAAAATGTTTGTTCATGTGTTCTTTCATGTGTTCTTTGGCAAAATGTTTGTTATTTTTGTTGCCACCATGTCCTCTGATCATTGAGCATTAGTTTTCTAGAGTTTATTTTTTGTTGTTTACAGCAAAAAAAGTAAATTTTTGAGGAGTTTAGGTACTAGGGTTTTTTTTTATTGTTTCACAGTTTGCGGTATCTTTTTCTGTTTAAAATATTCTGTTTTATAATTTTATTTTAATCGATAATGTTTTTAGCTAATTTTTAATTTGTATTGAATCTTAAAAGCCCGATTTTATGTATTTTTTAACTTCTTAAATTTTAAATTTATTTTTAAAAACCAATCCTTCTATTTTCTCCAGATCTAACCCAATAAGCATGTTCAAAGCCTTCCATGCGGTTCTTCACCGCCGCCCATTAATCACCCAAATGCTAGTCTCTGGTGCGGTCAGCGGCGCCGGTGACATTTTCGCTCAAAAAATGACCGGACACAAAGAATGGGATAAATGGCGAACCGCACGTTTCGTCACACTGGCAGCTGTTTTCATCGCCCCACCGTTGAACGTCTGGTTTCGAGTGCTCGAAAAAATCCAGCATCCCAATCGACATGTCCTCGTTTTTCGACGAATGCTCGTCGATCAAACGCTTTTCAGTCCGAGTTTCAACGCGATTATCCTAATAAATCTCCGACTTTTGGAAGGTTTCTCCCTCCAAGAATCAATCGATCGAATGAAACAAGACTGGTTCACCATTTATACCAATAGTTTATCCCTTTGGCCCGCTGTCCAACTTATCAATTTCTATTTCGTTCCTCTTAATTATCGTGTACTTGTTATCCAAATTGTAGCATTCTTTTGGAATTCCTGGCTATCGTACAAAACTCAACATTAGGCGGTGCTAAAATACGTGTATTTAGATTTTTCTTGTTTTTGTTTTGTTTTCCTTGTTGCTCTTTGTTTGTTTCGCATAAATTATTTATTGATTGAATGCGAAATTGTGTAACTTTTCCATTATATATACATACAATTAAGTTCAAACAAAAAAACATGTATTAAATGAGCGTAGCAGAGTTGGCAAAAGAAAACTTACCCGCTAAATAGGATTGAGGTTAGAAAATGAATGAGAAGATTTTGAAAACAACAAGAACTTAGTTAGTTTCAGAGAGAGAGAGAGAGAGATACCCAATTCAATTATTATCGTCATAAGAATTATAATGCGAGTACGCGTAAGAGAGCTTGCGGTTTACGGACGGTGGTCTACTGCACAATGACCTGTAAAATGAATCAGATTCGGATATTCCAAATTTAAAGTATACTAACGCTAGAGAGCTACTGTGTCGTCTGCACAGCGGTCTCGGAAGGCCTTCAACTCCATCTTGGCACGAAACCGACGACGCTCCAGAATAGCTTCGTTGTCTGAATTGTTCGCGTACAAAGTCACGATCTGAAGAAACATACATTTTCAACAACAAATGAATTTTCGAAAAATTACCAAAATGAAGACCTTCATGTCTCGAGAAATCAAGATAATGTTTATAGTCAACTGGTGACGAGAAAATCCTCCCAATAATCACAATAATACCCAGCAGCCAGGACATCAGACAGGTTAGAGTGAATGTAACGGGGACAACGATGAACTGCAAGAAAAATCTAATTATAGAATATTTTTTGATGAAAATACTGTCGGAATATATTTTTTTAAAGAAACTGCGCTCTGTTGAAATTCTAAAATTTTTTTAAAGGGGCACAGCATTGAAGGGGGACTCCAGAGTGCTCAGAAATTGGTTTCAGATGAATAAGATGACGATTATCTATCAATTAATAGCAAAACCTCTTTTTGAGTCTCAAAAATAAGGAAAACTGATAATTAAAAAAAATTGAATATAGACAATTTCTAAGAAACTCAAATCAAATTGAGTTTTTTAGTAAAGTAAAGGTAAAGGTAAGCCCGTTTGGTTCAAGCGTACCACACGCTGCGGGCAAGCTGCACGGTTATTAGCCGAGTGGTTATTGCTAGGCTTTTGGCACAAATTTCGACTTCTTCCGGGCCAGGGAAGGGTCTATTACCTTCGTGGAGAACCACTACGCATTCAAAGCTGGGTCGACTTGAAGAGGGATCGAACTCGTGACCTTGCGCACAGTAAGCGGAACCACTAACCGCTGCGCTATGCCCTCTCTATGTCCATATTCGATTTTCTCAGATTTTTATTATTTTTATCGGGGTTTCATATTTTTTCTAATAATAGATAGATAATCGTCTTTTTTTATCATCCAAAACCCATTTCTGAGCTATCCGGAGCCCCTTTCATGATTTGAGAATTGCTATGCCCCTTTAATGAATATGGTATTTTCAGTAGAGCGCAGTTCCTCATTTTAAAAAAAAAATCCAACAGTTATAGCTTACAATACTGAGAAGAAATTTCTTTCGATGCTGCATCCAAGCGTACAAATAGAGCAACGAAAATGCGCATGTCCAAAGAGCCAATTGTGCTTGAACCATGTCAGATATGAACGATGTTGATGATTCATTGTTTCCTTCGGAAGACACCTACAAGAAGGTGGATTTTTTTGAGGAGGAAAAAATTCCCGATTTTCATATATTTTGCAAATATTAAAAATTTAATAATTTCGCACTTTTTCAACATTTTCGGTAGAACAACAACCTGAAAATGGCCGGAAATCAATAACCAGAGGAATATCAGCTTAGAAAGCCATTCTTCATCTATAATTTTGCAAAACTACCACTCGGTTTCAAAAAAATCAATAATATATTCCGGAACTCATTAAATTGAGCTTAATCTAATGAAAAAGTACAAAAATCTATTTTTGAACAAAATAAAGAGTAATAATTTGAAAAAAGCATTTATTTTCGCACTTCGTGTTGAAAAATATACAATTTTCAAAATTTTGTAAAATTAAAAATTCCCCAATTTTAAGTGCATTACTTCTCAAAATACTTAAGGATTATTCAAACAGAAAATGCGCTCTAGTGAAACTACAGAATTCATTAAAGGTACATAACAATTCTCAAATTTTTAAACGGTCAGAAAAATAGAAAATGATAATTAGCGATTGTTGCGCTTGAATTGCAAGGAAATTTTTTTAAAAATGCTTAAAACAAATTTTTAAATATTTTCGTTATTTAGAAAATGTAAAAAATGTTATGTTCCTTAAAAAAAATGGTAGAGCGCAGTTTTTTAAAAATTGTTGCGACAGTGCAGAAATTCCTTTTTTTTCCAAAAACGGGGAATCTATTTTTACCCAAGACATAACCAATCCCTCATCTTCCGCCGGTGTCGAAACAGAATACATTAAAACTGATTGAAATAAAGAACAAATCGAATATGAATCAATATGCGGCATTCTAGCAAAATGTATCATTTTCTGAAGCATTCAACGGTAATAGAGCAGAAAATAAATAAATATTTCCAAATAACTTCGAAATCGATTGGCCGTTTGCCAGGGTTTGATTGTGTTATTCTTAAAGATAACAACAACCCTCCTTTCAGAATAAAGTCCAAAAAATAAAAATAAATATTTTTGTTTGCAAAAATCGTTCTTTGAGATCAACTCGAGCTATTTCATAAGGTTTAATTCGAAAATCGATTAAAAAATGTTATTTCAATTTCAGTAGGGGTCTTTTATTCAAAAATAAGGCCTTCCAATGGAATAAACAACGAAATTCAACTTTTTAAACATTTTTGAGAAAAAATGGCCTTTTTCAATTTTGAAAAAAAATTATAAAATTGCCGATTCTCATTTTTTATCCGAAAAAAATCTAAAAAACAATTTCCTAAACTAAATGGTCTAGAATACCTAATCAGGGACTAGAAATCCAAGTTCGGCCATTAATTGAACAAGAAAAAATTGGGGAAAAGCGATTTTCAGAAAAATTAAAGAAAAATACTTCAAAAACCATTTTTTAGAAAAAAATGAGGAATTCGAACATTTTAAAATCACCCTTACAACAATTTACGTTCAGTATAAAAAAATGTTTCCAGTGTACCGAAATAAATCAATAAAACATGATTGGCTGCAATTAATTTCCTCAAATTCCCTCATTTTAATCCTGTCCCATTATAATTATTCATCCACTCAATTAATTGGTGTACTTTGGACACCTTTTTCTCTGCGTCTCTTCATCTCTCACACTGTTTGTTGTACCTATTACAGCCTCAATGTTCGAAAGAAACATTAGAATTTCACGTGAAATGCCTCAATGTTATTTTAAGCAAAAATATTTCAAATTTTATTCATTGACTAGAACTTTGAGCTTATGACCTCCAAAAAACCCGGAATTTGTACTTGTTTTATTATTTTTTTCTGAGTTTTGACCGTTTTCTAAAGAACTATATATGATAAAAGCACCATTTCAAGATGATGTAAGAATTGTTTACAGTTTGATTGTGGTTACAACAAAAAGGGTATATTTAAAAAATAAATACCTCACTCAAAGCGGTGCTCAATTTGTCGAGCTCATCTGACAAACAATCCTGAATAAGTTCTTCGCCAGAGATGGACGAGTTCGACGTGCATCGACTAAGAGAGTACATCTTTCGAATTCGATCGTAGCCGTTTCCGTTTTGATCAGATCCGAGTCTAGAAAAAAACTCGACAATTTTTTATAAATCGAAATTTTTACATATTTTTTTAAATTCAAATGATTTTCATATCATTTTAAAGCTGAAAATCTAAAAATACCTTTCTAAAAATAGATTTTGCTTTCAAAACACATCAAAAATCAAGAAAATCCATGAAAAATTCAAAAATAGTGGTCATTTTTAAAAATAAAAAAAAAATGGTTCTACAGTAACCAGAAAAAATAAATAACCCCCACCCTGGATCATAATTCCCCGGCGGTTCGGATTTCGCAGGAGGTATTTCTTTCGCCAAGCGAGATGATGAAATGTAAGTCATCTGAAAACGAAAAATGTAAATGTTTTTCTTTATTTTTTTTCTTCAATTTATTGATGAATGATAGCCATCAGGGGTTGGGTACACGTTAAAAAGTCAATAACGAAAAATGAACAAGAGAGTGTGTTGGGTGTGTTTTGAAAACAAAACATAAAGAACGGTATTTTGATAGGGAGGTGGGAGGGAAGTGTAATGAAAATAGGGGAAATGGGGAAATTAAACCAAATTAAGAAAAAAAAAACACAAAATTTTATTATTCTCCTTCGTTTTTTGATGATAAGAGGGCTAGTTGGAACGTGAAAAAAATAGTTTAGCGAGAAAATGTCATTTTTTGAAAGAAATGGAACAGATAGGCATCGAACTATAGACAAATTGACACATATACAGGTTAGCATTTGTTTTTTTTAACGGGGAGAAAAAATTAGAAAGAAAAGCACGTGAAGAATTAAAAAAAACCATTTTTTAACATTTTTACACTCTATCGAAACTACCGTAATCATTAAAGGGACACAACGTTTTTTTTAAACTTTAAACTCATCAGGATAATTAAAAACTCTCAAATTATGGAACCAATCGAAAATTCCTTAATTTCTATTTATAATAATTTGTTATATGGAAGAGAAATACGAGCGGGGACTAGTTTCTCGTCGAGTGTGAAACCTAGGCCACCACTTTGTAGTTCGGTTGGAATTCGTTTGGAGTTTAGTTGTTAACTCGTTTTAAACCGTTTTGTTGGTTTTTAAGTGTCTAGTTGTTGCTAGAAAGTGACTAGCAGGTGCTAGTATAATATTCACTTGTTTTGAATCATATTTAACCGTTGTTTATCTTTTATTTCTTGTTTAAAATCTAATAAATCGTCGTAATATCTTCTCGCGTTAATTTTTGTTGTTTAAACTGGTTTCTCCATCACTCTTCTTTCGTGGAACCTGAACACCATCAGGGACCACCACATTACTTGGGGGCCGAACCGGTTTAGAGTTGGAAAACCGCTTGAATAGCAAAATTTTCGTGATTTTTGAAGGTTTATTGATTTTTCTTGAATTTTTTCGCTTTTTCTTTTTTTTTTGCCGTTTAATTTCGAATTTTTGTACGTTCGGATTTTGTTTGGTCTTCCCCTAGAGGTTGACATTAAACAGACCGTCTGGGCAAATTATTTGAAATCTTCGTCGCCGTTTTTTTCGATTTTTTCAAGTTCTGTTGTTTGTAGCCATTTACAAACACTGAGACCGAGAAATTCGTTAAAATTTGAATCGTCGGATCGTTTCATTTTGTTCTTCTGTGGAAAGAGTATAAATACTGAGATATTTGTATATCTGGAAATAGAGATATAGAATAAATTTGAAAATGTCAAGGATGCCAGTGTCAACATCGTCCAAGTCGCCTTCCCCCAGGTCGTGCGCATCGAAATTGTCTGTTGCATCAGGATCGGGAAGCAATTCAAATGGTGGAAATGTGCAAGTGAAGAAAGCAGATGAGAAAAATGATGACAATTTGGAAAAATATGTGCAGAAAGTGAACCAATTTTTGCAGGAAGTCTGCGAATGGGTAATTTCGTGTGATGATGATGCAAATTGGTCAAGTGAAGAAATCGCCAAGAAGCAAAGCGTTTGTCAGTCAGCTAGGAAGTTGCAAGAGGTTGCTGGTGATTTATTGAATGTTTGTGGAAGAAAGTTTGATGTCAGGAAGTTCAAGAATGTGGAAGAAGCTTTGAAAATTTTTTCGAAAAATATTGAAGGTGCTGAAAAGTATGCAGAATTGAACACTAGAATGTCAAAGAAGCAGAAGTGTACTATTTTTGATACATTGAAAGAAGGATATGGAAAATTGATGAAAAGTTTTGATGAAGTGAAGGAAAATGTGGCTGCGAAGGATTTTGCTGAGAATAAGCCTGAAAATGAAGCACATTTGGAAGAAGGTGAGAAAGTTTGGAAATTTATGAGAAAGTTGGGCATAGAAAATGCTGATCAATTGTGTGAAGCTATTAAAAGGCGTGCAGCTGATAATTCAAGACTTCGGAAGGAAAATCTGCAGATGATTGATGTGATGGATAAAGTTAGAATCCTCGAAGAAAATCAGAAGATTAATAGTGATATGCAGGAGGAGTTGAGAGAATCTATCCGTCAAAAAGATTTGTTAATATCGAAGTTGACTGAAAGTCAGGATAAAGAGTATTTGGAAGAATGTCGAAAAATCTGGAAAGTTTTGAAAAAGATTGGTGTGAATAGTGCAGCAAGTTGCGTAGCATTATTTGAGAATGTAGCTGATAAAGGACTCAAAGCAAGAGCTGATCTAAAGTCACAAAGTGAGAAAATTCTGCAAATGGAACAACAATTGAAAGAGGAAATTGAGATGAAGGATGATTTGAAGGAGAAATGTTGTCAAAATGTTGATGAAATGAAAAAATTGAAGGAAAATATTCAGCAAAAGGATGTCGAAATTCAAAGTTTGAAGGAAAAGCTGAAAAAGTTGGAAAAGGAAGTCCTTTTGGCTCCGAAGAAAATTTTGTCGAATGAAGAAGAACATGTTAAAGAGGATGAGAATTCAGGAAGACATAATGTTTCGCCAGCGTTATCAGTAAAAGCGAATAAGATGTTTATTGCACATGTGTTGAAGAGTTCAAATGAGCAAATTGTTGAAAAGCATAATGGAGAGATTTGTGTTGAAAATGTTGGACAAAAGTGTTCAGATGGTCTGAATGAAAGAATTGCCGCAATGGAAGCGAGTATTGCAAAATTGACGGAATTTATGATTAGACAAAAGGATGCTAGATGTGAGTCGGTCGTTGCCGAGAGCAGTTGTCCGGTGTCAGGATCAAGTTTTAGAGTGGAAAAAGCTAGAGGCTTGAATATTGATGATGAAGTGCATAAACCACAAGTTCGAAAAAGTGCTGAAGGAAGTTCAAAAGTGGAAAATGATGTTAAAAGATGTTTCAAATGTGGAAGAAATGGACATTTTGCAAAAAGATGCTGGAATAATAATGTTGCTGAAGCAAACGGTGTGAAGATTGATGCTTTTGATTGGAAAACTGAGCGAGGAGATAAAAATCATGCTACAGTTGGAAGACAAACTATTGAAAAGTCTGAAATTCTTGGCACAAAGTTGAAGCTGATTATTGATAGTGGAGCAATGACAAGTGTGTTATCGTCCAAGACATGGAATAGAATCAAGAATGGAAATTTGAAGAAAGAGCATTTTGTGGAAAAGAATCCAGGTTGTATGGATATGAGGAATGTTTCGAAGGATAAAATGAAGATCATCCGTCAAGTTGAAGTTCCAGTGAAGATGAGGAACATGAAAGAAGTTGTGAAATTCCAAGTTGTTGAGAATGAGCATGAACTAGCAGTGTTGGGAATGAATGCATTCAAATGTTTTGGAATATACATTGGATGGAAGAGTTTGAAGAAGGAATCGGTGAATGTGAATGCTGTGATTGTAGAGAGCAGTGGTTCAAGAGATGAGAAGTGGAAAAAGTGTTCGCTGAACTTGAAGATGATGTCCAGTAGAGGCATATGTTCGGAAAGTCCGGAACCAAGTGTTTTTCAGGTTAAAACTATGGTCAACCAGTTACAATGGAGTTCATATGATCAAGTTCGAAGAAGATCAGAGATGGAAAGAACATCAAGTTCGAAGAGAGCGCCACAAGGAAAAGTTGAGATCATTGGTGGAAAATATCGAATGATGGAGGTCAAGCCAAGCTGGATGCAGGGCACAAATGATGGAATGAAGGGAGCAGGTCAAAAGTGGGTCAAGAACAGCGAAGAAACAGTTCAATTTAATAAATGTTCTACCCAAAACCCTATCGCCCCGCATTTTTGTTATTATTATTATGTACTGCCGAGAAACCTCAAACAGTCAGGAGCCTGTTTTTCTAAAGGAGGGGGATGTTATATGGAAGAGAAATACGAGCGGGGACTAGTTTCTCGTCGAGTGTGAAACCTAGGCCACCACTTTGTAGTTCGGTTGGAATTCGTTTGGAGTTTAGTTGTTAACTCGTTTTAAACCGTTTTGTTGGTTTTTAAGTGTCTAGTTGTTGCTAGAAAGTGACTAGCAGGTGCTAGTATAATATTCACTTGTTTTGAATCATATTTAACCGTTGTTTATCTTTTATTTCTTGTTTAAAATCTAATAAATCGTCGTAATATCTTCTCGCGTTAATTTTTGTTGTTTAAACTGGTTTCTCCATCACTCTTCTTTCGTGGAACCTGAACACCATCAGGGACCACCACATTACTAATTTCGAAAAAATAAACTCTTGAAATTTTTAAAATAAAATTTTGGGATTTTTTCGTGCTTACTGTGTGCCCCTTAAAAACGCGTGCCCCTTTAATGAATACCGTATTTTACAATAGAATTTCTTTTTTAAAAATAATCCAACAGTAAACCAAAAAAAACGAACATTTTTTTCTTTTAAAATCTGACAACAGCGTTTCTAAAGTTCACAGTTACGCGCAAATGCACAAAATAGGAACAAGCGTATTTTAATAGAAAGTTGAAAATCACTTATAATTTTTAATTAAATTTAAAGGAGTGGAAATCAACGAAATATATTATTCTAGAATTTTTTCCTTTCCGAAAACTGCAAAAAATTATGAAAAAATTTTGAAAATAAAAAAAATTAATTGTAAAATGATGGAATATGCATAGATAAAGAAGAAACTACAAGAAAAATATTTTAATTAATTTATTTGGAAAATGTGGGATGTTAAAATTGGAAAATATAATTTTTCTGACGGATTTTTAAGTTTAAGAAACGTTGTGTACCTTTAATGAATACCGTATTTTCGCAATTCTTGTTCTATTTTAATTTTTTGCAAAAAACCCTTTTTTTAGGCAAAAATGGGAAAAAATCTATAAAGGTATGAAATAAATAATTTTGCGTCTCCTGACCTTCGATACGCTTTTCGCTCAAAGTAGAGTACAATTAAAACACACAATCTCCAAATAATAAACAAGAATGACAATAAAGCCCTTGAACAACTGTTTATTGGGCTTGCAGCAGGAACAAGTTAAAAAAAGAAAACAAAAATCATTAGCGATCTCCGATCGGGTAAAGGAACACGCAATAGGACAAAACAACAAGAATATACCAAAAAAAAAAGAGAAGAAGAGGCCAACATGTGTATGGGCCACTAATATACCAATACACTATGCAGAAGGGCGGACAATAATCGTATCGCGTCTCTTCTATTTAGTATTTTCTACAATGAGAGGAGTTGTGTTGTTGTCAAATGATGAATTGGTATTTATCTCATACATTTTTGTGATTAGTCTACCAGAAAATTGAACGGGGAAATTTTAAAATAATCTTTCAAAAATTCACGAGTGATGCAACAGGGGGGGAGTATTTTGAAGAAGGTAGCAATGAAACATGAAACATTAAAAAGGCTGAGGGGACAAAGTACATCTCTACACCAGCGATAAGCTATTCAATAGAACACAACCTAGAGACTTTGAAATTTGATTAGTCACGAAATATCATGACCTGGGTACAATGATACAGATGTTTTTTTAATTGAAAAGACTGGACTTTGTCTGATTTGAATTAAAGTCGTTTTTTTCCGATTTAAAGGGAAAATTTTGAAACGAAATACGAAATCTCGTATATTTTATTTAGAACTGTCAATCAAATGTTCGCGAAAAGTTATCTTTTTCGCGAATGTTATTGATAATTTGGCTATTTAATTGAACACACTTTTTATCAATTCTTTTTTTGTTATTGTAAGACTTTCACATGAAAATAAGGAAGCGGAGGGGGAATAGAAATTAGTTATCTTTGAAAAAAGAGAAAAATCAAAAATTCGCTTTTTAGAATAAGTTCAGAGAAGAGAATAGTTTCCTTCCTGACGAAAACATGTTTACTTTATATAATAAACATCAAAAATCAATGATTTCGCCCAGAAATCTAGCAATAAATCGAGAAATTTAAAAGAAAAATAAATAAATCTCACATTTTTGAATCTCCCTCCAAAAAGTGAGAATTGCAGATCGTAGCCTAAAATTGCGGACTTAAAGGCGCATGATACTTAAAAACAAAGTAATCCCGTAACACGTGACTAAAAATTTTAGTCTAAAATTAAATACTTTACATTTTTAAACGTATTGTTTAATTCAAACCTGATTTTTGATGTGATCGTCGCAAAAAATAACAAAATTTCTGAATTCTTATCGTTCTGCACTGTCGACAGAAAATGGGGAAATGTTCTACGTTTGCATTTTTTTTACAAACAAAAATTTTAAATTGTTTTAATCTTTGAACATCTGTTTTATTATAAATAACAATAATTCTAAGAGATATAACTAATGAAATTCGAAAATTATTCAAATTTTATCCTCAAACAATTGTATGTTCCACCCATCAGACCCATACATCCAAGAGCAAGTGTAGTTGTGAGCCACGTGGCGATAGACTTCCCAATGAATGGTTTCAGATGGGTTCCGTGCTGCCTGAAGTTGAAATTTTAATTTTTTTAAATGGAAGTCAGAAAAAATAACATTTCAATGACGAGGAAGCCTCTTTCTTCGGAGAAATGAAATTAAAAATGTTTCACGGTCATAAATTAATTAATTAGTAATTTTTCCAAAAAATATTAATCCATGCGTTTTCAGATAAAGATTCCGAGGCCTATAAAATATTCGAAAATGTTTTTCTTAATTCAGAAAACAGTAAATTTTCCACTTTTTCATCAAATTTAGCTTATTTTAATTTCAAATCACTGAAAATTAAGAAAAATTATTGAAATCCTCAACGATTTTCTAAAGAAAATGGGTTTTCTCGATTTTTTTTCTGAATTTTCAGTGATTTGAAACAAACATGAGCTAAATCT
The DNA here is from genome assembly GCA_964036255.1 of Caenorhabditis virilis. NCBI lineage: Eukaryota > Metazoa > Nematoda > Chromadorea > Rhabditida > Rhabditidae > Caenorhabditis > Caenorhabditis virilis. The sequence goes on along the minus strand of OZ038416.1, from coordinate 1,848,233 downwards.
AATGAAAAATTCAGAAAAAATCGGGAGAACCCTAATTTCTCTAGAAAATCGTTGGTTTTCAATAAATTTTTTGAATTTTCGGTGATTTGAAATAAAAATGAGGTAAATGTAATGAAAAAGTAGCAAATAAACGGTTTTTTGAATTAAAAAACCATTTTCGGAAAATTTTCTGGCTTATAGACCTCAGAATATGTAATCGTAACTCGGAAACACGTGGTTTTATATTTTCGGAACAGAAAAAACAATATTCAAGTAGTTTGCGATTTTTTAATCGCTTCGAGCTTATTTTTTATTTTTTCTCCGGGTCTCGAAGCAGTAAAAACATATTTTCGAACCTGTAAGCAACATAAAGTCCAAACGGGACCCCGAAACTTGTTCCAATTTTCAAAGACTTCATCACAGTTGCCCGAAATTCCGGCAAACAGCTTCCCAGCTTTTTCTGTGCTTCTGCATATTCTGACAAAGAAGGATAAGTGCGTGGCATATCTGGAATACCTTGTGATCTTGCCTGTTTCTGAGGTTTGAAAAATTAAACATAGATAAAATGAGATTTTACTGCATTTAAAATGTCTAGAATGAGCATTTTTAAAATAGATATTTCATTGATGATATAATTGAAACTTGAAGACTTAATTTCAAAGAAAAAACGAATAAAATACTTGAAAATCGAATATCGAATAACAATAGATCAGAGAGCCCGTAATTTTTATTTAATTCCTCCTCCCACAACTTCTGGGGCTTATTTTGGCCGGCTTTCCGGGTCAGTAATATGACGGATTGTGATCGAATTGTTTGGTAATGGTTCAGGATCAAGATTGTTCTCGTATTGGTAGGAAGAAGCGATGGCGAGTTGAGTTCCGTCTTCGTTGAAGGAAAGTGAGCAAATGGTTGTGTCAAATTTGTGCAATTGAATAATTCTCTTCCTGTTGAATGGATCCCATATATTGACCATTCCATCGGAGCCTCCGGTTGCAAATGTTCCAAATTTCGGATGGAATGCAACTGTATGAACTGGGTAGATAACTTCAGTTCCGTCGTTTTCTTTTTCTCTGGAAGAATAATCATTTGTTGAGCAAAACTAGCCTCATTTGTATTACCTATGACATTTGAAGGCATATTTTCTCTTAACTTGATCATTACTTTGCTCAATATATTCAACAGCAACTCGTCCCTCAATGGATGTGACTACAAATGCCTCGCCATTCGGGAAGAATTTTACACATCTTGTTTGATATTTCAAAGGACTTTCACGAACTTGAATAGGATCTCTCATTTTTCGCGTATCGAAGAGATGTATCTTTCTGAAAACATTTTTTTAAAACATTACGACCTTATTTATAATAGATTTTTGTTTACCTGTCTTTAGTGCCAACGAGAACATTGTTTCTGCACACATCCATAGCATAAACGCTGCTAGAAACTTGAGTGGTCTCCGAAGCACCATTTCCGTAACTTCTAGCGTCCCAGAGCTATAAAAATAACAAATTTGCACGTCAATATTCGAAAGTTTATCACCTTTACTGTCGAATCCCAGCCGCCTGAAACAATCAAGCTATTGATTGAATCATATTCTAAGCAGCGGACAGCGAGAGCGTGGGATCCGAGTTGAGTTCCACATCCAGTATCGATGTCAACAAGCTTGACATTGTGGTCAATACCTCCACAAGCGACTTTATTGTAACCCTATAGAAATATATATTTTTATAAAAAACCTTCCTAATTTTCCGACTTACAGCAAATGTACAGCATAATAACGATTTTCCATGAGCATAAAGCGATTTTTCAGTGATTTGTCCAAGTTTTCCAACCTCGTAAACGCGTAGAGCACCATCCCATGCTGAAACAGCCAGAAGCCGAGAATCCTGCTCGTTTTGGAACTGAAAACAATGCATAAAAATGAAAAAAATTGGTCTAAGCAACTAACCTGAACTTTGCTGATTTGAATAAACGGCGGAAAAGGTACTTTAAACTCGTTTGGAGCTGCAACAATAGTAGCACCTTGATAAGACATCTGAAAAATTAGATTTTCTTGCAAAAATTGATTTTTCACACGAAAAATCATTTAAAAACCAATTTAACAGTCTATTGAAAGCGCGCCAAAAACTTTTGAACAGCATCTGTGCAACATTGCGTCATTTGTGTTGTTTGCGTCAAGTGCAAATCGTGCATTTAACCTGACGAACAACAGTTTGTTGCAGTTATTTTTCTATTAACCTGAAAAACGGTAATAGTGATTTGAAAAATGCCTTTGAAATATCTTTTAATTATAGAATAACACATTTATTTTCCATATTTGACGAAATCTCTCAAAAAAATCCGTTCAAAATGCGTTTTCAATTTTTTTCAAATTTCAGATTCTCCGAACAAAGAATGAGTCGCGCAGTGTCGCGGCTCGTTGAAGCATGTGGTCGGTTGACCATTTCGCATTGTTCCCAGCTTCGTACGTTTCATGCCCCACCTACATCTTCAATTTTACCGTCTGTTCCACCACCGCCGGCTTCAACAATCATTGAGAAGGGATTTCCATCGAATGGTTCGATATACTGTCCTCAACCGATGACATCGATTGAGTTACCAAGTTTGGAAAATCCACAACAGGTAAAGAAAGGTTTTCTTGTTGAGTTCATCAAAAAATTGCAGGTCTACACCTTTCCAACGCTCCATCGATCACCGAAGATGGCGCCAGGTCCGATTCTATCAGAAATCCTTGAAAAATTAGCTCCAACCGTTGGTAAAGGCTCGATTATTGCTCCTGGTACAAGTAACAAAGCACCAATGTGGCTCTCACCTCGTTTATTGACAATCAGAAGGAAGAAAATGAAAAAACATAAAAGAAGGAAGCGTTACGATCGTGACTTTTTCAAATACCAAAAGTACCATCGTGAGAAGAAGCTAAAAGCGGAGCGTGAATTCCAAAAGCGTATGAAGTCACTGCTAAACGAATTGGAAGTCTTTAACCCTGAAAAATATGTTAAAGATACTATTGCAATGTAACCTACTGCCTTTTTTCAGCAGAAGCTTATATTAAAAATTCTTCTAGGGCAAACAAACAATGGCAAGATGATTTAGCACCAACTGGAAGAAAATTGTATCCCCATTGGTCGAGATTCATGAGCATTGAACAATTGTACGGACTACCGAAAAGCGAATATATTGATAAAAGAGCCGGACTTCCGACTCCTGAAGACGCAGAACAGATTAACGCTCTTAAGGAAAAATATGCGAAATTGTATCGAAAGAAGTGAGGATATTGGATTTTTTGTAGGCTATAGATGTTTTTATAGATTTTGTTGATTTGTTGCTGCATAAAGTATTGTTTTTTTTTGAAAATATTTGTTGGAAACTCGGTTCAAGACCAGTATTTATCTATTTTTGAAAAAATGTTCTGAATTCTCAGAAGGTTTTCATTTTTCAGCCTGAATTTATATTTTTCTTGAATAATTTGATGTATATTGCTTCGGAACAGGATATTTTTGATTTTAATAATATTTTTTTTGAAACCAGAGTTCAAAATGAGTAAAATTCGAACTCTGAAGAGCTTTAACTCTCGAACTCAATAGTAATGTATGAAAATTCGCGAAACTCATATAATTGTGAACGAACTTTTAAACATTTGCAAAAATTGAGGATTTTATTAAAAAATTCTTTTGAAATCACATTTTTCGTGAAAATTTAGCCAAATTTGCTCATTTCTGCATATTTTTTGATGTTCTCAGTATTATAATTATGTTTCTTTAGTTTCTTCATTGATTACAGTTCACTTTTGAGATTTCCCAGCTCATTTCCCACGAATTCCCATAATTTTGACCACTTTCGGCAAACATTCTTAACAATTGGTTTTCTTTTCAGCCTACAATTTAGCCGTAGTGCTGGAATTTGTCAGTAATTGCCTCGACGATTAGCAGCATAAAATAAACAAGAAAAAAGTCCGTAGTTAGGATTTACTTCACATTGTTGCTTTTTTACAACGCAATTATTGGATTGTGGTGAAACCTAAACATCTTTTGGCATAAATGGATGAGCCGCCGTCGAAAAAGGCGCGATCCGATGATAGTGGAGAAAATGGTATCTTGTGAAGTTTTAATTTTTAAAAAAATATATTGAAATTTCCAGATTTTGATGGACTTGCAGAGCTCGCAAAATTAGAGCAACTTCCAAATGATTCAACCGAGACGGAAATGGCGTCAACTTCAACAGCGTCGTCAGCACAACAGTCGGAAAGTATTACAACCACTTCTTCTGCATTTGATGGGAATCTGAATAATCCGGCACCACCTCAACCACCAACCAATTCGGAAAGTGGACAAGGTTCAGTGTTACAGGTAACTATCACTACTTTCAGTGGCTTAGAATATCAATACAATTGTTTATAGGAGTTACTAATGACACAAACGCCTACACAGCCCCGTCCACCCCCTCAAGGATTCGCAAATTCTCAATTCAACGGGAACCATCAGATGCCCGGTCAAATGATGATGTCGCAAAATCCGATGATGGGAAGAGCGCCGCAAGGTTATCCGGGAATGATGATGCGAGGATATCCATACGCACCAGGTAGACCACCGCAACCTGGAGCAGTCGCTCCAGGAGGTTATCCTATGGGACGTGGAGCACAAATGCCAATGGGTCGAGGAATGCCGATGAATGGAGCTATTGGAAGAGGCGCACCTATGATGCCGGGACAACCGCAAGGAAGAGGCGTTCCGATTCCAGGACAACCGATGCCGGGTAGAGGAGTTATGGATCCACAATTTCAGCAACAATATAATATGAGAGCGGAGTATATGCAACAGGTAGGAAAAGGAGGGTGTTCGAATCTGAAAAGGGAACCCCACATTTTGAAAACATCAGATATTCGTCATCAATGTGCAAAATTTGAGCAGATTTGCTCCAAATTTCACACAATGACCTAGAACGGAATAAATGGTATTCTTTTGACAATTCCGTTGAATTTTAAGAGTCTGAGGTCAATGCTCAAACAGACTTTGATTTATTTTTCATCAGAACATGCTTTTTCCAATGATAAAACGTCTCATTTCAAACATTCAACACGTGAAATAATGTTAACCTTTCGAAATATCTATAGCGGAAATAAGTTCTCGCAAAATTGTAAACAAGAAACTTCATTTCGAAATTTTTTGAAACTTCTTTGCAAATTCCGTACCCGATCAAAATGTCCACATCGTCCCTGAAAATGGGACTCTGTCGAAAATAAATGTATTTACACTAGTCGAATTCTGTATTTAATAAGCCGCCTTTTTTCAGCAATATGGAAGAGGTCAACATTTTCCAATGGTTCACCAGCAACAGATGATGTATGACGGGAATGGACAACCAATAAGACCGACTCAGATGGTAAAACCACATTTTTTTTTGATTTTTCACTTCTCAACTTCCCTTTTTCCTCTTCAGATGATGATGCCAAACGGCCCACCTCACCCGTCAATGAACGGCCCGGCCAGTGTCGGAGGACCATCAGCACCTGGCGTCGCCATACAACAACCTACATCGGTGCCCGTTCTTCAGAATCCGCCGTCAGTTCCAGTACAGCATCACCAATTGGTACAACAACAGCAGCAGGCGCAACCAATCCAACAGCAAATTGGACTTTTGCAGAATTCACAAGATCCGGAAAAGAGAAAATTGATTCAACAGCAACTGGTTTTGTTACTCCATGCTCACAAGTGTTCTCAAAGGGAAATGGTATTAGATTTTAAATGTTATATTTTAACAAAATGGGTATTTTTTTAGGAAAACTCTGAAGCGGCGAAAAACAATCAAGTAAGGCCACATATACCATGTGGTCTTCCACACTGCCAAACTATGCGAACTGTTTTAGGACATATGACTGGTTGTAATATAGGGAGATTATGTCAATGTGAGTACAGTAGAATAGAAGAACGTGTTTATTATATTTTAAATAATTTAGATAGCCATTGTGCGTCATCTCGACAAATTATTGCGCATTGGAGGAATTGTCAACGTGAAGATTGTCCGGTTTGTAAGCCGCTGAAGAAGATTCAAGATTCGCAGAATCCAAGTATGTATTTTCTTTCATTTTATTTATTGAAAACGTTTATTTTTGCAGATTCACCATTTTCGGATCTTTCGAGCTTTGCCGATGGAAATGACAACAATTTGGAGGCTGTAAACGATTCAAATGGAATGGATATGTCGAAAAATAATGTTCGAACGGTATTATTTGATGGATATTCCGGCGATCCGAATATCGAAGGATCTAGTGGAACAAATGGCGACCGAAGGGATAATAATCAAGTTCGAATGCTGCATCAACCGTCGGACGTTCCGCCGAGAGAAGATTGGCGAGCGAATGTGACGGACGATCTTCGAAGTCATTTGGTGGGAAAACTGGTGAAAGCGATTTATCCGGATTCGATTGAACATCATAGCGCGCATGATAGGAGGATAAAAGAACTGCATAGATATGCGAGAAAAGTGGAGAATGAGATGTATAGCATTGCAAAGGATCGCGAGGAGTATTATCAGTTGTTGGCTGAGAAGATTTATAAGATTCAGAAGGAGCTGCAGGATAAGAGGGAGTCTAGATTGCAGCAAGAATTGAATGCAGGAAGTGAGCTTTTTTTTTTAAAACAACAAAATTTCTGGCTGTTTTTAGAGAATGTTTTGCTGGTAAAGAAACAACCTTTTTTGCATTTTTAAACGTTGAGCTTGAAAAATCATCCTCAAACTTCTGCTTAGCACTTTTTGGGTTGAAATTGGGGGCCTATTTCGTCGTTTCGAAAAACTAGGAAAAATTTCAGACAAATACGAAGTTTTCTAATAAAACTTAAACATTGACTTGTTTCTTTATTTTCAACATTTTTCAATTCAAAAATAGGATCATTTGCAGCATACATTCCAAGACCAAACGAACTTGCTGAAATGATGGGACTACCAGCGTTGAAAGTCGAAGAACCGGACAGTGAACAATCCACATCGCAACAATTGCCAAATTCGCAAACGTTTACAAATGGAGCAACAACTCCGTCGAGCTCCATGGCTGGTGATGTACAAAATGCTAGGAAAGAAATTGAAATGAACGCGTTGGGAATCGGACCATCTGGGGATGCATCGGGTAAAGAAAGAGCGTCATCAGCAGCGTCATCGGTTGCACCAACACCGGTTCCGGCGAAAGAGATGATTAAACCGAAAGAGGAAATTCTTTCCCGGCCAGCGAGTGTGAGCAATGAAATGGCGCAAAATGTGGTTAAAACGGAAGTGGAGGATAGGAAAACGCCGCCAGTTAAAAGAGAGCCAACACCTCCGCCCGGTGAAGATGTTGTCTTTAATTCAGCTGAATTGAAGGACTTTTTGTTGCCGGTTTGGGAGAAACTGTTCAAATTGGACGAAGCGATGCCATTCGGTGAGCCGGTGAATCCGTCAGCGTTGGGAATTCCGGATTATCATGATATTATCAAGAATCCGATGGATTTGGGTACGATTCGGAACAAGTTTGAACAAGGGATGTATAAGAATGCGGGACAGTTTTGCGATGATATCTGGTTGATGTTTGACAACGCGTGGCTTTATAATCGGAAGAATAGCAAGGTTTATAAGTACGCAACGAAGGTGAGGAGGGGTTTTGAATAATATTTTTCTTAGAACTCCCGGAAATGAGCAAAAATTTGAATTTTTATATTTTCAGCTCTCCGAGGTATTCGTCGCAGCAATGGATCCAGTTATGAAAGCGATGGGATACTGTTGCTCGAAAAAATTGGCGTTCACCCCGTTGGCTTTGTTTTGCTATGGGCAGTCGATGTGCACAATTGCTCGAGAGCAGCAATACATGTTGTAAGAAGCGTTTTTTTCAATTATTAAAAACAATTACTAAAAATCAATATTTTTACAGGTATGAGTTCACGTCCAGACAGTTCAATGTGGTAGTATCAGAAAAGTACACATATTGTCTGAAATGTTTTGAAAATTTACCCCCGGAAGGAATATCGTTGTCGGATAACCCGCAGGATAAGACGCAAATGGCTGGGAAGGATCAATTTAAGCTTTTGAAGAATAATGTGGTGGAATATGAACCGTTTGAAGCGTGTAAATATTGTCATAGGAAATGGCATAGGATTTGTGCACTTTATGATAAAAAGGTAAGGATGATTTGGTTTATTTTAGGAGGGCATAGCGCAGCGGTTAGTGGTTCCGCTTGCTGTGCGCAAGGTCACGAGTTCGATCCCTCTTCAAGTCGACCCAGCTTTGAATGGGTAGTGGTTCTCCACGAAGGTAATAGACCCTTCCCTGGCCCGGAAGAAGTCGAAATTTGTGCCAAAAGCCTAGCAATAACCACTCGGCTAATAACCGTGCAGCTTGCCCGCAGCGTGTGGTACGCTTGAACCAAACGGGCTTACCTTTACCTTTACCTTTTAATTGCAAGATTTTTGTAATTTTTCAGTAAAAATTGAGTTTTTCGGTAATTTTTTTGAGAAAAACTCTAATTTTTTGATATTTTTTCCGAAAAATTGAATTTTTTGAGTAATTGTCAGAAAAATTGGAATTTCTCGAAAAAAAATGAAAATTCTAGCAATTTTCAGTAGAAAACTGGAATTTTTAGTTTATCTTCATGGTTTCAACTGTTTTCTTTAGAATTTCAGTCATTTTCACATTTCGTAAATTTCATGCGAAATTTCTAAATAAATTCAATTTCAGGTGTTCCCGGACGGTTTTATTTGTGAGTCGTGTCGTGCGTCGAAGAAGTATCCAGGACCGGAGAACAAGTTCCTTGCCAGTAAACTTCCGCATAATAAATTATCGACATTCTTGGAGGACCGGGTGAACGGCTACATAAAACGGCAACTGCAAGCGGAAGCGAGCAAATTCCAAGTGATTATTCGAACGCTTTGTGTGCAGGATAAAGAAGTGGAGGTTAAGAATCAGATGAAAACGAAGTAAGAATTTATATTAAAAATATATGAAAAGAAGTGTGAAATATGATATTTTCCCTCTCAGATATTCGGATAATAATATGTTCCCGGCGAAATTTCCATATCGAACGAAAGCGGTGTTCGCATTTGAGCTGATTGATGGAGTAGAAGTTTGCTTTTTTGGATTGCATGTACAAGAATATGGAAGTTCGTGTCCGGCACCGAATGCGAGACGAGTATACATCGCCTACCTTGATTCTGTGCACTTTTTCCAGCCGAAAGAGTTGAGAACTGATGTTTATCATGAGATTTTGCTTGGATATTTAGAGTGGGTTTTGGTTTTTTTAAAAAATTGTTAAAGATAGGGTGTTAGTTAATATATTTCGAATTTAAAATTAGCTTCTAAAATATATGTATATTTTTGAAATAAGTGCATTTGAAAACATTTGTGCGAAATCATGAGTTTTTAGGATTTCTATCTTGAAATATTAAATTATCCAATTTTTGTATTCCCCATTTGTTCGATGGTTACAGCATAAAATAACTGGAACGCTGTCTTTAATTCGAAAATTGCTTCTTTTTAAACCATAATTATATAATTTTTTTCAGTTATGCGAAAAACTTGGGCTACACAATGGCGCATATTTGGGCGTGTCCACCATCAGAAGGCGACGATTACATTTTCCATTGTCACCCGACGGAGCAGAAGATTCCGAAGCCGAAACGATTGCAAGACTGGTATAAGAAGATGCTGGAGAAGGGTGTCGACGAGAAGACGGTGGTGGAGTTCAAGGATATTTATAAACAAGCAAGGGATGATAATATGACGGCTCCGACGAGACTACCATATTTTGAAGGGGATTTTTGGCCGAACGTTATTGAGGATTGTATACGTGAAGCGGCGAGTGAAGAGCTTGTGAAGAAGGAGGAGCCGGAAGAGGACGGTGACGACTTGAATGGTGGAAAGGATGGAAAGGGGACGAAAAAGAGTTCGAAACAGAGTAAGAAAAATAGTTTGAAGAAGAATTCGAAAATGAGCAAAAAGAAGCAGAGTGGAATTACGGGATGTGAGGTGACTGATAAGCTTTATTCGCACCTGGAGAAGCATAAGGAGGTTTGTGGAAATGTTTTCGAACAATAATCGAATAGTTTTAAATTTCTAGGTTTTCTTCACTATAAGATTGGTAACCACCCAGGCGGAAGTTGTAATCAATAAAACGCCGATCAATGATCCTGATCCATTGATGCCTAGTGAAATGATGGATGGAAGGGATACCTTCTTGACAAGAGCAAGGGAAGAACATTGGGAGTTTTCGACGCTGAGAAGGGCCAAGTATGTTTTTGAAAAAGAAACTGTTGATTTGTTTATTTGAAACTTCTAAAACAAGCGGATCAAAATTTCGAGAATTGTTAATCCAGGCCTAATAAATGTCTATATGAAAAGCTTAAATTTCAGATTTTCAACACTTTGTCTCGCACACGCTCTTCATGATTCGGATGGAGCGAAGGGAATGGAATACACTTGTAACAATTGTAACAGTGCGAATTGCAAATGGCACTGCACGACTTGTGAAGATTTCGATCTTTGTGATAATTGCAAAGCAACAACGAAACACGAACATGCGCTGGAAGCGATCAAGGGCGGAGAGAAGCCGTTGGTGGAGTCAGGGAACAATCGATTGGAGAGTATTCAAAGATGTATACAGTCGTTGGTGCACGCTTGTCAATGTAGAGATGCAAATTGTCGTCGTTTGTCTTGTCACAAGATGAAGAGAGTTGTGCAACACACAAAGATGTGCAAGAAGAGAATCAATGGAACATGTCCGGTTTGTAAGCAATTGATTGCGTTGTGCTGTTATCATGCGAAACACTGCAAGAGAGAGGGATGTCTCGTACCATTCTGTATGAATATTCGACAGAAATTGGCCGAACAAAAGAGATCGATGGCAAGAAGAGCGGATATGAAGATGAGAAGAAGAATGGAAGGATTGTCGGCCGGCGGAATGGGATCATCGGCGTCGTCGAGTAGTGCAGCAACGGCAGCAGCGCCACCTTCGGTTGAACCCTCCACACCGACCACGTCAACGAGTAAGGAAATGACGGAAAGTGGAGGGATGAAAGGTTCGAGAAATGATGGGAAACATTTCCAACAAAGCCCTTCGACGTCTGGTTCAATGATGGGAAGTGGAATGAGTCAGCAAATGCAGGGAGATGCTGGAATGGGACAACAGAGTGGAATGGGAATGAGTGCGCAACATATGCAACAGCAGAGATTTATGCGTGAGTTTTTTTTCGGTTTGGATTCCTAACTTTGTAATGAAAAAAATAAACGCAAATTGGAAATTTTTGCTTCAAAACGAACTTTGGAATTTTTGTGTTTCTGAAATTAAATTAAAATTTCTTTTAAAAACTGTTATGAAAGTTTAATTATTTATATTCTTTACTCTAATAAGGACCCTTTTTAGAACAAACCGGAAAAGGTGGTGACGGAGCAGGTGTTTCGGGGCGAATGTACGGGAATATGCAAGGAATGATACCTCCTCAACAGCAGCCAAGGCAAAATCCGCAACAATTGCCGAGACCTGGACTACCGGGTTTAGGAGGTGGATTGGGCTCGTATCGTCAAGTTCCAGGAGGTCAATTGCCATCACATGGATATGGAATGGGTGGACAACAAAATCCGCAAATGACACAAGAAGACGCGCATTTGCAAGCACAATTGTCAAATTTCAATCAGAGGTTAAAACAATCGAAAACGAATGCTGATAGAGACAAGCTTTTTGTTGAATTGAAAGCGACACCGCCGTTGTTTGCTGCTTATTTGAAGGTGAGTTGAAGAGTTTTTTTTTGTATAATGGGATGAACGAATGTTTCAGAGAAGCAATGCCGCCGGCTTTTGCGGAGGTCCTCAACAACCTGGAATGCCGCAACCGCAACACTTACAACAACTTCAACAACACTTACAGCAGCGACAACAACAACCTCAACCAGGAATGTATCCGAATAGTGCACAGCCACGAGGCCCCGGCGGACAGTTTGCTGCAATGAATCCGCAACAGCAGCAGGCTTGGCAGAGTCAGCAGCAAGCATATCAGGTACTTGCAAGTTATTACGCTTTTGATTAGATTTTGTTCAAGACTTTTTAAATTAAAATTTTGAATTTTCTGTTGTTCATAGTATTTATTCAAATAATTGAGCAAATATTATATATTTTTATTTAAAAAACAAATAGATTTGAAAAAGTAGCACCCTATCTTTAATTTTTCCAGAATCAACAAATGATGATGCAGCAGCAACAACAACAACAGCAGCAGCAACATCATCGTGATGGTCAGCAATAGTTGGAAACGAAAATTTGTGTTTTTGGATTTGTTTTCTTAATTTATCTTTTGAATTTACAATTAGTCAGTCATTCCTATCAATTATTACGGTTATATAATATTTCCCTTCTCGAAATTCTGATGGCCTTAAAATTTGTGTTTTTTTTGTCTGTTTTGTTTTAAAACCTTTTTTGTTCAAATTTAGGACTTTTTGTTTGTTTCAGCATATTTCTTCCGAACTCGGTTTCTCTTTATTTTTGGAAGTGAGAGAGAGAGAGAGAGAAAAAACGCTCAAAACGGTGCATCGATCATGTGATTTGTTATTTTTACCCGTATGGTTTTTTTTGGGGGATTCTCCCGCACTTCTTCAAGAAGACATCTACCTTTCCTGTGGCATCATATTCTGAGAAATTGAAGTATTGATTAAAAATCGATACATTTTCCTCGATTCTCAGAAATTATTCGACATATATGAGTTTTAGAATTTGTTGTGCTCTTGTTGTTATTATTCGATTATATATTTTTCCCCCCAGTTCTTTTTTTTTCTTCTTTTTAAATTATTTATTTTTGTGGTTTTCTTTCAAACTTTATCCAAAAGCAGCCTCGATTATTTACAAGTGGATTGTATTTTAATGTTTTTCTTTTTTTGTATTTTATTTAAATTAATCGGTTTTTTCTTCTTATTCTTTTTTTTTTCTTATTGCTTAACAATGATGGATATATTCATCTTTCTGGGATGGGCAAAAATAAACTATTAACTTATTTTTAATGATTTTTGTTTGGGGGAGATTTGCGCTGGAATAGCGCTAAATTCCCGCCGAGGGGCGGTTTGCTGGGTACTTTTTTTTTAAATTGGATATTAGGAAAAAGGTTTAGAAAATGAGCTTTTTCGAAATTTTGACGGTTCATAACTTTTTTTTAAGCTTCATCTGATAGTTTCCAATCGATATACAGCATTTGAGCAAAAAATTCCGAAATAAACTTTTTTTGATTTTTAACGACGTGAAAAAATATCTTTAATTGCAAATTTTCAAATGTTTTTAGAATCTACGTTGAATTTCCTATCGAATAGTACTATTTTCAGCCCAAAAAATGTTGAAAATTAAAAAAAAAAGTTTTTTTGGTTTTTATGCTGAAAATTTTAAAAAGCCTAAAAATTTTGTAGATTGAACATTTTTCAAAATTTCGAGTATTTTTAAAATCTACGTTAAATTTCCTATCGATTGGTACCAAAATCATCAAAAAATTCCTTCTGGCACTCTTGTGAGCTATGATTTTTTGACCCTCCCATTTTACGGGCTCATAACTCGGTTCATATCGTCTACTAGTGGATAAAAATTTAAAGGAGGACTTTACGGAGATAATAAGTGCACCTTAAGTGAAAATAGACTTGATTCTCATTCCAAATCTGTTTTTAAAATTTTCTAAAACCACCTAGAAGTCGAGAAAATGAGCTTCAAAACAATGGCCTAGAAAAAGTGTGGCCTAACTTTTACCTATGAGCTTTTTTCGTGTTTCGTTAATAAATAGTTATGCAGAATGCTTTTATGAGTCCTTTTTTATGTTTTAAAATTTAATTTTCGATTTTTCATGCCTGCGGACTAGTTTTCGCCGGTCGCTTAATATATACCTACATTGTTAAAGACACTGTCCCGCTAAATGTTCAATTGATGTTTTCCTTTTCATTTATTATAATATTTTCCAATTTTTGACCAAAATTATTCTCCCCCCTTATTCTTTTTATCATTTTTCAAGAAACTCACATATTTTCAAGAATTCCAGGCACCCGATAAAAACCTAAACCTATCATCACATGACGTGTGTCTCGTTTTGATTCGAAAAAGTTCAACAAATGAAGATACTTCCCGCCAAATTCGCCCAGAAACAACAATCTATCAAACAAGAAGCGTTTTTTGAATTTTTCTTACCAAAGTTCAAAATATCTCGTGGGGGTATATTTATGTCCGCGAACACGACTGGGGGGATGTTGTGTAATAATAATAAGATATAAAAAAAATGGTCTAAAAATAGATGTTTCGAATAAGAAAAAAGTGAAAATATGAGGTCTTGATCATGGTACATTTTGGATCCCTCGATTTGAAAAAAAATGCGCTAATTTTTAAAGACACTAAAAAAGTACATGTTTTTTTAAAAAACAACAAAACAAGGGGGGGGGGGCATCTTTAAAAATCACTTTCCATTTTTTTTTGGTTGTAACAATTAGTTATATTTTTTGATTATATATATATATATATAATTGTGGACTATGGTCATGTATGAGGATCATAGAGGAAAAACAAGTTGATAAGTATTAACTTAAATTATAAATGGGGGGTAAACAAAAGAAGATCAGTTATTTATGATAAATGGTGAGAAGAGGGGGAGAGAACCTGAATTTTTAGACATTTTGAGTGAAGTAGTAAATAATCGGGGCATGAATATTTTGTCTCAATTTTGATTTAGAATTTTTTGGCACAGATTTGATAAGAATAGAAAGTTTTCATTTAAATTTTTTAAGGGTATTTAAAACAAAATTTTGAAAAGAGACGAATGGTGATTAAGCGTAAACGCTTTTAAAGCGAACGTTTCCAGGGAGACATTTTGTCAGGAAAAATTTAATTTTGAGTTCAACAAAATTACGAGAAGGGAGGCCTGAGGGGACGAAATAAATGATTTCAAAAAATTATAAAAATATCAATAAATATTTTTAAAAATTCCAAAAAAAACTCGAAAAAAATTGTTTTTTAAATAAATGTTCAAAAAAATTCAGACGGCCGAGAAAAGACACACGGCCTAGAAAATCAAAAAGCGTTTCTTCGGCCATTAGGGTGATCAGGCGGTTTTATGATTTTTTTCATTTATTTATAAAAAATCATCATTTTATCATTTTTGGATCATTTATTTCGTCACCTGCAAAAAAACCGAAAAAAAACGAAATGACCTAGAAAACCAACTTTTATTCGGCCATTTCAGGATTAATTCGGTTTTTTGAATTTTTTAAAATTTATTTAAGAAGAAGCATGCTTTTGTCATCTGAAAACCATTCATTTCGTCACCTCAGTCCCCCCTTTATTGATTTCTTGATTTCATGGAATTATTATCAAAAAAAAAAAGGATTCAGCGAATTGAAATTATTGAAAAATCTTGATTTCATTTAAGAGAAATGGAAACCCAAGTTCGGCAATTAAACCAAAAAAATGTTAGTTTACTTTAGAGAATCATATTTCGGCTCAATTTGAGTATTTGGTAAAATTTCGAGAGGTAAATAATGAGGTAAATAATGAAAATCCCATTTTTTTAGAAAACGGTGAATTTTAAAGGGTTACAGCTTGACTGAAACCTCCTAATAGCTAAAAAGAACTTCAGTGTTTGGTATATTATATCAATTTTTAAAAAGTTTGCAAATTTTTTGGAAAATTACAATTTGTATTGTCAACTCTAACATTCTCGATCGTTGCGTTTCAGCACTGACGCTCCGCACGCACGCACGCAACTACTGACACTCATCACACTGGGAAATTGGCGGAAAACTGAATTTTCAAATAATTATATTTATTTATTTACTAATCTCTAAAAAAAAGGGTAACCCCTATTTTCAAGTTTATTTTGAGAACAACAATCTCTATTTTTTGTTTCTTTAATATCATTTTTCATTCACTCAATAAACCACAAACATCAATTACATGTCTTTTGTGAATCAACAAATTTGCAATAAAAGAAAATTCGACAACTTTGTTTTGAAATGTATTATTGCACATAGAACATTCCTTCATGTGAAATCTATAGAGTACAGAGAATGAGCAAAACTAAAGCGGTTATTCGATCTGAATTTGATTTGAGCCTTTTTAGATTTCGAACATTTGGATGTTCACATTCGGAAGCACTTTATTGAAACGTGAAGAGGTGGATTACTGTAGATTTTTAGAGGTATGGCAAGATTTCTGGGCAAAATGTTTTTTTCACGAATTTTCTAGGGCCTCCGATAAGTCGATTTTTTTCATTCCCGGTCGGGTATATTTTTTCAAGACTCCGCCCATTTTTGCAACTGCGGCACGCTTTCAAATTCTTTCATATTCGGATTTTCTTGTGGACAAAAACTGAAAATTCAAGTGGAATGTTGTACTGATCATTTTTTCATTAGTTCCTAACATCCTATCTCAACATTTTCATGCCGAAAAAGGGTATTTTTGTGGAAAATCAAGGTTTATTCTAGTTTTGGGTAACAATTTCGGCATTTTTTCGATTTAAACATTTGGAAATCAAAAAAATATAGAAAAATTGTTAGAATCAAGAAATAGAGCAAAAAAGCGAACATGGCCTAGAAAACCAAGTGCGGGGACTAACGGCCGCGGTGCCAAAAACTACATAATCTATATTTTGGCGCTTCTCAACCGTTTTTGGTCGAAAAATTATGTTTTTGGTACCGTTCGATAGAGAATCAAATTTTCTTTCATTCTAGACACATTTTTGCGTCCGTTTTTCTAAAATAAACGTTTTTTACAGCATTGTAACAAGTGAAAATTTCATTTTGTGCAAATTTCGAAGTGAAAATTATTTTTTTTATTATCTATTTATTTTTCAATCAAAAAATAAAATTTTAATTGAAAAAAAAAACAAAAAATCTAAATAATACTGTACCTTAAATTCTAAAATCTACAGTAATCGTTCTCTAAAATCTCCACAGATTCTGCATCTCTCTCAAACCAGTCCCATTGTTCACTACAACCGAGAGAGAAAGAGGCAAAAATGGGGCGGTACATTTGTTGGCACCGCGCCAACGTGGTCTCAAAAGTTGGTCGAAACTGTTGCCTTGAGAGAGAGAGGGAAGAGGGGGGCGGTCCAAACGGACCGCCCAATCATTCCCTTTATATAAAAGGACAGGGTTGTGTATTTTATAAAAGATCCTTATTATATTTGAAATATATATTTATATATATATAATAATAGAATTTGAATTGAACAACAACACCAACAACCTGTGAAAATGATTAGTATTATTCATCAATCTTCAAGAGAGACTTTGGAATTTGTTTCCTATCGTCGTTTCGACCGTCTGAATTTGAATAACTCGAAATGTAAACTAAGGTAAATATCTATTATTTAAATATTTATAACTTTTTCTAATTTTCCTCCATTTTTCAGCGAATCCTCATGTTCCAAGTCATCATTATCATCGATTTAATGCAATTAATTGATGCCATATTTTGATCTCGACACGGTTCTAACCCCCCTTCTTCTGAACCACGACTGCTTTAATTCAACGACAATCCCCCCGATCCTTTCCGATGGAAAACTATTATTTCTATTAATGAATCTCAAACTATTTGTTTCGGGCTTTACTGTATATTGTCTGTATTTTTCGAATTTTATTGCATTTTGGCGCCAAATTGGCTCAATAAATGATTTTTTCATTTGGAATTTGTTGGATTTTCTGGGGAGAGAAAGTGTGGGGAATGTTGTTGAATTGAGGCCAAGTTGAATGAAAAATGAACTTTTTTAAAAAATTGTTTCTTTTCACAACAATACCAAATCTAAAATTTGACTTTATAACCTCTACAATTAGCACAATCCTCTAAAATAAATGTATTCTAATAAAACGAACCAACCTGCCCGCAAATAATATATCTAGAGTTACAGAAAATTTGATTCGCTATCAAATGGTACCAAAAACATCTTTTTTTGACCAAAAATGGCCGATAAACACCAGAAATTGTAGTTTTTGTTTTTCTAGGCCTTGGAAAAATGGGCGGAGCTTAATTAAAGCTTGGAAAAAGGTCCGTCTTCTCGGCTTTAGAAAATTTCAGAAATAGATTTGGAATGAGTACACGTTCTAGCTATTTTCTAATCAACTAATGTCTTCAGCATCTTTTAACTTTTAACATCACGAGGCCTCCCCTATTCTCACCACGACAAACAGCTTGTTCAGCAGAGAAAATCACGAAAAATTACACGGGTCTCGATTATTTACACTTTTCGCGTTAAGGAAACCATGAAAATATGATAAAGGAAAGAATTAAGAAGTCTATTTTCATTTTTTCGCATTCACTAGGTCAGAAAAGTCCTCGAAACAATGAAAAATAGAACATGTACTCAAAAACTGAACAATTGTGAAAAACTGCCGCAAAACTTCGAATAAAAAATGTGGTTTTTTATGTGGTTTATTCTTTTTCTTATTTTTCTAAATTAAATGTCGAGATACGAATTAAAAAATTAAAAAATGCAGCCCACAGAAACATAAAATCTCGGCGGGCGGGGCGTTTGGCAATTGTGCGGCGCACAGGTATGCAACCGTCGCGCACTTAGAAAATTCAAAAAACGAGCTATACGTTTATGAATTACTGAAAACGAACCAATTTTTTAGGATTTAAAAAAAAATCAAAGGTGTGAAAATTGTCTTCTTTCTCTTTTTTCAGTTTTGTTGTCAATTGACGTCACTTCGTTTTTTCTTAGAATTTATTTCTAACACCTAAAGCGCCTCGCCCTTGCCATATTACCTAATCAGTGCAAAAAATTAACTCCGGTTCAAATTCACAGTTTTATTTTTCCAAAGTTCAAAATTATCCACTCTGGACATATTATCTCTCTCTCTCTCTCTCCCTCTCTCTCTCTTTCAGTACATAACTATCAATCAAATGTTCTATTTGATAATCTTTCAAGATGATTTTGTTTCTCTCTGGTAGTTAGAAGAAACACAAAAAAAGTGGAAACATTTATCATTTTTCTTCGAGTTTTGTGATAACAATTCTAGAGAACTCCTGAGAAATAGCGCGGTTTTCGGTGGAGGGTGTTAGAATTCAATTCAACTTCAATATAGTCACTAAAACAAGTCAAATTTTTTTTGTTGTTTACTTCATGAAAATTGGTCATGAAAAATGAGGAGAGGGAGCAATTTATGGGGTACGTTTAGGTGCCCTCTAGTTCAGAATAGGTACTCGACAGTCGAAAGATTAGATGCCTAACAATGAATATCTGTCAATGGGACATAGATCGTTCGAAAGAGAATTTTACGCTGATAAATAATCCATTTTCAAAAACTGCTAAAAAAAGGGTTTTAACATTGTTTTTTCAAGCTCAAAAATCATCTAAAAATTTGCAAAAATTCAACTTCAAAGAGATGTAACTTCCATCAAACTCAATATTTCTGGATACAACTTTGTGGTATTGCTATTCAGTGCATTTTCAACTTATGTACCAAATTTCAGCAAAACCCAGCAATATTTTTCGAAAATCCAGTTTTTTTTAGAAAAATGTTGGTGGATTTTGCTTTTGTGAAAAATGCTAGTGAATAATTTGGTATTGCGACTGAGAATGATCTGATTATGATAACCTCAAAATTTTAACCAGAAATATTGAGCTTAACCAAAGATACAGATCGCCTAAGTTTGATTTTTTGAAAAGTTTCGTACTTTGACCCCGAAAAAACCGTATTCAAAGTCTTCTTTAGCAACTTTTGAAATTGGATCATTTATAAGCATAAAATTATCTTTAAAATTAAGTATGTCGAATTGAAAAAAACCATTATTGCTTGGCGTACCTGCTTTATGAAATTCAGAGTTGCGAGTACTCATGCACCACATTATGGGCACCTGTTTTGCCCTTTACCATATATATTTTCCCGATTATTCATCTCAAAACGTCAACATCACATTTCCCATGAAAAAAATCTGACTCATTTTTGTTTACGTTTTTATTATTATGATGTGTGGTCCCCATTAGTCGAACGAACAACTTAACAACTTTAAAATACGTTCCAGACTTTCCAACCAGAAAAAAAGAAAAGAAGCATTACACTGTGATAAGAACACATCACGATTTATAAAAGTCGGTTTCGTTGAAAGGAGTTAATAATGTTTTCTTGATCTCTTTCGTTTTTCCCCATCTATCAACGAATAAAGATAACACACAATAGTTTGTCCCCCTTCGCTACTTTGCAGCCTGCAAAAAACGATCAAAAACCTCCACTATCGTGTCTTTTAAAATACAAGAACATTTTGAACAATTGGAGTGGGGGGGGGGGGGGGGACAAATAAAGGGAAAAAGGGATGTTTTTTTGATGTTTTAAAGACAGTGTGTCACTTATTTTAATCGTAAACTTGGGAAGCACCCACCAGTTTGGATTCAAATTTTACATTCCATGCTCTTCTTAGAAAATTCGAAAAAAACCCAAAGCAACTTGTTTTTCCAAAAAAAAACCCGAAAACAATAGGTTTTCAGCCGAGACATTTCTAAGTTACATACATGGCCTAGAAAAACAAACGGTGACGAGAAATCCAAGTTCGGCCAACAAGAAAAATTTGGCGAAAATTAGTTGTTTTTTAAATATCAATACGTTCTGAAAAGTTTGGGAAAAGTTATGAACCTTGAAAGTTACGATTTGGAAAGAAAAGGGGAAAATGAGATAGTTTTGATTAACCATAACTCGGTTCAAACATTAAGGATGGGTGTGAAGTTTTAACTATTTGAAATTTGAGGTATTCTTAATTCATCGGGCAAATGTCAAGGCTTTCTGTGTAATATTAACAAATTTATGAACCTTTAAAGAACATATACTCGAAATTTTTAATGTTGTTATTTGGATGGCCATAACTCAGCTCTATAATGACTTTCATTAAACTTTTGAATTTTAGCAATTTACCAAGTACAAGCTCGAAAACGTCAAGATCACACTTATATCAATTTTCCTAGATTAACTAGCATCATATCTTTAAAACCATGTTTTTGTTGTGCCCATCAAAAAAATGGCCAAATAGAACTGGTCACTGAAGTCACACGTCAAAAACAAATCACAGCTTTTTCCTCTTTATTTGCTCATGATGCACATCACTTTTTCATGCTCATTCCTTCGTCTTTGATCAGAGAACGATTGATAGTTTTTTTAATGGGAACCGGAATGACAAGCAACGTGACATCATTTAGGAACTTTTACAAAAATTTGTTGTACTTCAAGTTTGGCGTGTGTATTTACGATGATTTCAATAAGGAACCATCCATTCCTCCTTTTTCGTCAAATTTGATCGACAAAAAAATGCGTGGGGTGAAAATATATGTATAATACACGTGAGAGAAGAACAAACCACAGTTATAAATATCTGATTTTTCTTCTTTTTCGTCAACGATATTATTGGAAGTTTCTGGGGGGATGAATTCACGTGTTTGGTTTTTTGTGATCATTAGAATCAGAAGAATGTGATGTTCGGTACTGGTATGAGTTTTTATTATTTATGATATGGGGGGGGGGGGGTTCAAAATTGTTTGGAGTGATATTCGAATTGAATTTAAACCTTTTTTGTTGATGGGGGTTCAATTACTCAAAACCTTGTTTTTCCACAAATAATCCCCTTTTTCGGCATGAAGAAATTGAGATAGAATGTTTGGATCTCAAGAAAAAATGATCAATACAACATTCTCTTTCATAATCCGTTTGAATTTTCAATTTTCGTCAACTATTGCAGAAGTTGTATGACATTGTTTGAAACCGTGCCGGAATTGCAAAAGTGGGCGGAGTCTTGGGAAAATATTGACAAATTTGGTCAAAAAATTACATTTTTGGTACCTTTTGATAGAGAATTAAAATTTCTAAAATTTAGTAGGCTATTATTGCGGCCCTGAAATCATAAATTATGAAATATGTTATGCGCAATTTTGTTTTAAAACTCAGTTGACATATAGCTGGCATTTAGCGCGAGTTGAGCGTAGTTCAAGCGTGGTTAGTGTGTTGTTCCCCACCAAACTTCAGAGCTGCATCGTTCCGCGTTCCACACCGCTTCAATCGAGAGACGACACAAAAACAATTGTAATTGAGATGAAAACACAGAAGAAGGAGAAGAAAGACCAAATTGTCATCGGTATCGTTGTTGTTGTTTATTTTTTATTGTCTTTCTATTTGTATAGAAACAATAATTAGTAAAACAAAACAAGTTGGGACCTTTATTACTTTGAACTTTTTTGGGACAAGTCAGGTGTATTCATCGAAGATCGCTCTGGACTGATACATATATATCTCGTTGAAATGTTTATCTCTTCAAATTTTTCCTGTGGCTTGATGGAAAAGGAGAAAAAAAGTGTTCATGCTAAACGCACGTGTCATTTCGAAAGCTGATGTTTGGAGTAAAAGTCGAAAACTTTATTTTCTAGAAAAGAACGAGCTTCATTTGTAGAACGGTGCCAACGACGTCGTTTAAGATAACATGCCAGATTTTACTTAACACTTTACTTAACTAAAACATTTCAAATATATCGCAAATTTGTCTATTGTAAAATAGGCCCCCATGAATGTTTTCTTAAAGGAAGTGTACCATTTGACAGGAAAAAACTCAGGAAAAAACTTTAAAATTAAAAAAAACATCTAGGTTGAAAAAAGCTTGGATTACTGGCCGAACTTGGTTTTCTAGTCCGCCGTTTGTTTTCCTAGGCCATTTGGGTTTGAAAATTCCCAGAGTTGTCGTTTTTTTTTTTGAAATTTTCAAAAAGAAAAAAATTGGTACTAAAAAAATGATTTTTTTCGCAAAATTTTCGATTTTTTCACCTTTTCAAAAAATATTTTTTATTTTCGGGAGATTTTTGAAGGAAGTTTTAAAAAAATATTTTTAATTCATTTCATTCTCCTTTTTTGTTGACAAATATTCCAAAAAAGGGGATTTTCAAAATGAAATGGCCTAGAAAAACAAACGAGGGACTAGAAATCTAAGTTCGGCCATTAAACCGACAAATTCGGTCATTTAAAAAAATTTCAATTTTGTAGTGTTAAATTTTAAAAATCTTATATTTCCGGAAGCTAAGTATTAATAGAAAATGTTTGTTTTTCTTAATTCCATAAATTTCACCCAATTTATGAAACCTGTCCCGGAAAAATCGTATCCAAAAATAAAACTTGATAAAGTTCCGATTTATCACTTAAACTTCCAACAAGACAAATGTAAACAAGACGCATTTTGACCAAGAAAGATCAGAATACGAAAAAACTCGTGTTGATTTCTGCAAAATCAGCCCTTTAATGATCTCAACGCGTCATCTCCGAAATATCGACAAAATTATGGGTTTTTATCTCCCATTTTTCTCCCCCCCTTAAAACTTCCAGTCAACCCATAAATCTGCAATCTTTAAATTACATTCAGCTGCATTTTTATTGTACAAGAAATAAAAAGGCACTTACAGAAAAAAAACCATCCTAATCATCAATCATTAATCTACCCTCTTTTTCGTCTTTTTTTGGAGATACAAAATAAAACACACCGTTCTCTTGATCCTTCCAATCAAAAGGAAGAAATTCTATCCCTTTTCAATCTTCTCCCTATGTTTTTTAAAATACGAAATGCGTGGCCTGATCAGTATTTTTATGAAATTCTGCTTTTTTGAACTTTCTCAGAAAAAGAGAAACAAGGAGCAAAAGCATGATTTAGAAAAAGTTAAAAAAATACAGAGTAAACTACAAAAAAAATTCAAATGAACTTATTTAAGCATTTTCCATAGGTCAAAGGAAAAAAGTTCGGCCAAAGATTTTCTAGGTCATTGTTTTGAAAGCCGAGAAAATGCACTTCAAAATAATGGCCTAGAAAA
Organism: Caenorhabditis virilis; assembly: GCA_964036255.1. NCBI lineage: Eukaryota > Metazoa > Nematoda > Chromadorea > Rhabditida > Rhabditidae > Caenorhabditis > Caenorhabditis virilis. Next base: position 1,824,469 of record OZ038416.1, on the reverse strand, counting down.
AGTTTCCAGGTGGCCTAACTTTTCCTTTGATCATTTATGGAAAATATTTAAATTAGTCCATTTTTGCCTCTTTTTTGGATTTTTCACGCAATAATGCCCCCGCGGACTAGTTTTCGCAGGCCATTATTTTGAAGCCCATTTTCTCGGCTTCTAGGTGGATTTAGAAAATTTTTAAAACACATTTGGAATGAGAATGAGGTCGATTTTCATCCCAGTTACCTTATTGTCTATAAATTAGAAGTTTATTGATGAAAATAAAATATAAATTCTGGGAAAAGCCTGAATTTCAGTCGGGAAAATGCTGCACCTCATTTCTAGTTTTTTTGTTCACGACCATTTTTGCACAGAACTCAAAATATCAGAAATTATTAAAAAAATGAGTAATTTAATTTTCTAAAACATTGTTAGAAATTTTTCTACAGTAAAATTAAACTTTAAAAACCTAAAATTCAATTTTTTTGCAAAAATTTCCATATTACTACGAAATTTTTCCAAAAAAAAAAAATGAATCATTCACAAAAAAAACTACGTTGCAAGTGCGCTCTATTGGGAAACACAGGTACTGTAGATAATTTAAAGGCGCATACAGCGTTTTCTCTACTTTTTCTATTTCAGGGGGGAAAATAAAAAATTTCCTATTTTTCAGCGGTAATTTCGAATAAAACATCAGTAGGCGCTCGTAAAAAATCAATTTCTGACTGGGCTTTTTTCAAAAATTAAGCAAAAAAATTCGAAAAATAGGATTTTTCATTATTTTCGAACACTCTTTAAACAGTTCAATGGGGCGCACTTGCTGACTCTGTATTCAAAAATTTTGGATTTTAAAATTAACTTTAAAATAACAAAACGTCCTTAAAATAACAAAAGTTCATAATTTCCCGAAAATTACTGTACTCTGCCTCATCAAAAAACAATAACTCTTCCAACCCTAAACATCATTAATCAAATCTTAGACTTGTTTTCCATTCTATGTATTTTCCCCGTATCCTCTAAAAATAGTTCCAACTGCCAAAATACTCAATATAGATATAACTTAAATACTTCACAATTTAACGCCTCTCTCTCTTTTCTACACGAATCGATTCAAAAATGAATCAATAATCATGTGAATAGAATAGAGAGCATTCAAAAAACGGAGAGCAATTTCTCACATCCTCTCCTCATCAGAATATAATACAATAAACGAATGAATCTTTAGAGAAGAAGGGGAAAAGAATACAGAACGCTAATCGATGACGTCGTGAGATCACTTTTGGACGAACACACACACACAAGGGAAATGGTAGTTGGAAAAAGAATAGATTTGACTTTGAACCATTCCAAACCGCCCACTAGAATACTGTCCTCTTTGCTTCTTTCGTTCCTATCCAATTTCGTCAATGATAACATGTCTAATCCTCTGGAATTCCCTCACTATTTCATTCGAACAATCATTCGAAAATCAGCGCGTTTTTCAAAGAAACTAATATGTCTGCGTTTCGATGGTAATGAAAATCTAGACAGACAGATAACAACAACTTCTTCTTCTTCACTTTTTAACCCCAATTCTTCTCCCCCAACCTTCAAAGAACACATTTTTGTAATATATTATTTAAAAAGTGTACTATAAACTGGTGAACAATTGTTATTTACAGAATTTCGAAAAAATGAAGGAACACGGAAGTAAAATATATACAACTTTTTTTTTCAAAACACCAAATACCAGGCTATAAACTTCTAATAATCACAATTTACAAATTTTTTGCAGATGCTTGCTTCTTTGTGTAAGACAAAAAAAAGGTCACACAATGACGAAATGTTCCGTATACAAAAATAGCTTGAAAGAAGTGTGCCGAATGATAATGGAGAAGAAAGAAAAGAAATATTGTTCCAATTTTTGATCGCACACAATTAATCTTAAGTTTTCTTGAAAATTTAAAGATTTTCAGCAGATTACGGTAGTTCAAAATGTATTACGGTGTTTCAAAATGGATTACGGTAATTCAACATGTATTATTGTAAACTCAATTATTCTTGATCATTGTGTTCGGAAGGCTGCTCAACCTCACAGCCGCTCCGCTCCGCACGCACGCGATGCGATGACCTCCCACTCAACACACTGAAATATTGGCGGGAAAATAAACTTTTCAAATTTTCCAGTGTGTTGAGTGTCGGCAGCCGCGTCGCGTGCGTGCGGAGCGGCTGTGAGGTTGAGCAGTCTTTCGAACGCAATGATCAAGAATAATTGAGTAGACAATAAGATAGTTCAAGATCTGATTATGGTAGTTCAAATTCAGCTGATTATCCCTATAATCCTAATAATATTAAAGACAGCGTGCCTGTCGACATTTAGACGAAAAGGGACGAAAAACAATAAAAAATATATTTCCAAATTCAAATAATTTTGACAAGAATTTCTAGGTCATTATCTGATACACTGTCTTTAATATAAAATTGAACGAAAATATTTACGATTTTGCTTCATTTACCACCACAAAACTCGAATGTGCTCAAATTTAAAATACACTTGGTCCTAATACTTTTATTTTCAAGATTGTACTGGAATTTCTGAGAACTTCAAAATTTTTTGAAAATTTGTAACTTTGCTGACAAATACCGCCAAAGTCTATTATTTCCAAGGATGAGAACAAGTACCCCATTATCTTTAAGCTCACCGTCCCTAAAACAGGTCTTTTCAGGCTTTTTCAGGTCCGCCCCGCCCCCTTACCAAACAATAGACTTTCCATGATTCAATTAACCATTAACACGTTGTTGTTGTTGCGTTCATGATGCAAAGAGGTCAAATTCTATTTTTTTGTATCGTATTGCAAACTAGCACTAATTGATAAAACTGATATATAATGAACTTAACATCTTCTTAATTATTTTTTCTTAAAACATCCCGACAGCAGAAAAAAAGACAAAATCGTATAAAGTGCAAAACACACTACAGATCTCTGAGATTTGCGATTTGCGATCGACATCTCAGAACATTAATAAATAAATTCCAACCATTTCGCAATGTACTCAACATAGACCAAGTGCGTCAAAAACAGATATATTATACCTAAATGGGAACCCATATTTCACAAATTTCCACTATAGGTTCATATGTAGTTCACATGCCGCAAATTCCATTTTGTTTTTCTATTTTTAGTCAGCGTTCTCGTAGGCGATAAACACGTGACCATCTGTATTTCGCAACTGATTGATCGATTTTTCTATTTATTGTGACAAGGAGGGCAAAAAAGCAACTTTTTAATTGTCTTAGAAATGGCTTAAACTAAAACAAAATTCGGTTAAAGTCGCTATCCGCGGACGGAATAAACGCATCTAGGACGAAAGAAAATTGAATTCTCTTTCGAATGGTATCAATAGCATCATTTTATCACCAAGAATGGCCGAGAAAAACTTTTTAAAATGTGCGAAAAAAGTTAGTCCCCACACTTGGATTTCTAGGCCATTTATGATTCATTGGGACGTCAAGGTTCAAATTCTCTTTCATCCTAGATTTATACTGTCCACCCAAAACTTCAATAACCACGCACTGCTGTTTTCGAAAAAAAAACTGACACTTTGTCTTTAAGCTGGTGCTAACGAGATTTTCGTCGAACTCCGTCAGGAAACCTGCCTAATCACTGAAATTTGCTCTATGAAAATCATAGGATTTGGTTAGAACTTAAAAAACAACGTTTTTAACTTTTTTAAATAAGAATAATGAAAACATGAACAAATCGCACGGGGACTTGAGAATTGATTCGATCTACTCTTCGTTTAAACCGTGAGAAACTTTTAATAACCCCCCTGGAACATGAGATTCAAAAATGGAAATGTTGGGATGATTTACTTACATAATGCATTTCTGGATTCTCTGCAACTCCACCAACAAACTGTTATCCGAACCGTTATCATCATCCGATTTTTCGACTGCAAAAATCCAAGGCGCATCGGTTCTTTGATACTCGATCACTTTCACATTTCTGAAGCTCTCGATGGGCATCGTTTGTCGATTTTTGATGATTGTCTCAACAACGTATAACCAGCAAACCTGCAAAACAACAATATATGTAAAATTCTCTTATAGGACAAATTTTTAGAACCAATATATAAGACTCATGTAGTAGTGATGAAAATAAAGCTCATACTCATTCCAAATCCGCTAAAAAAAATTTCAAGAAACAAGTAGAAACCGAAAAAACTTCAAAATAATCGTTTCCACCTGCGAAAACTAGTCCACGGGGCATTATTGCGTGAAGAATCAAAAAAATACTAATTTAAACATTTTCCATAAATATTTAGCATTAATTTTTAATTCCCTTACCTCTCCAGGAGCATACTTTTGATGATTTAATCCAACGAGTCGGTAGTCATTCTGGAAAAAAAAAATATATTATTTTTAATATTTTCATTTTAAAGACAGGGATTCACTTAATTTTATCTAAAATGTACTCTATTTAATAATCAGATTTTGTCTATCGAAAGTCTAATGCAATACATGCAAAATAAACCTCGAAAACCCATCATTCGTATTATTTTCGCACACAGTTCAGTGGAGCGCGCTTGCTGAGTCCACAGTCCACATGGGTTTTTAAGCGAATGCCTGTCATCTTTCAAACAAAATTTAACGTTTTTGGAATTTCTAAGATAAGATAAGAAGAATTTTAAATATGCACCTCGAGAAGTTCATCATCACTGATAATTGTGCCGCCAGCCGCTCGAATAAGTGCCGAAAGAACGGCAGCGAAATCTGCATCAGATTCAACGATGCGGAGACAAAAACGCAAAGATTTTAGGATCCGAGGAGTTCTGTCGAACTTGCAAAATGGTATGAAAAGGTCATGCTGCGTTGTTTGAAACAGTTGTTGTTCTTTCACACATCCTACGATGAAGTATGGTGTAACAGTGAATGAATCTATGCAGATCATTTCGAATTTCACGAAAATCGGGAAAATTCGAAACATCACATTTCTGCTGGTTTCAGAATATGTGCCACCATTATCCAGTATCATTTCGTGCATTACAAATTGTTGGTAAGTTGTTAAAGTTGGATGGCACGAAAATGTCAGTCCGCTGAAATAAATTTCATTTCGGAATGCAAGGGAGGCAAGATCGAAACTCACTAGAATATTCCTTTCATATTTTTTTTAATTTCAAAAGCTCATACTAAATCAATTCCTAATTTCGAAATGATTCGAATAACACAATCCACAGTTTTTTCACGTGAAAAATATGTTAGAAAGTAAGTAAAAGTTTTGAAATTGTACTCTGGTTTGCAATTTTCAATTAGCTGTCACTCTGTCTTTAAGACACCCATGTCAAAAAGATATTCACGAAACCCCAAAAAATTTTAAATCTTGTGATGGAACCCCTAAAATTAGACAATTTTACTAGTGTTGGAAAATTTATAATCTTTCGGAATCTGAACGTCGAATGTTAAAAAATATTTTTTACCGAGGTCATTATTTGAAAATATAAGCTTATAAGAGAAAAAGGACCGGCTTGCGGGTCTAACGTGGAGAAATCCACAACCGAATAAAAGGAATATAAATCAGAGTTGGATTGAAAAATATATATTTTCATAGCAAATGAACTTAGTTTCCTCACAAAGTCATTTTTAAAAAATCCTTACCTTCAAGTATTTCTGAGTCCTCCAAACTTGTCCGAAGAAGCTGGCTTTAGTTTGTCGTCAAATGCCACATCTATGCGCTCCTTTCCACACGATCCAAATGAGCAACCTTGTTGAATAAATTGGCGACATCTGTTTTCTTCTGACACAATTCGGATCCATGGCAACTCGGAATGATGGAAGATCTGAATTTATTAACCGTTATCAAATTATCGATCGAAATGTATTAATTTAAAAAAAAATCGTTTCAAAATTTTAAAATCACTTTTCGAACAAAATAAAAATAATTTCTACAGCTTTCGGCAGTTCATAACAAAAAATCGGTCCAAAAAATGAATTTTCTAAAAAATTCCAGATTTTTAAAAGAAAATTCAAGAGTTTTAGATGTCATAAACGAACCTTTTCGATGTGGTCGTTTTTCCATCTCCAATTGTCGGTATTTGAAGATTCGAAGATCTGAAATTAACAAATTGACCGAAAATAATTATAATTCTTAAAATTCGTCTGGAATTTTGAGCAATTTCATTTTTTTAGAGCAAACGCCGCCCATAACAAAAAATTAGCTCCAAAAATGCGATTACTACATTTTTCCAAAAATAAATTTCAAAAATGAGAAAAATTTAAGTTTCCAGATGGAAGTCCTTCTAAATACTATCCAAAGACACTTTTTAAGTGGATTTTAAAAAAAATTTAAAACACTTAACTTAACCGAATGAACACTGATTATTATTTTCCATCGCGTGAAACCGAAAATTCAATTCTCAATTCCAAATCAACTGCAGAGTTTCCGGTCCATTCGTATCACTTTGTCAATACTTTGCCAATCTCTTGTTTCCTGTTTGCTTCTGGCAAAAAATATCCACGTAGAATAGCCTTCGATTACGAAAGTAAAATGGGAACTTTGCGAACAATAGAAACCCCTAAATATAATCGAAAAAACGTTTTAAAGGGGGGCTGAGGGGACGAAATAAATGGTTTAGAAATGATGAAAGTATGATTGTTGATAAATAAATGAAAAAAAAATCCAAAGAAAAACTCAAAAATGGCGAAAAAAAAGTTCCGAAAAAAAAACCATAGCCCCGGTGTTCGCCCTAATATGGCCGAAGAAACGCTTTTTGTTTTCTAGGTCATTTGTTTTTTTCTCGGCCGCCTGTTTTTTATCTTGTTTTTCTCTTCTTTCCAATTTTTTTCCAGAGAAAATTATCCATAAAAGAGTATTAAAACAAATAAACGTTCAAAAGAAATGTATAAAAGAATTAAAAAAAAATATTTTTTCAAAAAATAAAATTAGGGGGCCGAGAAAAAAGAGACGGCCTAGAAAATCAAGAAGCGTTTCTTCGGCCATTAGGGCGAAGAGAGGGGGGTATGAGTTTTTTTTCGGAACTTTTTTTTTCGCCATTTTTGAGTTTTTCTTTGGATTTTTTTTCATTTATTTATCAACAATCATACTTTCATCATTTCTAAACTATTTATTTCGTCCCCTCAGCCCCCCTTTAACTAACCAAGTGTCGGCTCCCGAAAAAAATGACAAAGCGGAAACCCTGCCGATTTGTCTTCCACGCCATCAAATGTTTAACTTTAAAAATGAAAACATTTGTTTAGCGTGAAAATCGAATCGACAGTTTTCCTTGCACCAGTCACTTGCACCGTCATTTTGAAGTAGAACAAAGATTGGAATAAAATCTGAAAGAACAAACGAACATCGAATACCTGGAATGATCTAGCAATAGTACGGGTTTTAGACCATTTTCAACGACGTTTTCAGCTAATCTGTAAAATTAAGACGATTTTAAAGACTCAAGGTTAAAAACATCGTACCTCATAAACTTTTCAATGACATTTGTTCAAAACCTTGTCAATTCAATATCACTGTTCTTGCTAGCTTTTGGCAGTGTTTTGGCTTGATCTGAAACAAATAGATTTCTAAATACTTTTTTTCAAAAATATGTTTGCCTCTCAAGAGTTTGCCATGAATCAATTCATTCCACCTTCTACTTCTTCTCACCAACCGATTGGTTTGAAGAGTAAAACCTGCAAAGAAGTTGTATTAGGAGAGTCGATAGATTTGTTGAATTACTGAAAATATTGAAAAGACTAAAACGTGACAAAAAACTGGGATTTCAGTTTTGAGTGAAATGGTGCCATCTAAAAACTCTGTATTGAAAACAGTGCTCTTTTTGTGACCAATTAAAAAAAACCTATTCGGTTTATCGAAAATACCTCTCATTGGATTTGTAAATATATATAAACATATATTTCATAAAAGTTCCGGTTGTTTCATTGACAACACAAAAAATGAATGAATTTTCATGATTTCAACTGTAATTGAATATCAATCTCGAATTATAGAAAATTTATAATATTCCCAACTGGCTAGAAATTCTCAGGAACTTATTTTAAACAAAAAAACTAGAATTTCATCGTTAAAATCTTAGAATCTTTATTTCATAGTCCGAAATGCGAAATAACAGCTTTGAAATTCGAAAACACTTCAGATACAATAACAGATTGATAATTTCAGTTTCAAATTTTGATTTATTCTTTAAACTTCGGATGGGAAACTTTGTATTTAAAAAAAATCAAAATCTACGGAAATTTTCCATTATTTTCAATGAAAAGAACAAAATAAAAGGCATTATCAATAATCATATGTTAATTAACAATAAAAGTCGAAGAAAATGACTGTTCCTATCTAATAAACTCTTTGAAATTTTGAAAAACCATGGACAAATGCTAATGTCATCAAAAAAACAAAAAGGGAACACATCCACAAAAAAGGTGAGTGATATCTGTTTTTTTCTTATCACCTCTAACAAACACACACTCTCTCGGTTAGAGAGCGAGAGTGTTTTTGTAAGACGCTAGAATCGTTTATCCCTCCCCCTTTTTTTTTAATTTTTAAAGCGTTTCCTAGCTAAAAAAGGTGTTTTTCGCTTTTAAAAATGTTTTCCATATTCCCAATATCATTCTATATAATCTTAATATTGTTAATTGTATCGTTTACCTGCTGAAAATTTGAATTTTTCATAACTGAATCTTTTTTCAATTTTTTGTTCCAATTTTTGTTCCTAAACTTACTTGGCAGCTTCCACACTTTATCAGAAAAACGTATAATGACCCAAAGATTACGTTTTTATAAACCAATGTGCTAATGTCATGGAAGGGTTTTAGAAACCGTTTTTTTAAACAATAGGGCGGAATTTCTTCAAATTTCGAACAACGGCAAATGAATATATATATGGTCCAATATAATTTCCTCTATTTTTTAATGAGAAATGTTGAGAAAAATTTTAACACCTTTCAAAGTGCCGATTATCACCGATTTTGAGTTCTTTGGCTGTCAATAAATTGGTTCAAACTTCTTGGCGGTTATAATTTCGGGGAATCAATATTGATCCTATTCTGAACTAGTGTACACTTTTAAGCAAAAATACAATTTGGTGGGGGGGGGGTCTTAACATAGATAGGATAGTGTCATTTCCAAATTTCAAACAACAATGAGTTAAAGACAGCTGTTCAGTTAATTTTACCCTACCACATTTCAATTTCAAAGATTTAGAGCGTTCTCTCATGCATTTTATACGAAAAAACATCGATAAATACACGCTTCACAGCAGCGGTCCAAAGATGCGAAAATCCAAATTTGAATGCGCGCAGGATCGTGCAACGCGGTCGGTATTGGCGCGAAACACAATTATTTGAATTTGACTACATCGTGGTATTGTTTTCTCGACCTCATGGGCCCCCATTTTAATTTCTATTTTTCGCTGTGGATTTGGATCGTATTAACTGAAACACTGCCTTTAAGGTGGGTACAGAATTTTCTCATGGAATTACCTAAAAAAGAGCCCTATCCCATCTTGGGCCTAAAATAGTGTTTTTTTCAGGATTCTCAAAAGATTCTTTCAAATCCTCCAATTTTCCAATAATTCTGTTCTTAAACTCTGTGGGAGCTTCTGAATTACATCTAAGACGTCAACAACCTGGTTTTCTAATTTGGCTATTATCACTTCTTAGCAGTTCTAGCCACAGTAGGATAGAAGAAAATTGAAGTAAGATTGAAAAATTCCATCTAAACACTCTCCGTAACCAATACCCGAATTAAAAAAAACCGTTTTCGTTCTTTTCTTTCCGTAATTTCGCTTATATTTTGAATTTCCGTGTCGTGCTTTTTAAAAAAGAAAACGTTCATAAAACTAAAGAGAACGCCAGAAAGCCACTTTCAAACCAACCCGGTACTTTCGTAAAAGTGTTTTTTTTTTGAATTTTGATGAATATCCATATCAAATCTCATCAATTGATCTTGTTGGAACCTCCGAAATTGTACGCATAACAAATGCATGGCCCTTCATTGTCACGATCCTTCCTGAAAAAAGCTGATTTTAATCTTGTTTGCATTTTTTTATTTTTCTTTTTAATCAATTCCTAACTATATCAGAACATTTTTCAGTAAGTTTTGCTGGTACTGTATTTCAATGCACATTTTTTGTCTCTATACATATTCTATACGAATTCTCATCTTATTAATCTTGTGGGAGCTCCCGTCTCTCATTTGATAATTTCGCATTACAAATTAATATATTTTTGCTTGAAAATTATTGAACTCCTGTTTTAAAATTCACATTTCGTTATTCTAAACTTATTTTTTACGAATTTTAATCTTATAATACTTGCGGGAGCTCCCGCCTTCTATTTTATCATATCCCAATTCAATTATATATAATTTTGCTTCAAAATTATTGAATTTTTGTTTTAAAATTAAAATTTCCTTATGCTAAACTTATTTTCTAACAATTTTCATCTTATAATACTTGCGGGGGCTCCCGCCTTCTATTTTATCATATCCCATTGCAATTTTATTAATTTTAAAACAAAAATTATTGAATTTTTGTTTTAAAATTAAATATTCCTTATTCTAAACTTATTTTCTATGAATTTTCATCTTATAACACTTGCGGGAGCTCCCGCCTTTTATTTGATCATTTCCCAATTCAATTATATATAATTTTGCTTCAAAATTATTGAATTTTTGTCTTAAAATTAAAATTTCCTTATGCTAAACTTATTTTCATTCAATTTTCATCTTATAATACTTGCGGGAGCTCCCGCCTTCTATTTTATCATATCCCAATTCAATTATATATAATTTTGCTTCAAAATTATTGAATTTTTGTTTTAAAATTAAATATTCCTTATTCTAAACTTAATTTCTATGAATTTTCATCTTATAACACTTGCGGGAGCTCCCGCCTTTTATTTGATCATTTCCCAATTCAATTATATATAATTTTGTTTCAAAATTATTGAATTTTTGTCTTAAAATTAAAATTTCCTTATGCTAAACTTATTTTCATTCAATTTTCATCTTATAATACTTGCGGGAGCTCCCGCCTTCTATTTTATCATATCCCAATTCAATTATATATAATTTTGCTTCAAAATTATTGAATTTTTGTTTTAAAATTAAAATTTCCTTATGCTAAACTTATTTTCTATTAATTTTCATCGTATAATACTTGCGGGAGCTCCCGCCTTCTATTTTATCATATCCCATTGCAATTATATATAATTTTGCTTCAAAAGTATTGAATTTTTGTTTTAAAATTAAATATTCCTTATTCTAAACTTATTTTCTATGAATTTTCATCTTATAACACTTGCGGGAGCTCCCGCCTTATATTTGATCATTTCCCAATTCAATTTTATATAATTTTGCTCCAAAATTATTGAATTTTTGTTTTAAAATTAAATATTCCTTATTCTAAACTTAATTTCTATGAATTTTCATCTTATAACACTTGCGGGAGCTCCCGCCTTTTATTTGATCATTTCCCAATTCAATTATATATAATTTTGCTTCAAAATTATTGAATTTTTGTTTTAAAATTAAATATTCCTTATTCTAAACTTATTTTCTATTAATTTTCATCGTATAATACTTGCGGGAGCTCCCGCCTTCTATTTTATCATACCCCATTGCAATTTTATATAATTTTGCTTCAAAATTATTGAATATCTGTTTTAAAATTAAAATTTCCTTATTCTAAACTTATTTTCTATGAATTTCCATCTTATAATACTTGCGGGAGCTCCCGTCTTCTATTTTATCATACCCCATTGCAATTTTATTGATTTTTGATTCAAAAGTATTGAATTTTTGTTTTAAAATTAAAATTTCCTTATTCTAAACTTATTTTCTATGAATTTCCATCTTATAATACTTGCGGGAGCTCCCGTCTTCTATTTTATCATACCCCATTGCAATTTTATTGATTTTTGATTCAAAAGTATTGAATTTTTGTTTTAAAATTAAATATTCCTTATTCTAAACTTAATTTCTATGAATTTTCATCTTATAACACTTGCGGGAGCTCCCGCCTTTTATTTGATCATTTCCCAATTCAATTATATATAATTTTGCTTCAAAAGTATTGAATTTTTGTTTTAAAATTAAATATTCCTTATTCTAAACTTATTTTCTATTAATTTTCATCGTATAATACTTGCGGGAGCTCCCGCCTTCTATTTTATCATATCCCATTGCAATCTTATTGATTTTTGATTCAAAATTATTGAATTTTTGTTTTAAAATTAAATATTCCTTATTCTAAACTTATTTTCTATTAATTTTCATCGTATAATACTTGCGGGAGCTCCCGCCTTCTATTTTATCATATCCCATTGCAATCTTATTGATTTTTGATTCAAAATTATTGAATTTTTATTTTAAAATTAAATATTCCTTATTCTAAACTTATTTTCTATTAATTTTCATCGTATAATACTTGCGGGAGCTCCCGCCTTCTATTTTATCATATCCCATTGCAATTATATATAATTTTGCTTCAAAATTATTGAATTTTTGTTTTAAAATTAAATATTCCTTATTCTAAACTTATTTTCATTCAATTTTCATCTTATAATACTTGCGGGAGCTCCCGCCTTCTATTTTATCATATCCCATTGCAATTTTATTAATTCTAAAACAAAAATTATTGAATTTCTGTTTTAAAATTAAAATTTCCTTATTCTAAACTTATTTTCATTCAATTTTCATCTTATAATACTTGCGGGAGCTCCCGCCTTCTATTTTATCATATCCCATTGCAATTATATATAATTTTGCTTCAAAATTATTGAATTTCTGTTTTAAAATTAAATATTCCTTTTTCTAAACTTATTTTCTATGAATTTTCATCTTATAATACTTGCGGGAGCTCCCGATTTTCATTTGATCATTTCCGATTACAATTATCGAATTTTTGTTTCAAAATGCATATTGATGTCATTTATAATTCAAATCTTACCTTTTCGACAATCCTTGTCGTGTTCTCCTGCATTCTCGCATCATTCTCAAAATTCTTATTGAATCAATCCATTGCGTTTCTGCTTTCTGAAGAATCTGAAATATAATGATGAAACGTATTTATTTATGGTCATTTTGGGAAGTGAATCTATTAAAGGAGATCTTCCGTATTATATTATTTTGTGTTGTGCTTCGAAACTTTAATTCTCAATTAATATATCTTGCGTCGAATGCTATACTTTTTATTTTACAGGTAATATCACGTTTAGCAAAGCATGTCAGCCGACAACACTTTCAACGCAGATGAGCTCATGAGAGCACTTATTGAAGCCGGAAGGGCTGAAGGCGTTCAAGCCGTTTTGAGAAGAGGAGAAGGAGAAGAAGGCGCGGCGGAATCGAGAGCTGGTGGGAATGATGCAGGCGAGTGGCTCGCCCATCAGCTCGAGATGATGCCAAACCAAAGAGAAGTACGTATATTGAATTTAACAAAAACAAGAAAATACAAGTGCATAATGAAATTGAGTCCTGGTCCTAAGAGTATTATAATTTGAAGAAAATCATGAAAATGATTTGTGAAATTGGGATTAGAATGAAAATTGAAACAATTCTACGATTCGTATTGGAAATTGAATAACAAAGTAATGAACAATTATGTTTTTAAGTATGATAACTCAGTGGGGCACTCTCTTTAAGAATTTCCAGTTTCTAGATAATTTTTTGACTAAATGTACTAAACATTCCCTTTTTTGAATTTTCCCATGATATAACACCGATCTTTTATTAGTTTTCCAACTATGACATATTTGGAAAGAATAAGACATCTGATTTTTAAAGATAAGGTTCTATCTAGCAGAAATTTTCGAGGAATATGCATTTTCGATGGAATTTTTTATGTTTTCGGCTTAAAATACTGCAATTGTTCTAGGGTTTTCAAAAAGGGATTTTTTTGGTTATTATTATTTATTCTTTTTCCAATAGGACGATATTTAGGGTCACACAACCTTTAAGGGTTATATTTATAGTTTTTGAAAGCAAAAACAAAGTTAAATGCTTACCTGAAGGCCCAAATGATCCCATCAATCCGAAATTCCCATTATTGATTGATAAAACAATGATAATTGAAACCTTCTCCATTTTTTGATCCTGGAAAATAGCAAATTAAATTTTTTTTTCAATATTTTGAGAATTCAAGTCCTAATTGAACGGTTTTCAGTCAAAACAAGCATTTTTTGAAAATGTTCGGAAATTTCATAGAAAACAAAACATGCTAATTTAAAAGAGAGCCAGGGTTTGATCCGATCAGAAAAAAATCAACAGAATTTTTATAATTTTCACTAAAAATCGACATTTTTTGAATAGATCATGACAATTGAAAGGACCGGGATATAGAAACACTTTTGAAATTATCATTATAAATGAAAAGGTTATTTTTATTATGATTTTTTGTAGAGCCGCATAGTGCGCGCACTGGTCGGAGATTTTGGAGAAGAAGAGGAGGGAGATGGAGGGATGATGGATGTTGAAATGGAGGAACAAGCAGGAGGCGCTGGACACGAAGGGATGGCCGGCGACAGTGAGCTCAGTATGAGCGAGCTGATCGCACAGATTCGGGAGATCCCGCAAGAAGTGAGATTTGAACGTTTAAAGTGAAAAATCGTAAAAAGTAAACGTTTTTGGCCGAAATTTTGAATTGAAAATTGAAATTTTTAGTTTTATTATTTTTATTTCACAAATTTTTTGTTCCAGCTTTAAATAGATAACATTTCTAATTTCAAAAGTGCAAAAAAATCGTGATAAAAACGAAAAATGTCTTCATCGAGAACTATTAAGCTAGAAGCTTAAAGACAGTGTAACATTCAACTGAAAATTATTTTTGCAGATTATCATGGCAGATCTCCGGGCCATGTTCGGAATGGAAGAAGCGGCAGAAGACGGGATCGATAATGCCGAGAATCCGATCGAGGCACCTCGTCTTCTGTTTGGCAATCAGCAGGCCGCTGAAGATCAGGAAGATATGGATTTCTCCGATTCTGGAGAATCCATTCGCTTACATGATGAGCCAATGGAAGAAGGAAATGATGGAGAGGGCATGGAAGGTATCCCGGAAGATGATACGATGGGAGCTGAGGAATCGGGATCAGAAGGTGGATCGCAGCTCGTTCAGGAGCACATGAATGTTGATGAGGAGCCGGGTGTCGAGGAGGTATGTTTTATGAGATGAACAATCTTTAAATCTACGGAAAAAATCGATTTTAATGAAAACCCGAAAATAAAAATTTCTTATAATTATGAATATTTTCAACATTTTAATTAAAAAAAAAACAACTCACCATTTTTGTTTAGGAGACCGACAACTACGAGACGGCACCCGAATCCTCCATCGACTACGACACTGGAGACGATGGCATGAGGGATGAGGCATTTATGGTAAGTCATCTAAAAAACAATTTTAAAGATTTTTTCGAGAATTGAATTACTCTGAACTCTGAGAGCTCTGAAATAAGTGGATAGAAAGCAAATCAAAAATTTCAGTTACAGCGAATATTCCAGAAGCTCTCGATTTTAGAAAATGTTGAAATTTCGAAATTCTCGAATTTTCACTAAATTTATTTGAAATTTAAAAAATACCTTTTTTGCAGGAGCACCCGAACGAGTCAAGCTCTTCGGAGAGCGCAGCTGTGGCCGCCGCACGATCAACGGCTTCGAATCGCCCAATTGTTGAAGGACGACCGGAATTTGCAATTCCAGCGCTTCCAGCTCGTCTACGTCTCGCGCGACAACATCACGATTCGTCGAATGATGGAGATGTCAGCGGTAACACAACTGGAAGCACAGCCAGCTCCCAGTTGTCAGATGGATCGCACGATGTTGCATTTGTGGTGAGTTATCTAGAAAACGTTTTTGAAATTTAATACTGATGTGACACCCTCTTTAAGAACTCAAAGTTTTTTGGGCCAAATTGAGAATGTTATAATTTTTTTCGGCAAAAATGTAAAGATTTTGAACAATTTAGAAGTAAATAAAGTAGAACACTATCTTTAAGAACAACATTTTTAGTAGATGCCGTTTTTCGAAATTCATAGGGTTTTTTTTAAACTCAAATATCTGGTTTTTTGAGCGAATAATCAATAAAAACATTCAAAAATCACTAGAAAATGTTTAATTTAAAAATTTAAATGAAAAATCTGCAGATTAGTCAAACATACCCAATTTTTCAGAATCAGAGTGCTGAGGAGTCGTCAACGTCCGTCACCGCACCGGAAAGCTCGACGGATTACGATGGCGTCATGGATGAAGCGTTCGTCGAACCGGATGTTGATGTTGAAGGTCCAGCCACTCATTCAAGGCTTGCCACCTTGAATGAGCCTTCAACATCTTCGGATAGAAGAGCGAAGAAACGGCCGTCAACGAATGATGACGATGATGCACCGATTCCGAAGCGTGCGCGATTTGAAGAAGAAGAGGATGAGGAAGAGGAGGACGCCGAAGGAGATATCGCGTTCCTCGTAAGTGATCTGAAAAAAAAACGGCTTGACTCGGATGAATCTTCAAATAAAAAATAGTTTTGAAAACATTTTGCGAGCTCCTGAACATCTTTTAAAGGTTTTGATAATTTATGGGTATTAAGTCTGAATAAGAACTTTTCTTTTTTTGAAATATCATTTTTTTGAAACTTAATTATATATTTTTTCTGAGAACTCAATTTTAAATTAAGTGACCTGCTACCTTTAAGATGTTATTATTGATGAAAGAAAAACAATTTTTTAACAAACTTCTTACTAATTAAAACCTTCTCAATTAAGTAACTCAGCTTTGGAAATATAGTGGAATACTGTCTTTAAGCCAATGAAACCACCCTAACTTTGATCTAAATCTAGGAAGATTTTGAATTTTTCTGAATTTTCATTCTTTCGGGGCCAAATGATAAGTATTTTTTCTAGAACTCAATTTCAAAAGAGTAACCTTCTATCTTTAAGATTTTTTTTTAATTTTTCGATAAAAAATTAAGTACTCACCTTCATTTTAAAAAAAATGTTGCAAAGCTAGAAGATGTATCCAATGTTCTGTAAATTGTCAAGTATAATCAAAAGTTTCAAAAAATATCAAATCGAGGAAAAAACTCGAATAAATAACAGAAATCAATTCAAGAACAATTGCATTATAACCATTTATTGATTTTTTAAGAAAAAAACGAGGAAAAACTATAAATCATACCTTTTTTCAGGAGAATGTCGACAGTGATGAGGACGACGGTGCACAAATGGGAGTCGACGATGTCAATGCTCCGGAGCACGAGGTCGTGGATCAGGAGAATGCTGATGTAGTGGAGGAGGAGCCAATGGGACTTGCCAACCCGGAGGCTCCAATTCCAGACGTCGAAATTGATGAGGTGAGTTTAATCTGAAAATGATAAAAATTATTTTAGGAACACCTTTCATTCATTCTTAGAATTTTAAATCTTTTTGTAATGAAAGTATAGTTAATTGATCTTCAATTCTCGTTTTGAAATCATCTAGTAAACTGAATCATAATCCCGAAGTGTCTTTAAGAAATAAGAATAATTTTATCCAATTTTCTGTTCATTCAGTCCAGAAAATATGGTGGAATACTGTCTTTAAAACATCGAAATTCAATAGAAATTTATTTTTGGTCAAAACTATGAACTTTTAATAAAGGATTTCTATGAATTTTTCATAAAAAAGTAGTCAAAGACAAAAATTTGATTTTCTCTTGAATGAAAAACAAAAAAATACCTCATAACCATCAATTTTATGTTTTTTTCAGTTCCCACCAATCCCCGGACTCGACTACCAGCCAGAAGAGGACGAAGGAGTGGTTCAAGATCCAGAGGAACATCCAGTTGGTGATTCAGAAGGAGAAGTCGGCGAAAATGGGGATGCTGATATGGTAGAAGGAGAAGAAGAGGAGGAGGATGATGGTGAAGGAAGCGAAGTTGATGAAGAGGATGATGAGGAGGCGGAAGTGGCGGCGAACCACGTGAACGTGGAGGATACCACGATGGCGGATCGATTGAGGCAGGAGCTCCGGAACCTCGTCGATCAAGACGACATCGATTGCTGCGTGGGCGATAAGCTCACAAAGCACGCCTTGTATGCTGGACTGATGGAGGAGGTCTCGGTGGCGAACGGTATCGAAGATGGGGTGGTCCTTTTACACCCGGACGTGTTCGCCACCTTCTCCTCAGGCCAGCACATGCCACAAGGTGCCATCTTCGATGCCGTCTACTTCCGGGATGCTCGCTGGATCCTCATCCCGATGTTGACCAATGCCGGAACGCAGCAACCGCATTGGTCGATCGCGTGCTGCAATTTGGAGAAGAGAGATGTCGTCGTCTTCGACAGCAACATCCCGATGAAGTCGGTGAAGGATCAGCGGCTGGCTGTCTTGCGGGCGATTTTCGAGGAGTGCATCGGTCAACTTCAGGCTTCCCACCTGAAGTACCGATATGCTCTGAGAAACCGATGTGTCCAAGAGCAGGTAAATTTTATTCACTATAATTTCATCCTGTTTAATTGATTTTTCAATTTCTCAAAATTTTAACAATTCAATATTTTTTGACAATTTCCTGGTTTCAAAATTTTTGACTTTATCTTTATAATTTTTCTGGAAAATTATTTTTTAAACTCATTTTTCAAAACTTTGAGTTTTAATTTTCATATTAATTGAATTTCGACTGCTTTTTTAAAATAATTGATTTTTTATATCTATTTTTTGGAATTTTCAACAAATTTTTTAAAAAACTGACACAAAATCATTGTCTCGTTCATTTCCTTCCATCTTGAATCATCCGACTGTCCCTTGTCGATGTTGAGAAGACATCTGAAATAGAAATGATTTTTCGAATGTCTTGAACATCAATTAATGATTGATTTTTTTGAACTAAATAACAATTTTGCAGCCTGGACAGCACAAAGACGACGGCATCTTCACGATCGTGCACGCACGTCGGTATTTGCGTGGAGCGTTGGACGTCAGCAATCGCGGAGAGGACTGTGACATCACAGCCGAAAGACAACGACTTGTCTTGATGCTCACGTCCCTCCGAACCACGCTGCGTGAGTTTTAAAACTTTCTTTTCAAGGAAAATAATAAAATCTTTTTAAATACAAAGGTACAGTGATTTCGAATGTTCAATTCAATGAAATAACGGACTAGAAACCCGTTTTACTTTAGAACTTCTGACCATCTGTCTTTAAAACCATTTTATAGCTATTTTTTATTTTCCCGCCATATGAATTTTAGAAATTAATTTTTCAAGCAAAAAATAATTAAAAACCCACAATTTTGAGCCAAATTTGCTGATGGTTGGACCCAATTGTCGATTGTTCGATCATTTCTGAAAAAATGAGTGTTTTGATGAAATTAAAAAATATTGCAAATTTCTTTGACTTAATTTTGAATATTTTTCAGAAGGATACATCTTCCGTCCAATGGCGACCGCAGTACCGACGTTCCATCTACCACCGCCACCACAACCACAACAGCCGTACCACGTTGTGAGAAGAGATCACGTGGTCACCCAGCAAAGGATCCGGGACTGCTACCGCCGTCTCCACGTACGTTTTATTAAAGAGAGCGTACATTTTAACCGAAAAGTAATTTTTCAGGCAAGAGCGTAAGCTCTTTCAAGCATCATCATTTTCTCTGGTTGGAACGGTTATTGGCTCGTCATTTTTTTCGTTTTTGGAATATGGATTGGTTTTTTAGTTTTTTTTGTGTAAGTTTTGGAACTTGAAAAATCTCATTGAAAAATCTCATATTTTCAGATTTTTTCGTGAAATTGCCTTCAATTTCGTCTTCTCGATTTCGTCCCAACAACTTGGCACATTTTATTCGACTTCTCAATTTGCGGACTCTTCAATTCATCGGATATAACATGCTTCTTCAAGGCTGGAGTTGACTGATCATTTGGAAATGAAGAAGGATCAACTATGGGATGAATGGGATCCGATAGCGTTGGTTTCAACACCATTGATGAGCGAAAGCCGACCGAAGATAAGAACGAACCAAAGGATCGACATTCTGCACTTGGGCGCCCCCCAATCAAGCCAACGGAAAGAGTGCGAGTGGTGAAGAATCATCGAATCGACATCCAACAGCCAATGGATTGTCGTGATGATGCTTCTGATCATGCCATAAATAAATGGGATGATATCGATTCGATGGTTCAATTATTTCGAAAGTGACTGATTTGTTTCAATCGCCGTTTGAAGTGAAGAAATGATGATACACAGCGATGTGCACGTGTTTTTTGGGAACAGAAGTGCGAAAGTTTGGAGATGAATTGAGGTAAGCGTTGATTTAAAAATCCGAAACTTTTTGAAATTTAGATTTTTTCAAAAAAAAACATTTTTTTTTCAAATGTTGACATTTTTTGAACGATTTCCCTTCTAATACCCAATTTTTTATTTTTTCTAATGTTTTCAAACTTATAAGAACTCACCTCAACAATTTTTTTCTGCATTTTTCACATTTTTCCTCCAGTCTGCCGTTTTTCCATTATTTTCGAATATTTCTGAAAAATTTCATCCTTTTTCGCTAAAAACTCTTTGGTTTACCTTCCAATAATTTTTTAAAGCTTACAACTTTATTTTTTAGACAAAAAAATCTAAAAATACGGTGGAAAACAGAAAAAATAGGTCAACAATATATTTTTTATTTTATTCGCGGGGGACTAGTTTCTCAAAAATCAGAAGCTAGTCCCCTGGTTGTGAAAGTTAGTCCCCGTTGGTGAAATGATGATTATTTGATTGATTTTTTTGATTTTTTAAAGGAAAATAGGAAAATTGTTGTTTATCATACTATATAATAAAGCGCTAAGGCCGTGCGTGTTTTCACATGCTAGAATGCATTTCTCATGAATAACTTTTTGACCCCTGGACCGATCTGTCCCATACTTGTCATTTATATTTGATTAAAAAAGAAATATTTTTCTCACAAAATTAAAGCATCTTTGCCAATTTTCATAATTGTTCAAGCGCATTATTTGGTCCTCTTTCAAAATAATCGTAATTTTTTTTAGAAATGAATATGTTTTTTATTTGCAGATACGTCAAGGTCGATAATGTTCTTGTTGGTCGAATGGGGACCACAAAAACATTTTGTCAACGTCGAAAGGAAGAAATGAAGGCGATTGTTCTTTGTCCAATGGGTGGAGGTTGGGGACAGGGAAGGCCGTCGAACAATTCGTACAAATTGTTTGGAATGAAGAAGTAAAGGAATATTTTGGAAATACTTGTGAGGTTTTCTAAAAATTAATCGTGTTTCTTAAATAAGCTCATTTTTCCAGGGATCGTTGCAAGAACAACACATCAATCACCACGGAAATGTATCATTTTTGTCAACACTGGAAAGTTTTGAAGAATAATCGATGGAACGGTTCCTGTTTGTCATCAATATTTGGTAATTTTGAATACATTTTCTTATATATTTCAATTTTTTTCAGACAATTCAAGAATTGAAGGAACTTTGTCTTCTCAAATTATCGGAAAGCTTCCAAATGTGTTTTTCATCTGCAACCGAACAATATTTGAGGAACCATCCATGTGTTGGCTTCAAAAAAAGGTAATTTCGGTATATTTTTCAAAGATTTCAAAGTTTTTTTTTCAGAAAAGTTCAATAATTCCTATTTTATATCAATTTTAAAGTTATATTTATCGCAAAACGTCAAAATGCATTTACCAATTATCGATAAATATTCGACGGAAATGTCTTGGCTTCGAAAAATGGTAATTTATACATTTTTTCAAATATTTTAATTTTATTTTAGAAAATCGAGAATCTATTTATATATTTTGGAACAAATATTTATTATTGGAATACATATGCTACATTTTTATAATGCTGAAAAGGCAAAAAGGCCTGAAAAATGGAACTCTTTTGAGGTGGGTTGGTTTTTTGAAATTTTGAAGCTATTTTATTTTTATTTCAGAGTTTATCAAATTGTCGCAAAAATTGGGACTTATTTATTCATCTGCAATCGATTATTATTCGATGGAAAGCGTCTTGACCTCGAAAATTGGTAATTTTGATAATTTTTTCAAAGATTTCAATTTTATTTTAGAAATCGAGAATTTATCGTCATATTATGGAACATTTGGATTATTTATACCACAATTTTATATTGCTGAAAAGCAAAAAGGCCTGAAAAATGGACCTATTTTGAAGTGAGCTTGTTTTTTTTTAAACATTAACTATTTTATTTAAATTTCAGATAGATCAAAAGCTGAAGGCAGCAAATTTTTATCAAACAATCGGAATAATTGGAATTTTTTTAAAAATCTGCAAATAGATTTGAAATTCGATAAACCATCCATTTGTTGGCTTCGAAAAAAGGTATTTTGATCAAAAATGTTTAAAGATTTCAATTTTTTTTAGAAATCGCGAATGTATTTCTATATTTTGAAACAATACATTATTATTGGATTATAATTATAATTTACTATTGCTGAAAAAGCAAAAAGGCCAGAAGAATAGTCTTATTTTGAGGTTAGTTGTTTTTTGTTGAAAATGTTTCATTATTTAATTTAAATTTCAGATAGACTTATCGGAAAACTTGGAAATCTATTTACTTATCTGCAATCGATTAAATTCGATAAACCATCCATGTCTTGGCTTCAAAAAAAGGTAATTTTAATAAATTTTTTCAAAAAATATAAGATTTCAATTTTTTCAGGACAATTAAATAGTCCATGTTTATTTTATCAATTCTACGTTTGCTTATTATGCAAAAAAGGCCTGAAGAATGGACCTATTTTGAAGTGAGTTTGTTTTTCATTTAAAAATGTTCAATTATTTTATCCAAATTTCAGATAGGCCACCAGTTGAAGTCATGAATCGCACATATTCATTTCAAAAATTAAAACTTCTGAAATGTCGAGAAATTATATAATCTCGCCGGATGAAAATTGTTATTCTTATTGTAAGTTTGAATTATATTTGAACATTTTTTATTTCAATTTAAACATTTCAGACTCTACAACTCTACAGTCATAACTTCTGTCAATACAACCTCAGTCACTTCAAATTCCGCAAATTAATGCGATGATGGCCAAGAAGCCGAATTTTCCACGGAATATGGAACCGTGATGTATTTTTTTCTTTGAAAAATTCTGTCTGTAAAGTTTTAAAGGCTTGATGCGCGAAAATTAATGGCATGCTCTCAAAATTTGAGATTTTTGAAATGTTTTTGAAAAGCAGAGATTTAGAAAGCGCGCTAGAGAGAGAGATAGAGAGATAGAGGGAATAATAAATGGTGGGAGGGAGGGAGAGAAAGATAATGAATATATTTTTTTATATTGGGGGAAAATTTATAATTGATAACTTTGGGAGGGAGGGAGGGAGAGAAAGAGGGAGGGAAGGAGGGAGAGAGAGATGTTTATAGCAATTTGCGAAAACTCCCCAAATAGACCACCTGCAGAAGAAAATCAAAAAAACCTTCATAACGCTGGTTGACACGAACACTTGAAAAAGTCTAGATTTCAAATAGCATGAGTGGGATTTCGATTAAAATGAAACGAAATTTTCCAAGGAAAAAATTCGCTTCGAACCCCGAAATAGACAGATTAGATGGGGATGTACAGTTTCTGAAGCTGTTGTTCTCCGGCCGGGAGGAAAATATTTAAAAAAAATTCTGGAAATCAAAAAAAACAACAAAAAAAAAATCTGGAAGTTTACAAAACTTAAAAAAAAACAAAAAATTCTTCCCGGCCTCAGAAACAACAGCATTGGTCGAAAATTGACCAAAATACTTTTAAAAAAAAAGGGAAATTAAAGTTAAATAAAACACTTTTCATTAATTTTAAACAATTAAAAAAAAAGGGGAGGGGGGATTAAATTTAAAAAAAAAAACAACTTTTGCATTAATTTTCAACAATTAAAAAAGGGGGAAATTAAATTTAAATAAAACACTTTTGCATTAATTTTCAACAATTAAAAAAGGGGGAATTAAATTTTAAAAAAAACTTTTAAATTGATTTGGAAATCAAGTTTTTTAAACATTTTAAAAAGGGAATTTATAATTAAATTAAAAAAAAAAACTTTTGAACCAAAAAATTTTAAAACGGGATAATTATATTTTTAAAAACATATTTTTTAATTCATTTTTGAAAAAAAGGGATATAAAAAACAATCAAAAACAATTCGAGAGCCACTCGGAGGCCTATGTCCGATTGGTTGGAGGTTGGGGACTGCGGCTGGAAGCATGCTGTGTATGCGATTTGTGCACTAGGTTTTTTCAATTATCTTGTTTTTCATTCCCTACTTTTCGTATTGTTCTTCGCTGAAACAATTGAACGGTTCCCACATTCAATACCTCCATCGACACCTCAATTTCCAAACAAACGCACTCCAACAACATTCCAGTATTCCTGACTCTGACAATGATATCGAAAACCTTCTGAACGAACAAACATCCCCTGTTTTCATCGCCAAACCCGGAGTTCTATCTCCGTCGTTTCCCATGAGACAATGTGACTACTTCTGCAATCCAGTTGCGGGTATTAGCGGTTTTCCGAAAGATCCCCGATAAGTTTCTTCGACTTTCCTCCTAGCGGGTTTCGTCCTGCAGTTTTTTTTAAAACTCAGTCTGGACTTCTGCGGCCAGATTTCTGTTGTTTTCCTTCTGCCTGGCGCCCCAGACTGTTTTAGGGAGTTGGTATGTTATGTTTCAATATTTTTTATATTTTTTTATAGAAAGATCAGGTCAACGGTCAGTTCAGTGGCGATTCAAGGAATGATAATTGTTTTATTTTCACGTTTTTTGTCATTTTGATAATATGTTCTATTATTCATTCTAAGTTCATTTGGTACTTTTTTTTACTGATTTGTAAGATTTTCCCGTTTTATTTTTTTTTTGTCTTTTCTTTTTTTCAGCCTTTTCAGCTCTCCAGATCAGGGATTCGACATCATCTGTGAGTATTTTTGCTTTTTCTCTCCCCTAGTGACATCCGGTCTCATAGGCTCAGTTGTTTACACATGCTCTACAGTTTTAAGTCCTTCCTCATTTTCTTCGTCATCATCTGGATTTTTGTCGTCTTTTTCTCGTGGAGACCTCATGACCGAACAAGTTTTTCGAAGCGTCGCGTCACTATGGGATCGGATGTCCGGGACGAACGGCTTGGAGGAAAAGAAGAAACATGATCGATTGGCTAACGGCGAAATATCAACAATTTGGATTGTAGCGGTATTCACATTGTCTCGGGAAACGAAGGAGATAGAACTCAGGGTTTCGCGATGAAAACAGGGGGTGTTTGTTCGTTCAGAAGGTTTTGGATATCATTGTCAGAAAGTCAGGAATACTGGAATGGTGTTGGAGAGCGTTTGGTTGGAAATTGAGGGGTCGATGTAGGTATTGAATGTGGGAAACGGGCAATTGTTTCGGAGAAGAACAATATGAAAAGTAGGGAATGAAAAATGAGAAAATTGAGAAAATCTAGGGTACAAATTTCATGTACGGCATGCGGCTGTACATCACATCTAATCTGTGTATTTCCGGGTACGAATCGCGTTTTTTCCTTGGCGAACTTCATTTCATTTTGATCCAAATTCCACAAAATTGTTGTTTGAAAGACTAGTTCTTTTTCGGTTTCGTGTCGGGAACCAGGTTTTTGAAGGTTTTTTTCATTTTCTTCTGTAGGTACTGTTTGGGGAGCGTTCGTAGATTGTTTTTTTATTGGATATTTATTAAAAAAGCAATATTTAGGTGACAATTAAAAAAACAATTTAAAAAAATCACACTTTACTTTAAAAAATACGCGCGGGGTATCAATTATTAATTTTTAGCATTTTAAAGCCAAATTTCAGGCATCTGGTCTTTCTAACTTTGAAATATCTGAATTCGAATTCGAATCAGATTGAGAAATTGATTTCTCACAAAAAAATCTTATGATACCAATTTCTTGATAATTCCTGACGTGAACGTCACTTTAAAACATCAAATTCTATTTAATTCTGAATTTATTACCAACTTTATGACAATTATGTCATTTTATACAAATGTCTTGTTAATTTCTGTCATTTATTACCAACTCCATGACAATTATGTCATTTGTTACCAAATTCTTGTTAATTCTTTTTTTGTTATAATTTCCATGACAATTCTGTCATTTGTTATTCAAATTCTTGTTAATTCTGTATTCGTTATTATATTCATGACAATTATGTCATTTGTTATTATTTACATGACAATTCTGTCATTTGTTATTCAAATTCTTGTTAAATTCTGTATTTGTTACAATTTCCATGACAATTATGTCATTTGTTACCAAATTCTTGTTAATTCTGTATTTGTTATTATATTCATGACAATTCTGTCATTTGATATTCAAATTCTTGTTAAATTCTGTATTTGTTACAATTTCCATGACAATTCTGTCATTAGTTATTATTTTCATGACAATTCTGTCATTTGTTATCAAATTCTTGTTAATTCTGTATTTGTTATTATATTCATGACAATTCTGTATTTGTTAAAATTTCCATGACAATTATGTCATTTGTTACCAAATTCTTGTTAATTCTGTATTTGTTACAATTTCTATGACAATTCTGTCATTTTTTATTCAAATTCTTGTTAATTCTGTATTTGTTATTATATCCATGACAATCTTGTCATTTGTTATTATTTCCATGACAATCCTGTCATTTGTTATTATTTTCATGACAATTTCTGTCATTTGTTACCACTTTTTGTTAATTCTGTCACTTTTTTTCAATTTCGAACCATTTTTTGGTTCCCCTCTCATTCCTGGTTCAAGTCCGGGAACACCCAAATTTTTAGAACCATTTTTTGGTTCCCCAATCTTTCCTGGTTCAAGTCCAGGAAAACGCATCTTTCAGCTCTCAAAAGAGCACAATTTCAAACGCGCGCGCGCAATTCAAATTACTGCGATAATGTATGATAGAACAATTTAAGCTTCTAATTGAAGCCATTTTTGAGAAAATTTCGATTATTGAGAATATATTAATTCTCATTTATTAAAAGAAGAAGAAGAAGTCTGTAGTTTTGTTAAAGTTGTTATTTATTATTTGTTATACAATTTCTGTATTTGTTTGTTACCCCCTCCCCCCACCCCAGTTTTGAATCTGTTGCCCCTATCCGAGATGCGCCGAGGAAGGAGATTCCATTCGAGCCCTTTATGACGAATCAACAAGAAGGGAAATTGAAATGTTGGAAAGGGTAAAATTTGAAATTTCCGAAATTTAAATAATATTTTTAATTTTTCAGACCGTTATTTTCCTTTTCCAATGGGCTCGGACTTCAAATGGAATCAAAAATCTATAAATATGGATTCGTCAATATGCCGCTAAAAAATTTGGATGTAGTGAATATCGATTGGATTGGAAATGTACGAAAAAACAGCGAAGATTGGAATATATCGATGAAGAAATTTGATAGAGAAGGATGAACACGAATATTTGATCAATATGTGGAAAAAATGCAAAAAAATGGCTGAACTATGGAAAATTGCCGATTTTGGTGCTTTAAAGCTGGAAAGGGTATTATTTTAATTTTTAAAACTGAAAAATTAATTTAAAAAGCATTTTTCAGACCGTTTTTTCCCTTTCCAATGGATGTGTTTGTCGAAGATGTCGCCAAGAATTTGGAATACAAGAAATAGTGGAAATGCGACGTTTGCAGTCAGAATTTGGCGGAAAACGATGAAAAATTCGATTGAGATGAAGAAGAATACGAAAATTTGCTGGAAATTCGAGAAGATGGCTGAAATTTGAAAATTTGCCGATACTGATGTTTGGAGATGGAAAGGGTATTAAAAAAATTTAAAAAAATTAAAATTTAATTTAAAAATATATTTTTCAGACCGTTATTTCCCTTTCCAATGGAAATTCTTATCGAAAACGTTGCTTGGAAGACAAGAAGAAGATGAAATGTGAAGTTTTTGGTGAAAACTTGGACTAGAATGATAATTCAAGATGTTCAATGCAATTTGGATGATATCTATTGAAACGATCAAGAGATTTGATTGAAATTGGATGTTTTTTGGGTGAACGCTCGAAAAAACGAAGGAGAAAATCACTGGAAGGGTAATTATTGAGTTATTTTAATGTTTTTTCTAAACATTTCATTCTTCAGACCGTTATTTCCCGATCCAGTGGAAAGAAGAACGAACTGTGCCGGATTCGGCTGACTTATTTGGAAATGACACGAGTTAAGAGGTTATTTGCAGAAGATCGGAAATACAACACTGCAGGGTAATTTTTGAAGACATTTTTTATCAAAAAATTGCACTTTTCAGACCGTTATTACCCTGGCAGTGCTCCGTTGCTTCACCGCGGATGCTTCGAAATATGGAATACAACCAGGAGTTGGAAATTTCAAAACGTATGTGAAGAATACGGGATTTTGTCTATTTGGAAGAGGATGACGATTGACAGGACATCAAAATTCGGATTTTATTCCAATTTATGCAGCTAGTGATAATGGATCAATTTGGAAAGGATCTTGGCTGGATTCAAACCGGAGAAGGTAATATTTAAAATTTAAATTTCAAAAATATAAGATAAAAAATGGATTTTGGATGGTTTTTGCATTTTTTTCAAAATTATAAGTATTTTTCAACGAAAATGCTTAATTAACTTAATTAATAAAATTTTGAACAAAATAAATTATGAAATTGAAAAATAGAAATGTTTTTATTTCCAGAACCATCGAATGAGAACGGATTGGATAGCTGTAATCAATGGAAAATGGTCGGCATGTTGGCTGGGCGTTTTAAATTAGCCTACGGAAAGGCCAACATGGTGAAGCTCGGTTGGTGGAGATCAATTGGATCGGAAAGAATGCCAACAGCTTCGGAATCAACACAAAGGATCAGACTGTGAAGATTTATCGATCGATTATATTGATTATGATGCACCAATGAGGACTTGTGAAGTTTTGGCTGTTTGTGGGATGATTCGAGTATTTTGATTGTACGTCAGTTGGATAATATTGGAAATGAGGATTTTGGATCTCAATATGATTTGAAACGTCTTTCGTGCCGTAATTATTCGAGGTAATTGTTTAATAATCTGAAAATATATTTTTAAAAAACATGCTTGAATTCCAGAACCCCATTTTCTCGGGATGATGGGCCGATTGACACCTCGAAGTTTGATGATCAGAATTGGTTGAATAGATGAACAATTGTGCTTCAGTTTTTTTTATTTGGAAATGAGACGAGTAAAGAGGCGATTTGCAGAAGAGCGGAAACAAAAACACTACAGGGTTATTTTTGAATAAATTTTTATTTAAAAAATTGCATTTTTCAGACCGTTATTACCCTGGAAGTGCTCCGTTGCTTCAACGCGGATGCCTCGAAATATGGAATACAACCAGTGGTTGGAGATTTCAAGACTTATGTGAAGAATACACCATTTTTCAAAAATGCGTGTGACTTTGTCGATTAGAAGAAGACGACGATTGAAACAACATCAGAATTCGGATGTTATTCCGATTTATGCAGTTAGTATAAATGGATCAATTTGGAGAGGATCTTGGCTGGATTCGAACCGAAAAAGGTAATTTTTAAACTTTAAACAGCAAAAATATTGGATAAAACATAGATTTTAAAAAAATTCAAAACATATGATGTAAAAAATAGATTTTTGACATGTTTTTGCATAATTTCTCCAATTTCTTCAAAGAGAATACTTTATTTATTGTTCCAAAAATGTTAATTACTGAAATTTTGAACAAAACAAATGATAAAAATGGAAAATAAAAATATTTCTATTTCCAGAACCATCGAAAGCTGAAAATGGTGGAAAGTCACCCTCGCGGTGTTGGAAGGAGCCGAAGAACGGAGTCAATGTTTGGATTGATTGTTACGGACATGGAATGCAAATGACGAAGGATACCTCTCGATGGCGGATTGGATTGCGGAAATGAATGGAAACGATCGACATATTAGCTGGGCGCTGTGAATTAGCCAACGGAAAGGCTAATATGGTGAAGTTTGATAGGCGATGGCCAATGGATCCCATGGATTGCCATCAACTTCGGAATCGTCACAAAGGATCACAAAGTGGCGATTTATCGATCGATTTTCCTGATAATGATGCACCGATAAGGACTCGAGAAGTGATGAGTGCACGGACGATGTTTTTTTGTATGATGATCGCATTGGATAATTTGTAATGGTCTTTGGCTGGGCCTATTATGAAAAGCTGATCGAATTGAATACCAAAATTTGTTCGAGGATGACAGAAGTCCAACAATCAATTGGTTTTTATGGAAAATGGCTCTAACGATGGAAATCAGCTTCTGCAGTTGGAAGGAAATCGAATTTTTGGATAGGATTTCAATGTTTCGAAGATGAAGATGGGAAATAGTTCGAAGGATCGTGAAGAAGAACAATAATTGGAATCAGTCACTGGGCGCAACCTTCAAACAAGCCAATGGAAAGGTTTCTGATTGTGGATGAGTAGCGGCTTGGATCAAGGCTAAGATCAACAGCAAATGCCGTCACTTGTCCGGGTTTTCCACGCGGGTTTTGCTGGAAAACCACCGATTATTGTTTGGAGACTTGGAAAAGGTTTGAGACTTTAAAAACATTTGATATTTAATACATTTTTTTGTTTTTCAGACAGTTATTTCCTTTTCCAAGTTGCTCACACTTCGAACTGCTGACCACGACGGTAATAAGCAGAATATTTGGATGAGGAGTATTAGATGATGAAGATGTTGAAGGTAATTTATTAAAGATTTCGAAACAATTCTAATTTTTGAAATTTCAGACTACCCCATTCGTGTCATCAATACTGGATTCGTTTAATATTCCAGTGGTGGAAACTTCAAGAATTTTGAGAAGAAGATTGCATTTTTCAAAAAATGCGTGGGATTTTGTCGATTAGAAGACGACGACGATTGAAAGGACGTCAGAATAAGAATTTGACCACGATTATGCAGTTAGTGATAATGGATCAATTTGGAGAGGATCATGGCTGGATTCAAACCAAAAAAGGTAATTTTTAAACTTTTAAATTCAAAAATATTGGATAAAACATAGATTTTTGACATTTTTTTCAAAATTAAAAGTATTTTACAATGAAAATGCTTAATTAATTTAACTAAAATTTTGAACAAAATAAATAAATTGTGTGAAACTGAAAAATAGAAATATTTTCATTTCCAGAACCATCGAACGAGATAGGATTGGTTAGCGGAATACAATGGAAAGTGGTCGGCATGTTGGCTGGGCGTTTTAAATTAGCCTACGGAAAGGCCAACATGGTGAAGCTCGATTGGTGGAGATCAATTGAATCGGAAAGAATGCCAACAGCTTCGGAATCAACACAAAGGATCAAAATGTGAAGATTTATCGATCGATTATATTGATTATGATGCACCAATGAGGACTTGTGAAGTTTTGGCTGCTTGTGGGATGATTCGAGTATTTTGATGAAACTTCAATTGGATACTATTGGAATTATGGATTGATTGTCTCATATTGAGACCTTATTTTGTTTCTCTTATAGAGAAGGTTATTTGAAATGTCTCCAATGGAGGTAATGATTTTAATTTTATTGATTTTTAATTAATTTTTCAATTTTCAGACTACATCTTGTGAATGAATTCCTTTTATTCCGGCTCCTTGATCCTTCGATAACACTCGCCCGTTGGACCACAATAAGGACAAGGATGCCACCACTTCTCCAGCTCATCTTCATAAATAAATATAAAAATATAATAAAAAACAAAAAAAATTAAAAATTAAAAAAAAACAAAAAAAATTAAAAATTAAAAAAAAACAAAAAAAATTATTTTTCTTTTTTTATTTCTTTTTTTCTTTTATTTTTTTCTTTTTGAGTAGTTTTGTCTTATGTTAAGGCTTCTTCTTCGTATTTTTATTAGGGTTTTCCTTTATTTTTATATATTTCTTTCTATTCCTGTTATTCTTATGAATAAATTTTCATTTTATACAATTTTTGGGCCTTTGTTTGTTTTTTTTTGAATGATTGGTTTCGAAATACCATTAATTTTATTTTCAGTTTCACTTTTTTCTTCGCAATTTTCAGATAAAATTTTAGGAGTGGGTTCTCTGGACAATTTTCTGAGAGTAGCAATTGCTACAACAATTATTGGATATTTATCAGTATGGCAAATTTCAATTTATGTCACTATTTGAAAAACAACGATGGCTTCGTTCTAAAAAGAATGGAAAAATGGATAGATTTTTCTGAAATTGAGGTTTTAAAAAATAAATGCGGGTTTTTTCTTTTAAGAAACTATAAACCATTTCAAAAATTAATTATTTTCCTTTGAAAAATTGTTTTTTATTAAAAAACCTATTAAAAAATTATATTTTCCTAAAAAAATGGTTTGTTTTTCGTTATTTATTAAAAAATCTATTTCAAAAACTGTTTTTATATTTTTCTAAAAAGAAATGGTATTATTTTCGATTTTTATTTAAAAATGTTTATATTTATTTGGTTTAATGGTTAAATTTTCGACGTTTATTTAAAAAACCCGTGATTTTATCCATTTTTCGTCATTTTTATGCTTTATTTCTTTTCCGGATTTTTGTTATGAATAAATACATATTTTTAATATAATTATTGGAATTTTGCTTCTTTTTTGTATGACTGGTTATGAAAAACCATTAATTTCATTCTTTATTAGACGTTTTTCTTTTGAAAACTTTCAGAAAATATTTTAGGAGCTCTTCACCAATGCTCGGATTCTCTACCAGTGCTCGACTTCTCCACCAGTGCTCGGATTCACCACCAGTGCTCGACATCTCCACCAGTGCTCGGATTCTCCACCAGTGCTTGACTTCTCCACCAGTGCTCGGATTCACCACCAGTGCTCGACATCTCCACCAGTGCTCGACTCCCCCACCGATGCTCAACAGTGCTCAGCAATTGCTCAAACATTTCCGGAAATTTATCAGGTTGTCAAGTTTCAATTTTAATCAAAATTTGAAAAAAAAAGAAGCGATTTATTGAAAAAGGTTCGAAAAAATGTTTTAAAATTGTTCTGGAATTGAGAATTAATTATTTATTTCGAAAAGTTTGGAATGTTTCATAATTTACCATCAAATTTCAATTATTTTCTATTCCCAATTCATATTTTTCAAAAAATTGCGACGAATCATAAGCAAAATCTTGTCTTTAAACTCGGGCGGTCCGATTTGGGACATTGTTCGGGTTATGTGGGGCTTTCAGATTCATAAAAATAGTGAAATAATATAGAAATTAGTTTTTTGATCCAATTGGGGGCGCTCCTTTATGAAATTTGCGACAATGGGTTTTTAATGTTTTTGTTTTTGTTTTTTGTTTTCATTTTTTTCATATTTCTCATGTTGATTGATTTAAATAAAGGATTTCTTGAAGTGTTGTTTGTGTTCTGAAAAAAAGTTGCAAAAATGAAGGAGCACCAAAAATACCCAAAACCCAAAATTTTATATAGTCTCTAAGTTCTTTAAAAGATCTGAAAGTCCCACAAAACGTATTTTTTATTTTGTTTTTTTTTTAAATAAGTGCATATTCAGTTGTATGAGTAAATTTCAGATTTTCTAGGTTCTTCTTGTTCGTTTCAGATTGTATTTTTCGTTGTATTGGTTTCATCGTCATTGGTCATCAGTGTTCCTTCATTAAGTTTCGGTCGTTGAGGTCTATCTGAGTCTAAGAGTCTATCGCCGCTGACTAGGTTCCTTTTTTTTAGCCAGATACCAGTCAATCAATACAGTTCAAATGGTGCAACACTTCCAACAATGTTAGAACTTTTATTTTATTTTATTTTTCTTTTAAATATTCAATAAAGAATTTGTTTTATTCAATGTGATTTAATCTAAAGACTAGAAATAGCTTATGGTTTGTCAGCACTCTCAAAATTTCAAAAAAAAAGTGGATTTTAAAATGTTTTTGGAAAAATGCAAAAATCTAAACTTTTCTAAGTTCCAGACGAACTGATACAACGACAAGTATGACGACAACTGGATCGGATCGTTCAGCTCAACAATAATGACATCAATTAGGATCATCAGCTGGATTTGGAACGAAAAGACTTGGTACGATCAAGCTAATAAGGGACAACTCGATGGGGAGCATTTTGGACTGGTAAGTGTTTAGAACTGAAAATTACAAGACTTAATAAAGAAGATAAACTTGAAGACTTGGGGATAAATACGTAATTATGTTCAAAAAATAATTTTTTTTTCAAAAGTCAAATTTTAACTTCGAAATTTTAAGAAATGTTTTCTTTTAATCATTTTTTATACTTTCAGGACAACACATAAAGCAAGTTCAACAACGTCGACAGAAGCTAAATCAATTTGAAACAAGGCTATCGTCATTTTTTCAAAATTTGGTTCAAAAACGTGATTTTTTCAAAACTTTGAAAATTTTTCAATTTCAATCATTTTTTATACTTGAAGGCCAAAACCGAACCAAGTCAACGGCAGGGATGGGCCATCACCGTGGAACATCTTGAAATTTGTATTTTTTGGACTGGTTAGTCTTTAGAACTGAAATTTAGAAGAATTAAAAATGAAGATAAACCTGGAAGTTTGGAGATAAATAAGGAAATCTGTTTTTAAAAAAAGTAATAATTTGCGCCAGATGCTCCCGCACGATTATAAGATTTTAATCTTTTCGAACAGAATTTTTGTCAAAAATATTGAAATCACTCATTTTGGGAACTCAAAGCGTTAAAATGTTGTGACAAAAGTTGTGGATAATTTCAGGAATAATGATTGAAGGACCGAACGGACAGCGACATGGGACCATTTCGACGACATAGGACCATCAACGACTGGAAAGACAATGGAGAAAAAAGCGATCAAATGATGGGATGATTCAAGTACGGCAACAAAAAAAATTGGATGTTTCTTTTGAGAAAAAATCACATTTTTACAACTAATTTTCTGTCATAGGCGGCCGAAGGCTATCGCCAATTTTTTTTAAATTTGAAAACTTGTGAATTTTTCTAAAATTCCAGAAATGCTTTAATTTTTACTCATTTTTTGCATTTTCAGACTTCGAAAGCCAGTCAGGTCAATGATACGGATGAAACCGCACTAGGAATACATCCAGGTAACTATTTATTTTAAAAAAATTGAATTTTGAAAAAAATAATAATTTTGGAACATTTTTTGAAGTTTTTGGAACTGTTTTCAGAAGAAATCACATTTTTACAACTAATTTTTTGTCATAGGCGGCCGAAGGCTATCGCCAATTTTTTTTAAATTTGAAAACTTGTGAATTTTTCTAAAATTCCAGAAATGCTTTAATTTTTACTCATTTTTTGCATTTTCAGACTTCGAAAGCCAGTCAGGTCAACGATACGGATGAACTCGCACTAGGAATACATCCAGGTAACTATTTATTAAAAAAAATAATAATTTTGGAACATTTTTTGAAGTTTTTGGAACTGTTTTCAGAAGAAATCACATTTTTACAACTAATTTTTTGTCATAGGCGGCCGAAGGCTATCGCCAATTTTTTATTAGATTGAAAACTTGTGAATTTTTCCAAATTTTCAAAAATGCTTTAATTTTTACTAATTTTTGTCATTTTCAGACTTCGAAAGCCAGTCATGTCAACGATACGGATGAACCCGCAACCGGAATACATCCAGGTAACTATTTATTAAAAAAAATTGAATTTTGAAAAAAAAATAATAATTTTGGAACATTTTTTGAAGTTTTTGGAACTGTTTTCAGAAGAAATCACATTTTTACAACTAATTTTTTGTCATAGGCGGCCGAAGGCTATCGCCAATTTTTTTTAAATTTGAAAACTTGTGAATTTTTCTAAAATTCCAGAAATGCTTTAATTTTTACTCATTTTTTGCATTTTCAGACTTCGAAAGCCAGTCATGTCAACGATACGGATGAAACCGCACTAGGAATACATCCAGGTAACTATTTATTAAAAAAAATTGAATTTTGAAAAAAAATAATAATTTTGGAACATTTTTTGAAGTTTTTGGAACTGTTTTCAGAAGAAATCACATTTTTACAACTAATTTTTTGTCATAGGCGGCCGAAGGCTATCGCCAATTTTTTTTAAATTTGAAAACTTGTGAATTTTTCTAAAATTCCAGAAATGCTTTAATTTTTACTCATTTTTTGCATTTTCAGACTTCGAAAGCCAGTCAGGTCAATGATACGGATGAAACCGCACTAGGAATACATCCAGGTAACTATTTATTTTAAAAAAATTGAATTTTGAAAAAAATAATAATTTTGGAACATTTTTTGAAGTTTTTGGAACTGTTTTCAGAAGAAATCACATTTTTACAACTAATTTTTTGTCATAGGCGGCCGAAGGCTATCGCCAATTTTTTTTAAATTTGAAAACTTGTGAATTTTTCTAAAATTCCAGAAATGCTTTAATTTTTACTCATTTTTTGCATTTTCAGACTTCGAAAGCCAGTCAGGTCAACGATACGGATGAAACCGCACTAGGAATACATCCAGGTAACTATTTATTAAAAAAAATAATAATTTTGGAACATTTTTTGAAGTTTTTGGAACTGTTTTCAGAAGAAATCACATTTTTACAACTAATTTTTTGTCATAGGCGGCCGAAGGCTATCGCCAATTTTTTATTAGATTGAAAACTTGTGAATTTTTCCAAATTTTCAAAAATGCTTTAATTTTTACTAATTTTTGTCATTTTCAGACTTCGAAAGCCAGTCATGTCAACGATACGGATGAACCCGCAACCGGAATACATCCAGGTAACTATTTATTAAAAAAAATTGAATTTTGAAAAAAAAATAATAATTTTGGAACATTTTTTGAAGTTTTTGGAACTGTTTTCAGAAGAAATCACATTTTTACAACTAATTTTTTGTCATAGGCGGCCGAAGGCTATCGCCAATTTTTTATTAGATTGAAAACTTGTGAATTTTTCCAAATTTTCAAAAATGCTTTAATTTTTACTAATTTTTGTCATTTTCAGACTTCGAAAGCCAGTCATGTCAACGATACGGATGAACCCGCAACCGGAATACATCCAGGTAACTATTTATTTAAAAAAAATTGAATTTTGAAAAAAATAATAATTTTGGAACATTTTTTGAAGTTTTTGGAACTGTTTTCAGAAGAAATCACATTTTTACAACTAATTTTTTGTCATAGGCGGCCGAAGGCTATCGCCAATTTTTTTTAAATTTGAAAACTTGTGAATTTTTCTAAAATTCCAGAAATGCTTTAATTTTTACTCATTTTTTGCATTTTCAGACTTCGAAAGCCAGTCATGTCAACGATACGGATGAACCCGCAACCGGAATACATCCAGGTAACTATTTATTTAAAAAAAATTGAATTTTGAAAAAAATAATAATTTTGGAACATTTTTTGAAGTTTTTGGAACTGTTTTCAGAAGAAATCACATTTTTACAACTAATTTTTTGTCATAGGCGGCCGAAGGCTATCGCCAATTTTTTTTAAATTTGAAAACTTGTGAATTTTTCTAAAATTCCAGAAATGCTTTAATTTTTACTCATTTTTTGCATTTTCAGACTTCGAAAGCCAGTCATGTCAACGATACGGATGAACCCGCAACCGGAATACATCCAGGTAACTATTTATTTAAAAAAAATTGAATTTTGAAAAAAATAATAATTTTGGAACATTTTTTGAAGTTTTTGGAACTGTTTTCAGAAGAAATCACATTTTTACAACTAATTTTTTGTCATAGGCGGCCGAAGGCTATCGCCAATTTTTTATTAGATTGAAAACTTGTGAATTTTTCCAAATTTTCAAAAATGCTTTAATTTTTACTAATTTTTGTCATTTTCAGACTTCGAAAGCCAGTCATGTCAACGATACGGATGAACCCGCAACCGGAATACATCCAGGTAACTATTTATTAAAAAAAATTGAATTTTGAAAAAAAATAATAATTTTGGAACATTTTTTGAAGTTTTTGGAACTGTTTTCAGAAGAAATCACATTTTTACAACTAATTTTTTGTCATAGGCGGCCGAAGGCTATCGCCAATTTTTTATTAGATTGAAAACTTGTGAATTTTTCCAAATTTTCAAAAATGCTTTAATTTTTACTAATTTTTGTCATTTTCAGACTTCGAAAGCCAGTCATGTCAACGATACGGATGAACCCGCAACCGGAATACATCCAGGTAACTATTTATTAAAAAAAATTGAATTTTGAAAAAAAATAATAATTTTGGAACATTTTTTGAAGTTTTTGGAACTGTTTTCAGAAGAAATCACATTTTTACAACTAATTTTTTGTCATAGGCGGCCGAAGGCTATCGCCAATTTTTTATTAGATTGAAAACTTGTGAATTTTTCCAAATTTTCAAAAATGCTTTAATTTTTACTAATTTTTGTCATTTTCAGACTTCGAAAGCCAGTCATGTCAACGATACGGATGAACCCGCAACCGGAATACATCCAGGTAACAATTTATTTAAAAAAAATTGAATTTTGAAAAAAATAATAATTTTGGAACATTTTTTGAAGTTTTTGGAACTGTTTTCAGAAGAAATCACATTTTTACAACTAATTTTTTGTCATAGGCGGCCGAAGGCTATCGCCAATTTTTTATTAGATTGAAAACTTGTGAATTTTTCCAAATTTTCAAAAATGCTTTAATTTTTACTAATTTTTGTCATTTTCAGACTTCGAAAGCCAGTCATGTCAACGATACGGATGAACCCGCAACCGGAATACATCCAGGTAACTATTTATTAAAAAAAATTGAATTTTGAAAAAAAATAATAATTTTGGAACATTTTTTGAAGTTTTTGGAACTGTTTTCAGAAGAAATCACATTTTTACAACTAATTTTTTGTCATAGGCGGCCGAAGGCTATCGCCAATTTTTTATTAGATTGAAAACTTGTGAATTTTTCCAAATTTTCAAAAATGCTTTAATTTTTACTAATTTTTGTCATTTTCAGACTTCGAAAGCCAGTCATGTCAACGATACGGATGAACCCGCAACCGGAATACATCCAGGTAACTATTTATTAAAAAAAATTGAATTTTGAAAAAAAATAATAATTTTGGAACATTTTTTGAAGTTTTTGGAACTGTTTTCAGAAGAAATCACATTTTTACAACTAATTTTTTGTCATAGGCGGCCGAAGGCTATCGCCAATTTTTTATTAGATTGAAAACTTGTGAATTTTTCCAAATTTTCAAAAATGCTTTAATTTTTACTAATTTTTGTCATTTTCAGACTTCGAAAGCCAGTCATGTCAACGATACGGATGAACCCGCAACCGGAATACATCCAGGTAACAATTTATTTAAAAAAAATTGAATTTTGAAAAAAATAATAATTTTGGAACATTTTTTGAAGTTTTTGGAACTGTTTTCAGAAGAAATCACATTTTTACAACTAATTTTTTGTCATAGGCGGCCGAAGGCTATCGCCAATTTTTTATTAGATTGAAAACTTGTGAATTTTTCCAAATTTTCAAAAATGCTTTAATTTTTACTAATTTTTGTCATTTTCAGACTTCGAAAGCCAGTCATGTCAACGATACGGATGAACCCGCAACCGGAATACATCCAGGTAACTATTTATTTAAAAAAAATTGAATTTTGAAAAAAATAATAATTTTGGAACATTTTTTGAAGTTTTTGGAACTGTTTTCAGAAGAAATCACATTTTTACAACTAATTTTTTGTCATAGGCGGCCGAAGGCTATCGCCAATTTTTTTTAAATTTGAAAACTTGTGAATTTTTCTAAAATTCCAGAAATGCTTTAATTTTTACTCATTTTTTGCATTTTCAGACTTCGAAAGCCAGTCATGTCAACGATACGGATGAACCCGCAACCGGAATACATCCAGGTAACTATTTATTTAAAAAAAATTGAATTTTGAAAAAAATAATAATTTTGGAACATTTTTTGAAGTTTTTGGAACTGTTTTCAGAAGAAATCACATTTTTACAACTAATTTTTTGTCATAGGCGGCCGAAGGCTATCGCCAATTTTTTTTAAATTTGAAAACTTGTGAATTTTTCTAAAATTCCAGAAATGCTTTAATTTTTACTCATTTTTTGCATTTTCAGACTTCGAAAGCCAGTCATGTCAACGATACGGATGAACCCGCAACCGGAATACATCCAGGTAACTATTTATTTAAAAAAAATTGAATTTTGAAAAAAATAATAATTTTGGAACATTTTTTGAAGTTTTTGGAACTGTTTTCAGAAGAAATCACATTTTTACAACTAATTTTTTGTCATAGGCGGCCGAAGGCTATCGCCAATTTTTTATTAGATTGAAAACTTGTGAATTTTTCCAAATTTTCAAAAATGCTTTAATTTTTACTAATTTTTGTCATTTTCAGACTTCGAAAGCCAGTCATGTCAACGATACGGATGAACCCGCAACCGGAATACATCCAGGTAACTATTTATTAAAAAAAATTGAATTTTGAAAAAAAATAATAATTTTGGAACATTTTTTGAAGTTTTTGGAACTGTTTTCAGAAGAAATCACATTTTTACAACTAATTTTTTGTCATAGGCGGCCGAAGGCTATCGCCAATTTTTTATTAGATTGAAAACTTGTGAATTTTTCCAAATTTTCAAAAATGCTTTAATTTTTACTAATTTTTGTCATTTTCAGACTTCGAAAGCCAGTCATGTCAACGATACGGATGAACCCGCAACCGGAATACATCCAGGTAACAATTTATTTAAAAAAAATTGAATTTTGAAAAAAATAATAATTTTGGAACATTTTTTGAAGTTTTTGGAACTGTTTTCAGAAGAAATCACATTTTTACAACTAATTTTTTGTCATAGGCGGCCGAAGGCTATCGCCAATTTTTTATTAGATTGAAAACTTGTGAATTTTTCCAAATTTTCAAAAATGCTTTAATTTTTACTAATTTTTGTCATTTTCAGACTTCGAAAGCCAGTCATGTCAACGATACGGATGAACCCGCACTAGGAATACATCCAGGTAACAATTTATTTAAAAAAAATTGAATTTTGAAAAAAATAATAATTTTGGAACATTTTTTGAAGTTT
This sequence comes from Caenorhabditis virilis, assembly GCA_964036255.1. Taxonomy (NCBI): domain Eukaryota; kingdom Metazoa; phylum Nematoda; class Chromadorea; order Rhabditida; family Rhabditidae; genus Caenorhabditis; species Caenorhabditis virilis. The sequence continues at coordinate 1,783,564 of OZ038416.1, read as the reverse complement.
TTGGAACTGTTTTCAGAAGAAATCACATTTTTACAACTAATTTTTTGTCATAGGCGGCCGAAGGCTATCGCCAATTTTTTATTAGATTGAAAACTTGTGAATTTTTCCAAATTTTCAAAAATGCTTTAATTTTTACTAATTTTTGTCATTTTCAGACTTCGAAAGCCAGTCATGTCAACGATACGGATGAACCCGCACTAGGAATACATCCAGGTAACAATTTATTTAAAAAAAATTGAATTTTGAAAAAAATAATAATTTTGGAACATTTTTTGAAGTTTTTGGAACTGTTTTCAGAAGAAATCACATTTTTACAACTAATTTTTTGTCATAGGCGGCCGAAGGCTATCGCCAATTTTTTATTAGATTGAAAACTTGTGAATTTTTCCAAATTTTCAAAAATGCTTTAATTTTTACTAATTTTTGTCATTTTCAGACTTCGAAAGCCAGTCATGTCAACGATACGGATGAACCCGCACTAGGAATACATCCAGGTAACAATTTATTTAAAAAAAATTGAATTTTGAAAAAAATAATAATTTTGGAACATTTTTTGAAGTTTTTGGAACTGTTTTCAGAAGAAATCACATTTTTACAACTAATTTTTTGTCATAGGCGGCCGAAGGCTATCGCCAATTTTTTATTAGATTGAAAACTTGTGAATTTTTCCAAATTTTCAAAAATGCTTTAATTTTTACTAATTTTTGTCATTTTCAGACTTCGAAAGCCAGTCATGTCAACGATACGGATGAACCCGCACTAGGAATACATCCAGGTAACTATTTATTTAAAAAAAATTGAATTTTGAAAAAAATAATAATTTTGGAACATTTTTTGAAGTTTTTGGAACTGTTTTCAGAAGAAATCACATTTTTACAACTAATTTTTTGTCATAGGCGGCCGAAGGCTATCGCCAATTTTTTTTAAATTTGAAAACTTGTGAATTTTTCTACAATTCCAGAAATGCTTTAATTTTTACTCATTTTTTGCATTTTCAGACTTCGAAAGCCAGTCATGTCAACGATACGGATGAACCCGCACTAGGAATACATCCAGGTAACTATTTATTTTAAAAAAATTGAATTTTGAAAAAAATAATAATTTTGGAACATTTTTTGAAGTTTTTGGAACTGTTTTCAGAAGAAATCACATTTTTACAACTAATTTTTTGTCATAGGCGGCCGAAGGCTATCGCCAATTTTTTTTAAATTTGAAAACTTGTGAATTTTTCTACAATTCCAGAAATGCTTTAATTTTTACTCATTTTTTGCATTTTCAGACTTCGAAAGCCAGTCATGTCAACGATACGGATGAACCCGCACTAGGAATACATCCAGGTAACTATTTATTTTAAAAAAATTGAATTTTGAAAAAAATAATAATTTTGGAACATTTTTTGAAGTTTTTGGAACTGTTTTCAGAAGAAATCACATTTTTACAACTAATTTTTTGTCATAGGCGGCCGAAGGCTATCGCCAATTTTTTTTAAATTTGAAAACTTGTGAATTTTTCTACAATTCCAGAAATGCTTTAATTTTTACTCATTTTTTGCATTTTCAGACTTCGAAAGCCAGTCATGTCAACGATACGGATGAACCCGCACTAGGAATACATCCAGGTAACTATTTATTTTAAAAAAATTGAATTTTGAAAAAAATAATAATTTTGGAACATTTTTTGAAGTTTTTGGAACTGTTTTCAGAAGAAATCACATTTTTACAACTAATTTTTTGTCATAGGCGGCCGAAGGCTATCGCCAATTTTTTATTAGATTGAAAACTTGTGAATTTTTCCAAATTTTCAAAAATGCTTTAATTTTTACTAATTTTTGTCATTTTCAGACTTCGAAAGCCAGTCATGTCAACGATACGGATGAACCCGCAACCGGAATACATCCAGGTAACTATTTATTAAAAAAAATTGAATTTTGAAAAAAAATAATAATTTTGGAACATTTTTTGAAGTTTTTGGAACTGTTTTCAGAAGAAATCACATTTTTACAACTAATTTTTTGTCATAGGCGGCCGAAGGCTATCGCCAATTTTTTATTAGATTGAAAACTTGTGAATTTTTCCAAATTTTCAAAAATGCTTTAATTTTTACTAATTTTTGTCATTTTCAGACTTCGAAAGCCAGTCATGTCAACGATACGGATGAACCCGCAACCGGAATACATCCAGGTAACAATTTATTTAAAAAAAATTGAATTTTGAAAAAAATAATAATTTTGGAACATTTTTTGAAGTTTTTGGAACTGTTTTCAGAAGAAATCACATTTTTACAACTAATTTTTTGTCATAGGCGGCCGAAGGCTATCGCCAATTTTTTATTAGATTGAAAACTTGTGAATTTTTCCAAATTTTCAAAAATGCTTTAATTTTTACTAATTTTTGTCATTTTCAGACTTCGAAAGCCAGTCATGTCAACGATACGGATGAACCCGCAACCGGAATACATCCAGGTAACAATTTATTTAAAAAAAATTGAATTTTGAAAAAAATAATAATTTTGGAACATTTTTTGAAGTTTTTGGAACTGTTTTCAGAAGAAATCACATTTTTACAACTAATTTTTTGTCATAGGCGGCCGAAGGCTATCGCCAATTTTTTATTAGATTGAAAACTTGTGAATTTTTCCAAATTTTCAAAAATGCTTTAATTTTTACTAATTTTTGTCATTTTCAGACTTCGAAAGCCAGTCATGTCAACGATACGGATGAACCCGCACTAGGAATACATCCAGGTAACAATTTATTTAAAAAAAATTGAATTTTGAAAAAAATAATAATTTTGGAACATTTTTTGAAGTTTTTGGAACTGTTTTCAGAAGAAATCACATTTTTACAACTAATTTTTTGTCATAGGCGGCCGAAGGCTATCGCCAATTTTTTATTAGATTGAAAACTTGTGAATTTTTCCAAATTTTCAAAAATGCTTTAATTTTTACTAATTTTTGTCATTTTCAGACTTCGAAAGCCAGTCATGTCAACGATACGGATGAACCCGCACTAGGAATACATCCAGGTAACAATTTATTTAAAAAAAATTGAATTTTGAAAAAAATAATAATTTTGGAACATTTTTTGAAGTTTTTGGAACTGTTTTCAGAAGAAATCACATTTTTACAACTAATTTTTTGTCATAGGCGGCCGAAGGCTATCGCCAATTTTTTATTAGATTGAAAACTTGTGAATTTTTCCAAATTTTCAAAAATGCTTTAATTTTTACTAATTTTTGTCATTTTCAGACTTCGAAAGCCAGTCATGTCAACGATACGGATGAACCCGCACTAGGAATACATCCAGGTAACAATTTATTTAAAAAAAATTGAATTTTGAAAAAAATAATAATTTTGGAACATTTTTTGAAGTTTTTGGAACTGTTTTCAGAAGAAATCACATTTTTACAACTAATTTTTTGTCATAGGCGGCCGAAGGCTATCGCCAATTTTTTATTAGATTGAAAACTTGTGAATTTTTCCAAATTTTCAAAAATGCTTTAATTTTTACTAATTTTTGTCATTTTCAGACTTCGAAAGCCAGTCATGTCAACGATACGGATGAACCCGCACTAGGAATACATCCAGGTAACTATTTATTTAAAAAAAATTGAATTTTGAAAAAAATAATAATTTTGGAACATTTTTTGAAGTTTTTGGAACTGTTTTCAGAAGAAATCACATTTTTACAACTAATTTTTTGTCATAGGCGGCCGAAGGCTATCGCCAATTTTTTATTAGATTGAAAACTTGTGAATTTTTCCAAATTTTCAAAAATGCTTTAATTTTTACTAATTTTTGTCATTTTCAGACTTCGAAAGCCAGTCATGTCAACGATACGGATGAACCCGCACTAGGAATACATCCAGGTAACTATTTATTTAAAAAAAATTGAATTTTGAAAAAAATAATAATTTTGGAACATTTTTTGAAGTTTTTGGAACTGTTTTCAGAAGAAATCACATTTTTACAACTAATTTTTTGTCATAGGCGGCCGAAGGCTATCGCCAATTTTTTATTAGATTGAAAACTTGTGAATTTTTCCAAATTTTCAAAAATTCTTTAATTTTTACTAATTTTTGTCATTTTCAGACTTCGAAAGCCAGTCATGTCAACGATACGGATGAACCCGCACTAGGAATACATCCAGGTAACTATTTATTTAAAAAAAATTGAATTTTGAAAAAAATAATAATTTTGGAACATTTTTTGAAGTTTTTGGAACTGTTTTCAGAAGAAATCACATTTTTACAACTAATTTTTTGTCATAGGCGGCCGAAGGCTATCGCCAATTTTTTTTAAATTTGAAAACTTGTGAATTTTTCTACAATTCCAGAAATGCTTTAATTTTTACTCATTTTTTGCATTTTCAGACTTCGAAAGCCAGTCATGTCAACGATACGGATGAACCCGCACTAGGAATACATCCAGGTAACTATTTATTTTAAAAAAATTGAATTTTGAAAAAAATAATAATTTTGGAACATTTTTTGAAGTTTTTGGAACTGTTTTCAGAAGAAATCACATTTTTACAACTAATTTTTTGTCATAGGCGGCCGAAGGCTATCGCCAATTTTTTTTAAATTTGAAAACTTGTGAATTTTTCTACAATTCCAGAAATGCTTTAATTTTTACTCATTTTTTGCATTTTCAGACTTCGAAAGCCAGTCATGTCAACGATACGGATGAACCCGCACTAGGAATACATCCAGGTAACTATTTATTTTAAAAAAATTGAATTTTGAAAAAAATAATAATTTTGGAACATTTTTTGAAGTTTTTGGAACTGTTTTCAGAAGAAATCACATTTTTACAACTAATTTTTTGTCATAGGCGGCCGAAGGCTATCGCCAATTTTTTTTAAATTTGAAAACTTGTGAATTTTTCTACAATTCCAGAAATGCTTTAATTTTTACTCATTTTTTGCATTTTCAGACTTCGAAAGCCAGTCATGTCAACGATACGGATGAACCCGCACTAGGAATACATCCAGGTAACTATTTATTTTAAAAAAATTGAATTTTGAAAAAAATAATAATTTTGGAACATTTTTTGAAGTTTTTGGAACTGTTTTCAGAAGAAATCACATTTTTACAACTAATTTTTTGTCATAGGCGGCCGAAGGCTATCGCCAATTTTTTATTAGATTGAAAACTTGTGAATTTTTCCAAATTTTCAAAAATGCTTTAATTTTTACTAATTTTTGTCATTTTCAGACTTCGAAAGCCAGTCATGTCAACGATACGGATGAACCCGCACTAGGAATACATCCAGGTAACTATTTATTTTAAAAAAATTGAATTTTGAAAAAAATAATAATTTTGGAACATTTTTTGAAGTTTTTGGAACTGTTTTCAGAAGAAATCACATTTTTACAACTAATTTTTTGTCATAGGCGGCCGAAGGCTATCGCCAATTTTTTATTAGATTGAAAACTTGTGAATTTTTCCAAATTTTCAAAAATGCTTTAATTTTTACTAATTTTTGTCATTTTCAGACTTCGAAAGCCAGTCATGTCAACGATACGGATGAACCCGCACTAGGAATACATCCAGGTAACTATTTATTTTAAAAAAATTGAATTTTGAAAAAAATAATAATTTTGGAACATTTTTTGAAGTTTTTGGAACTGTTTTCAGAAGAAATCACATTTTTACAACTAATTTTTTGTCATAGGCGGCCGAAGGCTATCGCCAATTTTTTATTAGATTGAAAACTTGTGAATTTTTCCAAATTTTCAAAAATGCTTTAATTTTTACTAATTTTTGTCATTTTCAGACTTCGAAAGCCAGTCATGTCAACGATACGGATGAACCCGCACTAGGAATACATCCAGGTAACTATTTATTTTAAAAAAATTGAATTTTGAAAAAAATAATAATTTTGGAACATTTTTTGAAGTTTTTGGAACTGTTTTCAGAAGAAATCACATTTTTACAACTAATTTTTTGTCATAGGCGGCCGAAGGCTATCGCCAATTTTTTATTAGATTGAAAACTTGTGAATTTTTCCAAATTTTCAAAAATGCTTTAATTTTTACTAATTTTTGTCATTTTCAGACTTCGAAAGCCAGTCATGTCAACGATACGGATGAACCCGCACTAGGAATACATCCAGGTAACTATTTATTTTAAAAAAATTGAATTTTGAAAAAAATAATAATTTTGGAACATTTTTTGAAGTTTTTGGAACTGTTTTCAGAAGAAATCACATTTTTACAACTAATTTTTTGTCATAGGCGGCCGAAGGCTATCGCCAATTTTTTTTAAATTTGAAAACTTGTGAATTTTTCTACAATTCCAGAAATGCTTTAATTTTTACTCATTTTTTGCATTTTCAGACTTCGAAAGCCAGTCATGTCAACGATACGGATGAACCCGCACTAGGAATACATCCAGGTAACTATTTATTTTAAAAAAATTGAATTTTGAAAAAAATAATAATTTTGGAACATTTTTTGAAGTTTTTGGAACTGTTTTCAGAAGAAATCACATTTTTACAACTAATTTTTTGTCATAGGCGGCCGAAGGCTATCGCCAATTTTTTATTAGATTGAAAACTTGTGAATTTTTCCAAATTTTCAAAAATGCTTTAATTTTTACTAATTTTTGTCATTTTCAGACTTCGAAAGCCAGTCATGTCAACGATACGGATGAACCCGCACTAGGAATACATCCAGGTAACAATTTATTTAAAAAAAATTGAATTTTGAAAAAAATAATAATTTTGGAACATTTTTTGAAGTTTTTGGAACTGTTTTCAGAAGAAATCACATTTTTACAACTAATTTTTTGTCATAGGCGGCCGAAGGCTATCGCCAATTTTTTATTAGATTGAAAACTTGTGAATTTTTCCAAATTTTCAAAAATGCTTTAATTTTTACTAATTTTTGTCATTTTCAGACTTCGAAAGCCAGTCATGTCAACGATACGGATGAACCCGCACTAGGAATACATCCAGGTAACTATTTATTTAAAAAAAATTGAATTTTGAAAAAAATAATAATTTTGGAACATTTTTTGAAGTTTTTGGAACTGTTTTCAGAAGAAATCACATTTTTACAACTAATTTTTTGTCATAGGCGGCCGAAGGCTATCGCCAATTTTTTATTAGATTGAAAACTTGTGAATTTTTCCAAATTTTCAAAAATGCTTTAATTTTTACTAATTTTTGTCATTTTCAGACTTCGAAAGCCAGTCATGTCAACGATACGGATGAACCCGCAACCGGAATACATCCAGGTAACAATTTATTTAAAAAAAATTGAATTTTGAAAAAAATAATAATTTTGGAACATTTTTTGAAGTTTTTGGAACTGTTTTCAGAAGAAATCACATTTTTACAACTAATTTTTTGTCATAGGCGGCCGAAGGCTATCGCCAATTTTTTTTAAATTTGAAAACTTGTGAATTTTTCTACAATTCCAGAAATGCTTTAATTTTTACTAATTTTTTGCATTTTCAGACTTCGAAAGCCAGTCATGTCAACGATACGGATGAACCCGCACTAGGAATACATCCAGGTAACTATTTATTTTAAAAAAATTGAATTTTGAAAAAAATAATAATTTTGGAACATTTTTTGAAGTTTTTGGAACTGTTTTCAGAAGAAATCACATTTTTACAACTAATTTTTTGTCATAGGCGGCCGAAGGCTATCGCCAATTTTTTATTAGATTGAAAACTTGTGAATTTTTCCAAATTTTCAAAAATGCTTTAATTTTTACTAATTTTTGTCATTTTCAGACTTCGAAAGCCAGTCATGTCAACGATACGGATGAACCCGCACTAGGAATACATCCAGGTAACAATTTATTTAAAAAAAATTGAATTTTGAAAAAAATAATAATTTTGGAACATTTTTTGAAGTTTTTGGAACTGTTTTCAGAAGAAATCACATTTTTACAACTAATTTTTTGTCATAGGCGGCCGAAGGCTATCGCCAATTTTTTATTAGATTGAAAACTTGTGAATTTTTCCAAATTTTCAAAAATGCTTTAATTTTTACTAATTTTTGTCATTTTCAGACTTCGAAAGCCAGTCATGTCAACGATACGGATGAACCCGCACTAGGAATACATCCAGGTAACTATTTATTTAAAAAAAATTGAATTTTGAAAAAAATAATAATTTTGGAACATTTTTTGAAGTTTTTGGAACTGTTTTCAGAAGAAATCACATTTTTACAACTAATTTTTTGTCATAGGCGGCCGAAGGCTATCGCCAATTTTTTATTAGATTGAAAACTTGTGAATTTTTCCAAATTTTCAAAAATGCTTTAATTTTTACTAATTTTTGTCATTTTCAGACTTCGAAAGCCAGTCATGTCAACGATACGGATGAACCCGCACTAGGAATACATCCAGGTAACAATTTATTTAAAAAAAATTGAATTTTGAAAAAAATAATAATTTTGGAACATTTTTTGAAGTTTTTGGAACTGTTTTCAGAAGAAATCACATTTTTACAACTAATTTTTTGTCATAGGCGGCCGAAGGCTATCGCCAATTTTTTATTAGATTGAAAACTTGTGAATTTTTCCAAATTTTCAAAAATGCTTTAATTTTTACTAATTTTTGTCATTTTCAGACTTCGAAAGCCAGTCATGTCAACGATACGGATGAACCCGCACTAGGAATACATCCAGGTAACTATTTATTTTAAAAAAATTGAATTTTGAAAAAAATAATAATTTTGGAACATTTTTTGAAGTTTTTGGAACTGTTTTCAGAAGAAATCACATTTTTACAACTAATTTTTTGTCATAGGCGGCCGAAGGCTATCGCCAATTTTTTATTAGATTGAAAACTTGTGAATTTTTCCAAATTTTCAAAAATGCTTTAATTTTTACTAATTTTTGTCATTTTCAGACTTCGAAAGCCAGTCATGTCAACGATACGGATGAACCCGCAACCGGAATACATCCAGGTAACAATTTATTTAAAAAAAATAATAATTTTGGAACATTTTTTGAAGTTTTTGGAACTGTTTTCAGAAGAAATCACATTTTTACAACTAATTTTTTGTCATAGGCGGCCGAAGGCTATCGCCAATTTTTTATTAGATTGAAAACTTGTGAATTTTTCCAAATTTTCAAAAATGCTTTAATTTTTACTAATTTTTGTCATTTTCAGACTTCGAAAGCCAGTCATGTCAACGATACGGATGAACCCGCACTAGGAATACATCCAGGTAACAATTTATTTAAAAAAAATTGAATTTTGAAAAAAATAATAATTTTGGAACATTTTTTGAAGTTTTTGGAACTTTTTTCAGAAGAAATCACATTTTTACAACTAATTTTTTGTCATAGGCGGCCGAAGGCTATCGCCAATTTTTTATTAGATTGAAAACTTGTGAATTTTTCCAAATTTTCAAAAATGCTTTAATTTTTACTAATTTTTGTCATTTTCAGACTTCGAAAGCCAGTCATGTCAACGATACGGATGAACCCGCAACCGGAATACATCCAGGTAACAATTTATTTAAAAAAAATTGAATTTTGAAAAAAATAATAATTTTGGAACATTTTTTGAAGTTTTTGGAACTGTTTTCAGAAGAAATCACATTTTTACAACTAATTTTTTGTCATAGGCGGCCGAAGGCTATCGCCAATTTTTTATTAGATTGAAAACTTGTGAATTTTTCCAAATTTTCAAAAATGCTTTAATTTTTACTAATTTTTGTCATTTTCAGACTTCGAAAGCCAGTCATGTCAACGATACGGATGAACCCGCACTAGGAATACATCCAGGTAACAATTTATTTAAAAAAAATTGAATTTTGAAAAAAATAATAATTTTGGAACATTTTTTGAAGTTTTTGGAACTGTTTTCAGAAGAAATCACATTTTTACAACTAATTTTTTGTCATAGGCGGCCGAAGGCTATCGCCAATTTTTTATTAGATTGAAAACTTGTGAATTTTTCCAAATTTTCAAAAATGCTTTAATTTTTACTAATTTTTGTCATTTTCAGACTTCGAAAGCCAGTCATGTCAACGATACGGATGAACCCGCAACCGGAATACATCCAGGTAACAATTTATTTAAAAAAAATTGAATTTTGAAAAAAATAATAATTTTGGAACATTTTTTGAAGTTTTTGGAACTGTTTTCAGAAGAAATCACATTTTTACAACTAATTTTTTGTCATAGGCGGCCGAAGGCTATCGCCAATTTTTTTTAAATTTGAAAACTTGTGAATTTTTCTACAATTCCAGAAATGCTTTAATTTTTACTCATTTTTTGCATTTTCAGACTTCGAAAGCCAGTCATGTCAACGATACGGATGAACCCGCACTAGGAATACATCCAGGTAACTATTTATTTTAAAAAAATTGAATTTTGAAAAAAATAATAATTTTGGAACATTTTTTGAAGTTTTTGGAACTGTTTTCAGAAGAAATCACATTTTTACAACTAATTTTTTGTCATAGGCGGCCGAAGGCTATCGCCAATTTTTTATTAGATTGAAAACTTGTGAATTTTTCCAAATTTTCAAAAATGCTTTAATTTTTACTAATTTTTGTCATTTTCAGACTTCGAAAGCCAGTCATGTCAACGATACGGATGAACCCGCACTAGGAATACATCCAGGTAACAATTTATTTAAAAAAAATTGAATTTTGAAAAAAATAATAATTTTGGAACATTTTTTGAAGTTTTTGGAACTGTTTTCAGAAGAAATCACATTTTTACAACTAATTTTTTGTCATAGGCGGCCGAAGGCTATCGCCAATTTTTTATTAGATTGAAAACTTGTGAATTTTTCCAAATTTTCAAAAATGCTTTAATTTTTACTAATTTTTGTCATTTTCAGACTTCGAAAGCCAGTCATGTCAACGATACGGATGAACCCGCACTAGGAATACATCCAGGTAACTATTTATTTAAAAAAAATTGAATTTTGAAAAAAATAATAATTTTGGAACATTTTTTGAAGTTTTTGGAACTGTTTTCAGAAGAAATCACATTTTTACAACTAATTTTTTGTCATAGGCGGCCGAAGGCTATCGCCAATTTTTTATTAGATTGAAAACTTGTGAATTTTTCCAAATTTTCAAAAATGCTTTAATTTTTACTAATTTTTGTCATTTTCAGACTTCGAAAGCCAGTCATGTCAACGATACGGATGAACCCGCAACCGGAATACATCCAGGTAACAATTTATTTAAAAAAAATTGAATTTTGAAAAAAATAATAATTTTGGAACATTTTTTGAAGTTTTTGGAACTGTTTTCAGAAGAAATCACATTTTTACAACTAATTTTTTGTCATAGGCGGCCGAAGGCTATCGCCAATTTTTTTTAAATTTGAAAACTTGTGAATTTTTCTACAATTCCAGAAATGCTTTAATTTTTACTCATTTTTTGCATTTTCAGACTTCGAAAGCCAGTCATGTCAACGATACGGATGAACCCGCACTAGGAATACATCCAGGTAACTATTTATTTTAAAAAAATTGAATTTTGAAAAAAATAATAATTTTGGAACATTTTTTGAAGTTTTTGGAACTGTTTTCAGAAGAAATCACATTTTTACAACTAATTTTTTGTCATAGGCGGCCGAAGGCTATCGCCAATTTTTTATTAGATTGAAAACTTGTGAATTTTTCCAAATTTTCAAAAATGCTTTAATTTTTACTAATTTTTGTCATTTTCAGACTTCGAAAGCCAGTCATGTCAACGATACGGATGAACCCGCACTAGGAATACATCCAGGTAACAATTTATTTAAAAAAAATTGAATTTTGAAAAAAATAATAATTTTGGAACATTTTTTGAAGTTTTTGGAACTGTTTTCAGAAGAAATCACATTTTTACAACTAATTTTTTGTCATAGGCGGCCGAAGGCTATCGCCAATTTTTTATTAGATTGAAAACTTGTGAATTTTTCCAAATTTTCAAAAATGCTTTAATTTTTACTAATTTTTGTCATTTTCAGACTTCGAAAGCCAGTCATGTCAACGATACGGATGAACCCGCACTAGGAATACATCCAGGTAACTATTTATTTAAAAAAAATTGAATTTTGAAAAAAATAATAATTTTGGAACATTTTTTGAAGTTTTTGGAACTGTTTTCAGAAGAAATCACATTTTTACAACTAATTTTTTGTCATAGGCGGCCGAAGGCTATCGCCAATTTTTTATTAGATTGAAAACTTGTGAATTTTTCCAAATTTTCAAAAATGCTTTAATTTTTACTAATTTTTGTCATTTTCAGACTTCGAAAGCCAGTCATGTCAACGATACGGATGAACCCGCAACCGGAATACATCCAGGTAACAATTTATTTAAAAAAAATTGAATTTTGAAAAAAATAATAATTTTGGAACATTTTTTGAAGTTTTTGGAACTGTTTTCAGAAGAAATCACATTTTTACAACTAATTTTTTGTCATAGGCGGCCGAAGGCTATCGCCAATTTTTTATTAGATTGAAAACTTGTGAATTTTTCCAAATTTTCAAAAATGCTTTAATTTTTACTAATTTTTGTCATTTTCAGACTTCGAAAGCCAGTCATGTCAACGATACGGATGAACCCGCACTAGGAATACATCCAGGTAACAATTTATTTAAAAAAAATTGAATTTTGAAAAAAATAATAATTTTGGAACATTTTTTGAAGTTTTTGGAACTGTTTTCAGAAGAAATCACATTTTTACAACTAATTTTTTGTCATAGGCGGCCGAAGGCTATCGCCAATTTTTTATTAGATTGAAAACTTGTGAATTTTTCCAAATTTTCAAAAATGCTTTAATTTTTACTAATTTTTGTCATTTTCAGACTTCGAAAGCCAGTCATGTCAACGATACGGATGAACCCGCACTAGGAATACATCCAGGTAACTATTTATTTTAAAAAAATTGAATTTTGAAAAAAATAATAATTTTGGAACATTTTTTGAAGTTTTTGGAACTGTTTTCAGAAGAAATCACATTTTTACAACTAATTTTTTGTCATAGGCGGCCGAAGGCTATCGCCAATTTTTTTTAAATTTGAAAACTTGTGAATTTTTCTACAATTCCAGAAATGCTTTAATTTTTACTCATTTTTTGCATTTTCAGACTTCGAAAGCCAGTCATGTCAACGATACGGATGAACCCGCACTAGGAATACATCCAGGTAACAATTTATTTAAAAAAAATTGAATTTTGAAAAAAATAATAATTTTGGAACATTTTTTGAAGTTTTTGGAACTGTTTTCAGAAGAAATCACATTTTTACAACTAATTTTTTGTCATAGGCGGCCGAAGGCTATCGCCAATTTTTTATTAGATTGAAAACTTGTGAATTTTTCCAAATTTTCAAAAATGCTTTAATTTTTACTAATTTTTGTCATTTTCAGACTTCGAAAGCCAGTCATGTCAACGATACGGATGAACCCGCACTAGGAATACATCCAGGTAACAATTTATTTAAAAAAAATTGAATTTTGAAAAAAATAATAATTTTGGAACATTTTTTGAAGTTTTTGGAACTGTTTTCAGAAGAAATCACATTTTTACAACTAATTTTTTGTCATAGGCGGCCGAAGGCTATCGCCAATTTTTTATTAGATTGAAAACTTGTGAATTTTTCCAAATTTTCAAAAATGCTTTAATTTTTACTAATTTTTGTCATTTTCAGACTTCGAAAGCCAGTCATGTCAACGATACGGATGAACCCGCACTAGGAATACATCCAGGTAACTATTTATTTTAAAAAAATTGAATTTTGAAAAAAATAATAATTTTGGAACATTTTTTGAAGTTTTTGGAACTGTTTTCAGAAGAAATCACATTTTTACAACTAATTTTTTGTCATAGGCGGCCGAAGGCTATCGCCAATTTTTTATTAGATTGAAAACTTGTGAATTTTTCCAAATTTTCAAAAATGCTTTAATTTTTACTAATTTTTGTCATTTTCAGACTTCGAAAGCCAGTCATGTCAACGATACGGATGAACCCGCACTAGGAATACATCCAGGTAACAATTTATTTAAAAAAAATTGAATTTTGAAAAAAATAATAATTTTGGAACATTTTTTGAAGTTTTTGGAACTGTTTTCAGAAGAAATCACATTTTTACAACTAATTTTTTGTCATAGGCGGCCGAAGGCTATCGCCAATTTTTTATTAGATTGAAAACTTGTGAATTTTTCCAAATTTTCAAAAATGCTTTAATTTTTACTAATTTTTGTCATTTTCAGACTTCGAAAGCCAGTCATGTCAACGATACGGATGAACCCGCAACCGGAATACATCCAGGTAACAATTTATTTAAAAAAAATTGAATTTTGAAAAAAATAATAATTTTGGAACATTTTTTGAAGTTTTTGGAACTGTTTTCAGAAGAAATCACATTTTTACAACTAATTTTTTGTCATAGGCGGCCGAAGGCTATCGCCAATTTTTTATTAGATTGAAAACTTGTGAATTTTTCCAAATTTTCAAAAATGCTTTAATTTTTACTAATTTTTGTCATTTTCAGACTTCGAAAGCCAGTCATGTCAACGATACGGATGAACCCGCAACCGGAATACATCCAGGTAACAATTTATTTAAAAAAAATTGAATTTTGAAAAAAATAATAATTTTGGAACATTTTTTGAAGTTTTTGGAACTGTTTTCAGAAGAAATCACATTTTTACAACTAATTTTTTGTCATAGGCGGCCGAAGGCTATCGCCAATTTTTTATTAGATTGAAAACTTGTGAATTTTTCCAAATTTTCAAAAATGCTTTAATTTTTACTAATTTTTGTCATTTTCAGACTTCGAAAGCCAGTCATGTCAACGATACGGATGAACCCGCACTAGGAATACATCCAGGTAACTATTTATTTTAAAAAAATTGAATTTTGAAAAAAATAATAATTTTGGAACATTTTTTGAAGTTTTTGGAACTGTTTTCAGAAGAAATCACATTTTTACAACTAATTTTTTGTCATAGGCGGCCGAAGGCTATCGCCAATTTTTTATTAGATTGAAAACTTGTGAATTTTTCCAAATTTTCAAAAATGCTTTAATTTTTACTAATTTTTGTCATTTTCAGACTTCGAAAGCCAGTCATGTCAACGATACGGATGAACCCGCACTAGGAATACATCCAGGTAACTATTTATTTTAAAAAAATTGAATTTTGAAAAAAATAATAATTTTGGAACATTTTTTGAAGTTTTTGGAACTGTTTTCAGAAGAAATCACATTTTTACAACTAATTTTTTGTCATAGGCGGCCGAAGGCTATCGCCAATTTTTTATTAGATTGAAAACTTGTGAATTTTTCCAAATTTTCAAAAATGCTTTAATTTTTACTAATTTTTGTCATTTTCAGACTTCGAAAGCCAGTCATGTCAACGATACGGATGAACCCGCACTAGGAATACATCCAGGTAACTATTTATTTTAAAAAAATTGAATTTTGAAAAAAATAATAATTTTGGAACATTTTTTGAAGTTTTTGGAACTGTTTTCAGAAGAAATCACATTTTTACAACTAATTTTTTGTCATAGGCGGCCGAAGGCTATCGCCAATTTTTTTTAAATTTGAAAACTTGTGAATTTTTCTACAATTCCAGAAATGCTTTAATTTTTACTCATTTTTTGCATTTTCAGACTTCGAAAGCCAGTCATGTCAACGATACGGATGAACCCGCACTAGGAATACATCCAGGTAACTATTTATTTTAAAAAAATTGAATTTTGAAAAAAAAAATAATTTTGGAACATTTTTTGAAGTTTTTGGAACTGTTTTCAGAAGAAATCACATTTTTACAACTAATTTTTTGTCATAGGCGGCCGAAGGCTATCGCCAATTTTTTATTAGATTGAAAACTTGTGAATTTTTCCAAATTTTCAAAAATGCTTTAATTTTTACTAATTTTTGTCATTTTCAGACTTCGAAAGCCAGTCATGTCAACGATACGGATGAACCCGCAACCGGAATACATCCAGGTAACAATTTATTTAAAAAAAATTGAATTTTGAAAAAAATAATAATTTTGGAACATTTTTTGAAGTTTTTGGAACTGTTTTCAGAAGAAATCACATTTTTACAACTAATTTTTTGTCATAGGCGGCCGAAGGCTATCGCCAATTTTTTATTAGATTGAAAACTTGTGAATTTTTCCAAATTTTCAAAAATGCTTTAATTTTTACTAATTTTTGTCATTTTCAGACTTCGAAAGCCAGTCATGTCAACGATACGGATGAACCCGCACTAGGAATACATCCAGGTAACTATTTATTTTAAAAAAATTGAATTTTGAAAAAAATAATAATTTTGGAACATTTTTTGAAGTTTTTGGAACTGTTTTCAGAAGAAATCACATTTTTACAACTAATTTTTTGTCATAGGCGGCCGAAGGCTATCGCCAATTTTTTATTAGATTGAAAACTTGTGAATTTTTCCAAATTTTCAAAAATGCTTTAATTTTTACTAATTTTTGTCATTTTCAGACTTCGAAAGCCAGTCATGTCAACGATACGGATGAACCCGCACTAGGAATACATCCAGGTAACTATTTATTTTAAAAAAATTGAATTTTGAAAAAAATAATAATTTTGGAACATTTTTTGAAGTTTTTGGAACTGTTTTCAGAAGAAATCACATTTTTACAACTAATTTTTTGTCATAGGCGGCCGAAGGCTATCGCCAATTTTTTTTAAATTTGAAAACTTGTGAATTTTTCTACAATTCCAGAAATGCTTTAATTTTTACTCATTTTTTGCATTTTCAGACTTCGAAAGCCAGTCATGTCAACGATACGGATGAACCCGCACTAGGAATACATCCAGGTAACTATTTATTTTAAAAAAATTGAATTTTGAAAAAAAAAATAATTTTGGAACATTTTTTGAAGTTTTTGGAACTGTTTTCAGAAGAAATCACATTTTTACAACTAATTTTTTGTCATAGGCGGCCGAAGGCTATCGCCAATTTTTTTTAAATTTGAAAACTTGTGAATTTTTCTACAATTCCAGAAATGCTTTAATTTTTACTCATTTTTTGCATTTTCAGACTTCGAAAGCCAGTCATGTCAACGATACGGATGAACCCGCACTAGGAATACATCCAGGTAACTATTTATTTTAAAAAAATTGAATTTTGAAAAAAATAATAATTTTGGAACATTTTTTGAAGTTTTTGGAACTGTTTTCAGAAGAAATCACATTTTTACAACTAATTTTTTGTCATAGGCGGCCGAAGGCTATCGCCAATTTTTTATTAGATTGAAAACTTGTGAATTTTTCCAAATTTTCAAAAATGCTTTAATTTTTACTAATTTTTGTCATTTTCAGACTTCGAAAGCCAGTCATGTCAACGATACGGATGAACCCGCACTAGGAATACATCCAGGTAACTATTTATTAAAAAAAATTGAATTTTGAAAAAAAATAATAATTTTGGAACATTTTTTGAAGTTTTTGGAACTGTTTTCAGAAGAAATCACATTTTTACAACTAATTTTTTGTCATAGGCGGCCGAAGGCTATCGCCAATTTTTTATTAGATTGAAAACTTGTGAATTTTTCCAAATTTTCAAAAATGCTTTAATTTTTACTAATTTTTGCCATTTTCAGACTTCGAAAGCCAGTCATGTCAACGATACGGATGAACCCGCACTAGGAATACATCCAGGTAACTATTTATTTTAAAAAAATTGAATTTTGAAAAAAATAATAATTTTGGAACATTTTTTGAAGTTTTTGGAACTGTTTTCAGAAGAAATCACATTTTTACAACTAATTTTTTGTCATAGGCGGCCGAAGGCTATCGCCAATTTTTTATTAGATTGAAAACTTGTGAATTTTTCCAAATTTTCAAAAATGCTTTAATTTTTACTAATTTTTGTCATTTTCAGACTTCGAAAGCCAGTCATGTCAACGATACGGATGAACCCGCACTAGGAATACATCCAGGTAACTATTTATTAAAAAAAATTGAATTTTGAAAAAAAATAATAATTTTGGAACATTTTTTGAAGTTTTTGGAACTGTTTTCAGAAGAAATCACATTTTTACAACTAATTTTTTGTCATAGGCGGCCGAAGGCTATCGCCAATTTTTTATTAGATTGAAAACTTGTGAATTTTTCCAAATTTTCAAAAATGCTTTAATTTTTACTAATTTTTGCCATTTTCAGACTTCGAAAGCCAGTCATGTCAACGATACGGATGAACCCGCACTAGGAATACATCCAGGTAACTATTTATTTTAAAAAAATTGAATTTTGAAAAAAATAATAATTTTGGAACATTTTTTGAAGTTTTTGGAACTGTTTTCAGAAGAAATCACATTTTTACAACTAATTTTTTGTCATAGGCGGCCGAAGGCTATCGCCAATTTTTTTTTAGTTTGAAAACTTGTGATTTTTTCAAAATTTCAAAAATGTTATAATTTTTACTAATTTTTGTCATTTTCAGACTTCGAAAGCCAGTCATGTCAACGATACGGATGAACCCGCACTAGGAATACATCCAGGTAACTATTTATTTTAAAAAAATTGAATTTTGAAAAAAATAATAATTTTGGAACATTTTTTGAAGTTTTTGGAACTGTTTTCAGAAGAAATCACATTTTTACAACTAATTTTTTGTCATAGGCGGCCGAAGGCTGTCGCCAATTTTTTTTAAATTTGAAAACTTGTGAATTTTTCTACAATTCCAGAAATGCTTTAATTTTTACTCATTTTTTGCATTTTCAGACTTCGAAAGCCAGTCATGTCAACGATACGGATGAACCCGCACTAGGAATACATCCAGGTAACTATTTATTTTAAAAAAATTGAATTTTGAAAAAAAAAATAATTTTGGAACATTTTTTGAAGTTTTTGGAACTGTTTTCAGAAGAAATCACATTTTTACAACTAATTTTTTGTCATAGGCGGCCGAAGGCTATCGCCAATTTTTTTTAAATTTGAAAACTTGTGAATTTTTCTACAATTCCAGAAATGCTTTAATTTTTACTCATTTTTTGCATTTTCAGACTTCGAAAGCCAGTCATGTCAACGATACGGATGAACCCGCACTAGGAATACATCCAGGTAACTATTTATTTTAAAAAAATTGAATTTTGAAAAAAATAATAATTTTGGAACATTTTTTGAAGTTTTTGGAACTGTTTTCAGAAGAAATCACATTTTTACAACTAATTTTTTGTCATAGGCGGCCGAAGGCTATCGCCAATTTTTTATTAGATTGAAAACTTGTGAATTTTTCCAAATTTTCAAAAATGCTTTAATTTTTACTAATTTTTGTCATTTTCAGACTTCGAAAGCCAGTCATGTCAACGATACGGATGAACCCGCAACCGGAATACATCCAGGTAACAATTTATTTAAAAAAAATTGAATTTTGAAAAAAATAATAATTTTGGAACATTTTTTGAAGTTTTTGGAACTGTTTTCAGAAGAAATCACATTTTTACAACTAATTTTTTGTCATAGGCGGCCGAAGGCTATCGCCAATTTTTTATTAGATTGAAAACTTGTGAATTTTTCCAAATTTTCAAAAATGCTTTAATTTTTACTAATTTTTGTCATTTTCAGACTTCGAAAGCCAGTCATGTCAACGATACGGATGAACCCGCACTAGGAATACATCCAGGTAACTATTTATTTTAAAAAAATTGAATTTTGAAAAAAATAATAATTTTGGAACATTTTTTGAAGTTTTTGGAACTGTTTTCAGAAGAAATCACATTTTTACAACTAATTTTTTGTCATAGGCGGCCGAAGGCTATCGCCAATTTTTTTTAAATTTGAAAACTTGTGAATTTTTCTACAATTCCAGAAATGCTTTAATTTTTACTCATTTTTTGCATTTTCAGACTTCGAAAGCCAGTCATGTCAACGATACGGATGAACCCGCACTAGGAATACATCCAGGTAACTATTTATTTTAAAAAAATTGAATTTTGAAAAAAAAAATAATTTTGGAACATTTTTTGAAGTTTTTGGAACTGTTTTCAGAAGAAATCACATTTTTACAACTAATTTTTTGTCATAGGCGGCCGAAGGCTATCGCCAATTTTTTTTAAATTTGAAAACTTGTGAATTTTTCTACAATTCCAGAAATGCTTTAATTTTTACTCATTTTTTGCATTTTCAGACTTCGAAAGCCAGTCATGTCAACGATACGGATGAACCCGCACTAGGAATACATCCAGGTAACTATTTATTTTAAAAAAATTGAATTTTGAAAAAAATAATAATTTTGGAACATTTTTTGAAGTTTTTGGAACTGTTTTCAGAAGAAATCACATTTTTACAACTAATTTTTTGTCATAGGCGGCCGAAGGCTATCGCCAATTTTTTATTAGATTGAAAACTTGTGAATTTTTCCAAATTTTCAAAAATGCTTTAATTTTTACTAATTTTTGTCATTTTCAGACTTCGAAAGCCAGTCATGTCAACGATACGGATGAACCCGCACTAGGAATACATCCAGGTAACTATTTATTTTAAAAAAATTGAATTTTGAAAAAAAAAATAATTTTGGAACATTTTTTGAAGTTTTTGGAACTGTTTTCAGAAGAAATCACATTTTTACAACTAATTTTTTGTCATAGGCGGCCGAAGGCTATCGCCAATTTTTTTTAAATTTGAAAACTTGTGAATTTTTCTACAATTCCAGAAATGCTTTAATTTTTACTCATTTTTTGCATTTTCAGACTTCGAAAGCCAGTCATGTCAACGATACGGATGAACCCGCACTAGGAATACATCCAGGTAACTATTTATTTTAAAAAAATTGAATTTTGAAAAAAATAATAATTTTGGAACATTTTTTGAAGTTTTTGGAACTGTTTTCAGAAGAAATCACATTTTTACAACTAATTTTTTGTCATAGGCGGCCGAAGGCTATCGCCAATTTTTTATTAGATTGAAAACTTGTGAATTTTTCCAAATTTTCAAAAATGCTTTAATTTTTACTAATTTTTGTCATTTTCAGACTTCGAAAGCCAGTCATGTCAACGATACGGATGAACCCGCACTAGGAATACATCCAGGTAACTATTTATTAAAAAAAATTGAATTTTGAAAAAAAATAATAATTTTGGAACATTTTTTGAAGTTTTTGGAACTGTTTTCAGAAGAAATCACATTTTTACAACTAATTTTTTGTCATAGGCGGCCGAAGGCTATCGCCAATTTTTTATTAGATTGAAAACTTGTGAATTTTTCCAAATTTTCAAAAATGCTTTAATTTTTACTAATTTTTGCCATTTTCAGACTTCGAAAGCCAGTCATGTCAACGATACGGATGAACCCGCACTAGGAATACATCCAGGTAACTATTTATTTTAAAAAAATTGAATTTTGAAAAAAATAATAATTTTGGAACATTTTTTGAAGTTTTTGGAACTGTTTTCAGAAGAAATCACATTTTTACAACTAATTTTTTGTCATAGGCGGCCGAAGGCTATCGCCAATTTTTTTTTAGTTTGAAAACTTGTGATTTTTTCAAAATTTCAAAAATGTTATAATTTTTGGATTTTCAGAAGGAAAAATCTCATCAAAGAACACATCTTCCACGCTGAAATCGATTGGAGATTCAACTATTTATTAATTTCTTTTATTTTAATCTGATTTTACGTTTACTTTTTATTTGTTGGGAACCGATAGCAGAAGCGAAGAAAACAGCTAACATTCAGCACCCAGGCGGATTTTAATTTTTTTTTTGGGTACAAGTCTGTTGATCGCGTCGCAAGCCACAGGTAATGAGGCAGATGAAGGCTTTTCGGGGAACTGCAGCACGAAATTTACCCCAACAACGCCTTCAAAACAAAAGAAAAAATGAGGGAATTATTCTGGAAGCGTCATTTACAAGAAAACGCGCGAATAAATTAATTTAAAAAATCCTGCGGTAAAAAATACAGTACCTTTAATGAACACACAGTTCTTTCAATGTTCGTGACAAAACGCAGAATGTGAAAGTGATGTGTCCCTTTAAATAGATTACTGTAATATTGATTAAAAATTGTTTGAAAAAGCTAATTTTGTGTTTATTTTTTATTTGAAATTTGTGTAAAGGGTTTTGACAATTTGAGCGAAGACAATTGAAGGACATTTTTCTCAAAAGAATATATTTAGAGAAAATTTCTAAAAATATATATATAAATCTATTGTTTAAGGCAATTTTTCACATTTTTTTGGGATTAATGGGCCATCGTAAAAAAAAGTTAAACTGTAAAAGTCTGCTCGAACTGACTTGCAATGATCGCAAAAATAAAGGATGATTGCGAAGTATTTCAAGCTGACTCTGACACAATTTCAGAGAAAAATAGAACTATGGAAAATTGACTTGAACCACCTGCAATGATCAGCATGATTTGGAGATAATTGCCGGTTATTCAAGCGAATTCTCCATTACTCTGATAAATAAAAAGGATTGAATACTACAGATTAATAGAATTCCCAAGTTGATGGTAAAGTATGCTTCCACTCGCCCTTTTATATCACTTATCAAAGTAGGTGGTCCCTTCTTATCTATTAAACATCTTAAAAGCTCCGAATGATACCAGATTCTCCCAACGGCAAATCGGTATATCTTTTGAAGAAATAAAAGGTGTGAAAGCATGGCTTTTATACTATACCAAGCGTGCTCATTTTAAAATAGATATATCAATGTCACTGAAAAAGCAATCTAAAAGATATACCGTTTTCCAATTAGATTATCTTGCACGTCTTATGGCTCAGAAAATGAAATTTCAATAAATTCTGTACCAAATAATTAATATTGCCTGCTTCATGGCCCTATATTTTCAGTAATTGATTGGGGGTTTTTTTATAGCTTGAAAGTAGCAATAAAGTATTGGTTTTACGATGTCGTAGTTTAAAAAAAGTACTTTTATAGTTTTGTAGTCTGAATGTTATCAATTCTATGCTTAAAAACAGTTGATCAAAGCCAGTCCGGTGACCAAACAACGTCATGAACTTCTATATCCCACTCATCTACAATTTTCAGATCTTTAAGCTATTTATAATATCATTGCCCAATATCAAGTGCATCCATGGTTTGTAGTTTATTTTTTGTTGTTTAAGATGAATAATCCTTTTCTTCTTCTTCTGCCCACTTACACAATTGTTATTAAATCACGCCCTCTCCCCTTTTGGCACATTTTCGCATTCTATTTCAAATAAATTGAATTCAGAATATATTTATTCCTGGTGTTTTAAAAATATTTCACCTAGTAGCTTATTAGTAGTATTTAAGAGAATAAGGAGAAGTATCTGAGTTGTTGAAAGCTATCGAATAATCTCAGTTGATAGCTGTCAATTTTTCAGAAAATTTTCCGGTTTCTAGAATTTTATTTTATATAGAGAAAAAAAAGACAAGAACATGGCGCAGAAGTTCCTTTGCTCTGTTGGTAATTTCAGCTTTTCCAGGATGGTAATATGTTTTTGGAATGCTCGAGATAAGATCTATCAGATTGTCAACAAGATATGGATTTTCAGATAAGTTAAAAGCTGAAACAATCACATTTTCATGTTCATAATTCGAAAAAATGAAAGTTAGTTCAGAGTTTGAGGTTTTGTTCAAAAGCCTAGAAAAGCCTGATGTCAAAAATATATAAATTTAATAATTTCAGAGGTTTTGAAAAGTGAATACTTCAATTTCAAAATTATAAAAGTACTCAGGACATTTTCGGCGTCAAACGGCTTGCGCGCCTCCATATAGGCGTGTAATCGGCTCGCGCGCCGCCGCGGCTCGTAGTCGGCGTGCACGCCGCATTATAGGCTCGCAAGCCGATTCAGCGCCGGCGCGGCTACGAAACGGCTCGCGCGCCCAAGTTCGGCTCGAAATCGGCTCGCGCGCCGGAAGCTGAAGCTGACGCCGCAAAATTGCTGAATTGCGTGAAACGCTTGCGTGGGCGGAGTTAACGAAATTTTTAGCAAAATTTTTTTTATTGCGTTTTTTTTTGTTTTTTGTTCTTCAAAATGAAAAAATGGATTAGTTTTTTGCTATTTAATCGTTAATTATCATATTCAGCTATAATTTTTTAATAAGTATAGTATATCAATCATATCGATCACTTAAAAAAATGTTTAACTTAATTTTTAGAAAATATTTTTTTTCAGCTCGTGTTCAAAATCACTAATAAACTTCTGAATTGAATATAAAATTAAATGAGAAAATTCTTTAAACATAGAAAAATTACATTTACTGCTTTCATTTTCTTTTTAAAAATGTGTTTTGCATTCATTCTTAGTTTCGTGATATATTAACCGTTAACATCTACACCTATTTTATGCAACATTCCGTTTTAAAAGTATACATATGTATATCTTTTACGTTTCAGACTTCAAGATATTGCATCAATTTCAATTAAAAGTAGAGCTCCACATAGGAAGATGGATCATTTGTTCTACTTGATATTTAATAAAAGTGAGATACCTTTTTCTTTCGAAATCAGTGAACTCTATTTTTCAGATTACGAATCCACCGACAGCAATCCAAAAAATTGGCTTGGACAATGAAGTAATCAAAAACGCTGTAATTTGTTCCGTAAGTCTGATTAATGTTTAAGTAAAGCGGATCATACAATATTAATTTATAGATACTATGATAATTTGGCTGACAACGATTCCAAAACAAACGAGAAGCAACAGTGGAACAGACGAAAGGTAACTTAACAAAAGAAAACTCTCAAAATGAAACAAAATTTTTCAGAGATCTTATAAAGAAAAAAAGGAAGTTCACTCAACAGAAATTCGCCCACCGTCAGTTCCTTCTACGTCTACAGCTGCTGCTTCTTCATCAAAAACGATTATCATTTAAATAACGTTCTTAAGCTGAGTGAAATTTGACTAAACTGCAAGTTTGAAAATTTATGGAGAAATATAGGGAACCGCATGAAAATTCGCTAAAAAATTAATGTTTTTAAAGAATACTTAAATTCGAATTTTCAGTTCTAATTTCATAATAAATTATCAAATATTCATGCTGTTCAAGCTCACTTATCTTGTAAAATCGTTTTTTTATGTCAATTGTAAAATTGTGCCTAGAATTTTTTAGCTTAATTATTATGTAATATTTGCCATTGTTTTTCTGTTTTTTTTTCTACCTCTACCTTGTCATTCCTACCCCAGAGCTAGGTTTTTAAACCCAGTTTATCTGATAGATATCATTGAATTAATTTAATTATAATAAATTTTTTTGGTTCATACAATTGTTTTTACAACATTTAACGAATTAAAAAAGTCAAAAACCGTTTTCAGCAGGCTAAACGAGGAGCAGGAGCGAGAACCGCTGAAGCGCTTTCAAAATCGGCTCGCGCGCCTCGAGAAAACGGCGAGGGTCGGCTCGCGCGCCGCTCCATGCGGCTTGTTATCGGCTCGCGCGCCGACACAGCGGCTCGCTATCGGCTCGCGCGCCGACTGAATCGGCGCGCGAGCCTCAACTCGCCGATTGCAAGAGGCGCGCGAGCCGATTTTGGAAGGCGCGCAAGCCGTTTACGAGCCGTTTTTATCCTGAGTAGATATTGAGAGAGCACTGTAAATTGGAGAAGTAGACAGACTCTTCCCTCTACAGCACCACAACACTCTCTCGTTGTTATGCTGTTTCTTTTCCTCCTCTCCTATGTAAAGTGTGATATTTTCAGATTTTTGAAGAGTCAGTAATTGCTTTTCAAAATAAACGAAAAACAATAATTTTAAAATTTTCTTATCTGAATTTAAATGGGCTTCCGATTGAAATTTAAACAATTTGACTTTTCAAGAGTTTCGAAATTTTTGGCCTAGAAAAAGCCCGAATTCAGGCTTTAGACTCTTGTTAATTTTAAAAATTCCTCTCGAACTTGTTAGCATTTGTTTCCAGCTTTTGAAAAATATATGAAATGCCATGAAATTGTTCTAAGAATTTGGTAAAATAAGACAGATTCCCGATATATTTTTAAGTAATGAAAATTTCACATTCGCTAGTTTCACATTCATGTCATCATTTCGTGTCTGTCATCATTTTTCGGAGTACAAACTACGCATCTGTGAAAAAAGTGAATTCTGTAATTCAGGGATTTGAAACTGATAATTTAATCATTTTCAAAAAAGTTCTAGATATTTGGAAAGCTTAAAACCACCGCTAAACGTTTGCAGAAGAATTTAAGATTTTCAGATAAATTTAAGACGTGTTTTCAATCGTTTTCTAGAAGAAAAAAATTCAAATTTTCAGAAATATGAAAAGTTGAGATGTTTTTTGAAAATTCTCAAAATTTCATCTCCAAATATATGCTTATTATTGGTTTTCATTAACTTTGAAACGTGATTACTGAAAATTTAAGCATCTAGTAACGGCTGATGTGAAAATGTTGTAAGTCTGCTCCAATGAACACGACAAACCCTAAACAAAATAATCGTTCCTGCCGAAGAAAAAGCACAAGAACATGACTAAGAAATTCATGCTTTCTGTCGGTGTTTTCAGCTTTTTTCAGGAGGTGAATATATTTTTGGAATGCTCGAAACAAGTTCTATCAGATTATCAACAAGAAGCAAGATTTCAGATGAATTAAAAGCTGAAAAAAATGACAATTTATTGGTCATTATTTGAAAAAATGAAAGTAGTTTCAGTTTTTGAGGTTTTGTTCGAAAGCCTAGAAAATATGGATGTCGAAAATATATAAATTTAATAATTTCAGTATTTTTGAAAAGCGATTACTTTGCATTTTAAATTGCGAGTGATAGAAAACCTTGCGATGCGAGAGACGGCAGAAACATTGAGAGAGCGCGGTAAAGTTGGAGATGCTAGACACCGCGCACTATTTCACTGTCAAATTTTGAACCCTCAGTAATTACGCTTTAAAATCGATAAAAACAAATTATTTTCTATGATTATTACTGAAATTTGCTCTAATTCCGGATAAAACTTGAAAATTCCAACTTTTTGAAGTGCAATTTATTTATTTATTGAATTCGAGCCATCCTAGGTTAATACCTAAAGATCAGACTTGTATAAAATGCATGCAATTCAATTAACAACTTCTCTGAATAATTTATGAACATCGACTCCGGATTTTAATTTTTTTCCACCCCCCCCCCCCATTTTTCATTATCTATCCGTTCTAATCTCCTAATAAGCACCTTTTCGTTGCCAACAAAGGATTGTTGTTATGGCAACCATCATTCTTATGTACATATCTTCATTTCGACTTATATTGAGCACCACTATTTTGTTTCTATTTTTATCATATTTCACTTTGAAATTAATTGAAAAAATCTAGTATTCGATAAAAAGTGTTTTTGCCTGTTTTTCTTATATTCTGAAGTTGTAATAAAGTCAGCTTAAAATTCTCACTCCTATCATTCATCAAACTTTTTGATGGCAGTGACCATTTTAAGTTGATTTTGACAATTGCAATGAAATTATATTTTAGTTTTGAACTAATATATTAACCGTTGCGGAAGTCTGCTAATTAACAAAAATCATTAAACGAGGTTGAGTCCACATTATTGAAGTACTAAATGTAAAAAATTAATATATCAGAATGAGCACAATACTATTTTAATTCGGGCACGTGACAGTTCGGGAGAAAATCAGTTCTGGAGAAAGACAGTACTTTAATTTTAATACTTCAATTCTGGAAAATAGAATTTCAGAAATTTCAAAATTTCAAGTGTTTTAGAATCTACGTCAAAATCTCTATCGAATGGTATCAAAATCATTAAAATCCTGTGTGTCAATCTTGAGATATGATTTTCCGAAATATACGCTTCGTGACACTACACTGTTAGTGGGGTAAATTTTAAATGAGTCTAAAAATCGTTTAAATTGAAGAAAACTCAAAATTTAAAGTGGAATTAGAATCTACAGCGCCTTCTCTTTCGAATGGTACCAAAATGACTGAAATCCTGTGTGTCAGTCTTGAGATATGATTTTCTGAAATATACGCTTCGTGACATTACACTGTTAGTGGGGTAAATTTTAAATGAGTCTAAAAATCGTTTAAATTGAAGAAAACTCAAAATTTAAAGTGGAATTAGAATCTACCGCGACTTCTCTTTCGAATGGTACCAAAATGACTGAACTCCTGTGTGTCAGTCTTGAGATATGATTTACTGAAATATACACTTCGTGACATTACACTGTTAGTGGGGTAAATTTTAAATGAGTCTAAAAATCGTTTAAATTGACGAAAACTCAAAATTTAAAGTGGAATTAGAATCTACAGCGCCTTCTCTTTCGAATGGTACCAAAATGACTGAAATCCTGTGTGTCAGTCTTGAGATATGATTTACTGAAATATACACTTCGTGACATTACACTGTTAGTGGGGTAAATTTTAAATGAGTCTAAAAATCGTTTAAATTGACGAAAACTCAAAATTTAAAGTGGAATTAGAATCTACAGCGCCTTCTCTTTCGAATGGTACCAAAATGACTGAAATCCTGTGTGTCAGTCTTGAGATATGATTTTCTGAAATATACGCTTCGTGACACTACAGTGTTAGTGGGGTAAATTGTAATTGAGTCTAAAAATCGTTTAAATTGACGAAAACTCAACATTTAAAGTGGAATTAGAATCTACCGCGACTTCTCTTTCGAATGGTACCAAAATGACTGAACTCCTGTGTGTCAGTCTTGAGATATGATTTACTGAAATATACACTTCGTGACATACACTGTTAGTGGGGTAAATTTTAAATGAGTCTAAAAATCGTTTAAATTGAAGAAAACTCAAAATTTAAAGTGGAATTAGAATCTACAGCGCCTTCTCTTTCGAATGGTACCAAAATGACTGAACTCCTGTGTGTCAGTCTTGAGATATGATTTACTGAAATATACACTTCGTGACATTACACTGTTAGTGGGGTAAATTTTAAATGAGTCTAAAAATCGTTTAAATTGAAGAAAACTCAAAATTTAAAGTGGAATTAGAATCTACAGCGCCTTCTCTTTCGAATGGTACCAAAATGACTGAAATCCTGTGTGTCAGTCTTGAGATATGATTTTCTGAAATATACGCTTCGTGACATTACACTGTTAGTGGGGTAAATTTTAAATGAGTCTAAAAATCGTTTAAATTGAAGAAAACTCAAAATTTAAAGTGGAATTAGAATCTACCGCGACTTCTCTTTCGAATGGTACCAAAATGACTGAACTCCTGTGTGTCAGTCTTGAGATATGATTTACTGAAATATACACTTCGTGACATTACACTGTTAGTGGGGTAAATTTTAAATGAGTCTAAAAATCGTTTAAATTGACGAAAACTCAAAATTTAAAGTGGAATTAGAATCTACAGCGCCTTCTCTTTCGAATGGTACCAAAATGACTGAAATCCTGTGTGTCAGTCTTGAGATATGATTTTCTGAAATATACGCTTCGTGACACTACAGTGTTAGTGGGGTAAATTGTAATTGAGTCTAAAAATCGTTTAAATTGACGAAAACTCAACATTTAAAGTGGAATTAGAATCTACCGCGACTTCTCTTTCGAATGGTACCAAAATGACTGAACTCCTGTGTGTCAGTCTTGAGATATGATTTACTGAAATATACACTTCGTGACATACACTGTTAGTGGGGTAAATTTTAAATGAGTCTAAAAATCGTTTAAATTGAAGAAAACTCAAAATTTAAAGTGGAATTAGAATCTACCGCGACTTCTCTTTCGAATGGTACCAAAATGACTGAACTCCTGTGTGTCAGTCTTGAGATATGATTTACTGAAATATACACTTCGTGACATTACACTGTTAGTGGGGTAAATTTTAAATGAGTCTAAAAATCGTTTAAATTGACGAAAACTCAAAATTTAAAGTGGAATTAGAATCTACAGCGCCTTCTCTTTCGAATGGTACCAAAATGACTGAACTCCTGTGTGTCAGTCTTGAGATATGATTTACTGAAATATACACTTCGTGACATTACACTGTTAGTGGGGTAAATTTTAAATGAGTCTAAAAATCGTTTAAATTGAAGAAAACTCAAAATTTAAAGTGGAATTAGAATCTACAGCGCCTTCTCTTTCGAATGGTACCAAAATGACTGAAATCCTGTGTGTCAGTCTTGAGATATGATTTTCTGAAATATACGCTTCGTGACATTACACTGTTAGTGGGGTAAATTTTAAATGAGTCTAAAAATCGTTTAAATTGAAGAAAACTCAAAATTTAAAGTGGAATTAGAATCTACCGCGACTTCTCTTTCGAATGGTACCAAAATGACTGAACTCCTGTGTGTCAGTCTTGAGATATGATTTACTGAAATATACACTTCGTGACATTACACTGTTAGTGGGGTAAATTTTAAATGAGTCTAAAAATCGTTTAAATTGAAGAAAACTCAAAATTTAAAGTGGAATTAGAATCTACCGCGACTTCTCTTTCGAATGGTACCAAAATGACTGAACTCCTGTGTGTCAGTCTTGAGATATGATTTACTGAAATATACACTTCGTGACATACACTGTTAGTGGGGTAAATTTTAAATGAGTCTAAAAATCGTTTAAATTGAAGAAAACTCAAAATTTAAAGTGGAATTAGAATCTACAGCGCCTTCTCTTTCGAATGGTACCAAAATGACTGAAATCCTGTGTGTCAGTCTTGAGATATGATTTTCTGAAATATACGCTTCGTGACACTACACTGTTAGTGGGGTAAATTTTAAATGAGTCTAAAAATCGTTTAAATTGAAGAAAACTCAAAATTTAAAGTGGAATTAGAATCTACAGCGCCTTCTCTTTCGAATGGTACCAAAATGACTGAAATCCTGTGTGTCAGTCTTGAGATATGATTTTCTGAAATATACGCTTCGTGACACTACAGTGTTAGTGGGGTAAATTGTAATTGAGTCTAAAAATCGTTTAAATTGAAGAAAACTCAAAATTTAAAGTGGAATTAGAATCTACCGCGACTTCTCTTTCGAATGGTACCAAAATGACTGAAATCCTGTGTGTCAGTCTTGAGATATGATTTTCTGAAATATACGCTTCGTGACATTACACTGTTAGTGGGGTAAATTTTAAATGAGTCTAAAAATCGTTTAAATTGAAGAAAACTCAAAATTTAAAGTGGAATTAGAATCTACCGCGACTTCTCTTTCGAATGGTACCAAAATGACTGAACTCCTGTGTGTCAGTCTTGAGATATGATTTACTGAAATATACACTTCGTGACATACACTGTTAGTGGGGTAAATTTTAAATGAGTCTAAAAATCGTTTAAATTGAAGAAAACTCAAAATTTAAAGTGGAATTAGAATCTACAGCGCCTTCTCTTTCGAATGGTACCAAAATGACTGAAATCCTGTGTGTCAGTCTTGAGATATGATTTTCTGAAATATACGCTTCGTGACACTACACTGTTAGTGGGCTAAATTTTAAATGAGTCTAAAAATCGTTTAAATTGACGAAAACTCAAAATTTAAAGTGGAATTAGAATCTACCGCGACTTCTCTTTCGAATGGTACCAAAATGACTGAACTCCTGTGTGTCAGTCTTGAGATATGATTTTCTGAAATATACGCTTCGTGACACTACAGTGTTAGTGGGGTAAATTGTAATTGAGTCTAAAAATCGTTTAAATTGACGAAAACTCAACATTTAAAGTGGAATTAGAATCTACCGCGACTTCTCTTTCGAATGGTACCAAAATGACTGAACTCCTGTGTGTCAGTCTTGAGATATGATTTACTGAAATATACACTTCGTGACATTACACTGTTAGTGGGGTAAATTTTAAATGAGTCTAAAAATCGTTTAAATTGACGAAAACTCAAAATTTAAAGTGGAATTAGAATCTACAGCGCCTTCTCTTTCGAATGGTACCAAAATGACTGAACTCCTGTGTGTCAGTCTTGAGATATGATTTACTGAAATATACACTTCGTGACATACACTGTTAGTGGGGTAAATTTTAAATGAGTCTAAAAATCGTTTAAATTGAAGAAAACTCAAAATTTAAAGTGGAATTAGAATCTACAGCGCCTTCTCTTTCGAATGGTACCAAAATGACTGAAATCCTGTGTGTCAGTCTTGAGATATGATTTTCTGAAATATACGCTTCGTGACACTACACTGTTAGTGGGGTAAATTTTAAATGAGTCTAAAAATCGTTTAAATTGAAGAAAACTCAAAATTTAAAGTGGAATTAGAATCTACAGCGCCTTCTCTTTCGAATGGTACCAAAATGACTGAAATCCTGTGTGTCAGTCTTGAGATATGATTTTCTGAAATATACGCTTCGTGACACTACAGTGTTAGTGGGGTAAATTGTAATTGAGTCTAAAAATCGTTTAAATTGAAGAAAACTCAAAATTTAAAGTGGAATTAGAATCTACCGCGACTTCTCTTTCGAATGGTACCAAAATGACTGAAATCCTGTGTGTCAGTCTTGAGATATGATTTTCTGAAATATACGCTTCGTGACATTACACTGTTAGTGGGGTAAATTTTAAATGAGTCTAAAAATCGTTTAAATTGAAGAAAACTCAAAATTTAAAGTGGAATTAGAATCTACCGCGACTTCTCTTTCGAATGGTACCAAAATGACTGAACTCCTGTGTGTCAGTCTTGAGATATGATTTACTGAAATATACACTTCGTGACATACACTGTTAGTGGGGTAAATTTTAAATGAGTCTAAAAATCGTTTAAATTGAAGAAAACTCAAAATTTAAAGTGGAATTAGAATCTACAGCGCCTTCTCTTTCGAATGGTACCAAAATGACTGAAATCCTGTGTGTCAGTCTTGAGATATGATTTTCTGAAATATACGCTTCGTGACACTACACTGTTAGTGGGCTAAATTTTAAATGAGTCTAAAAATCGTTTAAATTGACGAAAACTCAAAATTTAAAGTGGAATTAGAATCTACCGCGACTTCTCTTTCGAATGGTACCAAAATGACTGAAATCCTGTGTGTCAGTCTTGAGATATGATTTTCTGAAATATACGCTTCGTGACACTACAGTGTTAGTGGGGTAAATTGTAATTGAGTCTAAAAATCGTTTAAATTGACGAAAACTCAACATTTAAAGTGGAATTAGAATCTACCGCGACTTCTCTTTCGAATGGTACCAAAATGACTGAACTCCTGTGTGTCAGTCTTGAGATATGATTTACTGAAATATACACTTCGTGACATTACACTGTTAGTGGGGTAAATTTTAAATGAGTCTAAAAATCGTTTAAATTGACGAAAACTCAAAATTTAAAGTGGAATTAAAATCTACCGCGACTTCTCTTTCGAATGGTACCAAAATGACTGAAATCCTGTGTGTCAGTCTTGAGATATGATTTTCTGAAATATACGCTTCGTGACACTACACTGTTAGTGGGGTAAATTTTAAATGAGTCTAAAAATCGTTTAAATTGACGAAAACTCAAAATTTAAAGTGGAATTAGAATCTACCGCGACTTCTCTTTCGAATGGTACCAAAATGACTGAAATCCTGTGTGTCAGTCTTGAGATATGATTTTCTGAAATATACGCTTCGTGACACTACACTGTTAGTGGGGTAAATTTTAAATGAGTCTAAAAATCGTTTAAATTGACGAAAACTCAACATTTAAAGTGGAATTAGAATCTACCGCGACTTCTCTTTCGAATGGTACCAAAATGACTGAACTCCTGTGTGTCAGTCTTGAGATATGATTTACTGAAATATACACTTCGTGACATACACTGTTAGTGGGGTAAATTTTAAATGAGTCTAAAAATCGTTTAAATTGAAGAAAACTCAAAATTTAAAGTGGAATTAGAATCTACAGCGCCTTCTCTTTCGAATGGTACCAAAATGACTGAACTCCTGTGTGTCAGTCTTGAGATATGATTTACTGAAATATACACTTCGTGACATTACACTGTTAGTGGGGTAAATTTTAAATGAGTCTAAAAATCGTTTAAATTGAAGAAAACTCAAAATTTAAAGTGGAATTAGAATCTACAGCGCCTTCTCTTTCGAATGGTACCAAAATGACTGAAATCCTGTGTGTCAGTCTTGAGATATGATTTTCTGAAATATACGCTTCGTGACATTACACTGTTAGTGGGGTAAATTTTAAATGAGTCTAAAAATCGTTTAAATTGAAGAAAACTCAAAATTTAAAGTGGAATTAGAATCTACCGCGACTTCTCTTTCGAATGGTACCAAAATGACTGAACTCCTGTGTGTCAGTCTTGAGATATGATTTACTGAAATATACACTTCGTGACATTACACTGTTAGTGGGGTAAATTTTAAATGAGTCTAAAAATCGTTTAAATTGAAGAAAACTCAAAATTTAAAGTGGAATTAGAATCTACCGCGACTTCTCTTTCGAATGGTACCAAAATGACTGAACTCCTGTGTGTCAGTCTTGAGATATGATTTACTGAAATATACACTTCGTGACATACACTGTTAGTGGGGTAAATTTTAAATGAGTCTAAAAATCGTTTAAATTGAAGAAAACTCAAAATTTAAAGTGGAATTAGAATCTACAGCGCCTTCTCTTTCGAATGGTACCAAAATGACTGAAATCCTGTGTGTCAGTCTTGAGATATGATTTTCTGAAATATACGCTTCGTGACACTACACTGTTAGTGGGGTAAATTTTAAATGAGTCTAAAAATCGTTTAAATTGAAGAAAACTCAAAATTTAAAGTGGAATTAGAATCTACAGCGCCTTCTCTTTCGAATGGTACCAAAATGACTGAAATCCTGTGTGTCAGTCTTGAGATATGATTTTCTGAAATATACGCTTCGTGACATTACACTGTTAGTGGGGTAAATTTTAAATGAGTCTAAAAATCGTTTAAATTGAAGAAAACTCAAAATTTAAAGTGGAATTAGAATCTACCGCGACTTCTCTTTCGAATGGTACCAAAATGACTGAACTCCTGTGTGTCAGTCTTGAGATATGATTTACTGAAATATACACTTCGTGACATTACACTGTTAGTGGGGTAAATTTTAAATGAGTCTAAAAATCGTTTAAATTGAAGAAAACTCAAAATTTAAAGTGGAATTAGAATCTACCGCGACTTCTCTTTCGAATGGTACCAAAATGACTGAACTCCTGTGTGTCAGTCTTGAGATATGATTTACTGAAATATACACTTCGTGACATACACTGTTAGTGGGGTAAATTTTAAATGAGTCTAAAAATCGTTTAAATTGAAGAAAACTCAAAATTTAAAGTGGAATTAGAATCTACAGCGCCTTCTCTTTCGAATGGTACCAAAATGACTGAAATCCTGTGTGTCAGTCTTGAGATATGATTTTCTGAAATATACGCTTCGTGACACTACACTGTTAGTGGGGTAAATTTTAAATGAGTCTAAAAATCGTTTAAATTGAAGAAAACTCAAAATTTAAAGTGGAATTAGAATCTACAGCGCCTTCTCTTTCGAATGGTACCAAAATGACTGAAATCCTGTGTGTCAGTCTTGAGATATGATTTTCTGAAATATACGCTTCGTGACACTACAGTGTTAGTGGGGTAAATTGTAATTGAGTCTAAAAATCGTTTAAATTGAAGAAAACTCAAAATTTAAAGTGGAATTAGAATCTACCGCGACTTCTCTTTCGAATGGTACCAAAATGACTGAAATCCTGTGTGTCAGTCTTGAGATATGATTTTCTGAAATATACGCTTCGTGACATTACACTGTTAGTGGGGTAAATTTTAAATGAGTCTAAAAATCGTTTAAATTGAAGAAAACTCAAAATTTAAAGTGGAATTAGAATCTACCGCGACTTCTCTTTCGAATGGTACCAAAATGACTGAACTCCTGTGTGTCAGTCTTGAGATATGATTTACTGAAATATACACTTCGTGACATACACTGTTAGTGGGGTAAATTTTAAATGAGTCTAAAAATCGTTTAAATTGAAGAAAACTCAAAATTTAAAGTGGAATTAGAATCTACAGCGCCTTCTCTTTCGAATGGTACCAAAATGACTGAAATCCTGTGTGTCAGTCTTGAGATATGATTTTCTGAAATATACGCTTCGTGACACTACACTGTTAGTGGGCTAAATTTTAAATGAGTCTAAAAATCGTTTAAATTGACGAAAACTCAAAATTTAAAGTGGAATTAGAATCTACCGCGACTTCTCTTTCGAATGGTACCAAAATGACTGAACTCCTGTGTGTCAGTCTTGAGATATGATTTTCTGAAATATACGCTTCGTGACACTACAGTGTTAGTGGGGTAAATTGTAATTGAGTCTAAAAATCGTTTAAATTGACGAAAACTCAACATTTAAAGTGGAATTAGAATCTACCGCGACTTCTCTTTCGAATGGTACCAAAATGACTGAACTCCTGTGTGTCAGTCTTGAGATATGATTTACTGAAATATACACTTCGTGACATTACACTGTTAGTGGGGTAAATTTTAAATGAGTCTAAAAATCGTTTAAATTGACGAAAACTCAAAATTTAAAGTGGAATTAGAATCTACAGCGCCTTCTCTTTCGAATGGTACCAAAATGACTGAACTCCTGTGTGTCAGTCTTGAGATATGATTTACTGAAATATACACTTCGTGACATACACTGTTAGTGGGGTAAATTTTAAATGAGTCTAAAAATCGTTTAAATTGAAGAAAACTCAAAATTTAAAGTGGAATTAGAATCTACAGCGCCTTCTCTTTCGAATGGTACCAAAATGACTGAAATCCTGTGTGTCAGTCTTGAGATATGATTTTCTGAAATATACGCTTCGTGACACTACACTGTTAGTGGGGTAAATTTTAAATGAGTCTAAAAATCGTTTAAATTGAAGAAAACTCAAAATTTAAAGTGGAATTAGAATCTACAGCGCCTTCTCTTTCGAATGGTACCAAAATGACTGAAATCCTGTGTGTCAGTCTTGAGATATGATTTTCTGAAATATACGCTTCGTGACACTACAGTGTTAGTGGGGTAAATTGTAATTGAGTCTAAAAATCGTTTAAATTGAAGAAAACTCAAAATTTAAAGTGGAATTAGAATCTACCGCGACTTCTCTTTCGAATGGTACCAAAATGACTGAACTCCTGTGTGTCAGTCTTGAGATATGATTTACTGAAATATACACTTCGTGACATTACACTGTTAGTGGGGTAAATTTTAAATGAGTCTAAAAATCGTTTAAATTGACGAAAACTCAAAATTTAAAGTGGAATTAGAATCTACAGCGCCTTCTCTTTCGAATGGTACCAAAATGACTGAACTCCTGTGTGTCAGTCTTGAGATATGATTTACTGAAATATACACTTCGTGACATACACTGTTAGTGGGCTAAATTTTAAATGAGTCTAAAAATCGTTTAAATTGACGAAAACTCAAAATTTAAAGTGGAATTAGAATCTACCGCGACTTCTCTTTCGAATGGTACCAAAATGACTGAACTCCTGTGTGTCAGTCTTGAGATATGATTTTCTGAAATATACGCTTCGTGACACTACAGTGTTAGTGGGGTAAATTGTAATTGAGTCTAAAAATCGTTTAAATTGACGAAAACTCAACATTTAAAGTGGAATTAGAATCTACCGCGACTTCTCTTTCGAATGGTACCAAAATGACTGAACTCCTGTGTGTCAGTCTTG
Organism: Caenorhabditis virilis; assembly: GCA_964036255.1. Taxonomy (NCBI): domain Eukaryota; kingdom Metazoa; phylum Nematoda; class Chromadorea; order Rhabditida; family Rhabditidae; genus Caenorhabditis; species Caenorhabditis virilis. The sequence goes on along the minus strand of OZ038416.1, from coordinate 1,746,070 downwards.
AGATATGATTTACTGAAATATACACTTCGTGACATACACTGTTAGTGGGGTAAATTTTAAATGAGTCTAAAAATCGTTTAAATTGAAGAAAACTCAAAATTTAAAGTGGAATTAGAATCTACAGCGCCTTCTCTTTCGAATGGTACCAAAATGACTGAACTCCTGTGTGTCAGTCTTGAGATATGATTTACTGAAATATACACTTCGTGACATTACACTGTTAGTGGGGTCAATTTTAAATGAGTCTAAAAATCGTTTAAATTGAAGAAAACTCAAAATTTAAAGTGGAATTAGAATCTACAGCGCCTTCTCTTTCGAATGGTACCAAAATGACTGAAATCCTGTGTGTCAGTCTTGAGATATGATTTTCTGAAATATACGCTTCGTGACACTACAGTGTTAGTGGGGTAAATTGTAATTGAGTCTAAAAATCGTTTAAATTGAAGAAAACTCAAAATTTAAAGTGGAATTAGAATCTACCGCGACTTCTCTTTCGAATGGTACCAAAATGACTGAAATCCTGTGTGTCAGTCTTGAGATATGATTTTCTGAAATATACGCTTCGTGACATTACACTGTTAGTGGGGTAAATTTTAAATGAGTCTAAAAATCGTTTAAATTGAAGAAAACTCAAAATTTAAAGTGGAATTAGAATCTACCGCGACTTCTCTTTCGAATGGTACCAAAATGACTGAACTCCTGTGTGTCAGTCTTGAGATATGATTTACTGAAATATACACTTCGTGACATACACTGTTAGTGGGGTAAATTTTAAATGAGTCTAAAAATCGTTTAAATTGAAGAAAACTCAAAATTTAAAGTGGAATTAGAATCTACAGCGCCTTCTCTTTCGAATGGTACCAAAATGACTGAAATCCTGTGTGTCAGTCTTGAGATATGATTTTCTGAAATATACGCTTCGTGACACTACACTGTTAGTGGGGTAAATTTTAAATGAGTCTAAAAATCGTTTAAATTGAAGAAAACTCAAAATTTAAAGTGGAATTAGAATCTACAGCGCCTTCTCTTTCGAATGGTACCAAAATGACTGAAATCCTGTGTGTCAGTCTTGAGATATGATTTTCTGAAATATACGCTTCGTGACACTACAGTGTTAGTGGGGTAAATTGTAATTGAGTCTAAAAATCGTTTAAATTGAAGAAAACTCAAAATTTAAAGTGGAATTAGAATCTACCGCGACTTCTCTTTCGAATGGTACCAAAATGACTGAAATCCTGTGTGTCAGTCTTGAGATATGATTTTCTGAAATATACGCTTCGTGACATTACACTGTTAGTGGGGTAAATTTTAAATGAGTCTAAAAATCGTTTAAATTGAAGAAAACTCAAAATTTAAAGTGGAATTAGAATCTACCGCGACTTCTCTTTCGAATGGTACCAAAATGACTGAACTCCTGTGTGTCAGTCTTGAGATATGATTTACTGAAATATACACTTCGTGACATACACTGTTAGTGGGGTAAATTTTAAATGAGTCTAAAAATCGTTTAAATTGAAGAAAACTCAAAATTTAAAGTGGAATTAGAATCTACAGCGCCTTCTCTTTCGAATGGTACCAAAATGACTGAACTCCTGTGTGTCAGTCTTGAGATATGATTTACTGAAATATACACTTCGTGACATTACACTGTTAGTGGGGTCAATTTTAAATGAGTCTAAAAATCGTTTAAATTGAAGAAAACTCAAAATTTAAAGTGGAATTAGAATCTACAGCGCCTTCTCTTTCGAATGGTACCAAAATGACTGAAATCCTGTGTGTCAGTCTTGAGATATGATTTTCTGAAATATACGCTTCGTGACACTACAGTGTTAGTGGGGTAAATTGTAATTGAGTCTAAAAATCGTTTAAATTGAAGAAAACTCAAAATTTAAAGTGGAATTAGAATCTACCGCGACTTCTCTTTCGAATGGTACCAAAATGACTGAAATCCTGTGTGTCAGTCTTGAGATATGATTTTCTGAAATATACGCTTCGTGACATTACACTGTTAGTGGGGTAAATTTTAAATGAGTCTAAAAATCGTTTAAATTGAAGAAAACTCAAAATTTAAAGTGGAATTAGAATCTACCGCGACTTCTCTTTCGAATGGTACCAAAATGACTGAACTCCTGTGTGTCAGTCTTGAGATATGATTTACTGAAATATACACTTCGTGACATACACTGTTAGTGGGGTAAATTTTAAATGAGTCTAAAAATCGTTTAAATTGAAGAAAACTCAAAATTTAAAGTGGAATTAGAATCTACAGCGCCTTCTCTTTCGAATGGTACCAAAATGACTGAAATCCTGTGTGTCAGTCTTGAGATATGATTTTCTGAAATATACGCTTCGTGACACTACACTGTTAGTGGGCTAAATTTTAAATGAGTCTAAAAATCGTTTAAATTGACGAAAACTCAAAATTTAAAGTGGAATTAGAATCTACCGCGACTTCTCTTTCGAATGGTACCAAAATGACTGAACTCCTGTGTGTCAGTCTTGAGATATGATTTTCTGAAATATACGCTTCGTGACACTACAGTGTTAGTGGGGTAAATTGTAATTGAGTCTAAAAATCGTTTAAATTGACGAAAACTCAACATTTAAAGTGGAATTAGAATCTACCGCGACTTCTCTTTCGAATGGTACCAAAATGACTGAACTCCTGTGTGTCAGTCTTGAGATATGATTTACTGAAATATACACTTCGTGACATTACACTGTTAGTGGGGTAAATTTTAAATGAGTCTAAAAATCGTTTAAATTGACGAAAACTCAAAATTTAAAGTGGAATTAGAATCTACAGCGCCTTCTCTTTCGAATGGTACCAAAATGACTGAACTCCTGTGTGTCAGTCTTGAGATATGATTTACTGAAATATACACTTCGTGACATACACTGTTAGTGGGGTAAATTTTAAATGAGTCTAAAAATCGTTTAAATTGAAGAAAACTCAAAATTTAAAGTGGAATTAGAATCTACAGCGCCTTCTCTTTCGAATGGTACCAAAATGACTGAAATCCTGTGTGTCAGTCTTGAGATATGATTTTCTGAAATATACGCTTCGTGACACTACACTGTTAGTGGGGTAAATTTTAAATGAGTCTAAAAATCGTTTAAATTGAAGAAAACTCAAAATTTAAAGTGGAATTAGAATCTACAGCGCCTTCTCTTTCGAATGGTACCAAAATGACTGAAATCCTGTGTGTCAGTCTTGAGATATGATTTTCTGAAATATACGCTTCGTGACACTACAGTGTTAGTGGGGTAAATTGTAATTGAGTCTAAAAATCGTTTAAATTGAAGAAAACTCAAAATTTAAAGTGGAATTAGAATCTACCGCGACTTCTCTTTCGAATGGTACCAAAATGACTGAAATCCTGTGTGTCAGTCTTGAGATATGATTTTCTGAAATATACGCTTCGTGACATTACACTGTTAGTGGGGTAAATTTTAAATGAGTCTAAAAATCGTTTAAATTGAAGAAAACTCAAAATTTAAAGTGGAATTAGAATCTACCGCGACTTCTCTTTCGAATGGTACCAAAATGACTGAACTCCTGTGTGTCAGTCTTGAGATATGATTTACTGAAATATACACTTCGTGACATACACTGTTAGTGGGGTAAATTTTAAATGAGTCTAAAAATCGTTTAAATTGAAGAAAACTCAAAATTTAAAGTGGAATTAGAATCTACAGCGCCTTCTCTTTCGAATGGTACCAAAATGACTGAACTCCTGTGTGTCAGTCTTGAGATATGATTTACTGAAATATACACTTCGTGACATTACACTGTTAGTGGGGTAAATTTTAAATGAGTCTAAAAATCGTTTAAATTGAAGAAAACTCAAAATTTAAAGTGGAATTAGAATCTACAGCGCCTTCTCTTTCGAATGGTACCAAAATGACTGAAATCCTGTGTGTCAGTCTTGAGATATGATTTTCTGAAATATACGCTTCGTGACACTACAGTGTTAGTGGGGTAAATTGTAATTGAGTCTAAAAATCGTTTAAATTGAAGAAAACTCAAAATTTAAAGTGGAATTAGAATCTACCGCGACTTCTCTTTCGAATGGTACCAAAATGACTGAAATCCTGTGTGTCAGTCTTGAGATATGATTTTCTGAAATATACGCTTCGTGACATTACACTGTTAGTGGGGTAAATTTTAAATGAGTCTAAAAATCGTTTAAATTGAAGAAAACTCAAAATTTAAAGTGGAATTAGAATCTACCGCGACTTCTCTTTCGAATGGTACCAAAATGACTGAACTCCTGTGTGTCAGTCTTGAGATATGATTTACTGAAATATACACTTCGTGACATACACTGTTAGTGGGGTAAATTTTAAATGAGTCTAAAAATCGTTTAAATTGAAGAAAACTCAAAATTTAAAGTGGAATTAGAATCTACAGCGCCTTCTCTTTCGAATGGTACCAAAATGACTGAAATCCTGTGTGTCAGTCTTGAGATATGATTTTCTGAAATATACGCTTCGTGACACTACACTGTTAGTGGGCTAAATTTTAAATGAGTCTAAAAATCGTTTAAATTGACGAAAACTCAAAATTTAAAGTGGAATTAGAATCTACCGCGACTTCTCTTTCGAATGGTACCAAAATGACTGAACTCCTGTGTGTCAGTCTTGAGATATGATTTTCTGAAATATACGCTTCGTGACACTACAGTGTTAGTGGGGTAAATTGTAATTGAGTCTAAAAATCGTTTAAATTGACGAAAACTCAACATTTAAAGTGGAATTAGAATCTACCGCGACTTCTCTTTCGAATGGTACCAAAATGACTGAACTCCTGTGTGTCAGTCTTGAGATATGATTTTCTGAAATATACGCTTCGTGACACTACAGTGTTAGTGGGGTAAATTGTAATTGAGTCTAAAAATCGTTTAAATTGAAGAAAACTCAAAATTTAAAGTGGAATTAGAATCTACCGCGACTTCTCTTTCGAATGGTACCAAAATGACTGAAATCCTGTGTGTCAGTCTTGAGATATGATTTTCTGAAATATACGCTTCGTGACATTACACTGTTAGTGGGGTAAATTTTAAATGAGTCTAAAAATCGTTTAAATTGAAGAAAACTCAAAATTTAAAGTGGAATTAGAATCTACCGCGACTTCTCTTTCGAATGGTACCAAAATGACTGAACTCCTGTGTGTCAGTCTTGAGATATGATTTACTGAAATATACACTTCGTGACATACACTGTTAGTGGGGTAAATTTTAAATGAGTCTAAAAATCGTTTAAATTGAAGAAAACTCAAAATTTAAAGTGGAATTAGAATCTACAGCGCCTTCTCTTTCGAATGGTACCAAAATGACTGAACTCCTGTGTGTCAGTCTTGAGATATGATTTACTGAAATATACACTTCGTGACATTACACTGTTAGTGGGGTAAATTTTAAATGAGTCTAAAAATCGTTTAAATTGAAGAAAACTCAAAATTTAAAGTGGAATTAGAATCTACAGCGCCTTCTCTTTCGAATGGTACCAAAATGACTGAAATCCTGTGTGTCAGTCTTGAGATATGATTTTCTGAAATATACGCTTCGTGACACTACAGTGTTAGTGGGGTAAATTGTAATTGAGTCTAAAAATCGTTTAAATTGAAGAAAACTCAAAATTTAAAGTGGAATTAGAATCTACCGCGACTTCTCTTTCGAATGGTACCAAAATGACTGAAATCCTGTGTGTCAGTCTTGAGATATGATTTTCTGAAATATACGCTTCGTGACATTACACTGTTAGTGGGGTAAATTTTAAATGAGTCTAAAAATCGTTTAAATTGAAGAAAACTCAAAATTTAAAGTGGAATTAGAATCTACCGCGACTTCTCTTTCGAATGGTACCAAAATGACTGAACTCCTGTGTGTCAGTCTTGAGATATGATTTACTGAAATATACACTTCGTGACATACACTGTTAGTGGGGTAAATTTTAAATGAGTCTAAAAATCGTTTAAATTGAAGAAAACTCAAAATTTAAAGTGGAATTAGAATCTACAGCGCCTTCTCTTTCGAATGGTACCAAAATGACTGAAATCCTGTGTGTCAGTCTTGAGATATGATTTTCTGAAATATACGCTTCGTGACACTACACTGTTAGTGGGCTAAATTTTAAATGAGTCTAAAAATCGTTTAAATTGACGAAAACTCAAAATTTAAAGTGGAATTAGAATCTACCGCGACTTCTCTTTCGAATGGTACCAAAATGACTGAACTCCTGTGTGTCAGTCTTGAGATATGATTTTCTGAAATATACGCTTCGTGACACTACAGTGTTAGTGGGGTAAATTGTAATTGAGTCTAAAAATCGTTTAAATTGACGAAAACTCAACATTTAAAGTGGAATTAGAATCTACCGCGACTTCTCTTTCGAATGGTACCAAAATGACTGAACTCCTGTGTGTCAGTCTTGAGATATGATTTACTGAAATATACACTTCGTGACATTACACTGTTAGTGGGGTAAATTTTAAATGAGTCTAAAAATCGTTTAAATTGACGAAAACTCAAAATTTAAAGTGGAATTAGAATCTACAGCGCCTTCTCTTTCGAATGGTACCAAAATGACTGAACTCCTGTGTGTCAGTCTTGAGATATGATTTACTGAAATATACACTTCGTGACATACACTGTTAGTGGGGTAAATTTTAAATGAGTCTAAAAATCGTTTAAATTGAAGAAAACTCAAAATTTAAAGTGGAATTAGAATCTACAGCGCCTTCTCTTTCGAATGGTACCAAAATGACTGAAATCCTGTGTGTCAGTCTTGAGATATGATTTTCTGAAATATACGCTTCGTGACACTACACTGTTAGTGGGGTAAATTTTAAATGAGTCTAAAAATCGTTTAAATTGAAGAAAACTCAAAATTTAAAGTGGAATTAGAATCTACAGCGCCTTCTCTTTCGAATGGTACCAAAATGACTGAAATCCTGTGTGTCAGTCTTGAGATATGATTTTCTGAAATATACGCTTCGTGACACTACAGTGTTAGTGGGGTAAATTGTAATTGAGTCTAAAAATCGTTTAAATTGAAGAAAACTCAAAATTTAAAGTGGAATTAGAATCTACCGCGACTTCTCTTTCGAATGGTACCAAAATGACTGAAATCCTGTGTGTCAGTCTTGAGATATGATTTTCTGAAATATACGCTTCGTGACATTACACTGTTAGTGGGGTAAATTTTAAATGAGTCTAAAAATCGTTTAAATTGAAGAAAACTCAAAATTTAAAGTGGAATTAGAATCTACCGCGACTTCTCTTTCGAATGGTACCAAAATGACTGAACTCCTGTGTGTCAGTCTTGAGATATGATTTACTGAAATATACACTTCGTGACATACACTGTTAGTGGGGTAAATTTTAAATGAGTCTAAAAATCGTTTAAATTGAAGAAAACTCAAAATTTAAAGTGGAATTAGAATCTACAGCGCCTTCTCTTTCGAATGGTACCAAAATGACTGAAATCCTGTGTGTCAGTCTTGAGATATGATTTTCTGAAATATACGCTTCGTGACACTACACTGTTAGTGGGCTAAATTTTAAATGAGTCTAAAAATCGTTTAAATTGACGAAAACTCAAAATTTAAAGTGGAATTAGAATCTACCGCGACTTCTCTTTCGAATGGTACCAAAATGACTGAAATCCTGTGTGTCAGTCTTGAGATATGATTTTCTGAAATATACGCTTCGTGACACTACAGTGTTAGTGGGGTAAATTGTAATTGAGTCTAAAAATCGTTTAAATTGACGAAAACTCAACATTTAAAGTGGAATTAGAATCTACCGCGACTTCTCTTTCGAATGGTACCAAAATGACTGAACTCCTGTGTGTCAGTCTTGAGATATGATTTACTGAAATATACACTTCGTGACATTACACTGTTAGTGGGGTAAATTTTAAATGAGTCTAAAAATCGTTTAAATTGACGAAAACTCAAAATTTAAAGTGGAATTAAAATCTACCGCGACTTCTCTTTCGAATGGTACCAAAATGACTGAAATCCTGTGTGTCAGTCTTGAGATATGATTTTCTGAAATATACGCTTCGTGACACTACACTGTTAGTGGGGTAAATTTTAAATGAGTCTAAAAATCGTTTAAATTGACGAAAACTCAAAATTTAAAGTGGAATTAGAATCTACCGCGACTTCTCTTTCGAATGGTACCAAAATGACTGAAATCCTGTGTGTCAGTCTTGAGATATGATTTTCTGAAATATACGCTTCGTGACACTACACTGTTAGTGGGGTAAATTTTAAATGAGTCTAAAAATCGTTTAAATTGAAGAAAACTCAAAATTTAAAGTGGAATTAGAATCTACCGCGACTTCTCTTTCGAATGGTACCAAAATGACTGAACTCCTGTGTGTCAGTCTTGAGATATGATTTACTGAAATATACACTTCGTGACATACACTGTTAGTGGGGTAAATTTTAAATGAGTCTAAAAATCGTTTAAATTGAAGAAAACTCAAAATTTAAAGTGGAATTAGAATCTACAGCGCCTTCTCTTTCGAATGGTACCAAAATGACTGAACTCCTGTGTGTCAGTCTTGAGATATGATTTACTGAAATATACACTTCGTGACATTACACTGTTAGTGGGGTAAATTTTAAATGAGTCTAAAAATCGTTTAAATTGAAGAAAACTCAAAATTTAAAGTGGAATTAGAATCTACAGCGCCTTCTCTTTCGAATGGTACCAAAATGACTGAAATCCTGTGTGTCAGTCTTGAGATATGATTTTCTGAAATATACGCTTCGTGACATTACACTGTTAGTGGGGTAAATTTTAAATGAGTCTAAAAATCGTTTAAATTGAAGAAAACTCAAAATTTAAAGTGGAATTAGAATCTACCGCGACTTCTCTTTCGAATGGTACCAAAATGACTGAACTCCTGTGTGTCAGTCTTGAGATATGATTTACTGAAATATACACTTCGTGACATTACACTGTTAGTGGGGTAAATTTTAAATGAGTCTAAAAATCGTTTAAATTGAAGAAAACTCAAAATTTAAAGTGGAATTAGAATCTACCGCGACTTCTCTTTCGAATGGTACCAAAATGACTGAACTCCTGTGTGTCAGTCTTGAGATATGATTTACTGAAATATACACTTCGTGACATACACTGTTAGTGGGGTAAATTTTAAATGAGTCTAAAAATCGTTTAAATTGAAGAAAACTCAAAATTTAAAGTGGAATTAGAATCTACAGCGCCTTCTCTTTCGAATGGTACCAAAATGACTGAAATCCTGTGTGTCAGTCTTGAGATATGATTTTCTGAAATATACGCTTCGTGACACTACACTGTTAGTGGGGTAAATTTTAAATGAGTCTAAAAATCGTTTAAATTGAAGAAAACTCAAAATTTAAAGTGGAATTAGAATCTACAGCGCCTTCTCTTTCGAATGGTACCAAAATGACTGAACTCCTGTGTGTCAGTCTTGAGATATGATTTTCTGAAATATACGCTTCGTGACACTACACTGTTAGTGGGGTAAATTTTAAATGAGTCTAAAAATCGTTTAAATTGAAGAAAACTCAAAATTTAAAGTGGAATTAGAATCTACAGCGCCTTCTCTTTCGAATGGTACCAAAATGACTGAAATCCTGTGTGTCAGTCTTGAGATATGATTTTCTGAAATATACGCTTCGTGACACTACACTGTTAGTGGGGTAAATTTTAAATGAGTCTAAAAATCGTTTAAATTGAAGAAAACTCAAAATTTAAAGTGGAATTAGAATCTACAGCGCCTTCTCTTTCGAATGGTACCAAAATGACTGAAATCCTGTGTGTCAGTCTTGAGATATGATTTTCTGAAATATACGCTTCGTGACACTACAGTGTTAGTGGGGTAAATTGTAATTGAGTCTAAAAATCGTTTAAATTGAAGAAAACTCAAAATTTAAAGTGGAATTAGAATCTACCGCGACTTCTCTTTCGAATGGTACCAAAATGACTGAAATCCTGTGTGTCAGTCTTGAGATATGATTTTCTGAAATATACGCTTCGTGACATTACACTGTTAGTGGGGTAAATTTTAAATGAGTCTAAAAATCGTTTAAATTGAAGAAAACTCAAAATTTAAAGTGGAATTAGAATCTACCGCGACTTCTCTTTCGAATGGTACCAAAATGACTGAACTCCTGTGTGTCAGTCTTGAGATATGATTTACTGAAATATACACTTCGTGACATACACTGTTAGTGGGGTAAATTTTAAATGAGTCTAAAAATCGTTTAAATTGAAGAAAACTCAAAATTTAAAGTGGAATTAGAATCTACAGCGCCTTCTCTTTCGAATGGTACCAAAATGACTGAAATCCTGTGTGTCAGTCTTGAGATATGATTTTCTGAAATATACGCTTCGTGACACTACACTGTTAGTGGGCTAAATTTTAAATGAGTCTAAAAATCGTTTAAATTGACGAAAACTCAAAATTTAAAGTGGAATTAGAATCTACCGCGACTTCTCTTTCGAATGGTACCAAAATGACTGAAATCCTGTGTGTCAGTCTTGAGATATGATTTTCTGAAATATACGCTTCGTGACACTACAGTGTTAGTGGGGTAAATTGTAATTGAGTCTAAAAATCGTTTAAATTGACGAAAACTCAACATTTAAAGTGGAATTAGAATCTACCGCGACTTCTCTTTCGAATGGTACCAAAATGACTGAACTCCTGTGTGTCAGTCTTGAGATATGATTTTCTGAAATATACGCTTCGTGACACTACACTGTTAGTGGGGTAAATTTTAAATGAGTCTAAAAATCGTTTAAATTGAAGAAAACTCAAAATTTAAAGTGGAATTAGAATCTACAGCGCCTTCTCTTTCGAATGGTACCAAAATGACTGAAATCCTGTGTGTCAGTCTTGAGATATGATTTTCTGAAATATACGCTTCGTGACACTACAGTGTTAGTGGGGTAAATTGTAATTGAGTCTAAAAATCGTTTAAATTGAAGAAAACTCAAAATTTAAAGTGGAATTAGAATCTACCGCGACTTCTCTTTCGAATGGTACCAAAATGACTGAAATCCTGTGTGTCAGTCTTGAGATATGATTTTCTGAAATATACGCTTCGTGACATTACACTGTTAGTGGGGTAAATTTTAAATGAGTCTAAAAATCGTTTAAATTGAAGAAAACTCAAAATTTAAAGTGGAATTAGAATCTACCGCGACTTCTCTTTCGAATGGTACCAAAATGACTGAACTCCTGTGTGTCAGTCTTGAGATATGATTTACTGAAATATACACTTCGTGACATACACTGTTAGTGGGGTAAATTTTAAATGAGTCTAAAAATCGTTTAAATTGAAGAAAACTCAAAATTTAAAGTGGAATTAGAATCTACAGCGCCTTCTCTTTCGAATGGTACCAAAATGACTGAAATCCTGTGTGTCAGTCTTGAGATATGATTTTCTGAAATATACGCTTCGTGACACTACACTGTTAGTGGGCTAAATTTTAAATGAGTCTAAAAATCGTTTAAATTGACGAAAACTCAAAATTTAAAGTGGAATTAGAATCTACCGCGACTTCTCTTTCGAATGGTACCAAAATGACTGAAATCCTGTGTGTCAGTCTTGAGATATGATTTTCTGAAATATACGCTTCGTGACACTACAGTGTTAGTGGGGTAAATTGTAATTGAGTCTAAAAATCGTTTAAATTGACGAAAACTCAACATTTAAAGTGGAATTAGAATCTACCGCGACTTCTCTTTCGAATGGTACCAAAATGACTGAACTCCTGTGTGTCAGTCTTGAGATATGATTTACTGAAATATACACTTCGTGACATTACACTGTTAGTGGGGTAAATTTTAAATGAGTCTAAAAATCGTTTAAATTGACGAAAACTCAAAATTTAAAGTGGAATTAAAATCTACCGCGACTTCTCTTTCGAATGGTACCAAAATGACTGAAATCCTGTGTGTCAGTCTTGAGATATGATTTTCTGAAATATACGCTTCGTGACACTACACTGTTAGTGGGGTAAATTTTAAATGAGTCTAAAAATCGTTTAAATTGACGAAAACTCAAAATTTAAAGTGGAATTAGAATCTACCGCGACTTCTCTTTCGAATGGTACCAAAATGACTGAAATCCTGTGTGTCAGTCTTGAGATATGATTTTCTGAAATATACGCTTCGTGACACTACACTGTTAGTGGGGTAAATTTTAAATGAGTCTAAAAATCGTTTAAATTGACGAAAACTCAACATTTAAAGTGGAATTAGAATCTACCGCGACTTCTCTTTCGAATGGTACCAAAATGACTGAACTCCTGTGTGTCAGTCTTGAGATATGATTTACTGAAATATACACTTCGTGACATACACTGTTAGTGGGGTAAATTTTAAATGAGTCTAAAAATCGTTTAAATTGAAGAAAACTCAAAATTTAAAGTGGAATTAGAATCTACTTGGTAACAAAAAATTTCAGATTTTTCAGAATTAAAGTATTTTTGTGCTCATTTGTCTGAAAATCACCAAAAATAAAAAAATTCCAGAACAAATGCACAAACATGGCAATGATTAGTGTCGTTAGAATCGTCGTAGCGTGTAGATTCTATTAGTACCAAAAAATTTCACAATTTTCAGAATTAAAGTATTTTTGTGCTCATTTGTCTGAAAATCACTAAAAATAAAAAAATTCCAGAACAAATGCACAAACATGGCAATGATTAGTGTCGTTAGAATCGTCGTAGCGTGTAGATTCTATTAGTACCAAAAAATTTCAGATTTTTCAGAATTAAAGTATTTTTGTGCTCATTTGTCTGAAAATCACCAAAAATAAAAAAATTCCAGAACAAATGCACAAACATGGCAATGATTAGTGTCGTTAGAATCGTCGTGGCGTGTAGATTCTATTGGTACCAAAAAATTTCAGATTTTTCAGAATTAAAGTATTTTTGTGCTCATTTGTCTGAAAATCACCAAAAATAAAAAAATTCCAGAAAAAATGCACAAACATGGCAATGATTAGTGTCGTTAGAATCGTCGTAGCGTGTAGATTCTATTGGTACCAAAAAATTTCAGATTTTTCTGAATTAAAGTATTTTTGTGCTCATTTGTCTGAAAATCACCAAAAATAAAAAAAATTCCAGAACAAATGCACAAACATGGCAATGATTAGTGTCGTTAGAATCGTCGTAGCGTGTAGATTCTATTGGTAACAAAAAATTTCAGATTTTTCAGAATTAAAGTATTTTTGTGCTCATTTGTCTGAAAATCACCAAAAATAAAAAAATTCCAGAACAAATGCACAAACATGGCAATGATTAGTGTCGTTAGAATCGTCGTAGCGTGTAGATTCCATTAGTACCAAAAAATTTCAGATTTTTCAGAATTAAAGTATTTTTGTGCTCATTTGTCTGAAAATCACTAAAAATAAAAAAATTCCAGAACAAATGCACAAACATGGCAATGATTAGTGTCGTTAGAATCGTCGTAGCGTGTAGATTCTATTAGTACCAAAAAATTTCAGATTTTTCAGAATTAAAGTATTTTTGTGCTCATTTGTCTGAAAATCACCAAAAATAAAAAAATTCCAGAACAAATGCACAAACATGGCAATGATTAGTGTCGTTAGAATCGTCGTAGCGTGTAGATTCTATTGGTACCAAAAAATTTCAGATTTTTCAGAATTAAAGTATTTTTGTGCTCATTTGTCTGAAAATCACCAAAAATAAAAAAATTCCAGAACAAATGCACAAACATGGCAATGATTAGTGTCGTTAGAATCGTCGTAGCGTGTAGATTCTATTGGTAACAAAAAATTTCAGATTTTTCAGAATTAAAGTATTTTTGTGCTCATTTGTCTGAAAATCACCAAAAATAAAAAAATTCCAGAACTAATGCACAAACATGGCAATGATTAGTGTCGTTAGAATCGTCGTAGCGTGTAGATTCCATTAGTACCAAAAAATTTCAGATTTTTCAGAATTAAAGTATTTTTGTGCTCATTTGTCTGAAAATCACCAAAAATAAAAAAATTCCAGAACAAATGCACAAACATGGCAATGATTAGTGTCGTTAGAATCGTCGTAGCGTGTAGATTCTATTGGTAACAAAAAATTTCAGATTTTTCAGAATTAAAGTATTTTTGTGCTCATTTGTCTGAAAATCACCAAAAATAAAAAAATTCCAGAACAAATGCACAAACATGGCAATGATTAGTGTCGTTAGAATCGTCGTAGCGTGTAGATTCCATTAGTACCAAAAAATTTCAGATTTTTCAGAATTAAAGTATTTTTGTGCTCATTTGTCTGAAAATCACCAAAAATAAAAAAATTCCAGAACAAATGCACAAACATGGCAATGATTAGTGTCGTTAGAATCGTCGTAGCGTGTAGATTCTATTGGTACCAAAAAATTTCAGATTTTTCAGAATTAAAGTATTTTTGTGCTCATTTGTCTGAAAATCACCAAAAATAAAAAAATTCCAGAACTAATGCACAAACATGGCAATGATTAGTGTCGTTAGAATCGTCGTAGCGTGTAGATTCCATTAGTACCAAAAAATTTCAGATTTTTCAGAATTAAAGTATTTTTGTGCTCATTTGTCTGAAAATCACCAAAAATAAAAAAATTCCAGAACAAATGCACAAACATGGCAATGATTAGTGTCGTTAGAATCGTCGTAGCGTGTAGATTCTATTGGTAACAAAAAATTTCAGATTTTTCAGAATTAAAGTATTTTTGTGCTCATTTGTCTGAACTCCTGTGTGTCAGTCTTGAGATATGATTTACTGAAATATACACTTCGTGACATACACTGTTAGTGGGGTAAATTTTAAATGAGTCTAAAAATCGTTTAAATTGAAGAAAACTCAAAATTTAAAGTGGAATTAGAATCTACAGCGCCTTCTCTTTCGAATGGTACCAAAATGACTGAAATCCTGTGTGTCAGTCTTGAGATATGATTTTCTGAAATATACGCTTCGTGACACTACACTGTTAGTGGGCTAAATTTTAAATGAGTCTAAAAATCGTTTAAATTGACGAAAACTCAAAATTTAAAGTGGAATTAGAATCTACCGCGACTTCTCTTTCGAATGGTACCAAAATGACTGAACTCCTGTGTGTCAGTCTTGAGATATGATTTTCTGAAATATACGCTTCGTGACACTACAGTGTTAGTGGGGTAAATTGTAATTGAGTCTAAAAATCGTTTAAATTGACGAAAACTCAACATTTAAAGTGGAATTAGAATCTACCGCGACTTCTCTTTCGAATGGTACCAAAATGACTGAACTCCTGTGTGTCAGTCTTGAGATATGATTTTCTGAAATATACGCTTCGTGACACTACAGTGTTAGTGGGGTAAATTGTAATTGAGTCTAAAAATCGTTTAAATTGAAGAAAACTCAAAATTTAAAGTGGAATTAGAATCTACCGCGACTTCTCTTTCGAATGGTACCAAAATGACTGAAATCCTGTGTGTCAGTCTTGAGATATGATTTTCTGAAATATACGCTTCGTGACATTACACTGTTAGTGGGGTAAATTTTAAATGAGTCTAAAAATCGTTTAAATTGAAGAAAACTCAAAATTTAAAGTGGAATTAGAATCTACCGCGACTTCTCTTTCGAATGGTACCAAAATGACTGAACTCCTGTGTGTCAGTCTTGAGATATGATTTACTGAAATATACACTTCGTGACATACACTGTTAGTGGGGTAAATTTTAAATGAGTCTAAAAATCGTTTAAATTGAAGAAAACTCAAAATTTAAAGTGGAATTAGAATCTACAGCGCCTTCTCTTTCGAATGGTACCAAAATGACTGAACTCCTGTGTGTCAGTCTTGAGATATGATTTACTGAAATATACACTTCGTGACATTACACTGTTAGTGGGGTAAATTTTAAATGAGTCTAAAAATCGTTTAAATTGAAGAAAACTCAAAATTTAAAGTGGAATTAGAATCTACAGCGCCTTCTCTTTCGAATGGTACCAAAATGACTGAAATCCTGTGTGTCAGTCTTGAGATATGATTTTCTGAAATATACGCTTCGTGACACTACAGTGTTAGTGGGGTAAATTGTAATTGAGTCTAAAAATCGTTTAAATTGAAGAAAACTCAAAATTTAAAGTGGAATTAGAATCTACCGCGACTTCTCTTTCGAATGGTACCAAAATGACTGAAATCCTGTGTGTCAGTCTTGAGATATGATTTTCTGAAATATACGCTTCGTGACATTACACTGTTAGTGGGGTAAATTTTAAATGAGTCTAAAAATCGTTTAAATTGAAGAAAACTCAAAATTTAAAGTGGAATTAGAATCTACCGCGACTTCTCTTTCGAATGGTACCAAAATGACTGAACTCCTGTGTGTCAGTCTTGAGATATGATTTACTGAAATATACACTTCGTGACATACACTGTTAGTGGGGTAAATTTTAAATGAGTCTAAAAATCGTTTAAATTGAAGAAAACTCAAAATTTAAAGTGGAATTAGAATCTACAGCGCCTTCTCTTTCGAATGGTACCAAAATGACTGAAATCCTGTGTGTCAGTCTTGAGATATGATTTTCTGAAATATACGCTTCGTGACACTACACTGTTAGTGGGCTAAATTTTAAATGAGTCTAAAAATCGTTTAAATTGACGAAAACTCAAAATTTAAAGTGGAATTAGAATCTACCGCGACTTCTCTTTCGAATGGTACCAAAATGACTGAACTCCTGTGTGTCAGTCTTGAGATATGATTTTCTGAAATATACGCTTCGTGACACTACAGTGTTAGTGGGGTAAATTGTAATTGAGTCTAAAAATCGTTTAAATTGACGAAAACTCAACATTTAAAGTGGAATTAGAATCTACCGCGACTTCTCTTTCGAATGGTACCAAAATGACTGAACTCCTGTGTGTCAGTCTTGAGATATGATTTACTGAAATATACACTTCGTGACATTACACTGTTAGTGGGGTAAATTTTAAATGAGTCTAAAAATCGTTTAAATTGACGAAAACTCAAAATTTAAAGTGGAATTAGAATCTACAGCGCCTTCTCTTTCGAATGGTACCAAAATGACTGAACTCCTGTGTGTCAGTCTTGAGATATGATTTACTGAAATATACACTTCGTGACATACACTGTTAGTGGGGTAAATTTTAAATGAGTCTAAAAATCGTTTAAATTGAAGAAAACTCAAAATTTAAAGTGGAATTAGAATCTACAGCGCCTTCTCTTTCGAATGGTACCAAAATGACTGAACTCCTGTGTGTCAGTCTTGAGATATGATTTACTGAAATATACACTTCGTGACATTACACTGTTAGTGGGGTAAATTTTAAATGAGTCTAAAAATCGTTTAAATTGAAGAAAACTCAAAATTTAAAGTGGAATTAGAATCTACAGCGCCTTCTCTTTCGAATGGTACCAAAATGACTGAAATCCTGTGTGTCAGTCTTGAGATATGATTTTCTGAAATATACGCTTCGTGACACTACAGTGTTAGTGGGGTAAATTGTAATTGAGTCTAAAAATCGTTTAAATTGAAGAAAACTCAAAATTTAAAGTGGAATTAGAATCTACCGCGACTTCTCTTTCGAATGGTACCAAAATGACTGAAATCCTGTGTGTCAGTCTTGAGATATGATTTTCTGAAATATACGCTTCGTGACATTACACTGTTAGTGGGGTAAATTTTAAATGAGTCTAAAAATCGTTTAAATTGAAGAAAACTCAAAATTTAAAGTGGAATTAGAATCTACCGCGACTTCTCTTTCGAATGGTACCAAAATGACTGAACTCCTGTGTGTCAGTCTTGAGATATGATTTACTGAAATATACACTTCGTGACATACACTGTTAGTGGGGTAAATTTTAAATGAGTCTAAAAATCGTTTAAATTGAAGAAAACTCAAAATTTAAAGTGGAATTAGAATCTACAGCGCCTTCTCTTTCGAATGGTACCAAAATGACTGAAATCCTGTGTGTCAGTCTTGAGATATGATTTTCTGAAATATACGCTTCGTGACACTACACTGTTAGTGGGCTAAATTTTAAATGAGTCTAAAAATCGTTTAAATTGACGAAAACTCAAAATTTAAAGTGGAATTAGAATCTACCGCGACTTCTCTTTCGAATGGTACCAAAATGACTGAACTCCTGTGTGTCAGTCTTGAGATATGATTTTCTGAAATATACGCTTCGTGACACTACAGTGTTAGTGGGGTAAATTGTAATTGAGTCTAAAAATCGTTTAAATTGACGAAAACTCAACATTTAAAGTGGAATTAGAATCTACCGCGACTTCTCTTTCGAATGGTACCAAAATGACTGAACTCCTGTGTGTCAGTCTTGAGATATGATTTACTGAAATATACACTTCGTGACATTACACTGTTAGTGGGGTAAATTTTAAATGAGTCTAAAAATCGTTTAAATTGACGAAAACTCAAAATTTAAAGTGGAATTAGAATCTACAGCGCCTTCTCTTTCGAATGGTACCAAAATGACTGAACTCCTGTGTGTCAGTCTTGAGATATGATTTACTGAAATATACACTTCGTGACATACACTGTTAGTGGGGTAAATTTTAAATGAGTCTAAAAATCGTTTAAATTGAAGAAAACTCAAAATTTAAAGTGGAATTAGAATCTACAGCGCCTTCTCTTTCGAATGGTACCAAAATGACTGAAATCCTGTGTGTCAGTCTTGAGATATGATTTTCTGAAATATACGCTTCGTGACACTACACTGTTAGTGGGGTAAATTTTAAATGAGTCTAAAAATCGTTTAAATTGAAGAAAACTCAAAATTTAAAGTGGAATTAGAATCTACAGCGCCTTCTCTTTCGAATGGTACCAAAATGACTGAAATCCTGTGTGTCAGTCTTGAGATATGATTTTCTGAAATATACGCTTCGTGACACTACAGTGTTAGTGGGGTAAATTGTAATTGAGTCTAAAAATCGTTTAAATTGAAGAAAACTCAAAATTTAAAGTGGAATTAGAATCTACCGCGACTTCTCTTTCGAATGGTACCAAAATGACTGAAATCCTGTGTGTCAGTCTTGAGATATGATTTTCTGAAATATACGCTTCGTGACATTACACTGTTAGTGGGGTAAATTTTAAATGAGTCTAAAAATCGTTTAAATTGAAGAAAACTCAAAATTTAAAGTGGAATTAGAATCTACCGCGACTTCTCTTTCGAATGGTACCAAAATGACTGAACTCCTGTGTGTCAGTCTTGAGATATGATTTACTGAAATATACACTTCGTGACATACACTGTTAGTGGGGTAAATTTTAAATGAGTCTAAAAATCGTTTAAATTGAAGAAAACTCAAAATTTAAAGTGGAATTAGAATCTACAGCGCCTTCTCTTTCGAATGGTACCAAAATGACTGAAATCCTGTGTGTCAGTCTTGAGATATGATTTTCTGAAATATACGCTTCGTGACACTACAGTGTTAGTGGGGTAAATTGTAATTGAGTCTAAAAATCGTTTAAATTGAAGAAAACTCAAAATTTAAAGTGGAATTAGAATCTACCGCGACTTCTCTTTCGAATGGTACCAAAATGACTGAAATCCTGTGTGTCAGTCTTGAGATATGATTTTCTGAAATATACGCTTCGTGACATTACACTGTTAGTGGGCTAAATTTTAAATGAGTCTAAAAATCGTTTAAATTGACGAAAACTCAAAATTTAAAGTGGAATTAGAATCTACCGCGACTTCTCTTTCGAATGGTACCAAAATGACTGAACTCCTGTGTGTCAGTCTTGAGATATGATTTTCTGAAATATACGCTTCGTGACACTACAGTGTTAGTGGGGTAAATTGTAATTGAGTCTAAAAATCGTTTAAATTGACGAAAACTCAACATTTAAAGTGGAATTAGAATCTACCGCGACTTCTCTTTCGAATGGTACCAAAATGACTGAACTCCTGTGTGTCAGTCTTGAGATATGATTTACTGAAATATACACTTCGTGACATTACACTGTTAGTGGGGTAAATTTTAAATGAGTCTAAAAATCGTTTAAATTGACGAAAACTCAAAATTTAAAGTGGAATTAGAATCTACAGCGCCTTCTCTTTCGAATGGTACCAAAATGACTGAACTCCTGTGTGTCAGTCTTGAGATATGATTTACTGAAATATACACTTCGTGACATACACTGTTAGTGGGGTAAATTTTAAATGAGTCTAAAAATCGTTTAAATTGAAGAAAACTCAAAATTTAAAGTGGAATTAGAATCTACAGCGCCTTCTCTTTCGAATGGTACCAAAATGACTGAAATCCTGTGTGTCAGTCTTGAGATATGATTTTCTGAAATATACGCTTCGTGACACTACACTGTTAGTGGGGTAAATTTTAAATGAGTCTAAAAATCGTTTAAATTGAAGAAAACTCAAAATTTAAAGTGGAATTAGAATCTACAGCGCCTTCTCTTTCGAATGGTACCAAAATGACTGAACTCCTGTGTGTCAGTCTTGAGATATGATTTACTGAAATATACACTTCGTGACATTACACTGTTAGTGGGGTAAATTTTAAATGAGTCTAAAAATCGTTTAAATTGAAGAAAACTCAAAATTTAAAGTGGAATTAGAATCTACAGCGCCTTCTCTTTCGAATGGTACCAAAATGACTGAAATCCTGTGTGTCAGTCTTGAGATATGATTTTCTGAAATATACGCTTCGTGACACTACAGTGTTAGTGGGGTAAATTGTAATTGAGTCTAAAAATCGTTTAAATTGAAGAAAACTCAAAATTTAAAGTGGAATTAGAATCTACCGCGACTTCTCTTTCGAATGGTACCAAAATGACTGAAATCCTGTGTGTCAGTCTTGAGATATGATTTTCTGAAATATACGCTTCGTGACATTACACTGTTAGTGGGGTAAATTTTAAATGAGTCTAAAAATCGTTTAAATTGAAGAAAACTCAAAATTTAAAGTGGAATTAGAATCTACCGCGACTTCTCTTTCGAATGGTACCAAAATGACTGAACTCCTGTGTGTCAGTCTTGAGATATGATTTACTGAAATATACACTTCGTGACATACACTGTTAGTGGGGTAAATTTTAAATGAGTCTAAAAATCGTTTAAATTGAAGAAAACTCAAAATTTAAAGTGGAATTAGAATCTACAGCGCCTTCTCTTTCGAATGGTACCAAAATGACTGAAATCCTGTGTGTCAGTCTTGAGATATGATTTTCTGAAATATACGCTTCGTGACACTACACTGTTAGTGGGCTAAATTTTAAATGAGTCTAAAAATCGTTTAAATTGACGAAAACTCAAAATTTAAAGTGGAATTAGAATCTACCGCGACTTCTCTTTCGAATGGTACCAAAATGACTGAACTCCTGTGTGTCAGTCTTGAGATATGATTTTCTGAAATATACGCTTCGTGACACTACAGTGTTAGTGGGGTAAATTGTAATTGAGTCTAAAAATCGTTTAAATTGACGAAAACTCAACATTTAAAGTGGAATTAGAATCTACCGCGACTTCTCTTTCGAATGGTACCAAAATGACTGAACTCCTGTGTGTCAGTCTTGAGATATGATTTACTGAAATATACACTTCGTGACATTACACTGTTAGTGGGGTAAATTTTAAATGAGTCTAAAAATCGTTTAAATTGACGAAAACTCAAAATTTAAAGTGGAATTAGAATCTACAGCGCCTTCTCTTTCGAATGGTACCAAAATGACTGAACTCCTGTGTGTCAGTCTTGAGATATGATTTACTGAAATATACACTTCGTGACATACACTGTTAGTGGGGTAAATTTTAAATGAGTCTAAAAATCGTTTAAATTGAAGAAAACTCAAAATTTAAAGTGGAATTAGAATCTACAGCGCCTTCTCTTTCGAATGGTACCAAAATGACTGAACTCCTGTGTGTCAGTCTTGAGATATGATTTACTGAAATATACACTTCGTGACATTACACTGTTAGTGGGGTAAATTTTAAATGAGTCTAAAAATCGTTTAAATTGAAGAAAACTCAAAATTTAAAGTGGAATTAGAATCTACAGCGCCTTCTCTTTCGAATGGTACCAAAATGACTGAAATCCTGTGTGTCAGTCTTGAGATATGATTTTCTGAAATATACGCTTCGTGACACTACAGTGTTAGTGGGGTAAATTGTAATTGAGTCTAAAAATCGTTTAAATTGAAGAAAACTCAAAATTTAAAGTGGAATTAGAATCTACCGCGACTTCTCTTTCGAATGGTACCAAAATGACTGAAATCCTGTGTGTCAGTCTTGAGATATGATTTTCTGAAATATACGCTTCGTGACATTACACTGTTAGTGGGGTAAATTTTAAATGAGTCTAAAAATCGTTTAAATTGAAGAAAACTCAAAATTTAAAGTGGAATTAGAATCTACCGCGACTTCTCTTTCGAATGGTACCAAAATGACTGAACTCCTGTGTGTCAGTCTTGAGATATGATTTACTGAAATATACACTTCGTGACATACACTGTTAGTGGGGTAAATTTTAAATGAGTCTAAAAATCGTTTAAATTGAAGAAAACTCAAAATTTAAAGTGGAATTAGAATCTACAGCGCCTTCTCTTTCGAATGGTACCAAAATGACTGAAATCCTGTGTGTCAGTCTTGAGATATGATTTTCTGAAATATACGCTTCGTGACACTACACTGTTAGTGGGCTAAATTTTAAATGAGTCTAAAAATCGTTTAAATTGACGAAAACTCAAAATTTAAAGTGGAATTAGAATCTACCGCGACTTCTCTTTCGAATGGTACCAAAATGACTGAACTCCTGTGTGTCAGTCTTGAGATATGATTTTCTGAAATATACGCTTCGTGACACTACAGTGTTAGTGGGGTAAATTGTAATTGAGTCTAAAAATCGTTTAAATTGACGAAAACTCAACATTTAAAGTGGAATTAGAATCTACCGCGACTTCTCTTTCGAATGGTACCAAAATGACTGAACTCCTGTGTGTCAGTCTTGAGATATGATTTACTGAAATATACACTTCGTGACATTACACTGTTAGTGGGGTAAATTTTAAATGAGTCTAAAAATCGTTTAAATTGACGAAAACTCAAAATTTAAAGTGGAATTAGAATCTACAGCGCCTTCTCTTTCGAATGGTACCAAAATGACTGAACTCCTGTGTGTCAGTCTTGAGATATGATTTACTGAAATATACACTTCGTGACATACACTGTTAGTGGGGTAAATTTTAAATGAGTCTAAAAATCGTTTAAATTGAAGAAAACTCAAAATTTAAAGTGGAATTAGAATCTACAGCGCCTTCTCTTTCGAATGGTACCAAAATGACTGAAATCCTGTGTGTCAGTCTTGAGATATGATTTTCTGAAATATACGCTTCGTGACACTACACTGTTAGTGGGGTAAATTTTAAATGAGTCTAAAAATCGTTTAAATTGAAGAAAACTCAAAATTTAAAGTGGAATTAGAATCTACAGCGCCTTCTCTTTCGAATGGTACCAAAATGACTGAAATCCTGTGTGTCAGTCTTGAGATATGATTTTCTGAAATATACGCTTCGTGACACTACAGTGTTAGTGGGGTAAATTGTAATTGAGTCTAAAAATCGTTTAAATTGAAGAAAACTCAAAATTTAAAGTGGAATTAGAATCTACCGCGACTTCTCTTTCGAATGGTACCAAAATGACTGAAATCCTGTGTGTCAGTCTTGAGATATGATTTTCTGAAATATACGCTTCGTGACATTACACTGTTAGTGGGGTAAATTTTAAATGAGTCTAAAAATCGTTTAAATTGAAGAAAACTCAAAATTTAAAGTGGAATTAGAATCTACCGCGACTTCTCTTTCGAATGGTACCAAAATGACTGAACTCCTGTGTGTCAGTCTTGAGATATGATTTACTGAAATATACACTTCGTGACATACACTGTTAGTGGGGTAAATTTTAAATGAGTCTAAAAATCGTTTAAATTGAAGAAAACTCAAAATTTAAAGTGGAATTAGAATCTACAGCGCCTTCTCTTTCGAATGGTACCAAAATGACTGAAATCCTGTGTGTCAGTCTTGAGATATGATTTTCTGAAATATACGCTTCGTGACACTACAGTGTTAGTGGGGTAAATTGTAATTGAGTCTAAAAATCGTTTAAATTGAAGAAAACTCAAAATTTAAAGTGGAATTAGAATCTACCGCGACTTCTCTTTCGAATGGTACCAAAATGACTGAAATCCTGTGTGTCAGTCTTGAGATATGATTTTCTGAAATATACGCTTCGTGACATTACACTGTTAGTGGGCTAAATTTTAAATGAGTCTAAAAATCGTTTAAATTGACGAAAACTCAAAATTTAAAGTGGAATTAGAATCTACCGCGACTTCTCTTTCGAATGGTACCAAAATGACTGAACTCCTGTGTGTCAGTCTTGAGATATGATTTTCTGAAATATACGCTTCGTGACACTACAGTGTTAGTGGGGTAAATTGTAATTGAGTCTAAAAATCGTTTAAATTGACGAAAACTCAACATTTAAAGTGGAATTAGAATCTACCGCGACTTCTCTTTCGAATGGTACCAAAATGACTGAACTCCTGTGTGTCAGTCTTGAGATATGATTTACTGAAATATACACTTCGTGACATTACACTGTTAGTGGGGTAAATTTTAAATGAGTCTAAAAATCGTTTAAATTGACGAAAACTCAAAATTTAAAGTGGAATTAGAATCTACAGCGCCTTCTCTTTCGAATGGTACCAAAATGACTGAACTCCTGTGTGTCAGTCTTGAGATATGATTTACTGAAATATACACTTCGTGACATACACTGTTAGTGGGGTAAATTTTAAATGAGTCTAAAAATCGTTTAAATTGAAGAAAACTCAAAATTTAAAGTGGAATTAGAATCTACAGCGCCTTCTCTTTCGAATGGTACCAAAATGACTGAAATCCTGTGTGTCAGTCTTGAGATATGATTTTCTGAAATATACGCTTCGTGACACTACACTGTTAGTGGGGTAAATTTTAAATGAGTCTAAAAATCGTTTAAATTGAAGAAAACTCAAAATTTAAAGTGGAATTAGAATCTACAGCGCCTTCTCTTTCGAATGGTACCAAAATGACTGAAATCCTGTGTGTCAGTCTTGAGATATGATTTTCTGAAATATACGCTTCGTGACACTACAGTGTTAGTGGGGTAAATTGTAATTGAGTCTAAAAATCGTTTAAATTGAAGAAAACTCAAAATTTAAAGTGGAATTAGAATCTACCGCGACTTCTCTTTCGAATGGTACCAAAATGACTGAAATCCTGTGTGTCAGTCTTGAGATATGATTTTCTGAAATATACGCTTCGTGACATTACACTGTTAGTGGGGTAAATTTTAAATGAGTCTAAAAATCGTTTAAATTGAAGAAAACTCAAAATTTAAAGTGGAATTAGAATCTACCGCGACTTCTCTTTCGAATGGTACCAAAATGACTGAACTCCTGTGTGTCAGTCTTGAGATATGATTTACTGAAATATACACTTCGTGACATACACTGTTAGTGGGGTAAATTTTAAATGAGTCTAAAAATCGTTTAAATTGAAGAAAACTCAAAATTTAAAGTGGAATTAGAATCTACAGCGCCTTCTCTTTCGAATGGTACCAAAATGACTGAAATCCTGTGTGTCAGTCTTGAGATATGATTTTCTGAAATATACGCTTCGTGACACTACACTGTTAGTGGGGTAAATTTTAAATGAGTCTAAAAATCGTTTAAATTGACGAAAACTCAAAATTTAAAGTGGAATTAGAATCTACCGCGACTTCTCTTTCGAATGGTACCAAAATGACTGAAATCCTGTGTGTCAGTCTTGAGATATGATTTTCTGAAATATACGCTTCGTGACACTACAGTGTTAGTGGGGTAAATTGTAATTGAGTCTAAAAATCGTTTAAATTGACGAAAACTCAACATTTAAAGTGGAATTAGAATCTACCGCGACTTCTCTTTCGAATGGTACCAAAATGACTGAACTCCTGTGTGTCAGTCTTGAGATATGATTTTCTGAAATATACGCTTCGTGACACTACACTGTTAGTGGGCTAAATTTTAAATGAGTCTAAAAATCGTTTAAATTGACGAAAACTCAAAATTTAAAGTGGAATTAGAATCTACCGCGACTTCTCTTTCGAATGGTACCAAAATGACTGAAATCCTGTGTGTCAGTCTTGAGATATGATTTTCTGAAATATACGCTTCGTGACACTACAGTGTTAGTGGGGTAAATTGTAATTGAGTCTAAAAATCGTTTAAATTGACGAAAACTCAACATTTAAAGTGGAATTAGAATCTACCGCGACTTCTCTTTCGAATGGTACCAAAATGACTGAACTCCTGTGTGTCAGTCTTGAGATATGATTTACTGAAATATACACTTCGTGACATTACACTGTTAGTGGGGTAAATTTTAAATGAGTCTAAAAATCGTTTAAATTGACGAAAACTCAAAATTTAAAGTGGAATTAGAATCTACAGCGCCTTCTCTTTCGAATGGTACCAAAATGACTGAAATCCTGTGTGTCAGTCTTGAGATATGATTTTCTGAAATATACGCTTCGTGACACTACACTGTTAGTGGGCTAAATTTTAAATGAGTCTAAAAATCGTTTAAATTGACGAAAACTCAAAATTTAAAGTGGAATTAGAATCTACCGCGACTTCTCTTTCGAATGGTACCAAAATGACTGAAATCCTGTGTGTCAGTCTTGAGATATGATTTTCTGAAATATACGCTTCGTGACACTACAGTGTTAGTGGGGTAAATTGTAATTGAGTCTAAAAATCGTTTAAATTGACGAAAACTCAACATTTAAAGTGGAATTAGAATCTACCGCGACTTCTCTTTCGAATGGTACCAAAATGACTGAACTCCTGTGTGTCAGTCTTGAGATATGATTTACTGAAATATACACTTCGTGACATTACACTGTTAGTGGGGTAAATTTTAAATGAGTCTAAAAATCGTTTAAATTGACGAAAACTCAAAATTTAAAGTGGAATTAGAATCTACCGCGACTTCTCTTTCGAATGGTACCAAAATGACTGAAATCCTGTGTGTCAGTCTTGAGATATGATTTTCTGAAATATACGCTTCGTGACACTACACTGTTAGTGGGGTAAATTTTAAATGAGTCTAAAAATCGTTTAAATTGACGAAAACTCAAAATTTAAAGTGGAATTAGAATCTACCGCGACTTCTCTTTCGAATGGTACCAAAATGACTGAACTCCTGTGTGTCAGTCTTGAGATATGATTTACTGAAATATACACTTCGTGACATTACACTGTTAGTGGGGTAAATTTTAAATGAGTCTAAAAATCGTTTAAATTGACGAAAACTCAAAATTTAAAGTGGAATTAGAATCTACCGCGACTTCTCTTTCGAATGGTACCAAAATGACTGAACTCCTGTGTGTCAGTCTTGAGATATGATTTACTGAAATATACACTTCGTGACATTACACTGTTAGTGGGGTAAATTTTAAATGAGTCTAAAAATCGTTTAAATTGACGAAAACTCAAAATTTAAAGTGGAATTAAAATCTACCGCGACTTCTCTTTCGAATGGTACCAAAATGACTGAAATCCTGTGTGTCAGTCTTGAGATATGATTTTCTGAAATATACGCTTCGTGACACTACACTGTTAGTGGGGTAAATTTTAAATGAGTCTAAAAATCGTTTAAATTGACGAAAACTCAAAATTTAAAGTGGAATTAGAATCTACCGCGACTTCTCTTTCGAATGGTACCAAAATGACTGAAATCCTGTGTGTCAGTCTTGAGATATGATTTTCTGAAATATACGCTTCGTGACACTACACTGTTAGTGGGGTAAATTTTAAATGAGTCTAAAAATCGTTTAAATTGACGAAAACTCAAAATTTAAAGTGGAATTAAAATCTACCGCGACTTCTCTTTCGAATGGTACCAAAATGACTGAAATCCTGTGTGTCAGTCTTGAGATATGATTTTCTGAAATATACGCTTCGTGACACTACACTGTTAGTGGGGTAAATTTTAAATGAGTCTAAAAATCGTTTAAATTGACGAAAACTCAAAATTTAAAGTGGAATTAGAATCTACCGCGACTTCTCTTTCGAATGGTACCAAAATGACTGAAATCCTGTGTGTCAGTCTTGAGATATGATTTTCTGAAATATACGCTTCGTGACACTACACTGTTAGTGGGGTAAATTTTAAATGAGTCTAAAAATCATTTAAATTGACGAAAACTCAAAATTTAAAGTGGAATTAGAATCTACCGCGACTTCTCTTTCGAATAGTACCAAAATGACTGAAATCCTGTGTGTCAGTCTTGAGATATGATTTTCTGAAATATACGCTTCGTGACACTACACTTTTAGTGGGGTAAATTTTAAATGAGTCTAAAAATCGTTGAAATTGACGAAAACTCAAAATTTAAAGTGGAATTAGAATCTACCGCGACTTCTCTTTCGAATGGTACCAAAATGACTGAAATCCTGTGTGTCAGTCTTGAGATATGATTTTCTGAAATATACGCTTCGTGACACTACAGTGTTAGTGGGGTAAATTGTAATTGAGTCTAAAAATCGTTTAAATTGAAGAAAACTCAAAATTTAAAGTGGAATTAGAATCTACCGCGACTTCTCTTTCGAATGGTACCAAAATGACTGAAATCCTGTGTGTCAGTCTTGAGATATGATTTTCTGAAATATACGCTTCGTGACATTACACTGTTAGTGGGGTAAATTTTAAATGAGTCTAAAAATCGTTTAAATTGAAGAAAACTCAAAATTTAAAGTGGAATTAGAATCTACCGCGACTTCTCTTTCGAATGGTACCAAAATGACTGAACTCCTGTGTGTCAGTCTTGAGATATGATTTACTGAAATATACACTTCGTGACATACACTGTTAGTGGGGTAAATTTTAAATGAGTCTAAAAATCGTTTAAATTGAAGAAAACTCAAAATTTAAAGTGGAATTAGAATCTACAGCGCCTTCTCTTTCGAATGGTACCAAAATGACTGAAATCCTGTGTGTCAGTCTTGAGATATGATTTTCTGAAATATACGCTTCGTGACACTACAGTGTTAGTGGGGTAAATTGTAATTGAGTCTAAAAATCGTTTAAATTGAAGAAAACTCAAAATTTAAAGTGGAATTAGAATCTACCGCGACTTCTCTTTCGAATGGTACCAAAATGACTGAAATCCTGTGTGTCAGTCTTGAGATATGATTTTCTGAAATATACGCTTCGTGACATTACACTGTTAGTGGGCTAAATTTTAAATGAGTCTAAAAATCGTTTAAATTGACGAAAACTCAAAATTTAAAGTGGAATTAGAATCTACCGCGACTTCTCTTTCGAATGGTACCAAAATGACTGAACTCCTGTGTGTCAGTCTTGAGATATGATTTTCTGAAATATACGCTTCGTGACACTACAGTGTTAGTGGGGTAAATTGTAATTGAGTCTAAAAATCGTTTAAATTGACGAAAACTCAACATTTAAAGTGGAATTAGAATCTACCGCGACTTCTCTTTCGAATGGTACCAAAATGACTGAACTCCTGTGTGTCAGTCTTGAGATATGATTTACTGAAATATACACTTCGTGACATTACACTGTTAGTGGGGTAAATTTTAAATGAGTCTAAAAATCGTTTAAATTGACGAAAACTCAAAATTTAAAGTGGAATTAGAATCTACAGCGCCTTCTCTTTCGAATGGTACCAAAATGACTGAACTCCTGTGTGTCAGTCTTGAGATATGATTTACTGAAATATACACTTCGTGACATACACTGTTAGTGGGGTAAATTTTAAATGAGTCTAAAAATCGTTTAAATTGAAGAAAACTCAAAATTTAAAGTGGAATTAGAATCTACAGCGCCTTCTCTTTCGAATGGTACCAAAATGACTGAAATCCTGTGTGTCAGTCTTGAGATATGATTTTCTGAAATATACGCTTCGTGACACTACACTGTTAGTGGGGTAAATTTTAAATGAGTCTAAAAATCGTTTAAATTGAAGAAAACTCAAAATTTAAAGTGGAATTAGAATCTACAGCGCCTTCTCTTTCGAATGGTACCAAAATGACTGAAATCCTGTGTGTCAGTCTTGAGATATGATTTTCTGAAATATACGCTTCGTGACACTACAGTGTTAGTGGGGTAAATTGTAATTGAGTCTAAAAATCGTTTAAATTGAAGAAAACTCAAAATTTAAAGTGGAATTAGAATCTACCGCGACTTCTCTTTCGAATGGTACCAAAATGACTGAAATCCTGTGTGTCAGTCTTGAGATATGATTTTCTGAAATATACGCTTCGTGACATTACACTGTTAGTGGGGTAAATTTTAAATGAGTCTAAAAATCGTTTAAATTGAAGAAAACTCAAAATTTAAAGTGGAATTAGAATCTACCGCGACTTCTCTTTCGAATGGTACCAAAATGACTGAACTCCTGTGTGTCAGTCTTGAGATATGATTTACTGAAATATACACTTCGTGACATACACTGTTAGTGGGGTAAATTTTAAATGAGTCTAAAAATCGTTTAAATTGAAGAAAACTCAAAATTTAAAGTGGAATTAGAATCTACAGCGCCTTCTCTTTCGAATGGTACCAAAATGACTGAAATCCTGTGTGTCAGTCTTGAGATATGATTTTCTGAAATATACGCTTCGTGACACTACACTGTTAGTGGGGTAAATTTTAAATGAGTCTAAAAATCGTTTAAATTGACGAAAACTCAAAATTTAAAGTGGAATTAGAATCTACCGCGACTTCTCTTTCGAATGGTACCAAAATGACTGAAATCCTGTGTGTCAGTCTTGAGATATGATTTTCTGAAATATACGCTTCGTGACACTACAGTGTTAGTGGGGTAAATTGTAATTGAGTCTAAAAATCGTTTAAATTGACGAAAACTCAAAATTTAAAGTGGAATTAGAATCTACAGCGCCTTCTCTTTCGAATGGTACCAAAATGACTGAAATCCTGTGTGTCAGTCTTGAGATATGATTTACTGAAATATACACTTCGTGACATTACACTGTTAGTGGGGTAAATTTTAAATGAGTCTAAAAATCGTTTAAATTGACGAAAACTCAAAATTTAAAGTGGAATTAGAATCTACCGCGACTTCTCTTTCGAATGGTACCAAAATGACTGAAATCCTGTGTGTCAGTCTTGAGATATGATTTTCTGAAATATACGCTTCGTGACATTACACTGTTAGTGGGGTAAATTTTAAATGAGTCTAAAAATCGTTTAAATTGACGAAAACTCAAAATTTAAAGTGGAATTAGAATCTACAGCGCCTTCTCTTTCGAATGGTACCAAAATGACTGAACTCCTGTGTGTCAGTCTTGAGATATGATTTACTGAAATATACACTTCGTGACATACACTGTTAGTGGGGTAAATTTTAAATGAGTCTAAAAATCGTTTAAATTGAAGAAAACTCAAAATTTAAAGTGGAATTAGAATCTACAGCGCCTTCTCTTTCGAATGGTACCAAAATGACTGAAATCCTGTGTGTCAGTCTTGAGATATGATTTTCTGAAATATACGCTTCGTGACACTACACTGTTAGTGGGGTAAATTTTAAATGAGTCTAAAAATCGTTTAAATTGAAGAAAACTCAAAATTTAAAGTGGAATTAGAATCTACAGCGCCTTCTCTTTCGAATGGTACCAAAATGACTGAAATCCTGTGTGTCAGTCTTGAGATATGATTTTCTGAAATATACGCTTCGTGACACTACAGTGTTAGTGGGGTAAATTGTAATTGAGTCTAAAAATCGTTTAAATTGAAGAAAACTCAAAATTTAAAGTGGAATTAGAATCTACCGCGACTTCTCTTTCGAATGGTACCAAAATGACTGAAATCCTGTGTGTCAGTCTTGAGATATGATTTTCTGAAATATACGCTTCGTGACATTACACTGTTAGTGGGGTAAATTTTAAATGAGTCTAAAAATCGTTTAAATTGAAGAAAACTCAAAATTTAAAGTGGAATTAGAATCTACCGCGACTTCTCTTTCGAATGGTACCAAAATGACTGAACTCCTGTGTGTCAGTCTTGAGATATGATTTACTGAAATATACACTTCGTGACATACACTGTTAGTGGGGTAAATTTTAAATGAGTCTAAAAATCGTTTAAATTGAAGAAAACTCAAAATTTAAAGTGGAATTAGAATCTACAGCGCCTTCTCTTTCGAATGGTACCAAAATGACTGAAATCCTGTGTGTCAGTCTTGAGATATGATTTTCTGAAATATACGCTTCGTGACACTACAGTGTTAGTGGGGTAAATTGTAATTGAGTCTAAAAATCGTTTAAATTGAAGAAAACTCAAAATTTAAAGTGGAATTAGAATCTACCGCGACTTCTCTTTCGAATGGTACCAAAATGACTGAAATCCTGTGTGTCAGTCTTGAGATATGATTTTCTGAAATATACGCTTCGTGACATTACACTGTTAGTGGGCTAAATTTTAAATGAGTCTAAAAATCGTTTAAATTGACGAAAACTCAAAATTTAAAGTGGAATTAGAATCTACCGCGACTTCTCTTTCGAATGGTACCAAAATGACTGAACTCCTGTGTGTCAGTCTTGAGATATGATTTTCTGAAATATACGCTTCGTGACACTACAGTGTTAGTGGGGTAAATTGTAATTGAGTCTAAAAATCGTTTAAATTGACGAAAACTCAACATTTAAAGTGGAATTAGAATCTACCGCGACTTCTCTTTCGAATGGTACCAAAATGACTGAACTCCTGTGTGTCAGTCTTGAGATATGATTTACTGAAATATACACTTCGTGACATTACACTGTTAGTGGGGTAAATTTTAAATGAGTCTAAAAATCGTTTAAATTGACGAAAACTCAAAATTTAAAGTGGAATTAGAATCTACAGCGCCTTCTCTTTCGAATGGTACCAAAATGACTGAACTCCTGTGTGTCAGTCTTGAGATATGATTTACTGAAATATACACTTCGTGACATACACTGTTAGTGGGGTAAATTTTAAATGAGTCTAAAAATCGTTTAAATTGAAGAAAACTCAAAATTTAAAGTGGAATTAGAATCTACAGCGCCTTCTCTTTCGAATGGTACCAAAATGACTGAAATCCTGTGTGTCAGTCTTGAGATATGATTTTCTGAAATATACGCTTCGTGACACTACACTGTTAGTGGGGTAAATTTTAAATGAGTCTAAAAATCGTTTAAATTGAAGAAAACTCAAAATTTAAAGTGGAATTAGAATCTACAGCGCCTTCTCTTTCGAATGGTACCAAAATGACTGAAATCCTGTGTGTCAGTCTTGAGATATGATTTTCTGAAATATACGCTTCGTGACACTACAGTGTTAGTGGGGTAAATTGTAATTGAGTCTAAAAATCGTTTAAATTGAAGAAAACTCAAAATTTAAAGTGGAATTAGAATCTACCGCGACTTCTCTTTCGAATGGTACCAAAATGACTGAAATCCTGTGTGTCAGTCTTGAGATATGATTTTCTGAAATATACGCTTCGTGACATTACACTGTTAGTGGGGTAAATTTTAAATGAGTCTAAAAATCGTTTAAATTGAAGAAAACTCAAAATTTAAAGTGGAATTAGAATCTACCGCGACTTCTCTTTCGAATGGTACCAAAATGACTGAACTCCTGTGTGTCAGTCTTGAGATATGATTTACTGAAATATACACTTCGTGACATACACTGTTAGTGGGGTAAATTTTAAATGAGTCTAAAAATCGTTTAAATTGAAGAAAACTCAAAATTTAAAGTGGAATTAGAATCTACAGCGCCTTCTCTTTCGAATGGTACCAAAATGACTGAAATCCTGTGTGTCAGTCTTGAGATATGATTTTCTGAAATATACGCTTCGTGACACTACACTGTTAGTGGGGTAAATTTTAAATGAGTCTAAAAATCGTTTAAATTGACGAAAACTCAAAATTTAAAGTGGAATTAGAATCTACCGCGACTTCTCTTTCGAATGGTACCAAAATGACTGAAATCCTGTGTGTCAGTCTTGAGATATGATTTTCTGAAATATACGCTTCGTGACACTACACTGTTAGTGGGGTAAATTTTAAATGAGTCTAAAAATCGTTTAAATTGACGAAAACTCAAAATTTAAAGTGGAATTAGAATCTACCGCGACTTCTCTTTCGAATGGTACCAAAATGACTGAACTCCTGTGTGTCAGTCTTGAGATATGATTTTCTGAAATATACGCTTCGTGACACTACACTGTTAGTGGGGTAAATTTTAAATGAGTCTAAAAATCGTTTAAATTGACGAAAACTCAAAATTTAAAGTGGAATTAGAATCTACAGCGCCTTCTCTTTCGAATGGTACCAAAATGACTGAAATCCTGTGTGTCAGTCTTGAGATATGATTTTCTGAAATATACGCTTCGTGACACTACACTGTTAGTGGGGTAAATTTTAAATGAGTCTAAAAATCGTTTAAATTGACGAAAACTCAAAATTTAAAGTGGAATTAGAATCTACCGCGACTTCTCTTTCGAATGGTACCAAAATGACTGAACTCCTGTGTGTCAGTCTTGAGATATGATTTACTGAAATATACACTTCGTGACATTACACTGTTAGTGGGGTAAATTTTAAATGAGTCTAAAAATCGTTTAAATTGACGAAAACTCAAAATTTAAAGTGGAATTAGAATCTACAGCGCCTTCTCTTTCGAATGGTACCAAAATGACTGAAATCCTGTGTGTCAGTCTTGAGATATGATTTTCTGAAATATACGCTTCGTGACACTACACTGTTAGTGGGCTAAATTTTAAATGAGTCTAAAAATCGTTTAAATTGACGAAAACTCAAAATTTAAAGTGGAATTAGAATCTACCGCGACTTCTCTTTCGAATGGTACCAAAATGACTGAAATCCTGTGTGTCAGTCTTGAGATATGATTTTCTGAAATATACGCTTCGTGACACTACAGTGTTAGTGGGGTAAATTGTAATTGAGTCTAAAAATCGTTTAAATTGACGAAAACTCAACATTTAAAGTGGAATTAGAATCTACCGCGACTTCTCTTTCGAATGGTACCAAAATGACTGAACTCCTGTGTGTCAGTCTTGAGATATGATTTACTGAAATATACACTTCGTGACATTACACTGTTAGTGGGGTAAATTTTAAATGAGTCTAAAAATCGTTTAAATTGACGAAAACTCAAAATTTAAAGTGGAATTAGAATCTACCGCGACTTCTCTTTCGAATGGTACCAAAATGACTGAAATCCTGTGTGTCAGTCTTGAGATATGATTTTCTGAAATATACGCTTCGTGACACTACACTGTTAGTGGGGTAAATTTTAAATGAGTCTAAAAATCGTTTAAATTGACGAAAACTCAAAATTTAAAGTGGAATTAGAATCTACCGCGACTTCTCTTTCGAATGGTACCAAAATGACTGAACTCCTGTGTGTCAGTCTTGAGATATGATTTACTGAAATATACACTTCGTGACATTACACTGTTAGTGGGGTAAATTTTAAATGAGTCTAAAAATCGTTTAAATTGACGAAAACTCAAAATTTAAAGTGGAATTAGAATCTACCGCGACTTCTCTTTCGAATGGTACCAAAATGACTGAACTCCTGTGTGTCAGTCTTGAGATATGATTTACTGAAATATACACTTCGTGACATTACACTGTTAGTGGGGTAAATTTTAAATGAGTCTAAAAATCGTTTAAATTGACGAAAACTCAAAATTTAAAGTGGAATTAAAATCTACCGCGACTTCTCTTTCGAATGGTACCAAAATGACTGAAATCCTGTGTGTCAGTCTTGAGATATGATTTTCTGAAATATACGCTTCGTGACACTACACTGTTAGTGGGGTAAATTTTAAATGAGTCTAAAAATCGTTTAAATTGACGAAAACTCAAAATTTAAAGTGGAATTAGAATCTACCGCGACTTCTCTTTCGAATGGTACCAAAATGACTGAAATCCTGTGTGTCAGTCTTGAGATATGATTTTCTGAAATATACGCTTCGTGACACTACACTGTTAGTGGGGTAAATTTTAAATGAGTCTAAAAATCATTTAAATTGACGAAAACTCAAAATTTAAAGTGGAATTAGAATCTACCGCGACTTCTCTTTCGAATAGTACCAAAATGACTGAAATCCTGTGTGTCAGTCTTGAGATATGATTTTCTGAAATATACGCTTCGTGACACTACACTTTTAGTGGGGTAAATTTTAAATGAGTCTAAAAATCGTTGAAATTGACGAAAACTCAAAATTTAAAGTGGAATTAGAATCTACCGCGACTTCTCTTTCGAATGGTACCAAAATGACTGAAATCCTGTGTGTCAGTCTTGAGATATGATTTTCTGAAATATACGCTTCGTGACACTACACTGTTAGTGGGGTAAATTTTAAATGAGTCTAAAAATCGTTTAAATTGACGAAAACTCAAAATTTAAAGTGGAATTAGAATCTGCCGCGACTTCTCTTTCGAATGGTACCAAAATGACTGAAATCCTGTGTGTCAGTCTTGAGATATGATTTTCTGAAATATACGCTTCGTGACACTACACTGTTAGTGGGGTAAATTTTAAATGAGTCTAAAAATCGTTTAAATTGACGAAAACTCAAAATTTAAAGTGGAATTAGAATCTACCGCGACTTCTCTTTCGAATGGTACCAAAATGACTGAAATCCTGTGTGTCAGTCTTGAGATATGATTTTCTGAAATATACGCTTCGTGACACTACACTGTTAGTGGGCTAAATTTTAAATGAGTCTAAAAATCGTTTAAATTGACGAAAACTCAAAATTTAAAGTGGAATTAGAATCTACCGCGACTTCTCTTTCGAATGGTACCAAAATGACTGAAATCCTGTGTGTCAGTCTTGAGATATGATTTTCTGAAATATACGCTTCGTGACACTACAGTGTTAGTGGGGTAAATTGTAATTGAGTCTAAAAATCGTTTAAATTGACGAAAACTCAACATTTAAAGTGGAATTAGAATCTACCGCGACTTCTCTTTCGAATGGTACCAAAATGACTGAACTCCTGTGTGTCAGTCTTGAGATATGATTTACTGAAATATACACTTCGTGACATTACACTGTTAGTGGGGTAAATTTTAAATGAGTCTAAAAATCGTTTAAATTGACGAAAACTCAAAATTTAAAGTGGAATTAGAATCTACAGCGCCTTCTCTTTCGAATGGTACCAAAATGACTGAAATCCTGTGTGTCAGTCTTGAGATATGATTTTCTGAAATATACGCTTCGTGACACTACACTGTTAGTGGGCTAAATTTTAAATGAGTCTAAAAATCGTTTAAATTGACGAAAACTCAAAATTTAAAGTGGAATTAGAATCTACCGCGACTTCTCTTTCGAATGGTACCAAAATGACTGAAATCCTGTGTGTCAGTCTTGAGATATGATTTTCTGAAATATACGCTTCGTGACACTACAGTGTTAGTGGGGTAAATTGTAATTGAGTCTAAAAATCGTTTAAATTGACGAAAACTCAACATTTAAAGTGGAATTAGAATCTACCGCGACTTCTCTTTCGAATGGTACCAAAATGACTGAACTCCTGTGTGTCAGTCTTGAGATATGATTTACTGAAATATACACTTCGTGACATTACACTGTTAGTGGGGTAAATTTTAAATGAGTCTAAAAATCGTTTAAATTGACGAAAACTCAAAATTTAAAGTGGAATTAGAATCTACCGCGACTTCTCTTTCGAATGGTACCAAAATGACTGAAATCCTGTGTGTCAGTCTTGAGATATGATTTTCTGAAATATACGCTTCGTGACACTACACTGTTAGTGGGGTAAATTTTAAATGAGTCTAAAAATCGTTTAAATTGACGAAAACTCAAAATTTAAAGTGGAATTAGAATCTACCGCGACTTCTCTTTCGAATGGTACCAAAATGACTGAACTCCTGTGTGTCAGTCTTGAGATATGATTTACTGAAATATACACTTCGTGACATTACACTGTTAGTGGGGTAAATTTTAAATGAGTCTAAAAATCGTTTAAATTGACGAAAACTCAAAATTTAAAGTGGAATTAGAATCTACCGCGACTTCTCTTTCGAATGGTACCAAAATGACTGAACTCCTGTGTGTCAGTCTTGAGATATGATTTACTGAAATATACACTTCGTGACATTACACTGTTAGTGGGGTAAATTTTAAATGAGTCTAAAAATCGTTTAAATTGACGAAAACTCAAAATTTAAAGTGGAATTAGAATCTACCGCGACTTCTCTTTCGAATGGTACCAAAATGACTGAACTCCTGTGTGTCAGTCTTGAGATATGATTTACTGAAATATACACTTCGTGACATTACACTGTTAGTGGGGTAAATTTTAAATGAGTCTAAAAATCGTTTAAATTGACGAAAACTCAAAATTTAAAGTGGAATTAAAATCTACCGCGACTTCTCTTTCGAATGGTACCAAAATGACTGAAATCCTGTGTGTCAGTCTTGAGATATGATTTTCTGAAATATACGCTTCGTGACACTACACTGTTAGTGGGGTAAATTTTAAATGAGTCTAAAAATCGTTTAAATTGACGAAAACTCAAAATTTAAAGTGGAATTAGAATCTACCGCGACTTCTCTTTCGAATGGTACCAAAATGACTGAAATCCTGTGTGTCAGTCTTGAGATATGATTTTCTGAAATATACGCTTCGTGACACTACACTGTTAGTGGGGTAAATTTTAAATGAGTCTAAAAATCATTTAAATTGACGAAAACTCAAAATTTAAAGTGGAATTAGAATCTACCGCGACTTCTCTTTCGAATAGTACCAAAATGACTGAAATCCTGTGTGTCAGTCTTGAGATATGATTTTCTGAAATATACGCTTCGTGACACTACACTTTTAGTGGGGTAAATTTTAAATGAGTCTAAAAATCGTTGAAATTGACGAAAACTCAAAATTTAAAGTGGAATTAGAATCTAC
This sequence comes from Caenorhabditis virilis, assembly GCA_964036255.1. Taxonomy (NCBI): domain Eukaryota; kingdom Metazoa; phylum Nematoda; class Chromadorea; order Rhabditida; family Rhabditidae; genus Caenorhabditis; species Caenorhabditis virilis. Next base: position 1,707,030 of record OZ038416.1, on the reverse strand, counting down.
CGCGACTTCTCTTTCGAATGGTACCAAAATGACTGAAATCCTGTGTGTCAGTCTTGAGATATGATTTTCTGAAATATACGCTTCGTGACACTACACTGTTAGTGGGGTAAATTTTAAATGAGTCTAAAAATCGTTTAAATTGACGAAAACTCAAAATTTAAAGTGGAATTAGAATCTGCCGCGACTTCTCTTTCGAATGGTACCAAAATGACTGAAATCCTGTGTGTCAGTCTTGAGATATGATTTTCTGAAATATACGCTTCGTGACACTACACTGTTAGTGGGGTAAATTTTAAATGAGTCTAAAAATCGTTTAAATTGACGAAAACTCAAAATTTAAAGTGGAATTAGAATCTACCGCGACTTCTCTTTCGAATGGTACCAAAATGACTGAAATCCTGTGTGTCAGTCTTGAGATATGATTTTCTGAAATATACGCTTCGTGACACTACACTGTTAGTGGGGTAAATTTTAAATGAGTCAAAAATCGTTTAAATTGACGAAAACTCAAAATTTAAAGTGGAATTAGAATCTACCGCGACTTCTCTTTCGAATGGTACCAAAATGACTGAAATCCTGTGTGTCAGTCTTGAGATATGATTTTCTGAAATATACGCTTCGTGACACTACACTTTTAGTGGGGTAAATTTTAAATGAGTCTAAAAATCGTTGAAATTGACGAAAACTCAAAATTTAAAGTGGAATTAGAATCTACCGCGACTTCTCTTTCGAATGGTACCAAAATGACTGAAATCCTGTGTGTCAGTCTTGAGATATGATTTTCTGAAATATACGCTTCGTGACACTACACTGTTAGTGGGGTAAATTTTAAATGAGTCTAAAAATCGTTTAAATTGACGAAAACTCAAAATTTAAAGTGGAATTAGAATCTGCCGCGACTTCTCTTTCGAATGGTACCAAAATGACTGAAATCCTGTGTGTCAGTCTTGAGATATGATTTTCTGAAATATACGCTTCGTGACACTACACTGTTAGTGGGGTAAATTTTAAATGAGTCTAAAAATCGTTTAAATTGACGAAAACTCAAAATGTAAAGTGGAATTAGAATCTACCGCGACTTCTCTTTCAAATGGTATCAAAATGACTGAAATCCTGTGTGTCAGTCTTGAGATATGATTTTCTGAAATATACGCTTCGTGACACTACACTGTTAGTGGGGTAAATTTTAAATGAGTCTAAAAATCGTTTAAATTGACGAAAACTCAAAATTTAAAGTGGAATTAGAATCTACCGCGACTTCTCTTTCGAATGGTACCAAAATGGCTGAAATCCTGTGTGTCAGTCTTGAGATATGATTTTCTGAAATATACGCTTCGTGACACTACAGTGTTAGTGGGGTAAATTGTAATTGAGTCTAAAAATCGTTTAAATTGACGAAAACTCAACATTTAAAGTGGAATTAGAATCTACCGCGACTTCTCTTTCGAATGGTATCAAAATGACTGAAATCCTGTGTGTCAGTCTTGAGATATGATTTTCTGAAATATACGCTTCGTGACACTACACTGTTAGTGGGGTAAATTTTAAATGAGTCTAAAAATCGTTTAAATTGACGAAAACTCAAAATTTAAAGTGGAATTAGAATTTACCGCGACTTCTCTTTCGAATGGTACCAAAATGACTGAAATCCTGCGTGTCAGTCTTGAGATATGATTTTCTGAAATATACGCTTCGTGACACTACAGTGTTAGTGGGGTAAATTGTAATTGAGTCTAAAAATCGTTTAAATTGACGAAAACTCAACATTTAAAGTGGAATTAGAATCTACCGCGACTTCTCTTTCGAATGGTACCAAAATGACTGAAATCCTGTGTGTCAGTCTTGAGATATGATTTTCTGAAATATACGCTTCGTGACACTACACTGTTAGTGGGGTAAATTTTAAATGAGTCTAAAAATCGTTTAAATTGACGAAAACTCAAAATTTAAAGTGGAATTAGAATCTACCGCGACTTCTCTTTCGAATGGTATCAAAATGACTGAAATCCTGTGTGTCAGTCTTGAGATATGATTTTCTGAAATATACGCTTCGTGACACTACACTGTTAGTGGGGTAAATTTTAAATGAGTCTAAAAATCGTTTAAATTGACGAAAACTCAAAATTTAAAGTGGAATTAGAATCTACCGCGACTTCTCTTTCGAATGGTACCAAAATGACTGAAATCCTGCGTGTCAGTCTTGAGATATGATTTTCTGAAATATACGCTTCGTGACACTACACTGTTAGTGGGGTAAATTTTAAATGAGTCTAAAAATCGTTTAAATTGACGAAAACTCAAAATTTAAAGTGGAATTAGAATCTACCGCGACTTCTCTTTCGAATGGTACCAAAATGGCTGAAATCCTGTGTGTCAGTCTTGAGATATGATTTTCTGAAATATACGCTTCGTGACACTACAGTGTTAGTGGGGTAAATTGTAATTGAGTCTAAAAATCGTTTAAATTGACGAAAACTCAACATTTAAAGTGGAATTAGAATCTACCGCGACTTCTCTTTCGAATGGTACCAAAATGACTGAAATCCTGCGTGTCAGTCTTGAGATATGATTTTCTGAAATATACGCTTCGTGACACTACAGTGTTAGTGGGGTAAATTTTAAATGAGTCTAAAAATCGTTTAAATTGACGAAAACTCAAAATTTAAAGTGGAATTAGAATCTACCGCGACTTCTCTTTCGAATGGTACCAAAATGACTGAAATCCTGTGTGTCAGTCTTGAGATATGATTTTCTGAAATATACGCTTCGTGACACTACAGTGTTAGTGGGGTAAATTGTAATTGAGTCTAAAAATCGTTTAAATTGACGAAAACTCAACATTTAAAGTGGAATTAGAATTTACCGCGACTTCTCTTTCGAATGGTACCAAAATGACTGAAATCCTGCGTGTCAGTCTTGAGATATGATTTTCTGAAATATACGCTTCGTGACACTACAGTGTTAGTGGGGTAAATTGTAATTGAGTCTAAAAATCGTTTAAATTGACGAAAACTCAACATTTAAAGTGGAATTAGAATCTACCGCGACTTCTCTTTCGAATGGTACCAAAATGACTGAAATCCTGTGTGTCAGTCTTGAGATATGATTTTCTGAAATATACGCTTCGTGACACTACAGTGTTAGTGGGGTAAATTGTAATTGAGTCTAAAAATCGTTTAAATTGACGAAAACTCAACATTTAAAGTGGAATTAGAATTTACCGCGACTTCTCTTTCGAATGGTACCAAAATGACTGAAATCCTGCGTGTCAGTCTTGAGATATGATTTTCTGAAATATACGCTTCGTGACACTACACTGTTAGTGGGGTAAATTTTAAATGAGTCTAAAAATCGTTTAAATTGACGAAAACTCAAAATTTAAAGTGGAATTAGAATCTACCGCGACTTCTCTTTCGAATGGTACCAAAATGGCTGAAATCCTGTGTGTCAGTCTTGAGATATGATTTTCTGAAATATACGCTTCGTGACACTACAGTGTTAGTGGGGTAAATTGTAATTGAGTCTAAAAATCGTTTAAATTGACGAAAACTCAAAATTTAAAGTGGAATTAGAATTTACCGCGACTTCTCTTTCGAATGGTACCAAAATGACTGAAATCCTGCGTGTCAGTCTTGAGATATGATTTTCTGAAATATACGCTTCGTGACACTACACTGTTAGTGGGGTAAATTTTAAATGAGTCTAAAAATCGTTTAAATTGACGAAAACTCAAAATTTAAAGTGGAATTAGAATCTACCGCGACTTCTCTTTCGAATGGTACCAAAATGGCTGAAATCCTGTGTGTCAGTCTTGAGATATGATTTTCTGAAATATACGCTTCGTGACACTACACTGTTAGTGGGGTAAATTTTAAATGAGTCTAAAAATCGTTGAAATTGACGAAAACTCAAAATTTAAAGTGGAATTAGAATCTACCGCGACTTCTCTTTCGAATGGTACCAAAATGACTGAAATCCTGTGTGTCAGTCTTGAGATATGATTTTCTGAAATATACGCTTCGTGACACTACACTGTTAGTGGGGTAAATTTTAAATGAGTCTAAAAATCGTTTAAATTGACGAAAACTCAAAATTTAAAGGGGAATTAGAATCTACCGCGACTTCTCTTTCGAATGGTACCAAAATGGCTGAAATCCTGTGTGTCATTCTTGAGATATGATTTTCTGAAATATACGCTTCGTGACACTACACTGTTAGTGGGGTAAATTTTAAATGAGTCTAAAAATCGTTTAAATTGACGAAAACTCAAAATTTAAAGTGGAATTAGAATCTACCGCGACTGCTCTTTCGAATGGTACCAAAATGACTGAAATCCTGTGTGTCAGTCTTGAGATATGATTTTCTGAAATATACGCTTCGTGACACTACACTGTTAGTGGGGTAAATTTTAAATGAGTCTAAAAATCGTTGAAATTGACGAAAACTCAAAATTTAAAGTGGAATTAGAATCTACCGCGACTTCTCTTTCGAATGGTACCAAAATGACTGAAATCCTGTGTGTCAGTCTTGAGATATCATTTTCTGAAATATACGCTTCGTGACACTACACTGTTAGTGGGGTAAATTTTAAATGAGTCTAAAAATCGTTGAAATTGACGAAAACTCAAAATTTAAAGTGGAATTAGAATCTACCGCGACTTCTCTTTCGAATGGTACCAAAATGACTGAAATCCTGTGTGTCAGTCTTGAGATATGATTTTCTGAAATATACGCCTCGTGACACTACACTGTTAGTGGGGTAAATTTTAAATGAGTCTAAAAATCGTTTAAATTGACGAAAACTCAAAATTTAAAGTGGAATTAGAATCTACCGCGACTGCTCTTTCGAATGGTACCAAAATGACTGAAATCCTGTGTGTCAGTCTTGAGATATGATTTTCTGAAATATACGCCTCGTGACACTACACTGTTAGTGGGGTAAATTTTAAATGAGTCTAAAAATCGTTTAAATTGACGAAAACTCAAAATTTAAAGTGGAATTAGAATCTACCGCGACTGCTCTTTCGAATGGTACCAAAATGACTGAAATCCTGTGTGTCAGTCTTGAGATATGATTTTCTGAAATATACGCTTCGTGACACTACACTGTTAGTGGGGTAAATTTTAAATGAGTCTAAAAATCGTTTAAATTGACGAAAACTCAAAATTTAAAGTGGAATTAGAATCTACCGCGACTTCTCTTTCGAATGGTACCAAAATGACTGAAATCCTGTGTGTCAGTCTTGAGATATGATTTTCTGAAATATACGCTTCGTGACACTACAGTGTTAGTGGGGTAAATTGTAATTGAGTCTAAAAATCGTTTAAATTGACGAAAACTCAACATTTAAAGTGGAATTAGAATTTACCGCGACTTCTCTTTCGAATGGTACCAAAATGACTGAAATCCTGCGTGTCAGTCTTGAGATATGATTTTCTGAAATATACGCTTCGTGACACTACAGTGTTAGTGGGGTAAATTGTAATTGAGTCTAAAAATCGTTTAAATTGACGAAAACTCAACATTTAAAGTGGAATTAGAATCTACCGCGACTTCTCTTTCGAATGGTACCAAAATGACTGAAATCCTGTGTGTCAGTCTTGAGATATGATTTTCTGAAATATACGCCTCGTGACACTACACTGTTAGTGGGGTAAATTTTAAATGAGTCTAAAAATCGTTTAAATTGACGAAAACTCAAAATTTAAAGTGGAATTAGAATCTACCGCGACTGCTCTTTCGAATGGTACCAAAATGACTGAAATCCTGTGTGTCAGTCTTGAGATATGATTTTCTGAAATATACGCTTCGTGACACTACACTGTTAGTGGGGTAAATTTTAAATGAGTCTAAAAATCGTTTAAATTGACGAAAACTCAAAATTTAAAGTGGAATTAGAATCTACCGCGACTTCTCTTTCGAATGGTACCAAAATGACTGAAATCCTGTGTGTCAGTCTTGAGATATGATTTTCTGAAATATACGCTTCGTGACACTACAGTGTTAGTGGGGTAAATTGTAATTGAGTCTAAAAATCGTTTAAATTGACGAAAACTCAACATTTAAAGTGGAATTAGAATTTACCGCGACTTCTCTTTCGAATGGTACCAAAATGACTGAAATCCTGCGTGTCAGTCTTGAGATATGATTTTCTGAAATATACGCTTCGTGACACTACAGTGTTAGTGGGGTAAATTGTAATTGAGTCTAAAAATCGTTTAAATTGACGAAAACTCAACATTTAAAGTGGAATTAGAATCTACCGCGACTTCTCTTTCGAATGGTACCAAAATGACTGAAATCCTGTGTGTCAGTCTTGAGATATGATTTTCTGAAATATACGCTTCGTGACACTACAGTGTTAGTGGGGTAAATTGTAATTGAGTCTAAAAATCGTTTAAATTGACGAAAACTCAACATTTAAAGTGGAATTAGAATCTACCGCGACTTCTCTTTCGAATGGTACCAAAATGGCTGAAATCCTGTGTGTCAGTCTTGAGATATGATTTTCTGAAATATACGCTTCGTGACACTACAGTGTTAGTGGGGTAAATTGTAATTGAGTCTAAAAATCGTTTAAATTGACGAAAACTCAAAATTTAAAGTGGAATTAGAATTTACCGCGACTTCTCTTTCGAATGGTACCAAAATGACTGAAATCCTGCGTGTCAGTCTTGAGATATGATTTTCTGAAATATACGCTTCGTGACACTACACTGTTAGTGGGGTAAATTTTAAATGAGTCTAAAAATCGTTTAAATTGACGAAAACTCAAAATTTAAAGTGGAATTAGAATCTACCGCGACTTCTCTTTCGAATGGTACCAAAATGGCTGAAATCCTGTGTGTCAGTCTTGAGATATGATTTTCTGAAATATACGCTTCGTGACACTACAGTGTTAGTGGGGTAAATTGTAATTGAGTCTAAAAATCGTTTAAATTGACGAAAACTCAACATTTAAAGTGGAATTAGAATTTACCGCGACTTCTCTTTCGAATGGTACCAAAATGACTGAAATCCTGCGTGTCAGTCTTGAGATATGATTTTCTGAAATATACGCTTCGTGACACTACAGTGTTAGTGGGGTAAATTGTAATTGAGTCTAAAAATCGTTTAAATTGACGAAAACTCAACATTTAAAGTGGAATTAGAATCTACCGCGACTTCTCTTTCGAATGGTACCAAAATGACTGAAATCCTGTGTGTCAGTCTTGAGATATGATTTTCTGAAATATACGCTTCGTGACACTACAGTGTTAGTGGGGTAAATTGTAATTGAGTCTAAAAATCGTTTAAATTGACGAAAACTCAACATTTAAAGTGGAATTAGAATCTACCGCGACTTCTCTTTCGAATGGTACCAAAATGGCTGAAATCCTGTGTGTCAGTCTTGAGATATGATTTTCTGAAATATACGCTTCGTGACACTACAGTGTTAGTGGGGTAAATTGTAATTGAGTCTAAAAATCGTTTAAATTGACGAAAACTCAAAATTTAAAGTGGAATTAGAATTTACCGCGACTTCTCTTTCGAATGGTACCAAAATGACTGAAATCCTGCGTGTCAGTCTTGAGATATGATTTTCTGAAATATACGCTTCGTGACACTACACTGTTAGTGGGGTAAATTTTAAATGAGTCTAAAAATCGTTTAAATTGACGAAAACTCAAAATTTAAAGTGGAATTAGAATCTACCGCGACTTCTCTTTCGAATGGTACCAAAATGGCTGAAATCCTGTGTGTCAGTCTTGAGATATGATTTTCTGAAATATACGCTTCGTGACACTACACTGTTAGTGGGGTAAATTTTAAATGAGTCTAAAAATCGTTGAAATTGACGAAAACTCAAAATTTAAAGTGGAATTAGAATCTACCGCGACTTCTCTTTCGAATGGTACCAAAATGACTGAAATCCTGTGTGTCAGTCTTGAGATATGATTTTCTGAAATATACGCTTCGTGACACTACACTGTTAGTGGGGTAAATTTTAAATGAGTCTAAAAATCGTTTAAATTGACGAAAACTCAAAATTTAAAGGGGAATTAGAATCTACCGCGACTTCTCTTTCGAATGGTACCAAAATGACTGAAATCCTGTGTGTCAGTCTTGAGATATGATTTTCTGAAATATACGCTTCGTGACACTACACTGTTAGTGGGGTAAATTTTAAATGAGTCTAAAAATCGTTGAAATTGACGAAAACTCAAAATTTAAAGTGGAATTAGAATCTACCGCGACTTCTCTTTCGAATGGTACCAAAATGACTGAAATCCTGTGTGTCAGTCTTGAGATATGATTTTCTGAAATATACGCTTCGTGACACTACACTGTTAGTGGGGTAAATTTTAAATGAGTCTAAAAATCGTTTAAATTGACGAAAACTCAAAATTTAAAGGGGAATTAGAATCTACCGCGACTTCTCTTTCGAATGGTACCAAAATGGCTGAAATCCTGTGTGTCATTCTTGAGATATGATTTTCTGAAATATACGCTTCGTGACACTACACTGTTAGTGGGGTAAATTTTAAATGAGTCTAAAAATCGTTTAAATTGACGAAAACTCAAAATTTAAAGTGGAATTAGAATCTACCGCGACTGCTCTTTCGAATGGTACCAAAATGACTGAAATCCTGTGTGTCAGTCTTGAGATATGATTTTCTGAAATATACGCTTCGTGACACTACACTGTTAGTGGGGTAAATTTTAAATGAGTCTAAAAATCGTTGAAATTGACGAAAACTCAAAATTTAAAGTGGAATTAGAATCTACCGCGACTTCTCTTTCGAATGGTACCAAAATGACTGAAATCCTGTGTGTCAGTCTTGAGATATGATTTTCTGAAATATACGCTTCGTGACACTACACTGTTAGTGGGGTAAATTTTAAATGAGTCTAAAAATCGTTTAAATTGACGAAAACTCAAAATTTAAAGGGGAATTAGAATCTACCGCGACTTCTCTTTCGAATGGTACCAAAATGGCTGAAATCCTGTGTGTCATTCTTGAGATATGATTTTCTGAAATATACGCTTCGTGACACTACACTGTTAGTGGGGTAAATTTTAAATGAGTCTAAAAATCGTTTAAATTGACGAAAACTCAAAATTTAAAGTGGAATTAGAATCTACCGCGACTGCTCTTTCGAATGGTACCAAAATGACTGAAATCCTGTGTGTCAGTCTTGAGATATGATTTTCTGAAATATACGCTTCGTGACACTACACTGTTAGTGGGGTAAATTTTAAATGAGTCTAAAAATCGTTGAAATTGACGAAAACTCAAAATTTAAAGTGGAATTAGAATCTACCGCGACTTCTCTTTCGAATGGTACCAAAATGACTGAAATCCTGTGTGTCAGTCTTGAGATATCATTTTCTGAAATATACGCTTCGTGACACTACACTGTTAGTGGGGTAAATTTTAAATGAGTCTAAAAATCGTTGAAATTGACGAAAACTCAAAATTTAAAGTGGAATTAGAATCTACCGCGACTTCTCTTTCGAATGGTACCAAAATGACTGAAATCCTGTGTGTCAGTCTTGAGATATGATTTTCTGAAATATACGCCTCGTGACACTACACTGTTAGTGGGGTAAATTTTAAATGAGTCTAAAAATCGTTTAAATTGACGAAAACTCAAAATTTAAAGTGGAATTAGAATCTACCGCGACTGCTCTTTCGAATGGTACCAAAATGACTGAAATCCTGTGTGTCAGTCTTGAGATATGATTTTCTGAAATATACGCTTCGTGACACTACACTGTTAGTGGGGTAAATTTTAAATGAGTCTAAAAATCGTTTAAATTGACGAAAACTCAAAATTTAAAGTGGAATTAGAATCTACCGCGACTTCTCTTTCGAATGGTACCAAAATGACTGAAATCCTGTGTGTCAGTCTTGAGATATGATTTTCTGAAATATACGCTTCGTGACACTACACTGTTAGTGGGGTAAATTTTAAATGAGTCTAAAAATCGTTTAAATTGACGAAAACTCAAAATTTAAAGTGGAATTAAAATCTACCGCGACTTCTCTTTCGAATGGTACCAAAATGACTGAAATCCTGTGTGTCAGTCTTGAGATATGATTTTCTGAAATATACGCTTCGTGACACTACACTGTTAGTGGGGTAAATTTTAAATGAGTCTAAAAATCATTTAAATTGACGAAAACTCAAAATTTAAAGTGGAATTAGAATCTACCGCGACTTCTCTTTCGAATGGTACCAAAATGACTGAAATCCTGTGTGTCAGTCTTGAGATATGATTTTCTGAAATATACGCTTCGTGACACTACGCTGTTAGTGGGGTAAATTTTAAATGAGTCTAAAAATCGTTTAAATTGACGAAAACTCAAAATTTAAAGTGGAATTAGAATCTACCGCGACTTCTCTTTCGAATGGTACCAAAATGACTGAAATCCTGTGTGTCAGTCTTGAGATATGATTTTCTGAAATATACGCTTCGTGACACTACACTGTTAGTGGGGTAAATTTTAAATGAGTCTAAAAATCGTTTAAATTGACGAAAACTCAACATTTAAAGTGGAATTAGAATCTACCGCGACTGCTCTTTCGAATGGTACCAAAATGACTGAAATCCTGTGTGTCAGTCTTGAGATATGATTTTCTGAAATATACGCTTCGTGACACTACACTGTTAGTGGGGTAAATTTTAAATGAGTCTAAAAATCGTTTAAATTGACGAAAACTCAACATTTAAAGTGGAATTAGAATCTACCGCGACTTCTCTTTCGAATGGTACCAAAATGACTGAAATCCTGTGTGTCAGTCTTGAGATATGATTTTCTGAAATATACGCTTCGTGACACTACACTGTTAGTGGGGTAAATTTTAAATGAGTCTAAAAATCGTTTAAATTGACGAAAACTCAACATTTAAAGTGGAATTAGAATCTACCGCGACTTCTCTTTCGAATGGTACCAAAATGACTGAAATCCTGTGTGTCAGTCTTGAGATATGATTTTCTGAAATATACGCTTCGTGACACTACACTGTTAGTGGGGTAAATTTTAAATGAGTCTAAAAATCGTTTAAATTGACGAAAACTCAACATTTAAAGTGGAATTAGAATCTACCGCGACTGCTCTTTCGAATGGTACCAAAATGACTGAAATCCTGTGTGTCAGTCTTGAGATATGATTTTCTGAAATATACGCTTCGTGACACTACACTGTTAGTGGGGTAAATTTTAAATGAGTCTAAAAATCGTTTAAATTGACGAAAACTCAACATTTAAAGTGGAATTAGAATCTACCGCGACTGCTCTTTCGAATGGTACCAAAATGACTGAAATCCTGTGTGTCAGTCTTGAGATATGATTTTCTGAAATATACGCTTCGTGACACTACACTGTTAGTGGGGTAAATTTTAAATGAGTCTAAAAATCGTTTAAATTGACGAAAACTCAACATTTAAAGTGGAATTAGAATCTACCGCGACTTCTCTTTCGAATGGTACCAAAATGACTGAAATCCTGTGTGTCAGTCTTGAGATATGATTTTCTGAAATATACGCTTCGTGACACTACACTGTTAGTGGGGTAAATTTTAAATGAGTCTAAAAATCGTTTAAATTGACGAAAACTCAACATTTAAAGTGGAATTAGAATCTACCGCGACTGCTCTTTCGAATGGTACCAAAATGACTGAAATCCTGTGTGTCAGTCTTGAGATATGATTTTCTGAAATATACGCTTCGTGACACTACACTGTTAGTGGGGTAAATTTTAAATGAGTCTAAAAATCGTTTAAATTGACGAAAACTCAACATTTAAAGTGGAATTAAAATCTACCGCGACTTCTCTTTCGAATGGTACCAAAATGACTGAAATCCTGTGTGTCAGTCTTGAGATATGATTTTCTGAAATATACGCTTCGTGACACTACACTGTTAGTGGGGTAAATTTTAAATGAGTCTAAAAATCGTTTAAATTGACGAAAACTCAACATTTAAAGTGGAATTAGAATCTACCGCGACTGCTCTTTCGAATGGTACCAAAATGACTGAAATCCTGTGTGTCAGTCTTGAGATATGATTTTCTGAAATATACGCTTCGTGACACTACACTGTTAGTGGGGTAAATTTTAAATGAGTCTAAAAATCGTTTAAATTGACGAAAACTCAAAATTTAAAGTGGAATTAGAATCTACCGCGACTTCTCTTTCGAATGGTACCAAAATGACTGAAATCCTGTGTGTCAGTCTTGAGATATGATTTTCTGAAATATACGCTTCGTGACACTACACTGTTAGTGGGGTAAATTTTAAATGAGTCTAAAAATCGTTTAAATTGACGAAAACTCAAAATTTAAAGTGGAATTAGAATCTACCGCGACTTCTCTTTCGAATGGTACCAAAATGACTGAAATCCTGTGTGTCAGTCTTGAGATATGATTTTCTGAAATATACGCTTCGTGACACTACACTGTTAGTGGGGTAAATTTTAAATGAGTCTAAAAATCGTTTAAATTGACGAAAACTCAAAATTTAAAGTGGAATTAAAATCTACCGCGACTTCTCTTTCGAATGGTACCAAAATGACTGAAATCCTGTGTGTCAGTCTTGAGATATGATTTTCTGAAATATACGCTTCGTGACACTACACTGTTAGTGGGGTAAATTTTAAATGAGTCTAAAAATCGTTTAAATTGACGAAAACTCAAAATTTAAAGTGGAATTAAAATCTACCGCGACTTCTCTTTCGAATGGTACCAAAATGACTGAAATCCTGTGTGTCAGTATTGAGATATGATTTTCTGAAATATACGCTTCGTGACACTACACTGTTAGTGGGGTAAATTTTAAATGAGTCTAAAAATCGTTTAAATTGACGAAAACTCAAAATTTAAAGTGGAATTAAAATCTACCGCGACTTCTCTTTCGAATGGTACCAAAATGACTGAAATCCTGTGTGTCAGTCTTGAGATATGATTTTCTGAAATATACGCTTCGTGACACTACACTGTTAGTGGGGTAAATTTTAAATGAGTCTAAAAATCGTTTAAATTGACGAAAACTCAAAATTTAAAGTGGAATTAAAATCTACCGCGACTTCTCTTTCGAATGGTACCAAAATGACTGAAATCCTGTGTGTCAGTATTGAGATATGATTTTCTGAAATATACGCTTCGTGACACTACACTGTTAGTGGGGTAAATTTTAAATGAGTCTAAAAATCGTTGAAATTGACGAAAACTCAAAATTTAAAGTGGAATTAGAATCTACCGCGACTTCTCTTTCGAATGGTACCAAAATGACTGAAATCCTGTGTGTCAGTCTTGAGATATGATTTTCTGAAATATACGCTTCGTGACACTACACTGTTAGTGGGGTAAATTTTAAATGAGTCTAAAAATCGTTTAAATTGACGAAAACTCAAAATTTAAAGTGGAATTAGAATCTACCGCGACTTCTCTTTCGAATGGTACCAAAATGACTGAAATCCTGTGTGTCAGTCTTGAGATATGATTTTCTGAAATATACGCTTCGTGACACTACACTGTTAGTGGGGTAAATTTTAAATGAGTCTAAAAATCGTTTAAATTGACGAAAACTCAACATTTAAAGTGGAATTAGAATCTACCGCGACTGCTCTTTCGAATGGTACCAAAATGACTGAAATCCTGTGTGTCAGTCTTGAGATATGATTTTCTGAAATATACGCTTCGTGACACTACACTGTTAGTGGGGTAAATTTTAAATGAGTCTAAAAATCGTTTAAATTGACGAAAACTCAAAATTTAAAGTGGAATTAGAATCTACCGCGACTTCTCTTTCGAATGGTACCAAAATGACTGAAATCCTGTGTGTCAGTCTTGAGATATGATTTTCTGAAATATACGCTTCGTGACACTACACTGTTAGTGGGGTAAATTTTAAATGAGTCTAAAAATCGTTTAAATTGACGAAAACTCAAAATTTAAAGTGGAATTAAAATCTACCGCGACTTCTCTTTCGAATGGTACCAAAATGACTGAAATCCTGTGTGTCAGTCTTGAGATATGATTTTCTGAAATATACGCTTCGTGACACTACACTGTTAGTGGGGTAAATTTTAAATGAGTCTAAAAATCGTTTAAATTGACGAAAATTCAAAATTTAAAGTGGAATTAGAATCTACCGCGACTTCTCTTTCGAATGGTACCAAAATGACTGAAATCCTGTGTGTCAGTCTTGAGATATGATTTTCTGAAATATACGCTTCGTGACACTACACTGTTAGTGGGGTAAATTTTAAATGAGTCTAAAAATCGTTGAAATTGACGAAAACTCAAAATTTAAAGTGGAATTAGAATCTACCGCGACTTCTCTTTCGAATGGTACCAAAATGACTGAAATCCTGTGTGTCAGTCTTGAGATATGATTTTCTGAAATATACGCTTCGTGACACTACACTGTTAGTGGGGTAAATTTTAAATGAGTCTAAAAATCGTTTAAATTGACGAAAACTCAAAATTTAAAGTGGAATTAGAATCTACCGCGACTTCTCTTTCGAATGGTACCAAAATGACTGAAATCCTGTGTGTCAGTCTTGAGATATGATTTTCTGAAATATACGCTTCGTGACACTACACTGTTAGTGGGGTAAATTTTAAATGAGTCTAAAAATCGTTTAAATTGACGAAAACTCAAAATTTAAAGTGGAATTAAAATCTACCGCGACTTCTCTTTCGAATGGTACCAAAATGACTGAAATCCTGTGTGTCAGTATTGAGATATGATTTTCTGAAATATACGCTTCGTGACACTACACTGTTAGTGGGGTAAATTTTAAATGAGTCTAAAAATCGTTGAAATTGACGAAAACTCAAAATTTAAAGTGGAATTAGAATCTACCGCGACTTCTCTTTCGAATGGTACCAAAATGACTGAAATCCTGTGTGTCAGTCTTGAGATATGATTTTCTGAAATATACGCTTCGTGACACTACACTGTTAGTGGGGTAAATTTTAAATGAGTCTAAAAATCGTTTAAATTGACGAAAACTCAAAATTTAAAGTGGAATTAGAATCTACCGCGACTTCTCTTTCGAATGGTACCAAAATGACTGAAATCCTGTGTGTCAGTCTTGAGATATGATTTTCTGAAATATACGCTTCGTGACACTACACTGTTAGTGGGGTAAATTTTAAATGAGTCTAAAAATCGTTTAAATTGACGAAAACTCAACATTTAAAGTGGAATTAGAATCTACCGCGACTGCTCTTTCGAATGGTACCAAAATGACTGAAATCCTGTGTGTCAGTCTTGAGATATGATTTTCTGAAATATACGCTTCGTGACACTACACTGTTAGTGGGGTAAATTTTAAATGAGTCTAAAAATCGTTTAAATTGACGAAAACTCAAAATTTAAAGTGGAATTAGAATCTACCGCGACTTCTCTTTCGAATGGTACCAAAATGACTGAAATCCTGTGTGTCAGTCTTGAGATATGATTTTCTGAAATATACGCTTCGTGACACTACACTGTTAGTGGGGTAAATTTTAAATGAGTCTAAAAATCGTTTAAATTGACGAAAACTCAAAATTTAAAGTGGAATTAGAATCTACCGCGACTTCTCTTTCGAATGGTACCAAAATGACTGAAATCCTGTGTGTCAGTCTTGAGATATGATTTTCTGAAATATACGCTTCGTGACACTACACTGTTAGTGGGGTAAATTTTAAATGAGTCTAAAAATCGTTTAAATTGACGAAAACTCAAAATTTAAAGTGGAATTAAAATCTACCGCGACTTCTCTTTCGAATGGTACCAAAATGACTGAAATCCTGTGTGTCAGTCTTGAGATATGATTTTCTGAAATATACGCTTCGTGACACTACACTGTTAGTGGGGTAAATTTTAAATGAGTCTAAAAATCGTTTAAATTGACGAAAATTCAAAATTTAAAGTGGAATTAGAATCTACCGCGACTTCTCTTTCGAATGGTACCAAAATGACTGAAATCCTGTGTGTCAGTCTTGAGATATGATTTTCTGAAATATACGCTTCGTGACACTACACTGTTAGTGGGGTAAATTTTAAATGAGTCTAAAAATCGTTGAAATTGACGAAAACTCAAAATTTAAAGTGGAATTAGAATCTACCGCGACTTCTCTTTCGAATGGTACCAAAATGACTGAAATCCTGTGTGTCAGTCTTGAGATATGATTTTCTGAAATATACGCTTCGTGACACTACACTGTTAGTGGGGTAAATTTTAAATGAGTCTAAAAATCGTTTAAATTGACGAAAACTCAAAATTTAAAGTGGAATTAGAATCTACCGCGACTTCTCTTTCGAATGGTACCAAAATGACTGAAATCCTGTGTGTCAGTCTTGAGATATGATTTTCTGAAATATACGCTTCGTGACACTACAGTGTTAGTGGGGTAAATTGTAATTGAGTCTAAAAATCGTTTAAATTGACGAAAACTCAACATTTAAAGTGGAATTAGAATTTACCGCGACTTCTCTTTCGAATGGTACCAAAATGACTGAAATCCTGCGTGTCAGTCTTGAGATATGGTTTTCTGAAATATACGCTTCGTGACACTACAGTGTTAGTGGGGTAAATTGTAATTGAGTCTAAAAATCGTTTAAATTGACGAAAACTCAAAATTTAAAGTGGAATTAGAATCTACCGCGACTTCTCTTTCGAATGGTACCAAAATGACTGAAATCCTGTGTGTCAGTCTTGAGATATGATTTTCTGAAATATACGCTTCGTGACACTACACTGTTAGTGGGGTAAATTTTAAATGAGTCTAAAAATCGTTTAAATTGACGAAAATTCAAAATTTAAAGTGGAATTAGAATCTACCGCGACTTCTCTTTCGAATGGTACCAAAATGACTGAAATCCTGTGTGTCAGTCTTGAGATATGATTTTCTGAAATATACGCTTCGTGACACTACACTGTTAGTGGGGTAAATTTTAAATGAGTCTAAAAATCGTTGAAATTGACGAAAACTCAAAATTTAAAGTGGAATTAGAATCTACCGCGACTTCTCTTTCGAATGGTACCAAAATGACTGAAATCCTGTGTGTCAGTCTTGAGATATGATTTTCTGAAATATACGCTTCGTGACACTACACTGTTAGTGGGGTAAATTTTAAATGAGTCTAAAAATCGTTTAAATTGACGAAAACTCAAAATTTAAAGTGGAATTAGAATCTACCGCGACTTCTCTTTCGAATGGTACCAAAATGACTGAAATCCTGTGTGTCAGTCTTGAGATATGATTTTCTGAAATATACGCTTCGTGACACTACAGTGTTAGTGGGGTAAATTGTAATTGAGTCTAAAAATCGTTTAAATTGACGAAAACTCAACATTTAAAGTGGAATTAGAATTTACCGCGACTTCTCTTTCGAATGGTACCAAAATGACTGAAATCCTGCGTGTCAGTCTTGAGATATGGTTTTCTGAAATATACGCTTCGTGACACTACAGTGTTAGTGGGGTAAATTGTAATTGAGTCTAAAAATCGTTTAAATTGACGAAAACTCAACATTTAAAGTGGAATTAGAATCTACCGCGACTTCTCTTTCGAATGGTACCAAAATGACTGAAATCCTGTGTGTCAGTCTTGAGATATGATTTTCTGAAATATACGCTTCGTGACACTACACTGTTAGTGGGGTAAATTTTAAATGAGTCTAAAAATCGTTTAAATTGACGAAAACTCAAAATTTAAAGTGGAATTAGAATCTACCGCGACTTCTCTTTCGAATGGTACCAAAATGGCTGAAATCCTGTGTGTCAGTCTTGAGATATGATTTTCTGAAATATACGCTTCGTGACACTACACTGTTAGTGGGGTAAATTTTAAATGAGTCTAAAAATCGTTTAAATTGACGAAAACTCAAAATTTAAAGTGGAATTAGAATCTACCGCGACTTCTCTTTCGAATGGTACCAAAATGACTGAAATCCTGTGTGTCAGTCTTGAGATATGATTTTCTGAAATATACGCTTCGTGACACTACACTGTTAGTGGGGTAAATTTTAAATGAGTCTAAAAATCGTTTAAATTGACGAAAACTCAAAATTTAAAGTGGAATTAGAATCTACCGCGACTTCTCTTTCGAATGGTACCAAAATGACTGAAATCCTGTGTGTCAGTCTTGAGATATGATTTTCTGAAATATACGCTTCGTGACACTACACTGTTAGTGGGGTAAATTTTAAATGAGTCTAAAAATCGTTTAAATTGACGAAAACTCAACATTTAAAGTGGAATTAGAATCTACCGCGACTGCTCTTTCGAATGGTACCAAAATGACTGAAATCCTGTGTGTCAGTCTTGAGATATGATTTTCTGAAATATACGCTTCGTGACACTACACTGTTAGTGGGGTAAATTTTAAATGAGTCTAAAAATCGTTTAAATTGACGAAAACTCAAAATTTAAAGTGGAATTAGAATCTACCGCGACTTCTCTTTCGAATGGTACCAAAATGACTGAAATCCTGTGTGTCAGTCTTGAGATATGATTTTCTGAAATATACGCTTCGTGACACTACACTGTTAGTGGGGTAAATTTTAAATGAGTCTAAAAATCGTTTAAATTGACGAAAACTCAAAATTTAAAGTGGAATTAGAATCTACCGCGACTTCTCTTTCGAATGGTACCAAAATGACTGAAATCCTGTGTGTCAGTCTTGAGATATGATTTTCTGAAATATACGCTTCGTGACACTACACTGTTAGTGGGGTAAATTTTAAATGAGTCTAAAAATCGTTTAAATTGACGAAAACTCAAAATTTAAAGTGGAATTAAAATCTACCGCGACTTCTCTTTCGAATGGTACCAAAATGACTGAAATCCTGTGTGTCAGTCTTGAGATATGATTTTCTGAAATATACGCTTCGTGACACTACACTGTTAGTGGGGTAAATTTTAAATGAGTCTAAAAATCGTTTAAATTGACGAAAATTCAAAATTTAAAGTGGAATTAGAATCTACCGCGACTTCTCTTTCGAATGGTACCAAAATGACTGAAATCCTGTGTGTCAGTCTTGAGATATGATTTTCTGAAATATACGCTTCGTGACACTACACTGTTAGTGGGGTAAATTTTAAATGAGTCTAAAAATCGTTGAAATTGACGAAAACTCAAAATTTAAAGTGGAATTAGAATCTACCGCGACTTCTCTTTCGAATGGTACCAAAATGACTGAAATCCTGTGTGTCAGTCTTGAGATATGATTTTCTGAAATATACGCTTCGTGACACTACACTGTTAGTGGGGTAAATTTTAAATGAGTCTAAAAATCGTTTAAATTGACGAAAACTCAAAATTTAAAGTGGAATTAGAATCTACCGCGACTTCTCTTTCGAATGGTACCAAAATGACTGAAATCCTGTGTGTCAGTCTTGAGATATGATTTTCTGAAATATACGCTTCGTGACACTACACTGTTAGTGGGGTAAATTTTAAATGAGTCTAAAAATCGTTTAAATTGACGAAAACTCAAAATTTAAAGTGGAATTAGAATCTACCGCGACTTCTCTTTCGAATGGTACCAAAATGACTGAAATCCTGTGTGTCAGTCTTGAGATATGATTTTCTGAAATATACGCTTCGTGACACTACACTGTTAGTGGGGTAAATTTTAAATGAGTCTAAAAATCGTTTAAATTGACGAAAACTCAAAATTTAAAGTGGAATTAAAATCTACCGCGACTTCTCTTTCGAATGGTACCAAAATGACTGAAATCCTGTGTGTCAGTCTTGAGATATGATTTTCTGAAATATACGCTTCGTGACACTACACTGTTAGTGGGGTAAATTTTAAATGAGTCTAAAAATCGTTTAAATTGACGAAAATTCAAAATTTAAAGTGGAATTAGAATCTACCGCGACTTCTCTTTCGAATGGTACCAAAATGACTGAAATCCTGTGTGTCAGTCTTGAGATATGATTTTCTGAAATATACGCTTCGTGACACTACACTGTTAGTGGGGTAAATTTTAAATGAGTCTAAAAATCGTTTAAATTGACGAAAACTCAAAATTTAAAGTGGAATTAGAATCTACCGCGACTTCTCTTTCGAATGGTACCAAAATGACTGAAATCCTGTGTGTCAGTCTTGAGATATGATTTTCTGAAATATACGCTTCGTGACACTACACTGTTAGTGGGGTAAATTTTAAATGAGTCTAAAAATCGTTTAAATTGACGAAAACTCAACATTTAAAGTGGAATTAGAATCTACCGCGACTGCTCTTTCGAATGGTACCAAAATGACTGAAATCCTGTGTGTCAGTCTTGAGATATGATTTTCTGAAATATACGCTTCGTGACACTACACTGTTAGTGGGGTAAATTTTAAATGAGTCTAAAAATCGTTTAAATTGACGAAAACTCAAAATTTAAAGTGGAATTAGAATCTACCGCGACTTCTCTTTCGAATGGTACCAAAATGACTGAAATCCTGTGTGTCAGTCTTGAGATATGATTTTCTGAAATATACGCTTCGTGACACTACACTGTTAGTGGGGTAAATTTTAAATGAGTCTAAAAATCGTTTAAATTGACGAAAACTCAAAATTTAAAGTGGAATTAGAATCTACCGCGACTTCTCTTTCGAATGGTACCAAAATGACTGAAATCCTGTGTGTCAGTCTTGAGATATGATTTTCTGAAATATACGCTTCGTGACACTACACTGTTAGTGGGGTAAATTTTAAATGAGTCTAAAAATCGTTTAAATTGACGAAAACTCAACATTTAAAGTGGAATTAGAATCTACCGCGACTGCTCTTTCGAATGGTACCAAAATGACTGAAATCCTGTGTGTCAGTCTTGAGATATGATTTTCTGAAATATACGCTTCGTGACACTACACTGTTAGTGGGGTAAATTTTAAATGAGTCTAAAAATCGTTTAAATTGACGAAAACTCAAAATTTAAAGTGGAATTAGAATCTACCGCGACTTCTCTTTCGAATGGTACCAAAATGACTGAAATCCTGTGTGTCAGTCTTGAGATATGATTTTCTGAAATATACGCTTCGTGACACTACACTGTTAGTGGGGTAAATTTTAAATGAGTCTAAAAATCGTTTAAATTGACGAAAACTCAAAATTTAAAGTGGAATTAGAATCTACCGCGACTTCTCTTTCGAATGGTACCAAAATGACTGAAATCCTGTGTGTCAGTCTTGAGATATGATTTTCTGAAATATACGCTTCGTGACACTACACTGTTAGTGGGGTAAATTTTAAATGAGTCTAAAAATCGTTTAAATTGACGAAAACTCAAAATTTAAAGTGGAATTAAAATCTACCGCGACTTCTCTTTCGAATGGTACCAAAATGACTGAAATCCTGTGTGTCAGTCTTGAGATATGATTTTCTGAAATATACGCTTCGTGACACTACACTGTTAGTGGGGTAAATTTTAAATGAGTCTAAAAATCGTTTAAATTGACGAAAATTCAAAATTTAAAGTGGAATTAGAATCTACCGCGACTTCTCTTTCGAATGGTACCAAAATGACTGAAATCCTGTGTGTCAGTCTTGAGATATGATTTTCTGAAATATACGCTTCGTGACACTACACTGTTAGTGGGGTAAATTTTAAATGAGTCTAAAAATCGTTGAAATTGACGAAAACTCAAAATTTAAAGTGGAATTAGAATCTACCGCGACTTCTCTTTCGAATGGTACCAAAATGACTGAAATCCTGTGTGTCAGTCTTGAGATATGATTTTCTGAAATATACGCTTCGTGACACTACACTGTTAGTGGGGTAAATTTTAAATGAGTCTAAAAATCGTTTAAATTGACGAAAACTCAAAATTTAAAGTGGAATTAGAATCTACCGCGACTTCTCTTTCGAATGGTACCAAAATGACTGAAATCCTGTGTGTCAGTCTTGAGATATGATTTTCTGAAATATACGCTTCGTGACACTACAGTGTTAGTGGGGTAAATTGTAATTGAGTCTAAAAATCGTTTAAATTGACGAAAACTCGACATTTAAAGTGGAATTAGAATTTACCGCGACTTCTCTTTCGAATGGTACCAAAATGACTGAAATCCTGCGTGTCAGTCTTGAGATATGATTTTCTGAAATATACGCTTCGTGACACTACAGTGTTAGTGGGGTAAATTGTAATTGAGTCTAAAAATCGTTTAAATTGACGAAAACTCAACATTTAAAGTGGAATTAGAATCTACCGCGACTTCTCTTTCGAATGGTACCAAAATGACTGAAATCCTGTGTGTCAGTCTTGAGATATGATTTTCTGAAATATACGCTTCGTGACACTACACTGTTAGTGGGGTAAATTTTAAATGAGTCTAAAAATCGTTTAAATTGACGAAAACTCAAAATTTAAAGTGGAATTAGAATCTACCGCGACTTCTCTTTCGAATGGTACCAAAATGACTGAAATCCTGTGTGTCAGTCTTGAGATATGATTTTCTGAAATATACGCTTCGTGACACTACACTGTTAGTGGGGTAAATTTTAAATGAGTCTAAAAATCGTTGAAATTGACGAAAACTCAAAATTTAAAGTGGAATTAGAATCTACCGCGACTTCTCTTTCGAATGGTACCAAAATGACTGAAATCCTGTGTGTCAGTCTTGAGATATGATTTTCTGAAATATACGCTTCGTGACACTACACTGTTAGTGGGGTAAATTTTAAATGAGTCTAAAAATCGTTTAAATTGACGAAAACTCAAAATTTAAAGTGGAATTAGAATCTACCGCGACTTCTCTTTCGAATGGTACCAAAATGACTGAAATCCTGTGTGTCAGTCTTGAGATATGATTTTCTGAAATATACGCTTCGTGACACTACAGTGTTAGTGGGGTAAATTGTAATTGAGTCTAAAAATCGTTTAAATTGACGAAAACTCGACATTTAAAGTGGAATTAGAATTTACCGCGACTTCTCTTTCGAATGGTACCAAAATGACTGAAATCCTGCGTGTCAGTCTTGAGATATGATTTTCTGAAATATACGCTTCGTGACACTACAGTGTTAGTGGGGTAAATTGTAATTGAGTCTAAAAATCGTTTAAATTGACGAAAACTCAACATTTAAAGTGGAATTAGAATCTACCGCGACTTCTCTTTCGAATGGTACCAAAATGACTGAAATCCTGTGTGTCAGTCTTGAGATATGATTTTCTGAAATATACGCTTCGTGACACTACACTGTTAGTGGGGTAAATTTTAAATGAGTCTAAAAATCGTTTAAATTGACGAAAACTCAAAATTTAAAGTGGAATTAGAATCTACCGCGACTTCTCTTTCGAATGGTACCAAAATGGCTGAAATCCTGTGTGTCAGTCTTGAGATATGATTTTCTGAAATATACGCTTCGTGACACTACACTGTTAGTGGGGTAAATTTTAAATGAGTCTAAAAATCGTTTAAATTGACGAAAACTCAAAATTTAAAGTGGAATTAGAATCTACCGCGACTTCTCTTTCGAATGGTACCAAAATGACTGAAATCCTGTGTGTCAGTCTTGAGATATGATTTTCTGAAATATACGCTTCGTGACACTACACTGTTAGTGGGGTAAATTTTAAATGAGTCTAAAAATCGTTTAAATTGACGAAAACTCAAAATTTAAAGTGGAATTAGAATCTACCGCGACTTCTCTTTCGAATGGTACCAAAATGACTGAAATCCTGTGTGTCAGTCTTGAGATATGATTTTCTGAAATATACGCTTCGTGACACTACACTGTTAGTGGGGTAAATTTTAAATGAGTCTAAAAATCGTTTAAATTGACGAAAACTCAAAATTTAAAGTGAAATTAAAATCTACCGCGACTTCTCTTTCGAATGGTACCAAAATGACTGAAATCCTGTGTGTCAGTCTTGAGATATGATTTTCTGAAATATACGCTTCGTGACACTACACTGTTAGTGGGGTAAATTTTAAATGAGTCTAAAAATCGTTTAAATTGACGAAAACTCAAAATTTAAAGTGGAATTAGAATCTACCGCGACTTCTCTTTCGAATGGTACCAAAATGACTGAAATCCTGTGTGTCAGTCTTGAGATATGATTTTCTGAAATATACGCTTCGTGACACTACACTGTTAGTGGGGTAAATTTTAAATGAGTCTAAAAATCGTTTAAATTGACGAAAACTCAAAATTTAAAGTGAAATTAAAATCTACCGCGACTTCTCTTTCGAATGGTACCAAAATGACTGAAATTCTGTGTGTCAGTCTTGAGATATGATTTTCTGAAATATACGCTTCGTGACACTACACTGTTAGTGGGGTAAATTTTAAATGAGTCTAAAAATCGTTTAAATTGACGAAAACTCAAAATTTAAAGTGGAATTAGAATCTACCGCGACTTCTCTTTCGAATGGTACCAAAATGACTGAAATCCTGTGTGTCAGTCTTGAGATATGATTTTCTGAAATATACGCTTCGTGACACTACACTGTTAGTGGGGTAAATTTTAAATGAGTCTAAAAATCGTTTAAATTGACGAAAACTCAAAATTTAAAGTGGAATTAGAATCTACCGCGACTTCTCTTTCGAATGGTACCAAAATGACTGAAATCCTGTGTGTCAGTCTTGAGATATGATTTTCTGAAATATACGCTTCGTGACACTACACTGTTAGTGGGGTAAATTTTAAATGAGTCTAAAAATCGTTTAAATTGACGAAAACTCAAAATTTAAAGTGGAATTAGAATCTACCGCGACTTCTCTTTCGAATGGTTCCAAAATGACTGAAATCCTGTGTGTCAGTCTTGAGATATGATTTTCTGAAATATACGCTTCGTGACACTACACTGTTAGTGGGGTAAATTTTAAATGAGTCTAAAAATCGTTTAAATTGACGAAAACTCAAAATTTAAAGTGGAATTAGAATCTACCGCGACTTCTCTTTCGAATGGTACCAAAATGACTGAAATCCTGTGTGTCAGTCTTGAGATATGATTTTCTGAAATATACGCTTCGTGACACTACACTGTTAGTGGGGTAAATTTTAAATGAGTCTAAAAATCGTTTAAATTGACGAAAACTCAAAATTTAAAGTGGAATTAGAATCTACCGCGACTTCTCTTTCGAATGGTACCAAAATGACTGAAATCCTGTGTGTCAGTCTTGAGATATGATTTTCTGAAATATACGCTTCGTGACACTACACTGTTAGTGGGGTAAATTTTAAATGAGTCTAAAAATCATTTAAATTGACGAAAACTCAAAATTTAAAGTGGAATTAGAATCTACCGCGACTTCTCTTTCGAATGGTACCAAAATGACTGAAATCCTGTGTGTCAGTCTTGAGATATGATTTTCTGAAATATACGCTTCGTGACACTACACTGTTAGTGGGGTAAATTTTAAATGAGTCTAAAAATCGTTTAAATTGACGAAAACTCAAAATTTAAAGTGGAATTAGAATCTACCGCGACTTCTCTTTCGAATGGTACCAAAATGACTGAAATCCTGTGTGTCAGTCTTGAGATATGATTTTCTGAAATATACGCTTCGTGACACTACACTGTTAGTGGGGTAAATTTTAAATGAGTCTAAAAATCGTTTAAATTGACGAAAACTCAAAATTTAAAGTGGAATTAGAATCTACCGCGACTTCTCTTTCGAATGGTACCAAAATGACTGAAATCCTGTGTGTCAGTCTTGAGATATGATTTTCTGAAATATACGCTTCGTGACACTACACTGTTAGTGGGGTAAATTTTAAATGAGTCTAAAAATCGTTTAAATTGACGAAAACTCAAAATTTAAAGTGAAATTAAAATCTACCGCGACTTCTCTTTCGAATGGTACCAAAATGACTGAAATCCTGTGTGTCAGTCTTGAGATATGATTTTCTGAAATATACGCTTCGTGACACTACACTGTTAGTGGGGTAAATTTTAAATGAGTCTAAAAATCGTTTAAATTGACGAAAACTCAAAATTTAAAGTGGAATTAGAATCTACCGCGACTTCTCTTTCGAATGGTACCAAAATGACTGAAATCCTGTGTGTCAGTCTTGAGATATGATTTTCTGAAATATACGCTTCGTGACACTACACTGTTAGTGGGGTAAATTTTAAATGAGTCTAAAAATCGTTTAAATTGACGAAAACTCAAAATTTAAAGTGGAATTAGAATCTACCGCGACTTCTCTTTCGAATGGTTCCAAAATGACTGAAATCCTGTGTGTCAGTCTTGAGATATGATTTTCTGAAATATACGCTTCGTGACACTACACTGTTAGTGGGGTAAATTTTAAATGAGTCTAAAAATCGTTTAAATTGACGAAAACTCAAAATTTTAAGTGGAATTAGAATCTACCGCGACTTCTCTTTCGAATGGTACCAAAATGACTGAAATCCTGTGTGTCAGTCTTGAGATATGATTTTCTGAAATATACGCTTCGTGACACTACACTGTTAGTGGGGTAAATTTTAAATGAGTCTAAAAATCGTTTAAATTGACGAAAACTCAAAATTTAAAGTGGAATTAGAATCTACCGCGACTTCTCTTTCGAATGGTACCAAAATGACTGAAATCCTGTGTGTCAGTCTTGAGATATGATTTTCTGAAATATACGCTTCGTGACACTACACTGTTAGTGGGGTAAATTTTAAATGAGTCTAAAAATCGTTTAAATTGACGAAAACTCAAAATTTAAAGTGAAATTAAAATCTACCGCGACTTCTCTTTCGAATGGTACCAAAATGACTGAAATCCTGTGTGTCAGTCTTGAGATATGATTTTCTGAAATATACGCTTCGTGACACTACACTGTTAGTGGGGTAAATTTTAAATGAGTCTAAAAATCGTTTAAATTGACGAAAACTCAAAATTTAAAGTGGAATTAGAATCTACCGCGACTTCTCTTTCGAATGGTACCAAAATGACTGAAATCCTGTGTGTCAGTCTTGAGATATGATTTTCTGAAATATACGCTTCGTGACACTACACTGTTAGTGGGGTAAATTTTAAATGAGTCTAAAAATCGTTTAAATTGACGAAAACTCAAAATTTAAAGTGAAATTAAAATCTACCGCGACTTCTCTTTCGAATGGTACCAAAATGACTGAAATCCTGTGTGTCAGTCTTGAGATATGATTTTCTGAAATATACGCTTCGTGACACTACACTGTTAGTGGGGTAAATTTTAAATGAGTCTAAAAATCGTTTAAATTGACGAAAACTCAAAATTTAAAGTGGAATTAGAATCTACCGCGACTTCTCTTTCGAATGGTACCAAAATGACTGAAATCCTGTGTGTCAGTCTTGAGATATGATTTTCTGAAATATACGCTTCGTGACACTACACTGTTAGTGGGGTAAATTTTAAATGAGTCTAAAAATCGTTTAAATTGACGAAAACTCAAAATTTAAAGTGGAATTAGAATCTACCGCGACTTCTCTTTCGAATGGTACCAAAATGACTGAAATCCTGTGTGTCAGTCTTGAGATATGATTTTCTGAAATATACGCTTCGTGACACTACACTGTTAGTGGGGTAAATTTTAAATGAGTCTAAAAATCGTTTAAATTGACGAAAACTCAAAATTTAAAGTGAAATTAAAATCTACCGCGACTTCTCTTTCGAATGGTACCAAAATGACTGAAATCCTGTGTGTCAGTCTTGAGATATGATTTTCTGAAATATACGCTTCGTGACACTACACTGTTAGTGGGGTAAATTTTAAATGAGTCTAAAAATCGTTTAAATTGACGAAAACTCAAAATTTAAAGTGGAATTAGAATCTACCGCGACTTCTCTTTCGAATGGTACCAAAATGACTGAAATCCTGTGTGTCAGTCTTGAGATATGATTTTCTGAAATATACGCTTCGTGACACTACACTGTTAGTGGGGTAAATTTTAAATGAGTCTAAAAATCGTTTAAATTGACGAAAACTCAAAATTTAAAGTGAAATTAAAATCTACCGCGACTTCTCTTTCGAATGGTACCAAAATGACTGAAATCCTGTGTGTCAGTCTTGAGATATGATTTTCTGAAATATACGCTTCGTGACACTACACTGTTAGTGGGGTAAATTTTAAATGAGTCTAAAAATCGTTTAAATTGACGAAAACTCAAAATTTAAAGTGGAATTAGAATCTACCGCGACTTCTCTTTCGAATGGTACCAAAATGACTGAAATCCTGTGTGTCAGTCTTGAGATATGATTTTCTGAAATATACGCTTCGTGACACTACACTGTTAGTGGGGTAAATTTTAAATGAGTCTAAAAATCGTTTAAATTGACGAAAACTCAAAATTTAAAGTGGAATTAGAATCTACCGCGACTTCTCTTTCGAATGGTACCAAAATGACTGAAATCCTGTGTGTCAGTCTTGAGATATGATTTTCTGAAATATACGCTTCGTGACACTACACTGTTAGTGGGGTAAATTTTAAATGAGTCTAAAAATCGTTTAAATTGACGAAAACTCAAAATTTAAAGTGGAATTAGAATCTACCGCGACTTCTCTTTCGAATGGTTCCAAAATGACTGAAATCCTGTGTGTCAGTCTTGAGATATGATTTTCTGAAATATACGCTTCGTGACACTACACTGTTAGTGGGGTAAATTTTAAATGAGTCTAAAAATCGTTTAAATTGACGAAAACTCAAAATTTAAAGTGGAATTAGAATCTACCGCGACTTCTCTTTCGAATGGTACCAAAATGACTGAAATCCTGTGTGTCAGTCTTGAGATATGATTTTCTGAAATATACGCTTCGTGACACTACACTGTTAGTGGGGTAAATTTTAAATGAGTCTAAAAATCGTTTAAATTGACGAAAACTCAAAATTTAAAGTGGAATTAGAATCTACCGCGACTTCTCTTTCGAATGGTACCAAAATGACTGAAATCCTGTGTGTCAGTCTTGAGATATGATTTTCTGAAATATACGCTTCGTGACACTACACTGTTAGTGGGGTAAATTTTAAATGAGTCTAAAAATCATTTAAATTGACGAAAACTCAAAATTTAAAGTGGAATTAGAATCTACCGCGACTTCTCTTTCGAATAGTACCAAAATGACTGAAATCCTGTGTGTCAGTCTTGAGATATGATTTACTGAAATATACACTTCGTGACATTACACTGTTAGTGGGGTAAATTTTAAATGAGTCTAAAAATCGTTTAAATTGAAGAAAACTCAAAATTTAAAGTGGAATTAGAATCTACAGCGCCTTCTCTTTCGAATGGTACCAAAATGGCTGAAATCCTGTGTGTCAGTCTTGAGATATGATTTTCTGAAATATACGCTTCGTGACACTACACTGTTAGTGGGGTAAATTTTAAATGAGTCTAAAAATCGTTTAAATTGACGAAAACTCAAAATTTAAAGTGGAATTAGAATCTACCGCGACTTCTCTTTCGAATGGTACCAAAATGACTGAAATCCTGTGTGTCAGTCTTGAGATATGATTTTCTGAAATATACGCTTCGTGACACTACACTGTTAGTGGGGTAAATTTTAAATGAGTCTAAAAATCGTTTAAATTGACGAAAACTCAAAATTTAAAGTGGAATTAGAATCTACCGCGACTTCTCTTTCGAATGGTACCAAAATGACTGAAATCCTGTGTGTCAGTCTTGAGATATGATTTTCTGAAATATACGCTTCGTGACACTACACTGTTAGTGGGGTAAATTTTAAATGAGTCTAAAAATCGTTTAAATTGACGAAAACTCAAAATTTAAAGTGGAATTAGAATCTACCGCGACTTCTCTTTCGAATGGTACCAAAATGACTGAAATCCTGTGTGTCAGTCTTGAGATATGATTTTCTGAAATATACGCTTCGTGACACTACACTGTTAGTGGGGTAAATTTTAAATGAGTCTAAAAATCGTTTAAATTGACGAAAACTCAAAATTTAAAGTGGAATTAGAATCTACCGCGACTTCTCTTTCGAATGGTACCAAAATGACTGAAATCCTGTGTGTCAGTCTTGAGATATGATTTTCTGAAATATACGCTTCGTGACACTACACTGTTAGTGGGGTAAATTTTAAATGAGTCTAAAAATCGTTTAAATTGACGAAAACTCAAAATTTAAAGTGGAATTAGAATCTACCGCGACTTCTCTTTCGAATGGTACCAAAATGACTGAAATCCTGTGTGTCAGTCTTGAGATATGATTTTCTGAAATATACGCTTCGTGACACTACACTGTTAGTGGGGTAAATTTTAAATGAGTCTAAAAATCGTTTAAATTGACGAAAACTCAAAATTTAAAGTGGAATTAGAATCTACCGCGACTTCTCTTTCGAATGGTACCAAAATGACTGAAATCCTGTGTGTCAGTCTTGAGATATGATTTTCTGAAATATACGCTTCGTGACACTACACTGTTAGTGGGGTAAATTTTAAATGAGTCTAAAAATCGTTTAAATTGACGAAAACTCAAAATTTAAAGTGGAATTAGAATCTACCGCGACTTCTCTTTCGAATGGTACCAAAATGACTGAAATCCTGTGTGTCAGTCTTGAGATATGATTTTCTGAAATATACGCTTCGTGACACTACACTGTTAGTGGGGTAAATTTTAAATGAGTCTAAAAATCGTTTAAATTGACGAAAACTCAAAATTTAAAGTGGAATTAGAATCTACCGCGACTTCTCTTTCGAATGGTACCAAAATGACTGAAATCCTGTGTGTCAGTCTTGAGATATGATTTTCTGAAATATACGCTTCGTGACACTACACTGTTAGTGGGGTAAATTTTAAATGAGTCTAAAAATCGTTTAAATTGACGAAAACTCAAAATTTAAAGTGGAATTAGAATCTACCGCGACTTCTCTTTCGAATGGTACCAAAATGACTGAAATCCTGTGTGTCAGTCTTGAGATATGATTTTCTGAAATATACGCTTCGTGACACTACACTGTTAGTGGGGTAAATTTTAAATGAGTCTAAAAATCATTTAAATTGACGAAAACTCAAAATTTAAAGTGGAATTAGAATCTACCGCGACTTCTCTTTCGAATGGTACCAAAATGACTGAAATCCTGTGTGTCAGTCTTGAGATATGATTTTCTGAAATATACGCTTCGTGACACTACACTGTTAGTGGGGTAAATTTTAAATGAGTCTAAAAATCGTTTAAATTGACGAAAACTCAAAATTTAAAGTGGAATTAGAATATACCGCGACTTCTCTTTCGAATGGTACCAAAATGACTGAAATCCTGTGTGTCAGTCTTGAGATATGATTTTCTGAAATATACGCTTCGTGACACTACACTGTTAGTGGGGTAAATTTTAAATGAGTCTAAAAATCATTTAAATTGACGAAAACTCAAAATTTAAAGTGGAATTAGAATCTACCGCGACTTCTCTTTCGAATGGTACCAAAATGACTGAAATCCTGTGTGTCAGTCTTGAGATATGATTTTCTGAAATATACGCTTCGTGACACTACACTGTTAGTGGGGTAAATTTTAAATGAGTCTAAAAATCGTTTAAATTGACGAAAACTCAAAATTTAAAGTGGAATTAGAATCTACCGCGACTTCTCTTTCGAATGGTACCAAAATGACTGAAATCCTGTGTGTCAGTCTTGAGATATGATTTTCTGAAATATACGCTTCGTGACACTACACTGTTAGTGGGGTAAATTTTAAATGAGTCTAAAAATCGTTTAAATTGACGAAAACTCAAAATTTAAAGTGGAATTAGAATCTACCGCGACTTCTCTTTCGAATGGTACCAAAATGACTGAAATCCTGTGTGTCAGTCTTGAGATATGATTTTCTGAAATATACGCTTCGTGACACTACACTGTTAGTGGGGTAAATTTTAAATGAGTCTAAAAATCGTTTAAATTGACGAAAACTCAAAATTTAAAGTGGAATTAGAATCTACCGCGACTTCTCTTTCGAATGGTACCAAAATGACTGAAATCCTGTGTGTCAGTCTTGAGATATGATTTTCTGAAATATACGCTTCGTGACACTACACTGTTAGTGGGGTAAATTTTAAATGAGTCTAAAAATCATTTAAATTGACGAAAACTCAAAATTTAAAGTGAAATTAAAATCTACCGCGACTTCTCTTTCGAATGGTACCAAAATGACTGAAATCCTGTGTGTCAGTCTTGAGATATGATTTTCTGAAATATACGCTTCGTGACACTACACTGTTAGTGGGGTAAATTTTAAATGAGTCTAAAAATCGTTTAAATTGACGAAAACTCAAAATTTAAAGTGGAATTAGAATATACCGCGACTTCTCTTTCGAATGGTACCAAAATGACTGAAATCCTGTGTGTCAGTCTTGAGATATGATTTTCTGAAATATACGCTTCGTGACACTACACTGTTAGTGGGGTAAATTTTAAATGAGTCTAAAAATCATTTAAATTGACGAAAACTCAAAATTTAAAGTGGAATTAGAATCTACCGCGACTTCTCTTTCGAATGGTACCAAAATGACTGAAATCCTGTGTGTCAGTCTTGAGATATGATTTTCTGAAATATACGCTTCGTGACACTACACTGTGAGTGGGGTAAATTTTAAATGAGTCTAAAAATCGTTTAAATTGACGAAAACTCAAAATTTAAAGTGGAATTAGAATCTACCGCGACTTCTCTTTCGAATGGTACCAAAATGACTGAAATCCTGTGTGTCAGTCTTGAGATATGATTTTCTGAAATATACGCTTCGTGACACTACACTGTTAGTGGGGTAAATTTTAAATGAGTCTAAAAATCGTTTAAATTGACGAAAACTCAAAATTTAAAGTGGAATTAGAATCTACCGCGACTTCTCTTTCGAATGGTACCAAAATGACTGAAATCCTGTGTGTCAGTCTTGAGATATGATTTTCTGAAATATACGCTTCGTGACACTACACTGTTAGTGGGGTAAATTTTAAATGAGTCTAAAAATCGTTTAAATTGACGAAAACTCAAAATTTAAAGTGGAATTAGAATCTACCGCGACTTCTTTTTCGAATGGTACCAAAATGACTGAAATCCTGTGTGTCAGTCTTGAGATATGATTTTCTGAAATATACGCTTCGTGACACTACACTGTTAGTGGGGTAAATTTTAAATGAGTCTAAAAATCGTTTAAATTGACGAAAACTCAAAATTTAAAGTGGAATTAGAATCTACCGCGACTTCTCTTTCGAATGGTACCAAAATGACTGAAATCCTGTGTGTCAGTCTTGAGATATGATTTTCTGAAATATACGCTTCGTGACACTACACTGTTAGTGGGGTAAATTTTAAATGAGTCTAAAAATCGTTTAAATTGACGAAAACTCAAAATTTAAAGTGGAATTAGAATCTACCGCGACTTCTCTTTCGAATGGTACCAAAATGACTGAAATCCTGTGTGTCAGTCTTGAGATATGATTTTCTGAAATATACGCTTCGTGACACTACACTGTTAGTGGGGTAAATTTTAAATGAGTCTAAAAATCGTTTAAATTGACGAAAACTCAAAATTTAAAGTGGAATTAGAATCTACCGCGACTTCTCTTTCGAATGGTACCAAAATGACTGAAATCCTGTGTGTCAGTCTTGAGATATGATTTTCTGAAATATACGCTTCGTGACACTACACTGTTAGTGGGGTAAATTTTAAATGAGTCTAAAAATCATTTAAATTGACGAAAACTCAAAATTTAAAGTGAAATTAAAATCTACCGCGACTTCTCTTTCGAATGGTACCAAAATGACTGAAATCCTGTGTGTCAGTCTTGAGATATGATTTTCTGAAATATACGCTTCGTGACACTACACTGTTAGTGGGGTAAATTTTAAATGAGTCTAAAAATCGTTTAAATTGACGAAAACTCAAAATTTAAAGTGGAATTAGAATATACCGCGACTTCTCTTTCGAATGGTACCAAAATGACTGAAATCCTGTGTGTCAGTCTTGAGATATGATTTTCTGAAATATACGCTTCGTGACACTACACTGTTAGTGGGGTAAATTTTAAATGAGTCTAAAAATCATTTAAATTGACGAAAACTCAAAATTTAAAGTGGAATTAGAATCTACCGCGACTTCTCTTTCGAATGGTACCAAAATGACTGAAATCCTGTGTGTCAGTCTTGAGATATGATTTTCTGAAATATACGCTTCGTGACACTACACTGTGAGTGGGGTAAATTTTAAATGAGTCTAAAAATCGTTTAAATTGACGAAAACTCAAAATTTAAAGTGGAATTAGAATCTACCGCGACTTCTCTTTCGAATGGTACCAAAATGACTGAAATCCTGTGTGTCAGTCTTGAGATATGATTTTCTGAAATATACGCTTCGTGACACTACACTGTTAGTGGGGTAAATTTTAAATGAGTCTAAAAATCGTTTAAATTGACGAAAACTCAAAATTTAAAGTGGAATTAGAATCTACCGCGACTTCTCTTTCGAATGGTACCAAAATGACTGAAATCCTGTGTGTCAGTCTTGAGATATGATTTTCTGAAATATACGCTTCGTGACACTACACTGTTAGTGGGGTAAATTTTAAATGAGTCTAAAAATCGTTTAAATTGACGAAAACTCAAAATTTAAAGTGGAATTAGAATCTACCGCGACTTCTTTTTCGAATGGTACCAAAATGACTGAAATCCTGTGTGTCAGTCTTGAGATATGATTTTCTGAAATATACGCTTCGTGACACTACACTGTTAGTGGGGTAAATTTTAAATGAGTCTAAAAATCGTTTAAATTGACGAAAACTCAAAATTTAAAGTGGAATTAGAATCTACCGCGACTTCTCTTTCGAATGGTACCAAAATGACTGAAATCCTGTGTGTCAGTCTTGAGATATGATTTTCTGAAATATACGCTTCGTGACACTACACTGTTAGTGGGGTAAATTTTAAATGAGTCTAAAAATCGTTTAAATTGACGAAAACTCAAAATTTAAAGTGAAATTAAAATCTACCGCGACTTCTCTTTCGAATGGTACCAAAATGACTGAAATCCTGTGTGTCAGTCTTGAGATATGATTTTCTGAAATATACGCTTCGTGACACTACACTGTTAGTGGGGTAAATTTTAAATGAGTCTAAAAATCGTTTAAATTGACGAAAACTCAAAATTTAAAGTGGAATTAGAATCTACCGCGACTTCTCTTTCGAATGGTACCAAAATGACTGAAATCCTGTGTGTCAGTCTTGAGATATGATTTTCTGAAATATACGCTTCGTGACACTACACTGTTAATGGGGTAAATTTTAAATGAGTCTAAAAATCGTTTAAATTGACGAAAACTCAAAATTTAAAGTGGAATTAGAATCTACCGCGACTTCTCTTTCGAATGGTTCCAAAATGACTGAAATCCTGTGTGTCAGTCTTGAGATATGATTTTCTGAAATATACGCTTCGTGACACTACACTGTTAGTGGGGTAAATTTTAAATGAGTCTAAAAATCGTTTAAATTGACGAAAACTCAAAATTTAAAGTGGAATTAGAATCTACCGCGACTTCTCTTTCGAATGGTACCAAAATGACTGAAATCCTGTGTGTCAGTCTTGAGATATGATTTTCTGAAATATACGCTTCGTGACACTACACTGTTAGTGGGGTAAATTTTAAATGAGTCTAAAAATCGTTTAAATTGACGAAAACTCAAAATTTAAAGTGAAATTAAAATCTACCGCGACTTCTCTTTCGAATGGTACCAAAATGACTGAAATCCTGTGTGTCAGTCTTGAGATATGATTTTCTGAAATATACGCTTCGTGACACTACACTGTTAGTGGGGTAAATTTTAAATGAGTCTAAAAATCGTTTAAATTGACGAAAACTCAAAATTTAAAGTGGAATTAGAATCTACCGCGACTTCTCTTTCGAATGGTACCAAAATGACTGAAATCCTGTGTGTCAGTCTTGAGATATGATTTTCTGAAATATACGCTTCGTGACACTACACTGTTAGTGGGGTAAATTTTAAATGAGTCTAAAAATCGTTTAAATTGACGAAAACTCAAAATTTAAAGTGGAATTAGAATCTACCGCGACTTCTCTTTCGAATGGTTCCAAAATGACTGAAATCCTGTGTGTCAGTCTTGAGATATGATTTTCTGAAATATACGCTTCGTGACACTACACTGTTAGTGGGGTAAATTTTAAATGAGTCTAAAAATCGTTTAAATTGACGAAAACTCAAAATTTAAAGTGGAATTAGAATCTACCGCGACTTCTCTTTCGAATGGTACCAAAATGACTGAAATCCTGTGTGTCAGTCTTGAGATATGATTTTCTGAAATATACGCTTCGTGACACTACACTGTTAGTGGGGTAAATTTTAAATGAGTCTAAAAATCGTTTAAATTGACGAAAACTCAAAATTTAAAGTGGAATTAGAATCTACCGCGACTTCTTTTTCGAATGGTACCAAAATGACTGAAATCCTGTGTGTCAGTCTTGAGATATGATTTTCTGAAATATACGCTTCGTGACACTACACTGTTAGTGGGGTAAATTTTAAATGAGTCTAAAAATCGTTTAAATTGACGAAAACTCAAAATTTAAAGTGGAATTAGAATCTACCGCGACTTCTCTTTCGAATGGTACCAAAATGACTGAAATCCTGTGTGTCAGTCTTGAGATATGATTTTCTGAAATATACGCTTCGTGACACTACACTGTTAGTGGGGTAAATTTTAAATGAGTCTAAAAATCGTTTAAATTGACGAAAACTCAAAATTTAAAGTGGAATTAGAATCTACCGCGACTTCTCTTTCGAATGGTTCCAAAATGACTGAAATCCTGTGTGTCAGTCTTGAGATATGATTTTCTGAAATATACGCTTCGTGACACTACACTGTTAGTGGGGTAAATTTTAAATGAGTCTAAAAATCGTTTAAATTGACGAAAACTCAAAATTTAAAGTGGAATTAGAATCTACCGCGACTTCTCTTTCGAATGGTACCAAAATGACTGAAATCCTGTGTGTCAGTCTTGAGATATGATTTTCTGAAATATACGCTTCGTGACACTACACTGTTAGTGGGGTAAATTTTAAATGAGTCTAAAAATCGTTTAAATTGACGAAAACTCAAAATTTAAAGTGGAATTAGAATCTACCGCGACTTCTCTTTCGAATGGTACCAAATTGACTGAAATCCTGTGTGTCAGTCTTGAGATATGATTTTCTGAAATATACGCTTCGTGACACTACACTGTTAGTGGGGTAAATTTTAAATGAGTCTAAAAATCGTTTAAATTGACGAAAACTCAAAATTTAAAGTGGAATTAGAATCTACCGCGACTTCTTTTTCGAATGGTACCAAAATGACTGAAATCCTGTGTGTCAGTCTTGAGATATGATTTTCTGAAATATACGCTTCGTGACACTACACTGTTAGTGGGGTAAATTTTAAATGAGTCTAAAAATCGTTTAAATTGACGAAAACTCAAAATTTAAAGTGGAATTAGAATCTACCGCGACTTCTCTTTCGAATGGTACCAAAATGACTGAAATCCTGTGTGTCAGTCTTGAGATATGATTTTCTGAAATATACGCTTCGTGACACTACACTGTTAGTGGGGTAAATTTTAAATGAGTCTAAAAATCGTTTAAATTGACGAAAACTCAAAATTTAAAGTGGAATTAGAATCTACCGCGACTTCTCTTTCGAATGGTTCCAAAATGACTGAAATCCTGTGTGTCAGTCTTGAGATATGATTTTCTGAAATATACGCTTCGTGACACTACACTGTTAGTGGGGTAAATTTTAAATGAGTCTAAAAATCGTTTAAATTGACGAAAACTCAAAATTTAAAGTGGAATTAGAATCTACCGCGACTTCTCTTTCGAATGGTACCAAAATGACTGAAATCCTGTGTGTCAGTCTTGAGATATGATTTTCTGAAATATACGCTTCGTGACACTACACTGTTAGTGGGGTAAATTTTAAATGAGTCTAAAAATCATTTAAATTGACGAAAACTCAAAATTTAAAGTGAAATTAAAATCTACCGCGACTTCTCTTTCGAATGGTACCAAAATGACTGAAATCCTGTGTGTCAGTCTTGAGATATGATTTTCTGAAATATACGCTTCGTGACACTACACTGTTAGTGGGGTAAATTTTAAATGAGTCTAAAAATCGTTTAAATTGACGAAAACTCAAAATTTAAAGTGGAATTAGAATCTACCGCGACTTCTCTTTCGAATGGTACCAAAATGACTGAAATCCTGTGTGTCAGTCTTGAGATATGATTTTCTGAAATATACGCTTCGTGACACTACACTGTTAGTGGGGTAAATTTTAAATGAGTCTAAAAATCGTTTAAATTGACGAAAACTCAAAATTTAAAGTGAAATTAAAATCTACCGCGACTTCTCTTTCGAATGGTACCAAAATGACTGAAATCCTGTGTGTCAGTCTTGAGATATGATTTTCTGAAATATACGCTTCGTGACACTACACTGTTAGTGGGGTAAATTTTAAATGAGTCTAAAAATCGTTTAAATTGACGAAAACTCAAAATTTAAAGTGGAATTAGAATCTACCGCGACTTCTCTTTCGAATGGTACCAAAATGACTGAAATCCTGTGTGTCAGTCTTGAGATATGATTTTCTGAAATATACGCTTCGTGACACTACACTGTTAGTGGGGTAAATTTTAAATGAGTCTAAAAATCGTTTAAATTGACGAAAACTCAAAATTTAAAGTGGAATTAGAATCTACCGCGACTTCTCTTTCGAATGGTTCCAAAATGACTGAAATCCTGTGTGTCAGTCTTGAGATATGATTTTCTGAAATATACGCTTCGTGACACTACACTGTTAGTGGGGTAAATTTTAAATGAGTCTAAAAATCGTTTAAATTGACGAAAACTCAAAATTTAAAGTGGAATTAGAATCTACCGCGACTTCTCTTTCGAATGGTACCAAAATGACTGAAATCCTGTGTGTCAGTCTTGAGATATGATTTTCTGAAATATACGCTTCGTGACACTACACTGTTAGTGGGGTAAATTTTAAATGAGTCTAAAAATCGTTTAAATTGACGAAAACTCAAAATTTAAAGTGGAATTAGAATCTACCGCGACTTCTTTTTCGAATGGTACCAAAATGACTGAAATCCTGTGTGTCAGTCTTGAGATATGATTTTCTGAAATATACGCTTCGTGACACTACACTGTTAGTGGGGTAAATTTTAAATGAGTCTAAAAATCGTTTAAATTGACGAAAACTCAAAATTTAAAGTGGAATTAGAATCTACCGCGACTTCTCTTTCGAATGGTACCAAAATGACTGAAATCCTGTGTGTCAGTCTTGAGATATGATTTTCTGAAATATACGCTTCGTGACACTACACTGTTAGTGGGGTAAATTTTAAATGAGTCTAAAAATCGTTTAAATTGACGAAAACTCAAAATTTAAAGTGGAATTAGAATCTACCGCGACTTCTCTTTCGAATGGTTCCAAAATGACTGAAATCCTGTGTGTCAGTCTTGAGATATGATTTTCTGAAATATACGCTTCGTGACACTACACTGTTAGTGGGGTAAATTTTAAATGAGTCTAAAAATCGTTTAAATTGACGAAAACTCAAAATTTAAAGTGGAATTAGAATCTACCGCGACTTCTCTTTCGAATGGTACCAAAATGACTGAAATCCTGTGTGTCAGTCTTGAGATATGATTTTCTGAAATATACGCTTCGTGACACTACACTGTTAGTGGGGT
Organism: Caenorhabditis virilis; assembly: GCA_964036255.1. Taxonomy (NCBI): domain Eukaryota; kingdom Metazoa; phylum Nematoda; class Chromadorea; order Rhabditida; family Rhabditidae; genus Caenorhabditis; species Caenorhabditis virilis. The sequence goes on along the minus strand of OZ038416.1, from coordinate 1,667,364 downwards.
AAATTTTAAATGAGTCTAAAAATCGTTTAAATTGACGAAAACTCAAAATTTAAAGTGGAATTAGAATCTACCGCGACTTCTCTTTCGAATGGTACCAAATTGACTGAAATCCTGTGTGTCAGTCTTGAGATATGATTTTCTGAAATATACGCTTCGTGACACTACACTGTTAGTGGGGTAAATTTTAAATGAGTCTAAAAATCGTTTAAATTGACGAAAACTCAAAATTTAAAGTGGAATTAGAATCTACCGCGACTTCTTTTTCGAATGGTACCAAAATGACTGAAATCCTGTGTGTCAGTCTTGAGATATGATTTTCTGAAATATACGCTTCGTGACACTACACTGTTAGTGGGGTAAATTTTAAATGAGTCTAAAAATCGTTTAAATTGACGAAAACTCAAAATTTAAAGTGGAATTAGAATCTACCGCGACTTCTCTTTCGAATGGTACCAAAATGACTGAAATCCTGTGTGTCAGTCTTGAGATATGATTTTCTGAAATATACGCTTCGTGACACTACACTGTTAGTGGGGTAAATTTTAAATGAGTCTAAAAATCGTTTAAATTGACGAAAACTCAAAATTTAAAGTGGAATTAGAATCTACCGCGACTTCTCTTTCGAATGGTTCCAAAATGACTGAAATCCTGTGTGTCAGTCTTGAGATATGATTTTCTGAAATATACGCTTCGTGACACTACACTGTTAGTGGGGTAAATTTTAAATGAGTCTAAAAATCGTTTAAATTGACGAAAACTCAAAATTTAAAGTGGAATTAGAATCTACCGCGACTTCTCTTTCGAATGGTACCAAAATGACTGAAATCCTGTGTGTCAGTCTTGAGATATGATTTTCTGAAATATACGCTTCGTGACACTACACTGTTAGTGGGGTAAATTTTAAATGAGTCTAAAAATCGTTTAAATTGACGAAAACTCAAAATTTAAAGTGGAATTAGAATCTACCGCGACTTCTCTTTCGAATGGTACCAAAATGACTGAAATCCTGTGTGTCAGTCTTGAGATATGATTTTCTGAAATATACGCTTCGTGACACTACACTGTTAGTGGGGTAAATTTTAAATGAGTCTAAAAATCGTTTAAATTGACGAAAACTCAAAATTTAAAGTGGAATTAGAATCTACCGCGACTTCTCTTTCGAATGGTACCAAAATGACTGAAATCCTGTGTGTCAGTCTTGAGATATGATTTACTGAAATATACACTTCGTGACATTACACTGTTAGTGGGGTAAATTTTAAATGAGTCTAAAAATCGTTTAAATTGAAGAAAACTCAAAATTTAAAGTGGAATTAGAATCTACAGCGCCTTCTCTTTCGAATGGTACCAAAATGGCTGAAATCCTGTGTGTCAGTCTTGAGATATGATTTTCTGAAATATACGCTTCGTGACACTACACTGTTAGTGGGGTAAATTTTAAATGAGTCTAAAAATCGTTTAAATTGACGAAAACTCAAAATTTAAAGTGGAATTAGAATCTACCGCGACTTCTCTTTCGAATGGTACCAAAATGACTGAAATCCTGTGTGTCAGTCTTGAGATATGATTTTCTGAAATATACGCTTCGTGACACTACACTGTTAGTGGGGTAAATTTTAAATGAGTCTAAAAATCGTTTAAATTGACGAAAACTCAAAATTTAAAGTGGAATTAGAATCTACCGCGACTTCTCTTTCGAATGGTACCAAAATGACTGAAATCCTGTGTGTCAGTCTTGAGATATGATTTTCTGAAATATACGCTTCGTGACACTACACTGTTAGTGGGGTAAATTTTAAATGAGTCTAAAAATCGTTTAAATTGACGAAAACTCAAAATTTAAAGTGGAATTAGAATCTACCGCGACTTCTCTTTCGAATGGTACCAAAATGACTGAAATCCTGTGTGTCAGTCTTGAGATATGATTTTCTGAAATATACGCTTCGTGACACTACACTGTTAGTGGGGTAAATTTTAAATGAGTCTAAAAATCGTTTAAATTGACGAAAACTCAAAATTTAAAGTGGAATTAGAATCTACCGCGACTTCTCTTTCGAATGGTACCAAAATGACTGAAATCCTGTGTGTCAGTCTTGAGATATGATTTTCTGAAATATACGCTTCGTGACACTACACTGTTAGTGGGGTAAATTTTAAATGAGTCTAAAAATCGTTTAAATTGACGAAAACTCAAAATTTAAAGTGGAATTAGAATCTACCGCGACTTCTCTTTCGAATGGTACCAAAATGACTGAAATCCTGTGTGTCAGTCTTGAGATATGATTTTCTGAAATATACGCTTCGTGACACTACACTGTTAGTGGGGTAAATTTTAAATGAGTCTAAAAATCGTTTAAATTGACGAAAACTCAAAATTTAAAGTGGAATTAGAATCTACCGCGACTTCTCTTTCGAATGGTACCAAAATGACTGAAATCCTGTGTGTCAGTCTTGAGATATGATTTACTGAAATATACACTTCGTGACATTACACTGTTAGTGGGGTAAATTTTAAATGAGTCTAAAAATCGTTTAAATTGAAGAAAACTCAAAATTTAAAGTGGAATTAGAATCTACAGCGCCTTCTCTTTCGAATGGTACCAAAATGGCTGAAATCCTGTGTGTCAGTCTTGAGATATGATTTTCTGAAATATACGCTTCGTGACACTACACTGTTAGTGGGGTAAATTTTAAATGAGTCTAAAAATCGTTTAAATTGACGAAAACTCAAAATTTAAAGTGGAATTAGAATCTACCGCGACTTCTTTTTCGAATGGTACCAAAATGACTGAAATCCTGTGTGTCAGTCTTGAGATATGATTTTCTGAAATATACGCTTCGTGACACTACACTGTTAGTGGGGTAAATTTTAAATGAGTCTAAAAATCGTTTAAATTGACGAAAACTCAAAATTTAAAGTGGAATTAGAATCTACCGCGACTTCTCTTTCGAATGGTACCAAAATGACTGAAATCCTGTGTGTCAGTCTTGAGATATGATTTTCTGAAATATACGCTTCGTGACACTACACTGTTAGTGGGGTAAATTTTAAATGAGTCTAAAAATCGTTTAAATTGACGAAAACTCAAAATTTAAAGTGGAATTAGAATCTACCGCGACTTCTCTTTCGAATGGTTCCAAAATGACTGAAATCCTGTGTGTCAGTCTTGAGATATGATTTTCTGAAATATACGCTTCGTGACACTACACTGTTAGTGGGGTAAATTTTAAATGAGTCTAAAAATCGTTTAAATTGACGAAAACTCAAAATTTAAAGTGGAATTAGAATCTACCGCGACTTCTCTTTCGAATGGTACCAAAATGACTGAAATCCTGTGTGTCAGTCTTGAGATATGATTTTCTGAAATATACGCTTCGTGACACTACACTGTTAGTGGGGTAAATTTTAAATGAGTCTAAAAATCGTTTAAATTGACGAAAACTCAAAATTTAAAGTGGAATTAGAATCTACCGCGACTTCTCTTTCGAATGGTACCAAAATGACTGAAATCCTGTGTGTCAGTCTTGAGATATGATTTTCTGAAATATACGCTTCGTGACACTACACTGTTAGTGGGGTAAATTTTAAATGAGTCTAAAAATCGTTTAAATTGACGAAAACTCAAAATTTAAAGTGGAATTAGAATCTACCGCGACTTCTCTTTCGAATGGTACCAAAATGACTGAAATCCTGTGTGTCAGTCTTGAGATATGATTTACTGAAATATACACTTCGTGACATTACACTGTTAGTGGGGTAAATTTTAAATGAGTCTAAAAATCGTTTAAATTGAAGAAAACTCAAAATTTAAAGTGGAATTAGAATCTACAGCGCCTTCTCTTTCGAATGGTACCAAAATGGCTGAAATCCTGTGTGTCAGTCTTGAGATATGATTTTCTGAAATATACGCTTCGTGACACTACACTGTTAGTGGGGTAAATTTTAAATGAGTCTAAAAATCGTTTAAATTGACGAAAACTCAAAATTTAAAGTGGAATTAGAATCTACCGCGACTTCTCTTTCGAATGGTACCAAAATGACTGAAATCCTGTGTGTCAGTCTTGAGATATGATTTTCTGAAATATACGCTTCGTGACACTACACTGTTAGTGGGGTAAATTTTAAATGAGTCTAAAAATCGTTTAAATTGACGAAAACTCAAAATTTAAAGTGGAATTAGAATCTACCGCGACTTCTCTTTCGAATGGTACCAAAATGACTGAAATCCTGTGTGTCAGTCTTGAGATATGATTTTCTGAAATATACGCTTCGTGACACTACACTGTTAGTGGGGTAAATTTTAAATGAGTCTAAAAATCGTTTAAATTGACGAAAACTCAAAATTTAAAGTGGAATTAGAATCTACCGCGACTTCTCTTTCGAATGGTACCAAAATGACTGAAATCCTGTGTGTCAGTCTTGAGATATGATTTTCTGAAATATACGCTTCGTGACACTACACTGTTAGTGGGGTAAATTTTAAATGAGTCTAAAAATCGTTTAAATTGACGAAAACTCAAAATTTAAAGTGGAATTAGAATCTACCGCGACTTCTCTTTCGAATGGTTCCAAAATGACTGAAATCCTGTGTGTCAGTCTTGAGATATGATTTTCTGAAATATACGCTTCGTGACACTACACTGTTAGTGGGGTAAATTTTAAATGAGTCTAAAAATCGTTTAAATTGACGAAAACTCAAAATTTAAAGTGGAATTAGAATCTACCGCGACTTCTCTTTCGAATGGTACCAAAATGACTGAAATCCTGTGTGTCAGTCTTGAGATATGATTTTCTGAAATATACGCTTCGTGACACTACACTGTTAGTGGGGTAAATTTTAAATGAGTCTAAAAATCGTTTAAATTGACGAAAACTCAAAATTTAAAGTGGAATTAGAATCTACCGCGACTTCTCTTTCGAATGGTACCAAAATGACTGAAATCCTGTGTGTCAGTCTTGAGATATGATTTTCTGAAATATACGCTTCGTGACACTACACTGTTAGTGGGGTAAATTTTAAATGAGTCTAAAAATCGTTTAAATTGACGAAAACTCAAAATTTAAAGTGGAATTAGAATCTACCGCGACTTCTCTTTCGAATGGTACCAAAATGACTGAAATCCTGTGTGTCAGTCTTGAGATATGATTTACTGAAATATACACTTCGTGACATTACACTGTTAGTGGGGTAAATTTTAAATGAGTCTAAAAATCGTTTAAATTGAAGAAAACTCAAAATTTAAAGTGGAATTAGAATCTACAGCGCCTTCTCTTTCGAATGGTACCAAAATGGCTGAAATCCTGTGTGTCAGTCTTGAGATATGATTTTCTGAAATATACGCTTCGTGACACTACACTGTTAGTGGGGTAAATTTTAAATGAGTCTAAAAATCGTTTAAATTGACGAAAACTCAAAATTTAAAGTGGAATTAGAATCTACCGCGACTTCTCTTTCGAATGGTACCAAAATGACTGAAATCCTGTGTGTCAGTCTTGAGATATGATTTTCTGAAATATACGCTTCGTGACACTACACTGTTAGTGGGGTAAATTTTAAATGAGTCTAAAAATCGTTTAAATTGACGAAAACTCAAAATTTAAAGTGGAATTAGAATCTACCGCGACTTCTCTTTCGAATGGTACCAAAATGACTGAAATCCTGTGTGTCAGTCTTGAGATATGATTTTCTGAAATATACGCTTCGTGACACTACACTGTTAGTGGGGTAAATTTTAAATGAGTCTAAAAATCGTTTAAATTGACGAAAACTCAAAATTTAAAGTGGAATTAGAATCTACCGCGACTTCTCTTTCGAATGGTACCAAAATGACTGAAATCCTGTGTGTCAGTCTTGAGATATGATTTTCTGAAATATACGCTTCGTGACACTACACTGTTAGTGGGGTAAATTTTAAATGAGTCTAAAAATCGTTTAAATTGACGAAAACTCAAAATTTAAAGTGGAATTAGAATCTACCGCGACTTCTCTTTCGAATGGTACCAAAATGACTGAAATCCTGTGTGTCAGTCTTGAGATATGATTTTCTGAAATATACGCTTCGTGACACTACACTGTTAGTGGGGTAAATTTTAAATGAGTCTAAAAATCGTTTAAATTGACGAAAACTCAAAATTTAAAGTGGAATTAGAATCTACCGCGACTTCTCTTTCGAATGGTACCAAAATGACTGAAATCCTGTGTGTCAGTCTTGAGATATGATTTTCTGAAATATACGCTTCGTGACACTACACTGTTAGTGGGGTAAATTTTAAATGAGTCTAAAAATCGTTTAAATTGACGAAAACTCAAAATTTAAAGTGGAATTAGAATCTACCGCGACTTCTCTTTCGAATGGTACCAAAATGACTGAAATCCTGTGTGTCAGTCTTGAGATATGATTTTCTGAAATATACGCTTCGTGACACTACACTGTTAGTGGGGTAAATTTTAAATGAGTCTAAAAATCGTTTAAATTGACGAAAACTCAAAATTTAAAGTGGAATTAGAATCTACCGCGACTTCTCTTTCGAATGGTACCAAAATGACTGAAATCCTGTGTGTCAGTCTTGAGATATGATTTTCTGAAATATACGCTTCGTGACACTACACTGTTAGTGGGGTAAATTTTAAATGAGTCTAAAAATCGTTTAAATTGACGAAAACTCAAAATTTAAAGTGGAATTAGAATCTACCGCGACTTCTCTTTCGAATGGTACCAAAATGACTGAAATCCTGTGTGTCAGTCTTGAGATATGATTTTCTGAAATATACGCTTCGTGACACTACACTGTTAGTGGGGTAAATTTTAAATGAGTCTAAAAATCGTTTAAATTGACGAAAACTCAAAATTTAAAGTGGAATTAGAATCTACCGCGACTTCTCTTTCGAATGGTTCCAAAATGACTGAAATCCTGTGTGTCAGTCTTGAGATATGATTTTCTGAAATATACGCTTCGTGACACTACACTGTTAGTGGGGTAAATTTTAAATGAGTCTAAAAATCGTTTAAATTGACGAAAACTCAAAATTTAAAGTGGAATTAGAATCTACCGCGACTTCTCTTTCGAATGGTACCAAAATGACTGAAATCCTGTGTGTCAGTCTTGAGATATGATTTTCTGAAATATACGCTTCGTGACACTACACTGTTAGTGGGGTAAATTTTAAATGAGTCTAAAAATCGTTTAAATTGACGAAAACTCAAAATTTAAAGTGGAATTAGAATCTACCGCGACTTCTCTTTCGAATGGTACCAAAATGACTGAAATCCTGTGTGTCAGTCTTGAGATATGATTTTCTGAAATATACGCTTCGTGACACTACACTGTTAGTGGGGTAAATTTTAAATGAGTCTAAAAATCGTTTAAATTGACGAAAACTCAAAATTTAAAGTGGAATTAGAATCTACCGCGACTTCTCTTTCGAATGGTACCAAAATGACTGAAATCCTGTGTGTCAGTCTTGAGATATGATTTACTGAAATATACACTTCGTGACATTACACTGTTAGTGGGGTAAATTTTAAATGAGTCTAAAAATCGTTTAAATTGAAGAAAACTCAAAATTTAAAGTGGAATTAGAATCTACAGCGCCTTCTCTTTCGAATGGTACCAAAATGGCTGAAATCCTGTGTGTCAGTCTTGAGATATGATTTTCTGAAATATACGCTTCGTGACACTACACTGTTAGTGGGGTAAATTTTAAATGAGTCTAAAAATCGTTTAAATTGACGAAAACTCAAAATTTAAAGTGGAATTAGAATCTACCGCGACTTCTCTTTCGAATGGTACCAAAATGACTGAAATCCTGTGTGTCAGTCTTGAGATATGATTTTCTGAAATATACGCTTCGTGACACTACACTGTTAGTGGGGTAAATTTTAAATGAGTCTAAAAATCGTTTAAATTGACGAAAACTCAAAATTTAAAGTGGAATTAGAATCTACCGCGACTTCTCTTTCGAATGGTACCAAAATGACTGAAATCCTGTGTGTCAGTCTTGAGATATGATTTTCTGAAATATACGCTTCGTGACACTACACTGTTAGTGGGGTAAATTTTAAATGAGTCTAAAAATCGTTTAAATTGACGAAAACTCAAAATTTAAAGTGGAATTAGAATCTACCGCGACTTCTCTTTCGAATGGTACCAAAATGACTGAAATCCTGTGTGTCAGTCTTGAGATATGATTTTCTGAAATATACGCTTCGTGACACTACACTGTTAGTGGGGTAAATTTTAAATGAGTCTAAAAATCGTTTAAATTGACGAAAACTCAAAATTTAAAGTGGAATTAGAATCTACCGCGACTTCTCTTTCGAATGGTACCAAAATGACTGAAATCCTGTGTGTCAGTCTTGAGATATGATTTTCTGAAATATACGCTTCGTGACACTACACTGTTAGTGGGGTAAATTTTAAATGAGTCTAAAAATCGTTTAAATTGACGAAAACTCAAAATTTAAAGTGGAATTAGAATCTACCGCGACTTCTCTTTCGAATGGTACCAAAATGACTGAAATCCTGTGTGTCAGTCTTGAGATATGATTTTCTGAAATATACGCTTCGTGACACTACACTGTTAGTGGGGTAAATTTTAAATGAGTCTAAAAATCGTTTAAATTGACGAAAACTCAAAATTTAAAGTGGAATTAGAATCTACCGCGACTTCTCTTTCGAATGGTACCAAAATGACTGAAATCCTGTGTGTCAGTCTTGAGATATGATTTACTGAAATATACACTTCGTGACATTACACTGTTAGTGGGGTAAATTTTAAATGAGTCTAAAAATCGTTTAAATTGAAGAAAACTCAAAATTTAAAGTGGAATTAGAATCTACAGCGCCTTCTCTTTCGAATGGTACCAAAATGGCTGAAATCCTGTGTGTCAGTCTTGAGATATGATTTTCTGAAATATACGCTTCGTGACACTACACTGTTAGTGGGGTAAATTTTAAATGAGTCTAAAAATCGTTTAAATTGACGAAAACTCAAAATTTAAAGTGGAATTAGAATCTACCGCGACTTCTCTTTCGAATGGTACCAAAATGACTGAAATCCTGTGTGTCAGTCTTGAGATATGATTTTCTGAAATATACGCTTCGTGACACTACACTGTTAGTGGGGTAAATTTTAAATGAGTCTAAAAATCATTTAAATTGACGAAAACTCAAAATTTAAAGTGGAATTAGAATCTACCGCGACTTCTCTTTCGAATGGTACCAAAATGACTGAAATCCTGTGTGTCAGTCTTGAGATATGATTTTCTGAAATATACGCTTCGTGACACTACACTGTTAGTGGGGTAAATTTTAAATGAGTCTAAAAATCGTTTAAATTGACGAAAACTCAAAATTTAAAGTGGAATTAGAATCTACCGCGACTTCTCTTTCGAATGGTACCAAAATGACTGAAATCCTGTGTGTCAGTCTTGAGATATGATTTTCTGAAATATACGCTTCGTGACACTACACTGTTAGTGGGGTAAATTTTAAATGAGTCTAAAAATCGTTTAAATTGACGAAAACTCAAAATTTAAAGTGGAATTAAAATCTACCGCGACTTCTCTTTCGAATGGTACCAAAATGACTGAAATCCTGTGTGTCAGTCTTGAGATATGATTTTCTGAAATATACGCTTCGTGACACTACACTGTTAGTGGGGTAAATTTTAAATGAGTCTAAAAATCGTTTAAATTGACGAAAACTCAAAATTTAAAGTGGAATTAGAATCTACAGCGCCTTCTCTTTCGAATGGTACCAAAATGGCTGAAATCCTGTGTGTCAGTCTTGAGATATGATTTTCTGAAATATACGCTTCGTGACACTACACTGTTAGTGGGGTAAATTTTAAATGAGTCTAAAAATCGTTTAAATTGAAGAAAACTCAAAATTTAAAGTGGAATTAGAATCTACAGCGCCTTCTCTTTCGAATGGTACCAAAATGGCTGAAATCCTGTGTGTCAGTCTTGAGATATGATTTTCTGAAATATACGCTTCGTGACACTACACTGTTAGTGGGGTAAATTTTAAATGAGTCTAAAAATCGTTTAAATTGACGAAAACTCAAAATTTAAAGTGGAATTAGAATCTACCGCGACTTCTCTTTCGAATGGTACCAAAATGACTGAAATCCTGTGTGTCAGTCTTGAGATATGATTTTCTGAAATATACGCTTCGTGACACTACACTGTTAGTGGGGTAAATTTTAAATGAGTCTAAAAATCATTTAAATTGACGAAAACTCAAAATTTAAAGTGGAATTAGAATCTACCGCGACTTCTCTTTCGAATGGTACCAAAATGACTGAAATCCTGTGTGTCAGTCTTGAGATATGATTTTCTGAAATATACGCTTCGTGACACTACACTGTTAGTGGGGTAAATTTTAAATGAGTCTAAAAATCGTTTAAATTGACGAAAACTCAAAATTTAAAGTGGAATTAGAATCTACCGCGACTTCTCTTTCGAATGGTACCAAAATGACTGAAATCCTGTGTGTCAGTCTTGAGATATGATTTTCTGAAATATACGCTTCGTGACACTACACTGTTAGTGGGGTAAATTTTAAATGAGTCTAAAAATCGTTTAAATTGACGAAAACTCAAAATTTAAAGTGGAATTAAAATCTACCGCGACTTCTCTTTCGAATGGTACCAAAATGACTGAAATCCTGTGTGTCAGTCTTGAGATATGATTTTCTGAAATATACGCTTCGTGACACTACACTGTTAGTGGGGTAAATTTTAAATGAGTCTAAAAATCGTTTAAATTGACGAAAACTCAAAATTTAAAGTGGAATTAGAATCTACCGCGACTTCTCTTTCGAATGGTACCAAAATGACTGAAATCCTGTGTGTCAGTCTTGAGATATGATTTTCTGAAATATACGCTTCGTGACACTACACTGTTAGTGGGGTAAATTTTAAATGAGTCTAAAAATCATTTAAATTGACGAAAACTCAAAATTTAAAGTGGAATTAGAATCTACCGCGACTTCTCTTTCGAATAGTACCAAAATGACTGAAATCCTGTGTGTCAGTCTTGAGATATGATTTACTGAAATATACACTTCGTGACATTACACTGTTAGTGGGGTAAATTTTAAATGAGTCTAAAAATCGTTTAAATTGAAGAAAACTCAAAATTTAAAGTGGAATTAGAATCTACAGCGCCTTCTCTTTCGAATGGTACCAAAATGGCTGAAATCCTGTGTGTCAGTCTTGAGATATGATTTTCTGAAATATACGCTTCGTGACACTACACTGTTAGTGGGGTAAATTTTAAATGAGTCTAAAAATCGTTTAAATTGACGAAAACTCAAAATTTAAAGTGGAATTAGAATCTACCGCGACTTCTCTTTCGAATGGTACCAAAATGACTGAAATCCTGTGTGTCAGTCTTGAGATATGATTTTCTGAAATATACGCTTCGTGACACTACACTGTTAGTGGGGTAAATTTTAAATGAGTCTAAAAATCGTTTAAATTGACGAAAACTCAAAATTTAAAGTGGAATTAGAATCTACCGCGACTTCTCTTTCGAATAGTACCAAAATGACTGAAATCCTGTGTGTCAGTCTTGAGATATGATTTACTGAAATATACACTTCGTGACATTACACTGTTAGTGGGGTAAATTTTAAATGAGTCTAAAAATCGTTTAAATTGAAGAAAACTCAAAATTTAAAGTGGAATTAGAATCTACAGCGCCTTCTCTTTCGAATGGTACCAAAATGGCTGAAATCCTGTGTGTCAGTCTTGAGATATGATTTTCTGAAATATACGCTTCGTGACACTACACTGTTAGTGGGGTAAATTTTAAATGAGTCTAAAAATCGTTTAAATTGACGAAAACTCAAAATTTAAAGTGGAATTAGAATCTACCGCGACTTCTCTTTCGAATGGTACCAAAATGACTGAAATCCTGTGTGTCAGTCTTGAGATATGATTTTCTGAAATATACGCTTCGTGACACTACACTGTTAGTGGGGTAAATTTTAAATGAGTCTAAAAATCGTTTAAATTGACGAAAACTCAAAATTTAAAGTGGAATTAGAATCTACCGCGACTTCTCTTTCGAATGGTACCAAAATGACTGAAATCCTGTGTGTCAGTCTTGAGATATGATTTTCTGAAATATACGCTTCGTGACACTACACTGTTAGTGGGGTAAATTTTAAATGAGTCTAAAAATCGTTTAAATTGACGAAAACTCAAAATTTAAAGTGGAATTAGAATCTACCGCGACTTCTCTTTCGAATAGTACCAAAATGACTGAAATCCTGTGTGTCAGTCTTGAGATATGATTTACTGAAATATACACTTCGTGACATTACACTGTTAGTGGGGTAAATTTTAAATGAGTCTAAAAATCGTTTAAATTGAAGAAAACTCAAAATTTAAAGTGGAATTAGAATCTACAACGCCTTCTCTTTCGAATGGTACCAAAATGACTGAAATCCTGTGTGTCAGTCTTGAGATATGATTTTCTGAAATATACGCTTCGTGACACTACACTGTTAGTGGGGTAAATTTTAAATGAGTCTAAAAATCGTTTAAATTGACGAAAACTCAAAATTTAAAGTGGAATTAGAATCTACCGCGACTTCTCTTTCGAATGGTACCAAAATGACTGAAATCCTGTGTGTCAGTCTTGAGATATGATTTTCTGAAATATACGCTTCGTGACACTACACTGTTAGTGGGGTAAATTTTAAATGAGTCTAAAAATCGTTTAAATTGACGAAAACTCAAAATTTAAAGTGGAATTAGAATCTACCGCGACTTCTCTTTCGAATGGTACCAAAATGACTGAAATCCTGTGTGTCAGTCTTGAGATATGATTTTCTGAAATATACGCTTCGTGACACTACACTGTTAGTGGGGTAAATTTTAAATGAGTCTAAAAATCGTTTAAATTGACGAAAACTCAAAATTTAAAGTGGAATTAGAATCTACCGCGACTTCTCTTTCGAATGGTACCAAAATGACTGAAATCCTGTGTGTCAGTCTTGAGATATGATTTTCTGAAATATACGCTTCGTGACACTACACTGTTAGTGGGGTAAATTTTAAATGAGTCTAAAAATCGTTTAAATTGACGAAAACTCAAAATTTAAAGTGGAATTAGAATATACCGCGACTTCTCTTTCGAATGGTACCAAAATGACTGAAATCCTGTGTGTCAGTCTTGAGATATGATTTTCTGAAATATACGCTTCGTGACACTACACTGTTAGTGGGGTAAATTTTAAATGAGTCTAAAAATCATTTAAATTGACGAAAACTCAAAATTTTAAGTGGAATTAGAATCTACCGCGACTTCTCTTTCGAATGGTACCAAAATGACTGAAATCCTGTGTGTCAGTCTTGAGATATGATTTTCTGAAATATACGCTTCGTGACACTACACTGTTAGTGGGGTAAATTTTAAATGAGTCTAAAAATCGTTTAAATTGACGAAAACTCAAAATTTAAAGTGGAATTAGAATCTACCGCGACTTCTCTTTCGAATGGTACCAAAATGACTGAAATCCTGTGTGTCAGTCTTGAGATATGATTTTCTGAAATATACGCTTCGTGACACTACACTGTTAGTGGGGTAAATTTTAAATGAGTCTAAAAATCGTTTAAATTGACGAAAACTCAAAATTTAAAGTGGAATTAGAATCTACCGCGACTTCTCTTTCGAATGGGTCCAAAATGACTGAAATCCTGTGTGTCAGTCTTGAGATATGATTTTCTGAAATATACGCTTCGTGACACTACACTGTTAGTGGGGTAAATTTTAAATGAGTCTAAAAATCGTTTAAATTGACGAAAACTCAAAATTTAAAGTGGAATTAGAATCTACCGCGACTTCTCTTTCGAATGGTACCAAAATGACTGAAATCCTGTGTGTCAGTCTTGAGATATGATTTTCTGAAATATACGCTTCGTGACACTACACTGTTAGTGGGGTAAATTTTAAATGAGTCTAAAAATCGTTTAAATTGACGAAAACTCAAAATTTAAAGTGGAATTAGAATCTACCGCGACTTCTCTTTCGAATGGTACCAAAATGACTGAAATCCTGTGTGTCAGTCTTGAGATATGATTTTCTGAAATATACGCTTCGTGACACTACACTGTTAGTGGGGTAAATTTTAAATGAGTCTAAAAATCGTTTAAATTGACGAAAACTCAAAATTTAAAGTGGAATTAGAATCTACCGCGACTTCTCTTTCGAATGGTTCCAAAATGACTGAAATCCTGTGTGTCAGTCTTGAGATATGATTTTCTGAAATATACGCTTCGTGACACTACACTGTTAGTGGGGTAAATTTTAAATGAGTCTAAAAATCGTTTAAATTGACGAAAACTCAAAATTTAAAGTGAAATTAAAATCTACCGCGACTTCTCTTTCGAATGGTACCAAAATGACTGAAATCCTGTGTGTCAGTCTTGAGATATGATTTTCTGAAATATACGCTTCGTGACACTACACTGTTAGTGGGGTAAATTTTAAATGAGTCTAAAAATCATTTAAATTGACGAAAACTCAAAATTTAAAGTGGAATTAGAATCTACCGCGACTTCTCTTTCGAATGGTACCAAAATGACTGAAATCCTGTGTGTCAGTCTTGAGATATGATTTTCTGAAATATACGCTTCGTGACACTACACTGTTAGTGGGGTAAATTTTAAATGAGTCTAAAAATCGTTTAAATTGACGAAAACTCAAAATTTAAAGTGGAATTAGAATCTACCGCGACTTCTCTTTCGAATGGTACCAAAATGACTGAAATCCTGTGTGTCAGTCTTGAGATATGATTTTCTGAAATATACGCTTCGTGACACTACACTGTTAGTGGGGTAAATTTTAAATGAGTCTAAAAATCGTTTAAATTGACGAAAACTCAAAATTTAAAGTGGAATTAGAATCTACCGCGACTTCTCTTTCGAATGGTTCCAAAATGACTGAAATCCTGTGTGTCAGTCTTGAGATATGATTTTCTGAAATATACGCTTCGTGACACTACACTGTTAGTGGGGTAAATTTTAAATGAGTCTAAAAATCGTTTAAATTGACGAAAACTCAAAATTTAAAGTGGAATTAGAATCTACCGCGACTTCTCTTTCGAATGGTACCAAAATGGCTGAAATCCTGTGTGTCAGTCTTGAGATATGATTTTCTGAAATATACGCTTCGTGACACTACACTGTTAGTGGGGTAAATTTTAAATGAGTCTAAAAATCGTTTAAATTGACGAAAACTCAAAATTTAAAGTGGAATTAGAATCTACAGCGCCTTCTCTTTCGAATGGTACCAAAATGGCTGAAATCCTGTGTGTCAGTCTTGAGATATGATTTTCTGAAATATACGCTTCGTGACACTACACTGTTAGTGGGGTAAATTTTAAATGAGTCTAAAAATCGTTTAAATTGACGAAAACTCAAAATTTAAAGTGGAATTAGAATCTACCGCGACTTCTCTTTCGAATGGTACCAAAATGACTGAAATCCTGTGTGTCAGTCTTGAGATATGATTTTCTGAAATATACGCTTCGTGACACTACACTGTTAGTGGGGTAAATTTTAAATGAGTCTAAAAATCGTTTAAATTGACGAAAACTCAAAATTTAAAGTGGAATTAGAATCTACCGCGACTTCTCTTTCGAATGGTACCAAAATGACTGAAATCCTGTGTGTCAGTCTTGAGATATGATTTTCTGAAATATACGCTTCGTGACACTACACTGTTAGTGGGGTAAATTTTAAATGAGTCTAAAAATCGTTTAAATTGACGAAAACTCAAAATTTAAAGTGGAATTAGAATCTACCGCGACTTCTCTTTCGAATAGTACCAAAATGACTGAAATCCTGTGTGTCAGTCTTGAGATATGATTTACTGAAATATACACTTGGTGACATTACACTGTTAGTGGGGTAAATTTTAAATGAGTCTAAAAATCGTTTAAATTGAAGAAAACTCAAAATTTAAAGTGGAATTAGAATCTACAACGCCTTCTCTTTCGAATGGTACCAAAATGGCTGAAATCCTGTGTGTCAGTCTTGAGATATGATTTTCTGAAATATACGCTTCGTGACACTACACTGTTAGTGGGGTAAATTTTAAATGAGTCTAAAAATCGTTTAAATTGACGAAAACTCAAAATTTAAAGTGGAATTAGAATCTACCGCGACTTCTCTTTCGAATGGTACCAAAATGACTGAAATCCTGTGTGTCAGTCTTGAGATATGATTTTCTGAAATATACGCTTCGTGACACTACACTGTTAGTGGGGTAAATTTTAAATGAGTCTAAAAATCGTTTAAATTGACGAAAACTCAAAATTTAAAGTGGAATTAGAATCTACCGCGACTTCTCTTTCGAATGGTACCAAAATGACTGAAATCCTGTGTGTCAGTCTTGAGATATGATTTTCTGAAATATACGCTTCGTGACACTACACTGTTAGTGGGGTAAATTTTAAATGAGTCTAAAAATCGTTTAAATTGACGAAAACTCAAAATTTAAAGTGGAATTAGAATCTACCGCGACTTCTCTTTCGAATGGTACCAAAATGACTGAAATCCTGTGTGTCAGTCTTGAGATATGATTTTCTGAAATATACGCTTCGTGACACTACACTGTTAGTGGGGTAAATTTTAAATGAGTCTAAAAATCGTTTAAATTGACGAAAACTCAAAATTTAAAGTGGAATTAGAATCTACCGCGACTTCTCTTTCGAATGGTACCAAAATGACTGAAATCCTGTGTGTCAGTCTTGAGATATGATTTTCTGAAATATACGCTTCGTGACACTACACTGTTAGTGGGGTAAATTTTAAATGAGTCTAAAAATCATTTAAATTGACGAAAACTCAAAATTTTAAGTGGAATTAGAATCTACCGCGACTTCTCTTTCGAATGGTACCAAAATGACTGAAATCCTGTGTGTCAGTCTTGAGATATGATTTTCTGAAATATACGCTTCGTGACACTACACTGTTAGTGGGGTAAATTTTAAATGAGTCTAAAAATCGTTTAAATTGACGAAAACTCAAAATTTAAAGTGGAATTAGAATATACCGCGACTTCTCTTTCGAATGGTACCAAAATGACTGAAATCCTGTGTGTCAGTCTTGAGATATGATTTTCTGAAATATACGCTTCGTGACACTACACTGTTAGTGGGGTAAATTTTAAATGAGTCTAAAAATCATTTAAATTGACGAAAACTCAAAATTTAAAGTGGAATTAGAATCTACCGCGACTTCTCTTTCGAATGGTACCAAAATGACTGAAATCCTGTGTGTCAGTCTTGAGATATGATTTTCTGAAATATACGCTTCGTGACACTACACTGTTAGTGGGGTAAATTTTAAATGAGTCTAAAAATCGTTTAAATTGACGAAAACTCAAAATTTAAAGTGGAATTAGAATCTACCGCGACTTCTCTTTCGAATGGTACCAAAATGACTGAAATCCTGTGTGTCAGTCTTGAGATATGATTTTCTGAAATATACGCTTCGTGACACTACACTGTTAGTGGGGTAAATTTTAAATGAGTCTAAAAATCGTTTAAATTGACGAAAACTCAAAATTTAAAGTGGAATTAGAATCTACCGCGACTTCTCTTTCGAATGGTACCAAAATGACTGAAATCCTGTGTGTCAGTCTTGAGATATGATTTTCTGAAATATACGCTTCGTGACACTACACTGTTAGTGGGGTAAATTTTAAATGAGTCTAAAAATCGTTTAAATTGACGAAAACTCAAAATTTAAAGTGGAATTAGAATCTACCGCGACTTCTCTTTCGAATGGTACCAAAATGACTGAAATCCTGTGTGTCAGTCTTGAGATATGATTTTCTGAAATATACGCTTCGTGACACTACACTGTTAGTGGGGTAAATTTTAAATGAGTCTAAAAATCGTTTAAATTGACGAAAACTCAAAATTTAAAGTGGAATTAGAATCTACCGCGACTTCTCTTTCGAATGGTACCAAAATGACTGAAATCCTGTGTGTCAGTCTTGAGATATGATTTTCTGAAATATACGCTTCGTGACACTACACTGTTAGTGGGGTAAATTTTAAATGAGTCTAAAAATCGTTTAAATTGACGAAAACTCAAAATTTAAAGTGGAATTAGAATCTACCGCGACTTCTCTTTCGAATGGTTCCAAAATGACTGAAATCCTGTGTGTCAGTCTTGAGATATGATTTTCTGAAATATACGCTTCGTGACACTACACTGTTAGTGGGGTAAATTTTAAATGAGTCTAAAAATCGTTTAAATTGACGAAAACTCAAAATTTAAAGTGGAATTAGAATCTACCGCGACTTCTCTTTCGAATGGTACCAAAATGACTGAAATCCTGTGTGTCAGTCTTGAGATATGATTTTCTGAAATATACGCTTCGTGACACTACACTGTTAGTGGGGTAAATTTTAAATGAGTCTAAAAATCGTTTAAATTGACGAAAACTCAAAATTTAAAGTGGAATTTTAATCTACCGCGACTTCTCTTTCGAATGGTACCAAAATGACTGAAATCCTGTGTGTCAGTCTTGAGATATGATTTTCTGAAATATACGCTTCGTGACACTACACTGTTAGTGGGGTAAATTTTAAATGAGTCTAAAAATCGTTTAAATTGACGAAAACTCAAAATTTAAAGTGGAATTAAAATCTACCGCGACTTCTCTTTCGAATGGTACCAAAATGACTGAAATCCTGTGTGTCAGTCTTGAGATATGATTTTCTGAAATATACGCTTCGTGACACTACACTGTTAGTGGGGTAAATTTTAAATGAGTCTAAAAATCGTTTAAATTGACGAAAACTCAAAATTCAAAGTGGAATTAGAATCTACCGCGACTTCTCTTTCGAATGGTACCAAAATGACTGAAATCCTGTGTGTCAGTCTTGAGATATGATTTTCTGAAATATACGCTTCGTGACACTACACTGTTAGTGGGGTAAATTTTAAATGAGTCTAAAAATCGTTTAAATTGACGAAAACTCAAAATTTAAAGTGGAATTAGAATCTACCGCGACTTCTCTTTCGAATGGTACCAAAATGACTGAAATCCTGTGTGTCAGTCTTGAGATATGATTTTCTGAAATATACGCTTCGTGACACTACACTGTTAGTGGGGTAAATTTTAAATGAGTCTAAAAATCGTTTAAATTGACGAAAACTCAAAATTTAAAGTGGAATTAGAATCTACCGCGACTTCTCTTTCGAATGGTACCAAAATGACTGAAATCCTGTGTGTCAGTCTTGAGATATGATTTTCTGAAATATACGCTTCGTGACACTACACTGTTAGTGGGGTAAATTTTAAATGAGTCTAAAAATCGTTTAAATTGACGAAAACTCAAAATTCAAAGTGGAATTAGAATCTACCGCGACTTCTCTTTCGAATGGTACCAAAATGACTGAAATCCTGTGTGTCAGTCTTGAGATATGATTTTCTGAAATATACGCTTCGTGACACTACACTGTTAGTGGGGTAAATTTTAAATGAGTCTAAAAATCGTTTAAATTGACGAAAACTCAAAATTTAAAGTGGAATTAGAATCTACCGCGACTTCTCTTTCGAATGGTACCAAAATGACTGAAATCCTGTGTGTCAGTCTTGAGATATGATTTTCTGAAATATACGCTTCGTGACACTACACTGTTAGTGGGGTAAATTTTAAATGAGTCTAAAAATCGTTTAAATTGACGAAAACTCAAAATTTAAAGTGGAATTTTAATCTACCGCGACTTCTCTTTCGAATGGTACCAAAATGACTGAAATCCTGTGTGTCAGTCTTGAGATATGATTTTCTGAAATATACGCTTCGTGACACTACACTGTTAGTGGGGTAAATTTTAAATGAGTCTAAAAATCGTTTAAATTGACGAAAACTCAAAATTTAAAGTGGAATTAGAATCTACCGCGACTTCTCTTTCGAATGGTACCAAAATGACTGAAATCCTGTGTGTCAGTCTTGAGATATGATTTTCTGAAATATACGCTTCGTGACACTACACTGTTAGTGGGGTAAATTTTAAATGAGTCTAAAAATCGTTTAAATTGACGAAAACTCAAAATTTAAAGTGGAATTAGAATCTACCGCGACTTCTCTTTCGAATGGTACCAAAATGACTGAAATCCTGTGTGTCAGTCTTGAGATATGATTTTCTGAAATATACGCTTCGTGACACTACACTGTTAGTGGGGTAAATTTTAAATGAGTCTAAAAATCATTTAAATTGACGAAAACTCAAAATTTAAAGTGGAATTAGAATCTACCGCGACTTCTCTTTCGAATGGTACCAAAATGACTGAAATCCTGTGTGTCAGTCTTGAGATATGATTTTCTGAAATATACGCTTCGTGACACTACACTGTTAGTGGGGTAAATTTTAAATGAGTCTAAAAATCGTTTAAATTGACGAAAACTCAAAATTTAAAGTGGAATTAGAATCTACCGCGACTTCTCTTTCGAATGGTACCAAAATGACTGAAATCCTGTGTGTCAGTCTTGAGATATGATTTTCTGAAATATACGCTTCGTGACACTACACTGTTAGTGGGGTAAATTTTAAATGAGTCTAAAAATCGTTTAAATTGACGAAAACTCAAAATTTAAAGTGGAATTAAAATCTACCGCGACTTCTCTTTCGAATGGTACCAAAATGACTGAAATCCTGTGTGTCAGTCTTGAGATATGATTTTCTGAAATATACGCTTCGTGACACTACACTGTTAGTGGGGTAAATTTTAAATGAGTCTAAAAATCGTTTAAATTGACGAAAACTCAAAATTTAAAGTGGAATTAGAATCTACAGCGCCTTCTCTTTCGAATGGTACCAAAATGGCTGAAATCCTGTGTGTCAGTCTTGAGATATGATTTTCTGAAATATACGCTTCGTGACACTACACTGTTAGTGGGGTAAATTTTAAATGAGTCTAAAAATCGTTTAAATTGAAGAAAACTCAAAATTTAAAGTGGAATTAGAATCTACAGCGCCTTCTCTTTCGAATGGTACCAAAATGGCTGAAATCCTGTGTGTCAGTCTTGAGATATGATTTTCTGAAATATACGCTTCGTGACACTACACTGTTAGTGGGGTAAATTTTAAATGAGTCTAAAAATCGTTTAAATTGACGAAAACTCAAAATTTAAAGTGGAATTAGAATCTACCGCGACTTCTCTTTCGAATGGTACCAAAATGACTGAAATCCTGTGTGTCAGTCTTGAGATATGATTTTCTGAAATATACGCTTCGTGACACTACACTGTTAGTGGGGTAAATTTTAAATGAGTCTAAAAATCATTTAAATTGACGAAAACTCAAAATTTAAAGTGGAATTAGAATCTACCGCGACTTCTCTTTCGAATGGTACCAAAATGACTGAAATCCTGTGTGTCAGTCTTGAGATATGATTTTCTGAAATATACGCTTCGTGACACTACACTGTTAGTGGGGTAAATTTTAAATGAGTCTAAAAATCGTTTAAATTGACGAAAACTCAAAATTTAAAGTGGAATTAGAATCTACCGCGACTTCTCTTTCGAATGGTACCAAAATGACTGAAATCCTGTGTGTCAGTCTTGAGATATGATTTTCTGAAATATACGCTTCGTGACACTACACTGTTAGTGGGGTAAATTTTAAATGAGTCTAAAAATCGTTTAAATTGACGAAAACTCAAAATTTAAAGTGGAATTAAAATCTACCGCGACTTCTCTT
This sequence comes from Caenorhabditis virilis, assembly GCA_964036255.1. Taxonomy (NCBI): domain Eukaryota; kingdom Metazoa; phylum Nematoda; class Chromadorea; order Rhabditida; family Rhabditidae; genus Caenorhabditis; species Caenorhabditis virilis. The sequence continues at coordinate 1,645,621 of OZ038416.1, read as the reverse complement.
TCGAATGGTACCAAAATGACTGAAATCCTGTGTGTCAGTCTTGAGATATGATTTTCTGAAATATACGCTTCGTGACACTACACTGTTAGTGGGGTAAATTTTAAATGAGTCTAAAAATCATTTAAATTGACGAAAACTCAAAATTTAAAGTGGAATTAGAATCTACCGCGACTTCTCTTTCGAATAGTACCAAAATGACTGAAATCCTGTGTGTCAGTCTTGAGATATGATTTACTGAAATATACACTTCGTGACATTACACTGTTAGTGGGGTAAATTTTAAATGAGTCTAAAAATCGTTTAAATTGAAGAAAACTCAAAATTTAAAGTGGAATTAGAATCTACAGCGCCTTCTCTTTCGAATGGTACCAAAATGGCTGAAATCCTGTGTGTCAGTCTTGAGATATGATTTTCTGAAATATACGCTTCGTGACACTACACTGTTAGTGGGGTAAATTTTAAATGAGTCTAAAAATCGTTTAAATTGACGAAAACTCAAAATTTAAAGTGGAATTAGAATCTACCGCGACTTCTCTTTCGAATGGTACCAAAATGACTGAAATCCTGTGTGTCAGTCTTGAGATATGATTTTCTGAAATATACGCTTCGTGACACTACACTGTTAGTGGGGTAAATTTTAAATGAGTCTAAAAATCGTTTAAATTGACGAAAACTCAAAATTTAAAGTGGAATTAGAATCTACCGCGACTTCTCTTTCGAATAGTACCAAAATGACTGAAATCCTGTGTGTCAGTCTTGAGATATGATTTACTGAAATATACACTTCGTGACATTACACTGTTAGTGGGGTAAATTTTAAATGAGTCTAAAAATCGTTTAAATTGAAGAAAACTCAAAATTTAAAGTGGAATTAGAATCTACAGCGCCTTCTCTTTCGAATGGTACCAAAATGGCTGAAATCCTGTGTGTCAGTCTTGAGATATGATTTTCTGAAATATACGCTTCGTGACACTACACTGTTAGTGGGGTAAATTTTAAATGAGTCTAAAAATCGTTTAAATTGACGAAAACTCAAAATTTAAAGTGGAATTAGAATCTACCGCGACTTCTCTTTCGAATGGTACCAAAATGACTGAAATCCTGTGTGTCAGTCTTGAGATATGATTTTCTGAAATATACGCTTCGTGACACTACACTGTTAGTGGGGTAAATTTTAAATGAGTCTAAAAATCGTTTAAATTGACGAAAACTCAAAATTTAAAGTGGAATTAGAATCTACCGCGACTTCTCTTTCGAATGGTACCAAAATGACTGAAATCCTGTGTGTCAGTCTTGAGATATGATTTACTGAAATATACACTTCGTGACATTACACTGTTAGTGGGGTAAATTTTAAATGAGTCTAAAAATCGTTTAAATTGAAGAAAACTCAAAATTTAAAGTGGAATTAGAATCTACAGCGCCTTCTCTTTCGAATGGTACCAAAATGGCTGAAATCCTGTGTGTCAGTCTTGAGATATGATTTTCTGAAATATACGCTTCGTGACACTACACTGTTAGTGGGGTAAATTTTAAATGAGTCTAAAAATCGTTTAAATTGACGAAAACTCAAAATTTAAAGTGGAATTAGAATCTACCGCGACTTCTCTTTCGAATGGTACCAAAATGACTGAAATCCTGTGTGTCAGTCTTGAGATATGATTTTCTGAAATATACGCTTCGTGACACTACACTGTTAGTGGGGTAAATTTTAAATGAGTCTAAAAATCGTTTAAATTGACGAAAACTCAAAATTTAAAGTGGAATTAGAATCTACCGCGACTTCTCTTTCGAATAGTACCAAAATGACTGAAATCCTGTGTGTCAGTCTTGAGATATGATTTACTGAAATATACACTTCGTGACATTACACTGTTAGTGGGGTAAATTTTAAATGAGTCTAAAAATCGTTTAAATTGAAGAAAACTCAAAATTTAAAGTGGAATTAGAATCTACAGCGCCTTCTCTTTCGAATGGTACCAAAATGGCTGAAATCCTGTGTGTCAGTCTTGAGATATGATTTTCTGAAATATACGCTTCGTGACACTACACTGTTAGTGGGGTAAATTTTAAATGAGTCTAAAAATCGTTTAAATTGACGAAAACTCAAAATTTAAAGTGGAATTAGAATCTACCGCGACTTCTCTTTCGAATGGTACCAAAATGACTGAAATCCTGTGTGTCAGTCTTGAGATATGATTTTCTGAAATATACGCTTCGTGACACTACACTGTTAGTGGGGTAAATTTTAAATGAGTCTAAAAATCGTTTAAATTGACGAAAACTCAAAATTTAAAGTGGAATTAGAATCTACCGCGACTTCTCTTTCGAATGGTACCAAAATGACTGAAATCCTGTGTGTCAGTCTTGAGATATGATTTACTGAAATATACACTTCGTGACATTACACTGTTAGTGGGGTAAATTTTAAATGAGTCTAAAAATCGTTTAAATTGAAGAAAACTCAAAATTTAAAGTGGAATTAGAATCTACAGCGCCTTCTCTTTCGAATGGTACCAAAATGGCTGAAATCCTGTGTGTCAGTCTTGAGATATGATTTTCTGAAATATACGCTTCGTGACACTACACTGTTAGTGGGGTAAATTTTAAATGAGTCTAAAAATCGTTTAAATTGACGAAAACTCAAAATTTAAAGTGGAATTAGAATCTACCGCGACTTCTCTTTCGAATGGTACCAAAATGACTGAAATCCTGTGTGTCAGTCTTGAGATATGATTTTCTGAAATATACGCTTCGTGACACTACACTGTTAGTGGGGTAAATTTTAAATGAGTCTAAAAATCGTTTAAATTGACGAAAACTCAAAATTTAAAGTGGAATTAGAATCTACCGCGACTTCTCTTTCGAATGGTACCAAAATGACTGAAATCCTGTGTGTCAGTCTTGAGATATGATTTTCTGAAATATACGCTTCGTGACACTACACTGTTAGTGGGGTAAATTTTAAATGAGTCTAAAAATCGTTTAAATTGACGAAAACTCAAAATTTAAAGTGGAATTAGAATCTACCGCGACTTCTCTTTCGAATAGTACCAAAATGACTGAAATCCTGTGTGTCAGTCTTGAGATATGATTTACTGAAATATACACTTCGTGACATTACACTGTTAGTGGGGTAAATTTTAAATGAGTCTAAAAATCGTTTAAATTGAAGAAAACTCAAAATTTAAAGTGGAATTAGAATCTACAACGCCTTCTCTTTCGAATGGTACCAAAATGGCTGAAATCCTGTGTGTCAGTCTTGAGATATGATTTTCTGAAATATACGCTTCGTGACACTACACTGTTAGTGGGGTAAATTTTAAATGAGTCTAAAAATCGTTTAAATTGACGAAAACTCAAAATTTAAAGTGGAATTAGAATCTACCGCGACTTCTCTTTCGAATGGTACCAAAATGACTGAAATCCTGTGTGTCAGTCTTGAGATATGATTTTCTGAAATATACGCTTCGTGACACTACACTGTTAGTGGGGTAAATTTTAAATGAGTCTAAAAATCGTTTAAATTGACGAAAACTCAAAATTTAAAGTGGAATTAGAATCTACCGCGACTTCTCTTTCGAATGGTACCAAAATGACTGAAATCCTGTGTGTCAGTCTTGAGATATGATTTTCTGAAATATACGCTTCGTGACACTACACTGTTAGTGGGGTAAATTTTAAATGAGTCTAAAAATCGTTTAAATTGACGAAAACTCAAAATTTAAAGTGGAATTAGAATCTACCGCGACTTCTCTTTCGAATGGTACCAAAATGACTGAAATCCTGTGTGTCAGTCTTGAGATATGATTTTCTGAAATATACGCTTCGTGACACTACACTGTTAGTGGGGTAAATTTTAAATGAGTCTAAAAATCGTTTAAATTGACGAAAACTCAAAATTTAAAGTGGAATTAGAATCTACCGCGACTTCTCTTTCGAATGGTACCAAAATGACTGAAATCCTGTGTGTCAGTCTTGAGATATGATTTTCTGAAATATACGCTTCGTGACACTACACTGTTAGTGGGGTAAATTTTAAATGAGTCTAAAAATCATTTAAATTGACGAAAACTCAAAATTTTAAGTGGAATTAGAATCTACCGCGACTTCTCTTTCGAATGGTACCAAAATGACTGAAATCCTGTGTGTCAGTCTTGAGATATGATTTTCTGAAATATACGCTTCGTGACACTACACTGTTAGTGGGGTAAATTTTAAATGAGTCTAAAAATCGTTTAAATTGACGAAAACTCAAAATTTAAAGTGGAATTAGAATATACCGCGACTTCTCTTTCGAATGGTACCAAAATGACTGAAATCCTGTGTGTCAGTCTTGAGATATGATTTTCTGAAATATACGCTTCGTGACACTACACTGTTAGTGGGGTAAATTTTAAATGAGTCTAAAAATCATTTAAATTGACGAAAACTCAAAATTTAAAGTGGAATTAGAATCTACCGCGACTTCTCTTTCGAATGGTACCAAAATGACTGAAATCCTGTGTGTCAGTCTTGAGATATGATTTTCTGAAATATACGCTTCGTGACACTACACTGTTAGTGGGGTAAATTTTAAATGAGTCTAAAAATCGTTTAAATTGACGAAAACTCAAAATTTAAAGTGGAATTAGAATCTACCGCGACTTCTCTTTCGAATGGTACCAAAATGACTGAAATCCTGTGTGTCAGTCTTGAGATATGATTTTCTGAAATATACGCTTCGTGACACTACACTGTTAGTGGGGTAAATTTTAAATGAGTCTAAAAATCGTTTAAATTGACGAAAACTCAAAATTTAAAGTGGAATTAGAATCTACCGCGACTTCTCTTTCGAATGGTACCAAAATGACTGAAATCCTGTGTGTCAGTCTTGAGATATGATTTTCTGAAATATACGCTTCGTGACACTACACTGTTAGTGGGGTAAATTTTAAATGAGTCTAAAAATCGTTTAAATTGACGAAAACTCAAAATTTAAAGTGGAATTAGAATCTACCGCGACTTCTCTTTCGAATGGTACCAAAATGACTGAAATCCTGTGTGTCAGTCTTGAGATATGATTTTCTGAAATATACGCTTCGTGACACTACACTGTTAGTGGGGTAAATTTTAAATGAGTCTAAAAATCGTTTAAATTGACGAAAACTCAAAATTTAAAGTGGAATTAGAATCTACCGCGACTTCTCTTTCGAATGGTACCAAAATGACTGAAATCCTGTGTGTCAGTCTTGAGATATGATTTTCTGAAATATACGCTTCGTGACACTACACTGTTAGTGGGGTAAATTTTAAATGAGTCTAAAAATCGTTTAAATTGACGAAAACTCAAAATTTAAAGTGGAATTAAAATCTACCGCGACTTCTCTTTCGAATGGTACCAAAATGACTGAAATCCTGTGTGTCAGTCTTGAGATATGATTTTCTGAAATATACGCTTCGTGACACTACACTGTTAGTGGGGTAAATTTTAAATGAGTCTAAAAATCGTTTAAATTGACGAAAACTCAAAATTCAAAGTGGAATTAGAATCTACCGCGACTTCTCTTTCGAATGGTACCAAAATGACTGAAATCCTGTGTGTCAGTCTTGAGATATGATTTTCTGAAATATACGCTTCGTGACACTACACTGTTAGTGGGGTAAATTTTAAATGAGTCTAAAAATCGTTTAAATTGACGAAAACTCAAAATTTAAAGTGGAATTAGAATCTACCGCGACTTCTCTTTCGAATGGTACCAAAATGACTGAAATCCTGTGTGTCAGTCTTGAGATATGATTTTCTGAAATATACGCTTCGTGACACTACACTGTTAGTGGGGTAAATTTTAAATGAGTCTAAAAATCGTTTAAATTGACGAAAACTCAAAATTTAAAGTGGAATTAGAATCTACCGCGACTTCTCTTTCGAATGGTACCAAAATGACTGAAATCCTGTGTGTCAGTCTTGAGATATGATTTTCTGAAATATACGCTTCGTGACACTACACTGTTAGTGGGGTAAATTTTAAATGAGTCTAAAAATCGTTTAAATTGACGAAAACTCAAAATTCAAAGTGGAATTAGAATCTACCGCGACTTCTCTTTCGAATGGTACCAAAATGACTGAAATCCTGTGTGTCAGTCTTGAGATATGATTTTCTGAAATATACGCTTCGTGACACTACACTGTTAGTGGGGTAAATTTTAAATGAGTCTAAAAATCATTTAAATTGACGAAAACTCAAAATTTAAAGTGGAATTAGAATCTACCGCGACTTCTCTTTCGAATGGTACCAAAATGACTGAAATCCTGTGTGTCAGTCTTGAGATATGATTTTCTGAAATATACGCTTCGTGACACTACACTGTTAGTGGGGTAAATTTTAAATGAGTCTAAAAATCGTTTAAATTGACGAAAACTCAAAATTTAAAGTGGAATTAAAATCTACCGCGACTTCTCTTTCGAATGGTACCAAAATGACTGAAATCCTGTGTGTCAGTCTTGAGATATGATTTTCTGAAATATACGCTTCGTGACACTACACTGTTAGTGGGGTAAATTTTAAATGAGTCTAAAAATCGTTTAAATTGACGAAAACTCAAAATTTAAAGTGGAATTAGAATCTACCGCGACTTCTCTTTCGAATGGTACCAAAATGACTGAAATCCTGTGTGTCAGTCTTGAGATATGATTTTCTGAAATATACGCTTCGTGACACTACACTGTTAGTGGGGTAAATTTTAAATGAGTCTAAAAATCGTTTAAATTGACGAAAACTCAAAATTTAAAGTGGAATTAGAATCTACCGCGACTTCTCTTTCGAATGGTACCAAAATGACTGAAATCCTGTGTGTCAGTCTTGAGATATGATTTTCTGAAATATACGCTTCGTGACACTACACTGTTAGTGGGGTAAATTTTAAATGAGTCTAAAAATCGTTTAAATTGACGAAAACTCAAAATTTAAAGTGGAATTTTAATCTACCGCGACTTCTCTTTCGAATGGTACCAAAATGACTGAAATCCTGTGTGTCAGTCTTGAGATATGATTTTCTGAAATATACGCTTCGTGACACCACACTGTTAGTGGGGTAAATTTTAAATGAGTCTAAAAATCGTTTAAATTGACGAAAACTCAACATTTAAAGTGGAATTAGAATCTACCGCGACTTCTCTTTCGAATGGTACCAAAATGACTGAAATCCTGTGTGTCAGTCTTGAGATATGATTTTCTGAAATATACGCTTCGTGACACTACACTGTTAGTGGGGTAAATTTTAAATGAGTCTAAAAATCGTTTAAATTGACGAAAACTCAAAATTTAAAGTGGAATTAGAATCTACCGCGACTTCTCTTTCGAATGGTACCAAAATGACTGAAATCCTGTGTGTCAGTCTTGAGATATGATTTTCTGAAATATACGCTTCGTGACACTACACTGTTAGTGGGGTAAATTTTAAATGAGTCTAAAAATCGTTTAAATTGACGAAAACTCAAAATTTAAAGTGGAATTAGAATCTACCGCGACTTCTCTTTCGAATGGTACCAAAATGACTGAAATCCTGTGTGTCAGTCTTGAGATATGATTTTCTGAAATATACGCTTCGTGACACTACACTGTTAGTGGGGTAAATTTTAAATGAGTCTAAAAATCATTTAAATTGACGAAAACTCAAAATTTAAAGTGGAATTAGAATCTACCGCGACTTCTCTTTCGAATGGTACCAAAATGACTGAAATCCTGTGTGTCAGTCTTGAGATATGATTTTCTGAAATATACGCTTCGTGACACTACACTGTTAGTGGGGTAAATTTTAAATGAGTCTAAAAATCGTTTAAATTGACGAAAACTCAAAATTTAAAGTGGAATTAAAATCTACCGCGACTTCTCTTTCGAATGGTACCAAAATGACTGAAATCCTGTGTGTCAGTCTTGAGATATGATTTTCTGAAATATACGCTTCGTGACACTACACTGTTAGTGGGGTAAATTTTAAATGAGTCTAAAAATCGTTTAAATTGACGAAAACTCAAAATTTAAAGTGGAATTAGAATCTACCGCGACTTCTCTTTCGAATGGTACCAAAATGACTGAAATCCTGTGTGTCAGTCTTGAGATATGATTTTCTGAAATATACGCTTCGTGACACTACACTGTTAGTGGGGTAAATTTTAAATGAGTCTAAAAATCGTTTAAATTGACGAAAACTCAAAATTTAAAGTGGAATTAGAATTTACCGCGACTTCTCTTTCGAATGGTACCAAAATGACTGAAATCCTGTGTGTCAGTCTTGAGATATGATTTTCTGAAATATACGCTTCGTGACACTACACTGTTAGTGGGGTAAATTTTAAATGAGTCTAAAAATCATTTAAATTGACGAAAACTCAAAATTTAAAGTGGAATTAGAATCTACCGCGACTTCTCTTTCGAATGGTACCAAAATGACTGAAATCCTGTGTGTCAGTCTTGAGATATGATTTTCTGAAATATACGCTTCGTGACACTACACTGTTAGTGGGGTAAATTTTAAATGAGTCTAAAAATCGTTTAAATTGACGAAAACTCAAAATTTAAAGTGGAATTAGAATCTACCGCGACTTCTCTTTCGAATGGTACCAAAATGACTGAAATCCTGTGTGTCAGTCTTGAGATATGATTTTCTGAAATATACGCTTCGTGACACTACACTGTTAGTGGGGTAAATTTTAAATGAGTCTAAAAATCGTTTAAATTGACGAAAACTCAAAATTTAAAGTGGAATTAGAATCTACCGCGACTTCTCTTTCGAATGGTACCAAAATGACTGAAATCCTGTGTGTCAGTCTTGAGATATGATTTTCTGAAATATACGCTTCGTGACACTACACTGTTAGTGGGGTAAATTTTAAATGAGTCTAAAAATCGTTTAAATTAACGAAAACTCAAAATTTAAAGTGGAATTAGAATCTACCGCGACTTCTCTTTCGAATGGTACCAAAATGACTGAAATCCTGTGTGTCAGTCTTGAGATATGATTTTCTGAAATATACGCTTCGTGACACTACACTGTTAGTGGGGTAAATTTTAAATGAGTCTAAAAATCATTTAAATTGACGAAAACTCAAAATTTAAAGTGGAATTAGAATCTACCGCGACTTCTCTTTCGAATGGTACCAAAATGACTGAAATCCTGTGTGTCAGTCTTGAGATATGATTTTCTGAAATATACGCTTCGTGACACTACACTGTTAGTGGGGTAAATTTTAAATGAGTCTAAAAATCGTTTAAATTGACGAAAACTCAAAATTTAAAGTGGAATTAGAATCTACCGCGACTTCTCTTTCGAATGGTACCAAAATGACTGAAATCCTGTGTGTCAGTCTTGAGATATGATTTTCTGAAATATACGCTTCGTGACACTACACTGTTAGTGGGGTAAATTTTAAATGAGTCTAAAAATCGTTTAAATTGACGAAAACTCAAAATTCAAAGTGGAATTAGAATCTACCGCGACTTCTCTTTCGAATGGTACCAAAATGACTGAAATCCTGTGTGTCAGTCTTGAGATATGATTTTCTGAAATATACGCTTCGTGACACTACACTGTTAGTGGGGTAAATTTTAAATGAGTCTAAAAATCGTTTAAATTGACGAAAACTCAAAATTTAAAGTGGAATTAAAATCTACCGCGACTTCTCTTTCGAATGGTACCAAAATGACTGAAATCCTGTGTGTCAGTCTTGAGATATGATTTTCTGAAATATACGCTTCGTGACACTACACTGTTAGTGGGGTAAATTTTAAATGAGTCTAAAAATCATTTAAATTGACGAAAACTCAAAATTTAAAGTGGAATTAGAATCTACCGCGACTTCTCTTTCGAATGGTACCAAAATGACTGAAATCCTGTGTGTCAGTCTTGAGATATGATTTTCTGAAATATACGCTTCGTGACACTACACTGTTAGTGGGGTAAATTTTAAATGAGTCTAAAAATCGTTTAAATTGACGAAAACTCAAAATTTAAAGTGGAATTAAAATCTACCGCGACTTCTCTTTCGAATGGTACCAAAATGACTGAAATCCTGTGTGTCAGTCTTGAGATATGATTTTCTGAAATATACGCTTCGTGACACTACACTGTTAGTGGGGTAAATTTTAAATGAGTCTAAAAATCGTTTAAATTGACGAAAACTCAAAATTTAAAGTGGAATTAGAATCTACCGCGACTTCTCTTTCGAATGGTACCAAAATGACTGAAATCCTGTGTGTCAGTCTTGAGATATGATTTTCTGAAATATACGCTTCGTGACACTACACTGTTAGTGGGGTAAATTTTAAATGAGTCTAAAAATCGTTTAAATTGACGAAAACTCAAAATTTAAAGTGGAATTAGAATCTACCGCGACTTCTCTTTCGAATGGTACCAAAATGACTGAAATCCTGTGTGTCAGTCTTGAGATATGATTTTCTGAAATATACGCTTCGTGACACTACACTGTTAGTGGGGTAAATTTTAAATGAGTCTAAAAATCATTTAAATTGACGAAAACTCAAAATTTAAAGTGGAATTAGAATCTACCGCGACTTCTCTTTCGAATGGTACCAAAATGACTGAAATCCTGTGTGTCAGTCTTGAGATATGATTTTCTGAAATATACGCTTCGTGACACTACACTGTTAGTGGGGGTAAAATTTTAAATGAGTCTAAAAATCGTTTAAATTGACGAAAACTCAAAATTTAAAGTGGAATTAGAATCTACCGCGACTTCTCTTTCGAATGGTACCAAAATGACTGAAATCCTGTGTGTCAGTCTTGAGATATGATTTTCTGAAATATACGCTTCGTGACACTACACTGTTAGTGGGGGTAAATTTTAAATGAGTCCTAAAAATCGTTTAAATTGACGAAAACTCAAAATTTAAAGTGGAATTAGAATCTACCGCGACTTCTCTTTCGAATGGTACCAAAATGACTGAAATCCTGTGTGTCAGTCTTGAGATATGATTTTCTGAAATATACGCTTCGTGACACTACACTGTTAGTGGGGTAAATTTTAAATGAGTCTAAAAATCGTTTAAATTGACGAAAACTCAAAATTTAAAGTGGAATTAGAATCTACCGCGACCTTCTCTTTCGAATGGTACCAAAATGACTGAAATCCTGTGTGTCAGTCTTGAGATATGATTTTCTGAAATATACGCTTCGTGAACACTACACTGTTAGTGGGGTAAATTTTAAATGAGTCTAAAAATCATTTAAATTGACGAAAACTCAAAATTTAAAGTGGAATTAGAATCTACCGCGACTTCTCTTTCGAATGGTACCAAAATGACTGAAATCCTGTGTGTCAGTCTTGAGATATGATTTTCTGAAATATACGCTTCGTGACACTACACTGTTAGTGGGGTAAATTTTAAATGAGTCTAAAAATCGTTTTAAATTGACGAAAACTCAAAATTTAAAGTGGAATTAGAATCTACCGCGACTTCTCTTTCGAATGGTACCAAAATGACTGAAATCCTGTGTGTCAGTCTTGAGATATGATTTTCTGAAATATACGCTTCGTGACACTACACTGTTAGTGGGGTAAATTTTAAATGAGTCTAAAAATCGTTTAAATTGACGAAAACTCAAAATTCAAAGTGGAATTAGAATCTACCGCGACTTCTCTTTCGAATGGTACCAAAAATGACTGAAATCCTGTGTGTCAGTCTTGAGATATGATTTTCTGAAATATACGCTTCGTGACACTACACTGTTAGTGGGGTAAAATTTTAAATGAGTCTAAAAATCGTTTAAATTGACGAAAACTCAAAATTTAAAGTGGAATTAGAATCTACCGCGACTTCTCTTTCGAATGGTACCAAAATGACTGAAATCCTGTGTGTCAGTCTTGAGATATGATTTCTGAAATATACGCTTCGTGACACTACACTGTTAGTGGGGTAAATTTTTAAATGAGTCTAAAAATCGTTTAAATTGACGAAAACTCAAAATTTAAAGTGGAATTAGAATCTACCGCGACTTCTCTTTCGAATGGTACCAAAATGACTGAAATCCTGTGTGTCAGTCTTGAGATATGATTTTCTGAAATATACGCTTCGTGACACTACACTGTTAGTGGGGTAAATTTTAAATGAGTCTAAAAATCGTTTAAATTGACGAAAACTCAAAATTCAAAGTGGAATTAGAATCTACCCGCGACATCTCTTTCGAATGGTACCAAAATGACTGAAATCCTGTGTGTCAGTCTTGAGATATGATTTTCTGAAATATACGCTTCGTGACACTACACTGTTAGTTGGGGTAAATTTTTAAATGAGTCTAAAAATCGTTTAAATTGACGAAAAACTCAAATTTAAAGTGGAATTAGAATCTACCGCGACTTCTCTTTCGAATGGTACCAAAATGACTGAAATCCTGTGTCAGTCTTGAGATATGATTTTCTGAAATATACGCTTCGTGACACTACACTGTTAGTGGGGTAAATTTTAAATGAGTCTAAAAATCGTTTAAATTGACGAAAACTCAAAATTTAAAGTGGAATTAGAATCTACCGCGACTTCTCTTTCGAATGGTACCAAAATGACTGAAATCCTGTGTGTCAGTCTTGAGATATGATTTTCTGAAATATACGCTTCGTGACACTACACTGTTAGTGGGGTAAATTTTAAATGAGTCTAAAAATCGTTTAAATTGACGAAAACTCAAAATTCAAAGTGGAATTAGAATCTACCGCGACTTCTCTTTCGAATGGTACCAAAATGACTGAAATCTTGTGTGTCAGTCTTGAGATATGATTTTCTGAAATATACGCTTCGTGACACTACACTGTTAGTGGGGTAAATTTTAAATGAGTCTAAAAATCGTTTAAATTGACGAAAACTCAAAATTTAAAGTGGAATTAGAATCTACCGCGACTTCTCTTTCGAATGGTACCAAAATGACTGAAATCCTGTGTGTCAGTCTTGAGATATGATTTTCTGAAATATACGCTTCGTGACACTACACTGTTAGTGGGGTAAATTTTAAATGAGTCTAAAAATCATTTAAATTGACGAAAACTCAAAATTTAAAGTGGAATTAGAATCTACCGCGACTTCTCTTTCGAATGGTACCAAAATGACTGAAATCCTGTGTGTCAGTCTTGAGATATGATTTTCTGAAATATACGCTTCGTGACACTACACTGTTAGTGGGGTAAATTTTAAATGAGTCTAAAAATCGTTTAAATTGACGAAAACTCAAAATTCAAAGTGGAATTAGAATCTACCGCGACTTCTCTTTCGAATGGTACCAAAATGACTGAAATCTTGTGTGTCAGTCTTGAGATATGATTTTCTGAAATATACGCTTCGTGACACTACACTGTTAGTGGGGTAAATTTTAAATGAGTCTAAAAATCGTTTAAATTGACGAAAACTCAAAATTTAAAGTGGAATTAGAATCTACCGCGACTTCTCTTTCGAATGGTACCAAAATGACTGAAATCCTGTGTGTCAGTCTTGAGATATGATTTTCTGAAATATACGCTTCGTGACACTACACTGTTAGTGGGGTAAATTTTAAATGAGTCTAAAAATCATTTAAATTGACGAAAACTCAAAATTTAAAGTGGAATTAGAATCTACCGCGACTTCTCTTTCGAATGGTACCAAAATGACTGAAATCCTGTGTGTCAGTCTTGAGATATGATTTTCTGAAATATACGCTTCGTGACACTACACTGTTAGTGGGGTAAATTTTAAATGAGTCTAAAAATCATTTAAATTGACGAAAACTCAAAATTTAAAGTGGAATTAGAATCTACCGCGACTTCTCTTTCGAATGGTACCAAAATGACTGAAATCCTGTGTGTCAGTCTTGAGATATGATTTTCTGAAATATACGCTTCGTGACACTACACTGTTAGTGGGGTAAATTTTAAATGAGTCTAAAAATCGTTTAAATTGACGAAAACTCAAAATTTAAAGTGGAATTAGAATCTACCGCGACTTCTCTTTCGAATGGTACCAAAATGACTGAAATCCTGTGTGTCAGTCTTGAGATATGATTTTCTGAAATATACGCTTCGTGACACTACACTGTTAGTGGGGTAAATTTTAAATGAGTCTAAAAATCGTTTAAATTGACGAAAACTCAAAATTCAAAGTGGAATTAGAATCTACCGCGACTTCTCTTTCGAATGGTACCAAAATGACTGAAATCTTGTGTGTCAGTCTTGAGATATGATTTTCTGAAATATACGCTTCGTGACACTACACTGTTAGTGGGGTAAATTTTAAATGAGTCTAAAAATCGTTTAAATTGACGAAAACTCAAAATTTAAAGTGGAATTAGAATCTACCGCGACTTCTCTTTCGAATGGTACCAAAATGACTGAAATCCTGTGTGTCAGTCTTGAGATATGATTTTCTGAAATATACGCTTCGTGACACTACACTGTTAGTGGGGTAAATTTTAAATGAGTCTAAAAATCATTTAAATTGACGAAAACTCAAAATTTAAAGTGGAATTAGAATCTACCGCGACTTCTCTTTCGAATGGTACCAAAATGACTGAAATCCTGTGTGTCAGTCTTGAGATATGATTTTCTGAAATATACGCTTCGTGACACTACACTGTTAGTGGGGTAAATTTTAAATGAGTCTAAAAATCATTTAAATTGACGAAAACTCAAAATTTAAAGTGGAATTAGAATCTACCGCGACTTCTCTTTCGAATGGGACCAAAATTACTGAAATCCTGTGTGTCAGTCTTGAGATATGATTTTCTGAAATATACGCTTCGTGACACTACACTGTTAGTGGGGTAAATTTTAAATGAGTCTAAAAATCGTTTAAATTGACGAAAACTCAAAATTTAAAGTGGAATTAGAATCTACCGCGACTTCTCTTTCGAATGGTACCAAAATGACTGAAATCCTGTGTGTCAGTCTTGAGATATGATTTTCTGAAATATACGCTTCGTGACACTACACTGTTAGTGGGGTACATTTTAAATGAGTCTAAAAATCGTTTAAATTGACGAAAACTCAAAATTTAAAGTGGAATTAGAATCTACCGCGACTTCTCTTTCGAATGGTACCAAAATGACTGAAATCCTGTGTGTCAGTCTTGAGATATGATTTTCTGAAATATACGCTTCGTGACACTACACTGTTAGTGGGGTAAATTTTAAATGAGTCTAAAAATCGTTTAAATTGACGAAAACTCAAAATTTAAAGTGGAATTAGAATCTACCGCGACTTCTCTTTCGAATGGTACCAAAATGACTGAAATCCTGTGTGTCAGTCTTGAGATATGATTTTCTGAAATATACGCTTCGTGACACTACACTGTTAGTGGGGTAAATTTTAAATGAGTCTAAAAATCGTTTAAATTGACGAAAACTCAAAATTTAAAGTGGAATTAGAATCTACCGCGACTTCTCTTTCGAATGGTACCAAAATGGCTGAAATCCTGTGTGTCAGTCTTGAGATATGATTTTCTGAAATATACGCTTCGTGACACTACACTGTTAGTGGGGTAAATTTTAAATGAGTCTAAAAATCGTTTAAATTGACGAAAACTCAAAATTTAAAGTGGAATTAGAATCTACCGCGACTTCTCTTTCGAATGGTACCAAAATGACTGAAATCCTGTGTGTCAGTCTTGAGATATGATTTTCTGAAATATACGCTTCGTGACACTACACTGTTAGTGGGGTAAATTTTAAATGAGTCTAAAAATCGTTTAAATTGACGAAAACTCAAAATTTAAAGTGGAATTAGAATCTACCGCGACTTCTCTTTCGAATGGTACCAAAATGACTGAAATCCTGTGTGTCAGTCTTGAGATATGATTTTCTGAAATATACGCTTCGTGACACTACACTGTTAGTGGGGTAAATTTTAAATGAGTCTAAAAATCATTTAAATTGACGAAAACTCAAAATTTAAAGTGGAATTAGAATCTACCGCGACTTCTCTTTCGAATGGTACCAAAATGACTGAAATCATGTGTGTCAGTCTTGAGATATGATTTTCTGAAATATACGCTTCGTGGGGTAAATTTTAAATGAGTCTAAAAATCGTTTAAATTTAGATAGCAAATCGCGAGTAGATATGAAATAAATTTTAAATTTTGAGATTTCGATAACTTATCGTGTAATTATGCTCAATTGAAATATTGAAAATTGCAGTTGTCTGGAAAAATAAAAAAATACTCAATTTTGAACCAAATTCAAAAATTTTGGTATATTTAGATAGGAAATCGCGAGTAGATATGAAATAAATTTTAAATTTTGAGATTTCGATAGTTTATCGTGTAATTATGCTCAATTGAAATATTGAGAGTGCAAGTATTTGGCACAATGCCAAAAATACTGGATTTTGATCCAATCACAACAATTTATACACCGCTGGATAGGAAATTTTTAGTAGATGTGAATAAAATTTTAAATTTTGAATTTTCATTAATTTATCGTGTAATTATGCTCAATTGAAATATTGAAAATTGCAGTTGTCTGGAAAAATAAAAAAATACTCAATTTTGAACCAAATTCGAAAATTTTGGTAAATTTAGATAGCAAATCGCGAGTAGATATGAAATAAATTTTAAATTTTGAGATTTCGATAATTTATCGTGTAATTATGCTCAATTGAAATATTGAAAATTGCAGTTGTCTGGAAAAATAAAAAAATACTCAATTTTGAACCAAATTCAAAAATGTTGGTATATTTAGATAGCAAATCGCGAGTAGATATGAAATAAATTTTAAATTTTGAGATTTCGATAACTTATCGTGTAATTATGCTCAATTGAAATATTGAAAATTGCAGTTGTCTGGAAAAATAAAAAAATACTCAATTTTGAACCAAATTCAAAAATTTTGGTATATCTAGATAGGAAATCGCGAGTAGATATGAAATAAATTTTAAATTTTGAGATTTCCATAGTTTATCGTGTAATTATGCTCAATTGAAATATTGAGAGTGCAAGTATTTGGCACAATGCCAAAAATATTGCATTTTGATCCAATCACGACAATTTATACACCGCTGGATAGGAAATTTTTAGTAGATGTGAATAATATTTTAAATTTTGAGATTTCGATAATTTATCGTGTAATTATGCTCAATTGAAATATTGAAAATTGCAGTTGTCTGGAAAAATAAAAAAATACTCAATTTTGAACCAAATTCAAAAATTTTGGTAAATTTAGATAGCAAATCGCGAGTAGATATGAAATAAATTTTAAATTTTGAGATTTCGATAACTTATCGTGTAATTATGCTCAATTGAAATATTGAGAGTGCAAGTATTTGGCACAATGCCAAAAATATTGCATTTTGATCCAATCACGACAATTTATATACCGCTGGATAGGAAATTTTTAGTAGATGTGAATAAAATTTTAAATTTTGAGATTTCGATAATTTATCGTGTAATTATGCTCAATTGAAATATTGAAAATTGCAGTTGTCTGGAAAAATAAAAAAATACTCAATTTTGAACCAAATTCAAAAATTTTGGTATATTTAGATAGGAAATCGCGAGTAGATATGAAATAAATTTTAAATTTTGAGATTTCCATAGTTTATCGTGTAATTATGCTCAATTGAAATATTGAGAGTGCAAGTATTTGGCACAATGCCAAAAATACTGGATTTTGATCCAATCACAACAATTTATACACCGCTGGATAGGAAATTTTTAGTAGATGTGAATAAAATTTTAAATTTTGAATTTTCATTAATTTATCGTGTAATTATGCTCAATTGAAATATTGAAAATTGCAGTTGTCTGGAAAAATAAAAAAATACTCAATTTTGAACCAAATTCGAAAATTTTGGTAAATTTAGATAGCAAATCGCGAGTAGATATGAAATAAATTTTAAATTTTGAGATTTCGATAATTTATCGTGTAATTATGCTCAATTGAAATATTGAAAATTGCAGTTGTCTGGAAAAATAAAAAAATACTCAATTTTGAACCAAATTCAAAAATGTTGGTATATTTAGATAGCAAATCGCGAGTAGATATGAAATAAATTTTAAATTTTGAGATTTCGATAACTTATCGTGTAATTATGCTCAATTGAAATATTGAAAATTGCAGTTGTCTGGAAAAATAAAAAAATACTCAATTTTGAACCAAATTCAAAAATTTTGGTATATCTAGATAGGAAATCGCGAGTAGATATGAAATAAATTTTAAATTTTGAGATTTCCATAGTTTATCGTGTAATTATGCTCAATTGAAATATTGAGAGTGCAAGTATTTGGCACAATGCCAAAAATATTGCATTTTGATCCAATCACGACAATTTATACACCGCTGGATAGGAAATTTTTAGTAGATGTGAATAATATTTTAAATTTTGAGATTTCGATAATTTATCGTGTAATTATGCTCAATTGAAATATTGAAAATTGCAGTTGTCTGGAAAAATAAAAAAATACTCAATTTTGAACCAAATTCAAAAATTTTGGTAAATTTAGATAGCAAATCGCGAGTAGATATGAAATAAATTTTAAATTTTGAGATTTCGATAACTTATCGTGTAATTATGCTCAATTGAAATATTGAGAGTGCAAGTATTTGGCACAATGCCAAAAATATTGCATTTTGATCCAATCACGACAATTTATATACCGCTGGATAGGAAATTTTTAGTAGATGTGAATAAAATTTTAAATTTTGAGATTTCGATAATTTATCGTGTAATTATGCTCAATTGAAATATTGAAAATTGCAGTTGTCTGGAAAAATAAAAAAATACTCAATTTTGAACCAAATTCAAAAATTTTGGTATATTTAGATAGGAAATCGCGAGTAGATATGAAATAAATTTTAAATTTTGAGATTTCCATAGTTTATCGTGTAATTATGCTCAATTGAAATATTGAGAGTGCAAGTATTTGGCACAATGCCAAAAATACTGGATTTTGATCCAATCACAACAATTTATACACCGCTGGATAGGAAATTTTTAGTAGATGTGAATAAAATTTTAAATTTTGAATTTTCATTAATTTATCGTGTAATTATGCTCAATTGAAATATTGAAAATTGCAGTTGTCTGGAAAAATAAAAAAATACTCAATTTTGAACCAAATTCGAAAATTTTGGTAAATTTAGATAGCAAATCGCGAGTAGATATGAAATAAATTTTAAATTTTGAGATTTCGATAATTTATCGTGTAATTATGCTCAATTGAAATATTGAAAATTGCAGTTGTCTGGAAAAATAAAAAAATACTCAATTTTGAACTAAATTCAAAAATTTTGGTATATTTAGATAGCAAATCGCGAGTAGATATGAAATAAATTTTAAATTTTGAGATTTCGATAACTTATCGTGTAATTATGCTCAATTGAAATATTGAGAGTGCAAGTATTTGGCACAATGCCAAAAATATTGCATTTTGATCCAATCACGACAATTTATACACCGCTGGATAGGAAATTTTTAGTAGATGTGAATAATATTTTAAATTTTGAGATTTCGATAATTTATCGTGTAATTATGCTCAATTGAAATATTGAAAATTGCAGTTGTCTGGAATAATAAAAAAATACTCAATTTTGAACCAAATTCAAAAATTTTGGTAAATTTAGATAGCAAATCGCGAGTAGATATGAAATAAATTTTAAATTTTGAGATTTCGATAACTTATCGTGTAATTATGCTCAATTGAAATATTGAGAGTGCAAGTATTTGGCACAATGCCAAAAATATTGCATTTTGATCCAATCACGACAATTTATATACCGCTGGATAGGAAATTTTTAGTAGATGTGAATAAAATTTTAAATTTTGAGATTTCGATAATTTATCGTGTAATTATGCTCAATTGAAATATTGAAAATTGCAGTTGTCTGGAAAAATAAAAAAATACTCAATTTTGAACCAAATTCGAAAATTTTGGTAAATTTAGATAGCAAATCGCGAGTAGATATGAAATAAATTTTAAATTTTGAGATTTCGATAATTTATCGTGTAATTATGCTCAATTGAAATATTGAAAATTGCAGTTGTCTGGAAAAATAAAAAAATACTCAATTTTGAACCAAATTCGAAAATTTTGGTAAATTTAGATAGCAAATCGCGAGTAGATATGAAATAAATTTTAAATTTTGAGATTTCGATAATTTATCGTGTAATTATGCTCAATTGAAATATTGAAAATTGCAGTTGTCTGGAAAAATAAAAAAATACTCAATTTTGAACCAAATTCAAAAATGTTGGTATATTTAGATAGCAAATCGCGAGTAGATATGAAATAAATTTTAAATTTTGAGATTTCGATAACTTATCGTGTAATTATGCTCAATTGAAATATTGAAAATTGCAGTTGTCTGGAAAAATAAAAAAATACTCAATTTTGAACCAAATTCAAAAATTTTGGTATATTTAGATAGGAAATCGCGAGTAGATATGAAATAAATTTTAAATTTTGAGATTTCCATAGTTTATCGTGTAATTATGCTCAATTGAAATATTGAGAGTGCAAGTATTTGGCACAATGCCAAAAATATTGCATTTTGATCCAATCACGACAATTTATACACCGCTGGATAGGAAATTTTTAGTAGATGTGAATAATATTTTAAATTTTGAGATTTCGATAATTTATCGTGTAATTATGCTCAATTGAAATATTGAAAATTGCAGTTGTCTGGAAAAATAAAAAAATACTCAATTTTGAACCAAATTCAAAAATTTTGGTAAATTTAGATAGCAAATCGCGAGTAGATATGAAATAAATTTTAAATTTTGAGATTTCGATAACTTATCGTGTAATTATGCTCAATTGAAATATTGAGAGTGCAAGTATTTGGCACAATGCCAAAAATATTGCATTTTGATCCAATCACGACAATTTATACACCGCTGGATAGGAAATTTTTAGTAGATGTGAATAATATTTTAAATTTTGAGATTTCGATAATTTATCGTGTAATTATGCTCAATTGAAATATTGAAAATTGCAGTTGTCTGGAAAAATAAAAAAATACTCAATTTTGAACCAAATTCAAAAATTTTGGTAAATTTAGATAGCAAATCGCGAGTAGATATGAAATAAATTTTAAATTTTGAGATTTCGATAACTTATCGTGTAATTATGCTCAATTACTCTTGCGGGTAACTTCATCAATCTTATTCATCATTTTTTTTTTGCTTCTTTTCTGTATATTTCAATTTGTGTCATGAATAAAGATAAAGATTAAATTGAAATATTGAGAGTGCAAGTATTTGGCACAATGCCAAAAATATTGCATTTTGATCCAATCACGACAATTTATATACCGCTGGATAGGAAATTTTTAGTAGATGTGAATAAAATTTTAAATTTTGAGATTTCGATAATTTATCGTGTAATTATGCTCAATTGAAATATTGAAAATTGCAGTTGTCTGGAAAAATAAAAAAATACTCAATTTTGAACCAAATTCGAAAATTTTGGTAAATTTAGATAGCAAATCGCGAGTAGATATGAAATAAATTTTAAATTTTGAGATTTCGATAATTTATCGTGTAATTATGCTCAATTGAAATATTGAAAATTGCAGTTGTCTGGAAAAATAAAAAAATACTCAATTTTGAACCAAATTCAAAAATTTTGGTATATTTAGATAGCAAATCGCGAGTAGATATGAAATAAATTTTAAATTTTGAGATTTCGATAACTTATCGTGTAATTATGCTCAATTGAAATATTGAGAGTGCAAGTATTTGGCACAATGCCAAAAATATTGCATTTTGATCCAATCACGACAATTTATACACCGCTGGATAGGAAATTTTTAGTAGATGTGAATAAAATTTTAAATTTTGAGATTTCGATAATTTATCGTGTAATTATGCTCAATTGAAATATTGAAAATTGCAGTTGTCTGGAAAAATAAAAAAATACTCAATTTTGAACCAAATTCAAAAATGTTGGTATATTTAGATAGCAAATCGCGAGTAGATATGAAATAAATTTTAAATTTTGAGATTTCGATAACTTATCGTGTAATTATGCTCAATTGAAATATTGAGAGTGCAAGTATTTGGCACAATGCCAAAAATATTGCATTTTGATCCAATCACGACAATTTATATACCGCTGGATAGGAAATTTTTAGTAGATGTGAATAAAATTTTAAATTTTGAGATTTCGATAATTTATCGTGTAATTATGCTCAATTGAAATATTGAAAATTGCAGTTGTCTGGAAAAATAAAAAAATACTCAATTTTGAACCAAATTCAAAAATTTTGGTATATTTAGATAGGAAATCGCGAGTAGATATGAAATAAATTTTAAATTTTGAGATTTCGATAACTTATCGTGTAATTATGCTCAATTGAAATATTGAAAATTGCAGTTGTCTGGAAAAATAAAAAAATACTCAATTTTGAACCAAATTCAAAACTTTTGGTATATTTCGATAGGAAATCGCGAGTAGATATGAAATAAATTTTAAATTTTGAGATTTCCATAGTTTATCGTGTAATTATGCTCAATTGAAATATTGAGAGTGCAGTTGTCTGGAAAAATAAAAAAATACTCAATTTTGAACCAAATTCAAAAATTTTGGTATATTTAGATAGGAAATCGCGAGTAGATATGAAATAAATTTTAAATTTTGAGATTTCGATAGTTTATCGTGTAATTATGCTCAATTGAAATATTGAGAGTGCAAGTATTTGGCACAATGCCAAAAATATTGCATTTTGATCCAATCACGACAATTTATATACCGCTGGATAGGAAATTTTTAGTAGATGTGAAATAAATTTTAAATTTTGAGATTTCGATAACTTATCGTGTAATTATGCTCAATTGAAATATTGAAAATTGCAGTTGTCTGGAAAAATAAAAAAATACTCAATTTTGAACCAAATTCAAAACTTTTGGTATATTTAGATAGGAAATCGCGAGTAGATATGAAATAAATTTTAAATTTTGAGATTTCGATAATTTATCGTGTAATTATGCTCAATTGAAATATTGAAAATTGCAGTTGTCTGGAAAAATAAAAAAATACTCAATTTTGAACCAAATTCAAAAATGTTGGTATATTTAGATAGCAAATCGCGAGTAGATATGAAATAAATTTTAAATTTTGAGATTTCGATAACTTATCGTGTAATTATGCTCAATTGAAATATTGAGAGTGCAAGTATTTGGCACAATGCCAAAAATATTGCATTTTGATCCAATCACGACAATTTATACACCGCTGGATAGGAAATTTTTAGTAGATGTGAATAATATTTTAAATTTTGAGATTTCGATAATTTATCGTGTAATTATGCTCAATTGAAATATTGAAAATTGCAGTTGTCTGGAAAAATAAAAAAATACTCAATTTTGAACCAAATTCAAAAATTTTGGTAAATTTAGATAGCAAATCGCGAGTAGATATGAAATAAATTTTAAATTTTGAGATTTCGATAACTTATCGTGTAATTATGCTCAATTGAAATATTGAGAGTGCAAGTATTTGGCACAATGCCAAAAATATTGCATTTTGATCCAATCACGACAATTTATATACCGCTGGATAGGAAATTTTTAGTAGATGTGAATAAAATTTTAAATTTTGAGATTTCGATAATTTATCGTGTAATTATGCTCAATTGAAATATTGAAAATTGCAGTTGTCTGGAAAAATAAAAAAATACTCAATTTTGAACCAAATTCAAAAATTTTGGTATATTTAGATAGGAAATCGCGAGTAGATATGAAATAAATTTTAAATTTTGAGATTTCGATAACTTATCGTGTAATTATGCTCAATTGAAATATTGAAAATTGCAGTTGTCTGGAAAAATAAAAAAATACTCAATTTTGAACCAAATTCAAAACTTTTGGTATATTTCGATAGGAAATCGCGAGTAGATATGAAATAAATTTTAAATTTTGAGATTTCCATAGTTTATCGTGTAATTATGCTCAATTGAAATATTGAGAGTGCAGTTGTCTGGAAAAATAAAAAAATACTCAATTTTGAACCAAATTCAAAAATTTTGGTATATTTAGATAGGAAATCGCGAGTAGATATGAAATAAATTTTAAATTTTGAGATTTCGATAGTTTATCGTGTAATTATGCTCAATTGAAATATTGAGAGTGCAAGTATTTGGCACAATGCCAAAAATATTGCATTTTGATCCAATCACGACAATTTATATACCGCTGGATAGGAAATTTTTAGTAGATGTGAAATAAATTTTAAATTTTGAGATTTCGATAACTTATCGTGTAATTATGCTCAATTGAAATATTGAAAATTGCAGTTGTCTGGAAAAATAAAAAAATACTCAATTTTGAACCAAATTCAAAACTTTTGGTATATTTAGATAGGAAATCGCGAGTAGATATGAAATAAATTTTAAATTTTGAGATTTCGATAATTTATCGTGTAATTATGCTCAATTGAAATATTGAAAATTGCAGTTGTCTGGAAAAATAAAAAAATACTCAATTTTGAACCAAATTCAAAAATGTTGGTATATTTAGATAGCAAATCGCGAGTAGATATGAAATAAATTTTAAATTTTGAGATTTCGATAACTTATCGTGTAATTATGCTCAATTGAAATATTGAGAGTGCAAGTATTTGGCACAATGCCAAAAATATTGCATTTTGATCCAATCACGACAATTTATACACCGCTGGATAGGAAATTTTTAGTAGATGTGAATAATATTTTAAATTTTGAGATTTCGATAATTTATCGTGTAATTATGCTCAATTGAAATATTGAAAATTGCAGTTGTCTGGAAAAATAAAAAAATACTCAATTTTGAACCAAATTCAAAAATTTTGGTAAATTTAGATAGCAAATCGCGAGTAGATATGAAATAAATTTTAAATTTTGAGATTTCGATAACTTATCGTGTAATTATGCTCAATTGAAATATTGAGAGTGCAAGTATTTGGCACAATGCCAAAAATATTGCATTTTGATCCAATCACGACAATTTATATACCGCTGGATAGGAAATTTTTAGTAGATGTGAATAAAATTTTAAATTTTGAGATTTCGATAATTTATCGTGTAATTATGCTCAATTGAAATATTGAAAATTGCAGTTGTCTGGAAAAATAAAAAAATACTCAATTTTGAACCAAATTCAAAAATTTTGGTATATTTAGATAGGAAATCGCGAGTAGATATGAAATAAATTTTAAATTTTGAGATTTCGATAGTTTATCGTGTAATTATGCTCAATTGAAATATTGAGAGTGCAAGTATTTGGCACAATGCCAAAAATACTGGATTTTGATCCAATCACGACAATTTATATACCGCTGGATAGTAAATTTTTAGTAGATGTGAATAAAATTTTAAATTTTGAATTTTCATTAATTTATCGTGTAATTATGCTCAATTGAAATATTGAAAATTGCAGTTGTCTGTAAAAATAAAAAAATACTCAATTTTGAACCAAATTCAAAAATGTTGGTATATTTAGATAGCAAATCGCGAGTAGATATGAAATAAATTTTAAATTTTGAGATTTCGATAACTTATCGTGTAATTATGCTCAATTGAAATATTGAGAGTACAAGTATTTGGCACAATGCCAAAAATATTGCATTTTGATCCAATCACGACAATTTATACACCGCTGGATAGGAAATTTTTAGTAGATGTGAATAAAATTTTAAATTTTGAGATTTCGATAATTTATCGTGTAATTATGCTCAATTGAAATATTGAAAATTGCAGTTGTCTGGAAAAATAAAAAAATACTCAATTTTGAACCAAATTCAAAAATGTTGGTATATTTAGATAGCAAATCGCGAGTAGATATGAAATAAATTTTAAATTTTGAGATTTCGATAACTTATCGTGTAATTATGCTCAATTGAAATATTGAGAGTGCAAGTATTTGGCACAATGCCAAAAATATTGCATTTTGATCCAATCACGACAATTTATACACCGCTGGATAGGAAATTTTTAGTAGATGTGAATAAAATTTTAAATTTTGAGATTTCGATAATTTATCGTGTAATTATGCTCAATTGAAATATTGAAAATTGCAGTTGTCTGGAAAAATAAAAAAATACTCAATTTTGAACCAAATTCAAAAATTTTGGTATATTTAGATAGCAAATCGCGAGTAGATATGAAATAAATTTTAAATTTTGAGATTTCGATAACTTATCGTGTAATTATGCTCAATTGAAATATTGAAAATTGCAGTTGTCTGGAAAAATAAAAAAATACTCAATTTTGAACCAAATTCAAAACTTTTGGTATATTTAGATAGGAAATCGCGAGTAGATATGAAATAAATTTTAAATTTTGAGATTTCGATAATTTATCGTGTAATTATGCTCAATTGAAATATTGAAAATTGCAGTTGTCTGGAAAAATAAAAAAATACTCAATTTTGAACCAAATTCAAAAATGTTGGTATATTTAGATAGCAAATCGCGAGTAGATATGAAATAAATTTTAAATTTTGAGATTTCGATAACTTATCGTGTAATTATGCTCAATTGAAATATTGAGAGTGCAAGTATTTGGCACAATGCCAAAAATATTGCATTTTGATCCAATCACGACAATTTATATACCGCTGGATAGGAAATTTTTAGTAGATGTGAATAAAATTTTAAATTTTGAGATTTCGATAATTTATCGTGTAATTATGCTCAATTGAAATATTGAAAATTGCAGTTGTCTGGAAAAATAAAAAAATACTCAATTTTGAACCAAATTCAAAAATTTTGGTATATTTAGATAGGAAATCGCGAGTAGATATGAAATAAATTTTAAATTTTGAGATTTCCATAGTTTATCGTGTAATTATGCTCAATTGAAATATTGAGAGTGCAAGTATTTGGCACAATGCCAAAAATACTGGATTTTGATCCAATCACAACAATTTATACACCGCTGGATAGGAAATTTTTAGTAGATGTGAATAAAATTTTAAATTTTGAATTTTCATTAATTTATCGTGTAATTATGCTCAATTGAAATATTGAAAATTGCAGTTGTCTGGAAAAATAAAAAAATACTCAATTTTGAACCAAATTCGAAAATTTTGGTAAATTTAGATAGCAAATCGCGAGTAGATATGAAATAAATTTTAAATTTTGAGATTTCGATAATTTATCGTGTAATTATGCTCAATTGAAATATTGAAAATTGCAGTTGTCTGGAAAAATAAAAAAATACTCAATTTTGAACCAAATTCAAAAATTTTGGTATATTTAGATAGCAAATCGCGAGTAGATATGAAATAAATTTTAAATTTTGAGATTTCGATAACTTATCGTGTAATTATGCTCAATTGAAATATTGAGAGTGCAAGTATTTGGCACAATGCCAAAAATATTGCATTTTGATCCAATCACGACAATTTATACACCGCTGGATAGGAAATTTTTAGTAGATGTGAATAATATTTTAAATTTTGAGATTTCGATAATTTATCGTGTAATTATGCTCAATTGAAATATTGAAAATTGCAGTTGTCTGGAAAAATAAAAAAATACTCAATTTTGAACCAAATTCAAAAATTTTGGTAAATTTAGATAGCAAATCGCGAGTAGATATGAAATAAATTTTAAATTTTGAGATTTCGATAACTTATCGTGTAATTATGCTCAATTGAAATATTGAGAGTGCAAGTATTTGGCACAATGCCAAAAATATTGCATTTTGATCCAATCACGACAATTTATATACCGCTGGATAGGAAATTTTTAGTAGATGTGAATAAAATTTTAAATTTTGAGATTTCGATAATTTATCGTGTAATTATGCTCAATTGAAATATTGAAAATTGCAGTTGTCTGGAAAAATAAAAAAATACTCAATTTTGAACCAAATTCAAAAATTTTGGTATATTTAGATAGGAAATCGCGAGTAGATATGAAATAAATTTTAAATTTTGAGATTTCGATAGTTTATCGTGTAATTATGCTCAATTGAAATATTGAGAGTGCAAGTATTTGGCACAATGCCAAAAATACTGGATTTTGATCCAATCACGACAATTTATATACCGCTGGATAGTAAATTTTTAGTAGATGTGAATAAAATTTTAAATTTTGAATTTTCATTAATTTATCGTGTAATTATGCTCAATTGAAATATTGAAAATTGCAGTTGTCTGTAAAAATAAAAAAATACTCAATTTTGAACCAAATTCAAAAATGTTGGTATATTTAGATAGCAAATCGCGAGTAGATATGAAATAAATTTTAAATTTTGAGATTTCGATAACTTATCGTGTAATTATGCTCAATTGAAATATTGAGAGTACAAGTATTTGGCACAATGCCAAAAATATTGCATTTTGATCCAATCACGACAATTTATACACCGCTGGATAGGAAATTTTTAGTAGATGTGAATAAAATTTTAAATTTTGAGATTTCGATAATTTATCGTGTAATTATGCTCAATTGAAATATTGAAAATTGCAGTTGTCTGGAAAAATAAAAAAATACTCAATTTTGAACCAAATTCAAAAATGTTGGTATATTTAGATAGCAAATCGCGAGTAGATATGAAATAAATTTTAAATTTTGAGATTTCGATAACTTATCGTGTAATTATGCTCAATTGAAATATTGAGAGTGCAAGTATTTGGCACAATGCCAAAAATATTGCATTTTGATCCAATCACGACAATTTATACACCGCTGGATAGGAAATTTTTAGTAGATGTGAATAAAATTTTAAATTTTGAGATTTCGATAATTTATCGTGTAATTATGCTCAATTGAAATATTGAAAATTGCAGTTGTCTGGAAAAATAAAAAAATACTCAATTTTGAACCAAATTCAAAAATTTTGGTATATTTAGATAGCAAATCGCGAGTAGATATGAAATAAATTTTAAATTTTGAGATTTCGATAACTTATCGTGTAATTATGCTCAATTGAAATATTGAAAATTGCAGTTGTCTGGAAAAATAAAAAAATACTCAATTTTGAACCAAATTCAAAACTTTTGGTATATTTCGATAGGAAATCGCGAGTAGATATGAAATAAATTTTAAATTTTGAGATTTCCATAGTTTATCGTGTAATTATGCTCAATTGAAATATTGAGAGTGCAGTTGTCTGGAAAAATAAAAAAATACTCAATTTTGAACCAAATTCAAAAATTTTGGTATATTTAGATAGGAAATCGCGAGTAGATATGAAATAAATTTTAAATTTTGAGATTTCGATAGTTTATCGTGTAATTATGCTCAATTGAAATATTGAGAGTGCAAGTATTTGGCACAATGCCAAAAATATTGCATTTTGATCCAATCACGACAATTTATATACCGCTGGATAGGAAATTTTTAGTAGATGTGAAATAAATTTTAAATTTTGAGATTTCGATAACTTATCGTGTAATTATGCTCAATTGAAATATTGAAAATTGCAGTTGTCTGGAAAAATAAAAAAATACTCAATTTTGAACCAAATTCAAAACTTTTGGTATATTTAGATAGGAAATCGCGAGTAGATATGAAATAAATTTTAAATTTTGAGATTTCGATAATTTATCGTGTAATTATGCTCAATTGAAATATTGAAAATTGCAGTTGTCTGGAAAAATAAAAAAATACTCAATTTTGAACCAAATTCAAAAATGTTGGTATATTTAGATAGCAAATCGCGAGTAGATATGAAATAAATTTTAAATTTTGAGATTTCGATAACTTATCGTGTAATTATGCTCAATTGAAATATTGAGAGTGCAAGTATTTGGCACAATGCCAAAAATATTGCATTTTGATCCAATCACGACAATTTATATACCGCTGGATAGGAAATTTTTAGTAGATGTGAATAAAATTTTAAATTTTGAGATTTCGATAATTTATCGTGTAATTATGCTCAATTGAAATATTGAAAATTGCAGTTGTCTGGAAAAATAAAAAAATACTCAATTTTGAACCAAATTCAAAAATTTTGGTATATTTAGATAGGAAATCGCGAGTAGATATGAAATAAATTTTAAATTTTGAGATTTCCATAGTTTATCGTGTAATTATGCTCAATTGAAATATTGAGAGTGCAAGTATTTGGCACAATGCCAAAAATACTGGATTTTGATCCAATCACAACAATTTATACACCGCTGGATAGGAAATTTTTAGTAGATGTGAATAAAATTTTAAATTTTGAATTTTCATTAATTTATCGTGTAATTATGCTCAATTGAAATATTGAAAATTGCAGTTGTCTGGAAAAATAAAAAAATACTCAATTTTGAACCAAATTCGAAAATTTTGGTAAATTTAGATAGCAAATCGCGAGTAGATATGAAATAAATTTTAAATTTTGAGATTTCGATAATTTATCGTGTAATTATGCTCAATTGAAATATTGAAAATTGCAGTTGTCTGGAAAAATAAAAAAATACTCAATTTTGAACCAAATTCAAAAATTTTGGTATATTTAGATAGCAAATCGCGAGTAGATATGAAATAAATTTTAAATTTTGAGATTTCGATAACTTATCGTGTAATTATGCTCAATTGAAATATTGAGAGTGCAAGTATTTGGCACAATGCCAAAAATATTGCATTTTGATCCAATCACGACAATTTATACACCGCTGGATAGGAAATTTTTAGTAGATGTGAATAATATTTTAAATTTTGAGATTTCGATAATTTATCGTGTAATTATGCTCAATTGAAATATTGAAAATTGCAGTTGTCTGGAAAAATAAAAAAATACTCAATTTTGAACCAAATTCAAAAATTTTGGTAAATTTAGATAGCAAATCGCGAGTAGATATGAAATAAATTTTAAATTTTGAGATTTCGATAACTTATCGTGTAATTATGCTCAATTGAAATATTGAGAGTGCAAGTATTTGGCACAATGCCAAAAATATTGCATTTTGATCCAATCACGACAATTTATATACCGCTGGATAGGAAATTTTTAGTAGATGTGAATAAAATTTTAAATTTTGAGATTTCGATAATTTATCGTGTAATTATGCTCAATTGAAATATTGAAAATTGCAGTTGTCTGGAAAAATAAAAAAATACTCAATTTTGAACCAAATTCAAAAATTTTGGTATATTTAGATAGGAAATCGCGAGTAGATATGAAATAAATTTTAAATTTTGAGATTTCGATAGTTTATCGTGTAATTATGCTCAATTGAAATATTGAGAGTGCAAGTATTTGGCACAATGCCAAAAATACTGGATTTTGATCCAATCACGACAATTTATATACCGCTGGATAGGAAATTTTTAGTAGATGTGAATAAAATTTTAAATTTTGAATTTTCATTAATTTATCGTGTAATTATGCTCAATTGAAATATTGAAAATTGCAGTTGTCTGGAAAAATAAAAAAATACTCAATTTTGAACCAAATTCAAAAATGTTGGTATATTTAGATAGCAAATCGCGAGTAGATATGAAATAAATTTTAAATTTTGAGATTTCGATAACTTATCGTGTAATTATGCTCAATTGAAATATTGAGAGTACAAGTATTTGGCACAATGCCAAAAATATTGCATTTTGATCCAATCACGACAATTTATACACCGCTGGATAGGAAATTTTTAGTAGATGTGAATAAAATTTTAAATTTTGAGATTTCGATAATTTATCGTGTAATTATGCTCAATTGAAATATTGAAAATTGCAGTTGTCTGGAAAAATAAAAAAATACTCAATTTTGAACCAAATTCAAAAATGTTGGTATATTTAGATAGCAAATCGCGAGTAGATATGAAATAAATTTTAAATTTTGAGATTTCGATAACTTATCGTGTAATTATGCTCAATTGAAATATTGAGAGTGCAAGTATTTGGCACAATGCCAAAAATATTGCATTTTGATCCAATCACGACAATTTATACACCGCTGGATAGGAAATTTTTAGTAGATGTGAATAAAATTTTAAATTTTGAGATTTCGATAATTTATCGTGTAATTATGCTCAATTGAAATATTGAAAATTGCAGTTGTCTGGAAAAATAAAAAAATACTCAATTTTGAACCAAATTCAAAAATTTTGGTATATTTAGATAGCAAATCGCGAGTAGATATGAAATAAATTTTAAATTTTGAGATTTCGATAACTTATCGTGTAATTATGCTCAATTGAAATATTGAAAATTGCAGTTGTCTGGAAAAATAAAAAAATACTCAATTTTGAACCAAATTCAAAACTTTTGGTATATTTCGATAGGAAATCGCGAGTAGATATGAAATAAATTTTAAATTTTGAGATTTCCATAGTTTATCGTGTAATTATGCTCAATTGAAATATTGAGAGTGCAGTTGTCTGGAAAAATAAAAAAATACTCAATTTTGAACCAAATTCAAAAATTTTGGTATATTTAGATAGGAAATCGCGAGTAGATATGAAATAAATTTTAAATTTTGAGATTTCGATAGTTTATCGTGTAATTATGCTCAATTGAAATATTGAGAGTGCAAGTATTTGGCACAATGCCAAAAATATTGCATTTTGATCCAATCACGACAATTTATATACCGCTGGATAGGAAATTTTTAGTAGATGTGAAATAAATTTTAAATTTTGAGATTTCGATAACTTATCGTGTAATTATGCTCAATTGAAATATTGAAAATTGCAGTTGTCTGGAAAAATAAAAAAATACTCAATTTTGAACCAAATTCAAAAATTTTGGTATATTTAGATAGGAAATCGCGAGTAGATATGAAATAAATTTTAAATTTTGAGATTTCGATAATTTATCGTGTAATTATGCTCAATTGAAATATTGAAAATTGCAGTTGTCTGGAAAAATAAAAAAATACTCAATTTTGAACCAAATTCAAAAATGTTGGTATATTTAGATAGGAAATCGCGAGTAGATATGAAATAAATTTTAAATTTTGAGATTTCGATAATTTATCGTGTAATTATGCTCAATTGAAATATTGAGAGTGCAAGTATTTGGCACAATGCCAAAAATACTGGATTTTGATCCAATCACAACAATTTATACACCGCTGGATAGCAAATTTTTAGTAGATGTGAATAAAATTTTAAATTTTGAGATTTCGATAATTTATCGTGTAATTATGCTCAATTGAAATATTGAAAATTGCAGTTGTCTGGAAAAATAAAAAAATACTCAATTTTGAACCAAATTCAAAATTTTGGTATATTTAGATAGGAAATCGCGAGTAGATATGAAATAAATTTTAAATTTTGAGATTTCGATAATTTATCGTGTAATTATGCTCAATTGAAATATTGAGAGTGCAAGTATTTGGCACAATGCCAAAAATACTGGATTTTGATCCAATCACAACAATTTATACACCGCTGGATAGGAAATTTTTAGTAGATGTGAATAAAATTTTAAATTTTGAATTTTCATTAATTTATCGTGTAATTATGCTCAATTGAAATATTGAAAATTGCAGTTGTCTGGAAAAATAAAAAAATACTCAATTTTGAACAAAATTCAAAAATTTTGGTAAATTTAGATAGCAAATCGCGAGTAGATATGAAATAAATTTTAAATTTTGAGATTTCCATAGTTTATCGTGTAATTATGCTCAATTGAAATATTGAGAGTGCAAGTATTTGGCACAATGCCAAAAATACTGGATTTTGATCCAATCACAACAATTTATACACCGCTGGATAGGAAATTTTTAGTAGATGTGAATAAAATTTTAAATTTTGAATTTTCATTAATTTATCGTGTAATTATGCTCAATTGAAATATTGAAAATTGCAGTTGTCTGGAAAAATAAAAAAATACTCAATTTTGAACCAAATTCAAAAATTTTGGTAAATTTAGATAGCAAATCGCGAGTAGATATGAAATAAATTTTAAATTTTGAGATTTCGATAACTTATCGTGTAATTATGCTCAATTGAAATATTGAAAATTGCAGTTGTCTGGAAAAATAAAAAAATACTCAATTTTGAACCAAATTCAAAAATTTTGGTAAATTTAGATAGCAAATCGCGAGTAGATATGAAATAAATTTTAAATTTTGAGATTTCGATAACTTATCGTGTAATTATGCTCAATTGAAATATTGAAAATTGCAGTTGTCTGGAAAAATAAAAAAATACTCAATTTTGAACCAAATTCAAAAATTTTGGTATATTTCGATAGGAAATCGCGAGTAGATATGAAATAAATTTTAAATTTTGAGATTTCCATAGTTTATCGTGTAATTATGCTCAATTGAAATATTGAGAGTGCAAGTATTTGGCACAATGCCAAAAATACTGGATTTTGATCCAATCACAACAATTTATACACCGCTGGATAGGAAATTTTTAGTAGATGTGAATAAAATTTTAAATTTTGAGATTTCGATAATTTATCGTGTAATTATGCTCAATTGAAATATTGAAAATTGCAGTTGTCTGGAAAAATAAAAAAATACTCAATTTTGAACCAAATTCAAAAATGTTGGTATATTTAGATAGCAAATCGCGAGTAGATATGAAATAAATTTTAAATTTTGAGATTTCGATAACTTATCGTGTAATTATGCTCAATTGAAATATTGAGAGTGCAAGTATTTGGCACAATGCCAAAAATATTGCATTTTGATCCAATCACGACAATTTATACACCGCTGGATAGGAAATTTTTAGTAGATGTGAATAAAATTTTAAATTTTGAGATTTCGATAATTTATCGTGTAATTATGCTCAATTGAAATATTGAAAATTGCAGTTGTCTGGAAAAATAAAAAAATACTCAATTTTGAACCAAATTCAAAAATTTTGGTATATTTAGATAGCAAATCGCGAGTAGATATGAAATAAATTTTAAATTTTGAGATTTCGATAACTTATCGTGTAATTATGCTCAATTGAAATATTGAAAATTGCAGTTGTCTGGAAAAATAAAAAAATACTCAATTTTGAACCAAATTCAAAAATTTTGGTAAATTTAGATAGCAAATCGCGAGTAGATATGAAATAAATTTTAAATTTTGAGATTTCGATAACTTATCGTGTAATTATGCTCAATTGAAATATTGAAAATTGCAGTTGTCTGGAAAAATAAAAAAATACTCAATTTTGAACCAAATTCAAAAATTTTGGTAAATTTAGATAGCAAATCGCGAGTAGATATGAAATAAATTTTAAATTTTGAGATTTCTATAACTTATCGTGTAATTATGCTCAATTGAAATATTGAAAATTGCAGTTGTCTGGAAAAATAAAAAAATACTCAATTTTGAACCAAATTCAAAAATTTTGGTATATTTCGATAGGAAATCGCGAGTAGATATGAAATAAATTTTAAATTTTGAGATTTCCATAGATTATCGTGTAATTATGCTCAATTGAAATATTGAGAGTGCAAGTATTTGGCACAATGCCAAAAATACTGGATTTTGATCCAATCACAACAATTTATACACCGCTGGATAGGAAATTTTTAGTAGATGTGAATAAAATTTTAAATTTTGAATTTTCAATAATTTATCGTGTAATTACGTTCAATTGAAATATTGAAAATTGCAGTTGTCTGGAAAAATAAAAAAATACTCAATTTTGAACCAAATTCAAAAATTTTGGTAAATTTAGATAGCAAATCGCGAGTAGATATGAAATAAATTTTAAATTTTGAGATTTCGATAACTTATCGTGTAATTATGCTCAATTGAAATATTGAAAATTGCAGTTGTCTGGAAAAATAAAAAAATACTCAATTTTGAACCAAATTCAAAAATTTTGGTATATTTCGATAGGAAATCGCGAGTAGATATGAAATAAATTTTAAATTTTGAGATTTCCATAGTTTATCGTGTAATTATGCTCAATTGAAATATTGAGAGTGCAAGTATTTGGCACAATGCCAAAAATACTGGATTTTGATCCAATCACAACAATTTATACACCGCTGGATAGGAAATTTTTAGTAGATGTGAATAAAATTTTAAATTTTGAATTTTCAATAATTTATCGTGTAATTATGCTCAATTGAAATATTGAAAATTGCAGTTGTCTGGAAAAATAAAAAAATACTCAATTTTGAACAAAATTCAAAAATTTTGGTAAATTTAGATAGCAAATCGCGAGTAGATATGAAATAAATTTTAAATTTTGAGATTTCCTTAGTTTATCGTGTAATTATGCTCAATTGAAATATTGAGAGTGCAAGTATTTGGCACAATGCCAAAAATACTGGATTTTGATCCAATCACAACAATTTATACACCGCTGGATAGGAAATTTTTAGTAGATGTGAATAAAATTTTAAATTTTGAAGTTTCATTAATTTATCGTGTAATTATGCTCAATTGAAATATTGAAAATTGCAGTTGTCTGGAAAAATAAAAAAATACTCAATTTTGAACCAAATTCAAAAATTTTGGTAAATTTAGATAGCAAATCGCGAGTAGATATGAAATAAATTTTAAATTTTGAGATTTCGATAACTTATCGTGTAATTATGCTCAATTGAAATATTGAAAATTGCAGTTGTCTGGAAAAATAAAAAAATACTCAATTTTGAACCAAATTCAAAAATTTTGGTATATTTCGATAGGAAATCGCGAGTAGATATGAAATAAATTTTAAATTTTGAGATTTCCTTAGTTTATCGTGTAATTATGCTCAATTGAAATATTGAGAGTGCAAGTATTTGGCACAATGCCAAAAATACTGGATTTTGATCCAATCACAACAATTTATACACCGCTGGATAGGAAATTTTTAGTAGATGTGAATAAAATTTTAAATTTTGAGATTTCGATAACTTATCGTGTAATTATGCTCAATTGAAATATTGAAAATTGCAGTTGTCTGGAAAAATAAAAAAATACTCAATTTTGAACCAAATTCAAAAATTTTGGTATATTTCGATAGGAAATCGCGAGTAGATATGAAATAAATTTTAAATTTTGAGATTTCCATAGTTTATCGTGTAATTATGCTCAATTGAAATATTGAGAGTGCAAGTATTTGGCACAATGCCAAAAATACTGGATTTTGATCCAATCACAACAATTTATACACCGCTGGATAGGAAATTTTTAGTAGATGTGAATAAAATTTTAAATTTTGAATTTTCAATAATTTATCGTGTAATTATGCTCAATTGAAATATTGAAAATTGCAGTTGTCTGGAAAAATAAAAAAATACTCAATTTTGAACAAAATTCAAAAATTTTGGTAAATTTAGATAGCAAATCGCGAGTAGATATGAAATAAATTTTAAATTTTGAGATTTCCATAGTTTATCGTGTAAGTATGCTCAATTGAAATATTGAGAGTGCAAGTATTTGGCACAATGCCAAAAATACTGGATTTTGATCCAATCACAACAATTTATACACCGCTGGATAGGAAATTTTTAGTAGATGTGAATAAAATTTTAAATTTTGAAGTTTCATTAATTTATCGTGTAATTATGCTCAATTGAAATATTGAAAATTGCAGTTGTCTGGAAAAATAAAAAAATACTCAATTTTGAACCAAATTCAAAAATTTTGGTAAATTTAGATAGCAAATCGCGAGTAGATATGAAATAAATTTTAAATTTTGAGATTTCGATAACTTATCGTGTAATTATGCTCAATTGAAATATTGAAAATTGCAGTTGTCTGGAAAAATAAAAAAATACTCAATTTTGAACCAAATTCAAAAATTTTGGTATATTTCGATAGGAAATCGCGAGTAGATATGAAATAAATTTTAAATTTTGAGATTTCCTTAGTTTATCGTGTAATTATGCTCAATTGAAATATTGAGAGTGCAAGTATTTGGCACAATGCCAAAAATACTGGATTTTGATCCAATCACAACAATTTATACACCGCTGGATAGGAAATTTTTAGTAGATGTGAATAAAATTTTAAATTTTGAATTTTCATTAATT
Source organism: Caenorhabditis virilis (assembly GCA_964036255.1). Classification (NCBI taxonomy): domain Eukaryota; kingdom Metazoa; phylum Nematoda; class Chromadorea; order Rhabditida; family Rhabditidae; genus Caenorhabditis; species Caenorhabditis virilis. Next base: position 1,607,816 of record OZ038416.1, on the reverse strand, counting down.
TATCGTGTAATTATGCTCAATTGAAATATTGAAAATTGCAGTTGTCTGGAAAAATAAAAAAATACTCAATTTTGAACCAAATTCAAAAATTTTGGTAAATTTAGATAGCAAATCGCGAGTAGATATGAAATAAATTTTAAATTTTGAGATTTCGATAACTTATCGTGTAATTATGCTCAATTGAAATATTGAAAATTGCAGTTGTCTGGAAAAATAAAAAAATACTCAATTTTGAACCAAATTCAAAAATTTTGGTATATTTCGATAGGAAATCGCGAGTAGATATGAAATAAATTTTAAATTTTGAGATTTCCATAGTTTATCGTGTAATTATGCTCAATTGAAATATTGAGAGTGCAAGTATTTGGCACGATGCCAAAAATACTGGATTTTGATCCAATCACAACAATTTATACACCGCTGGATAGGAAATTTTTAGTAGATGTGAATAAAATTTTAAATTTTGAATTTTCAATAATTTATCGTGTAATTATGCTCAATTGAAATATTGAGAGTGCAAGTATTTGGCACAATGCCAAAAATACTGGATTTTGATCCAATCACAACAATTTATACACCGCTGGATAGGACATTTTTAGTAGATGTGAATAAAATTTTAAATTTTGAATTTTCATTAATTTATCGTGTAATTATGCTCAATTGAAATATTGAAAATTGCAGTTGTCTGGAAAAATAAAAAAATACTCAATTTTGAACCAAATTCAAAAATTTTGGTAAATTTAGATAGCAAATCGCGAGTAGATATGAATAAAATTTTAAATTTTGAATTTTCATTAATTTATCGTGTAATTATGCTCAATTGAAATATTGAAAATTGCAGTTGTCTGGAAAAATAAAAAAATACTCAATTTTGAACCAAATTCAAAAATTTTGGTAAATTTAGATAGCAAATCGCGAGTAGATATGAAATAAATTTTAAATTTTGAGATTTCGATAACTTATCGTGTAATTATGCTCAATTGAAATATTGAAAATTGCAGTTGTCTGGAAAAATAAAAAAATACTCAATTTTGAACCAAATTCAAAAATTTTGGTATATTTCGATAGGAAATCGCGAGTAGATATGAAATAAATTTTAAATTTTGAGATTTCCATAGTTTATCGTGTAATTATGCTCAATTGAAATATTGAGAGTGCAAGTATTTGGCACGATGCCAAAAATACTGGATTTTGATCCAATCACAACAATTTATACACCGCTGGATAGGAAATTTTTAGTAGATGTGAATAAAATTTTAAATTTTGAATTTTCAATAATTTATCGTGTAATTATGCTCAATTGAAATATTGAGAGTGCAAGTATTTGGCACAATGCCAAAAATACTGGATTTTGATCCAATCACAACAATTTATACACCGCTGGATAGGACATTTTTAGTAGATGTGAATAAAATTTTAAATTTTGAATTTTCATTAATTTATCGTGTAATTATGCTCAATTGAAATATTGAAAATTGCAGTTGTCTGGAAAAATAAAAAAATACTCAATTTTGAACCAAATTCAAAAATTTTGGTAAATTTAGATAGCAAATCGCGAGTAGATATGAAATAAATTTTAAATTTTGAGATTTCGATAACTTATCGTGTAATTATGCTCAATTGAAATATTGAAAATTGCAGTTGTCTGGAAAAATAAAAAAATACTCAATTTTGAACCAAATTCAAAAATTTTGGTATATTTAGATAGGAAATCGCGAGTAGATATGAAATAAATTTTAAATTTTGAGATTTCCATAGTTTATCGTGTAATTATGCTCAATTGAAATGTTGAGAGTGCAAGTATTTGGCACAATGCCAAAAATACTGGATTTTGATCCAATCACAACAATTTATACACCGCTGGATAGGAAATTTTTAGTAGATGTGAATAAAATTTTAAATTTTGAATTTTCAATAATTTATCGTGTAATTATGCTCAATTGAAATATTGAGAGTGCAAGTATTTGGCACAATGCCAAAAATACTGGATTTTGATCCAATCACAACAATTTATACACCGCTGGATAGGAAATTTTTAGTAGATGTGAATAAAATTTTAAATTTTGAATTTTCATTAATTTATCGTGTAATTATGCTCAATTGAAATATTGAGAGTGCAAGTATTTGGCACAATGCCAAAAATACTGGATTTTGATCCAATCACAACAATTTATACACCGCTGGATAGGAAATTTTTAGTAGATGTGAATAAAATTTTAAATTTTGAATTTTCAATAATTTATCGTGTAATTATGCTCAATTGAAATATTGAGAGTGCAAGTATTTGGCACAATGCCAAAAATACTGGATTTTGATCCAATCACAACAATTTATACACCGCTGGATAGGACATTTTTAGTAGATGTGAATAAAATTTTAAATTTTGAATTTTCATTAATTTATCGTGTAATTATGCTCAATTGAAATATTGAAAATTGCAGTTGTCTGGAAAAATAAAAAAATACTCAATTTTGAACCAAATTCAAAAATTTTGGTATATTTAGATAGGAAATCGCGAGTAGATATGAAATAAATTTTAAATTTTGAGATTTCCATAGTTTATCGTGTAATTATGCTCAATTGAAATGTTGAGAGTGCAAGTATTTGGCACAATGCCAAAAATACTGGATTTTGATCCAATCACAACAATTTATACACCGCTGGATAGGAAATTTTTAGTAGATGTGAATAAAATTTTAAATTTTGAATTTTCAATAATTTATCGTGTAATTATGCTCAATTGAAATATTGAGAGTGCAAGTATTTGGCACAATGCCAAAAATACTGGATTTTGATCCAATCACAACAATTTATACACCGCTGGATAGGAAATTTTTAGTAGATGTGAATAAAATTTTAAATTTTGAATTTTCATTAATTTATCGTGTAATTATGCTCAATTGAAATATTGAGAGTGCAAGTATTTGGCACAATGCCAAAAATACTGGATTTTGATCCAATCACAACAATTTATACACCGCTGGATAGGAAATTTTTAGTAGATGTGAATAAAATTTTAAATTTTGAATTTTCAATAATTTATCGTGTAATTATGCTCAATTGAAATATTGAGAGTGCAAGTATTTGGCACAATGCCAAAAATACTGGATTTTGATCCAATCACAACAATTTATACACCGCTGGATAGGACATTTTTAGTAGATGTGAATAAAATTTTAAATTTTGAATTTTCATTAATTTATCGTGTAATTATGCTCAATTGAAATATTGAAAATTGCAGTTGTCTGGAAAAATAAAAAAATACTCAATTTTGAACCAAATTCAAAAATTTTGGTATATTTAGATAGGAAATCGCGAGTAGATATGAAATAAATTTTAAATTTTGAGATTTCCATAGTTTATCGTGTAATTATGCTCAATTGAAATGTTGAGAGTGCAAGTATTTGGCACAATGCCAAAAATACTGGATTTTGATCCAATCACAACAATTTATACACCGCTGGATAGGAAATTTTTAGTAGATGTGAATAAAATTTTAAATTTTGAATTTTCAATAATTTATCGTGTAATTATGCTCAATTGAAATATTGAGAGTGCAAGTATTTGGCACAATGCCAAAAATACTGGATTTTGATCCAATCACAACAATTTATACACCGCTGGATAGGAAATTTTTAGTAGATGTGAATAAAATTTTAAATTTTGAATTTTCATTAATTTATCGTGTAATTATGCTCAATTGAAATATTGAGAGTGCAAGTATTTGGCACAATGCCAAAAATACTGGATTTTGATCCAATCACAACAATTTATACACCGCTGGATAGGAAATTTTTAGTAGATGTGAATAAAATTTTAAATTTTGAATTTTCATTAATTTATCGTGTAATTATGCTCAATTGAAATATTGAAAATTGCAGTTGTCTGGAAAAATAAAAAAATACTCAATTTTGAACAAAATTCAAAAATTTTGGTAAATTTAGATAGCAAATCGCGAGTAGATATGAAATAAATTTTAAATTTTGAGATTTCCATAGTTTATCGTGTAATTATGCTCAATTGAAATGTTGAGAGTGCAAGTATTTGGCACAATGCCAAAAATACTGGATTTTGATCCAATCACAACAATTTATACACCGCTGGATAGGAAATTTTTAGTAGATGTGAATAAAATTTTAAATTTTGAATTTTCAATAATTTATCGTGTAATTATGCTCAATTGAAATATTGAGAGTGCAAGTATTTGGCACAATGCCAAAAATACTGGATTTTGATCCAATCACAACAATTTATACACCGCTGGATAGGAAATTTTTAGTAGATGTGAATAAAATTTTAAATTTTGAATTTTCATTAATTTATCGTGTAATTATGCTCAATTGAAATATTGAGAGTGCAAGTATTTGGCACAATGCCAAAAATACTGGATTTTGATCCAATCACAACAATTTATACACCGCTGGATAGGAAATTTTTAGTAGATGTGAATAAAATTTTAAATTTTGAATTTTCATTAATTTATCGTGTAATTATGCTCAATTGAAATATTGAAAATTGCAGTTGTCTGGAAAAATAAAAAAATACTCAATTTTGAACAAAATTCAAAAATTTTGGTAAATTTAGATAGCAAATCGCGAGTAGATATGAAATAAATTTTAAATTTTGAGATTTCCATAGTTTATCGTGTAATTATGCTCAATTGAAATATTGAGAGTGCAAGTATATGGCACAATGCCAAAAATACTGGATTTTGATCCAATCACAACAATTTATACACCGCTGGATAGGAAATTTTTAGTAGATGTGAATAAAATTTTAAATTTTGAATTTTCAATAATTTATCGTGTAATTATGTTCAATTGAAATATTGAAAATTGCAGTTGTCTGGAAAAATAAAAAAATACTCAATTTTGAACAAAATTCAAAAATTTTGGTAAATTTAGATAGCAAATCGCGAGTAGATATGAAATAAATTTTAAATTTTGAGATTTCCATAGTTTATCGTGTAATTATGCTCAATTGAAATATTGAGAGTGCAAGTATATGGCACAATGCCAAAAATACTGGATTTTGATCCAATCACAACAATTTATACACCGCTGGATAGGAAATTTTTAGTAGATGTGAATAAAATTTTAAATTTTGAATTTTCAATAATTTATCGTGTAATTATGTTCAATTGAAATATTGAAAATTGCAGTTGTCTGGAAAAATAAAAAAATACTCAATTTTGAACAAAATTCAAAAATTTTGGTAAATTTAGATAGCAAATCGCGAGTAGATATGAAATAAATTTTAAATTTTGAGATTTCCATAGTTTATCGTGTAATTATGCTCAATTGAAATATTGAGAGTGCAAGTATTTGGCACAATGCCAAAAATACTGGATTTTGATCCAATCACAACAATTTATACACCGCTGGATAGGAAATTTTTAGTAGATGTGAATAAAATTTTAAATTTTGAATTTTCAATAATTTATCGTGTAATTATGTTCAATTGAAATATTGAAAATTGCAGTTGTCTGGAAAAATAAAAAAATACTCAATTTTGAACAAAATTCAAAAATTTTGGTAAATTTAGATAGCAAATCGCGAGTAGATATGAAATAAATTTTAAATTTTGAGATTTCCATAGTTTATCGTGTAATTATGCTCAATTGAAATATTGAGAGTGCAAGTATTTGGCACAATGCCAAAAATACTGGATTTTGATCCAATGCATCTGCACAAACATGGCAATGATTAGTGTCGTTAGAATCGTCGTAGCGTGTAGATTCTAATAGTACCAATACGACGATTCTAACGACACTTGCCATGTTTTTGCATTTGTTCTGGAATTTTTTTATTTTTAGTGATTTTCAGACAAATGAGCACAAAAATACTTTAATTCTGAAAAATCTGAAATTTTTTGGTACTAATAGAATCTACACGCTACAACGATTCTAACGACACTAATCATTGCCATGTTTGTGCATTTGTTCTGGAATTTTTTTATTTTTGGTGATTTTCAGACAAATGAGCACAAAAATACTTTAATTCTGAAAAATCTGAAATTTTTTGGTACTAATAGAATCTACACGCTACAACGATTCTAACGACACTAATCATTGCCATGTTTGTGCATTTGTTCTGGAATTTTTTTAATTTTTGGTGATTTTCAGACAAATGAGCACAAAAATACTTTAATTCTGAAAAATCTGAAATTTTTTGGTACTAATAGAATCTACGCGCTACGACGATTCTAACGACACTAATCATTGCCATGTTTGTGCATTTGTTCTGGAATTTTTTTTATTTTTGGTGATTTTCAGACAAATGAGCACAAAAATACTTTAATTCTGAAAAATCTGAAATTTTTTGGTACTAATAGAATCTACACGCTACAACGATTCTAACGACACTAATCATTGCCATGTTTGTGCATTTGTTCTGGAATTTTTTTAATTTTTGGTGATTTTCAGACAAATGAGCACAAAAATACTTTAATTCTGAAAAATCTGAAATTTTTTGGTACTAATAGAATCTACGCGCTACGACGATTCTAACGACACTAATCATTGCCATGTTTGTGCATTTGTTCTGGAATTTTTTTTATTTTTGGTGATTTTCAGACAAATGAGCACAAAAATACTTTAATTCTGAAAAATCTGAAATTTTTTGGTACTAATAGAATCTACACGCTACGACGATTCTAACGACACTAATGATTGCCATGTTTGTGCATTTGTTCTGGAATTTTTTTATTTTTAGTGATTTTCAGACAAATGAGCACAAAAATACTTTAATTCTGAAAAATCTGAAATTTTTTGGTACTAATAGAATCTACACGCTACGACGATTCTAACGACACTAATCATTGCCATGTTTGTGCATTTATTCTGGAATTTTTTTTATTTTTAGTGATTTTCAGACAAATGAGCACAAAAATACTTTAATTCTGAAAAATCTGAAATTTTTTGGTACTAATAGAATCTACACGCTACGACGATTCCAACGACACTAATCATTGCCATGATTGTGCATTTGTTCTGGAATTTTTTTAATTTTTGGTGATTTTCAGACAAATGAGCACAAAAATACTTTAATTCTGAAAAATCTGAAATTTTTTGGTACTAATAGAATCTACGCGCTACGACGATTCTAACGACACTAATCATTGCCATGTTTGTGCATTTGTTCTGGAATTTTTTTTATTTTTGGTGATTTTCAGACAAATGAGCACAAAAATACTTTAATTCTGAAAAATCTGAAATTTTTTGGTACTAATAGAATCTACACGCTACGACGATTCTAACGACACTAATCATTGCCATGTTTGTGCATTTGTTCTGGAATTTTTTTATTTTTAGTGATTTTCAGACAAATGAGCACAAAAATACTTTAATTCTGAAAAATCTGAAATTTTTTGGTACTAATAGAATCTACACGCTACGACGATTCTAACGACACTAATCATTGCCATGTTTGTGCATTTATTCTGGAATTTTTTTTATTTTTAGTGATTTTCAGACAAATGAGCACAAAAATACTTTAATTCTGAAAAATCTGAAATTTTTTGGTACTAATAGAATCTACACGCTACGACGATTCCAACGACACTAATCATTGCCATGATTGTGCATTTGTTCTGGAATTTTTTTTATTTTTAGTGATTTTCAGACAAATGAGCACAAAAATACTTTAATTCTGAAAAATCTGAAATTTTTTGGTACTAATAGAATCTACGCGCTACGACGATTCTAACGACACTAATCATTGCCATGTTTTTGCATTTGTTCTGGAATTTTTTTATTTTTAGTGATTTTCAGACAAATGAGCACAAAAATACTTTAATTCTGAAAAATCTGAAATTTTTTGGTACTAATAGAATCTACACGCTACGACGATTCCAACGACACTAATCATTGCCATGATTGTGCATTTGTTCTGGAATTTTTTTTATTTTTAGTGATTTTCAGACAAATGAGCACAAAAATACTTTAATTCTGAAAAATCTGAAATTTTTTGGTACTAATAGAATCTACACGCTACGACGATTCCAACGACACTAATCATTGCCATGATTGTGCATTTGTTCTGGAATTTTTTTTATTTTTAGTGATTTTCAGACAAATGAGCACAAAAATACTTTAATTCTGAAAAATCTGAAATTTTTTGGTACTAATAGAATCTACGCGCTACGACGATTCTAACGACACTAATCATTGCCATGTTTTTGCATTTGTTCTGGAATTTTTTTATTTTTAGTGATTTTCAGACAAATGAGCACAAAAATACTTTAATTCTGAAAAATCTGAAATTTTTTGGTACTAATAGAATCTACACGCTACGACGATTCCAACGACACTAATCATTGCCATGATTGTGCATTTGTTCTGGAATTTTTTTTATTTTTAGTGATTTTCAGACAAATGAGCACAAAAATACTTTAATTCTGAAAAATCTGAAATTTTTTGGTACTAATAGAATCTACGCGCTACGACGATTCTAACGACACTAATCATTGCCATGTTTTTGCATTTGTTCTGGAATTTTTTTATTTTTAGTGATTTTCAGACAAATGAGCACAAAAATACTTTAATTCTGAAAAATCTGAAATTTTTTGGTACTAATAGAATCTACACGCTACGACGATTCTAACGACACTAATCATTGCCATGTTTGTGCATTTGTTCTGGAATTTTTTTATTTTTGGTGATTTTCAGACAAATGAGCACAAAAATACTTTAATTCTGAAAAATCTGAAATTTTTTGGTACTAATAGAATCTACACGCTACAACGATTCTAACGACACTAATCATTGCCATGTTTGTGCATTTGTTCTGGAATTTTTTTAATTTTTGGTGATTTTCAGACAAATGAGCACAAAAATACTTTAATTCTGAAAAATCTGAAATTTTTTGGTACTAATAGAATCTACACGCTACGACGATTCTAACGACACTAATCATTGCCATGTTTGTGCATTTGTTCGGGAATTTTTTTATTTTTAGTGATTTTCAGACAAATGAGCACAAAAATACTTTAATTCTGAAAAATCTGAAATTTTTTGGTACTAATAGAATCTACACGCTACGACGATTCTAACGACACTAATCATTGCCATGTTTGTGCATTTGTTCGGGAATTTTTTTATTTTTAGTGATTTTCAGACAAATGAGCACAAAAATACTTTAATTCTGAAAAATCTGAAATTTTTTGGTACTAATAGAATCTACGCGCTACGACGATTCTAACGACACTAATCATTGCCATGTTTTTGCATTTGTTCTGGAATTTTTTTATTTTTAGTGATTTTCAGACAAATGAGCACAAAAATACTTTAATTCTGAAAAATCTGAAATTTTTTGGTACTAATAGAATCTACACGCTACGACGATTCTAACGACACTAATCATTGCCATGTTTGTGCATTTGTTCTGGAATTTTTTTATTTTTGGTGATTTTCAGACAAATGAGCACAAAAATACTTTAATTCTGAAAAATCTGAAATTTTTTGGTACTAATAGAATCTACACGCTACGACGATTCTAACGACACTAATCATTGCCATGTTTGTGCATTTGTTCTGGAATTTTTTTTATTTTTAGTGATTTTCAGACAAATGAGCACAAAAATACTTTAATTCTGAAAAATCTGAAATTTTTTGGTACTAATAGAATCTACACGCTACGACGATTCCAACGACACTAATCATTGCCATGATTGTGCATTTGTTCTGGAATTTTTTTTATTTTTAGTGATTTTCAGACAAATGAGCACAAAAATACTTTAATTCTGAAAAATCTGAAATTTTTTGGTACTAATAGAATCTACACGCTACGACGATTCTAACGACACTAATCATTGCCATGTTTGTGCATTTGTTCTGGAATTTTTTTTTTTTGGTGATTTTCAGACAAATGAGCACAAAAATACTTTAATTCTGAAAATTGTGAAATTTTTTGGTACTAATAGAATCTACACGCTACGACGATTCTAACGACACTAATCATTGCCATGTTTGTGCATTTGTTCTGGAATTTTTTTATTTTTGGTGATTTTCAGACAAATGAGCACAAAAATACTTTAATTCTGAAAAATCTGAAATTTTTTGGTACCAATAGAATCTACACGCTACGACGATTCTAACGACACTAATCATTGCCATGTTTGTGCATTTGTTCTGGAATTTTTTTATTTTTGGTGATTTTCAGACAAATGAGCACAAAAATACTTTAATTCTGAAAAATCTGAAATTTTTTGGTACTAATAGAATCTACGCGCTACGACGATTCTAACGACACTAATCATTGCCATGTTTGTGCATTTGTTCTGGAATTTTTTTTATTTTTAGTGATTTTCAGACAAATGAGCACAAAAATACTTTAATTCTGAAAAATCTGAAATTTTTTGGTACTAATAGAATCTACACGCTACGACGATTCCAACGACACTAATCATTGCTATGATTGTGCATTTGTTCTGGAATTTTTTTTATTTTTAGTGATTTTCAGACAAATGAGCACAAAAATACTTTAATTCTGAAAAATCTGAAATTTTTTGGTACTAATAGAATCTACGCGCTACGACGATTCTAACGACACTAATCATTGCCATGTTTGTGCATTTGTTCTGGAATTTTTTTATTTTTGGTGATTTTCAGACAAATGAGCACAAAAATACTTTAATTCTGAAAAATCTGAAATTTTTTGGTACTAATAGAATCTACGCGCTACGACGATTCTAACGACACTAATCATTGCCATGTTTGTGCATTTGTTCTGGAATTTTTTTATTTTTAGTGATTTTCAGACAAATGAGCACAAAAATACTTTAATTCTGAAAAATCTGAAATTTTTTGGTACTAATAGAATCTACGCGCTACGACGATTCTAACGACACTAATCATTGCCATGTTTGTGCATTTGTTCTGGAATTTTTTTATTTTTAGTGATTTTCAGACAAATGAGCACAAAAATACTTTAATTCTGAAAAATCTGAAATTTTTTGGTACCAATAGAATCTACACGCTACGACGATTCTAACGACACTAATCATTGCCATGTTTGTGCATTTGTTCTGGAATTTTTTTATTTTTGGTGATTTTCAGACAAATGAGCACAAAAATACTTTAATTCTGAAAAATCTGAAATTTTTTGGTACTAATAGAATCTACACGCTACGACGATTCTAACGACACTAATCATTGCCATGTTTGTGCATTTGTTCTGGAATTTTTTTATTTTTGGTGATTTTCAGACAAATGAGCACAAAAATACTTTAATTCTGAAAAATCTGAAATTTTTTGGTACTAATAGAATCTACACGCTACAACGATTCTAACGACACTAATCATTGCCATGTTTGTGCATTTGTTCTGGAATTTTTTTAATTTTTGGTGATTTTCAGACAAATGAGCACAAAAATACTTTAATTCTGAAAAATCTGAAATTTTTTGGTACTAATAGAATCTACACGCTACGACGATTCTAACGACACTAATCATTGCCATGTTTGTGCATTTGTTCGGGAATTTTTTTATTTTTAGTGATTTTCAGACAAATGAGCACAAAAATACTTTAATTCTGAAAAATCTGAAATTTTTTGGTACTAATAGAATCTACACGCTACGACGATTCTAACGACACTAATCATTGCCATGTTTGTGCATTTGTTCGGGAATTTTTTTATTTTTAGTGATTTTCAGACAAATGAGCACAAAAATACTTTAATTCTGAAAAATCTGAAATTTTTTGGTACTAATAGAATCTACGCGCTACGACGATTCTAACGACACTAATCATTGCCATGTTTTTGCATTTGTTCTGGAATTTTTTTATTTTTAGTGATTTTCAGACAAATGAGCACAAAAATACTTTAATTCTGAAAAATCTGAAATTTTTTGGTACTAATAGAATCTACACGCTACGACGATTCTAACGACACTAATCATTGCCATGTTTGTGCATTTGTTCTGGAATTTTTTTATTTTTGGTGATTTTCAGACAAATGAGCACAAAAATACTTTAATTCTGAAAAATCTGAAATTTTTTGGTACTAATAGAATCTACACGCTACGACGATTCTAACGACACTAATCATTGCCATGTTTGTGCATTTGTTCTGGAATTTTTTTTATTTTTAGTGATTTTCAGACAAATGAGCACAAAAATACTTTAATTCTGAAAAATCTGAAATTTTTTGGTACTAATAGAATCTACACGCTACGACGATTCCAACGACACTAATCATTGCCATGATTGTGCATTTGTTCTGGAATTTTTTTTATTTTTAGTGATTTTCAGACAAATGAGCACAAAAATACTTTAATTCTGAAAAATCTGAAATTTTTTGGTACTAATAGAATCTACACGCTACGACGATTCTAACGACACTAATCATTGCCATGTTTGTGCATTTGTTCTGGAATTTTTTTTTTTTGGTGATTTTCAGACAAATGAGCACAAAAATACTTTAATTCTGAAAATTGTGAAATTTTTTGGTACTAATAGAATCTACACGCTACGACGATTCTAACGACACTAATCATTGCCATGTTTGTGCATTTGTTCTGGAATTTTTTTATTTTTGGTGATTTTCAGACAAATGAGCACAAAAATACTTTAATTCTGAAAAATCTGAAATTTTTTGGTACCAATAGAATCTACACGCTACGACGATTCTAACGACACTAATCATTGCCATGTTTGTGCATTTGTTCTGGAATTTTTTTATTTTTGGTGATTTTCAGACAAATGAGCACAAAAATACTTTAATTCTGAAAAATCTGAAATTTTTTGGTACTAATAGAATCTACGCGCTACGACGATTCTAACGACACTAATCATTGCCATGTTTGTGCATTTGTTCTGGAATTTTTTTTATTTTTAGTGATTTTCAGACAAATGAGCACAAAAATACTTTAATTCTGAAAAATCTGAAATTTTTTGGTACTAATAGAATCTACACGCTACGACGATTCCAACGACACTAATCATTGCTATGATTGTGCATTTGTTCTGGAATTTTTTTTATTTTTAGTGATTTTCAGACAAATGAGCACAAAAATACTTTAATTCTGAAAAATCTGAAATTTTTTGGTACTAATAGAATCTACGCGCTACGACGATTCTAACGACACTAATCATTGCCATGTTTGTGCATTTGTTCTGGAATTTTTTTATTTTTGGTGATTTTCAGACAAATGAGCACAAAAATACTTTAATTCTGAAAAATCTGAAATTTTTTGGTACTAATAGAATCTACGCGCTACGACGATTCTAACGACACTAATCATTGCCATGTTTGTGCATTTGTTCTGGAATTTTTTTATTTTTAGTGATTTTCAGACAAATGAGCACAAAAATACTTTAATTCTGAAAAATCTGAAATTTTTTGGTACTAATAGAATCTACGCGCTACGACGATTCTAACGACACTAATCATTGCCATGTTTGTGCATTTGTTCTGGAATTTTTTTATTTTTAGTGATTTTCAGACAAATGAGCACAAAAATACTTTAATTCTGAAAAATCTGAAATTTTTTGGTACCAATAGAATCTACACGCTACGACGATTCTAACGACACTAATCATTGCCATGTTTGTGCATTTGTTCTGGAATTTTTTTATTTTTGGTGATTTTCAGACAAATGAGCACAAAAATACTTTAATTCTGAAAAATCTGAAATTTTTTGGTACTAATAGAATCTACGCGCTACGACGATTCTAACGACACTAATCATTGCCATGTTTGTGCATTTGTTCTGGAATTTTTTTTATTTTTAGTGATTTTCAGACAAATGAGCACAAAAATACTTTAATTCTGAAAAATCTGAAATTTTTTGGTACTAATAGAATCTACACGCTACGACGATTCTAACGACACTAATCATTGCCATGTTTGTGCATTTGTTCTGGAATTTTTTTTATTTTTAGTGATTTTCAGACAAATGAGCACAAAAATACTTTAATTCTGAAAAATCTGAAATTTTTTGGTACTAATAGAATCTACGCGCTACGACGATTCTAACGACACTAATCATTGCCATGTTTGTGCATTTGTTCTGGAATTTTTTTATTTTTGGTGATTTTCAGACAAATGAGCACAAAAATACTTTAATTCTGAAAAATCTGAAATTTTTTGGTACTAATAGAATCTACGCGCTACGACGATTCTAACGACACTAATCATTGCCATGTTTGTGCATTTGTTCTGGAATTTTTTTATTTTTAGTGATTTTCAGACAAATGAGCACAAAAATACTTTAATTCTGAAAAATCTGAAATTTTTTGGTACTAATAGAATCTACGCGCTACGACGATTCTAACGACACTAATCATTGCCATGTTTGTGCATTTGTTCTGGAATTTTTTTTATTTTTAGTGATTTTCAGACAAATGAGCACAAAAATACTTTAATTCTGAAAAATCTGAAATTTTTTGGTACTAATAGAATCTACACGCTACGACGATTCCAACGACACTAATCATTGCCATGATTGTGCATTTGTTCTGGAATTTTTTTTATTTTTAGTGATTTTCAGACAAATGAGCACAAAAATACTTTAATTCTGAAAAATCTGAAATTTTTTGGTACCAATAGAATCTACACGCTACGACGATTCTAACGACACTAATCATTGCCATGTTTGTGCATTTGTTCTGGAATTTTTTTATTTTTGGTGATTTTCAGACAAATGAGCACAAAAATACTTTAATTCTGAAAAATCTGAAATTTTTTGGTACTAATAGAATCTACGCGCTACGACGATTCTAACGACACTAATCATTGCCATGTTTGTGCATTTGTTCTGGAATTTTTTTTATTTTTAGTGATTTTCAGACAAATGAGCACAAAAATACTTTAATTCTGAAAAATCTGAAATTTTTTGGTACTAATAGAATCTACACGCTACGACGATTCTAACGACACTAATCATTGCCATGTTTGTGCATTTGTTCTGGAATTTTTTTTATTTTTAGTGATTTTCAGACAAATGAGCACAAAAATACTTTAATTCTGAAAAATCTGAAATTTTTTGGTACTAATAGAATCTACGCGCTACGACGATTCTAACGACACTAATCATTGCCATGTTTGTGCATTTGTTCTGGAATTTTTTTATTTTTGGTGATTTTCAGACAAATGAGCACAAAAATACTTTAATTCTGAAAAATCTGAAATTTTTTGGTACTAATAGAATCTACGCGCTACGACGATTCTAACGACACTAATCATTGCCATGTTTGTGCATTTGTTCTGGAATTTTTTTATTTTTAGTGATTTTCAGACAAATGAGCACAAAAATACTTTAATTCTGAAAAATCTGAAATTTTTTGGTACTAATAGAATCTACGCGCTACGACGATTCTAACGACACTAATCATTGCCATGTTTGTGCATTTGTTCTGGAATTTTTTTTATTTTTAGTGATTTTCAGACAAATGAGCACAAAAATACTTTAATTCTGAAAAATCTGAAATTTTTTGGTACTAATAGAATCTACACGCTACGACGATTCCAACGACACTAATCATTGCCATGATTGTGCATTTGTTCTGGAATTTTTTTTATTTTTAGTGATTTTCAGACAAATGAGCACAAAAATACTTTAATTCTGAAAAATCTGAAATTTTTTGGTACTAATAGAATCTACGCGCTACGACGATTCTAACGACACTAATCATTGCCATGTTTGTGCATTTGTTCTGGAATTTTTTTATTTTTGGTGATTTTCAGACAAATGAGCACAAAAATACTTTAATTCTGAAAAATCTGAAATTTTTTGGTACTAATAGAATCTACGCGCTACGACGATTCTAACGACACTAATCATTGCCATGTTTGTGCATTTGTTCTGGAATTTTTTTATTTTTAGTGATTTTCAGACAAATGAGCACAAAAATACTTTAATTCTGAAAAATCTGAAATTTTTTGCTATGATTAGAATCTACACGCTAAGGCGACTCTAACGACAATAATCATTGCCATGTTTGTGCATTTGTTCTGGAATTTTTTTATTTTTAGTGATTTTCAGACAAATGAGCACAAAAATACTTTAATTCTGAAAAATCTGAAATTTTTTGGTACTAATAGAATCTACGCGCTACGACGATTCTAACGACACTAATCATTGCCATGTTTGTGCATTTGTTCTGGAATTTTTTTATTTTTAGTGATTTTCAGACAAATGAGCACAAAAATACTTTAATTCTGAAAAATCTGAAATTTTTTGCTATGATTAGAATCTACACGCTAAGGCGACTCTAACGACAATAATCATTGCCATGTTTGTGCATTTGTTCTGGAATTTTTTTATTTTTAGTGATTTTCAGACAAATGAGCACAAAAATACTTTAATTCTGAAAAATCTGAAATTTTTTGCTATGATTAGAATCTACACGCTAAGGCGATTCTAACGACACTAATCATTGCCATGTTTGTGCATTTTTTCTGGAATTTTTTTATTTTTGGTGATTTTCAGACAAATGAGCACAAAAATACTTTAATTCTGAAAAATCTGAAATTTTTTGGTACTAATAGAATCTACACGCTACGACGATTCTAACGACACTAATCATTGCCATGTTTGTGCATTTGTTCTGGAATTTTTTTATTTTTGGTGATTTTCAGACAAATGAGCACAAAAATACTTTAATTCTGAAAAATCTGAAATTTTTTGGTACTAATAGAATCTACGCGCTACGACGATTCTAACGACACTAATCATTGCCATGTTTGTGAATTTGTTCTGGAATTTTTTTATTTTTGGTGATTTTCAGACAAATGAGCACAAAAATACTTTAATTCTGAAAAATCTGAAATTTTTTGGTACTAATAGAATCTACGCGCTACGACGATTCTAACGACACTAATCATTGCCATGTTTGTGCATTTGTTCTGGAATTTTTTTATTTTTGGTGATTTTCAGACAAATGAGCACAAAAATACTTTAATTCTGAAAAATCTGAAATTTTTTGGTACTAATAGAATCTACACGCTACGACGATTCTAACGACACTAATCATTGCCATGTTTGTGCATTTGTTCTGGAATTTTTTTATTTTTGGTGATTTTCAGACAAATGAGCACAAAAATACTTTAATTCTGAAAAATCTGAAATTTTTTGGTACTAATAGAATCTACACGCTACAACGATTCTAACGACACTAATCATTGCCATGTTTGTGCATTTGTTCTGGAATTTTTTTAATTTTTGGTGATTTTCAGACAAATGAGCACAAAAATACTTTAATTCTGAAAAATCTGAAATTTTTTGGTACTAATAGAATCTACACGCTACGACGATTCTAACGACACTAATCATTGCCATGTTTGTGCATTTGTTCGGGAATTTTTTTATTTTTAGTGATTTTCAGACAAATGAGCACAAAAATACTTTAATTCTGAAAAATCTGAAATTTTTTGGTACTAATAGAATCTACACGCTACGACGATTCTAACGACACTAATCATTGCCATGTTTGTGCATTTGTTCGGGAATTTTTTTATTTTTAGTGATTTTCAGACAAATGAGCACAAAAATACTTTAATTCTGAAAAATCTGAAATTTTTTGGTACTAATAGAATCTACGCGCTACGACGATTCTAACGACACTAATCATTGCCATGTTTTTGCATTTGTTCTGGAATTTTTTTATTTTTAGTGATTTTCAGACAAATGAGCACAAAAATACTTTAATTCTGAAAAATCTGAAATTTTTTGGTACTAATAGAATCTACACGCTACGACGATTCTAACGACACTAATCATTGCCATGTTTGTGCATTTGTTCTGGAATTTTTTTATTTTTGGTGATTTTCAGACAAATGAGCACAAAAATACTTTAATTCTGAAAAATCTGAAATTTTTTGGTACTAATAGAATCTACACGCTACGACGATTCTAACGACACTAATCATTGCCATGTTTGTGCATTTGTTCTGGAATTTTTTTTATTTTTAGTGATTTTCAGACAAATGAGCACAAAAATACTTTAATTCTGAAAAATCTGAAATTTTTTGGTACTAATAGAATCTACACGCTACGACGATTCCAACGACACTAATCATTGCCATGATTGTGCATTTGTTCTGGAATTTTTTTTATTTTTAGTGATTTTCAGACAAATGAGCACAAAAATACTTTAATTCTGAAAAATCTGAAATTTTTTGGTACTAATAGAATCTACACGCTACGACGATTCTAACGACACTAATCATTGCCATGTTTGTGCATTTGTTCTGGAATTTTTTTTTTTTGGTGATTTTCAGACAAATGAGCACAAAAATACTTTAATTCTGAAAATTGTGAAATTTTTTGGTACTAATAGAATCTACACGCTACGACGATTCTAACGACACTAATCATTGCCATGTTTGTGCATTTGTTCTGGAATTTTTTTATTTTTGGTGATTTTCAGACAAATGAGCACAAAAATACTTTAATTCTGAAAAATCTGAAATTTTTTGGTACCAATAGAATCTACACGCTACGACGATTCTAACGACACTAATCATTGCCATGTTTGTGCATTTGTTCTGGAATTTTTTTATTTTTGGTGATTTTCAGACAAATGAGCACAAAAATACTTTAATTCTGAAAAATCTGAAATTTTTTGGTACTAATAGAATCTACGCGCTACGACGATTCTAACGACACTAATCATTGCCATGTTTGTGAATTTGTTCTGGAATTTTTTTATTTTTGGTGATTTTCAGACAAATGAGCACAAAAATACTTTAATTCTGAAAAATCTGAAATTTTTTGGTACTAATAGAATCTACGCGCTACGACGATTCTAACGACACTAATCATTGCCATGTTTGTGCATTTGTTCTGGAATTTTTTTATTTTTGGTGATTTTCAGACAAATGAGCACAAAAATACTTTAATTCTGAAAAATCTGAAATTTTTTGGTACTAATAGAATCTACACGCTACGACGATTCTAACGACACTAATCATTGCCATGTTTGTGCATTTGTTCTGGAATTTTTTTATTTTTGGTGATTTTCAGACAAATGAGCACAAAAATACTTTAATTCTGAAAAATCTGAAATTTTTTGGTACTAATAGAATCTACACGCTACAACGATTCTAACGACACTAATCATTGCCATGTTTGTGCATTTGTTCTGGAATTTTTTTAATTTTTGGTGATTTTCAGACAAATGAGCACAAAAATACTTTAATTCTGAAAAATCTGAAATTTTTTGGTACTAATAGAATCTACACGCTACGACGATTCTAACGACACTAATCATTGCCATGTTTGTGCATTTGTTCGGGAATTTTTTTATTTTTAGTGATTTTCAGACAAATGAGCACAAAAATACTTTAATTCTGAAAAATCTGAAATTTTTTGGTACTAATAGAATCTACACGCTACGACGATTCTAACGACACTAATCATTGCCATGTTTGTGCATTTGTTCGGGAATTTTTTTATTTTTAGTGATTTTCAGACAAATGAGCACAAAAATACTTTAATTCTGAAAAATCTGAAATTTTTTGGTACTAATAGAATCTACGCGCTACGACGATTCTAACGACACTAATCATTGCCATGTTTTTGCATTTGTTCTGGAATTTTTTTATTTTTAGTGATTTTCAGACAAATGAGCACAAAAATACTTTAATTCTGAAAAATCTGAAATTTTTTGGTACTAATAGAATCTACACGCTACGACGATTCTAACGACACTAATCATTGCCATGTTTGTGCATTTGTTCTGGAATTTTTTTATTTTTGGTGATTTTCAGACAAATGAGCACAAAAATACTTTAATTCTGAAAAATCTGAAATTTTTTGGTACTAATAGAATCTACACGCTACGACGATTCTAACGACACTAATCATTGCCATGTTTGTGCATTTGTTCTGGAATTTTTTTTATTTTTAGTGATTTTCAGACAAATGAGCACAAAAATACTTTAATTCTGAAAAATCTGAAATTTTTTGGTACTAATAGAATCTACACGCTACGACGATTCCAACGACACTAATCATTGCCATGATTGTGCATTTGTTCTGGAATTTTTTTTATTTTTAGTGATTTTCAGACAAATGAGCACAAAAATACTTTAATTCTGAAAAATCTGAAATTTTTTGGTACTAATAGAATCTACACGCTACGACGATTCTAACGACACTAATCATTGCCATGTTTGTGCATTTGTTCTGGAATTTTTTTTTTTTGGTGATTTTCAGACAAATGAGCACAAAAATACTTTAATTCTGAAAATTGTGAAATTTTTTGGTACTAATAGAATCTACACGCTACGACGATTCTAACGACACTAATCATTGCCATGTTTGTGCATTTGTTCTGGAATTTTTTTATTTTTGGTGATTTTCAGACAAATGAGCACAAAAATACTTTAATTCTGAAAAATCTGAAATTTTTTGGTACCAATAGAATCTACACGCTACGACGATTCTAACGACACTAATCATTGCCATGTTTGTGCATTTGTTCTGGAATTTTTTTATTTTTGGTGATTTTCAGACAAATGAGCACAAAAATACTTTAATTCTGAAAAATCTGAAATTTTTTGGTACTAATAGAATCTACGCGCTACGACGATTCTAACGACACTAATCATTGCCATGTTTGTGCATTTGTTCTGGAATTTTTTTTATTTTTAGTGATTTTCAGACAAATGAGCACAAAAATACTTTAATTCTGAAAAATCTGAAATTTTTTGGTACTAATAGAATCTACACGCTACGACGATTCCAACGACACTAATCATTGCTATGATTGTGCATTTGTTCTGGAATTTTTTTTATTTTTAGTGATTTTCAGACAAATGAGCACAAAAATACTTTAATTCTGAAAAATCTGAAATTTTTTGGTACTAATAGAATCTACGCGCTACGACGATTCTAACGACACTAATCATTGCCATGTTTGTGCATTTGTTCTGGAATTTTTTTATTTTTGGTGATTTTCAGACAAATGAGCACAAAAATACTTTAATTCTGAAAAATCTGAAATTTTTTGGTACTAATAGAATCTACGCGCTACGACGATTCTAACGACACTAATCATTGCCATGTTTGTGCATTTGTTCTGGAATTTTTTTATTTTTAGTGATTTTCAGACAAATGAGCACAAAAATACTTTAATTCTGAAAAATCTGAAATTTTTTGGTACTAATAGAATCTACGCGCTACGACGATTCTAACGACACTAATCATTGCCATGTTTGTGCATTTGTTCTGGAATTTTTTTATTTTTAGTGATTTTCAGACAAATGAGCACAAAAATACTTTAATTCTGAAAAATCTGAAATTTTTTGGTACCAATAGAATCTACACGCTACGACGATTCTAACGACACTAATCATTGCCATGTTTGTGCATTTGTTCTGGAATTTTTTTATTTTTGGTGATTTTCAGACAAATGAGCACAAAAATACTTTAATTCTGAAAAATCTGAAATTTTTTGGTACTAATAGAATCTACACGCTACGACGATTCTAACGACACTAATCATTGCCATGTTTGTGCATTTGTTCTGGAATTTTTTTATTTTTGGTGATTTTCAGACAAATGAGCACAAAAATACTTTAATTCTGAAAAATCTGAAATTTTTTGGTACTAATAGAATCTACACGCTACAACGATTCTAACGACACTAATCATTGCCATGTTTGTGCATTTGTTCTGGAATTTTTTTAATTTTTGGTGATTTTCAGACAAATGAGCACAAAAATACTTTAATTCTGAAAAATCTGAAATTTTTTGGTACTAATAGAATCTACACGCTACGACGATTCTAACGACACTAATCATTGCCATGTTTGTGCATTTGTTCGGGAATTTTTTTATTTTTAGTGATTTTCAGACAAATGAGCACAAAAATACTTTAATTCTGAAAAATCTGAAATTTTTTGGTACTAATAGAATCTACACGCTACGACGATTCTAACGACACTAATCATTGCCATGTTTGTGCATTTGTTCGGGAATTTTTTTATTTTTAGTGATTTTCAGACAAATGAGCACAAAAATACTTTAATTCTGAAAAATCTGAAATTTTTTGGTACTAATAGAATCTACGCGCTACGACGATTCTAACGACACTAATCATTGCCATGTTTTTGCATTTGTTCTGGAATTTTTTTATTTTTAGTGATTTTCAGACAAATGAGCACAAAAATACTTTAATTCTGAAAAATCTGAAATTTTTTGGTACTAATAGAATCTACACGCTACGACGATTCTAACGACACTAATCATTGCCATGTTTGTGCATTTGTTCTGGAATTTTTTTATTTTTGGTGATTTTCAGACAAATGAGCACAAAAATACTTTAATTCTGAAAAATCTGAAATTTTTTGGTACTAATAGAATCTACACGCTACGACGATTCTAACGACACTAATCATTGCCATGTTTGTGCATTTGTTCTGGAATTTTTTTTATTTTTAGTGATTTTCAGACAAATGAGCACAAAAATACTTTAATTCTGAAAAATCTGAAATTTTTTGGTACTAATAGAATCTACACGCTACGACGATTCCAACGACACTAATCATTGCCATGATTGTGCATTTGTTCTGGAATTTTTTTTATTTTTAGTGATTTTCAGACAAATGAGCACAAAAATACTTTAATTCTGAAAAATCTGAAATTTTTTGGTACTAATAGAATCTACACGCTACGACGATTCTAACGACACTAATCATTGCCATGTTTGTGCATTTGTTCTGGAATTTTTTTTTTTGGTGATTTTCAGACAAATGAGCACAAAAATACTTTAATTCTGAAAATTGTGAAATTTTTTGGTACTAATAGAATCTACACGCTACGACGATTCTAACGACACTAATCATTGCCATGTTTGTGCATTTGTTCTGGAATTTTTTTATTTTTGGTGATTTTCAGACAAATGAGCACAAAAATACTTTAATTCTGAAAAATCTGAAATTTTTTGGTACCAATAGAATCTACACGCTACGACGATTCTAACGACACTAATCATTGCCATGTTTGTGCATTTGTTCTGGAATTTTTTTATTTTTGGTGATTTTCAGACAAATGAGCACAAAAATACTTTAATTCTGAAAAATCTGAAATTTTTTGGTACTAATAGAATCTACGCGCTACGACGATTCTAACGACACTAATCATTGCCATGTTTGTGCATTTGTTCTGGAATTTTTTTTATTTTTAGTGATTTTCAGACAAATGAGCACAAAAATACTTTAATTCTGAAAAATCTGAAATTTTTTGGTACTAATAGAATCTACACGCTACGACGATTCCAACGACACTAATCATTGCTATGATTGTGCATTTGTTCTGGAATTTTTTTTATTTTTAGTGATTTTCAGACAAATGAGCACAAAAATACTTTAATTCTGAAAAATCTGAAATTTTTTGGTACTAATAGAATCTACGCGCTACGACGATTCTAACGACACTAATCATTGCCATGTTTGTGCATTTGTTCTGGAATTTTTTTATTTTTGGTGATTTTCAGACAAATGAGCACAAAAATACTTTAATTCTGAAAAATCTGAAATTTTTTGGTACTAATAGAATCTACGCGCTACGACGATTCTAACGACACTAATCATTGCCATGTTTGTGCATTTGTTCTGGAATTTTTTTATTTTTAGTGATTTTCAGACAAATGAGCACAAAAATACTTTAATTCTGAAAAATCTGAAATTTTTTGGTACTAATAGAATCTACGCGCTACGACGATTCTAACGACACTAATCATTGCCATGTTTGTGCATTTGTTCTGGAATTTTTTTATTTTTAGTGATTTTCAGACAAATGAGCACAAAAATACTTTAATTCTGAAAAATCTGAAATTTTTTGGTACCAATAGAATCTACACGCTACGACGATTCTAACGACACTAATCATTGCCATGTTTGTGCATTTGTTCTGGAATTTTTTTATTTTTGGTGATTTTCAGACAAATGAGCACAAAAATACTTTAATTCTGAAAAATCTGAAATTTTTTGGTACTAATAGAATCTACGCGCTACGACGATTCTAACGACACTAATCATTGCCATGTTTGTGCATTTGTTCTGGAATTTTTTTTATTTTTAGTGATTTTCAGACAAATGAGCACAAAAATACTTTAATTCTGAAAAATCTGAAATTTTTTGGTACTAATAGAATCTACACGCTACGACGATTCTAACGACACTAATCATTGCCATGTTTGTGCATTTGTTCTGGAATTTTTTTTATTTTTAGTGATTTTCAGACAAATGAGCACAAAAATACTTTAATTCTGAAAAATCTGAAATTTTTTGGTACTAATAGAATCTACGCGCTACGACGATTCTAACGACACTAATCATTGCCATGTTTGTGCATTTGTTCTGGAATTTTTTTATTTTTGGTGATTTTCAGACAAATGAGCACAAAAATACTTTAATTCTGAAAAATCTGAAATTTTTTGGTACTAATAGAATCTACGCGCTACGACGATTCTAACGACACTAATCATTGCCATGTTTGTGCATTTGTTCTGGAATTTTTTTATTTTTAGTGATTTTCAGACAAATGAGCACAAAAATACTTTAATTCTGAAAAATCTGAAATTTTTTGGTACTAATAGAATCTACGCGCTACGACGATTCTAACGACACTAATCATTGCCATGTTTGTGCATTTGTTCTGGAATTTTTTTTATTTTTAGTGATTTTCAGACAAATGAGCACAAAAATACTTTAATTCTGAAAAATCTGAAATTTTTTGGTACTAATAGAATCTACACGCTACGACGATTCCAACGACACTAATCATTGCCATGATTGTGCATTTGTTCTGGAATTTTTTTTATTTTTAGTGATTTTCAGACAAATGAGCACAAAAATACTTTAATTCTGAAAAATCTGAAATTTTTTGGTACCAATAGAATCTACACGCTACGACGATTCTAACGACACTAATCATTGCCATGTTTGTGCATTTGTTCTGGAATTTTTTTATTTTTGGTGATTTTCAGACAAATGAGCACAAAAATACTTTAATTCTGAAAAATCTGAAATTTTTTGGTACTAATAGAATCTACGCGCTACGACGATTCTAACGACACTAATCATTGCCATGTTTGTGCATTTGTTCTGGAATTTTTTTTATTTTTAGTGATTTTCAGACAAATGAGCACAAAAATACTTTAATTCTGAAAAATCTGAAATTTTTTGGTACTAATAGAATCTACACGCTACGACGATTCTAACGACACTAATCATTGCCATGTTTGTGCATTTGTTCTGGAATTTTTTTTATTTTTAGTGATTTTCAGACAAATGAGCACAAAAATACTTTAATTCTGAAAAATCTGAAATTTTTTGGTACTAATAGAATCTACGCGCTACGACGATTCTAACGACACTAATCATTGCCATGTTTGTGCATTTGTTCTGGAATTTTTTTATTTTTGGTGATTTTCAGACAAATGAGCACAAAAATACTTTAATTCTGAAAAATCTGAAATTTTTTGGTACTAATAGAATCTACGCGCTACGACGATTCTAACGACACTAATCATTGCCATGTTTGTGCATTTGTTCTGGAATTTTTTTATTTTTAGTGATTTTCAGACAAATGAGCACAAAAATACTTTAATTCTGAAAAATCTGAAATTTTTTGGTACTAATAGAATCTACGCGCTACGACGATTCTAACGACACTAATCATTGCCATGTTTGTGCATTTGTTCTGGAATTTTTTTTATTTTTAGTGATTTTCAGACAAATGAGCACAAAAATACTTTAATTCTGAAAAATCTGAAATTTTTTGGTACTAATAGAATCTACACGCTACGACGATTCCAACGACACTAATCATTGCCATGATTGTGCATTTGTTCTGGAATTTTTTTTATTTTTAGTGATTTTCAGACAAATGAGCACAAAAATACTTTAATTCTGAAAAATCTGAAATTTTTTGGTACTAATAGAATCTACGCGCTACGACGATTCTAACGACACTAATCATTGCCATGTTTGTGCATTTGTTCTGGAATTTTTTTATTTTTGGTGATTTTCAGACAAATGAGCACAAAAATACTTTAATTCTGAAAAATCTGAAATTTTTTGGTACTAATAGAATCTACGCGCTACGACGATTCTAACGACACTAATCATTGCCATGTTTGTGCATTTGTTCTGGAATTTTTTTATTTTTAGTGATTTTCAGACAAATGAGCACAAAAATACTTTAATTCTGAAAAATCTGAAATTTTTTGCTATGATTAGAATCTACACGCTAAGGCGACTCTAACGACAATAATCATTGCCATGTTTGTGCATTTGTTCTGGAATTTTTTTATTTTTAGTGATTTTCAGACAAATGAGCACAAAAATACTTTAATTCTGAAAAATCTGAAATTTTTTGGTACTAATAGAATCTACGCGCTACGACGATTCTAACGACACTAATCATTGCCATGTTTGTGCATTTGTTCTGGAATTTTTTTATTTTTAGTGATTTTCAGACAAATGAGCACAAAAATACTTTAATTCTGAAAAATCTGAAATTTTTTGCTATGATTAGAATCTACACGCTAAGGCGACTCTAACGACAATAATCATTGCCATGTTTGTGCATTTGTTCTGGAATTTTTTTATTTTTAGTGATTTTCAGACAAATGAGCACAAAAATACTTTAATTCTGAAAAATCTGAAATTTTTTGCTATGATTAGAATCTACACGCTAAGGCGATTCTAACGACACTAATCATTGCCATGTTTGTGCATTTTTTCTGGAATTTTTTTATTTTTGGTGATTTTCAGACAAATGAGCACAAAAATACTTTAATTCTGAAAAATCTGAAATTTTTTGGTACTAATAGAATCTACACGCTACGACGATTCTAACGACACTAATCATTGCCATGTTTGTGCATTTGTTCTGGAATTTTTTTATTTTTGGTGATTTTCAGACAAATGAGCACAAAAATACTTTAATTCTGAAAAATCTGAAATTTTTTGGTACTAATAGAATCTACGCGCTACGACGATTCTAACGACACTAATCATTGCCATGTTTGTGAATTTGTTCTGGAATTTTTTTATTTTTGGTGATTTTCAGACAAATGAGCACAAAAATACTTTAATTCTGAAAAATCTGAAATTTTTTGGTACTAATAGAATCTACGCGCTACGACGATTCTAACGACACTAATCATTGCCATGTTTGTGCATTTGTTCTGGAATTTTTTTATTTTTGGTGATTTTCAGACAAATGAGCACAAAAATACTTTAATTCTGAAAAATCTGAAATTTTTTGCTATGATTAGAATCTACACGCTAAGGCGATTCTAACGACACTAATCATTGCCATGTTTGTGCATTTTTTCTGGAATTTTTTTATTTTTGGTGATTTTCAGACAAATGAGCACAAAAATACTTTAATTCTGAAAAATCTGAAATTTTTTGGTACTAATAGAATCTACACGCTACGACGATTCTAACGACACTAATCATTGCCATGTTTGTGCATTTGTTCTGGAATTTTTTTATTTTTGGTGATTTTCAGACAAATGAGCACAAAAATACTTTAATTCTGAAAAATCTGAAATTTTTTGGTACTAATAGAATCTACGCGCTACGACGATTCTAACGACACTAATCATTGCCATGTTTGTGAATTTGTTCTGGAATTTTTTTATTTTTGGTGATTTTCAGACAAATGAGCACAAAAATACTTTAATTCTGAAAAATCTGAAATTTTTTGGTACTAATAGAATCTACACGCTACGACGATTCTAACGACACTAATCATTGCCATGTTTGTGCATTTGTTCTGGAATTTTTTTATTTTTGGTGATTTTCAGACAAATGAGCACAAAAATACTTTAATTCTGAAAAATCTGAAATTTTTTGGTACTAATAGAATCTACGCGCTACGACGATTCTAACGACACTAATCATTGCCATGTTTGTGAATTTGTTCTGGAATTTTTTTATTTTTGGTGATTTTCAGACAAATGAGCACAAAAATACTTTAATTCTGAAAAATCTGAAATTTTTTGGTACTAATAGAATCTACGCGCTACGACGATTCTAACGACACTAATCATTGCCATGTTTGTGCATTTGTTCTGGAATTTTTTTATTTTTGGTGATTGTCAGACAAATGAGCACAAAAATACTTTAATTCTGAAAAATCTGAAATTTTTTGCTATGATTAGAATCTACACGCTAAGGCGATTCTAACGACACTAATCATTGCCATGTTTGTGCATTTTTTCTGGAATTTTTTTATTTTTGGTGATTTTCAGACAAATGAGCACAAAAATACTTTAATTCTGAAAAATCTGAAATTTTTTGGTACTAATAGAATCTACACGCTACGACGATTCTAACGACACTAATCATTGCCATGTTTGTGCATTTGTTCTGGAATTTTTTTATTTTTGGTGATTTTCAGACAAATGAGCACAAAAATACTTTAATTCTGAAAAATCTGAAATTTTTTGGTACTAATAGAATCTACGCGCTACGACGATTCTAACGACACTAATCATTGCCATGTTTGTGAATTTGTTCTGGAATTTTTTTATTTTTGGTGATTTTCAGACAAATGAGCACAAAAATACTTTAATTCTGAAAAATCTGAAATTTTTTGGTACTAATAGAATCTACGCGCTACGACGATTCTAACGACACTAATCATTGCCATGTTTGTGCATTTGTTCTGGAATTTTTTTATTTTTGGTGATTTTCAGACAAATGAGCACAAAAATACTTTAATTCTGAAAAATCTGAAATTTTTTGCTATGATTAGAATCTACACGCTAAGGCGATTCTAACGACACTAATCATTGCCATGTTTGTGCATTTGTTCTGGAATTTTTTTATTTTTGGTGATTTTCAGACAAATGAGCACAAAAATACTTTAATTCTGAAAAATCTGAAATTTTTTGGTACTAATAGAATCTACGCGCTACGACGATTCTAACGACACTAATCATTGCCATGTTTGTGCATTTGTTCTGGAATTTTTTTATTTTTGGTGATTTTCAGACAAATGAGCACAAAAATACTTTAATTCTGAAAAATCTGAAATTTTTTGGTACTAATAGAATCTACGCGCTACGACGATTCTAACGACACTAATCATTGCCATGTTTGTGCATTTGTTCTGGAATTTTTTTATTTTTAGTGATTTTCAGACAAATGAGCACAAAAATACTTTAATTCTGAAAAATCTGAAATTTTTTGCTATGATTAGAATCTACACGCTACGACGATTCTAACGACACTAATCATTGCCATGTTTGTGCATTTGTTCTGGAATTTTTTTATTTTTGGTGATTTTCAGACAAATGAGCACAAAAATACTTTAATTCTGAAAAATCTGAAATTTTTTGGTACTAATAGAATCTACGCGCTACGACGATTCTAACGACACTAATCATTGCCATGTTTGTGCATTTGTTCTGGAATTTTTTTATTTTTAGTGATTTTCAGACAAATGAGCACAAAAATACTTTAATTCTGAAAAATCTGAAATTTTTTGCTATGATTAGAATCTACACGCTACGACGATTCTAACGACACTAATCATTGCCATGTTTGTGCATTTGTTCTGGAATTTTTTTATTTTTGGTGATTTTCAGACAAATGAGCACAAAAATACTTTAATTCTGAAAAATCTGAAATTTTTTGGTACTAATAGAATCTACGCGCTACGACGATTCTAACGACACTAATCATTGCCATGTTTGTGCATTTGTTCTGGAATTTTTTTATTTTTAGTGATTTTCAGACAAATGAGCACAAAAATACTTTAATTCTGAAAAATCTGAAATTTTTTGCTATGATTAGAATCTACACGCTACGACGATTCTAACGACACTAATCATTGCCATGTTTGTGCATTTGTTCTGGAATTTTTTTATTTTTGGTGATTTTCAGACAAATGAGCACAAAAATACTTTAATTCTGAAAAATCTGAAATTTTTTGGTACTAATAGAATCTACGCGCTACGACGATTCTAACGACACTAATCATTGCCATGTTTGTGAATTTGTTCTGGAATTTTTTTATTTTTGGTGATTTTCAGACAAATGAGCACAAAAATACTTTAATTCTGAAAAATCTGAAATTTTTTGGTACTAATAGAATCTACGCGCTACGACGATTCTAACGACACTAATCATTGCCATGTTTGTGCATTTGTTCTGGAATTTTTTTATTTTTAGTGATTTTCAGACAAATGAGCACAAAAATACTTTAATTCTGAAAAATCTGAAATTTTTTGCTATGATTAGAATCTACACGCTAAGGCGACTCTAACGACAATAATCATTGCCATGTTTGTGCATTTGTTCTGGAATTTTTTTATTTTTAGTGATTTTCAGACAAATGAGCACAAAAATACTTTAATTCTGAAAAATCTGAAATTTTTTGCTATGATTAGAATCTACACGCTAAGGCGATTCTAACGACACTAATCATTGCCATGTTTGTGCATTTTTTCTGGAATTTTTTTATTTTTGGTGATTTTCAGACAAATGAGCACAAAAATACTTTAATTCTGAAAAATCTGAAATTTTTTGGTACTAATAGAATCTACACGCTACGACGATTCTAACGACACTAATCATTGCCATGTTTGTGCATTTGTTCTGGAATTTTTTTATTTTTGGTGATTTTCAGACAAATGAGCACAAAAATACTTTAATTCTGAAAAATCTGAAATTTTTTGGTACTAATAGAATCTACACGCTACGACGATTCTAACGACATTAATCATTGCCATGTTTGTGCATTTGTTCTGGAATTTTTTTATTTTTGGTGATTTTCAGACAAATGAGCACAAAAATACTTTAATTCTGAAAAATCTGAAATTTTTTGGTACTAATAGAATCTACGCGCTACGACGATTCTAACGACACTAATCATTGCCATGTTTGTGCATTTGTTCTGGAATTTTTTTATTTTTGGTGATTTTCAGACAAATGAGCACAAAAATACTTTAATTCTGAAAAATCTGAAATTTTTTGGTACTAATGGAATCTACACGCTACAACGATTCTAACGACACTAATCATTGCCATGTTTGTGCATTTGTTCTGGAATTTTTTTATTTTTGGTGATTTTCAGACAAATGAGCACAAAAATACTTTAATTCTGAAAAATCTGAAATTTTTTGGTACTAATAGAATCTACACGCTACGACGATTCTAACGACACTAATCATTGCCATGTTTGTGCATTTGTTCTGGAATTTTTTTATTTTTGGTGATTTTCAGACAAATGAGCACAAAAATACTTTAATTCTGAAAAATCTGAAATTTTTTGGTACTAATGGAATCTACACGCTACAACGATTCTAACGACACTAATCATTGCCATGTTTGTGCATTTGTTCTGGAATTTTTTTATTTTTGGTGATTTTCAGACAAATGAGCACAAAAATACTTTAATTCTGAAAAATCTGAAATTTTTTGTTACCAATAGAATCTACACGCTACGACGATTCTAACGACACTAATCATTGCCATGTTTGTGCATTTGTTCTGGAATTTTTTTATTTTTAGTGATTTTCAGACAAATGAGCACAAAAATACTTTAATTCTGAAAAATCTGAAATTTTTTGTTACCAATAGAATCTACACGCTACGACGATTCTAACGACACTAATCATTGCCATGTTTGTGCATTTGTTCTGGAATTTTTTTATTTTTGGTGATTTTCAGGCAAATGAGCACAAAAATACTTTAATTCTGAAAAATCTGAAATTTTTTGGTACTAATGGAATCTACACGCTACGACGATTCTAACGACACTAATCATTGCCATGTTTGTGCATTTGTTCTGGAATTTTTTTATTTTTGGTGATTTTCAGACAAATGAGCACAAAAATACTTTAATTCTGAAAAATCCGAAATTTTTTGGTACTAATAGAATCTACACGCTACGACGATTCTAACGACACTAATCATTGCCATGTTTGTGCATTTGTTCTGGAATTTTTTTATTTTTGGTGATTTTCAGACAAATGAGCACAAAAATACTTTAATTCTGAAAAATCTGAAATTTTTTGGTACTAATGGAATCTACACGCTACAACGATTCTAACGACACTAATCATTGCCATGTTTGTGCATTTGTTCTGGAATTTTTTTATTTTTGGTGATTTTCAGACAAATGAGCACAAAAATACTTTAATTCTGAAAAATCTGAAATTTTTTGGTACTAATAGAATCTACACGCTACGACGATTCTAACGACACTAATCATTGCCATGTTTGTGCATTTGTTCTGGAATTTTTTTATTTTTGGTGATTTTCAGACAAATGAGCACAAAAATACTTTAATTCTGAAAAATCTGAAATTTTTTGGTACTAATGGAATCTACACGCTACAACGATTCTAACGACACTAATCATTGCCATGTTTGTGCATTTGTTCTGGAATTTTTTTATTTTTGGTGATTTTCAGACAAATGAGCACAAAAATACTTTAATTCTGAAAAATCTGAAATTTTTTGTTACCAATAGAATCTACACGCTACGACGATTCTAACGACACTAATCATTGCCATGTTTGTGCATTTGTTCTGGAATTTTTTTATTTTTAGTGATTTTCAGACAAATGAGCACAAAAATACTTTAATTCTGAAAAATCTGAAATTTTTTGTTACCAATAGAATCTACACGCTACGACGATTCTAACGACACTAATCATTGCCATGTTTGTGCATTTGTTCTGGAATTTTTTTATTTTTGGTGATTTTCAGACAAATGAGCACAAAAATACTTTAATTCTGAAAAATCTGAAATTTTTTGGTACTAATAGAATCTACACGCTACGACGATTCTAACGACACTAATCATTGCCATGTTTGTGCATTTGTTCTGGAATTTTTTTATTTTTGGTGATTTTCAGGCAAATGAGCACAAAAATACTTTAATTCTGAAAAATCTGAAATTTTTTGGTACTAATGGAATCTACACGCTACGACGATTCTAACGACACTAATCATTGCCATGTTTGTGCATTTGTTCTGGAATTTTTTTATTTTTGGTGATTTTCAGACAAATGAGCACAAAAATACTTTAATTCTGAAAAATCCGAAATTTTTTGGTACTACTCAGGGAAAGCAATGCACCGGAACATTCCCATTTTGTTCGGGACTGCACCGAAATTTGTCCCGGGACGCGTCCCGGGGCAAAACCCGGATAAAACGGTGCAGTCCCGGACAAAATTTGGACGGTTCGGTGCAAATAAATGTCTCGCCGCCTGCGTCGTGTGGGTGGCAATGGCTGCGACTGGCCTCCTGGAATCGAACCCGCGACGACTTGAACTCCTGCTTGCTTGACGTACGAGATCTTGAACCACTCGACTATACCTGAACTTGGGGGGAAAGGGGGATGGCGCGCTTATATGTGCGCTAGCGCCAGAGTTCCATAGGACTACATATCGGAGAACTTGGATAAGCATAACTATTGTTCTAGGAATCAGATAGGGCTCAAGTTTTGAAAACTTATAGACTGAAAGATGATTGTTAAAATATAGTAGCTTTTTTTTCTTAGAAAACTCTAATTTTCATTTTTTGCAAGGGGACAGTGAATAAGTCTCTATCTTCGATAATTGTGTAAATCTTCAAAACTGAAATTGATATTCACAAATAACATATACAAAAAAATTTCCGTTGCTTTCATTAAGATTTTTGAAGAGAAACTCAGAGCGGGTAGTGCCTGAATCGTTTCTGGTATTTTTAAATGAGTCATAGCTCATTTGAGATGTAATTTTACGCTGATAAAGGAACTGCTTTCAAAAACTGCAAAGTAGCACGTGGCTCCAAGTCTCATTCTCGATAATTAGTTTTCGAGTTCAAAAAATTATTTAAAAAATTTAAGAAATACAAAAAAAATTTAACTGAAGAGCTAACTAGGTAAAAATTTTAGGCAATCACAAATAAACCATTACGTCTTGAAGTGCCAAAATTTCAGCAAATTTGGTTCGTGGAAATTTCTAGATAAAAACATTACATCTGCGTTCGCAAAAAAAGCTCGAATTAAACCAATTTTCAGTTTTGTTTTCGAATTTTGTTGTTCTTGCACTTCGCACTCTTCTTTGTCCGGAATAATTGGAACAAAGTTTGATACATCCCCATATAAAATTGGACTGCACCAGTGCATCGCTTTACCTGATAATTTTGAACCATTTTTGTCCGGGACTGTCCCGAAAAAATTAAGGTGCGGTGCAGTCCAGGACAAATTTTGGTGCAGTCCCAAACAAAATGGGACTGCGCCGGTGCATCGCTTTTCCCGAGAATTTTGAACCATTTTTGTCCGGGACTGTCTCGGAAAAATGAAGGTGCAGTGCAGTCCCGGACAAAATTTGGTGCAGTCCCGTACAAACTGGGACTGCACCGGTGCATCGCTTTTCCTGAGTAATAGAATCTACACGCTACGACGATTCTAACGACACTAATCATTGCCATGTTTGTGCATTTGTTCTGGAATTTTTTTATTTTTGGTGATTTTCAGACAAATGAGCACAAAAATACTTTAATTCTGAAAAATCTGAAATTTTTTGGTACTAATGGAATCTACACGCTACAACGATTCTAACGACACTAATCATTGCCATGTTTGTGCATTTGTTCTGGAATTTTTTTATTTTTGGTGATTTTCAGACAAATGAGCACAAAAATACTTTAATTCTGAAAAATCCGAAATTTTTTGGTACTAATAGAATCTACACGCTACGACGATTCTAACGACACTAATCATTGCCATGTTTGTGCATTTGTTCTGGAATTTTTTTATTTTTGGTGATTTTCAGACAAATGAGCACAAAAATACTTTAATTCTGAAAAATCTGAAATTTTTTGGTACTAATGGAATCTACACGCTACAACGATTCTAACGACACTAATCATTGCCATGTTTGTGCATTTGTTCTGGAATTTTTTTATTTTTGGTGATTTTCAGACAAATGAGCACAAAAATACTTTAATTCTGAAAAATCTGAAATTTTTTGGTACTAATAGAATCTACACGCTACGACGATTCTAACGACACTAATCATTGCCATGTTTGTGCATTTGTTCTGGAATTTTTTTATTTTTGGTGATTTTCAGACAAATGAGCACAAAAATACTTTAATTCTGAAAAATCTGAAATTTTTTGGTACTAATGGAATCTACACGCTACAACGATTCTAACGACACTAATCATT
Source organism: Caenorhabditis virilis (assembly GCA_964036255.1). NCBI lineage: Eukaryota > Metazoa > Nematoda > Chromadorea > Rhabditida > Rhabditidae > Caenorhabditis > Caenorhabditis virilis. Next base: position 1,572,676 of record OZ038416.1, on the reverse strand, counting down.
GCCATGTTTGTGCATTTGTTCTGGAATTTTTTTATTTTTGGTGATTTTCAGACAAATGAGCACAAAAATACTTTAATTCTGAAAAATCTGAAATTTTTTGTTACCAATAGAATCTACACGCTACGACGATTCTAACGACACTAATCATTGCCATGTTTGTGCATTTGTTCTGGAATTTTTTTATTTTTAGTGATTTTCAGACAAATGAGCACAAAAATACTTTAATTCTGAAAAATCTGAAATTTTTTGTTACCAATAGAATCTACACGCTACGACGATTCTAACGACACTAATCATTGCCATGTTTGTGCATTTGTTCTGGAATTTTTTTATTTTTGGTGATTTTCAGACAAATGAGCACAAAAATACTTTAATTCTGAAAAATCTGAAATTTTTTGGTACTAATAGAATCTACACGCTACGACGATTCTAACGACACTAATCATTGCCATGTTTGTGCATTTGTTCTGGAATTTTTTTATTTTTGGTGATTTTCAGGCAAATGAGCACAAAAATACTTTAATTCTGAAAAATCTGAAATTTTTTGGTACTAATAGAATCTACACGCTACGACGATTCTAACGACACTAATCATTGCCATGTTTGTGCATTTGTTCTGGAATTTTTTTATTTTTAGTGATTTTCAGACAAATGAGCACAAAAATACTTTAATTCTGAAAAATCTGAAATTTTTTGTTACCAATAGAATCTACACGCTACGACGATTCTAACGACACTAATCATTGCCATGTTTGTGCATTTGTTCTGGAATTTTTTTATTTTTGGTGATTTTCAGACAAATGAGCACAAAAATACTTTAATTCTGAAAAATCTGAAATTTTTTGGTACTAATAGAATCTACACGCTACGACGATTCTAACGACACTAATCATTGCCATGTTTGTGCATTTGTTCTGGAATTTTTTTATTTTTGGTGATTTTCAGGCAAATGAGCACAAAAATACTTTAATTCTGAAAAATCTGAAATTTTTTGGTACTAATGGAATCTACACGCTACGACGATTCTAACGACACTAATCATTGCCATGTTTGTGCATTTGTTCTGGAATTTTTTTATTTTTGGTGATTTTCAGACAAATGAGCACAAAAATACTTTAACTCTGAAAAATCCGAAATTTTTTGGTACTAATAGAATCTACACGCTACGACGATTCTAACGACACTAATCATTGCCATGTTTGTGCATTTGTTCTGGAATTTTTTTATTTTTGGTGATTTTCAGACAAATGAGCACAAAAATACTTTAATTCTGAAAAATCTGAAATTTTTTGGTACTAATGGAATCTACACGCTACAACGATTCTAACGACACTAATCATTGCCATGTTTGTGCATTTGTTCTGGAATTTTTTTATTTTTGGTGATTTTCAGACAAATGAGCACAAAAATACTTTAATTCTGAAAAATCCGAAATTTTTTGGTACTAATAGAATCTACACGCTACGACGATTCTAACGACACTAATCATTGCCATGTTTGTGCATTTGTTCTGGAATTTTTTTATTTTTGGTGATTTTCAGACAAATGAGCACAAAAATACTTTAATTCTGAAAAATCTGAAATTTTTTGGTACTAATGGAATCTACACGCTACAACGATTCTAACGACACTAATCATTGCCATGTTTGTGCATTTGTTCTGGAATTTTTTTATTTTTGGTGATTTTCAGACAAATGAGCACAAAAATACTTTAATTCTGAAAAATCTGAAATTTTTTGGTACTAATAGAATCTACACGCTACGACGATTCTAACGACACTAATCATTGCCATGTTTGTGCATTTGTTCTGGAATTTTTTTATTTTTGGTGATTTTCAGACAAATGAGCACAAAAATACTTTAATTCTGAAAAATCTGAAATTTTTTGGTACTAATGGAATCTACACGCTACAACGATTCTAACGACACTAATCATTGCCATGTTTGTGCATTTGTTCTGGAATTTTTTTATTTTTGGTGATTTTCAGACAAATGAGCACAAAAATACTTTAATTCTGAAAAATCTGAAATTTTTTGTTACCAATAGAATCTACACGCTACGACGATTCTAACGACACTAATCATTGCCATGTTTGTGCATTTGTTCTGGAATTTTTTTATTTTTAGTGATTTTCAGACAAATGAGCACAAAAATACTTTAATTCTGAAAAATCTGAAATTTTTTGTTACCAATAGAATCTACACGCTACGACGATTCTAACGACACTAATCATTGCCATGTTTGTGCATTTGTTCTGGAATTTTTTTATTTTTGGTGATTTTCAGGCAAATGAGCACAAAAATACTTTAATTCTGAAAAATCTGAAATTTTTTGGTACTAATGGAATCTACACGCTACGACGATTCTAACGACACTAATCATTGCCATGTTTGTGCATTTGTTCTGGAATTTTTTTATTTTTGGTGATTTTCAGACAAATGAGCACAAAAATACTTTAATTCTGAAAAATCCGAAATTTTTTGGTACTAATAGAATCTACACGCTACGACGATTCTAACGACACTAATCATTGCCATGTTTGTGCATTTGTTCTGGAATTTTTTTATTTTTGGTGATTTTCAGACAAATGAGCACAAAAATACTTTAATTCTGAAAAATCTGAAATTTTTTGGTACTAATGGAATCTACACGCTACAACGATTCTAACGACACTAATCATTGCCATGTTTGTGCATTTGTTCTGGAATTTTTTTATTTTTGGTGATTTTCAGACAAATGAGCACAAAAATACTTTAATTCTGAAAAATCTGAAATTTTTTGGTACTAATAGAATCTACACGCTACGACGATTCTAACGACACTAATCATTGCCATGTTTGTGCATTTGTTCTGGAATTTTTTTATTTTTGGTGATTTTCAGACAAATGAGCACAAAAATACTTTAATTCTGAAAAATCTGAAATTTTTTGGTACTAATAGAATCTACACGCTACGACGATTCTAACGACACTAATCATTGCCATGTTTGTGCATTTGTTCTGGAATTTTTTTATTTTTGGTGATTTTCAGACAAATGAGCACAAAAATACTTTAATTCTGAAAAATCTGAAATTTTTTGGTACTAATAGAATCTACACGCTACGACGATTCTAACGACACTAATCATTGCCATGTTTGTGCATTTGTTCTGGAATTATTTTATTTTTGGTGATTTTCAGACAAATGAGCACAAAAATACTTTAATTCTGAAAAATCTGAAATTTTTTGGTACTAATGGAATCTACACGCTACAACGATTCTAACGACACTAATCATTGCCATGTTTGTGCATTTGTTCTGGAATTTTTTTATTTTTGGTGATTTTCAGACAAATGAGCACAAAAATACTTTAATTCTGAAAAATCTGAAATTTTTTGTTACCAATAGAATCTACACGCTACGACGATTCTAACGACACTAATCATTGCCATGTTTGTGCATTTGTTCTGGAATTTTTTTATTTTTAGTGATTTTCAGACAAATGAGCACAAAAATACTTTAATTCTGAAAAATCTGAAATTTTTTGTTACCAATAGAATCTACACGCTACGACGATTCTAACGACACTAATCATTGCCATGTTTGTGCATTTGTTCTGGAATTTTTTTATTTTTGGTGATTTTCAGGCAAATGAGCACAAAAATACTTTAATTCTGAAAAATCCGAAATTTTTTGGTACTAATAGAATCTACACGCTACGACGATTCTAACGACACTAATCATTGCCATGTTTGTGCATTTGTTCTGGAATTTTTTTATTTTTGGTGATTTTCAGACAAATGAGCACAAAAATACTTTAATTCTGAAAAATCTGAAATTTTTTGGTACTAATGGAATCTACACGCTACAACGATTCTAACGACACTAATCATTGCCATGTTTGTGCATTTGTTCTGGAATTTTTTTATTTTTGGTGATTTTCAGACAAATGAGCACAAAAATACTTTAATTCTGAAAAATCTGAAATTTTTTGGTACTAATAGAATCTACACGCTACGACGATTCTAACGACACTAATCATTGCCATGTTTGTGCATTTGTTCTGGAATTTTTTTATTTTTGGTGATTTTCAGACAAATGAGCACAAAAATACTTTAATTCTGAAAAATCTGAAATTTTTTGTTACCAATAGAATCTACACGCTACGACGATTCTAACGACACTAATCATTGCCATGTTTGTGCATTTGTTCTGGAATTTTTTTATTTTTGGTGATTTTCAGGCAAATGAGCACAAAAATACTTTAATTCTGAAAAATCCGAAATTTTTTGGTACTAATAGAATCTACACGCTACGACGATTCTAACGACACTAATCATTGCCATGTTTGTGCATTTGTTCTGGAATTTTTTTATTTTTGGTGATTTTCAGACAAATGAGCACAAAAATACTTTAATTCTGAAAAATCTGAAATTTTTTGGTACTAATGGAATCTACACGCTACAACGATTCTAACGACACTAATCATTGCCATGTTTGTGCATTTGTTCTGGAATTTTTTTATTTTTGGTGATTTTCAGACAAATGAGCACAAAAATACTTTAATTCTGAAAAATCTGAAATTTTTTGGTACTAATAGAATCTACACGCTACGACGATTCTAACGACACTAATCATTGCCATGTTTGTGCATTTGTTCTGGAATTTTTTTATTTTTGGTGATTTTCAGACAAATGAGCACAAAAATACTTTAATTCTGAAAAATCTGAAATTTTTTGGTACTAATGGAATCTACACGCTACAACGATTCTAACGACACTAATCATTGCCATGTTTGTGCATTTGTTCTGGAATTTTTTTATTTTTGGTGATTTTCAGACAAATGAGCACAAAAATACTTTAATTCTGAAAAATCTGAAATTTTTTGTTACCAATAGAATCTACACGCTACGACGATTCTAACGACACTAATCATTGCCATGTTTGTGCATTTGTTCTGGAATTTTTTTATTTTTAGTGATTTTCAGACAAATGAGCACAAAAATACTTTAATTCTGAAAAATCTGAAATTTTTTGTTACCAATAGAATCTACACGCTACGACGATTCTAGCGACACTAATCATTGCCATGTTTGTGCATTTGTTCTGGAATTTTTTTATTTTTGGTGATTTTCAGACAAATGAGCACAAAAATACTTTAATTCTGAAAAATCTGAAATTTTTTGGTACTAATGGAATCTACACGCTACGACGATTCTAACGACACTAATCATTGCCATGTTTGTGCATTTGTTCTGGAATTTTTTTATTTTTGGGTGATTTTCAGACAAATGAGCACAAAAATACTTTAATTCTGAAAAATCTGAAATTTTTTGGTACCAATAGAATCTACACGCTACGACGATTCTAACGACACTAATCATTGCCATGTTTGTGCATTTGTTCTGGAATTTTTTTATTTTTGGTGATTTTCAGACAAATGAGCACAAAAATACTTTAATTCTGAAAAATCTGAAATTTTTTGGTACTAATGGAATCTACACGCTAGGACGATTCTAACGACACTAATCATTGCCATGTTTGTGCATTTGTTCTGGAATTTTTTTATTTTTGGTGATTTTCAGACAAATGAGCACAAAAATACTTTAATTCTGAAAAATCTGAAATTTTTTGTTACCAATAGAATCTACACGCTACGACGATTCTAACGACACTAATCATTGCCATGTTTGTGCATTTGTTCTGGAATTTTTTTATTTTTGGTGATTTTCAGACAAATGAGCACAAAAATACTTTAATTCTGAAAAATCTGAAATTTTTTGGTACTAATGGAATCTACACGCTACGACGATTCTAACGACACTAATCATTGCCATGTTTGTGCATTTGTTCTGGAATTTTTTTATTTTTAGTGATTTTCAGACAAATGAGCACAAAAATACTTTAATTCTGAAAAATCTGAAATTTTTTGCTATGATTAGAATCTACACGCTAAGGCGACTCTAACGACAATAATCATTGCCATGTTTGTGCATTTGTTCTGGAATTTTTTTATTTTTAGTGATTTTCAGACAAATGAGCACAAAAATACTTTAATTCTGAAAAATCTGAAATTTTTTGGTACTAATAGAATCTACGCGCTACGACGATTCTAACGACACTAATCATTGCCATGTTTGTGCATTTGTTCTGGAATTTTTTTATTTTTAGTGATTTTCAGACAAATGAGCACAAAAATACTTTAATTCTGAAAAATCTGAAATTTTTTGCTATGATTAGAATCTACACGCTAAGGCGACTCTAACGACAATAATCATTGCCATGTTTGTGCATTTGTTCTGGAATTTTTTTATTTTTAGTGATTTTCAGACAAATGAGCACAAAAATACTTTAATTCTGAAAAATCTGAAATTTTTTGCTATGATTAGAATCTACACGCTAAGGCGATTCTAACGACACTAATCATTGCCATGTTTGTGCATTTTTTCTGGAATTTTTTTATTTTTGGTGATTTTCAGACAAATGAGCACAAAAATACTTTAATTCTGAAAAATCTGAAATTTTTTGGTACTAATAGAATCTACACGCTACGACGATTCTAACGACACTAATCATTGCCATGTTTGTGCATTTGTTCTGGAATTTTTTTATTTTTGGTGATTTTCAGACAAATGAGCACAAAAATACTTTAATTCTGAAAAATCTGAAATTTTTTGGTACTAATAGAATCTACGCGCTACGACGATTCTAACGACACTAATCATTGCCATGTTTGTGCATTTGTTCTGGAATTTTTTTATTTTTGGTGATTTTCAGACAAATGAGCACAAAAATACTTTAATTCTGAAAAATCTGAAATTTTTTGCTATGATTAGAATCTACACGCTAAGGCGATTCTAACGACACTAATCATTGCCATGTTTGTGCATTTTTTCTGGAATTTTTTTATTTTTGGTGATTTTCAGACAAATGAGCACAAAAATACTTTAATTCTGAAAAATCTGAAATTTTTTGGTAATAATAGAATCTACACGCTACGACGATTCTAACGACACTAATCATTGCCATGTTTGTGCATTTGTTCTGGAATTTTTTTATTTTTGGTGATTTTCAGACAAATGAGCACAAAAATACTTTAATTCTGAAAAATCTGAAATTTTTTGGTACTAATAGAATCTACACGCTACGACGATTCTAACGACACTAATCATTGCCATGTTTGTGCATTTGTTCTGGAATTTTTTTATTTTTGGTGATTTTCAGACAAATGAGCACAAAAATACTTTAATTCTGAAAAATCTGAAATTTTTTGGTACTAATAGAATCTACACGCTACGACGATTCTAACGACATTAATCATTGCCATGTTTGTGCATTTGTTCTGGAATTTTTTTATTTTTGGTGATTTTCAGACAAATGAGCACAAAAATACTTTAATTCTGAAAAATCTGAAATTTTTTGGTACTAATAGAATCTACGCGCTACGACGATTCTAACGACACTAATCATTGCCATGTTTGTGCATTTGTTCTGGAATTTTTTTATTTTTGGTGATTTTCAGACAAATGAGCACAAAAATTCTTTAATTCTGAAAAATCTGAAATTTTTTGGTACTAATAGAATCTACACGCTACGACGATTCTAACGACACTAATCATTGCCATGTTTGTGCATTTGTTCTGGAATTTTTTTATTTTTGGTGATTTTCAGGCAAATGAGCACAAAAATACTTTAATTCTGAAAAATCTGAAATTTTTTGGTACTAATGGAATCTACACGCTACGACGATTCTAACGACACTAATCATTGCCATGTTTGTGCATTTGTTCTGGAATTTTTTTATTTTTGGTGATTTTCAGACAAATGAGCACAAAAATACTTTAATTCTGAAAAATCCGAAATTTTTTGGTACTAATAGAATCTACACGCTACGACGATTCTAACGACACTAATCATTGCCATGTTTGTGCATTTGTTCTGGAATTTTTTTATTTTTGGTGATTTTCAGACAAATGAGCACAAAAATACTTTAATTCTGAAAAATCTGAAATTTTTTGGTACTAATGGAATCTACACATTACGACGATTCTAACGACACTAATCATTGCCATGTTTGTGCATTAGTTCTGGAATTTTTTTATTTTTAGTGATTTTCAGACAAATGAGCACAAAAATACTTTAATTCTGAAAAATCTGAAATTTTTTGGTACTAATGGAATCTACACGCTACGACGATTCTAACGACACTAATCATTGCCATGTTTGTGCATTAGTTCTGGAATTTTTTTATTTTTGGTGATTTTCAGACAAATGAGCACAAAAATACTTTAATTCTGAAAAATCTGAAATTTTTTGGTACTAATGGAATCTACACGCTACGACGATTCTAACGACACTAATCATTGCCATGTTTGTGCATTTGTTCTGGAATTTTTTTATTTTTGGTGATTTTCAGACAAATGAGCACAAAAATACTTTAATTCTGAAAAATCTGAAATTTTTTGTTACCAATAGAATCTACACGCTACGACGATTCTAACGACACTAATCATTGCCATGTTTGTGCATTTGTTCTGGAATTTTTTTATTTTTAGTGATTTTCAGACAAATGAGCACAAAAATACTTTAATTCTGAAAAATCTGAAATTTTTTGTTACCAATAGAATCTACACGCTACGACGATTCTAACGACACTAATCATTGCCATGTTTGTGCATTTGTTCTGGAATTTTTTTATTTTTGGTGATTTTCAGACAAATGAGCACAAAAATACTTTAATTCTGAAAAATCTGAAATTTTTTGGTACTAATGGAATCTACACGCTACGACGATTCTAACGACACTAATCATTGCCATGTTTGTGCATTTGTTCTGGAATTTTTTTATTTTTGGGTGATTTTCAGACAAATGAGCACAAAAATACTTTAATTCTGAAAAATCTGAAATTTTTTGGTACCAATAGAATCTACACGCTACGACGATTCTAACGACACTAATCATTGCCATGTTTGTGCATTTGTTCTGGAATTTTTTTATTTTTGGGTGATTTTCAGACAAATGAGCACAAAAATACTTTAATTCTGAAAAATCTGAAATTTTTTGGTACTAATGGAATCTACACGCTAGGACGATTCTAACGACACTAATCATTGCCATGTTTGTGCATTTGTTCTGGAATTTTTTTATTTTTGGTGATTTTCAGACAAATGAGCACAAAAATACTTTAATTCTGAAAAATCTGAAATTTTTTGGTACTAATGGAATCTACACGCTAGGACGATTCTAACGACACTAATCATTGCCATGTTTGTGCATTTGTTCTGGAATTTTTTTATTTTTGGTGATTTTCAGACAAATGAGCACAAAAATACTTTAATTCTGAAAAATCTGAAATTTTTTGGTACTAATGGAATCTACACGCTACGACGATTCTAACGACACTAATCATTGCCATGTTTGTGCATTTGTTCTGGAATTTTTTTATTTTTGGTGATTTTCAGACAAATGAGCACAAAAATACTTTAATTCTGAAAAATCTGAAATTTTTTGGTACTAATGGAATCTACACGCTACGACGATTCTAACGACACTAATCATTGCCATGTTTGTGCATTAGTTCTGGAATTTTTTTATTTTTGGTGATTTTCAGACAAATGAGCACAAAAATACTTTAATTCTGAAAAATCTGAAATTTTTTGGTACTAATGGAATCTACACGCTACGACGATTCTAACGACACTAATCATTGCCATGTTTGTGCATTTGTTCTGGAATTTTTTTATTTTTGGTGATTTTCAGACAAATGAGCACAAAAATACTTTAATTCTGAAAAATCTGAAATTTTTTGTTACCAATAGAATCTACACGCTACGACGATTCTAACGACACTAATCATTGCCATGTTTGTGCATTTGTTCTGGAATTTTTTTATTTTTGGTGATTTTCAGACAAATGAGCACAAAAATACTTTAATTCTGAAAAATCTGAAATTTTTTGGTACTAATGGAATCTACACGCTACGACGATTCTAACGACACTAATCATTGCCATGTTTGTGCATTAGTTCTGGAATTTTTTTATTTTTGGTGATTTTCAGACAAATGAGCACAAAAATACTTTAATTCTGAAAAATCTGAAATTTTTTGGTACCAATAGAATCTACACGCTACGACGATTCTAACGACACTAATCATTGCCATGTTTGTGCATTTGTTCTGGAATTTTTTTATTTTTGGTGATTTTCAGACAAATGAGCACAAAAATACTTTAATTCTGAAAAATCTGAAATTTTTTGGTACTAATGGAATCTACACGCTACGACGATTCTAACGACACTAATCATTGCCATGTTTGTGCATTTGTTCTGGAATTTTTTTATTTTTGGTGATTTTCAGACAAATGAGCACAAAAATACTTTAATTCTGAAAAATCTGAAATTTTTTGTTACCAATAGAATCTACACGCTACGACGATTCTAACGACACTAATCATTGCCATGTTTGTGCATTTGTTCTTTAATTTTTTTATTTTTGGTGATTTTCAGACAAATGAGCACAAAAATACTTTAATTCTGAAAAATCTGAAATTTTTTGGTACTAATGGAATCTACACGCTACGACGATTCTAACGACACTAATCATTGCCATGTTTGTGCATTTGTTCTGGAATTTTTTTATTTTCGGTGATTTTCAGACAAATGAGCACAAAAATACTTTAATTCTGAAAAATCTGAAATTTTTTGTTACCAATAGAATCTACACGCTACGACGATTCTAACGACACTAATCATTGCCATGTTTGTGCATTTGTTCTGGAATTTTTTTATTTTTGGTGATTTTCAGACAAATGAGCACAAAAATACTTTAATTCTGAAAAATCTGAAATTTTTTGTTACCAATAGAATCTACACGCTACGACGATTCTAACGACACTAATCATTGCCATGTTTGTGCATTTGTTCTTTAATTTTTTTATTTTTGGTGATTTTCAGACAAATGAGCACAAAAATACTTTAATTCTGAAAAATCTGAAATTTTTTGGTACTAATCGAATCTACACGCTAGGACGATTCTAACGACACTAATCATTGCCATGTTTGTGCATTTGTTCTGGAATTTTTTTATTTTTGGTGATTTTCAGACAAATGAGCACAAAAATACTTTAATTCTGAAAAATCTGAAATTTTTTGTTACCAATAGAATCTACACGCTACGACGATTCTAACGACACTAATCATTGCCATGTTTGTGCATTTGTTCTTTAATTTTTTTATTTTTGGTGATTTTCAGACAAATGAGCACAAAAATACTTTAATTCTGAAAAATCTGAAATTTTTTGGTACTAATGGAATCTACACGCTACGACGATTCTAACGACACTAATCATTGCCATGTTTGTGCATTTGTTCTGGAATTTTTTTATTTTCGGTGATTTTCAGACAAATGAGCACAAAAATACTTTAATTCTGAAAAATCTGAAATTTTTTGTTACCAATAGAATCTACACGCTACGACGATTCTAACGACACTAATCATTGCCATGTTTGTGCATTTGTTCTGGAATTTTTTTATTTTTGGTGATTTTCAGACAAATGAGCACAAAAATACTTTAATTCTGAAAAATCTGAAATTTTTTGGTACTAATGGAATCTACACGCTACGACGATTCTAACGACACTAATCATTGCCATGTTTGTGCATTAGTTCTGGAATTTTTTTATTTTTGGTGATTTTCAGACAAATGAGCACAAAAATACTTTAATTCTGAAAAATCTGAAATTTTTTGGTACTAATAGAATCTACACGCTACGACGATTCTAACGACACTAATCATTGCCATGTTTGTGCATTTGTTCTGAAATTTTTTTATTTTTGGTGATTTTCAGACAAATGAGCACAAAAATACTTTAATTCTGAAAAATCTGAAATTTTTTGGTACTAATGGAATCTACACGCTACAACGATTCTAACGACACTAATCATTGCCATGTTTGTGCATTTGTTCTGGAATTTTTTTATTTTTGGTGATTTTCAGACAAATGAGCACAAAAATACTTTAATTCTGAAAAATCTGAAATTTTTTGTTACCAATAGAATCTACACGCTACGACGATTCTAACGACACTAATCATTGCCATGTTTGTGCATTTGTTCTGGAATTTTTTTATTTTTAGTGATTTTCAGACAAATGAGCACAAAAATACTTTAATTCTGAAAAATCTGAAATTTTTTGTTACCAATAGAATCTACACGCTACGACGATTCTAACGACACTAATCATTGCCATGTTTGTGCATTTGTTCTGGAATTTTTTTATTTTTGGTGATTTTCAGACAAATGAGCACAAAAATACTTTAATTCTGAAAAATCTGAAATTTTTTGGTACTAATGGAATCTACACGCTACGACGATTCTAACGACACTAATCATTGCCATGTTTGTGCATTAGTTCTGGAATTTTTTTATTTTTGGTGATTTTCAGACAAATGAGCACAAAAATACTTTAATTCTGAAAAATCTGAAATTTTTTGGTACCAATAGAATCTACACGCTACGACGATTCTAACGACACTAATCATTGCCATGTTTGTGCATTTGTTCTGGAATTTTTTTATTTTTGGTGATTTTCAGACAAATGAGCACAAAAATACTTTAATTCTGAAAAATCTGAAATTTTTTGGTACTAATGGAATCTACACGCTACGACGATTCTAACGACACTAATCATTGCCATGTTTGTGCATTTGTTCTGGAATTTTTTTATTTTTGGTGATTTTCAGACAAATGAGCACAAAAATACTTTAATTCTGAAAAATCTGAAATTTTTTGTTACCAATAGAATCTACACGCTACGACGATTCTAACGACACTAATCATTGCCATGTTTGTGCATTTGTTCTGGAATTTTTTTATTTTTGGTGATTTTCAGACAAATGAGCACAAAAATACTTTAATTCTGAAAAATCTGAAATTTTTTGGTACTAATGGAATCTACACGCTACAACGATTCTAACGACACTAATCATTGCCATGTTTGTGCATTTGTTCTGGAATTTTTTTTATTTTTGGTGATTTTCAGACAAATGAGCACAAAAATACTTTAATTCTGAAAAATCTGAAATTTTTTGTTACCAATAGAATCTACACGCTACGACGATTCTAACGACACTAATCATTGCCATGTTTGTGCATTTGTTCTGGAATTTTTTTATTTTTAGTGATTTTCAGACAAATGAGCACAAAAATACTTTAATTCTGAAAAATCTGAAATTTTTTGTTACCAATAGAATCTACACGCTACGACGATTCTAACGACACTAATCATTGCCATGTTTGTGCATTTGTTCTGGAATTTTTTTATTTTTGGTGATTTTCAGACAAATGAGCACAAAAATACTTTAATTCTGAAAAATCTGAAATTTTTTGGTACTAATGGAATCTACACGCTACGACGATTCTAACGACACTAATCATTGCCATGTTTGTGCATTTGTTCTGGAATTTTTTTATTTTTGGTGATTTTCAGACAAATGAGCACAAAAATACTTTAATTCTGAAAAATCTGAAATTTTTTGGTACTAATGGAATCTACACGCTAGGACGATTCTAACGACACTAATCATTGCCATGTTTGTGCATTTGTTCTGGAATTTTTTTATTTTTGGTGATTTTCAGACAAATGAGCACAAAAATACTTTAATTCTGAAAAATCTGAAATTTTTTGTTACCAATAGAATCTACACGCTACGACGATTCTAACGACACTAATCATTGCCATGTTTGTGCATTTGTTCTGGAATTTTTTTATTTTTGGTGATTTTCAGACAAATGAGCACAAAAATACTTTAATTCTGAAAAATCTGAAATTTTTTGGTACTAATGGAATCTACACGCTACGACGATTCTAACGACACTAATCATTGCCATGTTTGTGCATTAGTTCTGGAATTTTTTTATTTTTGGTGATTTTCAGACAAATGAGCACAAAAATACTTTAATTCTGAAAAATCTGAAATTTTTTGGTACCATAGAATCTACACGCTACGACGATTCTAACGACACTAATCATTGCCATGTTTGTGCATTTGTTCTGGAATTTTTTTATTTTTGGTGATTTTCAGACAAATGAGCACAAAAATACTTTAATTCTGAAAAATCTGAAATTTTTTGGTACTAATGGAATCTACACGCTACGACGATTCTAACGACACTAATCATTGCCATGTTTGTGCATTTGTTCTGGAATTTTTTTATTTTTGGTGATTTTCAGACAAATGAGCACAAAAATACTTTAATTCTGAAAAATCTGAAATTTTTTGTTACCAATAGAATCTACACGCTACGACGATTCTAACGACACTAATCATTGCCATGTTTGTGCATTTGTTCTTTAATTTTTTTATTTTTGGTGATTTTCAGACAAATGAGCACAAAAATACTTTAATTCTGAAAAATCTGAAATTTTTTGGTACTAATCGAATCTACACGCTAGGACGATTCTAACGACACTAATCATTGCCATGTTTGTGCATTTGTTCTGGAATTTTTTTATTTTTGGTGATTTTCAGACAAATGAGCACAAAAATACTTTAATTCTGAAAAATCTGAAATTTTTTGTTACCAATAGAATCTACACGCTACGACGATTCTAACGACACTAATCATTGCCATGTTTGTGCATTTGTTCTGGAATTTTTTTATTTTTGGTGATTTTCAGACAAATGAGCACAAAAATACTTTAATTCTGAAAAATCTGAAATTTTTTGGTACTAATGGAATCTACACGCTACGACGATTCTAACGACACTAATCATTGCCATGTTTGTGCATTAGTTCTGGAATTTTTTTATTTTTGGTGATTTTCAGACAAATGAGCACAAAAATACTTTAATTCTGAAAAATCTGAAATTTTTTGGTACCAATAGAATCTACACGCTACGACGATTCTAACGACACTAATCATTGCCATGTTTGTGCATTTGTTCTGGAATTTTTTTATTTTTGGTGATTTTCAGACAAATGAGCACAAAAATACTTTAATTCTGAAAAATCTGAAATTTTTTGGTACTAATGGAATCTACACGCTACGACGATTCTAACGACACTAATCATTGCCATGTTTGTGCATTTGTTCTGGAATTTTTTTATTTTTGGTGATTTTCAGACAAATGAGCACAAAAATACTTTAATTCTGAAAAATCTGAAATTTTTTGTTACCAATAGAATCTACACGCTACGACGATTCTAACGACACTAATCATTGCCATGTTTGTGCATTTGTTCTGGAATTTTTTTATTTTTGGTGATTTTCAGACAAATGAGCACAAAAATACTTTAATTCTGAAAAATCTGAAATTTTTTGGTACTAATGGAATCTACACGCTACAACGATTCTAACGACACTAATCATTGCCATGTTTGTGCATTTGTTCTGGAATTTTTTTTATTTTTGGTGATTTTCAGACAAATGAGCACAAAAATACTTTAATTCTGAAAAATCTGAAATTTTTTGTTACCAATAGAATCTACACGCTACGACGATTCTAACGACACTAATCATTGCCATGTTTGTGCATTTGTTCTGGAATTTTTTTATTTTTAGTGATTTTCAGACAAATGAGCACAAAAATACTTTAATTCTGAAAAATCTGAAATTTTTTGTTACCAATAGAATCTACACGCTACGACGATTCTAACGACACTAATCATTGCCATGTTTGTGCATTTGTTCTGGAATTTTTTTATTTTTGGTGATTTTCAGACAAATGAGCACAAAAATACTTTAATTCTGAAAAATCTGAAATTTTTTGGTACTAATGGAATCTACACGCTACGACGATTCTAACGACACTAATCATTGCCATGTTTGTGCATTTGTTCTGGAATTTTTTTATTTTTGGTGATTTTCAGACAAATGAGCACAAAAATACTTTAATTCTGAAAAATCTGAAATTTTTTGGTACTAATGGAATCTACACGCTAGGACGATTCTAACGACACTAATCATTGCCATGTTTGTGCATTTGTTCTGGAATTTTTTTATTTTTGGTGATTTTCAGACAAATGAGCACAAAAATACTTTAATTCTGAAAAATCTGAAATTTTTTGTTACCAATAGAATCTACACGCTACGACGATTCTAACGACACTAATCATTGCCATGTTTGTGCATTTGTTCTGGAATTTTTTTATTTTTGGTGATTTTCAGACAAATGAGCACAAAAATACTTTAATTCTGAAAAATCTGAAATTTTTTGGTACTAATGGAATCTACACGCTACGACGATTCTAACGACACTAATCATTGCCATGTTTGTGCATTAGTTCTGGAATTTTTTTATTTTTGGTGATTTTCAGACAAATGAGCACAAAAATACTTTAATTCTGAAAAATCTGAAATTTTTTGGTACCATAGAATCTACACGCTACGACGATTCTAACGACACTAATCATTGCCATGTTTGTGCATTTGTTCTGGAATTTTTTTATTTTTGGTGATTTTCAGACAAATGAGCACAAAAATACTTTAATTCTGAAAAATCTGAAATTTTTTGGTACTAATGGAATCTACACGCTACGACGATTCTAACGACACTAATCATTGCCATGTTTGTGCATTTGTTCTGGAATTTTTTTATTTTTGGTGATTTTCAGACAAATGAGCACAAAAATACTTTAATTCTGAAAAATCTGAAATTTTTTGTTACCAATAGAATCTACACGCTACGACGATTCTAACGACACTAATCATTGCCATGTTTGTGCATTTGTTCTTTAATTTTTTTATTTTTGGTGATTTTCAGACAAATGAGCACAAAAATACTTTAATTCTGAAAAATCTGAAATTTTTTGGTACTAATCGAATCTACACGCTAGGACGATTCTAACGACACTAATCATTGCCATGTTTGTGCATTTGTTCTGGAATTTTTTTATTTTTGGTGATTTTCAGACAAATGAGCACAAAAATACTTTAATTCTGAAAAATCTGAAATTTTTTGTTACCAATAGAATCTACACGCTACGACGATTCTAACGACACTAATCATTGCCATGTTTGTGCATTTGTTCTGGAATTTTTTTATTTTTGGTGATTTTCAGACAAATGAGCACAAAAATACTTTAATTCTGAAAAATCTGAAATTTTTTGGTACTAATGGAATCTACACGCTACGACGATTCTAACGACACTAATCATTGCCATGTTTGTGCATTAGTTCTGGAATTTTTTTATTTTTGGTGATTTTCAGACAAATGAGCACAAAAATACTTTAATTCTGAAAAATCTGAAATTTTTTGGTACCAATAGAATCTACACGCTACGACGATTCTAACGACACTAATCATTGCCATGTTTGTGCATTTGTTCTGGAATTTTTTTATTTTTGGTGATTTTCAGACAAATGAGCACAAAAATACTTTAATTCTGAAAAATCTGAAATTTTTTGGTACTAATGGAATCTACACGCTACGACGATTCTAACGACACTAATCATTGCCATGTTTGTGCATTTGTTCTGGAATTTTTTTATTTTTGGTGATTTTCAGACAAATGAGCACAAAAATACTTTAATTCTGAAAAATCTGAAATTTTTTGGTACTAATGGAATCTACACGCTAGGACGATTCTAACGACACTAATCATTGCCATGTTTGTGCATTTGTTCTGGAATTTTTTTATTTTTGGTGATTTTCAGACAAATGAGCACAAAAATACTTTAATTCTGAAAAATCTGAAATTTTTTGTTACCAATAGAATCTACACGCTACGACGATTCTAACGACACTAATCATTGCCATGTTTGTGCATTTGTTCTGGAATTTTTTTATTTTTGGTGATTTTCAGACAAATGAGCACAAAAATACTTTAATTCTGAAAAATCTGAAATTTTTTGGTACTAATGGAATCTACACGCTACGACGATTCTAACGACACTAATCATTGCCATGTTTGTGCATTAGTTCTGGAATTTTTTTATTTTTGGTGATTTTCAGACAAATGAGCACAAAAATACTTTAATTCTGAAAAATCTGAAATTTTTTGGTACCAATAGAATCTACACGCTACGACGATTCTAACGACACTAATCATTGCCATGTTTGTGCATTTGTTCTTTAATTTTTTTATTTTTGGTGATTTTCAGACAAATGAGCACAAAAATACTTTAATTCTGAAAAATCTGAAATTTTTTGGTACTAATCGAATCTACACGCTAGGACGATTCTAACGACACTAATCATTGCCATGTTTGTGCATTTGTTCTGGAATTTTTTTATTTTTGGTGATTTTCAGACAAATGAGCACAAAAATACTTTAATTCTGAAAAATCTGAAATTTTTTGTTACCAATAGAATCTACACGCTACGACGATTCTAACGACACTAATCATTGCCATGTTTGTGCATTTGTTCTGGAATTTTTTTATTTTTGGTGATTTTCAGACAAATGAGCACAAAAATACTTTAATTCTGAAAAATCTGAAATTTTTTGGTACTAATGGAATCTACACGCTACGACGATTCTAACGACACTAATCATTGCCATGTTTGTGCATTAGTTCTGGAATTTTTTTATTTTTGGTGATTTTCAGACAAATGAGCACAAAAATACTTTAATTCTGAAAAATCTGAAATTTTTTGGTACCAATAGAATCTACACGCTACGACGATTCTAACGACACTAATCATTGCCATGTTTGTGCATTTGTTCTGGAATTTTTTTATTTTTGGTGATTTTCAGACAAATGAGCACAAAAATACTTTAATTCTGAAAAATCTGAAATTTTTTGGTACTAATGGAATCTACACGCTACGACGATTCTAACGACACTAATCATTGCCATGTTTGTGCATTTGTTCTGGAATTTTTTTATTTTTGGTGATTTTCAGACAAATGAGCACAAAAATACTTTAATTCTGAAAAATCTGAAATTTTTTGTTACCAATAGAATCTACACGCTACGACGATTCTAACGACACTAATCATTGCCATGTTTGTGCATTTGTTCTGGAATTTTTTTATTTTTGGTGATTTTCAGACAAATGAGCACAAAAATACTTTAATTCTGAAAAATCTGAAATTTTTTGGTACTAATGGAATCTACACGCTACGACGATTCTAACGACACTAATCATTGCCATGTTTGTGCATTAGTTCTGGAATTTTTTTATTTTTGGTGATTTTCAGACAAATGAGCACAAAAATACTTTAATTCTGAAAAATCTGAAATTTTTTGGTACCAATAGAATCTACACGCTACGACGATTCTAACGACACTAATCATTGCCATGTTTGTGCATTTGTTCTGGAATTTTTTTATTTTTGGTGATTTTCAGACAAATGAGCACAAAAATACTTTAATTCTGAAAAATCTGAAATTTTTTGGTACTAATGGAATCTACACGCTACGACGATTCTAACGACACTAATCATTGCCATGTTTGTGCATTTGTTCTGGAATTTTTTTATTTTTGGTGATTTTCAGACAAATGAGCACAAAAATACTTTAATTCTGAAAAATCTGAAATTTTTTGTTACCAATAGAATCTACACGCTACGACGATTCTAACGACACTAATCATTGCCATGTTTGTGCATTTGTTCTGGAATTTTTTTATTTTTGGTGATTTTCAGACAAATGAGCACAAAAATACTTTAATTCTGAAAAATCTGAAATTTTTTGGTACTAATGGAATCTACACGCTACGACGATTCTAACGACACTAATCATTGCCATGTTTGTGCATTAGTTCTGGAATTTTTTTATTTTTGGTGATTTTCAGACAAATGAGCACAAAAATACTTTAATTCTGAAAAATCTGAAATTTTTTGTTACCAATAGAATCTACACGCTACGACGATTCTAACGACACTAATCATTGCCATGTTTGTGCATTTGTTCTGGAATTTTTTTATTTTTGGTGATTTTCAGACAAATGAGCACAAAAATACTTTAATTCTGAAAAATCTGAAATTTTTTGGTACCAATAGAATCTACACGCTACGACGATTCTAACGACACTAATCATTGCCATGTTTGTGCATTTGTTCTGGAATTTTTTTATTTTTGGTGATTTTCAGACAAATGAGCACAAAAATACTTTAATTCTGAAAAATCTGAAATTTTTTGGTACTAATAGAATCTACACGCTACGACGATTCTAACGACACTAATCATTGCCATGTTTGTGCATTTGTTCTGGAATTTTTTTATTTTTAGTGATTTTCAGACAAATGAGCACAAAAATACTTTAATTCTGAAAAATCTGAAATTTTTTGGTACTAATGGAATCTACACGCTACGACGATTCTAACGACACTAATCATTGCCATGTTTGTGCATTTGTTCTGGAATTTTTTTATTTTTGGTGATTTTCAGACAAATGAGCACAAAAATACTTTAATTCTGAAAAATCTGAAATTTTTTGTTACCAATAGAATCTACACGCTACGACGATTCTAACGACACTAATCATTGCCATGTTTGTGCATTTGTTCTGGAATTTTTTTTATTTTTGGTGATTTTCAGACAAATGAGCACAAAAATACTTTAATTCAGAAAAATCTGAAATTTTTTGGTACCAATAGAATCTACACGCTACGACGATTCTAACGACACTAATCATTGCCATGTTTGTGCATTTTTTCTGGAATTTTTTTATTTTTGGTGATTTTCAGACAAATGAGCACAAAAATACTTTAATTCTGAAAAATCTGAAATTTTTTGGTACCAATAGAATCTACACGCCACGACGATTCTAACGACACTAATCATTGCCATGTTTGTGCATTTGTTCTGGAATTTTTTTATTTTTGGTGATTTTCAGACAAATGAGCACAAAAATACTTTAATTCTGAAAAATCTGAAATTTTTTGGTACTAATAGAATCTACACGCTACGACGATTCTAACGACACTAATCATTGCCATGTTTGTGCATTTGTTCTGGAATTTTTTTATTTTTAGTGATTTTCAGACAAATGAGCACAAAAATACTTTAATTCTGAAAATTGTGAAATTTTTTGGTACTAATAGAATCTACACGCTACGACGATTCTAACGACACTAATCATTGCCATGTTTGTGCATTTGTTCTGGAATTTTTTTATTTTTGGTGATTTTCAGACAAATGAGCACAAAAATACTTTAATTCTGAAAAATCTGAAATTTTTTGTTACCAATAGAATCTACACGCTACGACGATTCTAACGACACTAATCATTGCCATGTTTGTGCATTTGTTCTGGAATTTTTTTTATTTTTGGTGATTTTCAGACAAATGAGCACAAAAATACTTTAATTCTGAAAAATCTGAAATTTTTTGGTACCAATAGAATCTACACGCTACGACGATTCTAACGACACTAATCATTGCCATGTTTGTGCATTTGTTCTGGAATTTTTTTATTTTTGGTGATTTTCAGACAAATGAGCACAAAAATACTTTAATTCTGAAAAATCTGAAATTTTTTGGTACCAATAGAATCTACACGCTACGACGATTCTAACGACACTAATCATTGTCATGTTTGTGCATTTGTTCTGGAATTTTTTTATTTTTGGTGATTTTCAGACAAATGAGCACAAAAATACTTTAATTCTGAAAAATCTGAAATTTTTTGGTACTAATAGAATCTACACGCTACGACGATTCTAACGACACTAATCATTGCCATGTTTGTGCATTTGTTCTGGAATTTTTTTATTTTTAGTGATTTTCAGACAAATGAGCACAAAAATACTTTAATTCTGAAAAATCTGAAATTTTTTGGTACCAATAGAATCTACACGCTACGACGATTCTAACGACACTAATCATTGCCATGTTTGTGCATTTTTTCTGGAATTTTTTTATTTTTGGTGATTTTCAGACAAATGAGCACAAAAATACTTTAATTCTGAAAAATCTGAAATTTTTTGGTACCAATAGAATCTACACGCCACGACGATTCTAACGACACTAATCATTGCCATGTTTGTGCATTTGTTCTGGAATTTTTTTATTTTTGGTGATTTTCAGACAAATGAGCACAAAAATACGTTAATTCTGAAAAATCTGAAATTTTTTGGTACTAATAGAATCTACACGCTACGACGATTCTAACGACACTAATCATTGCCATGTTTGTGCATTTGTTCTGGAATTTTTTTATTTTTGGTGATTTTCAGACAAATGAGCACAAAAATGCTTTTATTCTG
This sequence comes from Caenorhabditis virilis, assembly GCA_964036255.1. Lineage (NCBI taxonomy): Eukaryota > Metazoa > Nematoda > Chromadorea > Rhabditida > Rhabditidae > Caenorhabditis > Caenorhabditis virilis. The sequence continues at coordinate 1,550,538 of OZ038416.1, read as the reverse complement.
AAAAATCTGAAATTTTTTGGTACTAATAGAATCTACACGCTACGACGATTCTAACGACACTAATCATTGCCATGTTTGTGCATTTGTTCTGGAATTTTTTTATTTTTGGTGATTTTCAGACAAATGAGCACAAAAATTCTTTAATTCTGAAAAATCTGAAATTTTTTGGTACTAATAGAATCTACACGCTACGACGATTCTAACGACACTAATCATTGCCATGTTTGTGCATTTGTTCTGGAATTTTTTTATTTTTGGTGATTTTCAGACAAATGAGCACAAAAATACTTTAATTCTGAAAAATCTGAAATTTTTTGGTACTAATAGAATCTACACGCTACGACGATTCTAACGACACTAATCATTGCCATGTTTGTGCATTTGTTCTGGAATTTTTTTATTTTTAGTGATTTTCAGACAAATGAGCACAAAAATACGTTAATTCTGAAAAATCTGAAATTTTTTGGTACTAATAGAATCTACACGCTACGACGATTCTAACGACACTAATCATTGCCATGTTTGTGCATTTTTTCTGGAATTTTTTTATTTTTGGTGATTTTCAGACAAATGAGCACAAAAATACTTTAATTCTGAAAAATCTGAAATTTTTTGGTACTAATAGAAATTACACGCTACGACGATTCTAACGACACTAATCATTGCCATGTTTGTGCATTTGTTCTGGAATTTTTTTATTTTTGGTGATTTTCAGACAAATGAGCACAAAAATACTTTAATTCTGAAAAATCTGAAATTTTTTGGTACTAATAGAATATACACGCTACGACGATTCTAACGACACTAATCATTGCCATGTTTGTGCATTTGTTCTGGAATTTTTTTATTTTTGGTGATTTTCAGACAAATGAGCACAAAAATACTTTAATTCTGAAAAATCTGAAATTTTTTGGTACTAATGGAATCTACACGCTACGACGATTCTAACGACACTAATCATTGCCATGTTTGTGCATTTGTTCTGGAATTTTTTTATTTTTGGTGATTTTCAGACAAATGAGCACAAAAATACTTTAATTCTGAAAAATCTGAAATTTTTTGTTACCAATAGAATCTACACGCTACGACGATTCTAACGACACTAATCATTGCCATGTTTGTGCATTTGTTCTGGAATTTTTTTTATTTTTGGTGATTTTCAGACAAATGAGCACAAAAATACTTTAATTCAGAAAAATCTGAAATTTTTTGGTACCAATAGAATCTACACGCTACGACGATTCTAACGACACTAATCATTGCCATGTTTGTGCATTTGTTCTGGAATTTTTTTATTTTTGGTGATTTTCAGACAAATGAGCACAAAAATACTTTAATTCTGAAAAATCTGAAATTTTTTGTTACCAATAGAATCTACACGCTACGACGATTCTAACGACACTAATCATTGCCATGTTTGTGCATTTGTTCTGGAATTTTTTTTATTTTTGGTGATTTTCAGACAAATGAGCACAAAAATACTTTAATTCTGAAAAATCTGAAATTTTTTGGTACCAATAGAATCTACACGCTACGACGATTCTAACGACACTAATCATTGCCATGTTTGTGCATTTGTTCTGGAATTTTTTTATTTTTGGTGATTTTCAGACAAATGAGCACAAAAATACTTTAATTCTGAAAAATCTGAAATTTTTTGGTACCAATAGAATCTACACGCTACGACGATTCTAACGACACTAATCATTGCCATGTTTGTGCATTTGTTCTGGAATTTTTTTATTTTTGGTGATTTTCAGACAAATGAGCACAAAAATACGTTAATTCTGAAAAATCTGAAATTGTTTGGTACTAATAGAATCTACACGCTACGACGATTCTAACGACACTAATCATTGCCATGTTTGTGCATTTGTTCTGGAATTTTTTTATTTTTGGTGATTTTCAGACAAATGAGCAAAAAAATACGTTAATTCTGAAAAATCTGAAATTGTTTGGTACTAATAGAATCTACACGCTACGACGATTCTAACGACACTAATCATTGCCATGTTTGTGCATTTGTTCTGGAATTTTTTTATTTTTGGTGATTTTCAGACAAATGAGCACAAAAATACTTTAATTCTGAAAAATCTGAAATTTTTTGGTACTAATGGAATCTACACGCTACGACGATTCTAACGACACTAATCATTGCCATGTTTGTGCATTTGTTCTGGAATTTTTTTATTTTTGGTGATTTTCAGACAAATGAGCACAAAAATACGTTAATTCTGAAAAATCTGAAATTGTTTGGTACTAATAGAATCTACACGCTACGACGATTCTAACGACACTAATCATTGCCATGTTTGTGCATTTGTTCTGGAATTTTTTTATTTTTGGTGATTTTCAGACAAATGAGCACAAAAATACGTTAATTCTGAAAAATCTGAAATTGTTTGGTACTAATAGAATCTACACGCTACGACGATTCTAACGACACTAATCATTGCCATGTTTGTGCATTTGTTCTGGAATTTTTTTATTTTTGGTGATTTTCAGGCAAATGAGCACAAAAATACTTTAATTCTGAAAAATCTGAAATTTTTTGGTACTAATGGAATCTACACGCTACGACGATTCTAACGACACTAATCATTGCCATGTTTGTGCATTTGTTCTGGAATTTTTTTATTTTTGGTGATTTTCAGGCAAATGAGCACAAAAATACTTTAATTCTGAAAAATCTGAAATTTTTTGGTACTAATGGAATCTACACGCTACGACGATTCTAACGACACTAATCATTGCCATGTTTGTGCATTTGTTCTGGAATTTTTTTATTTTTGGTGATTTTCAGACAAATGAGCACAAAAATACTTTAATTCTGAAAAATCTGAAATTTTTTGGTACTAATGGAATCTACACGCTACGACGATTCTAACGACACTAATCATTGCCATGTTTGTGCATTTGTTCTGGAATTTTTTTATTTTTGGTGATTTTCAGGCAAATGAGCACAAAAATGCTTTAATTCTGAAAAATCTGAAATTTTTTGGTACTAATGGAATCTACACGCTACGACGATTCTAACGACACTAATCATTGCCATGTTTGTGCATTTGTTCTGGAATTTTTTTATTTTTGGTGATTTTCAGACAAATGAGCACAAAAATACTTTAATTCTGAAAAATCTGAAATTTTTTGGTACCAATAGAATCTACACGCTACGACGATTCTAACGACTCTAATCATTGCCATGTTTGTGCATTTTTTCTGGAATTTTTTTATTTTTGGTGATTTTCAGACACATGAGCACAAAAATACTTTAATTCTGAAAAATCTGAAATTTTTTGGTACCAATAGAATCTACACGCTACGACGATTCTAACGACACTAATCATTGCCATGTTTGTGCATTTGTTCTGGAATTTTTTTATTTTTGGTGATTTTCAGACAAATGAGCACAAAAATACGTTAATTCTGAAAAATCTGAAATTTTTTGGTACTAATAGAATCTACACGCTACGACGATTCTAACGACACTAATCATTGCCATGTTTGTGCATTTGTTCTGGAATTTTTTTATTTTTGGTGATTTTCAGACAAATGAGCGCAAAAATACTTTAATTCTGAAAAATCTGAAATTTTTTGGTACCAATAGAATCTACACGCTACGACGATTCTAACGACACTAATCATTGCTATGTTTGTGCATTTGTTCTGGAATTTTTTTATTTTTGGTGATTTTCAGACAAATGAGCACAAAAATACGTTAATTCTGAAAAATCTGAAATTTTTTGGTACTAATAGAATCTACACGCTACGACGATTCTAACGACACTAATCATTGCCATGTTTGTGCATTTGTTCTGGAATTTTTTTATTTTTGGTGATTTTCAGACAAATGAGCACAAAAATACTTTAATTCTGAAAAATCTGAAATTTTTTGGTACCAATAGAATCTACACGCTACGACGATTCTAACGACACTAATCATTGCCATGTTTGTGCATTTGTTCTGGAATTTTTTTATTTTTGGTGATTTTCAGACAAATGAGCACAAAAATACGTTAATTCTGAAAAATCTGAAATTTTTTGGTACTAATAGAATCTACACGCTACGACGATTCTAACGACACTAATCATTGCCATGTTTGTGCATTTGTTCTGGAATTTTTTTATTTTTGGTGATTTTCAGACAAATGAGCGCAAAAATACTTTAATTCTGAAAAATCTGAAATTTTTTGGTACCAATAGAATCTACACGCTACGACGATTCTAACGACACTAATCATTGCTATGTTTGTGCATTTGTTCTGGAATTTTTTTATTTTTGGTGATTTTCAGACAAATGAGCGCAAAAATACTTTAATTCTGAAAAATCTGAAATTTTTTGGTACCAATAGAATCTACACGCTACGACGATTCTAACGACACTAATCATTGCCATGTTTGTGCATTTGTTCTGGAATTTTTTTATTTTTGGTGATTTTCAGACAAATGAGCACAAAAATACGTTAATTCTGAAAAATCTGAAATTGTTTGGTACTAATAGAATCTACACGCTACGACGATTCTAACGACACTAATCATTGCCATGTTTGTGCATTTGTTCTGGAATTTTTTTATTTTTGGTGATTTTCAGACAAATGAGCGCAAAAATACTTTAATTCTGAAAAATCTGAAATTTTTTGGTACCAATAGAATCTACACGCTACGACGATTCTAACGACACTAATCATTGCTATGTTTGTGCATTTGTTCTGGAATTTTTTTATTTTTGGTGATTTTCAGACAAATGAGCACAAAAATACTTTAATTCTGAAAAATCTGAAATTTTTTGGTACCAATAGAATCTACACGTTACGACGATTCTAACGACACTAATCATTGCCATGTTTGTGCATTTGTTCTGGAATTTTTTTATTTTTAGTGATTTTCAGACAAATGAGCACAAAAATACTTTAATTCTGAAAAATCTGAAATTTTTTGGTACCAATAGAATCTACACGTTACGACGATTCTAACGACACTAATCATTGCCATGTTTGTGCATTTGTTCTGGAATTTTTTTATTTTTGGTGATTTTCAGACAAATGAGCGCAAAAATACTTTAATTCTGAAAAATCTGAAATTTTTTGGTACCAATAGAATCTACACGCTACGACGATTCTAACGACACTAATCATTGCCATGTTTGTGCATTTGTTCTGGAATTTTTTTATTTTTGGTGATTTTCAGACAAATGAGCACAAAAATACTTTAATTCTGAAAAATCTGAAATTTTTTGGTACCAATAGAATCTACACGCTACGACGATTCTAACGACACTAATCATTGCCATGTTTGTGCATTTGTTCTGGAATTTTTTTATTTTTGGTGATTTTCAGACAAATGAGCACAAAAATACGTTAATTCTGAAAAATCTGAAATTGTTTGGTACTAATAGAATCTACACGCTACGACGATTCTAACGACACTAATCATTGCCATGTTTGTGCATTTGTTCTGGAATTTTTTTATTTTTGGTGATTTTCAGACAAATGAGCAAAAAAATACGTTAATTCTGAAAAATCTGAAATTGTTTGGTACTAATAGAATCTACACGCTACGACGATTCTAACGACACTAATCATTGCCATGTTTGTGCATTTGTTCTGGAATTTTTTTATTTTTGGTGATTTTCAGACAAATGAGCAAAAAAATACGTTAATTCTGAAAAATCTGAAATTGTTTGGTACTAATAGAATCTACACGCTACGACGATTCTAACGACACTAATCATTGCCATGTTTGTGCATTTGTTCTGGAATTTTTTTATTTTTGGTGATTTTCAGACAAATGAGCACAAAAATACTTTAATTCTGAAAAATCTGAAATTTTTTGGTACTAATGGAATCTACACGCTACGACGATTCTAACGACACTAATCATTGCCATGTTTGTGCATTTGTTCTGGAATTTTTTTATTTTTGGTGATTTTCAGGCAAATGAGCACAAAAATACTTTAATTCTGAAAAATCTGAAATTTTTTGGTACTAATGGAATCTACACGCTACGACGATTCTAACGACACTAATCATTGCCATGTTTGTGCATTTGTTCTGGAATTTTTTTATTTTTGGTGATTTTCAGACAAATGAGCACAAAAATACTTTAATTCTGAAAAATCTGAAATTTTTTGGTACTAATGGAATCTACACGCTACGACGATTCTAACGACACTAATCATTGCCATGTTTGTGCATTTGTTCTGGAATTTTTTTATTTTTGGTGATTTTCAGGCAAATGAGCACAAAAATGCTTTAATTCTGAAAAATCTGAAATTTTTTGGTACTAATGGAATCTACACGCTACGACGATTCTAACGACACTAATCATTGCCATGTTTGTGCATTTGTTCTGGAATTTTTTTATTTTTGGTGATTTTCAGACAAATGAGCACAAAAATACTTTAATTCTGAAAAATCTGAAATTTTTTGGTACCAATAGAATCTACACGCTACGACGATTCTAACGACTCTAATCATTGCCATGTTTGTGCATTTTTTCTGGAATTTTTTTATTTTTGGTGATTTTCAGACAAATGAGCACAAAAATACTTTAATTCTGAAAAATCTGAAATTTTTTGGTACCAATAGAATCTACACGCTACGACGATTCTAACGACACTAATCATTGCCATGTTTGTGCATTTGTTCTGGAATTTTTTTATTTTTGGTGATTTTCAGACAAATGAGCACAAAAATACGTTAATTCTGAAAAATCTGAAATTTTTTGGTACTAATAGAATCTACACGCTACGACGATTCTAACGACACTAATCATTGCCATGTTTGTGCATTTGTTCTGGAATTTTTTTATTTTTGGTGATTTTCAGACAAATGAGCACAAAAATACGTTAATTCTGAAAAATCTGAAATTGTTTGGTACCAATAGAATCTACACGCTAAGACGATTCTAACGACACTAATCATTGCTATGTTTGTGCATTTGTTCTGGAATTTTTTTATTTTTGGTGATTTTCAGACAAATGAGCACAAAAATACGTTAATTCTGAAAAATCTGAAATTTTTTGGTACTAATAGAATCTACACGCTACGACGATTCTAACGACACTAATCATTGCCATGTTTGTGCATTTGTTCTGGAATTTTTTTATTTTTGGTGATTTTCAGACAAATGAGCGCAAAAATACTTTAATTCTGAAAAATCTGAAATTTTTTGGTACCAATAGAATCTACACGCTACGACGATTCTAACGACACTAATCATTGCTATGTTTGTGCATTTGTTCTGGAATTTTTTTATTTTTGGTGATTTTCAGACAAATGAGCACAAAAATACGTTAATTCTGAAAAATCTGAAATTTTTTGGTACTAATAGAATCTACACGCTACGACGATTCTAACGACACTAATCATTGCCATGTTTGTGCATTTGTTATGGAATTTTTTTATTTTTGGTGATTTTCAGACAAATGAGCACAAAAATACTTTAATTCTGAAAAATCTGAAATTTTTTGGTACCAATAGAATCTACACGCTACGACGATTCTAACGACACTAATCATTGCCATGTTTGTGCATTTGTTCTGGAATTTTTTTATTTTTGGTGATTTTCAGACAAATGAGCACAAAAATACGTTAATTCTGAAAAATCTGAAATTTTTTGGTACTAATAGAATCTACACGCTACGACGATTCTAACGACACTAATCATTGCTATGTTTGTGCATTTGTTCTGGAATTTTTTTATTTTTGGTGATTTTCAGACAAATGAGCACAAAAATACGTTAATTCTGAAAAATCTGAAATTGTTTGGTACTAATAGAATCTACACGCTACGACGATTCTAACGACACTAATCATTGCTATGTTTGTGCATTTGTTCTGGAATTTTTTTATTTTTGGTGATTTTCAGACAAATGAGCACAAAAATACGTTAATTCTGAAAAATCTGAAATTTTTTGGTACCAATAGAATCTACACGCTACGACGATTCTAACGACACTAATCATTGCCATGTTTGTGCATTTGTTCTGGAATTTTTTTATTTTTGGTGATTTTCAGACAAATGAGCACAAAAATACGTTAATTCTGAAAAATCTGAAATTGTTTGGTACTAATAGAATCTACACGCTACGACGATTCTAACGACACTAATCATTGCTATGTTTGTGCATTTGTTCTGGAATTTTTTTATTTTTGGTGATTTTCAGACAAATGAGCACAAAAATACGTTAATTCTGAAAAATCTGAAATTTTTTGGTACCAATAGAATCTACACGCTACGACGATTCTAACGACACTAATCATTGCCATGTTTGTGCATTTGTTCTGGAATTTTTTTATTTTTGGTGATTTTCAGACAAATGAGCACAAAAATACGTTAATTCTGAAAAATCTGAAATTGTTTGGTACTAATAGAATCTACACGCTACGACGATTCTAACGACACTAATCATTGCCATGTTTGTGCATTTGTTCTGGAATTTTTTTATTTTTGGTGATTTTCAGACAAATGAGCACAAAAATACGTTAATTCTGAAAAATCTGAAATTGTTTGGTACTAATAGAATCTACACGCTACGACGATTCTAACGACACTAATCATTGCCATGTTTGTGCATTTGTTCTGGAATTTTTTTATTTTTGGTGATTTTCAGACAAATGAGCGCAAAAATACTTTAATTCTGAAAAATCTGAAATTTTTTGGTACCAATAGAATCTACACGCTACGACGATTCTAACGACACTAATCATTGCTATGTTTGTGCATTTGTTCTGGAATTTTTTTATTTTTGGTGATTTTCAGACAAATGAGCACAAAAATACTTTAATTCTGAAAAATCTGAAATTTTTTGGTACCAATAGAATCTACACGCTACGACGATTCTAACGACACTAATCATTGCCATGTTTGTGCATTTGTTCTGGAATTTTTTTATTTTTGGTGATTTTCAGACAAATGAGCACAAAAATACTTTAATTCTGAAAAATCTGAAATTTTTTGGTACCAATAGAATCTACACGTTACGACGATTCTAACGACACTAATCATTGCCATGTTTGTGCATTTGTTCTGGAATTTTTTTATTTTTGGTGATTTTCAGACAAATGAGCACAAAAATACTTTAATTCTGAAAAATCTGAAATTTTTTGGTACCAATTGAATCTACACGTTACGACGATTCTAACGACACTAATCATTGCCATGTTTGTGCATTTGTTCTGGAATTTTTTTATTTTTAGTGATTTTCAGACAAATGAGCACAAAAATACTTTAATTCTGAAAAATCTGAAATTTTTTGGTACCAATTGAATCTACACGTTACGACGATTCTAACGACACTAATCATTGCCATGTTTGTGCATTTGTTCTGGAATTTTTTTATTTTTGGTGATTTTCAGACAAATGAGCGCAAAAATACTTTAATTCTGAAAAATCTGAAATTTTTTGGTACCAAGAGAATCTACACGCTACGACGATTCTAACGACACTAATCATTGCTATGTTTGTGCATTTGTTCTGGAATTTTTTTATTTTTGGTGATTTTCAGACAAATGAGCACAAAAATACTTTAATTCTGAAAAATCTGAAATTTTTTGGTACCAATAGAATCTACACGTTACGACGATTCTAACGACACTAATCATTGCCATGTTTGTGCATTTGTTCTGGAATTTTTTTATTTTTAGTGATTTTCAGACAAATGAGCACAAAAATACTTTAATTCTGAAAAATCTGAAATTTTTTGGTACCAATAGAATCTACACGCTACGACGATTCTAACGACACTAATCATTGCCATGTTTGTGCATTTGTTCTGGAATTTTTTTTATTTTTAGTGATTTTCAGACAAATGAGCACAAAAATACTTTAATTCTGAAAAATCTGAAATTTTTTGGTACCAATAGAATCTACACGCTACGACGATTCTAACGACACTAATCATTGCCATGTTTGTGCATTTGTTCTGGAATTTTTTTTATTTTTGGTGATTTTCAGACAAATGAGCACAAAAATACTTTAATTCTGAAAAATCTGAAATTTTTTGGTACCAATAGAATCTACACGCTACGACGATTCTAACGACACTAATCATTGCCATGTTTGTGCATTTGTTCTGGAATTTTTTTATTTTTGGTGATTTTCAGACAAATGAGCACAAAAATACTTTAATTCTGAAAAATCTGAAATTTTTTGGTACCAATAGAATCTACACGCTACGACGATTCTAACGACACTAATCATTTCCATGTTTGTGCATTTGTTCTGGAATTTTTTTATTTTTGGTGATTTTCAGACAAATGAGCACAAAAATACTTTAATTCTGAAAAATCTGAAATTTTTTGGTACCAATAGAATCTACACGTTACGACGATTCTAACGACACTAATCATTGCCATGTTTGTGCATTTGTTCTGGAATTTTTTTATTTTTAGTGATTTTCAGACAAATGAGCACAAAAATACTTTAATTCTGAAAAATCTGAAATTTTTTGGTACCAATAGAATCTACACGTTACGACGATTCTAACGACACTAATCATTGCCATGTTTGTGCATTTGTTCTGGAATTTTTTTATTTTTGGTGATTTTCAGACAAATGAGCACAAAAATACTTTAATTCTGAAAAATCTGAAATTTTTTGGTACCAATAGAATCTACACGCTACGACGATTCTAACGACACTAATCATTGCCATGTTTGTGCATTTGTTCTGGAATTTTTTTTATTTTTGGTGATTTTCAGACAAATGAGCACAAAAATACTTTAATTCTGAAAAATCTGAAATTTTTTGGTACTAATAGAATCTACACGCTACGACGATTCTAACGACACTAATCACTGCCATGTTTGTGCATTTGTTCTGGAATTTTTTTATTTTTGGTGATTTTCAGACAAATGAGCACAAAAATACATTAATTCTGAAAAATCTGAAATTGTTTGGTACTAATAGAATCTACACGCTACGACGATTCTAACGACACTAATCATTGCCATGTTTGTGCATTTGTTCTGGAATTTTTTTATTTTTGGTGATTTTCAGACAAATGAGCACAAAAATACTTTAATTCTGAAAAATCTGAAATTTTTTGGTACCAATAGAATCTACACGCTACGACGATTCTAACGACACTAATCATTGCCATGTTTGTGCATTTGTTCTGGATTTTTTTTATTTTTGGTGATTTTCAGACAAATGAGCACAAAAATACTTTAATTCTGAAAAATCTGAAATTTTTTGGTACCAATAGAATCTACACGCTACGACGATTCTAACGACGCTGATCATTGCCATGTTTGTGCATTTGTTCTGGAATTTTTTTATTTTTGGTGATTTTCAGACAAATGAGCACAAAAATACTTTAATTCTGAAAAATCTGAAATTTTTTGGTACTAATAGAATCTACACGCTACGACGATTCTAACGACACTAATCATTGCCATGTTTGTGCATTTGTTCTGGAATTTTTTTATTTTTGGTGATTTTCAGGCAAATGAGCACAAAAATACTTTAATTCTGAAAAATCTGAAATTTTTTGGTACTAATGGAATCTACACGCTACGACGATTCTAACGACACTAATCATTGCCATGTTTGTGCATTTGTTCTGGAATTTTTTTATTTTTGGTGATTTTCAGACAAATGAGCACAAAAATACTTTAATTCTGAAAAATCTGAAATTTTTTGGTACCAATAGAATCTACACGCTACGACGATTCTAACGACACTAATCATTGCCATGTTTGTGCATTTGTTCTGGAATTTTTTTATTTTTGGTGATTTTCAGACAAATGAGCACAAAAATACTTTAATTCTGAAAAATCTGAAATTTTTTGGTACCAATAGAATCTACACGCTACGACGATTCTAACGACTCTAATCATTGCCATGTTTGTGCATTTGTTCTGGAATTTTTTTATTTTTGGTGATTTTCAGACAAATGAGCACAAAAATACGTTAATTCTGAAAAATCTGAAATTTTTTGGTACTAATAGAATCTACACGCTACGACGATTCTAACGACACTAATCATTGCCATGTTTGTGCATTTGTTCTGGAATTTTTTTATTTTTGGTGATTTTCAGACAAATGAGCACAAAAATACTTTAATTCTGAAAAATCTGAAATTTTTTGGTACTAATAGAATCTACACGCTACGACGATTCTAACGACACTAATCATTGCCATGTTTGTGCATTTGTTCTGGAATTTTTTTATTTTTGGTGATTTTCAGACAAATGAGCACAAAAATACTTTAATTCTGAAAAATCTGAAATTTTTTGGTACCAATAGAATCTACACGCTACGACGATTCTAACGACACTAATCATTGCCATGTTTGTGCATGTGTTCTGGAATTTTTTTATTTTTGGTGATTTTCAGACAAATGAGCACAAAAATACGTTAATTCTGAAAAATCTGAAATTTTTTGGTACTAATAGAATCTACAAGCTACGACGATTCTAACGACACTAATCATTGCCATGTTTGTGCATTTGTTCTGGAATTTTTTTATTTTTGGTGATTTTCAGACAAATGAGCACAAAAATACGTTAATTCTGAAAAATCTGAAATTGTTTGGTACTAATAGAATCTACACGCTACGACGATTCTAACGACACTAATCATTGCCATGTTTGTGCATTTGTTCTGGAATTTTTTTATTTTTGGTGATTTTCAGACAAATGAGCACAAAAATACTTTAATTCTGAAAAATCTGAAATTTTTTGGTACCAATAGAATCTACACGCTACGACGATTCTAACGACACTAATCATTGCCATGTTTGTGCATTTGTTCTGGAATTTTTTTATTTTTGGTGATTTTCAGACAAATGAGCACAAAAATACTTTAATTCTGAAAAATCTGAAATTTTTTGGTACCAATAGAATCTACACGTTACGACGATTCTAACGACACTAATCATTGCCATGTTTGTGCATTTGTTCTGGAATTTTTTTATTTTTGGTGATTTTCAGACAAATGAGCACAAAAATACTTTAATTCTGAAAAATCTGAAATTTTTTGGTACCAATAGAATCTACACGTTACGACGATTCTAACGACACTAATCATTGCCATGTTTGTGCATTTGTTCTGGAATTTTTTTATTTTTAGTGATTTTCAGACAAATGAGCACAAAAATACTTTAATTCTGAAAAATCTGAAATTTTTTGGTACCAATAGAATCTACACGTTACGACGATTCTAACGACACTAATCATTGCCATGTTTGTGCATTTGTTCTGGAATTTTTTTATTTTTGGTGATTTTCAGACAAATGAGCACAAAAATACTTTAATTCTGAAAAATCTGAAATTTTTTGGTACCAATAGAATCTACACGCTACGACGATTCTAACGACACTAATCATTGCCATGTTTGTGCATTTGTTCTGGAATTTTTTTTATTTTTAGTGATTTTCAGACAAATGAGCACAAAAATACTTTAATTCTGAAAAATCTGAAATTTTTTGGTACCAATAGAATCTACACGCTACGACGATTCTAACGACACTAATCATTGCCATGTTTGTGCATGTGTTCTGGAATTTTTTTATTTTTGGTGATTTTCAGACAAATGAGCACAAAAATACGTTAATTCTGAAAAATCTGAAATTTTTTGGTACTAATAGAATCTACAAGCTACGACGATTCTAACGACACTAATCATTGCCATGTTTGTGCATTTGTTCTGGAATTTTTTTATTTTTGGTGATTTTCAGACAAATGAGCACAAAAATACGTTAATTCTGAAAAATCTGAAATTGTTTGGTACTAATAGAATCTACACGCTACGACGATTCTAACGACACTAATCATTGCCATGTTTGTGCATTTGTTCTGGAATTTTTTTATTTTTGGTGATTTTCAGACAAATGAGCACAAAAATACTTTAATTCTGAAAAATCTGAAATTTTTTGGTACCAATAGAATCTACACGCTACGACGATTCTAACGACACTAATCATTGCCATGTTTGTGCATTTGTTCTGGAATTTTTTTATTTTTGGTGATTTTCAGACAAATGAGCACAAAAATACTTTAATTCTGAAAAATCTGAAATTTTTTGGTACCAATAGAATCTACACGTTACGACGATTCTAACGACACTAATCATTGCCATGTTTGTGCATTTGTTCTGGAATTTTTTTATTTTTAGTGATTTTCAGACAAATGAGCACAAAAATACTTTAATTCTGAAAAATCTGAAATTTTTTGGTACCAATAGAATCTACACGTTACGACGATTCTAACGACACTAATCATTGCCATGTTTGTGCATTTGTTCTGGAATTTTTTTATTTTTGGTGATTTTCAGACAAATGAGCACAAAAATACTTTAATTCTGAAAAATCTGAAATTTTTTGGTACCAATAGAATCTACACGCTACGACGATTCTAACGACACTAATCATTGCCATGTTTGTGCATTTGTTCTGGAATTTTTTTTATTTTTAGTGATTTTCAGACAAATGAGCACAAAAATACTTTAATTCTGAAAAATCTGAAATTTTTTGGTACTAATAGAATCTACACGCTACGACGATTCTAACGACACTAATCATTGCCATGTTTGTGCATTTGTTCTGGAATTTTTTTATTTTTGGTGATTTTCAGACAAATGAGCACAAAAATACTTTAATTCTGAAAAATCTGAAATTTTTTGGTACCAATAGAATCTACACGCTACGACGATTCTAACGACACTAATCATTGCCATGTTTGTGCATTTGTTCTGGGATTTTTTTTATTTTTAGTGATTTTCAGACAAATGAGCACAAAAATACTTTAATTCTGAAAAATCTGAAATTTTTTGGTACTAATAGAATCTACACGCTACGACGATTCTAACGACACTAATCATTGCCATGTTTGTGCATTTGTTCTGGAATTTTTTTTATTTTTAGTGATTTTCAGACAAATGAGCACAAAAATACTTTAATTCTGAAAAATCTGAAATTTTTTGGTACTAATAGAATCTACACGCTACGACGATTCTAACGACACTAATCACTGCCATGTTTGTGCATTTGTTCTGGAATTTTTTTATTTTTGGTGATTTTCAGACAAATGAGCACAAAAATACTTTAATTCTGAAAAATCTGAAATTTTTTGGTACCAATAGAATCTACACGTTACGACGATTCTAACGACACTAATCATTGCCATGTTTGTGCATTTGTTCTGGAATTTTTTTATTTTTAGTGATTTTCAGACAAATGAGCACAAAAATACTTTAATTCTGAAAAATCTGAAATTTTTTGGTACCAATAGAATCTACACGTTACGACGATTCTAACGACACTAATCATTGCCATGTTTGTGCATTTGTTCTGGAATTTTTTTATTTTTGGTGATTTTCAGACAAATGAGCACAAAAATACTTTAATTCTGAAAAATCTGAAATTTTTTGGTACCAATAGAATCTACACGCTACGACGATTCTAACGACACTAATCATTGCCATGTTTGTGCATTTGTTCTGGAATTTTTTTTATTTTTGGTGATTTTCAGACAAATGAGCACAAAAATACTTTAATTCTGAAAAATCTGAAATTTTTTGGTACTAATAGAATCTACACGCTACGACGATTCTAACGACACTAATCACTGCCATGTTTGTGCATTTGTTCTGGAATTTTTTTATTTTTGGTGATTTTCAGACAAATGAGCACAAAAATACATTAATTCTGAAAAATCTGAAATTGTTTGGTACTAATAGAATCTACACGCTACGACGATTCTAACGACACTAATCATTGCCATGTTTGTGCATTTGTTCTGGAATTTTTTTATTTTTGGTGATTTTCAGACAAATGAGCACAAAAATACTTTAATTCTGAAAAATCTGAAATTTTTTGGTACCAATAGAATCTACACGCTACGACGATTCTAACGACACTAATCATTGCCATGTTTGTGCATTTGTTCTGGATTTTTTTTATTTTTGGTGATTTTCAGACAAATGAGCACAAAAATACTTTAATTCTGAAAAATCTGAAATTTTTTGGTACCAATAGAATCTACACGCTACGACGATTCTAACGACACTAATCATTGCCATGTTTGTGCATTTGTTCTGGATTTTTTTTATTTTTGGTGATTTTCAGACAAATGAGCACAAAAATACTTTAATTCTGAAAAATCTGAAATTTTTTGGTACTAATAGAATCTACACGCTACGACGATTCTAACGACGCTAATCATTGCCATGTTTGTGCATTTGTTCTGGAATTTTTTTATTTTTGGTGATTTTCAGACAAATGAGCACAAAAATACTTTAATTCTGAAAAATCTTAAATTTTTTGGTACTAATAGAATCTACACGCTACGACGATTCTAACGACACTAATCATTGCCATGTTTGTGCATTTGTTCTGGAATTTTTTTATTTTTGGTGATTTTCAGGCAAATGAGCACAAAAATACTTTAATTCTGAAAAATCTGAAATTTTTTGGTACCAATAGAATCTACACGCTACGACGATTCTAACGACACTAATCATTGCCATGTTTGTGCATTTGTTCTGGAATTTTTTTTATTTTTGGTGATTTTCAGACAAATGAGCACAAAAATACTTTAATTCTGAAAAATCTGAAATTTTTTGGTACCAATAGAATCTACACGTTACGACGATTCTAACGACACTAATCATTGCCATGTTTGTGCATTTGTTCTGGAATTTTTTTATTTTTGGTGATTTTCAGACAAATGAGCACAAAAATACTTTAATTCTGAAAAATCTGAAATTTTTTGGTACCAATAGAATCTACACGCTACGACGATTCTAACGACACTAATCATTGCCATGTTTGTGCATTTGTTCTGGAATTTTTTTTATTTTTGGTGATTTTCAGACAAATGAGCACAAAAATACTTTAATTCTGAAAAATCTGAAATTTTTTGGTACTAATAGAATCTACACGCTACGACGATTCTAACGACACTAATCATTGCCATGTTTGTGCATTTGTTCTGGAATTTTTTTTATTTTTGGTGATTTTCAGACAAATGAGCACAAAAATACGTTAATTCTGAAAAATCTGAAATTTTTTGGTACTAATAGAATCTACACGCTACGACGATTCTAACGACACTAATCATTGCTATGTTTGTGCATTTGTTCTGGAATTTTTTTATTTTTGGTGATTTTCAGACAAATGAGCACAAAAATACTTTAATTCTGAAAAATCTGAAATTTTTTGGTACCAATAGAATCTACACGCTACGACGATTCTAACGACACTAATCATTGCTATGTTTGTGCATTTGTTCTGGAATTTTTTTATTTTTGGTGATTTTCAGACAAATGAGCACAAAAATACGTTAATTCTGAAAAATCTGAAATTTTTTGGTACTAATAGAATCTACACGCTACGACGATTCTAACGACACTAATCATTGCCATGTTTGTGCATTTGTTCTGGAATTTTTTTATTTTTGGTGATTTTCAGACAAATGAGCACAAAAATACGTTAATTCTGAAAAATCTGAAATTTTTTGGTACTAATAGAATCTACAAGCTACGACGATTCTAACGACACTAATCATTGCCATGTTTGTGCATTTGTTCTGGAATTTTTTTATTTTTGGTGATTTTCAGACAAATGAGCGCAAAAATACTTTAATTCTGAAAAATCTGAAATTTTTTGATACCAATAGAATCTACACGCTACGACGATTCTAACGACACTAATCATTGCTATGTTTGTGCATTTGTTCTGGAATTTTTTTATTTTTGGTGATTTTCAGACAAATGAGCGCAAAAATACTTTAATTCTGAAAAATCTGAAATTTTTTGATACCAATAGAATCTACACGCTACGACGATTCTAACGACACTAATCATTGCTATGTTTGTGCATTTGTTCTGGAATTTTTTTATTTTTGGTGATTTTCAGACAAATGAGCGCAAAAATACTTTAATTCTGAAAAATCTGAAATTTTTTGGTACCAATAGAATCTACACGCTACGACGATTCTAACGACACTAATCATTGCCATGTTTGTGCATTTGTTCTGGAATTTTTTTATTTTTGGTGATTTTCAGACAAATGAGCACAAAAATACGTTAATTCTGAAAAATCTGAAATTGTTTGGTACTAATAGAATCTACACGCTACGACGATTCTAACGACACTAATCATTGCCATGTTTGTGCATTTGTTCTGGAATTTTTTTATTTTTGGTGATTTTCAGACAAATGAGCGCAAAAATACTTTAATTCTGAAAAATCTGAAATTTTTTGGTACCAATAGAATCTACACGCTACGACGATTCTAACGACACTAATCATTGCTATGTTTGTGCATTTGTTCTGGAATTTTTTTATTTTTGGTGATTTTCAGACAAATGAGCACAAAAATACTTTAATTCTGAAAAATCTGAAATTTTTTGGTACCAATAGCATCTACACGCTACGACGATTCTAACGACACTAATCATTGCCATGTTTGTGCATTTGTTCTGGAATTTTTTTATTTTTGGTGATTTTCAGACAAATGAGCACAAAAATACTTTAATTCTGAAAAATCTGAAATTTTTTGGTACCAATAGAATCTACACGTTACGACGATTCTAACGACACTAATCATTGCCATGTTTGTGCATTTGTTCTGGAATTTTTTTATTTTTAGTGATTTTCAGACAAATGAGCACAAAAATACTTTAATTCTGAAAAATCTGAAATTTTTTGGTACCAATAGAATCTACACGTTACGACGATTCTAACGACACTAATCATTGCCATGTTTGTGCATTTGTTCTGGAATTTTTTTATTTTTGGTGATTTTCAGACAAATGAGCACAAAAATACTTTAATTCTGAAAAATCTGAAATTTTTTGGTACCAATAGAATCTACACGCTACGACGATTCTAACGACACTAATCATTGCCATGTTTGTGCATTTGTTCTGGAATTTTTTTTATTTTTGGTGATTTTCAGACAAATGAGCACAAAAATACTTTAATTCTGAAAAATCTGAAATTTTTTGGTACTAATAGAATCTACACGCTACGACGATTCTAACGACACTAATCACTGCCATGTTTGTGCATTTGTTCTGGAATTTTTTTATTTTTGGTGATTTTCAGACAAATGAGCACAAAAATACGTTAATTCTGAAAAATCTGAAATTGTTTGGTACTAATAGAATCTACACGCTACGACGATTCTAACGACACTAATCATTGCCATGTTTGTGCATTTGTTCTGGAATTTTTTTATTTTTGGTGATTTTCAGACAAATGAGCACAAAAATACTTTAATTCTGAAAAATCTGAAATTTTTTGGTACCAATAGAATCTACACGTTACGACGATTCTAACGACACTAATCATTGCCATGTTTGTGCATTTGTTCTGGAATTTTTTTATTTTTGGTGATTTTCAGACAAATGAGCACAAAAATACGTTAATTCTGAAAAATCTGAAATTGTTTGGTACTAATAGAATCTACACGCTACGACGATTCTAACGACACTAATCATTTCCATGTTTGTGCATTTGTTCTGGAATTTTTTTATTTTTGGTGATTTTCAGACAAATGAGCACAAAAATACGTTAATTCTGAAAAATCTGAAATTGTTTGGTACTAATAGAATCTACACGCTACGACGATTCTAACGACACTAATCATTGCCATGTTTGTGCATTTGTTCTGGAATTTTTTTATTTTTGGTGATTTTCAGACAAATGAGCACAAAAATACGTTAATTCTGAAAAATCTGAAATTGTTTGGTACTAATAGAATCTACACGCTACGACGATTCTAACGACACTAATCATTTCCATGTTTGTGCATTTGTTCTGGAATTTTTTTATTTTTGGTGATTTTCAGACAAATGAGCACAAAAATACTTTAATTCTGAAAAATCTGAAATTTTTTGGTACCAATAGAATCTACACGTTACGACGATTCTAACGACACTAATCATTGCCATGTTTGTGCATTTGTTCTGGAATTTTTTTATTTTTAGTGATTTTCAGACAAATGAGCACAAAAATACTTTAATTCTGAAAAATCTGAAATTGTTTGGTACTAATAGAATCTACACGCTACGACGATTCTAACGACACTAATCATTGCCATGTTTGTGCATTTGTTCTGGAATTTTTTTATTTTTGGTGATTTTCAGACAAATGAGCACAAAAATACATTAATTCTGAAAAATCTGAAATTGTTTGGTACTAATAGAATCTACACGCTACGACGATTCTAACGACACTAATCATTGCCATGTTTGTGCATTTGTTCTGGATTTTTTTTATTTTTGGTGATTTTCAGACAAATGAGCACAAAAATACTTTAATTCTGAAAAATCTGAAATTTTTTGGTACTAATAGAATCTACACGCTACGACGATTCTAACGACGCTAATCATTGCCATGTTTGTGCATTTGTTCTGGAATTTTTTTATTTTTGGTGATTTTCAGACAAATGAGCACAAAAATACTTTAATTCTGAAAAATCTGAAATTTTTTGGTACCAATAGAATCTACACGTTACGACGATTCTAACGACACTAATCATTGCCATGTTTGTGCATTTGTTCTGGAATTTTTTTATTTTTAGTGATTTTCAGACAAATGAGCACAAAAATACTTTAATTCTGAAAAATCTGAAATTGTTTGGTACTAATAGAATCTACACGCTACGACGATTCTAACGACACTAATCATTGCCATGTTTGTGCATTTGTTCTGGAATTTTTTTATTTTTGGTGATTTTCAGACAAATGAGCACAAAAATACATTAATTCTGAAAAATCTGAAATTGTTTGGTACTAATAGAATCTACACGCTACGACGATTCTAACGACACTAATCATTGCCATGTTTGTGCATTTGTTCTGGATTTTTTTTATTTTTGGTGATTTTCAGACAAATGAGCACAAAAATACTTTAATTCTGAAAAATCTGAAATTTTTTGGTACTAATAGAATCTACACGCTACGACGATTCTAACGACGCTAATCATTGCCATGTTTGTGCATTTGTTCTGGAATTTTTTTATTTTTGGTGATTTTCAGACAAATGAGCACAAAAATACTTTAATTCTGAAAAATCTTAAATTTTTTGGTACTAATGGAATCTACACGCTACGACGATTCTAACGACACTAATCATTGCCATGTTTGTGCATTTGTTCTGGAATTTTTTTATTTTTGGTGATTTTCAGGCAAATGAGCACAAAAATACTTTAATTCTGAAAAATCTGAAATTTTTTGGTACTAATGGAATCTACACGCTACGACGATTCTAACGACACTAATCATTGCCATGTTTGTGCATTTGTTCTGGAATTTTTTTATTTTTGGTGATTTTCAGGCAAATGAGCACAAAAATACTTTAATTCTGAAAAATCTGAAATTTTTTGGTACTAATGGAATCTACACGCTACGACGATTCTAACGACACTAATCATTGCCATGTTTGTGCATTTGTTCTGGAATTTTTTTATTTTTGGTGATTTTCAGGCAAATGAGCACAAAAATACTTTAATTCTGAAAAATCTGAAATTTTTTGGTACTAATGGAATCTACACGCTACGACGATTCTAACGACACTAATCATTGCCATGTTTGTGCATTTGTTCTGGATTTTTTTTATTTTTGGTGATTTTCAGACAAATGAGCACAAAAATACTTTAATTCTGAAAAATCTGAAATTTTTTGGTACTAATAGAATCTACACGCTACGACGATTCTAACGACGCTAATCATTGCCATGTTTGTGCATTTGTTCTGGAATTTTTTTATTTTTGGTGATTTTCAGACAAATGAGCACAAAAATACTTTAATTCTGAAAAATCTTAAATTTTTTGGTACTAATGGAATCTACACGCTACGACGATTCTAACGACACTAATCATTGCCATGTTTGTGCATTTGTTCTGGAATTTTTTTATTTTTGGTGATTTTCAGGCAAATGAGCACAAAAATACTTTAATTCTGAAAAATCTGAAATTTTTTGGTACTAATGGAATCTACACGCTACGACGATTCTAACGACACTAATCATTGCCATGTTTGTGCATTTGTTCTGGAATTTTTTTATTTTTGGTGATTTTCAGGCAAATGAGCACAAAAATACTTTAATTCTGAAAAATCTGAAATTTTTTGGTACTAATGGAATCTACACGCTACGACGATTCTAACGACACTAATCATTGCCATGTTTGTGCATTTGTTCTGGAATTTTTTTATTTTTGGTGATTTTCAGACAAATGAGCACAAAAATACTTTAATTCTGAAAAATCTGAAATTTTTTGGTACTAATGGAATCTACACGCTACGACGATTCTAACGACACTAATCATTGCCATGTTTGTGCATTTGTTCTGGAATTTTTTTATTTTTGGTGATTTTCAGGCAAATGAGCACAAAAATACTTTAATTCTGAAAAATCTGAAATTTTTTGGTACTAATGGAATCTACACGCTACGACGATTCTAACGACACTAATCATTGCCATGTTTGTGCATTTGTTCTGGAATTTTTTTATTTTTGGTGATTTTCAGACAAATGAGCACAAAAATACTTTAATTCTGAAAAATCTGAAATTTTTTGGTACTAATAGAATCTACACGCTACGACGATTCTAACGACACTAATCATTGCCATGTTTGTGCATTTGTTCTGGAATTTTTTTATTTTTGGTGATTTTCAGACAAATGAGCACAAAAATACTTTAATTCTGAAAAATCTGAAATTTTTTGGTACCAATAGAATCTACACGTTACGACGATTCTAACGACACTAATCATTGCCATGTTTGTGCATTTGTTCTGGAATTTTTTTATTTTTAGTGATTTTCAGACAAATGAGCACAAAAATACTTTAATTCTGAAAAATCTGAAATTTTTTGGTACCAATAGAATCTACACGCTACGACGATTCTAACGACACTAATCATTGCCATGTTTGTGCATTTGTTCTGGAATTTTTTTATTTTTAGTGATTTTCAGACAAATGAGCACAAAAATACTTTAATTCTGAAAAATCTGAAATTTTTTGGTACCAATAGAATCTACACACTACGACGATTCTAACGACACTAATCATTGCCATGTTTGTGCATTTGTTCTGGAATTTTTTTATTTTTGGTGATTTTCAGACAAATGAGCACAAAAATACTTTAATTCTGAAAAATCTGAAATTTTTTGGTACCAATAGAATCTACACGCTACGACGATTCTAACGACACTAATCATTGCCATGTTTGTGCATTTGTTCTGGATTTTTTTTATTTTTGGTGATTTTCAGACAAATGAGCACAAAAATACTTTAATTCTGAAAAATCTGAAATTTTTTGGTACTAATAGAATCTACACGCTACGACGATTCTAACGACGCTAATCATTGCCATGTTTGTGCATTTGTTCTGGAATTTTTTTATTTTTGGTGATTTTCAGACAAATGAGCACAAAAATACTTTAATTCTGAAAAATCTTAAATTTTTTGGTACTAATAGAATCTACACGCTACGACGATTCTAACGACACTAATCATTGCCATGTTTGTGCATTTGTTCTGGAATTTTTTTATTTTTGGTGATTTTCAGGCAAATGAGCACAAAAATACTTTAATTCTGAAAAATCTGAAATTTTTTGGTACTAATGGAATCTACACGCTACGACGATTCTAACGACACTAATCATTGCCATGTTTGTGCATTTGTTCTGGAATTTTTTTATTTTTGGTGATTTTCAGGCAAATGAGCACAAAAATACTTTAATTCTGAAAAATCTGAAATTTTTTGGTACCAATAGAATCTACACACTACGACGATTCTAACGACACTAATCATTGCCATGTTTGTGCATTTGTTCTGGAATTTTTTTATTTTTGGTGATTTTCAGACAAATGAGCACAAAAATACTTTAATTCTGAAAAATCTGAAATTTTTTGGTACCAATAGAATCTACACGTTACGACGATTCTAACGACACTAATCATTGCCATGTTTGTGCATTTGTTCTGGAATTTTTTTATTTTTGGTGATTTTCAGACAAATGAGCACAAAAATACTTTAATTCTGAAAAATCTGAAATTTTTTGGTACCAATAGAATCTACACGCTACGACGATTCTAACGACACTAATCATTGCCATGTTTGTGCATTTGTTCTGGAATTTTTTTATTTTTGGTGATTTTCAGGCAAATGAGCACAAAAATACTTTAATTCTGAAAAATCTGAAATTTTTTGGTACTAATGGAATCTACACGCTACGACGATTCTAACGACACTAATCATTGCCATGTTTGTGCATTTGTTCTGGAATTTTTTTATTTTTGGTGATTTTCAGGCAAATGAGCACAAAAATACTTTAATTCTGAAAAATCTGAAATTTTTTGGTACCAATAGAATCTACACACTACGACGATTCTAACGACACTAATCATTGCCATGTTTGTGCATTTGTTCTGGAATTTTTTTATTTTTGGTGATTTTCAGACAAATGAGCACAAAAATACTTTAATTCTGAAAAATCTGAAATTTTTTGGTACCAATAGAATCTACACGTTACGACGATTCTAACGACACTAATCATTGCCATGTTTGTGCATTTGTTCTGGAATTTTTTTATTTTTGGTGATTTTCAGACAAATGAGCACAAAAATACTTTAATTCTGAAAAATCTGAAATTTTTTGGTACCAATAGAATCTACACGCTACGACGATTCTAACGACACTAATCATTGCCATGTTTGTGCATTTGTTCTGGAATTTTTTTATTTTTGGTGATTTTCAGACAAATGAGCACAAAAATACTTTAATTCTGAAAAATCTGAAATTTTTTGGTACCAATAGAATCTACACGTTACGACGATTCTAACGACACTAATCATTGCCATGTTTGTGCATTTGTTCTGGAATTTTTTTATTTTTGGTGATTTTCAGACAAATGAGCACAAAAATACTTTAATTCTGAAAAATCTGAAATTTTTTGGTACCAATAGAATCTACACGCTACGACGATTCTAACGACACTAATCATTGCCATGTTTGTGCATTTGTTCTGGATTTTTTTTATTTTTGGTGATTTTCAGACAAATGAGCACAAAAATACTTTAATTCTGAAAAATCTGAAATTTTTTGGTACTAATAGAATCTACACGCTACGACGATTCTAACGACGCTAATCATTGCCATGTTTGTGCATTTGTTCTGGAATTTTTTTATTTTTGGTGATTTTCAGACAAATGAGCACAAAAATACTTTAATTCTGAAAAATCTTAAATTTTTTGGTACTAATAGAATCTACACGCTACGACGATTCTAACGACACTAATCATTGCCATGTTTGTGCATTTGTTCTGGAATTTTTTTATTTTTGGTGATTTTCAGGCAAATGAGCACAAAAATACTTTAATTCTGAAAAATCTGAAATTTTTTGGTACTAATGGAATCTACACGCTACGACGATTCTAACGACACTAATCATTGCCATGTTTGTGCATTTGTTCTGGAATTTTTTTATTTTTGGTGATTTTCAGACAAATGAGCACAAAAATACTTTAATTCTGAAAAATCTGAAATTTTTTGGTACCAATAGAATCTACACGCTACGACGATTCTAACGACACTAATCATTGCCATGTTTGTGCATTTGTTCTGGATTTTTTTTATTTTTGGTGATTTTCAGACAAATGAGCACAAAAATACGTTAATTCTGAAAAATCTGAAATTGTTTGGTACTAATAGAATCTACACGCTACGACGATTCTAACGACACTAATCATTTCCATGTTTGTGCATTTGTTCTGGAATTTTTTTATTTTTGGTGATTTTCAGACAAATGAGCACAAAAATACTTTAATTCTGAAAAATCTGAAATTTTTTGGTACCAATAGAATCTACACGTTACGACGATTCTAACGACACTAATCATTGCCATGTTTGTGCATTTGTTCTGGAATTTTTTTATTTTTAGTGATTTTCAGACAAATGAGCACAAAAATACTTTAATTCTGAAAAATCTGAAATTGTTTGGTACTAATAGAATCTACACGCTACGACGATTCTAACGACACTAATCATTGCCATGTTTGTGCATTTGTTCTGGAATTTTTTTATTTTTGGTGATTTTCAGACAAATGAGCACAAAAATACATTAATTCTGAAAAATCTGAAATTGTTTGGTACTAATAGAATCTACACGCTACGACGATTCTAACGACACTAATCATTGCCATGTTTGTGCATTTGTTCTGGATTTTTTTTATTTTTGGTGATTTTCAGACAAATGAGCACAAAAATACTTTAATTCTGAAAAATCTGAAATTTTTTGGTACTAATAGAATCTACACGCTACGACGATTCTAACGACGCTAATCATTGCCATGTTTGTGCATTTGTTCTGGAATTTTTTTATTTTTGGTGATTTTCAGACAAATGAGCACAAAAATACTTTAATTCTGAAAAATCTTAAATTTTTTGGTACTAATGGAATCTACACGCTACGACGATTCTAACGACACTAATCATTGCCATGTTTGTGCATTTGTTCTGGAATTTTTTTATTTTTGGTGATTTTCAGGCAAATGAGCACAAAAATACTTTAATTCTGAAAAATCTGAAATTTTTTGGTACTAATGGAATCTACACGCTACGACGATTCTAACGACACTAATCATTGCCATGTTTGTGCATTTGTTCTGGAATTTTTTTATTTTTGGTGATTTTCAGGCAAATGAGCACAAAAATACTTTAATTCTGAAAAATCTGAAATTTTTTGGTACTAATGGAATCTACACGCTACGACGATTCTAACGACACTAATCATTGCCATGTTTGTGCATTTGTTCTGGAATTTTTTTATTTTTGGTGATTTTCAGGCAAATGAGCACAAAAATACTTTAATTCTGAAAAATCTGAAATTTTTTGGTACTAATGGAATCTACACGCTACGACGATTCTAACGACACTAATCATTGCCATGTTTGTGCATTTGTTCTGGAATTTTTTTATTTTTGGTGATTTTCAGACAAATGAGCACAAAAATACTTTAATTCTGAAAAATCTGAAATTTTTTGGTACTAATGGAATCTACACGCTACGACGATTCTAACGACACTAATCATTGCCATGTTTGTGCATTTGTTCTGGAATTTTTTTATTTTTGGTGATTTTCAGACAAATGAGCACAAAAATACTTTAATTCTGAAAAATCTGAAATTTTTTGGTACTAATAGAATCTACACGCTACGACGATTCTAACGACACTAATCATTGCCATGTTTGTGCATTTGTTCTGGAATTTTTTTATTTTTGGTGATTTTCAGACAAATGAGCACAAAAATACTTTAATTCTGAAAAATCTGAAATTTTTTGGTACCAATAGAATCTACACGTTACGACGATTCTAACGACACTAATCATTGCCATGTTTGTGCATTTGTTCTGGAATTTTTTTATTTTTAGTGATTTTCAGACAAATGAGCACAAAAATACTTTAATTCTGAAAAATCTGAAATTTTTTGGTACCAATAGAATCTACACACTACGACGATTCTAACGACACTAATCATTGCCATGTTTGTGCATTTGTTCTGGATTTTTTTTATTTTTGGTGATTTTCAGACAAATGAGCACAAAAATACTTTAATTCTGAAAAATCTGAAATTTTTTGGTACTAATAGAATCTACACGCTACGACGATTCTAACGACGCTAATCATTGCCATGTTTGTGCATTTGTTCTGGAATTTTTTTATTTTTGGTGATTTTCAGACAAATGAGCACAAAAATACTTTAATTCTGAAAAATCTTAAATTTTTTGGTACTAATAGAATCTACACGCTACGACGATTCTAACGACACTAATCATTGCCATGTTTGTGCATTTGTTCTGGAATTTTTTTATTTTTGGTGATTTTCAGGCAAATGAGCACAAAAATACTTTAATTCTGAAAAATCTGAAATTTTTTGGTACTAATGGAATCTACACGCTACGACGATTCTAACGACACTAATCATTGCCATGTTTGTTCATTTGTTCTGGAATTTTTTTATTTTTGGTGATTTTCAGGCAAATGAGCACAAAAATACTTTAATTCTGAAAAATCTGAAATTTTTTGGTACCAATAGAATCTACACACTACGACGATTCTAACGACACTAATCATTGCCATGTTTGTGCATTTGTTCTGGAATTTTTTTATTTTTGGTGATTTTCAGACAAATGAGCACAAAAATACTTTAATTCTGAAAAATCTGAAATTTTTTGGTACCAATAGAATCTACACGTTACGACGATTCTAACGACACTAATCATTGCCATGTTTGTGCATTTGTTCTGGAATTTTTTTATTTTTGGTGATTTTCAGACAAATGAGCACAAAAATACTTTAATTCTGAAAAATCTGAAATTTTTTGGTACCAATAGAATCTACACGCTACGACGATTCTAACGACACTAATCATTGCCATGTTTGTGCATTTGTTCTGGAATTTTTTTATTTTTGGTGATTTTCAGACAAATGAGCACAAAAATACTTTAATTCTGAAAAATCTGAAATTTTTTGGTACCAATAGAATCTACACGTTACGACGATTCTAACGACACTAATCATTGCCATGTTTGTGCATTTGTTCTGGAATTTTTTTATTTTTGGTGATTTTCAGACAAATGAGCACAAAAATACTTTAATTCTGAAAAATCTGAAATTTTTTGGTACCAATAGAATCTACACGCTACGACGATTCTAACGACACTAATCATTGCCATGTTTGTGCATTTGTTCTGGATTTTTTTTATTTTTGGTGATTTTCAGACAAATGAGCACAAAAATACTTTAATTCTGAAAAATCTGAAATTTTTTGGTACTAATAGAATCTACACGTTACGACGATTCTAACGACACTAATCATTGCCATGTTTGTGCATTTGTTCTGGAATTTTTTTATTTTTGGTGATTTTCAGGCAAATGAGCACAAAAATACTTTAATTCTGAAAAATCTGAAATTTTTTGGTACCAATAGAATCTACACGTTACGACGATTCTAACGACACTAATCATTGCCATGTTTGTGCATTTGTTCTGGAATTTTTTTATTTTTGGTGATTTTCAGGCAAATGAGCACAAAAGTACTTTAATTCTGAAAAATCTGAAATTTTTTGGTACCAATAGAATCTACACGTTACGACGATTCTAACGACACTAATCATTGCCATGTTTGTGCATTTGTTCTGGAATTTTTTTATTTTTGGTGATTTTCAGGCAAATGAGCACAAAAATACTTTAATTCTGAAAAATCTGAAATTTTTTGGTACCAATAGAATCTACACACTACGACGATTCTAACGACACTAATCATTGCCATGTTTGTGCATTTGTTCTGGAATTTTTTTATTTTTGGTGATTTTCAGACAAATGAGCACAAAAATACTTTAATTCTGAAAAATCTGAAATTTTTTGGTACCAATAGAATCTACACGTTACGACGATTCTAACGACACTAATCATTGCCATGTTTGTGCATTTGTTCTGGAATTTTTTTATTTTTGGTGATTTTCAGACAAATGAGCACAAAAATACTTTAATTCTGAAAAATCTGAAATTTTTTGGTACCAATAGAATCTACACGCTACGACGATTCTAACGACACTAATCATTGCCATGTTTGTGCATTTGTTCTGGATTTTTTTTATTTTTGGTGATTTTCAGACAAATGAGCACAAAAATACTTTAATTCTGAAAAATCTGAAATTTTTTGGTACTAATAGAATCTACACGCTACGACGATTCTAACGACGCTAATCATTGCCATGTTTGTGCATTTGTTCTGGAATTTTTTTATTTTTGGTGATTTTCAGACAAATGAGCACAAAAATACTTTAATTCTGAAAAATCTTAAATTTTTTGGTACTAATAGAATCTACACGCTACGACGATTCTAACGACACTAATCATTGCCATGTTTGTGCATTTGTTCTGGAATTTTTTTATTTTTGGTGATTTTCAGGCAAATGAGCACAAAAATACTTTAATTCTGAAAAATCTGAAATTTTTTGGTACTAATGGAATCTACACGCTACGACGATTCTAACGACACTAATCATTGCCATGTTTGTGCATTTGTTCTGGAATTTTTTTATTTTTGGTGATTTTCAGACAAATGAGCACAAAAATACTTTAATTCTGAAAAATCTGAAATTTTTTGGTACCAATAGAATCTACACGCTACGACGATTCTAACGACACTAATCATTGCCATGTTTGTGCATTTGTTCTGGATTTTTTTTATTTTTGGTGATTTTCAGACAAATGAGCACAAAAATACTTTAATTCTGAAAAATCTGAAATTTTTTGGTACTAATAGAATCTACACGCTACGACGATTCTAACGACGCTAATCATTGCCATGTTTGTGCATTTGTTCTGGAATTTTTTTATTTTTGGTGATTTTCAGACAAATGAGCACAAATATACTTTAATTCTGAAAAATCTTAAATTTTTTGGTACTAATAGAATCTACACGCTACGACGATTCTAACGACACTAATCATTGCCATGTTTGTGCATTTGTTCTGGAATTTTTTTATTTTTGGTGATTTTCAGGCAAATGAGCACAAAAATACTTTAATTCTGAAAAATCTGAAATTTTTTGGTACTAATGGAATCTACACGCTACGACGATTCTAACGACACTAATCATTGCCATGTTTGTGCATTTGTTCTGGAATTTTTTTATTTTTGGTGATTTTCAGACAAATGAGCACAAAAATACTTTAATTCTGAAAAATCTGAAATTTTTTGGTACTAATGGAATCTACACGCTACGACGATTCTAACGACACTAATCATTGCCATGTTTGTGCATTTGTTCTGGAATTTTTTTATTTTTGGTGATTTTCAGACAAATGAGCACAAAAATACTTTAATTCTGAAAAATCTGAAATTTTTTGGTACTAATGGAATCTACACGCTACGACGATTCTAACGACACTAATCATTGCCATGTTTGTGCATTTGTTCTGGAATTTTTTTATTTTTGGTGATTTTCAGACAAATGAGCACAAAAATACTTTAATTCTGAAAAATCTGAAATTTTTTGGTACTAATAGAATCTACACGCTACGACGATTCTAACGACACTAATCATTGCCATGTTTGTGCATTTGTTCTGGAATTTTTTTATTTTTGGTGATTTTCAGACAAATGAGCACAAAAATACTTTAATACTGAAAAATCTGAAATTTTTTGGTACCAATAGAATCTACACGTTACGACGATTCTAACGACACTAATCATTGCCATGTTTGTGCATTTGTTCTGGAATTTTTTTATTTTTAGTGATTTTCAGACAAATGAGCACAAAAATACTTTAATTCTGAAAAATCTGAAATTTTTTGGTACCAATAGAATCTACACGCTACGACGATTCTAACGACACTAATCATTTCCATGTTTGTGCATTTGTTCTGGAATTTTTTTTATTTTTGGTGATTTTCAGACAAATGAGCAAAAAAATACTTTAATTCTGAAAAATCTGAAATTTTTTGGTACTAATAGAATCTACACGCTACGACGATTCTAACGACACTAATCATTGCCATGTTTGTGCATTTGTTCTGGAATTTTTTTATTTTTGGTGATTTTCAGACAAATGAGCACAAAAATACTTTAATTCTGAAAAATCTGAAATTTTTTGGTACCAATAGAATCTACACACTACGACGATTCTAACGACACTAATCATTGCCATGTTTGTGCATTTGTTCTGGAATTTTTTTATTTTTGGTGATTTTCAGACAAATGAGCACAAAAATACTTTAATTCTGAAAAATCTGAAATTTTTTGGTACCAATAGAATCTACACGTTACGACGATTCTAACGACACTAATCATTGCCATGTTTGTGCATTTGTTCTGGAATTTTTTTATTTTTAGTGATTTTCAGACAAATGAGCACAAAAATACTTTAATTCTGAAAAATCTGAAATTTTTTGGTACCAATAGAATCTACACGCTACGACGATTCTAACGACACTAATCATTGCCATGTTTGTGCATTTGTTCTGGAATTTTTTTTATTTTTGGTGATTTTCAGACAAATGAGCAAAAAAATACTTTAATTCTGAAAAATCTGAAATTTTTTGGTACTAATAGAATCTACACGCTACGACGATTCTAACGACACTAATCATTGCCATGTTTGTGCATTTGTTCTGGAATTTTTTTATTTTTGGTGATTTTCAGACAAATGAGCACAAAAATACTTTAATACTGAAAAATCTGAAATTTTTTGGTACCAATAGAATCTACACGTTACGACGATTCTAACGACACTAATCATTGCCATGTTTGTGCATTTGTTCTGGAATTTTTTTATTTTTAGTGATTTTCAGACAAATGAGCACAAAAATACTTTAATTCTGAAAAATCTGAAATTTTTTGGTACCAATAGAATCTACACGCTACGACGATTCTAACGACACTAATCATTGCCATGTTTGTGCATTTGTTCTGGAATTTTTTTTATTTTTGGTGATTTTCAGACAAATGAGCAAAAAAATACTTTAATTCTGAAAAATCTGAAATTTTTTGGTACTAATAGAATCTACACGCTACGACGA
This sequence comes from Caenorhabditis virilis, assembly GCA_964036255.1. Classification (NCBI taxonomy): domain Eukaryota; kingdom Metazoa; phylum Nematoda; class Chromadorea; order Rhabditida; family Rhabditidae; genus Caenorhabditis; species Caenorhabditis virilis. The sequence goes on along the minus strand of OZ038416.1, from coordinate 1,517,991 downwards.
TTCTAACGACACTAATCATTGCCATGTTTGTGCATTTGTTCTGGAATTTTTTTATTTTTGGTGATTTTCAGACAAATGAGCACAAAAATACTTTAATTCTGAAAAATCTGAAATTTTTTGGTACCAATAGAATCTACACACTACGACGATTCTAACGACACTAATCATTGCCATGTTTGTGCATTTGTTCTGGAATTTTTTTATTTTTGGTGATTTTCAGACAAATGAGCACAAAAATACTTTAATTCTGAAAAATCTGAAATTTTTTGGTACCAATAGAATCTACACGTTACGACGATTCTAACGACACTAATCATTGCCATGTTTGTGCATTTGTTCTGGAATTTTTTTATTTTTGGTGATTTTCAGACAAATGAGCACAAAAATACTTTAATTCTGAAAAATCTGAAATTTTTTGGTACCAATAGAATCTACACGCTACGACGATTCTAACGACACTAATCATTGCCATGTTTGTGCATTTGTTCTGGAATTTTTTTATTTTTAGTGATTTTCAGACAAATGAGCACAAAAATACTTTAATTCTGAAAAATCTGAAATTTTTTGGTACCAATAGAATCTACACGTTACGACGCTTCTAACGACACTAATCATTGCCATGTTTGTGCATTTGTTCTGGAATTTTTTTATTTTTGGTGATTTTCAGACAAATGAGCACAAAAATACTTTAATTCTGAAAAATCTGAAATTTTTTGGTACCAATAGAATCTACACGCTACGACGATTCTAACGACACTAATCATTGCCATGTTTGTGCATTTGTTCTGGAATTTTTTTTATTTTTGGTGATTTTCAGACAAATGAGCACAAAAATACTTTAATTCTGAAAAATCTGAAATTTTTTGGTACTAATAGAATCTACACGCTACGACGATTCTAACGACACTAATCACTGCCATGTTTGTGCATTTGTTCTGGAATTTTTTTATTTTTGGTGATTTTCAGACAAATGAGCACAAAAATACGTTAATTCTGAAAAATCTGAAATTGTTTGGTACTAATAGAATCTACACGCTACGACGATTCTAACGACACTAATCATTGCCATGTTTGTGCATTTGTTCTGGAATTTTTTTATTTTTGGTGATTTTCAGACAAATGAGCACAAAAATACTTTAATTCTGAAAAATCTGAAATTTTTTGGTACCAATAGAATCTACACGCTACGACGATTCTAACGACACTAATCATTTCCATGTTTGTGCATTTGTTCTGGAATTTTTTTATTTTTGGTGATTTTCAGACAAATGAGCACAAAAATACTTTAATTCTGAAAAATCTGAAATTTTTTGGTACCAATAGAATCTACACGCTACGACGATTCTAACGACACTAATCATTGCCATGTTTGTGCATTTGTTCTGGATTTTTTTTATTTTTGGTGATTTTCAGACAAATGAGCACAAAAATACTTTAATTCTGAAAAATCTGAAATTTTTTGGTACTAATAGAATCTACACGCTACGACGATTCTAACGACGCTAATCATTGCCATGTTTGTGCATTTGTTCTGGAATTTTTTTATTTTTGGTGATTTTCAGACAAATGAGCACAAAAATACTTTAATTCTGAAAAATCTGAAATTTTTTGGTACTAATAGAATCTACACGCTACGACGATTCTAACGACACTAATCATTGCCATGTTTGTGCATTTGTTCTGGAATTTTTTTATTTTTGGTGATTTTCAGACAAATGAGCACAAAAATACTTTAATTCTGAAAAATCTGAAATTTTTTGGTACTAATAGAATCTACACGCTACGACGATTCTAACGACGCTAATCATTGCCATGTTTGTGCATTTGTTCTGGAATTTTTTTATTTTTGGTGATTTTCAGACAAATGAGCACAAAAATACTTTAATTCTGAAAAATCTGAAATTTTTTGGTACTAATAGAATCTACACGCTACGACGATTCTAACGACACTAATCATTGCCATGTTTGTGCATTTGTTCTGGAATTTTTTTATTTTTGGTGATTTTCAGACAAATGAGCACAAAAATACTTTAATTCTGAAAAATCTGAAATTTTTTGGTACTAATGGAATCTACACGCTACGACGATTCTAACGACACTAATCATTGCCATGTTTGTGCATTTGTTCTGGAATTTTTTTTATTTTTGGTGATTTTCAGGCAAATGAGCACAAAAATACTTTAATTCTGAAAAATCTGAAATTTTTTGGTACTAATGGAATCTACACGCTACGACGATTCTAACGACACTAATCATTGCCATGTTTGTGCATTTGTTCTGGAATTTTTTTATTTTTGGTGATTTTCAGACAAATGAGCACAAAAATGCTTTAATTCTGAAAAATCTGAAATTTTTTGGTACTAATAGAATCTACACGCTACGACGATTCTAACGACACTAATCATTGCCATGTTTGTGCATTTGTTCCGGAATTTTTTTATTTTTGGTGATTTTCAGACAAATGAGCACAAAAATACGTTAATTCTGAAAAATCTGAAATTGTTTGGTACTAATAGAATCTACACGCTACGACGATTCTAACGACACTAATCATTGCCATGTTTGTGCATTTGTTCTGGAATTTTTTTATTTTTGGTGATTTTCAGACAAATGAGCACAAAAATACTTTAATTCTGAAAAATCTGAAATTTTTTGGTACCAATAGAATCTACACGCTACGACGATTCTAACGACACTAATCATTGCCATGTTTGTGCATTTGTTCTGGAATTTTTTTATTTTTGGTGATTTTCAGACAAATGAGCACAAAAATACGTTAATTCTGAAAAATCTGAAATTTTTTGGTACTAATAGAATCTACACGCTACGACGATTCTAACGACACTAATCATTGCCATGTTTGTGCATTTGTTCTGGAATTTTTTTATTTTTGGTGATTTTCAGACAAATGAGCACAAAAATACTTTAATTCTGAAAAATCTGAAATTTTTTCGTACTAATGGAATCTACACGCTACGACGATTCTAACGACACTAATCATTGCCATGTTTGTGCATTTGTTCTGGAATTTTTTTATTTTTGGTGATTTTCAGACAAATGAGCACAAAAATACTTTAATTCTGAAAAATCTGAAATTTTTTGTTACCAATAGAATCTACACGCTACGACGATTCTAACGACACTAATCATTGCCATGTTTGTGCATTTGTTCTGGAATTTTTTTATTTTTGGTGATTTTCAGACAAATGAGCACAAAAATACTTTAATTCTGAAAAATCTGAAATTTTTTGGTACTAATGGAATCTACACGCTACGACGATTCTAACGACACTAATCATTGCCATGTTTGTGCATTAGTTCTGGAATTTTTTTATTTTTGGTGATTTTCAGACAAATGAGCACAAAAATACTTTAATTCTGAAAAATCTGAAATTTTTTGTTACCAATAGAATCTACACGCTACGACGATTCTAACGACACTAATCATTGCCATGTTTGTGCATTTGTTCTGGAATTTTTTTTATTTTTGGTGATTTTCGGACAAATGAGCACAAAAATACTTTAATTCTGAAAAATCTGAAATTTTTTGGTACCAATAGAATCTACACGCTACGACGATTCTAACGACACTAATCATTGCCATGTTTGTGCATTTGTTCTGGAATTTTTTTATTTTTGGTGATTTTCAGACAAATGAGCACAAAAATACTTTAATTCTGAAAAATCTGAAATTTTTTGGTACTAATAGAATCTACACGCTACGACGATTCTAACGACACTAATCATTGCCATGTTTGTGCATTTGTTCTGGAATTTTTTTATTTTTAGTGATTTTCAGACAAATGAGCACAAAAATACTTTAATTCTGAAAAATCTGAAATTTTTTGGTACCAATAGAATCTACACGCTACGACGATTCTAACGACACTAATCATTGCCATGTTTGTGCATTTGTTCTGGAATTTTTTTATTTTTAGTGATTTTCAGACAAATGAGCACAAAAATACTTTAATTCTGAAAAATCTGAAATTTTTTGGTACTAATAGAATCAACACGCTACGACGATTCTAACGACACTAATCATTGCCATGTTTGTGCATTTGTTCTGGAATTTTTTTATTTTTAGTGATTTTCAGACAAATGAGCACAAAAATACTTTAATTCTGAAAAATCTGAAATTTTTTGGTACCAATAGAATCTACACGCTACGACGATTCTAACGACACTAATCATTGCCATGTTTGTGCATTTGTTCTGGAATTTTTTTATTTTTAGTGATTTTCAGACAAATGAGCACAAAAATACTTTAATTCTGAAAAATCTGAAATTTTTTGGTACTAATAGAATCTACACGCTACGACGATTCTAACGACACTAATCATTGCCATGTTTGTGCATTTGTTCTGGAATTTTTTTATTTTTAGTGATTTTCAGACAAATGAGCACAAAAATACTTTAATTCTGAAAAATCTGAAATTTTTTGGTACCAATAGAATCTACACGCTACGACGATTCTAACGACACTAATCATTGCCATGTTTGTGCATTTGTTCTGGAATTTTTTTATTTTTGGTGATTTTCAGACAAATGAGCACAAAAATACTTTAATTCTGAAAAATCTGAAATTTTTTGGTACTAATGGAATCTACACGCTACGACGATTCTAACGACACTAATCATTGCCATGTTTGTGCATTTGTTCTGGAATTTTTTTATTTTTGGTGATTTTCAGACAAATGAGCACAAAAATACTTTAATTCTGAAAAATCTGAAATTTTTTGGTACTAATAGAATCTACACGCTACGACGATTCTAACGACACTAATCATTGCCATGTTTGTACATTTGTTCTGGAATTTTTTTATTTTTGGTGATTTTCAGACAAATGAGCACAAAAATACTTTAATTCTGAAAAATCTGAAATTTTTTGGTACTAATAGAATCTACACGCTACGACGATTCTAACGACACTAATCATTGCCATGTTTGTACATTTGTTCTGGAATTTTTTTATTTTTGGTGATTTTCAGACAAATGAGCACAAAAATACTTTAATTCTGAAAAATCTGAAATTTTTTGGTACTAATAGAATCTACACGCTACGACGATTCTAACGACACTAATCATTGCCATGTTTGTGCATTTGTTCTGGAATTTTTTTATTTTTAGTGATTTTCAGACAAATGAGCACAAAAATACTTTAATTCTGAAAAATCTGAAATTTTTTGTTACCAATAGAATCTACACGCTACGACGATTCTAACGACACTAATCATTGCCATGTTTGTGCATTTGTTCTGGAATTTTTTTATTTTTAGTGATTTTCAGACAAATGAGCACAAAAATACTTTAATTCTGAAAAATCTGAAATTTTTTGGTACTAATAGAATCTACACGCTACGACGATTCTAACGACACTAATCATTGCCATGTTTGTGCATTTGTTCTGGAATTTTTTTATTTTTAGTGATTTTCAGACAAATGAGCACAAAAATACTTTAATTCTGAAAAATCTGAAATTTTTTGTTACCAATAGAATCTACACGCTACGACGATTCTAACGACACTAATCATTGCCATGTTTGTGCATTTGTTCTGGAATTTTTTTATTTTTAGTGATTTTCAGACAAATGAGCACAAAAATACTTTAATTCTGAAAAATCTGAAATTTTTTCGTACTAATGGAATCTACACGCTACGACGATTCTAACGACACTAATCATTGCCATGTTTGTGCACTTGTTCTGGAATTTTTTTATTTTTGGTGATTTTCAGACAAATGAGCACAAAAATACTTTAATTCTGAAAAATCTGAAATTTTTTCGTACTAATGGAATCTACACGCTACGACGATTCTAACGACACTAATCATTGCCATGTTTGTGCACTTGTTCTGGAATTTTTTTATTTTTGGTGATTTTCAGACAAATGAGCACAAAAATACTTTAATTCTGAAAAATCTGAAATTTTTTGGTACCAATAGAATCTACACGCTACGACGATTCTAATGACACTAATCATTGCCATGTTTGTGCATTTGTTCTGGAATTTTTTTATTTTTGGTGATTTTCAGACAAATGAGCACAAAAATACGTTAATTCTGAAAAATCTGAAATTTTTTGGTACTAATAGAATCTACACGCTACGACGATTCTAACGACACTAATCATTGCCATGTTTGTGCATTTGTTCTGGAATTTTTTTATTTTTGGTGATTTTCAGACAAATGAGCACAAAAATACTTTAATTCTGAAAAATCTGAAATTTTTTGGTACCAATAGAATCTACACGCTACGACGATTCTAACGACACTAATCATTGCCATGTTTGTGCATTTGTTCTGGAATTTTTTTATTTTGGGTGATTTTCAGACAAATGAGCACAAAAATGCTTTAATTCTGAAAATCTGAAATTTTTTGGTACTAATAGAATCTACACGCTACGACGATTCTAACGACACTAATCATTGCCATGTTTGTACATTTGTTCTGGAATTTTTTTATTTTTGGTGATTTTCAGACAAATGAGCACAAAAATACTTTAATTCTGAAAAATCTGAAATTTTTTGGTACTAATAGAATCTACACGCTACGACGATTCTAACGACACTAATCATTGCCATGTTTGTGCATTTGTTCTGGAATTTTTTTATTTTTAGTGATTTTCAGACAAATGAGCACAAAAATACTTTAATTCTGAAAAATCTGAAATTTTTTGGTACTAATAGAATCTACACGCTACGACGATTCTAACGACACTAATCATTGCCATGTTTGTGCATTTGTTCTGGAATTTTTTTATTTTTAGTGATTTTCAGACAAATGAGCACAAAAATACTTTAATTCTGAAAAATCTGAAATTTTTTGGTACTAATAGAATCTACACGCTACGACGATTCTAACGACACTAATCATTGCCATGTTTGTGCATTTGTTCTGGAATTTTTTTATTTTTAGTGATTTTCAGACAAATGAGCACAAAAATACTTTAATTCTGAAAAATCTGAAATTTTTTGGTACCAATAGAATCTACACGCTACGACGATTCTAACGACACTAATCATTGCCATGTTTGTGCATTTGTTCTGGAATTTTTTTATTTTTGGTGATTTTCAGACAAATGAGCACAAAAATACTTTAATTCTGAAAAATCTGAAATTTTTTGGTACTAATGGAATCTACACGCTACGACGATTCTAACGACACTAATCATTGCCATGTTTGTGCATTTGTTCTGGAATTTTTTTATTTTTGGTGATTTTCAGACAAATGAGCACAAAAATACTTTAATTCTGAAAAATCTGAAATTTTTTGGTACTAATAGAATCTACACGCTACGACGATTCTAACGACACTAATCATTGCCATGTTTGTACATTTGTTCTGGAATTTTTTTATTTTTGGTGATTTTCAGACAAATGAGCACAAAAATACTTTAATTCTGAAAAATCTGAAATTTTTTGGTACTAATAGAATCTACACGCTACGACGATTCTAACGACACTAATCATTGCCATGTTTGTACATTTGTTCTGGAATTTTTTTATTTTTGGTGATTTTCAGACAAATGAGCACAAAAATACTTTAATTCTGAAAAATCTGAAATTTTTTGGTACTAATAGAATCTACACGCTACGACGATTCTAACGACACTAATCATTGCCATGTTTGTGCATTTGTTCTGGAATTTTTTTATTTTTAGTGATTTTCAGACAAATGAGCACAAAAATACTTTAATTCTGAAAAATCTGAAATTTTTTGTTACCAATAGAATCTACACGCTACGACGATTCTAACGACACTAATCATTGCCATGTTTGTGCATTTGTTCTGGAATTTTTTTATTTTTAGTGATTTTCAGACAAATGAGCACAAAAATACTTTAATTCTGAAAAATCTGAAATTTTTTGGTACTAATAGAATCTACACGCTACGACGATTCTAACGACACTAATCATTGCCATGTTTGTGCATTTGTTCTGGAATTTTTTTATTTTTAGTGATTTTCAGACAAATGAGCACAAAAATACTTTAATTCTGAAAAATCTGAAATTTTTTGGTACTAATAGAATCTACACGCTACGACGATTCTAACGACACTAATCATTGCCATGTTTGTACATTTGTTCTGGAATTTTTTTATTTTTGGTGATTTTCAGACAAATGAGCACAAAAATACTTTAATTCTGAAAAATCTGAAATTTTTTGGTACTAATAGAATCTACACGCTACGACGATTCTAACGACACTAATCATTGCCATGTTTGTACATTTGTTCTGGAATTTTTTTATTTTTGGTGATTTTCAGACAAATGAGCACAAAAATACTTTAATTCTGAAAAATCTGAAATTTTTTGGTACTAATAGAATCTACACGCTACGACGATTCTAACGACACTAATCATTGCCATGTTTGTGCATTTGTTCTGGAATTTTTTTATTTTTAGTGATTTTCAGACAAATGAGCACAAAAATACTTTAATTCTGAAAAATCTGAAATTTTTTGTTACCAATAGAATCTACACGCTACGACGATTCTAACGACACTAATCATTGCCATGTTTGTGCATTTGTTCTGGAATTTTTTTATTTTTAGTGATTTTCAGACAAATGAGCACAAAAATACTTTAATTCTGAAAAATCTGAAATTTTTTGGTACTAATAGAATCTACACGCTACGACGATTCTAACGACACTAATCATTGCCATGTTTGTGCATTTGTTCTGGAATTTTTTTATTTTTAGTGATTTTCAGACAAATGAGCACAAAAATACTTTAATTCTGAAAAATCTGAAATTTTTTGTTACCAATAGAATCTACACGCTACGACGATTCTAACGACACTAATCATTGCCATGTTTGTGCATTTGTTCTGGAATTTTTTTATTTTTAGTGATTTTCAGACAAATGAGCACAAAAATACTTTAATTCTGAAAAATCTGAAATTTTTTGGTACCAATAGAATCTACACGCTACGACGATTCTAACGACACTAATCATTGCCATGTTTGTGCATTTGTTCTGGAATTTTTTTATTTTTGGTGATTTTCAGACAAATGAGCACAAAAATACTTTAATTCTGAAAAATCTGAAATTTTTTGGTACTAATGGAATCTACACGCTACGACGATTCTAACGACACTAATCATTGCCATGTTTGTGCATTTGTTCTGGAATTTTTTTATTTTTGGTGATTTTCAGACAAATGAGCACAAAAATACTTTAATTCTGAAAAATCTGAAATTTTTTGGTACTAATAGAATCTACACGCTACGACGATTCTAACGACACTAATCATTGCCATGTTTGTGCATTTGTTCTGGAATTTTTTTATTTTTGGTGATTTTCAGACAAATGAGCACAAAAATACTTTAATTCTGAAAAATCTGAAATTTTTTGGTACTAATGGAATCTACACGCTACGACGATTCTAACGACACTAATCATTGCCATGTTTGTGCATTAGTTCTGGAATTTTTTTATTTTTGGTGATTTTCAGACAAATGAGCACAAAAATACTTTAATTCTGAAAAATCTGAAATTTTTTGTTACCAATAGAATCTACACGCTACGACGATTCTAACGACACTAATCATTGCCATGTTTGTGCATTTGTTCTGGAATTTTTTTTATTTTTGGTGATTTTCAGACAAATGAGCACAAAAATACTTTAATTCTGAAAAATCTGAAATTTTTTGGTACCAATAGAATCTACACGCTACGACGATTCTAACGACACTAATCATTGCCATGTTTGTGCATTTGTTCTGGAATTTTTTTATTTTTGGTGATTTTCAGACAAATGAGCACAAAAATACTTTAATTCTGAAAAATCTGAAATTTTTTGGTACCAATAGAATCTACACGCTACGACGATTCTAACGACACTAATCATTGCCATGTTTGTGCATTTGTTCTGGAATTTTTTTATTTTTGGTGATTTTCAGACAAATGAGCACAAAAATACTTTAATTCTGAAAAATCTGAAATTTTTTGGTACTAATAGAATCTACACGCTACGACGATTCTAACGACACTAATCATTGCCATGTTTGTGCATTTGTTCTGGAATTTTTTTATTTTTAGTGATTTTCAGACAAATGAGCACAAAAATACTTTAATTCTGAAAAATCTGAAATTTTTTGGTACTAATGGAATCTACACGCTACGACGATTCTAACGACACTAATCATTGCCATGTTTGTGCATTTGTTCTGGAATTTTTTTATTTTTGGTGATTTTCAGACAAATGAGCACAAAAATACTTTAATTCTGAAAAATCTGAAATTTTTTGTTACCAATAGAATCTACACGCTACGACGATTCTAACGACACTAATCATTGCCATGTTTGTGCATTTGTTCTGGAATTTTTTTATTTTTGGTGATTTTCAGACAAATGAGCACAAAAATACTTTAATTCTGAAAAATCTGAAATTTTTTGGTACTAATAGAATCTACACGCTACGACGATTCTAACGACACTAATCATTGCCATGTTTGTGCATTTGTTCTGGAATTTTTTTATTTTTAGTGATTTTCAGACAAATGAGCACAAAAATACTTTAATTCTGAAAAATCTGAAATTTTTTGGTACTAATGGAATCTACACGCTACGACGATTCTAACGACACTAATCATTGCCATGTTTGTGCATTTGTTCTGGAATTTTTTTATTTTTGGTGATTTTCAGACAAATGAGCACAAAAATACTTTAATTCTGAAAAATCTGAAATTTTTTGGTACTAATGGAATCTACACGCTACGACGATTCTAACGACACTAATCATTGCCATGTTTGTGCATTTGTTCTGGAATTTTTTTATTTTTGGTGATTTTCAGACAAATGAGCACAAAAATACTTTAATTCTGAAAAATCTGAAATTTTTTGTTACCAATAGAATCTACACGCTACGACGATTCTAACGACACTAATCATTGCCATGTTTGTGCATTTGTTCTGGAATTTTTTTATTTTTAGTGATTTTCAGACAAATGAGCACAAAAATACTTTAATTCTGAAAAATCTGAAATTTTTTGTTACCAATAGAATCTACACGCTACGACGATTCTAACGACACTAATCATTGCCATGTTTGTGCATTTGTTCTGGAATTTTTTTATTTTTGGTGATTTTCAGACAAATGAGCACAAAAATACTTTAATTCTGAAAAATCTGAAATTTTTTGTTACCAATAGAATCTACACGCTACGACGATTCTAACGACACTAATCATTGCCATGTTTGTGCATTTGTTCTGGAATTTTTTTATTTTTGGTGATTTTCAGACAAATGAGCACAAAAATACTTTAATTCTGAAAAATCTGAAATTTTTTGGTACTAATAGAATCTACACGCTACGACGATTCTAACGACACTAATCATTGCCATGTTTGTGCATTTGTTCTGGAATTTTTTTTATTTTTGGTGATTTTCAGACAAATGAGCACAAAAATACTTTAATTCTGAAAAATCTGAAATTTTTTGTTACCAATAGAATCTACACGCTACGACGATTCTAACGACACTAATCATTGCCATGTTTGTGCATTTGTTCTGGAATTTTTTTATTTTTGGTGATTTTCAGACAAATGAGCACAAAAATACTTTAATTCTGAAAAATCTGAAATTTTTTGTTACCAATAGAATCTACACGCTACGACGATTCTAACGACACTAATCATTGCCATGTTTGTGCATTTGTTCTGGAATTTTTTTATTTTTGGTGATTTTCAGACAAATGAGCACAAAAATACTTTAATTCTGAAAAATCTGAAATTTTTTGGTACCAATAGAATCTACACGCTACGACGATTCTAACGACACTAATCATTGCCATGTTTGTGCATTTGTTCTGGAATTTTTTTTATTTTTGGTGATTTTCAGACAAATGAGCACAAAAATACTTTAATTCTGAAAAATCTGAAATTTTTTGGTACCAATAGAATCTACACGCTACGACGATTCTAACGACACTAATCATTGCCATGTTTGTGCATTTGTTCTGGAATTTTTTTATTTTTGGTGATTTTCAGACAAATGAGCACAAAAATACTTTAATTCTGAAAAATCTGAAATTTTTTGGTACCAATAGAATCTACACGCTACGACGATTCTAACGACACTAATCATTGCCATGTTTGTGCATTTTTTCTGGAATTTTTTTATTTTTGGTGATTTTCAGACAAATGAGCACAAAAATACTTTAATTCTGAAAAATCTGAAATTTTTTGGTACCAATAGAATCTACACGCTACGACGATTCTAACGACACTAATCATTGCCATGTTTGTGCATTTGTTCTGGAATTTTTTTATTTTTGGTGATTTTCAGACAAATGAGCACAAAAATACTTTAATTCTGAAAAATCTGAAATTTTTTGGTACCAATAGAATCTACACGCTACGACGATTCTAACGACACTAATCATTGCCATGTTTGTGCATTTGTTCTGGAATTTTTTTATTTTTGGTGATTTTCAGACAAATGAGCACAAAAATACTTTAATTCTGAAAATCTGAAATTTTTTGGTACCAATAGAATCTACACGCTACGACGATTCTAACGACACTAATCATTGCCATGTTTGTGCATTTTTTCTGGAATTTTTTTATTTTTGGTGATTTTCAGACAAATGAGCACAAAAATACTTTAATTCTGAAAAATCTGAAATTTTTTGGTACCAATAGAATCTACACGCTACGACGATTCTAACGACACTAATCATTGCCATGTTTGTGCATTTGTTCTGGAATTTTTTTATTTTTGGTGATTTTCAGACAAATGAGCACAAAAATACTTTAATTCTGAAAAATCTGAAATTTTTTGGTACCAATAGAATCTACACGCTACGACGATTCTAACGACACTAATCATTGCCATGTTTGTGCATTTGTTCTGGAATTTTTTTATTTTTGGTGATTTTCAGACAAATGAGCACAAAAATACTTTAATTCTGAAAATCTGAAATTTTTTGGTACCAATAGAATCTACACGCTACGACGATTCTAACGACACTAATCATTGCCATGTTTGTGCATTTGTTCTGGAATTTTTTTATTTTTGGTGATTTTCAGACAAATGAGCACAAAAATACGTTAATTCTGAAAAATCTTAAATTTTTTGGTACTAATAGAATCTACACGCTACGACGATTCTAACGACACTAATCATTGCCATGTTTGTGCATTTGTTCTGGAATTTTTTTATTTTTGGTGATTTTCAGACAAATGAGCACAAAAATACTTTAATTCTGAAAAATCTGAAATTTTTTGGTACCAATAGAATCTACACGCTACGACGATTCTAACGACACTAATCATTGCCATGTTTGTGCATTTGTTCTGGAATTTTTTTATTTTTGGTGATTTTCAGACAAATGAGCACAAAAATACTTTAATTCTGAAAAATCTGAAATTTTTTGGTACTAATAGAATCTACACGCTACGACGATTCTAACGACACTAATCATTGCCATGTTTGTGCATTTGTTCTGGAATTTTTTTATTTTTGGTGATTTTCAGACAAATGAGCACAAAAATACTTTAATTCTGAAAAATCTGAAATTTTTTGGTACCAATAGAATCTACACGCTACGACGATTCTAACGACACTAATCATTGCCATGTTTGTGCATTTGTTCTGGAATTTTTTTATTTTTGGTGATTTTCAGACAAATGAGCACAAAAATACTTTAATTCTGAAAAATCTGAAATTTTTTGGTACTAATAGAATCTACACGCTACGACGATTCTAACGACACTAATCATTGCCATGTTTGTGCATTTGTTCTGGAATTTTTTTATTTTTGGTGATTTTCAGACAAATGAGCACAAAAATACTTTAATTCTGAAAAATCTGAAATTTTTTGGTACTAATAGAATCTACACGCTACGACGATTCTAACGACACTAATCATTGCCATGTTTGTGCATTTGTTCTGGAATTTTTTTATTTTTGGTGATTTTCAGACAAATGAGCACAAAAATACTTTAATTCTGAAAAATCTGAAATTTTTTGGTACCAATAGAATCTACACGCTACGACGATTCTAACGACACTAATCATTGCCATGTTTGTGCATTTGTTCTGGAATTTTTTTATTTTTGGTGATTTTCAGACAAATGAGCACAAAAATACTTTAATTCTGAAAAATCTGAAATTTTTTGGTACTAATAGAATCTACACGCTACGACGATTCTAACGACACTAATCATTGCCATGTTTGTGCATTTGTTCTGGAATTTTTTTATTTTTGGTGATTTTCAGACAAATGAGCACAAAAATACTTTAATTCTGAAAAATCTGAAATTTTTTGGTACTAATAGAATCTACACGCTACGACGATTCTAACGACACTAATCATTGCCATGTTTGTGCATTTGTTCTGGAATTTTTTTATTTTTGGTGATTTTCAGACAAATGAGCACAAAAATACTTTAATTCTGAAAATTGTGAAATTTTTTTTTACTAATAGAATCTACACGCTACGACGATTCTAACGACACTAATCATTGCCATGTTTGTGCATTTGTTCTGGAATTTTTTTATTTTTGGTGATTTTCAGACAAATGAGCACAAAAATACTTTAATTCTGAAAAATCTGAAATTTTTTGGTACTAATAGAATCTACACGCTACGACGATTCTAACGACACTAATCATTGCCATGTTTGTGCATTTGTTCTGGAATTTTTTTATTTTTAGTGATTTTCAGACAAATGAGCACAAAAATACTTTAATTCTGAAAAATCTGAAATTTTTTGGTACTAATAGAATCTACACGCTACGACGATTCTAACGACACTAATCATTGCCATGTTTGTGCATTTGTTCTGGAATTTTTTTATTTTTGGTGATTTTCAGACAAATGAGCACAAAAATACTTTAATTCTGAAAAATCTGAAATTTTTTGGTACCAATAGAATCTACACGCTACGACGATTCTAACGACACTAATCATTGCCATGTTTGTGCATTTGTTCTGGAATTTTTTTATTTTTGGTGATTTTCAGACAAATGAGCACAAAAATACTTTAATTCTGAAAAATCTGAAATTTTTTGGTACTAATAGAATCTACACGCTACGACGATTCTAACGACACTAATCATTGCCATGTTTGTGCATTTGTTCTGGAATTTTTTTATTTTTGGTGATTTTCAGACAAATGAGCACAAAAATACTTTAATTCTGAAAAATCTGAAATTTTTTGGTACTAATAGAATCTACACGCTACGACGATTCTAACGACACTAATCATTGCCATGTTTGTGCATTTGTTCTGGAATTTTTTTATTTTTGGTGATTTTCAGACAAATGAGCACAAAAATACTTTAATTCTGAAAATTGTGAAATTTTTTTTTACTAATAGAATCTACACGCTACGACGATTCTAACGACACTAATCATTGCCATGTTTGTGCATTTGTTCTGGAATTTTTTTATTTTTGGTGATTTTCAGACAAATGAGCACAAAAATACTTTAATTCTGAAAAATCTGAAATTTTTTGGTACTAATAGAATCTACACGCTACGACGATTCTAACGACACTAATCATTGCCATGTTTGTGCATTTGTTCTGGAATTTTTTTATTTTTAGTGATTTTCAGACAAATGAGCACAAAAATACTTTAATTCTGAAAAATCTGAAATTTTTTGGTACCAATAGAATCTACACGCTACGACGATTCTAACGACACTAATCATTGCCATGTTTGTGCATTTGTTCTGGAATTTTTTTATTTTTGGTGATTTTCAGACAAATGAGCACAAAAATACTTTAATTCTGAAAAATCTGAAATTTTTTGGTACTAATAGAATCTACACGCTACGACGATTCTAACGACACTAATCATTGCCATGTTTGTGCATTTGTTCTGGAATTTTTTTATTTTTGGTGATTTTCAGACAAATGAGCACAAAAATACTTTAATTCTGAAAAATCTGAAATTTTTTGGTACCAATAGAATCTACACGCTACGACGATTCTAACGACACTAATCATTGCCATGTTTGTGCATTTGTTCTGGAATTTTTTTATTTTTGGTGATTTTCAGACAAATGAGCACAAAAATACTTTAATTCTGAAAAATCTGAAATTTTTTGGTACTAATAGAATCTACACGCTACGACGATTCTAACGACACTAATCATTGCCATGTTTGTGCATTTGTTCTGGAATTTTTTTATTTTTGGTGATTTTCAGACAAATGAGCACAAAAATACTTTAATTCTGAAAAATCTGAAATTTTTTGGTACTAATAGAATCTACACGCTACGACGATTCTAACGACACTAATCATTGCCATGTTTGTGCATTTGTTCTGGAATTTTTTTATTTTTGGTGATTTTCAGACAAATGAGCACAAAAATACTTTAATTCTGAAAAATCTGAAATTTTTTGGTACCAATAGAATCTACACGCTACGACGATTCTAACGACACTAATCATTGCCATGTTTGTGCATTTGTTCTGGAATTTTTTTATTTTTGGTGATTTTCAGACAAATGAGCACAAAAATACTTTAATTCTGAAAAATCTGAAATTTTTTGGTACTAATAGAATCTACACGCTACGACGATTCTAACGACACTAATCATTGCCATGTTTGTGCATTTGTTCTGGAATTTTTTTATTTTTGGTGATTTTCAGACAAATGAGCACAAAAATACTTTAATTCTGAAAAATCTGAAATTTTTTGGTACTAATAGAATCTACACGCTACGACGATTCTAACGACACTAATCATTGCCATGTTTGTGCATTTGTTCTGGAATTTTTTTATTTTTGGTGATTTTCAGACAAATGAGCACAAAAATACTTTAATTCTGAAAAATCTGAAATTTTTTGGTACCAATAGAATCTACACGCTACGACGATTCTAACGACACTAATCATTGCCATGTTTGTGCATTTGTTCTGGAATTTTTTTATTTTTGGTGATTTTCAGACAAATGAGCACAAAAATACTTTAATTCTGAAAAATCTGAAATTTTTTGGTACTAATAGAATCTACACGCTACGACGATTCTAACGACACTAATCATTGCCATGTTTGTGCATTTGTTCTGGAATTTTTTTATTTTTGGTGATTTTCAGACAAATGAGCACAAAAATACTTTAATTCTGAAAAATCTGAAATTTTTTGGTACTAATAGAATCTACACGCTACGACGATTCTAACGACACTAATCATTGCCATGTTTGTGCATTTGTTCTGGAATTTTTTTATTTTTGGTGATTTTCAGACAAATGAGCACAAAAATACTTTAATTCTGAAAATTGTGAAATTTTTTTTTACTAATAGAATCTACACGCTACGACGATTCTAACGACACTAATCATTGCCATGTTTGTGCATTTGTTCCGGAATTTTTTTATTTTTGGTGATTTTCAGACAAATGAGCACAAAAATACTTTAATTCTGAAAAATCTGAAATTTTTTGGTACTAATAGAATCTACACGCTACGACGATTCTAACGACACTAATCATTGCCATGTTTGTACATTTGTTCTGGAATTTTTTTATTTTTGGTGATTTTCAGACAAATGAGCACAAAAATACTTTAATTCTGAAAAATCTGAAATTTTTTGGTACTAATAGAATCTACACGCTACGACGATTCTAACGACACTAATCATTGCCATGTTTGTGCATTTGTTCTGGAATTTTTTTATTTTTAGTGATTTTCAGACAAATGAGCACAAAAATACTTTAATTCTGAAAAATCTGAAATTTTTTGGTACCAATAGAATCTACACGCTACGACGATTCTAACGACACTAATCATTGCCATGTTTGTGCATTTGTTCTGGAATTTTTTTATTTTTGGTGATTTTCAGACAAATGAGCACAAAAATACTTTAATTCTGAAAAATCTGAAATTTTTTGGTACTAATAGAATCTACACGCTACGACGATTCTAACGACACTAATCATTGCCATGTTTGTGCATTTGTTCTGGAATTTTTTTATTTTTGGTGATTTTCAGACAAATGAGCACAAAAATACTTTAATTCTGAAAAATCTGAAATTTTTTGGTACCAATAGAATCTACACGCTACGACGATTCTAACGACACTAATCATTGCCATGTTTGTGCATTTGTTCTGGAATTTTTTTATTTTTGGTGATTTTCAGACAAATGAGCACAAAAATACTTTAATTCTGAAAAATCTGAAATTTTTTGGTACTAATAGAATCTACACGCTACGACGATTCTAACGACACTAATCATTGCCATGTTTGTGCATTTGTTCTGGAATTTTTTTATTTTTGGTGATTTTCAGACAAATGAGCACAAAAATACTTTAATTCTGAAAAATCTGAAATTTTTTGGTACTAATAGAATCTACACGCTACGACGATTCTAACGACACTAATCATTGCCATGTTTGTGCATTTGTTCTGGAATTTTTTTATTTTTGGTGATTTTCAGACAAATGAGCACAAAAATACTTTAATTCTGAAAAATCTGAAATTTTTTGGTACTAATAGAATCTACACGCTACGACGATTCTAACGACACTAATCATTGCCATGTTTGTGCATTTGTTCCGGAATTTTTTTATTTTTGGTGATTTTCAGACAAATGAGCACAAAAATACTTTAATTCTGAAAAATCTGAAATTTTTTGGTACTAATAGAATCTACACGCTACGACGATTCTAACGACACTAATCATTGCCATGTTTGTGCATTTGTTCTGGAATTTTTTTATTTTTGGTGATTTTCAGACAAATGAGCACAAAAATACTTTAATTCTGAAAAATCTGAAATTTTTTGGTACTAATAGAATCTACACGCTACGACGATTCTAACGACACTAATCATTGCCATGTTTGTGCATTTGTTCTGGAATTTTTTTATTTTTAGTGATTTTCAGACAAATGAGCACAAAAATACTTTAATTCTGAAAAATCTGAAATTTTTTGGTACCAATAGAATCTACACGTTACGACGATTCTAACGACACTAATCATTGCCATGTTTGTGCATTTGTTCTGGAATTTTTTTATTTTTGGTGATTTTCAGACAAATGAGCACAAAAATACTTTAATTCTGAAAAATCTGAAATTTTTTGGTACCAATAGAATCTACACGCTACGACGATTCTAACGATACTAATCATTGCCATGTTTGTGCATTTGTTCTGGAATTTTTTTATTTTTGGTGATTTTCAGACAAATGAGCACAAAAATACTTTAATTCTGAAAAATCTGAAATTTTTTGGTGACCAATAGAATCTACACGCTACGACGATTCTAACGACACTAATCATTGCCATGTTTGTGCATTTGTTCTGGAATTTTTTTATTTTTGGTGATTTTCAGACAAATGAGCACAAAAATACTTTAATTCTGAAAAATCTGAAATTTTTTGGTGACCAATAGAATCTACACGCTACGACGATTCTAACGACACTAATCATTGCCATGTTTGTGCATTTGTTCTGGAATTTTTTTATTTTTGGTGATTTTCAGACAAATGAGCACAAAAATACTTTAATTCTGAAAAATCTGAAATTTTTTGGTGACCAATAGAATCTACACGCTACGACGATTCTAACGACACTAATCATTGCCATGTTTGTGCATTTGTTCTGGAATTTTTTTATTTTTGGTGATTTTCAGACAAATGAGCACAAAAATACTTTAATTCTGAAAAATCTGAAATTTTTTGGTGACCAATAGAATCTACACGCTACGACGATTCTAACGACACTAATCATTGCCATGTTTGTGCATTTGTTCTGGAATTTTTTTATTTTTGGTGATTTTCAGACAAATGAGCACAAAAATACTTTAATTCTGAAAAATCTGAAATTTTTTGGTACTAATAGAATCTACACGTTACGACGATTCTAACGACACTAATCATTGCCATGTTTGTGCATTTGTTCTGGAATTTTTTTATTTTTGGTGATTTTCAGACAAATGAGCACAAAAATACTTTAATTCTGAAAAATCTGAAATTTTTTGGTGACCAATAGAATCTACACGCTACGACGATTCTAACGACACTAATCATTGCCATGTTTGTGCATTTGTTCTGGAATTTTTTTATTTTTGGTGATTTTCAGACAAATGAGCACAAAAATACTTTAATTCTGAAAAATCTGAAATTTTTTGGTGACCAATAGAATCTACACGCTACGACGATTCTAACGACACTAATCATTGCCATGTTTGTGCATTTGTTCTGGAATTTTTTTATTTTTGGTGATTTTCAGACAAATGAGCACAAAAATACTTTAATTCTGAAAAATCTGAAATTTTTTGGTGACCAATAGAATCTACACGCTACGACGATTCTAACGACACTAATCATTGCCATGTTTGTGCATTTGTTCTGGAATTTTTTTATTTTTGGTGATTTTCAGACAAATGAGCACAAAAATACTTTAATTCTGAAAAATCTGAAATTTTTTGGTGACCAATAGAATCTACACGCTACGACGATTCTAACGACACTAATCATTGCCATGTTTGTGCATTTGTTCTGGAATTTTTTTATTTTTGGTGATTTTCAGACAAATGAGCACAAAAATACTTTAATTCTGAAAAATCTGAAATTTTTTGGTGACCAATAGAATCTACACGCTACGACGATTCTAACGACACTAATCATTGCCATGTTTGTGCATTTGTTCTGGAATTTTTTTATTTTTGGTGATTTTCAGACAAATGAGCACAAAAATACTTTAATTCTGAAAAATCTGAAATTTTTTGGTACTAATAGAATCTACACGTTACGACGATTCTAACGACACTAATCATTGCCATGTTTGTGCATTTGTTCTGGAATTTTTTTATTTTTGGTGATTTTCAGACAAATGAGCACAAAAATACTTTAATTCTGAAAAATCTGAAATTTTTTGGTGACCAATAGAATCTACACGCTACGACGATTCTAACGACACTAATCATTGCCATGTTTGTGCATTTGTTCTGGAATTTTTTTATTTTTGGTGATTTTCAGACAAATGAGCACAAAAATACTTTAATTCTGAAAAATCTGAAATTTTTTGGTGACCAATAGAATCTACACGCTACGACGATTCTAACGACACTAATCATTGCCATGTTTGTGCATTTGTTCTGGAATTTTTTTATTTTTGGTGATTTTCAGACAAATGAGCACAAAAATACTTTAATTCTGAAAAATCTGAAATTTTTTGGTGACCAATAGAATCTACACGCTACGACGATTCTAACGACACTAATCATTGCCATGTTTGTGCATTTGTTCTGGAATTTTTTTATTTTTGGTGATTTTCAGACAAATGAGCACAAAAATACTTTAATTCTGAAAAATCTGAAATTTTTTGGTGACCAATAGAATCTACACGCTACGACGATTCTAACGACACTAATCATTGCCATGTTTGTGCATTTGTTCTGGAATTTTTTTATTTTTGGTGATTTTCAGACAAATGAGCACAAAAATACTTTAATTCTGAAAAATCTGAAATTTTTTGGTACTAATAGAATCTACACGTTACGACGATTCTAACGACACTAATCATTGCCATGTTTGTGCATTTGTTCTGGAATTTTTTTATTTTTGGTGATTTTCAGACAAATGAGCACAAAAATACTTTAATTCTGAAAAATCTGAAATTTTTTTGTGACCAATAGAATCTACACGCTACGACGATTCTAACGACACTAATCATTGCCATGTTTGTGCATTTGTTCTGGAATTTTTTTATTTTTGGTGATTTTCAGACAAATGAGCACAAAAATACTTTAATTCTGAAAAATCTGAAATTTTTTGGTGACCAATAGAATCTACACGCTACGACGATTCTAACGACACTAATCATTGCCATGTTTGTGCATTTGTTCTGGAATTTTTTTATTTTTGGTGATTTTCAGACAAATGAGCACAAAAATACTTTAATTCTGAAAAATCTGAAATTTTTTGGTACCAATAGAATCTACACGCTACGACGATTCTAACGACACTAATCATTGCCATGTTTGTGCATTTGTTCTGGAATTTTTTTATTTTTGGTGATTTTCAGACAAATGAGCACAAAAATACTTTAATTCTGAAAAATCTGAAATTTTTTTGTGACCAATAGAATCTACACGCTACGACGATTCTAACGACACTAATCATTGCCATGTTTGTGCATTTGTTCTGGAATTTTTTTATTTTTGGTGATTTTCAGACAAATGAGCACAAAAATACTTTAATTCTGAAAAATCTGAAATTTTTTGGTGACCAATAGAATCTACACGCTACGACGATTCTAACGACACTAATCATTGCCATGTTTGTGCATTTGTTCTGGAATTTTTTTATTTTTGGTGATTTTCAGACAAATGAGCACAAAAATACTTTAATTCTGAAAAATCTGAAATTTTTTTGTGACCAATAGAATCTACACGCTACGACGATTCTAACGACACTAATCATTGCCATGTTTGTGCATTTGTTCTGGAATTTTTTTATTTTTGGTGATTTTCAGACAAATGAGCACAAAAATACTTTAATTCTGAAAAATCTGAAATTTTTTGGTGACCAATAGAATCTACACGCTACGACGATTCTAACGACACTAATCATTGCCATGTTTGTGCATTTGTTCTGGAATTTTTTTATTTTTGGTGATTTTCAGACAAATGAGCACAAAAATACTTTAATTCTGAAAAATCTGAAATTTTTTGGTGACCAATAGAATCTACACGCTACGACGATTCTAACGACACTAATCATTGCCATGTTTGTGCATTTGTTCTGGAATTTTTTTATTTTTGGTGATTTTCAGACAAATGAGCACAAAAATACTTTAATTCTGAAAAATCTGAAATTTTTTTGTGACCAATAGAATCTACACGCTACGACGATTCTAACGACACTAATCATTGCCATGTTTGTGCATTTGTTCTGGAATTTTTTTATTTTTGGTGATTTTCAGACAAATGAGCACAAAAATACTTTAATTCTGAAAAATCTGAAATTTTTTGGTGACCAATAGAATCTACACGCTACGACGATTCTAACGACACTAATCATTGCCATGTTTGTGCATTTGTTCTGGAATTTTTTTATTTTTGGTGATTTTCAGACAAATGAGCACAAAAATACTTTAATTCTGAAAAATCTGAAATTTTTTGGTGACCAATAGAATCTACACGCTACGACGATTCTAACGACACTAATCATTGCCATGTTTGTGCATTTGTTCTGGAATTTTTTTATTTTTGGTGATTTTCAGACAAATGAGCACAAAAATACTTTAATTCTGAAAAATCTGAAATTTTTTGGTGACCAATAGAATCTACACGCTACGACGATTCTAACGACACTAATCATTGCCATGTTTGTGCATTTGTTCTGGAATTTTTTTATTTTTGGTGATTTTCAGACAAATGAGCACAAAAATACTTTAATTCTGAAAAATCTGAAATTTTTTGGTGACCAATAGAATCTACACGCTACGACGATTCTAACGACACTAATCATTGCCATGTTTGTGCATTTGTTCTGGAATTTTTTTATTTTTGGTGATTTTCAGACAAATGAGCACAAAAATACTTTAATTCTGAAAAATCTGAAATTTTTTGGTACCAATAGAATCTACACGCTACGACGATTCTAACGACACTAATCATTTCCATGTTTGTGCATTTGTTCTGGAATTTTTTTATTTTTGGTGATTTTCAGACAAATGAGCACAAAAATACTTTAATTCTGAAAAATCTGAAATTTTTTGGTACTAATAGAATCTACACGCTACGACGATTCTAACGACACTAATCATTGCCATGTTTGTGCATTTGTTCTGGAATTTTTTTATTTTTGGTGATTTTCAGACAAATGAGCACAAAAATACTTTAATTCTGAAAAATCTGAAATTTTTTGGTACTAATAGAATCTACACGCTACGACGATTCTAACGACACTAATCATTGCCATGTTTGTGCATTTGTTCTGGAATTTTTTTATTTTTGGTGATTTTCAGACAAATGAGCACAAAAATACTTTAATTCTGAAAAATCTGAAATTTTTTGGTACCAATAGAATCTACACGCTACGACGATTCTGGAATTTTATCGCGGTAGATTTTAAATTTTGAGTTTTCGTCAATTTAAACGATTTTTAGACTCATTTAAAATTTACCCCACTAACAGGGTAGTGTCACGAAGCGTATATTTCAGAAAATCATATCTCAAGACTGACACACAGGATTTCAGTCATTTTGGTACCATTCGAAAGAAAAGTCGCGGTAGATTCTAATTCCACTTTAAATTTTGAGTTTTCGTCAATTTAAACAATTTTTAGACTCATTTAAAATTTACCCCACTAACAGGGTAGTGTCACGAAGCGTATATTTCAGAAAATCATATCTCAAGACTGACACACAGGATTTCAGTCATTTTGGTACCATTCGAAAGAGAAGTCGCGGTAGATTCTAATTCCACTTTAAATTTTGAGTTTTCGTCAATTTAAACGATTTTTAGACTCATTTAAAATTTACCCCACTAACAGTGTAGTGTCACGAAGCGTATATTTCAGAAAATCATATCTCAAGACTGACACACAGGATTTCAGTCATTTTGGTACCATTCGAAAGAGATGTCGCGTTAGATTCTAATTCCACTTTAAATTTTGAGTTTTCGTCAATTTAAACGATTTTTAGACTCATTTAAAATTTACCCCACTAACAGGGTAGTGTCACTAAGCGTATATTTCAGATCATCATATCTCAAGACTGACACAAAGGATTTCAGTCATTTTGGTACCATTCGAAAGAGAAGTCGCGGTAGATTCTAATTCCACTTTAAATTTTGAGTTTTCCTCAATTTAAACGATTTTTAGACTCATTTAAAATTTACCCCACTAACAGGGTAGTGTCACTAAGCCTATATTTCAGATCATCATATCTCAAGACTGACACAAAGGATTTCAGTCATTTTGGTACCATTCGAAAGAGAAGTCGCGGTAGATTCTAATTCCACTTTAAATTTTGAGATTTCGTCAATTTAAACGATTTTTAGACTCATTTCAAATTTACCCCACTAACAGTGTAGTGTCACGAAGCGTATATTTCAGAAAATCATATCTCAAGACTGACACACAGGATTTCAGTCATTTTGGTACCATTAGAAAGAGAAGTCGCGGTAGATTCTAATTCCACTTTAAATTTTGAGTTTTCGTCAATTTAAACGATTTTTAGACTCATTTAAAATTTACCCCACTAACAGGGTAGTGTCACTAAGCCTATATTTCAGATCATCATATCTCAAGACTGACACAAAGGATTTCAGTCATTTTGGTACCATTCGAAAGAGAAGTCGCGGTAGATTCTAATTCCACTTTAAATTTTGAGATTTCGTCAATTTAAACGATTTTTAGACTCATTTCAAATTTACCCCACTAACAGTGTAGTGTCACGAAGCGTATATTTCAGAAAATCATATCTCAAGACTGACACACAGGATTTCAGTCATTTTGGTACCATTAGAAAGAGAAGTCGCGGTAGATTCTAATTCCACTTTAAATTTTGAGTTTTCGTCAATTTAAACGATTTTTAGACTCATTTAAAATTTACCCCACTAACAGTGTAGTGTTACGAAGCGTATATTTCAGAAAATCATATCTCAAGACTGACACATAGGATTTCAGTCATTTTGGTACCATTCGAAAGAGAAGTCGCGGTAGATTCTAATTCCACTTTAAATTTTGAGTTTTCGTCAATTTAAACATTTTTTAGACTCATTTAAAATTTACCCCACTAACAGTGTAGTGTCACGAAGCGTATATTTCAGAAAATCATATCTCAAGACTGACACACAGGATTTCAGTCATTTTGGTACCATTCGAAAGAGATGTCGCGGTAGATTCTAATTCCACTTTAAATTTTGAGTTTTCGTCAATTTAAACGATTTTTAGACTCATTTAAAATTTACCCCACTAACAGGGTAGTGTCACTAAGCCTATATTTCAGATCATCATATCTCAAGACTGACACAAAGGATTTCAGTCATTTTGGTACCATTCGAAAGAGAAGTCGCGGTAGATTCTAATTCCACTTTAAATTTTGAGATTTCGTCAATTTAAACGATTTTTAGACTCATTTCAAATTTACCCCACTAACAGTGTAGTGTCACGAAGCGTATATTTCAGAAAATCATATCTCAAGACTGACACACAGGATTTCAGTCATTTTGGTACCATTCGAAAGAGAAGTCGCGGTAGATTCTAATTCCACTTTAAATTTTGAGTTTTCGTCAATTTAAACGATTTTTAGACTCATTTAAAATTTACCCCACTAACAGTGTAGTGTTACGAAGCGTATATTTCAGAAAATCATATCTCAAGACTGACACATAGGATTTCAGTCATTTTGGTACCATTCGAAAGAGAAGTCGCGGTAGATTCTAATTCCACTTTAAATTTTGAGTTTTCGTCAATTTAAACAATTTTTAGACTCATTTAAAATTTACCCCACTAACAGTGTAGTGTTACGAACCGTATATTTCAGATCATCATATCTCAAGACTGACACACAGGATTTCAGTCATTTTGGTACCATTCGAAAGAGAAGTCGCGGTAGATTCTAATTCCACTTTAAATTTTGAGTTTTCGTCAATTTAAACGATTTTTAGACTCATTTAAAATTTACCCCACTAACAGGGTAGTGTCACTAAGCGTATATTTCAGATCATCATATCTCAAGACTGACACAAAGGATTTCAGTCATTTTGGTACCATTCGAAAGAGAAGTCGCGGTAGATTCTAATTCCACTTTAAATTTTGAGTTTTCGTCAATTTAAACAATTTTTAGACTCATTTAAAATTTACCCCACTAACAGTGTAGTGTCACGAAGCGTATATTTCAGAAAATCATATCTCAAGACTGACACACAGGATTTCAGTCATTTTGGTACCATTCGAAAGAGAAGTCGCGGTAGATTCTAATTCCACTTTAAATTTTGAGTTTTCGTCAATTTAAACGATTTTTAGACTCATTTAAAATTTACCCCACTAACAGTGTAGTGTTACGAAGCGTATATTTCAGAAAATCATATCTCAAGACTGACACATAGGATTTCAGTCATTTTGGTACCATTCGAAAGAGAAGTCGCGGTAGATTCTAATTCCACTTTAAATTTTGAGTTTTCGTCAATTTAAACATTTTTTAGACTCATTTAAAATTTACCCCACTAACAGTGTAGTGTCACGAAGCGTATATTTCAGAAAATCATATCTCAAGACTGACACACAGGATTTCAGTCATTTTGGTACCATTCGAAAGAGATGTCGCGGTAGATTCTAATTCCACTTTAAATTTTGAGTTTTCGTCAATTTAAACGATTTTTAGACTCATTTAAAATTTACCCCACTAACAGGGTAGTGTCACTAAGCCTATATTTCAGATCATCATATCTCAAGACTGACACAAAGGATTTCAGTCATTTTGGTACCATTCGAAAGAGAAGTCGCGGTAGATTCTAATTCCACTTTAAATTTTGAGATTTCGTCAATTTAAACGATTTTTAGACTCATTTCAAATTTACCCCACTAACAGTGTAGTGTCACGAAGCGTATATTTCAGAAAATCATATCTCAAGACTGACACACAGGATTTCAGTCATTTTGGTACCATTCGAAAGAGAAGTCGCGGTAGATTCTAATTCCACTTTAAATTTTGAGTTTTCGTCAATTTAAACGATTTTTAGACTCATTTAAAATTTACCCCACTAACAGTGTAGTGTTACGAAGCGTATATTTCAGAAAATCATATCTCAAGACTGACACATAGGATTTCAGTCATTTTGGTACCATTCGAAAGAGAAGTCGCGGTAGATTCTAATTCCACTTTAAATTTTGAGTTTTCGTCAATTTAAACAATTTTTAGACTCATTTAAAATTTACCCCACTAACAGTGTAGTGTTACGAACCGTATATTTCAGATCATCATATCTCAAGACTGACACACAGGATTTCAGTCATTTTGGTACCATTCGAAAGAGAAGTCGCGGTAGATTCTAATTCCACTTTAAATTTTGAGTTTTCGTCAATTTAAACGATTTTTAGACTCATTTAAAATTTACCCCACTAACAGGGTAGTGTCACTAAGCGTATATTTCAGATCATCATATCTCAAGACTGACACAAAGGATTTCAGTCATTTTGGTACCATTCGAAAGAGAAGTCGCGGTAGATTCTAATTCCACTTTAAATTTTGAGTTTTCGTCAATTTAAACAATTTTTAGACTCATTTAAAATTTACCCCACTAACAGTGTAGTGTCACGAAGCGTATATTTCAGAAAATCATATCTCAAGACTGACACACAGGATTTCAGTCATTTTGGTACCATTCGAAAGAGAAGTCGCGGTAGATTCTAATTCCACTTTAAATTTTGAGTTTTCGTCAATTTAAACGATTTTTAGACTCATTTAAAATTTACCCCACTAACAGTGTAGTGTTACGAAGCGTATATTTCAGAAAATCATATCTCAAGACTGACACATAGGATTTCAGTCATTTTGGTACCATTCGAAAGAGAAGTCGCGGTAGATTCTAATTCCACTTTAAATTTTGAGTTTTCGTCAATTTAAACGATTTTTAGACTCATTTAAAATTTACCCCACTAACAGGGTAGTGTCACTAAGCGTATATTTCAGATCATCATATCTCAAGACTGACACAAAGGATTTCAGTCATTTTGGTACCATTCGAAAGAGAAGTCGCGGTAGATTCTAATTCCACTTTAAATTTTGAGTTTTCGTCAATTTAAACAATTTTTAGACTCATTTAAAATTTACCCCACTAACAGTGTAGTGTCACGAAGCGTATATTTCAGAAAATCATATCTCAAGACTGACACACAGGATTTCAGTCATTTTGGTACCATTCGAAAGAGAAGTCGCGGTAGATTCTAATTCCACTTTAAATTTTGAGTTTTCGTCAATTTAAACAATTTTTAGACTCATTTAAAATTTACCCCACTAACAGTGTAGTGTTACGAAGCGTATATTTCAGAAAATCAT
The DNA here is from genome assembly GCA_964036255.1 of Caenorhabditis virilis. Taxonomy (NCBI): domain Eukaryota; kingdom Metazoa; phylum Nematoda; class Chromadorea; order Rhabditida; family Rhabditidae; genus Caenorhabditis; species Caenorhabditis virilis. The sequence continues at coordinate 1,489,015 of OZ038416.1, read as the reverse complement.
ATCTCAAGACTGACACATAGGATTTCAGTCATTTTGGTACCATTCGAAAGAGAAGTCGCGGTAGATTCTAATTCCACTTTAAATTTTGAGTTTTCGTCAATTTAAACGATTTTTAGACTCATTTAAAATTTACCCCACTAACAGTGTAGTGTTACGAAGCGTATATTTCAGAAAATCATATCTCAAGACTGACACATAGGATTTCAGTCATTTTGGTACCATTCGAAAGAGAAGTCGCGGTAGATTCTAATTCCACTTTAAATTTTGAGTTTTCGTCAATTTAAACGATTTTTAGACTCATTTAAAATTTACCCCACTAACAGTGTAGTGTCACTAAGCCTATATTTCAGATCATCATATCTCAAGACTGACACAAAGGATTTCAGTCATTTTGGTACCATTCGAAAGAGAAGTCGCGGTAGATTCTAATTCCACTTTAAATTTTGAGATTTCGTCAATTTAAACGATTTTTAGACTCATTTCAAATTTACCCCACTAACAGTGTAGTGTCACGAAGCGTATATTTCAGAAAATCATATCTCAAGACTGACACACAGGATTTCAGTCATTTTGGTACCATTCGAAAGAGAAGTCGCGGTAGATTCTAATTCCACTTTAAATTTTGAGTTTTCGTCAATTTAAACGATTTTTAGACTCATTTAAAATTTACCCCACTAACAGTGTAGTGTTACGAAGCGTATATTTCAGAAAATCATATCTCAAGACTGACACATAGGATTTCAGTCATTTTGGTACCATTCGAAAGAGAAGTCGCGGTAGATTCTAATTCCACTTTAAATTTTGAGTTTTCGTCAATTTAAACAATTTTTAGACTCATTTAAAATTTACCCCACTAACAGTGTAGTGTTACGAACCGTATATTTCAGATCATCATATCTCAAGACTGACACACAGGATTTCAGTCATTTTGGTACCATTCGAAAGAGAAGTCGCGGTAGATTCTAATTCCACTTTAAATTTTGAGTTTTCGTCAATTTAAACGATTTTTAGACTCATTTAAAATTTACCCCACTAACAGGGTAGTGTCACTAAGCGTATATTTCAGATCATCATATCTCAAGACTGACACAAAGGATTTCAGTCATTTTGGTACCATTCGAAAGAGAAGTCGCGGTAGATTCTAATTCCACTTTAAATTTTGAGTTTTCGTCAATTTAAACAATTTTTAGACTCATTTAAAATTTACCCCACTAACAGTGTAGTGTCACGAAGCGTATATTTCAGAAAATCATATCTCAAGACTGACACACAGGATTTCAGTCATTTTGGTACCATTCGAAAGAGAAGTCGCGGTAGATTCTAATTCCACTTTAAATTTTGAGTTTTCGTCAATTTAAACGATTTTTAGACTCATTTAAAATTTACCCCACTAACAGTGTAGTGTTACGAAGCGTATATTTCAGAAAATCATATCTCAAGACTGACACATAGGATTTCAGTCATTTTGGTACCATTCGAAAGAGAAGTCGCGGTAGATTCTAATTCCACTTTAAATTTTGAGTTTTCGTCAATTTAAACGATTTTTAGACTCATTTAAAATTTACCCCACTAACAGGGTAGTGTCACTAAGCGTATATTTCAGATCATCATATCTCAAGACTGACACAAAGGATTTCAGTCATTTTGGTACCATTCGAAAGAGAAGTCGCGGTAGATTCTAATTCCACTTTAAATTTTGAGTTTTCGTCAATTTAAACAATTTTTAGACTCATTTAAAATTTACCCCACTAACAGTGTAGTGTCACGAAGCGTATATTTCAGAAAATCATATCTCAAGACTGACACACAGGATTTCAGTCATTTTGGTACCATTCGAAAGAGAAGTCGCGGTAGATTCTAATTCCACTTTAAATTTTGAGTTTTCGTCAATTTAAACGATTTTTAGACTCATTTAAAATTTACCCCACTAACAGTGTAGTGTTACGAAGCGTATATTTCAGAAAATCATATCTCAAGACTGACACATAGGATTTCAGTCATTTTGGTACCATTCGAAAGAGAAGTCGCGGTAGATTCTAATTCCACTTTAAATTTTGAGTTTTCGTCAATTTAAACGATTTTTAGACTCATTTAAAATTTACCCCACTAACAGGGTAGTGTCACTAAGCGTATATTTCAGATCATCATATCTCAAGACTGACACAAAGGATTTCAGTCATTTTGGTACCATTCGAAAGAGAAGTCGCGGTAGATTCTAATTCCACTTTAAATTTTGAGTTTTCGTCAATTTAAACAATTTTTAGACTCATTTAAAATTTACCCCACTAACAGTGTAGTGTCACGAAGCGTATATTTCAGAAAATCATATCTCAAGACTGACACACAGGATTTCAGTCATTTTGGTACCATTCGAAAGAGAAGTCGCGGTAGATTCTAATTCCACTTTAAATTTTGAGTTTTCGTCAATTTAAACAATTTTTAGACTCATTTAAAATTTACCCCACTAACAGTGTAGTGTTACGAAGCGTATATTTCAGAAAATCATATCTCAAGACTGACACATAGGATTTCAGTCATTTTGGTACCATTCGAAAGAGAAGTCGCGGTAGATTCTAATTCCACTTTAAATTTTGAGTTTTCGTCAATTTAAACGATTTTTAGACTCATTTAAAATTTACCCCACTAACAGTGTAGTGTTACGAAGCGTATATTTCAGAAAATCATATCTCAAGACTGACACATAGGATTTCAGTCATTTTGGTACCATTCGAAAGAGAAGTCGCGGTAGATTCTAATTCCACTTTAAATTTTGAGTTTTCGTCAATTTAAACGATTTTTAGACTCATTTAAAATTTACCCCACTAACAGTGTAGTGTCACTAAGCCTATATTTCAGATCATCATATCTCAAGACTGACACAAAGGATTTCAGTCATTTTGGTACCATTCGAAAGAGAAGTCGCGGTAGATTCTAATTCCACTTTAAATTTTGAGATTTCGTCAATTTAAACGATTTTTAGACTCATTTCAAATTTACCCCACTAACAGTGTAGTGTCACGAAGCGTATATTTCAGAAAATCATATCTCAAGACTGACACACAGGATTTCAGTCATTTTGGTACCATTCGAAAGAGAAGTCGCGGTAGATTCTAATTCCACTTTAAATTTTGAGTTTTCGTCAATTTAAACGATTTTTAGACTCATTTAAAATTTACCCCACTAACAGTGTAGTGTTACGAAGCGTATATTTCAGAAAATCATATCTCAAGACTGACACATAGGATTTCAGTCATTTTGGTACCATTCGAAAGAGAAGTCGCGGTAGATTCTAATTCCACTTTAAATTTTGAGTTTTCGTCAATTTAAACAATTTTTAGACTCATTTAAAATTTACCCCACTAACAGTGTAGTGTTACGAACCGTATATTTCAGATCATCATATCTCAAGACTGACACACAGGATTTCAGTCATTTTGGTACCATTCGAAAGAGAAGTCGCGGTAGATTCTAATTCCACTTTAAATTTTGAGTTTTCGTCAATTTAAACGATTTTTAGACTCATTTAAAATTTACCCCACTAACAGGGTAGTGTCACTAAGCGTATATTTCAGATCATCATATCTCAAGACTGACACAAAGGATTTCAGTCATTTTGGTACCATTCGAAAGAGAAGTCGCGGTAGATTCTAATTCCACTTTAAATTTTGAGTTTTCGTCAATTTAAACAATTTTTAGACTCATTTAAAATTTACCCCACTAACAGTGTAGTGTCACGAAGCGTATATTTCAGAAAATCATATCTCAAGACTGACACACAGGATTTCAGTCATTTTGGTACCATTCGAAAGAGAAGTCGCGGTAGATTCTAATTCCACTTTAAATTTTGAGTTTTCGTCAATTTAAACGATTTTTAGACTCATTTAAAATTTACCCCACTAACAGTGTAGTGTTACGAAGCGTATATTTCAGAAAATCATATCTCAAGACTGACACATAGGATTTCAGTCATTTTGGTACCATTCGAAAGAGAAGTCGCGGTAGATTCTAATTCCACTTTAAATTTTGAGTTTTCGTCAATTTAAACGATTTTTAGACTCATTTAAAATTTACCCCACTAACAGGGTAGTGTCACTAAGCGTATATTTCAGATCATCATATCTCAAGACTGACACAAAGGATTTCAGTCATTTTGGTACCATTCGAAAGAGAAGTCGCGGTAGATTCTAATTCCACTTTAAATTTTGAGTTTTCGTCAATTTAAACAATTTTTAGACTCATTTAAAATTTACCCCACTAACAGTGTAGTGTCACGAAGCGTATATTTCAGAAAATCATATCTCAAGACTGACACACAGGATTTCAGTCATTTTGGTACCATTCGAAAGAGAAGTCGCGGTAGATTCTAATTCCACTTTAAATTTTGAGTTTTCGTCAATTTAAACAATTTTTAGACTCATTTAAAATTTACCCCACTAACAGTGTAGTGTTACGAAGCGTATATTTCAGAAAATCATATCTCAAGACTGACACATAGGATTTCAGTCATTTTGGTACCATTCGAAAGAGAAGTCGCGGTAGATTCTAATTCCACTTTAAATTTTGAGTTTTCGTCAATTTAAACGATTTTTAGACTCATTTAAAATTTACCCCACTAACAGTGTAGTGTTACGAAGCGTATATTTCAGAAAATCATATCTCAAGACTGACACATAGGATTTCAGTCATTTTGGTACCATTCGAAAGAGAAGTCGCGGTAGATTCTAATTCCACTTTAAATTTTGAGTTTTCGTCAATTTAAACGATTTTTAGACTCATTTAAAATTTACCCCACTAACAGTGTAGTGTTACGAAGCGTATATTTCAGAAAATCATATCTCAAGACTGACACACAGGATTTCAGTCATTTTGGTACCATTCGAAAGAGAAGTCGCGGTAGATTCTAATTCCACTTTAAATTTTGAGATTTCGTCAATTTAAACGATTTTTAGACTCATTTAAAATTTACCCCACTAACAGTGTAGTGTCACGAAGCGTATATTTCAGAAAATCATATCTCAAGACTGACACACAGGATTTCAGTCATTTTGGTACCATTCGAAAGAGAAGTCGCGGTAGATTCTAATTCCACTTTAAATTTTGAGTTTTCGTCAATTTAAAAGATTTTAAGACTCATTTAAAATTTACCCCACTAACAGTGTAGTGTTACGAACCGTATATTTCAGATCATCATATCTCAAGACTGACACAAAGGATTTCAGTCATTTTGGTACCATTCGAAAGAGAAGTCGCGGTAGATTCTAATTCCACTTTAAATTTTGAGTTTTCGTCAATTTAAACGATTTTTAGACTCATTTAAAATTTACCCCACTAACAGGGTAGTGTCACTAAGCGTATATTTCAGATCATCATATCTCAAGACTGACACAAAGGATTTCAGTCATTTTGGTACCATTCGAAAGAGAAGTCGCGGTAGATTCTAATTCCACTTTAAATTTTGAGATTTCGTCAATTTAAACGATTTTTAGACTCATTTAAAATTTACCCCACTAACAGGGTAGTGTCACTAAGCCTACATTTCAGATCATCATATCTCAAGACTGACACACAGGATTTCAGTCATTTTGGTACCATTCGAAAGAGAAGTCGCGGTAGATTCTAATTCCACTTTAAATTTTGAGTTTTCGTCAATTTAAACGATTTTTAGACTCATTTAAAATTTACCCCACTAACAGGGTAGTGTCACTAAGCGTATATTTCAGATCATCATATCTCAAGACTGACACACAGGATTTCAGTCATTTTGGTACCATTCGAAAGAGAAGTCGCGGTAGATTCTAATTCCACTTTAACTTTTGAGTTTTCGTCAATTTAAACGATTTTTAGACTCATTTAAAATTTACCCCACTAACAGTGTAGTGTCACGAAGCGTATATTTCAGAAAATCATATCTCAAGACTGACACACAGGATTTCAGTCATTTTGGTACCATTCGAAAGAGAAGTCGCGGTAGATTCTAATTCCACTTTAAATTTTGAGTTTTCGTCAATTTAAACGATTTTTAGACTCATTTAAAATTTACCCCACTAACAGTGTAGTGTCACGAAGCGTATATTTCAGAAAATCATATCTCAAGACTGACAAACAGGATTTCAGTCATTTTGGTACCATTCGAAAGAGAAGTCGCGGTAGATTCTAATTCCACTTTAAATTTTGAGTTTTCGTCAATTTAAACGATTTTTAGACTCATTTAAAATTTACCCCACTAACAGTGTAGTGTTACGAAGCGTATATTTCAGAAAATCATATCTCAAGACTGACACATAGGATTTCAGTCATTTTGGTACCATTCGAAAGAGAAGTCGCGGTAGATTCTAATTCCACTTTAAATTTTGAGTTTTCGTCAATTTAAACGATTTTTAGACTCATTTAAAATTTACCCCACTAACAGTGTAGTGTTACGAAGCGTATATTTCAGAAAATCATATCTCAAGACTGACACATAGGATTTCAGTCATTTTGGTACCATTCGAAAGAGAAGTCGCGGTAGATTCTAATTCCACTTTAAATTTTGAGTTTTCGTCAATTTAAACGATTTTTAGACTCATTTAAAATTTACCCCACTAACAGGGTAGTGTCACTAAGCGTATATTTCAGATCATCATATCTCAAGACTGACACAAAGGATTTCAGTCATTTTGGTACCATTCGAAAGAGAAGTCGCGGTAGATTCTAATTCCACTTTAAATTTTGAGTTTTCGTCAATTTAAACAATTTTTAGACTCATTTAAAATTTACCCCACTAACAGTGTAGTGTCACGAAGCGTATATTTCAGAAAATCATATCTCAAGACTGACACACAGGATTTCAGTCATTTTGGTACCATTCGAAAGAGAAGTCGCGGTAGATTCTAATTCCACTTTAAATTTTGAGTTTTCGTCAATTTAAACAATTTTTAGACTCATTTAAAATTTACCCCACTAACAGTGTAGTGTTACGAAGCGTATATTTCAGAAAATCATATCTCAAGACTGACACATAGGATTTCAGTCATTTTGGTACCATTCGAAAGAGAAGTCGCGGTAGATTCTAATTCCACTTTAAATTTTGAGTTTTCGTCAATTTAAACGATTTTTAGACTCATTTAAAATTTACCCCACTAACAGTGTAGTGTTACGAAGCGTATATTTCAGAAAATCATATCTCAAGACTGACACATAGGATTTCAGTCATTTTGGTACCATTCGAAAGAGAAGTCGCGGTAGATTCTAATTCCACTTTAAATTTTGAGTTTTCGTCAATTTAAACGATTTTTAGACTCATTTAAAATTTACCCCACTAACAGTGTAGTGTCACTAAGCCTATATTTCAGATCATCATATCTCAAGACTGACACAAAGGATTTCAGTCATTTTGGTACCATTCGAAAGAGAAGTCGCGGTAGATTCTAATTCCACTTTAAATTTTGAGATTTCGTCAATTTAAACGATTTTTAGACTCATTTCAAATTTACCCCACTAACAGTGTAGTGTCACGAAGCGTATATTTCAGAAAATCATATCTCAAGACTGACACACAGGATTTCAGTCATTTTGGTACCATTCGAAAGAGAAGTCGCGGTAGATTCTAATTCCACTTTAAATTTTGAGTTTTCGTCAATTTAAACGATTTTTAGACTCATTTAAAATTTACCCCACTAACAGTGTAGTGTTACGAAGCGTATATTTCAGAAAATCATATCTCAAGACTGACACATAGGATTTCAGTCATTTTGGTACCATTCGAAAGAGAAGTCGCGGTAGATTCTAATTCCACTTTAAATTTTGAGTTTTCGTCAATTTAAACGATTTTTAGACTCATTTAAAATTTACCCCACTAACAGTGTAGTGTTACGAACCGTATATTTCAGATCATCATATCTCAAGACTGACACACAGGATTTCAGTCATTTTGGTACCATTCGAAAGAGAAGTCGCGGTAGATTCTAATTCCACTTTAAATTTTGAGTTTTCGTCAATTTAAACGATTTTTAGACTCATTTAAAATTTACCCCACTAACAGTGTAGTGTTACGAAGCGTATATTTCAGAAAATCATATCTCAAGACTGACACATAGGATTTCAGTCATTTTGGTACCATTCGAAAGAGAAGTCGCGGTAGATTCTAATTCCACTTTAAATTTTGAGTTTTCGTCAATTTAAACGATTTTTAGACTCATTTAAAATTTACCCCACTAACAGTGTAGTGTTACGAACCGTATATTTCAGATCATCATATCTCAAGACTGACACACAGGATTTCAGTCATTTTGGTACCATTCGAAAGAGAAGTCGCGGTAGATTCTAATTCCACTTTAAATTTTGAGTTTTCGTCAATTTAAACGATTTTTAGACTCATTTAAAATTTACCCCACTAACAGGGTAGTGTCACTAAGCGTATATTTCAGATCATCATATCTCAAGACTGACACAAAGGATTTCAGTCATTTTGGTACCATTCGAAAGAGAAGTCGCGGTAGATTCTAATTCCACTTTAAATTTTGAGTTTTCGTCAATTTAAACAATTTTTAGACTCATTTAAAATTTACCCCACTAACAGTGTAGTGTCACGAAGCGTATATTTCAGAAAATCATATCTCAAGACTGACACACAGGATTTCAGTCATTTTGGTACCATTCGAAAGAGAAGTCGCGGTAGATTCTAATTCCACTTTAAATTTTGAGTTTTCGTCAATTTAAACGATTTTTAGACTCATTTAAAATTTACCCCACTAACAGTGTAGTGTTACGAAGCGTATATTTCAGAAAATCATATCTCAAGACTGACACATAGGATTTCAGTCATTTTGGTACCATTCGAAAGAGAAGTCGCGGTAGATTCTAATTCCACTTTAAATTTTGAGTTTTCGTCAATTTAAACGATTTTTAGACTCATTTAAAATTTACCCCACTAACAGGGTAGTGTCACTAAGCGTATATTTCAGATCATCATATCTCAAGACTGACACAAAGGATTTCAGTCATTTTGGTACCATTCGAAAGAGAAGTCGCGGTAGATTCTAATTCCACTTTAAATTTTGAGTTTTCGTCAATTTAAACAATTTTTAGACTCATTTAAAATTTACCCCACTAACAGTGTAGTGTCACGAAGCGTATATTTCAGAAAATCATATCTCAAGACTGACACACAGGATTTCAGTCATTTTGGTACCATTCGAAAGAGAAGTCGCGGTAGATTCTAATTCCACTTTAAATTTTGAGTTTTCGTCAATTTAAACAATTTTTAGACTCATTTAAAATTTACCCCACTAACAGTGTAGTGTTACGAAGCGTATATTTCAGAAAATCATATCTCAAGACTGACACATAGGATTTCAGTCATTTTGGTACCATTCGAAAGAGAAGTCGCGGTAGATTCTAATTCCACTTTAAATTTTGAGTTTTCGTCAATTTAAACGATTTTTAGACTCATTTAAAATTTACCCCACTAACAGTGTAGTGTTACGAAGCGTATATTTCAGAAAATCATATCTCAAGACTGACACATAGGATTTCAGTCATTTTGGTACCATTCGAAAGAGAAGTCGCGGTAGATTCTAATTCCACTTTAAATTTTGAGTTTTCGTCAATTTAAACGATTTTTAGACTCATTTAAAATTTACCCCACTAACAGTGTAGTGTTACGAAGCGTATATTTCAGAAAATCATATCTCAAGACTGACACACAGGATTTCAGTCATTTTGGTACCATTCGAAAGAGAAGTCGCGGTAGATTCTAATTCCACTTTAAATTTTGAGATTTCGTCAATTTAAACGATTTTTAGACTCATTTAAAATTTACCCCACTAACAGTGTAGTGTCACGAAGCGTATATTTCAGAAAATCATATCTCAAGACTGACACACAGGATTTCAGTCATTTTGGTACCATTCGAAAGAGAAGTCGCGGTAGATTCTAATTCCACTTTAAATTTTGAGTTTTCGTCAATTTAAAAGATTTTAAGACTCATTTAAAATTTACCCCACTAACAGTGTAGTGTTACGAACCGTATATTTCAGATCATCATATCTCAAGACTGACACAAAGGATTTCAGTCATTTTGGTACCATTCGAAAGAGAAGTCGCGGTAGATTCTAATTCCACTTTAAATTTTGAGTTTTCGTCAATTTAAACGATTTTTAGACTCATTTAAAATTTACCCCACTAACAGGGTAGTGTCACTAAGCGTATATTTCAGATCATCATATCTCAAGACTGACACAAAGGATTTCAGTCATTTTGGTACCATTCGAAAGAGAAGTCGCGGTAGATTCTAATTCCACTTTAAATTTTGAGATTTCGTCAATTTAAACGATTTTTAGACTCATTTAAAATTTACCCCACTAACAGGGTAGTGTCACTAAGCCTACATTTCAGATCATCATATCTCAAGACTGACACACAGGATTTCAGTCATTTTGGTACCATTCGAAAGAGAAGTCGCGGTAGATTCTAATTCCACTTTAAATTTTGAGTTTTCGTCAATTTAAACGATTTTTAGACTCATTTAAAATTTACCCCACTAACAGGGTAGTGTCACTAAGCGTATATTTCAGATCATCATATCTCAAGACTGACACACAGGATTTCAGTCATTTTGGTACCATTCGAAAGAGAAGTCGCGGTAGATTCTAGTTCCACTTTAAATTTTGAGATTTCGTCAATTTAAACGATTTTTAGACTCATTTAAAATTTACCCCACTAACAGGGTAGTGTCAATAAGCGTATATTTCAGATCATCATATCTCAAGACTGACACACAGGATTTCAGTCATTTTGGTACCATTCGAAAGAGAAGTCGCGGTAGATTCTAATTCCACTTTAAATTTTGAGTTTTCGTCAATTTAAACGATTTTTTGACTCATTTAAAATTTACCCCACTAACAGGGTAGTGTCACTAAGCGTATATTTCAGATCATCATATCTCAAGACTGACACACAGGATTTCAGTCATTTTGGTACCATTCGAAAGAGAAGTCGCGGTAGATTCTAGTTCCACTTTAAATTTTGAGATTTCGTCAATTTAAACGATTTTTAGACTCATTTAAATTTTACCCCACTAACAGTGTAGTGTTACGAAGCGTATATTTCAGAAAATCATATCTCAAGACTGACACAAAGGATTTCAGTCATTTTGGTACCATTCGAAAGAGAAGTCGCGGTAGATTCTAATTCCACTTTAAATTTTGAGTTTTCGTCAATTTAAACAATTTTTAGACTCATTTAAAATTTACCCCACTAACAGTGTAGTGTTACGAAGCGTATATTTCAGAAAATCATATCTCAAGACTGACACATAGGATTTCAGTCATTTTGGTACCATTCGAAAGAGAAGTCGCGGTAGATTCTAATTCCACTTTAAATTTTGAGTTTTCGTCAATTTAAACAATTTTTAGACTCATTTAAAATTTACCCCACTAACAGGGTAGTGTCACTAAGCCTATATTTCAGATCATCATATCTCAAGACTGACACAAAGGATTTCAGTCATTTTGGTACCATTCGAAAGAGAAGTCGCGGTAGATTCTAGTTCCACTTTAAATTTTGAGATTTCGTCAATTTAATCGATTTTTAGACTCATTTAAAATTTACCCCACTAACAGTGTAGTGTCACGAAGCGTATATTTCAGAAAATCATATCTCAAGACTGACACACAGGATTTCAGTCATTTTGGTACCATTCGAAAGAGAAGTCGCGGTAGATTCTAATTCCACTTTAAATTTTGAGATTTCGTCAATTTAAACGATTTTTAGACTCATTTAAAATTTACCCCACTAACAGGGTAGTGTCACTAAGCCTACATTTCAGATCATCATATCTCAAGACTGACACACAGGATTTCAGTCATTTTGGTACCATTCGAAAGAGAAGTCGCGGTAGATTCTAATTCCACTTTAAATTTTGAGTTTTCGTCAATTTAAACAATTTTTAGACTCATTTAAAATTTACCCCACTAACAGTGTAGTGTTACGAAGCGTATATTTCAGAAAATCATATCTCAAGACTGACACATAGGATTTCAGTCATTTTGGTACCATTCGAAAGAGAAGTCGCGGTAGATTCTAATTCCACTTTAAATTTTGAGTTTTCGTCAATTTAAACAATTTTTAGACTCATTTAAAATTTACCCCACTAACAGGGTAGTGTCACTAAGCCTATATTTCAGATCATCATATCTCAAGACTGACACAAAGGATTTCAGTCATTTTGGTACCATTCGAAAGAGAAGTCGCGGTAGATTCTAATTCCACTTTAAATTTTGAGATTTCGTCAATTTAAACGATTTTTAGACTCATTTAAAATTTACCCCACTAACAGTGTAGTGTCACGAAGCGTATATTTCAGAAAATCATATCTCAAGACTGACACATAGGATTTCAGTCATTTTGGTACCATTCGAAAGAGAAGTCGCGGTAGATTCTAATTCCACTTTAAATTTTGAGTTTTCGTCAATTTAAACAATTTTTAGACTCATTTAAAATTTACCCCACTAACAGGGTAGTGTCACTAAGCCTACATTTCAGATCATCATATCTCAAGACTGACACACAGGATTTCAGTCATTTTGGTACCATTCGAAAGAGAAGTCGCGGTAGATTCTAATTCCACTTTAAATGTTGAGTTTTCGTCAATTTAAACGATTTTTAGACTCATTTAAAATTTACCCCACTAACAGGGTAGTGTCACTAAGCGTATATTTCAGATCATCATATCTCAAGGGTAAATTTTAAATGAGTCTAAAAATCGTTTAAATTGACGAAAACTCAAAATTTAAAGTGGAATTAGAATCTACCGCGACTTCTCTTTCGAATGGTACCAAAATGACTGAAATCCTGTATGTCAGTCTTGAGATATGGTACCAAAATGACTGAAATCCTGTGTGTCAGTCTTGAGATATGATGATCTGAAATATACGCTTAGTGACACTACCCTGTTAGTGGGGTAAATTTTAAATGAGTCAAAAAATCGTTTAAATTCGTATATTTCAGAAAATCATATCTCAAGACTGACACACAGGATTTCAGTCATTTTGGTACCATTCGAAAGAGAAGTCGCGGTAGATTCTAATTCCACTTTAAATTTTGAGTTTTCGTCAATTTAAACGATTTTTAGACTCATTTAAAATTTACCCCACTAACAGGGTAGTGTCACTAAGCGTATATTTCAGAAAATCATATCTCAAGACTGACACAAAGGATTTCAGTCATTTTGGTACCATTCGAAAGAGAAGTCGCGGTAGATTCTAATTCCACTTTAAATTTTGAGTTTTCGTCAATTTAAACGATTTTTTGACTCATTTAAAATTTACCCCACTAACAGGGTAGTGTCACTAAGCGTATATTTCAGATCATCATATCTCAAGACTGACACACAGGATTTCAGTCATTTTGGTACCATTCGAAAGAGAAGTCGCGGTAGATTCTAATTCCACTTTAAATTTTGAGTTTTCGTCAATTTAAACGATTTTTAGACTCATTTAAAATTTACCCCACTAACAGGGTAGTGTCACTAAGCGTATATTTCAGAAAATCATATCTCAAGACTGACACACAGGATTTCAGTCATTTTGGTACCATTCGAAAGAGAAGTCGCGGTAGATTCTAATTCCACTTTAAATTTTGAGTTTTCGTCAATTTAAACGATTTTTAGACTCATTTAAAATTTACCCCACTAACAGGGTAGTGTCACTAAGCGTATATTTCAGAAAATCATATCTCAAGACTGACACACAGGATTTCAGTCATTTTGGTACCATTCGAAAGAGAAGTCGCGGTAGATTCTAATTCCACTTTAAATTTTGAGTTTTCGTCAATTTAAACGATTTTTTGACTCATTTAAAATTTACCCCACTAACAGGGTAGTGTCACTAAGCGTATATTTCAGAAAATCATATCTCAAGACTGACACACAGGATTTCAGTCATTTTGGTACCATTCGAAAGAGAAGTCGCGGTAGATTCTAATTCCACTTTAAATTTTGAGTTTTCGTCAATTTAAACGATTTTTTGACTCATTTAAAATTTACCCCACTAACAGGGTAGTGTCACTAAGCGTATATTTCAGATCATCATATCTCAAGACTGACACACAGGATTTCAGTCATTTTGGTACCATTCGAAAGAGAAGTCGCGGTAGATTCTAATTCCACTTTAAATTTTGAGTTTTCGTCAATTTAAACGATTTTTTGACTCATTTAAAATTTACCCCACTAACAGGGTAGTGTCACTAAGCGTATATTTCAGAAAATCATATCTCAAGACTGACACACAGGATTTCAGTCATTTTGGTACCATTCGAAAGAGAAGTCGCGGTAGATTCTAATTCCACTTTAAATTTTGAGATTTCGTCAATTTAAACGATTTTTAGACTCATTTAAAATTTACCCCACTAACAGTGTAGTGTCACGAAGCGTATATTTCAGAAAATCATATCTCAAGACTGACATACAGGATTTCAGTCATTTTGGTACCATTCGAAAGAGAAGTCGCGGTAACCAAAATGACTGAAATCCTGTGTGTCAGTCTTGAGATATGATGATCTGAAATATACGCTTAGTGACACTACCCTGTTAGTGGGGTAAATTTTAAATGAGTCTAAAAATCGTTTAAATTGACGAAAACTCAAAATTTAAAGTGGAATTAGAATCTACCGCGACTTCTCTTTCGAATGGTACCAAAATGACTGAAATCCTGTGTGTCAGTCTTGAGATATGATGATCTGAAATGTAGGCTTAGTGACACTACCCTGTTAGTGGGGTAAATTTTAAATGAGTCTAAAAATTGTTTAAATTGACGAAAACTCAAAATTTAAAGTGGAATTAGAATCTACCGCGACTTCTCTTTCGAATGGTACCAAAATGACTGAAATCCTATGTGTCAGTCTTGAGATATGATGATCTGAAATATACGCTTAGTGACACTACCCTGTTAGTGGGGTAAATTTTAAATGAGTCTAAAAATCGTTTAAATTGACGAAAACTCAAAATTTAAAGTGGAATTAGAATCTACCGCGACTTCTCTTTCGAATGGTACCAAAATGACTGAAATCCTGTGTGTCAGTCTTGAGATATGATGATCTGAAATATACGGTTCGTAACACTACACTGTTAGTGGGGTAAATTTTAAATGAGTCTAAAAATTGTTTAAATTGACGAAAACTCAAAATTTAAAGTGGAATTAGAATCTACCGCGACTTCTCTTTCGAATGGTACCAAAATGACTGAAATCCTGTGTGTCAGTCTTGAGATATGATTTTCTGAAATATACGAGATATGATGATCTGAAATGTAGGCTTAGTGACACTACCCTGTTAGTGGGGTAAATTTTAAATGAGTCTAAAAATCGTTTAAATTGACGAAATCTCAAAATTTAAAGTGGAATTAGAATCTACCGCGACTTCTCTTTCGAATGGTACCAAAATGACTGAAATCCTTTGTGTCAGTCTTGAGATATGATGATCTGAAATATACGCTTAGTGACACTACCCTGTTAGTGGGGTAAATTTTAAATGAGTCTAAAAATCGTTTAAATTGACGAAAACTCAAAATTTAAAGTGGAATTAGAATCTACCGCGACTTCTCTTTCGAATGGTACCAAAATGACTGAAATCCTGTGTGTCAGTCTTGAGATATGATTTTCTGAAATATACGCTTCGTGACACTACACTGTTAGTGGGGTAAATTTTAAATGAGTCTAAAAATCGATTAAATTGACGAAATCTCAAAATTTAAAGTGGAGCTAGAATCTACCGCGACTTCTCTTTCGAATGGTACCCAAAATGACTGAAATCCTGTGTGTCAGTCTTGAGATATGATTTTCTGAAATATACGCTTCGTGACACTACACTGTTAGTGGGGTAAATTTTAAATGAGTCTAAAAATCGTTTAAATTGACGAAATCTCAAAATTTAAAGTGGAATTAGAATCTACCGCGACTTCTCTTTCGAATGGTACCAAAATGACTGAAATCCTTTGTGTCAGTCTTGAGATATGATGATCTGAAATATACGCTTAGTGACACTACCCTGTTAGTGGGGTAAATTTTAAATGAGTCTAAAAATCGTTTAAAGACAGGGTGCCAGTTAAAAATTTCGCCGCTGCGGCGATAAGATTTTAAATTACCGCGTGTTTTGAATTTTCATGTGCGCTCCAATGAACAGCAGTCATGTGTGTGCGCGGTAATTTGAATTTTTGAATTTTTTGTGTGTTTTTTTCAAATTTCTTTCGTTTTTTCCGATTTTTAGCGTTTTTTTTGCTGAAAGTCATTAATTATTTTTAATAAGTGTCAAATTAATTTTTCTTACAGGAACTAACCAGGATCCCTCATAAAATGCGGGAAAAACGTTGATTTTCCTAATTTTCATCCAAAAATGAAAATTTCGCTATAATTTTGAAAGCAGATTAAATATACGTACGTTTAGCAAATAAATTATTATTTCACAGGTATTCTAGTTAATTTTTTTTGAAACAAATGAAACATTTACAGATTTCATGGACACAATTCATCAGCGAACCAAAAAAATCAGTTTTCCGAAAAATGGATCAGTTTGACATATCATTTTAGATTTCTAAAAATGTCATTATCGTTTTTTAACAGTTTTTGTTTGTTTTTGAGTTTTTTGAATTTTTTTGAATTTTTCTTATTTTTCGGGTATTTGAATAAAATTTGCCTCAAAATTGTTTGAACCTGGTCGCAACATACTTTACTTATGTTATTCTACTGAAAAGAAACATTTTCCACTAAAACAATTAAAAAATAACAGTTTTGAAAAAAATGTAAAAAATTCAAATTGTTGTGCTTCCCGCCAAAAAGCGTACGTGAGCGTACGGCGGGAATTCAAAAATAATTTTTTTCATCTTCCGGACGGAACTACAAAATTGTTTTTTTTCGTCGGGATTTCGCATGGAATATACTAGAATGTCGGTAGAAAGATGAATTTTTCACAATTAAATCCATATGGGGTAAAAATAACTGGCACCCTGTCTTTAAATTGACGAAAACTCAAAATTTAAAGTGGAATTAGAATCTACCGCGACTTCTCTTTCGAATGGTACCAAAATGACTGAAATCCTATGTGTCAGTCTTGAGATATGATTTTCTGAAATATACGCTTCGTAACACTACACTGTTAGTGGGGTAAATTTTAAATGAGTCTAAAAATTGTTTAAATTGACGAAAACTCAAAATTTAAAGTGGAATTAGAATCTACCGCGACTTCTCTTTCGAATGGTACCAAAATGACTGAAATCCTGTATGTCAGTCTTGAGATATGATTTTCTGAAATATACGCTTCGTGACACTACCCTGTTAGTGGGGTAAATTTTAAATGAGTCTAAAAATCGTTTAAATTGACGAAATCTCAAAATTTAAAGTGGAATTAGAATCTACCGCGACTTCTCTTTCGAATGGTACCAAAATGACTGAAATCCTGTGTGTCAGTCTTGAGATATGATTTTCTGAAATATACGCTTAGTGACACTACCCTGTTAGTGGGGTAAATTTTAAATGAGTCAAAAAATCGTTTAAATTGACGAAAACTCAAAATTTAAAGTGGAATTAGAATCTACCGCAACTTCTCTTTCGAATGGTACCAAAATGACTGAAATCCTGTGTGTCAGTCTTGAGATATGATGATCTGAAATATACGCTTAGTGACACTACCCTGTTAGTGGGGTAAATTTTAAATGAGTCAAAAAATCGTTTAAATTGACGAAAACTCAAAATTTAAAGTGGAATTAGAATCTACCGCGACTTCTCTTTCGAATGGTACCAAAATGACTGCAATCCTGTGTGTCAGTCTTGAGATATGATTTTCTGAAATATACGCTTCGTGACACTACACTGTTAGTGGGGTAAATTTTAAATGAGTCTAAAAATCGTTTAAATTGACGAAAACTCAAAATTTAAAGTGGAATTAGAATCTACCGCGACTTCTCTTTCGAATGGTACCAAAATGACTGAAATCCTGTGTGTCAGTCTTGAGATATGATGATCTGAAATATACGCTTAGTGACACTACCCTGTTAGTGGGGTAAATTTTAAATGAGTCTAAAAATCGTTTAAATTGACGAAAACTCAAAATTTAAAGTGGAATTAGAATCTACCGCGACTTCTCTTTCGAATGGTACCAAAATGACTGAAATCCTGTGTGTCAGTCTTGAGATATGATGATCTGAAATATACGCTTAGTGACACTACCCTGTTAGTAGGGTAAATTTTAAATGAGTCTAAAAATCGTTTAAATTGACGAAAACTCAAAATTTAAAGTGGAATTAGAATCTACCGCGACTTCTCTTTCGAATGGTACCAAAATGACTGAAATCCTGTGTGTCAGTCTTGAGATATGATTTTCTGAAATATACGCTTAGTGACACTACCCTGTTAGTGGGGTAAATTTTAAATGAGTCTAAAAATCGTTTAAATTGACGAAAACTCAAAATTTAAAGTGGAATTAGAATCTACCGCGACTTCTCTTTCGAATGGTACCAAAATGACTGAAATCCTTTGTGTCAGTATTGAGATATGATGATCTGAAATATACGCTTAGTGACACTACCCTGTTAGTGGGGTAAATTTTAAATGAGTCTAAAAATCGTTTAAATTGACGAAAACTCAAAATTTAAAGTGGAATTAGAATCTACCGCGACTTCTCTTTCGAATGGTACCAAAATGACTGAAATCCTGTATGTCAGTCTTGAGATATGATTTTCTGAAATATACGCTTCGTGACACTACACTGTTAGTGGGGTAAATTTTAAATGAGTCAAAAAATCGTTTAAATTGACGAAAACTCAAAATTTAAAGTGGAATTAGAATCTACCGCGACTTCTCTTTCGAATGGTACCAAAATGACTGAAATCCTGTGTGTCAGTCTTGAGATATGATTTTCTGAAATATACGCTTCGTAACACTACACTGTTAGTGGGGTAAATTTTAAATGAGTCTAAAAATCGTTTAAATTGACGAAAACTCAAAATTTAAAGTGGAATTAGAATCTACCGCGACTTCTCTTTCGAATGGTACCAAAATGACTGAAATCCTATGTGTCAGTCTTGAGATATGATTTTCTGAAATATACGCTTCGTAACACTACACTGTTAGTGGGGTAAATTTTAAATGAGTCTAAAAATCGTTTAAATTGACGAAAACTCAAAATTTAAAGTGGAATTAGAATCTACCGCGACTTCTCTTTCGAATGGTACCAAAATGACTGAAATCCTATGTGTCAGTCTTGAGATATGATTTTCTGAAATATACGCTTCGTAACACTACACTGTTAGTGGGGTAAATTTTAAATGAGTCTAAAAATTGTTTAAATTGACGAAAACTCAAAATTTAAAGTGGAATTAGAATCTACCGCGACTTCTCTTTCGAATGGTACCAAAATGACTGAAATCCTGTGTGTCAGTCTTGAGATATGATTTTCTGAAATATACGCTTCGTAACACTACACTGTTAGTGGGGTAAATTTTAAATGAGTCAAAAAATCGTTTAAATTGACGAAAACTCAAAATTTAAAGTGGAATTAGAATCTACCGCGACTTCTCTTTCGAATGGTACCAAAATGACTGCAATCCTGTGTGTCAGTCTTGAGATATGATTTTCTGAAATATACGCTTCGTGACACTACACTGTTAGTGGGGTAAATTTTAAATGAGTCAAAAAATCGTTTAAATTGACGAAAACTCAAAATTTAAAGTGGAATTAGAATCTACCGCGACTTCTCTTTCGAATGGTACCAAAATGACTGCAATCCTGTGTGTCAGTCTTGAGATATGATTTTCTGAAATATACGCTTCGTGACACTACACTGTTAGTGGGGTAAATTTTAAATGAGTCTAAAAATCGTTTAAATTGACGAAAACTCAAAATTTAAAGTGGAATTAGAATCTACCGCGACTTCTCTTTCGAATGGTACCAAAATGACTGAAATCCTGTGTGTCAGTCTTGAGATATGATGATCTGAAATATACGCTTAGTGACACTACCCTGTTAGTGGGGTAAATTTTAAATGAGTCAAAAAATCGTTTAAATTGACGAAAACTCAAAATTTAAAGTGGAATTAGAATCTACCGCGACTTCTCTTTCGAATGGTACCAAAATGACTGCAATCCTGTGTGTCAGTCTTGAGATATGATTTTCTGAAATATACGCTTCGTGACACTACACTGTTAGTGGGGTAAATTTTAAATGAGTCTAAAAATCGTTTAAATTGACGAAAACTCAAAATTTAAAGTGGAATTAGAATCTACCGCGACTTCTCTTTCGAATGGTACCAAAATGACTGAAATCCTGTGTGTCAGTCTTGAGATATGATGATCTGAAATATACGCTTAGTGACACTACCCTGTTAGTGGGGTAAATTTTAAATGAGACTAAAAATCGTTTAAATTGACGAAAACTCAAAATTTAAAGTGGAATTAGAATCTACCGCGACTTCTCTTTCGAATGGTACCAAAATGACTGAAATCCTGTGTGTCAGTCTTGAGATATGATGATCTGAAATATACGCTTAGTGACACTACCCTGTTAGTGGGGTAAATTTTAAATGAGTCTAAAAATCGTTTAAATTGACGAAAACTCAAAATTTAAAGTGGAATTAGAATCTACCGCGACTTCTCTTTCGAATGGTACCAAAATGACTGAAATCCTGTGTGTCAGTCTTGAGATATGATGATCTGAAATATACGCTTAGTGACACTACCCTGTTAGTGGGGTAAATTTTAAATGAGTCTAAAAATCGTTTAAATTGACGAAAACTCAAAATTTAAAGTGGAATTAGAATCTACCGCGACTTCTCTTTCGAATGGTACCAAAATGACTGAAATCCTGTGTGTCAGTCTTGAGATATGATGATCTGAAATATACGCTTAGTGACACTACCCTGTTAGTAGGGTAAATTTTAAATGAGTCTAAAAATCGTTTAAATTGACGAAAACTCAAAATTTAAAGTGGAATTAGAATCTACCGCGACTTCTCTTTCGAATGGTACCAAAATGACTGAAATCCTGTGTGTCAGTCTTGAGATATGATTTTCTGAAATATACGCTTAGTGACACTACCCTGTTAGTGGGGTAAATTTTAAATGAGTCTAAAAATCGTTTAAATTGACGAAAACTCAAAATTTAAAGTGGAATTAGAATCTACCGCGACTTCTCTTTCGAATGGTACCAAAATGACTGAAATCCTTTGTGTCAGTATTGAGATATGATGATCTGAAATATACGCTTAGTGACACTACCCTGTTAGTGGGGTAAATTTTAAATGAGTCTAAAAATCGTTTAAATTGACGAAAACTCAAAATTTAAAGTGGAATTAGAATCTACCGCGACTTCTCTTTCGAATGGTACCAAAATGACTGAAATCCTGTATGTCAGTCTTGAGATATGATTTTCTGAAATATACGCTTCGTGACACTACACTGTTAGTGGGGTAAATTTTAAATGAGTCAAAAAATCGTTTAAATTGACGAAAACTCAAAATTTAAAGTGGAATTAGAATCTACCGCGACTTCTCTTTCGAATGGTACCAAAATGACTGAAATCCTGTGTGTCAGTCTTGAGATATGATTTTCTGAAATATACGCTTCGTAACACTACACTGTTAGTGGGGTAAATTTTAAATGAGTCTAAAAATCGTTTAAATTGACGAAAACTCAAAATTTAAAGTGGAATTAGAATCTACCGCGACTTCTCTTTCGAATGGTACCAAAATGACTGAAATCCTATGTGTCAGTCTTGAGATATGATTTTCTGAAATATACGCTTCGTAACACTACACTGTTAGTGGGGTAAATTTTAAATGAGTCTAAAAATCGTTTAAATTGACGAAAACTCAAAATTTAAAGTGGAATTAGAATCTACCGCGACTTCTCTTTCGAATGGTACCAAAATGACTGAAATCCTATGTGTCAGTCTTGAGATATGATTTTCTGAAATATACGCTTCGTAACACTACACTGTTAGTGGGGTAAATTTTAAATGAGTCTAAAAATTGTTTAAATTGACGAAAACTCAAAATTTAAAGTGGAATTAGAATCTACCGCGACTTCTCTTTCGAATGGTACCAAAATGACTGAAATCCTGTGTGTCAGTCTTGAGATATGATTTTCTGAAATATACGCTTCGTAACACTACACTGTTAGTGGGGTAAATTTTAAATGAGTCAAAAAATCGTTTAAATTGACGAAAACTCAAAATTTAAAGTGGAATTAGAATCTACCGCGACTTCTCTTTCGAATGGTACCAAAATGACTGCAATCCTGTGTGTCAGTCTTGAGATATGATTTTCTGAAATATACGCTTCGTGACACTACACTGTTAGTGGGGTAAATTTTAAATGAGTCAAAAAATCGTTTAAATTGACGAAAACTCAAAATTTAAAGTGGAATTAGAATCTACCGCGACTTCTCTTTCGAATGGTACCAAAATGACTGCAATCCTGTGTGTCAGTCTTGAGATATGATTTTCTGAAATATACGCTTCGTGACACTACACTGTTAGTGGGGTAAATTTTAAATGAGTCTAAAAATCGTTTAAATTGACGAAAACTCAAAATTTAAAGTGGAATTAGAATCTACCGCGACTTCTCTTTCGAATGGTACCAAAATGACTGAAATCCTGTGTGTCAGTCTTGAGATATGATGATCTGAAATATACGCTTAGTGACACTACCCTGTTAGTGGGGTAAATTTTAAATGAGTCAAAAAATCGTTTAAATTGACGAAAACTCAAAATTTAAAGTGGAATTAGAATCTACCGCGACTTCTCTTTCGAATGGTACCAAAATGACTGCAATCCTGTGTGTCAGTCTTGAGATATGATTTTCTGAAATATACGCTTCGTGACACTACACTGTTAGTGGGGTAAATTTTAAATGAGTCTAAAAATCGTTTAAATTGACGAAAACT
Source organism: Caenorhabditis virilis (assembly GCA_964036255.1). Taxonomy (NCBI): domain Eukaryota; kingdom Metazoa; phylum Nematoda; class Chromadorea; order Rhabditida; family Rhabditidae; genus Caenorhabditis; species Caenorhabditis virilis. The sequence goes on along the minus strand of OZ038416.1, from coordinate 1,466,110 downwards.
CAAAATTTAAAGTGGAATTAGAATCTACCGCGACTTCTCTTTCGAATGGTACCAAAATGACTGAAATCCTGTGTGTCAGTCTTGAGATATGATGATCTGAAATATACGCTTAGTGACACTACCCTGTTAGTGGGGTAAATTTTAAATGAGACTAAAAATCGTTTAAATTGACGAAAACTCAAAATTTAAAGTGGAATTAGAATCTACCGCGACTTCTCTTTCGAATGGTACCAAAATGACTGAAATCCTGTGTGTCAGTCTTGAGATATGATGATCTGAAATATACGCTTAGTGACACTACCCTGTTAGTGGGGTAAATTTTAAATGAGTCTAAAAATCGTTTAAATTGACGAAAACTCAAAATTTAAAGTGGAATTAGAATCTACCGCGACTTCTCTTTCGAATGGTACCAAAATGACTGAAATCCTGTGTGTCAGTCTTGAGATATGATTTTCTGAAATATACGCTTAGTGACACTACCCTGTTAGTGGGGTAAATTTTAAATGAGTCTAAAAATCGTTTAAATTGACGAAAACTCAAAATTTAAAGTGGAATTAGAATCTACCGCGACTTCTCTTTCGAATGGTACCAAAATGACTGAAATCCTGTGTGTCAGTCTTGAGATATGATTTTCTGAAATATACGCTTAGTGACACTACCCTGTTAGTGGGGTAAATTTTAAATGAGTCTAAAAATCGTTTAAATTGACGAAAACTCAAAATTTAAAGTGGAATTAGAATCTACCGCGACTTCTCTTTCGAATGGTACCAAAATGACTGAAATCCTGTATGTCAGTCTTGAGATATGATTTTCTGAAATATACGCTTCGTGACACTACACTGTTAGTGGGGTAAATTTTAAATGAGTCTAAAAATCGTTTAAATTGACGAAATCTCAAAATTTAAAGTGGAATTAGAATCTACCGCGACTTCTCTTTCGAATGGTACCAAAATGACTGAAATCCTTTGTGTCAGTCTTGAGATATGATGATCTGAAATATATGCTTAGTGACACTACCCTGTTAGTGGGGTAAATTTTAAATGAGTCTAAAAATCGTTTAAATTGACGAAAACTCAAAATTTAAAGTGGAATTAGAATCTACCGCGACTTCTCTTTCGAATGGTACCAAAATGACTGAAATCCTATGTGTCAGTCTTGAGATATGATTTTCTGAAATATACGCTTCGTAACACTACACTGTTAGTGGGGTAAATTTTAAATGAGTCTAAAAATTGTTTAAATTGACGAAAACTCAAAATTTAAAGTGGAATTAGAATCTACCGCGACTTCTCTTTCGAATGGTACCAAAATGACTGAAATCCTGTATGTCAGTCTTGAGATATGATTTTCTGAAATATACGCTTCGTGACACTACACTGTTAGTGGGGTAAATTTTAAATGAGTCTAAAAATCGTTTAAATTGACGAAATCTCAAAATTTAAAGTGGAACTAGAATCTACCGCGACTTCTCTTTCGAATGGTACCAAAATGACTGAAATCCTTTGTGTCAGTCTTGAGATATGATGATCTGAAATATACGCTTAGTGACACTACCCTGTTAGTGGGGTAAATTTTAAATGAGTCTAAAAATCGTTTAAATTGACGAAAACTCAAAATTTAAAGTGGAATTAGAATCTACCACCGCGACTTCTCTTTCGAATGGTACCAAAATGACTGAAATCCTGTATGTCAGTCTTGAGATATGATTTTCTGAAATATACGCTTCGTGACACTACACTGTTAGTGGGGTAAATTTTAAATGAGTCTAAAAATCGTTTAAATTGACGAAATCTCAAAATTTAAAGTGGAATTAGAATCTACCGCGACTTCTCTTTCGAATGGTACCAAAATGACTGAAATCCTTTGTGTCAGTCTTGAGATATGATGATCTGAAATATACGCTTAGTGACACTACCCTGTTAGTGGGGTAAATTTTAAATGAGTCTAAAAATCGTTTAAATTGACGAAAACTCAAAATTTAAAGTGGAATTAGAATCTACCGCGACTTCTCTTTCGAGTGGTACCAAAATGACTGAAATCCTGTGTGTCAGTCTTGAGATATGATTTTCTGAAATATACGCTTCGTGACACTACCCTGTTAGTGGGGTAAATTTTAAATGAGTCAAAAAATCGTTTAAATTGACGAAAACTCAAAATTTAAAGTGGAATTAGAATCTACCGCGACTTCTCTTTCGAATGGTACCAAAATGACTGAAATCCTGTGTGTCAGTCTTGAGATATGATTTTCTGAAATATACGCTTAGTGACACTACCCTGTTAGTGGGGTAAATTTTAAATGAGTCTAAAAATCTTTTAAATTGACGAAAACTCAAAATTTAAAGTGGAATTAGAATCTACCGCGACTTCTCTTTCGAATGGTACCAAAATGACTGAAATCCTGTGTGTCAGTCTTGAGATATGATTTTCTGAAATATACGCTTAGTGACACTACCCTGTTAGTGGGGTAAATTTTAAATGAGTCTAAAAATCGTTTAAAGTGACGAAAACTCAAAATTTAAAGTGGAATTAGAATCTACCGCCCCTTCTCTTTCGAATGGTACCAAAATGACTGAAATCCTGTGTGTCAGTCTTGAGATATGATTTTCTGAAATATACGCTTCGTGACACTACACTGTTAGTGGGGTAAATTTTAAATGAGTCTAAAAATCGTTTAAATTGACGAAATCTCAAAATTTAAAGTGGAATTAGAATCTACCGCGACTTCTCTTTCGAATGGTACCAAAATGACTGAAATCCTTTGTGTCAGTCTTGAGATATGATGATCTGAAATATATGCTTAGTGACACTACCCTGTTAGTGGGGTAAATTTTAAATGAGTCTAAAAATCGTTTAAATTGACGAAAACTCAAAATTTAAAGTGGAATTAGAATCTACCGCGACTTCTCTTTCGAATGGTACCAAAATGACTGAAATCCTATGTGTCAGTCTTGAGATATGATTTTCTGAAATATACGCTTCGTAACACTACACTGTTAGTGGGGTAAATTTTAAATGAGTCTAAAAATTGTTTAAATTGACGAAAACTCAAAATTTAAAGTGGAATTAGAATCTACCGCGACTTCTCTTTCGAATGGTACCAAAATGACTGAAATCCTGTATGTCAGTCTTGAGATATGATTTTCTGAAATATACGCTTCGTGACACTACACTGTTAGTGGGGTAAATTTTAAATGAGTCTAAAAATCGTTTAAATTGACGAAATCTCAAAATTTAAAGTGGAACTAGAATCTACCGCGACTTCTCTTTCGAATGGTACCAAAATGACTGAAATCCTTTGTGTCAGTCTTGAGATATGATGATCTGAAATATACGCTTAGTGACACTACCCTGTTAGTGGGGTAAATTTTAAATGAGTCTAAAAATCGTTTAAATTGACGAAAACTCAAAATTTAAAGTGGAATTAGAATCTACCACCGCGACTTCTCTTTCGAATGGTACCAAAATGACTGAAATCCTGTATGTCAGTCTTGAGATATGATTTTCTGAAATATACGCTTCGTGACACTACACTGTTAGTGGGGTAAATTTTAAATGAGTCTAAAAATCGTTTAAATTGACGAAATCTCAAAATTTAAAGTGGAATTAGAATCTACCGCGACTTCTCTTTCGAATGGTACCAAAATGACTGAAATCCTTTGTGTCAGTCTTGAGATATGATGATCTGAAATATACGCTTAGTGACACTACCCTGTTAGTGGGGTAAATTTTAAATGAGTCTAAAAATCGTTTAAATTGACGAAAACTCAAAATTTAAAGTGGAATTAGAATCTACCGCGACTTCTCTTTCGAGTGGTACCAAAATGACTGAAATCCTGTGTGTCAGTCTTGAGATATGATTTTCTGAAATATACGCTTCGTGACACTACCCTGTTAGTGGGGTAAATTTTAAATGAGTCAAAAAATCGTTTAAATTGACGAAAACTCAAAATTTAAAGTGGAATTAGAATCTACCGCGACTTCTCTTTCGAATGGTACCAAAATGACTGAAATCCTGTGTGTCAGTCTTGAGATATGATTTTCTGAAATATACGCTTAGTGACACTACCCTGTTAGTGGGGTAAATTTTAAATGAGTCTAAAAATCTTTTAAATTGACGAAAACTCAAAATTTAAAGTGGAATTAGAATCTACCGCGACTTCTCTTTCGAATGGTACCAAAATGACTGAAATCCTGTGTGTCAGTCTTGAGATATGATTTTCTGAAATATACGCTTAGTGACACTACCCTGTTAGTGGGGTAAATTTTAAATGAGTCTAAAAATCGTTTAAAGTGACGAAAACTCAAAATTTAAAGTGGAATTAGAATCTACCGCCCCTTCTCTTTCGAATGGTACCAAAATGACTGAAATCCTGTGTGTCAGTCTTGAGATATGATTTTCTGAAATATACGCTTCGTGACACTACACTGTTAGTGGGGTAAATTTTAAATGAGTCTAAAAATCGTTTAAATTGACGAAATCTCAAAATTTAAAGTGGAATTAGAATCTACCGCGACTTCTCTTTCGAATGGTACCAAAATGACTGAAATCCTTTGTGTCAGTCTTGAGATATGATGATCTGAAATATACGCTTACAAGGGAAGTGCGCGAAGTCACCATCGCCAATCGAGTTGAAACCTACACCATTCGATAGAGCTTTAAAGCTAGGTCTAGAATCCGTTTTAAAAGTCTGCCGGTTCGACCTGTGAGCCGGTGAAACATGGGCTCAAAGTTCCTTGAGTTGAAAAAGAGGCGAGTATATAAGCGCACCTGAACCCCCCTACCCCATGTGGCTGCGTGGTCAAGTGGGTTAAGCACATGCCTATGAAAATATTTTCCAAAAGTTCGATTCCAACCGGTTGGTAATTGTTTAGCATACTTTTTTATTTTTGTTTTTTTTGTTTAAAAACGTTTTAATAAAACAATTTTGAATGAAAATAGTAATATAAAGATTTTGATTATTGACAACGGTGAACATTTACAAATTACCAAAGAAAATTGACAAATGAATAACGATGAGAAATGATTAAAATGGGCAAACTTGTAAATTGTTTTATTAATACGTTTTTAAACAAAATAAAACAAAAAGAAAAAAGTATGCAAAACAATTACCAACCGTTTGGAATCGAACTTTTGGAAAATATTTTCATAGGCAAGTGCTTAACCCACTTGACCACGCAGCCACATGGGGTAGAAGGGTTCAGGTGCGCTTATATACTCACCTCTTTTTCAAGGAACTTTGAGCCCATGTTTCACCGGCTCACAGGTCGAACCGGCAGACTTTTAAAACGGATTCTAGCCCTAGCTTTAAAGCTCTATCGAATGGTATAGGTCTCAACTCGATTGGCGATGGTGACTTCGCGCACTTCCCTTGTTAGTGACACTACCCTGTTAGTGGGGTAAATTTTAAATGAGTCTAAAAATCGTTTAAAGACAGGGTGCCAGTTAAAAATTTCGCCGCTGCGGCGATAAGATTTTAAATTACCGCGTGTTTTGAATTTTCATGTGCGCTCCAATGAACAGCAGTCATGTGTGTGCGCGGTAATTTGAATTTTTGAATTTTTTGTGTGTTTTTTTCAAATTTCTTTCGTTTTTTCCGATTTTTAGCGTTTTTTTTGCTGAAAGTCATTAATTATTTTTAATAAGTGTCAAATTAATTTTTCTTACAGGAACTAACCAGGATCCCTCATAAAATGCGGGAAAAACGTTGATTTTCCTAATTTTCATCCAAAAATGAAAATTTCGCTATAATTTTGAAAGCAGATTAAATATACGTACGTTTAGCAAATAAATTATTATTTCACAGGTATTCTAGTTAATTTTTTTTGAAACAAATGAAACATTTACAGATTTCATGGACACAATTCATCAGCGAACCAAAAAAATCAGTTTTCCGAAAAATGGATCAGTTTGACATATCATTTTAGATTTCTAAAAATGTCATTATCGTTTTTTAACAGTTTTTGTTTGTTTTTGAGTTTTTTGAATTTTTTTGAATTTTTCTTATTTTTCGGGTATTTGAATAAAATTTGCCTCAAAATTGTTTGAACCTGGTCGCAACATACTTTACTTATGTTATTCTACTGAAAAGAAACATTTTCCACTAAAACAATTAAAAAATAACAGTTTTGAAAAAAATGTAAAAAATTCAAATTGTTGTGCTTCCCGCCAAAAAGCGTACGTGAGCGTACGGCGGGAATTCAAAAATAATTTTTTTCATCTTCCGGACGGAACTACAAAATTGTTTTTTTTCGTCGGGATTTCGCATGGAATATACTAGAATGTCGGTAGAAAGATGAATTTTTCACAATTAAATCCATATGGGGTAAAAATAACTGGCACCCTGTCTTTAAATTGACGAAAACTCAAAATTTAAAGTGGAATTAGAATCTACCGCGACTTCTCTTTCGAATGGTACCAAAATGACTGAAATCCTGTGTGTCAGTCTTGAGATATGATTTTCTGAAATATACGCTTCGTGACACTACACTGTTAGTGGGGTAAATTTTAAATGAGTCTAAAAATCGTTTAAATTGACGAAATCTCAAAATTTAAAGTGGAACTAGAATCTACCGCGACTTCTCTTTCGAATGGTACCAAAATGACTGAAATCCTGTGTGTCAGTCTTGAGATATGATGATCTGAAATATACGCTTAGTGACACTACCCTGTTAGTGGGGTAAATTTTAAATGAGTCAAAAAATCGTTTAAATTGACGAAAACTCAAAATTTAAAGTGGAATTAGCATCTACCGCGACTTCTCTTTCGAATGGTACCAAAATGACTGAAATCCTGTGTGTCAGTCTTGAGATATGATTTTCTGAAATATACGCTTCGTGACACTACACTGTTAGTGGGGTAAATTTTAAATGAGTCTAAAAATCGTTTAAATTGACGAAATCTCAAAATTTAAAGTGGAATTAGAATCTACCGCGACTTCTCTTTCGAATGGTACCAAAATGACTGAAATCCTATGTGTCAGTCTTGAGATATGATTTTCTGAAATATACGCTTCGTAACACTACACTGTTAGTGGGGTAAATTTTAAATGAGTCTAAAAATTGTTTAAATTGACGAAAACTCAAAATTTAAAGTGGAATTAGAATCTACCGCGACTTCTCTTTCGAATGGTACCAAAATGACTGAAATCCTGTGTGTCAGTCTTGAGATATGATGATCTGAAATGTAGGCTTAGTGACACTACCCTGTTAGTGGGGTAAATTTTAAATGAGTCTAAAAATCGTTTAAATTGACGAAATCTCAAAATTTAAAGTGGAATTAGAATCTACCGCGACTTCTCTTTCGAATGGTACCAAAATGACTGAAATCCTTTGTGTCAGTCTTGAGATATGATGATCTGAAATATACGCTTAGTGACACTACCCTGTTAGTGGGGTAAATTTTAAATGAGTCTAAAAATCGTTTAAATTGACGAAAACTCAAAATTTAAAGTGGAATTAGAATCTACCGCGACTTCTCTTTCGAATGGTACCAAAATGACTGAAATCCTGTGTGTCAGTCTTGAGATATGATTTTCTGAAATATACGCTTCGTGACACTACACTGTTAGTGGGGTAAATTTTAAATGAGTCTAAAAATCGTTTAAATTGACGAAATCTCAAAATTTAAAGTGGAATTAGAATCTACCGCGACTTCTCTTTCGAATGGTACCAAAATGACTGAAATCCTTTGTGTCAGTCTTGAGATATGATTTTCTGAAATATACGCTTCGTGACACTACACTGTTAGTGGGGTAAAATTTAAATGAGTCTAAAAATCGTTTAAATTGACGAAATCTCAAAATTTAAAGTGGAACTAGAATCTACCGCGACTTCTCTTTCGAATGGTACCAAAATGACTGAAATCCTGTGTGTCAGTCTTGAGATATGATGATCTGAAATATACGCTTAGTGACACTACCCTGTTAGTGGGGTAAATTTTAAATGAGTCTAAAAATCGTTTAAATTGACGAAAACTCAAAATTTAAAGTGGAATTAGAATCTACCGCGACTTCTCTTTCGAATGGTACCAAAATGACTGAAATCCTATGTGTCAGTCTTGAGATATGATTTTCTGAAATATACGCTTCGTAACACTACACTGTTAGTGGGGTAAATTTTAAATGAGTCAAAAAATCGTTTAAATTGACGAAAACTCAAAATTTAAAGTGGAATTAGAATCTACCGCGACTTCTCTTTCGAATGGTACCAAAATGACTGAAATCCTGTGTGTCAGTCTTGAGATATGATGATCTGAAATATACGCTTAGTGACACTACCCTGTTAGTGGGGTAAATTTTAAATGAGTCTAAAAATCGTTTAAATTGACGAAATCTCAAAATTTAAAGTGGAACTAGAATCTACCGCGACTTCTCTTTCGAATGGTACCAAAATGACTGAAATCCTGTGTGTCAGTCTTGAGATATGATGATCTGAAATATACGCTTAGTGACACTACCCTGTTAGTGGGGTAAATTTTAAATGAGTCTAAAAATCGTTTAAATTGACGAAAACTCAAAATTTAAAGTGGAATTAGAATCTACCGCGACTTCTCTTTCGAATGGTACCAAAATGACTGAAATCCTGTGTGTCAGTCTTGAGATATGATGATCTGAAATGTAGGCTTAGTGACACTACCCTGTTAGTGGGGTAAATTTTAAATGAGTCTAAAAATCGTTTAAATTGACGAAATCTCAAAATTTAAAGTGGAATTAGAATCTACCGCGACTTCTCTTTCGAATGGTACCAAAATGACTGAAATCCTTTGTGTCAGTCTTGAGATATGATGATCTGAAATATACGCTTAGTGACACTACCCTGTTAGTGGGGTAAATTTTAAATGAGTCTAAAAATCGTTTAAATTGACGAAAACTCAAAATTTAAAGTGGAATTAGAATCTACCGCGACTTCTCTTTCGAATGGTACCAAAATGACTGAAATCCTGTGTGTCAGTCTTGAGATATGATTTTCTGAAATATACGCTTCGTGACACTACACTGTTAGTGGGGTAAATTTTAAATGAGTCTAAAAATCGATTAAATTGACGAAATCTCAAAATTTAAAGTGGAATTAGAATCTACCGCGACTTCTCTTTCGAATGGTACCAAAATGACTGAAATCCTGTGTGTCAGTCTTGAGATATGATGATCTGAAATATACGCTTAGTGACACTACCCTGTTAGTGGGGTAAATTTTAAATGAGTCTAAAAATCGTTTAAAGTGACGAAATCTCAAAATTTAAAGTGGAATTAGAATCTACCGCGACTTCTCTTTCGAATGGTACCAAAATGACTGAAATCCTTTGTGTCAGTCTTGAGATATGATGATCTGAAATATACGCTTAGTGACACTACCCTGTTAGTGGGGTAAATTTTAAATGAGTCTAAAAATCGTTTAAATTGACGAAAACTCAAAATTTAAAGTGGAATTAGAATCTACCGCGACTTCTCTTTCGAATGGTACCAAAATGACTGAAATCCTGTGTGTCAGTCTTGAGATATGATTTTCTGAAATATACGCTTCGTGACACTACACTGTTAGTGGGGTAAATTTTAAATGAGTCTAAAAATCGATTAAATTGACGAAATCTCAAAATTTAAAGTGGAACTAGAATCTACCGCGACTTCTCTTTCGAATGGTACCAAAATGACTGAAATCCTGTGTGTCAGTCTTGAGATATGATGATCTGAAATATACGCTTAGTGACACTACCCTGTTAGTGGGGTAAATTTTAAATGAGTCTAAAAATCGTTTAAATTGACGAAAACTCAAAATTTAAAGTGGAATTAGAATCTACCGCGACTTCTCTTTCGAATGGTACCAAAATGACTGAAATCCTGTGTGTCAGTCTTGAGATATGATGATCTGAAATATACGCTTAGTGACACTACCCTGTTAGTGGGGTAAATTTTAAATGAGTCTAAAAATCGTTTAAATTGACGAAAACTCAAAATTTAAAGTGGAATTAGAATCTACCGCGACTTCTCTTTCGAATGGTACCAAAATGACTGAAATCCTGTGTGTCAGTCTTGAGATATGATGATCTGAAATGTAGGCTTAGTGACACTACCCTGTTAGTGGGGTAAATTTTAAATGAGTCTAAAAATCGTTTAAATTGACGAAATCTCAAAATTTAAAGTGGAATTAGAATCTACCGCGACTTCTCTTTCGAATGGTACCAAAATGACTGAAATCCTTTGTGTCAGTCTTGAGATATGATGATCTGAAATATACGCTTAGTGACACTACCCTGTTAGTGGGGTAAATTTTAAATGAGTCTAAAAATCGTTTAAATTGACGAAAACTCAAAATTTAAAGTGGAATTAGAATCTACCGCGACTTCTCTTTCGAATGGTACCAAAATGACTGAAATCCTGTGTGTCAGTCTTGAGATATGATTTTCTGAAATATACGCTTCGTGACACTACACTGTTAGTGGGGTAAATTTTAAATGAGTCTAAAAATCGATTAAATTGACGAAATCTCAAAATTTAAAGTGGAACTAGAATCTACCGCGACTTCTCTTTCGAATGGTACCAAAATGACTGAAATCCTGTGTGTCAGTCTTGAGATATGATGATCTGAAATATACGCTTAGTGACACTACCCTGTTAGTGGGGTAAATTTTAAATGAGTCTAAAAATCGTTTAAATTGACGAAAACTCAACATTTAAAGTGGAATTAGAATCTACCGCGACTTCTCTTTCGAATGGTACCAAAATGACTGAAATCCTGTGTGTCAGTCTTGAGATATGATGATCTGAAATGTAGGCTTAGTGACACTACCCTGTTAGTGGGGTAAATTTTAAATGAGTCTAAAAATTGTTTAAATTGACGAAAACTCAAAATTTAAAGTGGAATTAGAATCTACCGCGACTTCTCTTTCGAATGGTACCAAAATGACTAACAGGGTAGTGTCACTAAGCGTATATTTCAGATCATCATATCTCAAGACTGACACAAAGGATTTCAGTCATTTTGGTACCATTCGAAAGATAAGTCGCGGTAGATTCTAATTCCACTTTAAATTTTGAGTTTTCGTCAATTTAAACGATTTTTAGACTCATTTAAAATTTACCCCACTAACAGGGTAGTGTCACTAAGCGTATATTTCAGATCATCATATCTCAAGACTGACACAAAGGATTTCAGTCATTTTGGTACCATTCGAAAGAGAAGTCGCGGTAGATTCTAATTCCACTTTAAATTTTGAGATTTCGTCAATTTAATCGATTTTTAGACTCATTTAAAATTTACCCCACTAACAGTGTAGTGTCACGAAGCGTATATTTCAGAAAATCATATCTCAAGACTGACACACAGGATTTCAGTCATTTTGGTACCATTCGAAAGAGAAGTCGCGGTAGATTCTAATTCCACTTTAAATTTTGAGATTTCGTCAATTTAAACGATTTTTAGACTCATTTAAAATTTACCCCACTAACAGTGTAGTGTCACGAAGCGTATATTTCAGAAAATCATATCTCAAGACTGACACACAGGATTTCAGTCATTTTGGTACCATTCGAAAGAGAAGTCGCGGTAGATTCTAATTCCACTTTAAATTTTGAGTTTTCGTCAATTTAAACGATTTTTAGACTCATTTAAAATTTACCCCACTAACAGGGTAGTGTCACTAAGCGTATATTTCAGATCATCATATCTCAAGACTGACACAAAGGATTTCAGTCATTTTAGTACCATTCGAAAGAGAAGTCGCGGTAGATTCTAATTCCACTTTAAATTTTGAGATTTCGTCAATTTAAACGATTTTTAGACTCATTTAAAATTCACCCCACTAACAGTGTAGTGTCACGAAGCGTATATTTCAGAAAATCATATCTCAAGACTGACACACAGGATTTCAGTCATTTTGGTACCATTCGAAAGAGAAGTCGCGGTAGATTCTAATTCCACTTTAAATTTTGAGTTTTCGTCAATTTAAACGATTTTTAGACTCATTTAAAATTTACCCCACTAACAGGGTAGTGTCACTAAGCGTATATTTCAGATCATCATATCTCAAGACTGACACAAAGGATTTCAGTCATTTTGGTACCATTCGAAAGAGAAGTCGCGGTAGATTCTAATTCCACTTTAAATTTTGAGATTTCGTCAATTTAATCGATTTTTAGACTCATTTAAAATTTACCCCACTAACAGTGTAGTGTCACGAAGCGTATATTTCAGAAAATCATATCTCAAGGCTGACACACAGGATTTCAGTCATTTTGGTACCATTCGAAAGAGAAGTCGCGGTAGATTCTAATTCCACTTTAAATTTTGAGATTTCGTCAATTTAAACGATTTTTAGACTCATTTAAAATTTACCCCACTAACAGTGTAGTGTCACGAAGCGTATATTTCAGAAAATCATATCTCAAGACTGACACACAGGATTTCAGTCATTTTGGTACCATTCGAAAGAGAAGTCGCGGTAGATTCTAATTCCACTTTAAATTTTGAGTTTTCGTCAATTTAAACGATTTTTAGACTCATTTAAAATTTACCCCACTAACAGGGTAGTGTCACTAAGCGTATATTTCAGATCATCATATCTCAAGACTGACACAAAGGATTTCAGTCATTTTGGTACCATTCGAAAGAGAAGTCGCGGTAGATTCTAATTCCACTTTAAATTTTGAGATTTCGTCAATTTAATCGATTTTTAGACTCATTTAAAATTTACCCCACTAACAGTGTAGTGTCACGAAGCGTATATTTCAGAAAATCATATCTCAAGACTGACACACAGGATTTCAGTCATTTTGGTACCATTCGAAAGAGAAGTCGCGGTAGATTCTAATTCCACTTTAAATTTTGAGATTTCGTCAATTTAAACGATTTTTAGACTCATTTAAAATTTACCCCACTAACAGTGTAGTGTCACGAAGCGTATATTTCAGAAAATCATATCTCAAGACTGACACACAGGATTTCAGTCATTTTGGTACCATTCGAAAGAGAAGTCGCGGTAGATTCTAATTCCACTTTAAATTTTGAGTTTTCGTCAATTTAAACGATTTTTAGACTCATTTAAAATTTACCCCACTAACAGGGTAGTGTCACTAAGCGTATATTTCAGATCATCATATCTCAAGACTGACACAAAGGATTTCAGTCATTTTGGTACCATTCGAAAGAGAAGTCGCGGTAGATTCTAATTCCACTTTAAATTTTGAGATTTCGTCAATTTAAACGATTTTTAGACTCATTTAAAATTTACCCCACTAACAGTGTAGTGTCACGAAGCGTATATTTCAGAAAATCATATCTCAAGACTGACACACAGGATTTCAGTCATTTTGGTACCATTCGAAAGAGAAGTCGCGGTAGATTCTAATTCCACTTTAAATTTTGAGATTTCGTCAATTTAATCGATTTTTAGACTCATTTAAAATTTACCCCACTAACAGTGTAGTGTCACGAAGCGTATATTTCAGAAAATCATATCTCAAGACTGACACACAGGATTTCAGTCATTTTGGTACCATTCGAAAGAGAAGTCGCGGTAGATTCTAATTCCACTTTAAATTTTGAGTTTTCGTCAATTTAAACGATTTTTAGACTCATTTAAAATTTACCCCACTAACAGGGTAGTGTCACTAAGCGTATATTTCAGATCATCATATCTCAAGACTGACACAAAGGATTTCAGTCATTTTGGTACCATTCGAAAGAGAAGTCGCGGTAGATTCTAATTCCACTTTAAATTTTGAGATTTCGTCAATTTAAACGATTTTTAGACTCATTTAAAATTTACCCCACTAACAGTGTAGTGTCACGAAGCGTATATTTCAGAAAATCATATCTCAAGACTGACACACAGGATTTCAGTCATTTTGGTACCATTCGAAAGAGAAGTCGCGGTAGATTCTAATTCCACTTTAAATTTTGAGTTTTCGTCAATTCAAACGATTTTTAGACTCATTTAAAATTTACCCCACTAACAGGGTAGTGTCACTAAGCGTATATTTCAGATCATCATATCTCAAGACTGACACAAAGGATTTCAGTCATTTTGGTACCATTCGAAAGAGAAGTCGCGGTAGATTCTAATTCCACTTTAAATTTTGAGATTTCGTCAATTTAATCGATTTTTAGACTCATTTAAAATTTACCCCACTAACAGTGTAGTGTCACGAAGCGTATATTTCAGAAAATCATATCTCAAGACTGACACACAGGATTTCAGTCATTTTGGTACCATTCGAAAGAGAAGTCGCGGTAGATTCTAATTCCACTTTAAATTTTGAGATTTCGTCAATTTAAACGATTTTTAGACTCATTTAAAATTTACCCCACTAACAGTGTAGTGTCACGAAGCGTATATTTCAGAAAATCATATCTCAAGACTGACACACAGGATTTCAGTCATTTTGGTACCATTCGAAAGAGAAGTCGCGGTAGATTCTAATTCCACTTTAAATTTTGAGTTTTCGTCAATTTAAACGATTTTTAGACTCATTTAAAATTTACCCCACTAACAGGGTAGTGTCACTAAGCGTATATTTCAGATCATCATATCTCAAGACTGACACAAAGGATTTCAGTCATTTTGGTACCATTCGAAAGAGAAGTCGCGGTAGATTCTAATTCCACTTTAAATTTTGAGATTTCGTCAATTTAAACGATTTTTAGACTCATTTAAAATTTACCCCACTAACAGTGTAGTGTCACGAAGCGTATATTTCAGAAAATCATATCTCAAGACTGACACACAGGATTTCAGTCATTTTGGTACCATTCGAAAGAGAAGTCGCGGTAGATTCTAATTCCACTTTAAATTTTGAGATTTCGTCAATTTAATCGATTTTTAGACTCATTTAAAATTTACCCCACTAACAGTGTAGTGTCACGAAGCGTATATTTCAGAAAATCATATCTCAAGACTGACACACAGGATTTCAGTCATTTTGGTACCATTCGAAAGAGAAGTCGCGGTAGATTCTAATTCCACTTTAAATTTTGAGTTTTCGTCAATTTAAACGATTTTTAGACTCATTTAAAATTTACCCCACTAACAGGGTAGTGTCACTAAGCGTATATTTCAGATCATCATATCTCAAGACTGACACAAAGGATTTCAGTCATTTTGGTACCATTCGAAAGAGAAGTCGCGGTAGATTCTAATTCCACTTTAAATTTTGAGATTTCGTCAATTTAAACGATTTTTAGACTCATTTAAAATTTACCCCACTAACAGTGTAGTGTCACGAAGCGTATATTTCAGAAAATCATATCTCAAGACTGACACACAGGATTTCAGTCATTTTGGTACCATTCGAAAGCGAAGTCGCGGTAGATTCTAATTCCACTTTAAATTTTGAGTTTTCGTCAATTCAAACGATTTTTAGACTCATTTAAAATTTACCCCACTAACAGGGTAGTGTCACTAAGCGTATATTTCAGATCATCATATCTCAAGACTGACACAAAGGATTTCAGTCATTTTGGTACCATTCGAAAGAGAAGTCGCGGTAGATTCTAATTCCACTTTAAATTTTGAGATTTCGTCAATTTAATCGATTTTTAGACTCATTTAAAATTTACCCCACTAACAGTGTAGTGTCACGAAGCGTATATTTCAGAAAATCATATCTCAAGACTGACACACAGGATTTCAGTCATTTTGGTACCATTCGAAAGAGAAGTCGCGGTAGATTCTAATTCCACTTTAAATTTTGAGTTTTCGTCAATTTAAACGATTTTTAGACTCATTTAAAATTTACCCCACTAACAGGGTAGTGTCACTAAGCGTATATTTCAGATCATCATATCTCAAGACTGACACAAAGGATTTCAGTCATTTTGGTACCATTCGAAAGAGAAGTCGCGGTAGATTCTAATTCCACTTTAAATTTTGAGATTTCGTCAATTTAAACGATTTTTAGACTCATTTAAAATTTACCCCACTAACAGTGTAGTGTCACGAAGCGTATATTTCAGAAAATCATATCTCAAGACTGACACACAGGATTTCAGTCATTTTGGTACCATTCGAAAGAGAAGTCGCGGTAGATTCTAATTCCACTTTAAATTTTGAGATTTCGTCAATTTAAACGATTTTTAGACTCATTTAAAATTTACCCCACTAACAGTGTAGTGTCACGAAGCGTATATTTCAGAAAATCATATCTCAAGACTGACACACAGGATTTCAGTCATTTTGGTACCATTCGAAAGAGAAGTCGCGGTAGATTCTAATTCCACTTTAAATTTTGAGTTTTCGTCAATTTAAACGATTTTTAGACTCATTTAAAATTTACCCCACTAACAGGGTAGTGTCACTAAGCGTATATTTCAGATCATCATATCTCAAGACTGACACAAAGGATTTCAGTCATTTTGGTACCATTCGAAAGAGAAGTCGCGGTAGATTCTAATTCCACTTTAAATTTTGAGATTTCGTCAATTTAAACGATTTTTAGACTCATTTAAAATTTACCCCACTAACAGTGTAGTGTCACGAAGCGTATATTTCAGAAAATCATATCTCAAGACTGACACACAGGATTTCAGTCATTTTGGTACCATTCGAAAGAGAAGTCGCGGTAGATTCTAATTCCACTTTAAATTTTGAGTTTTCGTCAATTCAAACGATTTTTAGACTCATTTAAAATTTACCCCACTAACAGGGTAGTGTCACTAAGCGTATATTTCAGATCATCATATCTCAAGACTGACACAAAGGATTTCAGTCATTTTGGTACCATTCGAAAGAGAAGTCGCGGTAGATTCTAATTCCACTTTAAATTTTGAGATTTCGTCAATTTAATCGATTTTTAGACTCATTTAAAATTTACCCCACTAACAGTGTAGTGTCACGAAGCGTATATTTCAGAAAATCATATCTCAAGACTGACACACAGGATTTCAGTCATTTTGGTACCATTCGAAAGAGAAGTCGCGGTAGATTCTAATTCCACTTTAAATTTTGAGATTTCGTCAATTTAAACGATTTTTAGACTCATTTAAAATTTACCCCACTAACAGTGTAGTGTCACGAAGCGTATATTTCAGAAAATCATATCTCAAGACTGACACACAGGATTTCAGTCATTTTGGTACCATTCGAAAGAGAAGTCGCGGTAGATTCTAATTCCACTTTAAATTTTGAGTTTTCGTCAATTTAAACGATTTTTAGACTCATTTAAAATTTACCCCACTAACAGGGTAGTGTCACTAAGCGTATATTTCAGATCATCATATCTCAAGACTGACACAAAGGATTTCAGTCATTTTGGTACCATTCGAAAGAGAAGTCGCGGTAGATTCTAATTCCACTTTAAATTTTGAGATTTCGTCAATTTAAACGATTTTTAGACTCATTTAAAATTTACCCCACTAACAGTGTAGTGTCACGAAGCGTATATTTCAGAAAATCATATCTCAAGACTGACACACAGGATTTCAGTCATTTTGGTACCATTCGAAAGAGAAGTCGCGGTAGATTCTAATTCCACTTTAAATTTTGAGATTTCGTCAATTTAATCGATTTTTAGACTCATTTAAAATTTACCCCACTAACAGTGTAGTGTCACGAAGCGTATATTTCAGAAAATCATATCTCAAGACTGACACACAGGATTTCAGTCATTTTGGTACCATTCGAAAGAGAAGTCGCGGTAGATTCTAATTCCACTTTAAATTTTGAGTTTTCGTCAATTTAAACGATTTTTAGACTCATTTAAAATTTACCCCACTAACAGGGTAGTGTCACTAAGCGTATATTTCAGATCATCATATCTCAAGACTGACACAAAGGATTTCAGTCATTTTGGTACCATTCGAAAGAGAAGTCGCGGTAGATTCTAATTCCACTTTAAATTTTGAGATTTCGTCAATTTAAACGATTTTTAGACTCATTTAAAATTTACCCCACTAACAGTGTAGTGTCACGAAGCGTATATTTCAGAAAATCATATCTCAAGACTGACACACAGGATTTCAGTCATTTTGGTACCATTCGAAAGAGAAGTCGCGGTAGATTCTAATTCCACTTTAAATTTTGAGTTTTCGTCAATTCAAACGATTTTTAGACTCATTTAAAATTTACCCCACTAACAGGGTAGTGTCACTAAGCGTATATTTCAGATCATCATATCTCAAGACTGACACAAAGGATTTCAGTCATTTTGGTACCATTCGAAAGAGAAGTCGCGGTAGATTCTAATTCCACTTTAAATTTTGAGATTTCGTCAATTTAATCGATTTTTAGACTCATTTAAAATTTACCCCACTAACAGTGTAGTGTCACGAAGCGTATATTTCAGAAAATCATATCTCAAGACTGACACACAGGATTTCAGTCATTTTGGTACCATTCGAAAGAGAAGTCGCGGTAGATTCTAATTCCACTTTAAATTTTGAGTTTTCGTCAATTTAAACGATTTTTAGACTCATTTAAAATTTACCCCACTAACAGGGTAGTGTCACTAAGCGTATATTTCAGATCATCATATCTCAAGACTGACACAAAGGATTTCAGTCATTTTGGTATCATTCGAAAGAGAAGTCGCGGTAGATTCTAATTCCACTTTAAATTTTGAGTTTTCGTCAATTTAAACGATTTTTAGACTCATTTAAAATTTACCCCACTAACAGGGTAGTGTCACTAAGCGTATATTTCAGATCATCATATCTCAAGACTGACACACAGGATTTCAGTCATTTTGGTACCATTCGAAAGAGAAGTCGCGGTAGATTCTAATTCCACTTTAAATTTTGAGATTTCGTCAATTTAAACGATTTTTAGACTCATTTAAAATTTACCCCACTAACAGTGTAGTGTCACGAAGCGTATATTTCAGAAAATCATATCTCAAGACTGACACACAGGATTTCAGTCATTTTGGTACCATTCGAAAGAGAAGTCGCGGTAGATTCTAATTCCACTTTAAATTTTGAGTTTTCGTCAATTCAAACGATTTTTAGACTCATTTAAAATTTACCCCACTAACAGGGTAGTGTCACTAAGCGTATATTTCAGATCATCATATCTCAAGACTGACACAAAGGATTTCAGTCATTTTGGTACCATTCGAAAGAGAAGTCGCGGTAGATTCTAATTCCACTTTAAATTTTGAGATTTCGTCAATTTAATCGATTTTTAGACTCATTTAAAATTTACCCCACTAACAGTGTAGTGTCACGAAGCGTATATTTCAGAAAATCATATCTCAAGACTGACACACAGGATTTCAGTCATTTTGGTACCATTCGAAAGAGAAGTCGCGGTAGATTCTAATTCCACTTTAAATTTTGAGTTTTCGTCAATTTAAACGATTTTTAGACTCATTTAAAATTTACCCCACTAACAGGGTAGTGTCACTAAGCGTATATTTCAGATCATCATATCTCAAGACTGACACAAAGGATTTCAGTCATTTTGGTACCATTCGAAAGAGAAGTCGCGGTAGATTCTAATTCCACTTTAAATTTTGAGATTTCGTCAATTTAAACGATTTTTAGACTCATTTAAAATTTACCCCACTAACAGTGTAGTGTCACGAAGCGTATATTTCAGAAAATCATATCTCAAGACTGACACACAGGATTTCAGTCATTTTGGTACCATTCGAAAGAGAAGTCGCGGTAGATTCTAATTCCACTTTAAATTTTGAGATTTCGTCAATTTAAACGATTTTTAGACTCATTTAAAATTTACCCCACTAACAGTGTAGTGTCACGAAGCGTATATTTCAGAAAATCATATCTCAAGACTGACACACAGGATTTCAGTCATTTTGGTACCATTCGAAAGAGAAGTCGCGGTAGATTCTAATTCCACTTTAAATTTTGAGTTTTCGTCAATTTAAACGATTTTTAGACTCATTTAAAATTTACCCCACTAACAGGGTAGTGTCACTAAGCGTATATTTCAGATCATCATATCTCAAGACTGACACAAAGGATTTCAGTCATTTTGGTACCATTCGAAAGAGAAGTCGCGGTAGATTCTAATTCCACTTTAAATTTTGAGATTTCGTCAATTTAAACGATTTTTAGACTCATTTAAAATTTACCCCACTAACAGTGTAGTGTCACGAAGCGTATATTTCAGAAAATCATATCTCAAGACTGACACACAGGATTTCAGTCATTTTGGTACCATTCGAAAGAGAAGTCGCGGTAGATTCTAATTCCACTTTAAATTTTGAGTTTTCGTCAATTCAAACGATTTTTAGACTCATTTAAAATTTACCCCACTAACAGGGTAGTGTCACTAAGCGTATATTTCAGATCATCATATCTCAAGACTGACACAAAGGATTTCAGTCATTTTGGTACCATTCGAAAGAGAAGTCGCGGTAGATTCTAATTCCACTTTAAATTTTGAGATTTCGTCAATTTAATCGATTTTTAGACTCATTTAAAATTTACCCCACTAACAGTGTAGTGTCACGAAGCGTATATTTCAGAAAATCATATCTCAAGACTGACACACAGGATTTCAGTCATTTTGGTACCATTCGAAAGAGAAGTCGCGGTAGATTCTAATTCCACTTTAAATTTTGAGTTTTCGTCAATTTAAACGATTTTTAGACTCATTTAAAATTTACCCCACTAACAGGGTAGTGTCACTAAGCGTATATTTCAGATCATCATATCTCAAGACTGACACAAAGGATTTCAGTCATTTTGGTACCATTCGAAAGAGAAGTCGCGGTAGATTCTAATTCCACTTTAAATTTTGAGATTTCGTCAATTTAAACGATTTTTAGACTCATTTAAAATTTACCCCACTAACAGTGTAGTGTCACGAAGCGTATATTTCAGAAAATCATATCTCAAGACTGACACACAGGATTTCAGTCATTTTGGTACCATTCGAAAGAGAAGTCGCGGTAGATTCTAATTCCACTTTAAATTTTGAGATTTCGTCAATTTAAACGATTTTTAGACTCATTTAAAATTTACCCCACTAACAGTGTAGTGTCACGAAGCGTATATTTCAGAAAATCATATCTCAAGACTGACACACAGGATTTCAGTCATTTTGGTACCATTCGAAAGAGAAGTCGCGGTAGATTCTAATTCCACTTTAAATTTTGAGTTTTCGTCAATTTAAACGATTTTTAGACTCATTTAAAATTTACCCCACTAACAGGGTAGTGTCACTAAGCGTATATTTCAGATCATCATATCTCAAGACTGACACAAAGGATTTCAGTCATTTTGGTACCATTCGAAAGAGAAGTCGCGGTAGATTCTAATTCCACTTTAAATTTTGAGATTTCGTCAATTTAATCGATTTTTAGACTCATTTAAAATTTACCCCACTAACAGTGTAGTGTCACGAAGCGTATATTTCAGAAAATCATATCTCAAGACTGACACACAGGATTTCAGTCATTTTGGTACCATTCGAAAGAGAAGTCGCGGTAGATTCTAATTCCACTTTAAATTTTGAGTTTTCGTCAATTTAAACGATTTTTAGACTCATTTAAAATTTACCCCACTAACAGGGTAGTGTCACTAAGCGTATATTTCAGATCATCATATCTCAAGACTGACACAAAGGATTTCAGTCATTTTGGTACCATTCGAAAGAGAAGTCGCGGTAGATTCTAATTCCACTTTAAATTTTGAGATTTCGTCAATTTAAACGATTTTTAGACTCATTTAAAATTTACCCCACTAACAGTGTAGTGTCACGAAGCGTATATTTCAGAAAATCATATCTCAAGACTGACACACAGGATTTCAGTCATTTTGGTACCATTCGAAAGAGAAGTCGCGGTAGATTCTAATTCCACTTTAAATTTTGAGATTTCGTCAATTTAAACGATTTTTAGACTCATTTAAAATTTACCCCACTAACAGTGTAGTGTCACGAAGCGTATATTTCAGAAAATCATATCTCAAGACTGACACACAGGATTTCAGTCATTTTGGTACCATTCGAAAGAGAAGTCGCGGTAGATTCTAATTCCACTTTAAATTTTGAGTTTTCGTCAATTTAAACGATTTTTAGACTCATTTAAAATTTACCCCACTAACAGGGTAGTGTCACTAAGCGTATATTTCAGATCATCATATCTCAAGACTGACACAAAGGATTTCAGTCATTTTGGTACCATTCGAAAGAGAAGTCGCGGTAGATTCTAATTCCACTTTAAATTTTGAGATTTCGTCAATTTAATCGATTTTTAGACTCATTTAAAATTTACCCCACTAACAGTGTAGTGTCACGAAGCGTATATTTCAGAAAATCATATCTCAAGACTGACACACAGGATTTCAGTCATTTTGGTACCATTCGAAAGAGAAGTCGCGGTAGATTCTAATTCCACTTTAAATTTTGAGATTTCATCAATTTAAACGATTTTTAGACTCATTTAAAATTTACCCCACTAACAGTGTAGTGTCACGAAGCGTATATTTCAGAAAATCATATCTCAAGACTGACACACAGGATTTCAGTCATTTTGGTACCATTCGAAAGAGAAGTCGCGGTAGATTCTAATTCCACTTTAAATTTTGAGTTTTCGTCAATTTAAACGATTTTTAGACTCATTTAAAATTTACCCCACTAACAGGGTAGTGTCACTAAGCGTATATTTCAGATCATTATATCTCAAGACTGACACAAAGGATTTCAGTCATTTTGGTACCATTCGAAAGAGAAGTCGCGGTAGATTCTAATTCCACTTTAAATTTTGAGATTTCGTCAATTTAAACGATTTTTAGACTCATTTAAAATTTACCCCACTAACAGGGTAGTGTCACTAAGCGTATATTTCAGATCATCATATCTCAAGACTGACACAAAGGATTTCAGTCATTTTGGTACCATTCGAAAGAGAAGTCGCGGTAGATTCTAATTCCACTTTAAATTTTGAGATTTCGTCAATTTAATCGATTTTTAGACTCATTTAAAATTTACCCCACTAACAGTGTAGTGTCACGAAGCGTATATTTCAGAAAATCATATCTCAAGACTGACACACAGGATTTCAGTCATTTTGGTACCATTCGAAAGAGAAGTCGCGGTAGATTCTAATTCCACTTTAAATTTTGAGTTTTCGTCAATTTAAACGATTTTTAGACTCATTTAAAATTTACCCCACTAACAGGGTAGTGTCACTAAGCGTATATTTCAGATCATCATATCTCAAGACTGACACAAAGGATTTCAGTCATTTTGGTACCATTCGAAAGAGAAGTCGCGGTAGATTCTAATTCCACTTTAAATTTTGAGATTTCGTCAATTTAAACGATTTTTAGACTCATTTAAAATTTACCCCACTAACAGTGTAGTGTCACGAAGCGTATATTTCAGAAAATCATATCTCAAGACTGACACACAGGATTTCAGTCATTTTGGTACCATTCGAAAGAGAAGTCGCGGTAGATTCTAATTCCACTTTAAATTTTGAGATTTCATCAATTTAAACGATTTTTAGACTCATTTAAAATTTACCCCACTAACAGTGTAGTGTCACGAAGCGTATATTTCAGAAAATCATATCTCAAGACTGACACACAGGATTTCAGTCATTTTGGTACCATTCGAAAGAGAAGTCGCGGTAGATTCTAATTCCACTTTAAATTTTGAGTTTTCGTCAATTTAAACAATTTTTAGACTCATTTAAAATTTACCCCACTAACAGGGTAGTGTCACTAAGCGTATATTTCAGATCATCATATCTCAAGACTGACACACAGGATTTCAGTCATTTTGGTACCATTCGAAAGAGAAGTCGCGGTAGATTCTAATTCCACTTTAAATTTTGAGTTTTCGTCAATTTAAACGATTTTTAGACTCATTTAAAATTTACCCCACTAACAGTGTAGTGTCACGAAGCGTATATTTCAGAAAATCATATCTCAAGACTGACACACAGGATTTCAGTCATTTTGGTACCATTCGAAAGAGAAGTCGCGGTAGATTCTAATTCCACTTTAAATTTTGAGATTTCGTCAATTTAATCGATTTTTAGACTCATTTAAAATTTACCCCACTAACAGTGTAGTGTCACGAAGCGTATATTTCAGAAAATCATATCTCAAGACTGACACACAGGATTTCAGTCATTTTGGTACCATTCGAAAGAGAAGTCGCGGTAGATTCTAATTCCACTTTAAATTTTGAGTTTTCGTCAATTTAAACGATTTTTAGACTCATTTAAAATTTACCCCACTAACAGGGTAGTGTCACTAAGCGTATATTTCAGATCATCATATCTCAAGACTGACACAAAGGATTTCAGTCATTTTGGTACCATTCGAAAGAGAAGTCGCGGTAGATTCTAATTCCACTTTAAATTTTGAGATTTCGTCAATTTAAACGATTTTTAGACTCATTTAAAATTTACCCCACTAACAGTGTAGTGTCACGAAGCGTATATTTCAGAAAATCATATCTCAAGACTGACACACAGGATTTCAGTCATTTTGGTACCATTCGAAAGAGAAGTCGCGGTAGATTCTAATTCCACTTTAAATTTTGAGATTTCATCAATTTAAACGATTTTTAGACTCATTTAAAATTTACCCCACTAACAGTGTAGTGTCACGAAGCGTATATTTCAGAAAATCATATCTCAAGACTGACACACAGGATTTCAGTCATTTTGGTACCATTCGAAAGAGAAGTCGCGGTAGATTCTAATTCCACTTTAAATTTTGAGTTTTCGTCAATTTAAACAATTTTTAGACTCATTTAAAATTTACCCCACTAACAGGGTAGTGTCACTAAGCGTATATTTCAGATCATCATATCTCAAGACTGACACACAGGATTTCAGTCATTTTGGTACCATTCGAAAGAGAAGTCGCGGTAGATTCTAATTCCACTTTAAATTTTGAGTTTTCGTCAATTTAAACGATTTTTAGACTCATTTAAAATTTACCCCACTAACAGTGTAGTGTCACGAAGCGTATATTTCAGAAAATCATATCTCAAGACTGACACACAGGATTTCAGTCATTTTGGTACCATTCGAAAGAGAAGTCGCGGTAGATTCTAATTCCACTTTAAATTTTGAGTTTTCGTCAATTTAAACGATTTTTAGACTCATTTAAAATTTACCCCACTAACAGGGTAGTGTCACTAAGCGTATATTTCAGATCATCATATCTCAAGACTGACACAAAGGATTTCAGTCATTTTGGTACCATTCGAAAGAGAAGTCGCGGTAGATTCTAATTCCACTTTAAATTTTGAGATTTCGTCCATTTAATCGATTTTTAGACTCATTTAAAATTTACCCCACTAACAGTGTAGTGTCACGAACCGTATATTTCAGAAAATCATATCTCAAGACTGACACACAGGATTTCAGTCATTTTGGTACCATTCGAAAGAGAAGTCGCGGTAGATTCTAATTCCACTTTAAATTTTGAGATTTCGTCAATTTAAACGATTTTTAGACTCATTTAAAATTTACCCCACTAACAGGGTAGTGTCACTAAGCGTATATTTCAGATCATCATATCTCAAGACTGACACAAAGGATTTCAGTCATTTTGGTACCATTCGAAAGAGAAGTCGCGGTAGATTCTAATTCCACTTTAAATTTTGAGATTTCGTCAATTTAATCGATTTTTAGACTCATTTAAAATTTACCCCACTAACAGTGTAGTGTCACGAAGCGTATATTTCAGAAAATCATATCTCAAGACTGACACACAGGATTTCAGTCATTTTGGTACCATTCGAAAGAGAAGTCGCGGTAGATTCTAATTCCACTTTAAATTTTGAGTTTTCGTCAATTTAAACGATTTTTAGACTCATTTAAAATTTACCCCACTAACAGGGTAGTGTCACTAAGCGTATATTTCAGATCATCATATCTCAAGACTGACACAAAGGATTTCAGTCATTTTCGTACCATTCGAAAGAGAAGTCGCGGTAGATTCTAATTCCACTTTAAATTTTGAGATTTCGTCAATTTAAACGATTTTTAGACTCATTTAAAATTTACCCCACTAACAGTGTAGTGTCACGAAGCGTATATTTCAGAAAATCATATCTCAAGACTGACACACAGGATTTCAGTCATTTTGGTACCATTCGAAAGAGAAGTCGCGGTAGATTCTAATTCCACTTTAAATTTTGAGATTTCATCAATTTAAACGATTTTTAGACTCATTTAAAATTTACCCCACTAACAGTGTAGTGTCACGAAGCGTATATTTCAGAAAATCATATCTCAAGACTGACACACAGGATTTCAGTCATTTTGGTACCATTCGAAAGAGAAGTCGCGGTAGATTCTAATTCCACTTTAAATTTTGAGTTTTCGTCAATTTAAACAATTTTTAGACTCATTTAAAATTTACCCCACTAACAGGGTAGTGTCACTAAGCGTATATTTCAGATCATCATATCTCAAGACTGACACACAGGATTTCAGTCATTTTGGTACCATTCGAAAGAGAAGTCGCGGTAGATTCTAATTCCACTTTAAATTTTGAGTTTTCGTCAATTTAAACGATTTTTAGACTCATTTAAAATTTACCCCACTAACAGTGTAGTGTCACGAAGCGTATATTTCAGAAAATCATATCTCAAGACTGACACACAGGATTTCAGTCATTTTGGTACCATTCGAAAGAGAAGTCGCGGTAGATTCTAATTCCACTTTAAATTTTGAGATTTCGTCAATTTAATCGATTTTTAGACTCATTTAAAATTTACCCCACTAACAGTGTAGTGTCACGAAGCGTATATTTCAGAAAATCATATCTCAAGACTGACACACAGGATTTCAGTCATTTTGGTACCATTCGAAAGAGAAGTCGCGGTAGATTCTAATTCCACTTTAAATTTTGAGTTTTCGTCAATTTAAACGATTTTTAGACTCATTTAAAATTTACCCCACTAACAGGGTAGTGTCACTAAGCGTATATTTCAGATCATCATATCTCAAGACTGACACAAAGGATTTCAGTCATTTTGGTACCATTCGAAAGAGAAGTCGCGGTAGATTCTAATTCCACTTTAAATTTTGAGATTTCGTCAATTTAAACGATTTTTAGACTCATTTAAAATTTACCCCACTAACAGTGTAGTGTCACGAAGCGTATATTTCAGAAAATCATATCTCAAGACTGACACACAGGATTTCAGTCATTTTGGTACCATTCGAAAGAGAAGTCGCGGTAGATTCTAATTCCACTTTAAATTTTGAGATTTCATCAATTTAAACGATTTTTAGACTCATTTAAAATTTACCCCACTAACAGTGTAGTGTCACGAAGCGTATATTTCAGAAAATCATATCTCAAGACTGACACACAGGATTTCAGTCATTTTGGTACCATTCGAAAGAGAAGTCGCGGTAGATTCTAATTCCACTTTAAATTTTGAGTTTTCGTCAATTTAAACAATTTTTAGACTCATTTAAAATTTACCCCACTAACAGGGTAGTGTCACTAAGCGTATATTTCAGATCATCATATCTCAAGACTGACACACAGGATTTCAGTCATTTTGGTACCATTCGAAAGAGAAGTCGCGGTAGATTCTAATTCCACTTTAAATTTTGAGTTTTCGTCAATTTAAACGATTTTTAGACTCATTTAAAATTTACCCCACTAACAGTGTAGTGTCACGAAGCGTATATTTCAGAAAATCATATCTCAAGACTGACACACAGGATTTCAGTCATTTTGGTACCATTCGAAAGAGAAGTCGCGGTAGATTCTAATTCCACTTTAAATTTTGAGTTTTCGTCAATTTAAACGATTTTTAGACTCATTTAAAATTTACCCCACTAACAGGGTAGTGTCACTAAGCGTATATTTCAGATCATCATATCTCAAGACTGACACAAAGGATTTCAGTCATTTTGGTACCATTCGAAAGAGAAGTCGCGGTAGATTCTAATTCCACTTTAAATTTTGAGATTTCGTCCATTTAATCGATTTTTAGACTCATTTAAAATTTACCCCACTAACAGTGTAGTGTCACGAACCGTATATTTCAGAAAATCATATCTCAAGACTGACACACAGGATTTCAGTCATTTTGGTACCATTCGAAAGAGAAGTCGCGGTAGATTCTAATTCCACTTTAAATTTTGAGTTTTCGTCAATTTAAACGATTTTTAGACTCATTTAAAATTTACCCCACTAACAGGGTAGTGTCACTAAGCGTATATTTCAGATCATCATATCTCAAGACTGACACAAAGGATTTCAGTCATTTTGGTACCATTCGAAAGAGAAGTCGCGGTAGATTCTAATTCCACTTTAAATTTTGAGATTTCATCAATTTAAACGATTTTTAGACTCATTTAAAATTTACCCCACTAACAGTGTAGTGTCACGAAGCGTATATTTCAGAAAATCATATCTCAAGACTGACACACAGGATTTCAGTCATTTTGGTACCATTCGAAAGAGAAGTCGCGGTAGATTCTAATTCCACTTTAAATTTTGAGTTTTCGTCAATTTAAACGATTTTTAGACTCATTTAAAATTTACCCCACTAACAGGGTAGTGTCACTAAGCGTATATTTCAGATCATCATATCTCAAGACTGACACACAGGATTTCAGTCATTTTGGTACCATTCGAAAGAGAAGTCGCGGTAGATTCTAATTCCACTTTAAATTTTGAGTTTTCGTCAATTTAAACGAGTTTTAGACTCATTTAAAATTTACCCCACTAACAGTGTAGTGTCACGAAGCGTATATTTCAGAAAATCATATCTCAAGACTGACACAAAGGATTTCAGTCATTTTGGTACCATTCGAAAGAGAAGTCGCGGTAGATTCTAATTCCACTTTAAATTTTGAGATTTCGTCCATTTAATCGATTTTTAGACTCATTTAAAATTTACCCCACTAACAGTGTAGTGTCACGAAGCGTATATTTCAGAAAATCATATCTCAAGACTGACACACAGGATTTCAGTCATTTTGGTACCATTCGAAAGAGAAGTCGCGGTAGATTCTAATTCCACTTTAAATTTTGAGTTTTCGTCAATTTAAACGATTTTTAGACTCATTTAAAATTTACCCCACTAACAGTGTAGTGTCACGAAGCGTATATTTCAGAAAATCATATCTCAAGACTGACACACAGGATTTCAGTCATTTTGGTACCATTCGAAAGAGAAGTCGCGGTAGATTCTAATTCCACTTTAAATTTTGAGTTTTCGTCAATTTAAACGATTTTTAGACTCA
Source organism: Caenorhabditis virilis (assembly GCA_964036255.1). Lineage (NCBI taxonomy): Eukaryota > Metazoa > Nematoda > Chromadorea > Rhabditida > Rhabditidae > Caenorhabditis > Caenorhabditis virilis. Next base: position 1,436,969 of record OZ038416.1, on the reverse strand, counting down.
TTTAAAATTTACCCCACTAACAGTGTAGTGTCACGAAGCGTATATTTCAGAAAATCATATCTCAAGACTGACACACAGGATTTCAGTCATTTTGGTACCATTCGAAAGAGAAGTCGCGGTAGATTCTAATTCCACTTTAAATTTTGAGTTTTCGTCAATTTAAACGATTTTTAGACTCATTTAAAATTTACCCCACTAACAGTGTAGTGTCACGAAGCGTATATTTCAGAAAATCATATCTCAAGACTGACACAAAGGATTTCAGTCATTTTGGTACCATTCGAAAGAGAAGTCGCGGTAGATTCTAATTCCACTTTAAATTTTGAGATTTCGTCCATTTAATCGATTTTTAGACTCATTTAAAATTTACCCCACTAACAGTGTAGTGTCACGAAGCGTATATTTCAGAAAATCATATCTCAAGACTGACACACAGGATTTCAGTCATTTTGGTACCATTCGAAAGAGAAGTCGCGGTAGATTCTAATTCCACTTTAAATTTTGAGTTTTCGTCAATTTAAACGATTTTTAGACTCATTTAAAATTTACCCCACTAACAGTGTAGTGTCACGAAGCGTATATTTCAGAAAATCATATCTCAAGACTGACACACAGGATTTCAGTCATTTTGGTACCATTCGAAAGAGAAGTCGCGGTAGATTCTAATTCCACTTTAAATTTTGAGTTTTCGTCAATTTAAACGATTTTTAGACTCATTTAAAATTTACCCCACTAACAGTGTAGTGTCACGAAGCGTATATTTCAGAAAATCATATCTCAAGACTGACACACAGGATTTCAGTCATTTTGGTACCATTCGAAAGAGAAGTCGCGGTAGATTCTAATTCCACTTTAAATTTTGAGTTTTCGTCAATTTAAACGATTTTTAGACTCATTTAAAATTTACCCCACTAACAGTGTAGTGTCACGAAGCGTATATTTCAGAAAATCATATCTCAAGACTGACACAAAGGATTTCAGTCATTTTGGTACCATTCGAAAGAGAAGTCGCGGTAGATTCTAATTCCACTTTAAATTTTGAGATTTCGTCCATTTAATCGATTTTTAGACTCATTTAAAATTTACCCCACTAACAGTGTAGTGTCACGAAGCGTATATTTCAGAAAATCATATCTAAAGACTGACACACAGGATTTCAGTCATTTTGGTACCATTCGAAAGAGAAGTCGCGGTAGATTCTAATTCCACTTTAAATTTTGAGTTTTCGTCAATTTAAACGATTTTTAGACTCATTTAAAATTTACCCCACTAACAGTGTAGTGTCACGAAGCGTATATTTCAGAAAATCATATCTCAAGACTGACACACAGGATTTCAGTCATTTTGGTACCATTCGAAAGAGAAGTCGCGGTAGATTCTAATTCCACTTTAAATTTTGAGTTTTCGTCAATTTAAACGATTTTTAGACTCATTTAAAATTTACCCCACTAACAGTGTAGTGTCACGAAGCGTATATTTCAGAAAATCATATCTCAAGACTGACACACAGGATTTCAGTCATTTTGGTACCATTCGAAAGAGAAGTCGCGGTAGATTCTAATTCCACTTTAAATTTTGAGTTTTCGTCAATTTAAACGATTTTTAGACTCATTTAAAATTTACCCCACTAACAGGGTAGTGTCACTAAGCGTATATTTCAGATCATCATATCTCAAGACTGACACAAAGGATTTCAGTCATTTTGGTACCATTCGAAAGAGAAGTCGCGGTAGATTCTAATTCCACTTTGAATTTTGAGATTTCGTCAATTTAAACGATTTTTAGACTCATTTAAAATTTACCCCACTAACAGTGTAGTGTCACGAAGCGTATATTTCAGAAAATCATATCTCAAGACTGACACAAAGGATTTCAGTCATTTTGGTACCATTCGAAAGAGAAGTCGCGGTAGATTCTAATTCCACTTTAAATTTTGAGTTTTCGTCAATTTAAACGATTTTTAGACTCATTTAAAATTTACCCCACTAACAGGGTAGTGTCACTAAGCGTATATTTCAGATCATCATATCTCAAGACTGACACAAAGGATTTCAGTCATTTTGGTACCATTCGAAAGAGAAGTCGCGGTAGATTCTAATTCCACTTTAAATTTTGAGATTTCGTCAATTTAAACGATTTTTAGACTCATTTAAAATTTACCCCACTAACAGTGTAGTGTCACGAAGCGTATATTTCAGAAAATCATATCTCAAGACTGACACACAGGATTTCAGTCATTTTGGTACCATTCGAAAGAGAAGTCGCGGTAGATTCTAATTCCACTTTAAATTTTGAGATTTCGTCAATTTAATAGATTTTTAGACTCATTTAAAATTTACCCCACTAACAGTGTAGTGTCACGAAGCGTATATTTCAGAAAATCATATCTCAAGACTGACACACAGGATTTCAGTCATTTTGGTACCATTCGAAAGAGAAGTCGCGGTAGATTCTAATTCCACTTCAAATTTTGAGTTTTCGTCAATTTAAACGATTTTTAGACTCATTTAAAATTTACCCCACTAACAGGGTAGTGTCACTAAGCGTATATTTCAGATCATCATATCTCAAGACTGACACAAAGGATTTCAGTCATTTTGGTACCATTCGAAAGAGAAGTCGCGGTAGATTCTAATTCCACTTTAAATTTTGAGTTTTCGTCAATTTAAACGATTTTTAGACTCATTTAAAATTTACCCCACTAACAGTGTAGTGTCACGAAGCGTATATTTCAGAAAATCATATCTCAAGACTGACACACAGGATTTCAGTCATTTTGGTACCATTCGAAAGAGAAGTCGCGGTAGATTCTAATTCCACTTTAAATTTTGAGATTTCGTCAATTTAATAGATTTTTAGACTCATTTAAAATTTACCCCACTAACAGTGTAGTGTCACGAAGCGTATATTTCAGAAAATCATATCTCAAGACTGACACACAGGATTTCAGTCATTTTGGTACCATTCGAAAGAGAAGTCGCGGTAGATTCTAATTCCACTTTAAATTTTGAGTTTTCGTCAATTTAAACGATTTTTAGACTCATTTAAAATTTACCCCACTAACAGGGTAGTGTCACTAAGCGTATATTTCAGATCATCATATCTCAAGACTGACACAAAGGATTTCAGTCATTTTGGTACCATTCGAAAGAGAAGTCGCGGTAGATTCTAATTCCACTTTAAATTTTGAGATTTCGTCAATTTAATAGATTTTTAGACTCATTTAAAATTTACCCCACTAACAGTGTAGTGTCACGAAGCGTATATTTCAGAAAATCATATCTCAAGACTGACACACAGGATTTCAGTCATTTTGGTACCATTCGAAAGAGAAGTCGCGGTAGATTCTAATTCCACTTTAAATTTTGAGATTTCGTCAATTTAATAGATTTTTAGACTCATTTAAAATTTACCCCACTAACAGTGTAGTGTCACGAAGCGTATATTTCAGAAAATCATATCTCAAGACTGACACAAAGGATTTCAGTCATTTTGGTACCATTCGAAAGAGAAGTCGCGGTAGATTCTAATTCCACTTTAAATTTTGAGATTTCGTCAATTTAAACGATTTTTAGACTCATTTAAAATTTACCCCACTAACAGTGTAGTGTCACGAAGCGTATATTTCAGAAAATCATATCTCAAGACTGACACACAGGATTTCAGTCATTTTGGTACCATTCGAAAGAGAAGTCGCGGTAGATTCTAATTCCACTTTAAATTTTGAGTTTTCGTCAATTTAAACGATTTTTAGACTCATTTAAAATTTACCCCACTAACAGTGTAGTGTCACGAAGCGTATATTTCAGAAAATCATATCTCAAGACTGACACACAGGATTTCAGTCATTTTGGTACCATTCGAAAGAGAAGTCGCGGTAGATTCTAATTCCACTTTAAATTTTGAGTTTTCGTCAATTTAAACGATTTTTAGACTCATTTAAAATTTACCCCACTAACAGTGTAGTGTCACGAAGCGTATATTTCAGAAAATCATATCTCAAGACTGACACACAGGATTTCAGTCATTTTGGTACCATTCGAAAGAGAAGTCGCGGTAGATTCTAATTCCACTTTAAATTTTGAGTTTTCGTCAATTTAAACGATTTTTAGACTCATTTAAAATTTACCCCACTAACAGTGTAGTGTCACGAAGCGTATATTTCAGAAAATCATATCTCAAGACTGACACACAGGATTTCAGTCATTTTGGTACCATTCGAAAGAGAAGTCGCGGTAGATTCTAATTCCACTTTAAATTTTGAGTTTTCGTCAATTTAAACGATTTTTAGACTCATTTAAAATTTACCCCACTAACAGTGTAGTGTCACGAAGCGTATATTTCAGAAAATCATATCTCAAGACTGACACACAGGATTTCAGTCATTTTGGTACCATTCGAAAGAGAAGTCGCGGTAGATTCTAATTCCACTTTAAATTTTGAGATTTCGTCAATTTAAACGATTTTTAGACTCATTTAAAATTTACCCCACTAACAGTGTAGTGTCACGAAGCGTATATTTCAGAAAATCATATCTCAAGACTGACACACAGGATTTCAGTCATTTTGGTACCATTCGAAAGAGAAGTCGCGGTAGATTCTAATTCCACTTTAAATTTTGAGTTTTCGTCAATTTAAACGATTTTTAGACTCATTTAAAATTTACCCCACTAACAGTGTAGTGTCACGAAGCGTATATTTCAGAAAATCATATCTCAAGACTGACACACAGGATTTCAGTCATTTTGGTACCATTCGAAAGAGAAGTCGCGGTAGATTCTAATTCCACTTTAAATTTTGAGTTTTCGTCAATTTAAACGATTTTTAGACTCATTTAAAATTTACCCCACTAACAGTGTAGTGTCACGAAGCGTATATTTCAGAAAATCATATCTCAAGACTGACACACAGGATTTCAGTCATTTTGGTACCATTCGAAAGAGAAGTCGCGGTAGATTCTAATTCCACTTTAAATTTTGAGTTTTCGTCAATTTAAACGATTTTTAGACTCATTTAAAATTTACCCCACTAAGAGGGTAGTGTCACTAAGCGTATATTTCAGATCATCATATCTCAAGACTGACACAAAGGATTTCAGTCATTTTGGTACCATTCGAAAGAGAAGTCGCGGTAGATTCTAATTCCACTTTAAATTTTGAGTTTTCGTCAATTTAAACGATTTTTAGACTCATTTAAAATTTACCCCACTAACAGGGTAGTGTCACTAAGCGTATATTTCAGATCATCATATCTCAAGACTGACACAAAGGATTTCAGTCATTTTGGTACCATTCGAAAGAGAAGTCGCGGTAGATTCTAATTCCACTTTGAATTTTGAGATTTCGTCAATTTAAACGATTTTTAGACTCATTTAAAATTTACCCCACTAACAGTGTAGTGTCACGAAGCGTATATTTCAGAAAATCATATCTCAAGACTGACACACAGGATTTCAGTCATTTTGGTACCATTCGAAAGAGAAGTCGCGGTAGATTCTAATTCCACTTTAAATTTTGAGTTTTCGTCAATTTAAACGATTTTTAGACTCATTTAAAATTTACCCCACTAACAGGGTAGTGTCACTAAGCGTATATTTCAGATCATCATATCTCAAGACTGACACAAAGGATTTCAGTCATTTTGGTACCATTCGAAAGAGAAGTCGCGGTAGATTCTAATTCCACTTTAAATTTTGAGATTTCGTCAATTTAAACGATTTTTAGACTCATTTAAAATTTACCCCACTAACAGTGTAGTGTCACGAAGCGTATATTTCAGAAAATCATATCTCAAGACTGACACACAGGATTTCAGTCATTTTGGTACCATTCGAAAGAGAAGTCGCGGTAGATTCTAATTCCACTTTAAATTTTGAGATTTCGTCAATTTAATAGATTTTTAGACTCATTTAAAATTTACCCCACTAACAGTGTAGTGTCACGAAGCGTATATTTCAGAAAATCATATCTCAAGACTGACACACAGGATTTCAGTCATTTTGGTACCATTCGAAAGAGAAGTCGCGGTAGATTCTAATTCCACTTTAAATTTTGAGTTTTCGTCAATTTAAACGATTTTTAGACTCATTTAAAATTTACCCCACTAACAGGGTAGTGTCACTAAGCGTATATTTCAGATCATCATATCTCAAGACTGACACAAAGGATTTCAGTCATTTTGGTACCATTCGAAAGAGAAGTCGCGGTAGATTCTAATTCCACTTTAAATTTTGAGATTTCGTCAATTTAAACGATTTTTAGACTCATTTAAAATTTACCCCACTAACAGTGTAGTGTCACGAAGCGTATATTTCAGAAAATCATATCTCAAGACTGACACACAGGATTTCAGTCATTTTGGTACCATTCGAAAGAGAAGTCGCGGTAGATTCTAATTCCACTTTAAATTTTGAGTTTTCGTCAATTTAAACGATTTTTAGACTCATTTAAAATTTACCCCACTAACAGGGTAGTGTCACTAAGCGTATATTTCAGATCATCATATCTCAAGACTGACACACAGGATTTCAGTCATTTTGGTACCATTCGAAAGAGAAGTCGCGGTAGATTCTAATTCCACTTTAAATTTTGAGTTTTCGTCAATTTAAACGATTTTTAGACTCATTTAAAATTTACCCCACTAACAGTGTAGTGTCACGAAGCGTATATTTCAGAAAATCATATCTCAAGACTGACACACAGGATTTCAGTCATTTTGGTACCATTCGAAAGAGAAGTCGCGGTAGATTCTAATTCCACTTTGAATTTTGAGATTTCGTCAATTTAAACGATTTTTAGACTCATTTAAAATTTACCCCACTAACAGTGTAGTGTCACGAAGCGTATATTTCAGAAAATCATATCTCAAGACTGACACACAGGATTTCAGTCATTTTGGTACCATTCGAAAGAGAAGTCGCGGTAGATTCTAATTCCACTTTAAATTTTGAGTTTTCGTCAATTTAAACGATTTTTAGACTCATTTAAAATTTACCCCACTAACAGGGTAGTGTCACTAAGCGTATATTTCAGATCATCATATCTCAAGACTGACACAAAGGATTTCAGTCATTTTGGTACCATTCGAAAGAGAAGTCGCGGTAGATTCTAATTCCACTTTAAATTTTGAGATTTCGTCAATTTAAACGATTTTTAGACTCATTTAAAATTTACCCCACTAACAGTGTAGTGTCACGAAGCGTATATTTCAGAAAATCATATCTCAAGACTGACACACAGGATTTCAGTCATTTTGGTACCATTCGAAAGAGAAGTCGCGGTAGATTCTAATTCCACTTTAAATTTTGAGATTTCGTCAATTTAATAGATTTTTAGACTCATTTAAAATTTACCCCACTAACAGTGTAGTGTCACGAAGCGTATATTTCAGAAAATCATATCTCAAGACTGACACACAGGATTTCAGTCATTTTGGTACCATTCGAAAGAGAAGTCGCGGTAGATTCTAATTCCACTTTAAATTTTGAGTTTTCGTCAATTTAAACGATTTTTAGACTCATTTAAAATTTACCCCACTAACAGTGTAGTGTCACGAAGCGTATATTTCAGAAAATCATATCTCAAGACTGACACACAGGATTTCAGTCATTTTGGTACCATTCGAAAGAGAAGTCGCGGTAGATTCTAATTCCACTTTAAATTTTGAGTTTTCGTCAATTTAAACGATTTTTAGACTCATTTAAAATTTACCCCACTAACAGGGTAGTGTCACTAAGCGTATATTTCAGATCATCATATCTCAAGACTGACACAAAGGATTTCAGTCATTTTGGTACCATTCGAAAGAGAAGTCGCGGTAGATTCTAATTCCACTTTGAATTTTGAGATTTCGTCAATTTAAACGATTTTTAGACTCATTTAAAATTTACCCCACTAACAGTGTAGTGTCACGAAGCGTATATTTCAGAAAATCATATCTCAAGACTGACACACAGGATTTCAGTCATTTTGGTACCATTCGAAAGAGAAGTCGCGGTAGATTCTAATTCCACTTTAAATTTTGAGTTTTCGTCAATTTAAACGATTTTTAGACTCATTTAAAATTTACCCCACTAACAGGGTAGTGTCACTAAGCGTATATTTCAGATCATCATATCTCAAGACTGACACAAAGGATTTCAGTCATTTTGGTACCATTCGAAAGAGAAGTCGCGGTAGATTCTAATTCCACTTTAAATTTTGAGATTTCGTCAATTTAAACGATTTTTAGACTCATTTAAAATTTACCCCACTAACAGTGTAGTGTCACGAAGCGTATATTTCAGAAAATCATATCTCAAGACTGACACACAGGATTTCAGTCATTTTGGTACCATTCGAAAGAGAAGTCGCGGTAGATTCTAATTCCACTTTAAATTTTGAGATTTCGTCAATTTAATAGATTTTTAGACTCATTTAAAATTTACCCCACTAACAGTGTAGTGTCACGAAGCGTATATTTCAGAAAATCATATCTCAAGACTGACACACAGGATTTCAGTCATTTTGGTACCATTCGAAAGAGAAGTCGCGGTAGATTCTAATTCCACTTTAAATTTTGAGTTTTCGTCAATTTAAACGATTTTTAGACTCATTTAAAATTTACCCCACTAACAGGGTAGTGTCACTAAGCGTATATTTCAGATCATCATATCTCAAGACTGACACAAAGGATTTCAGTCATTTTGGTACCATTCGAAAGAGAAGTCGCGGTAGATTCTAATTCCACTTTAAATTTTGAGATTTCGTCAATTTAAACGATTTTTAGACTCATTTAAAATTTACCCCACTAACAGTGTAGTGTCACGAAGCGTATATTTCAGAAAATCATATCTCAAGACTGACACACAGGATTTCAGTCATTTTGGTACCATTCGAAAGAGAAGTCGCGGTAGATTCTAATTCCACTTTAAATTTTGAGTTTTCGTCAATTTAAACGATTTTTAGACTCATTTAAAATTTACCCCACTAACAGGGTAGTGTCACTAAGCGTATATTTCAGATCATCATATCTCAAGACTGACACACAGGATTTCAGTCATTTTGGTACCATTCGAAAGAGAAGTCGCGGTAGATTCTAATTCCACTTTAAATTTTGAGTTTTCGTCAATTTAAACGATTTTTAGACTCATTTAAAATTTACCCCACTAACAGTGTAGTGTCACGAAGCGTATATTTCAGAAAATCATATCTCAAGACTGACACACAGGATTTCAGTCATTTTGGTACCATTCGAAAGAGAAGTCGCGGTAGATTCTAATTCCACTTTAAATTTTGAGTTTTCGTCAATTTAATCGATTTTTAGACTCATTTAAAATTTACCCCACTAACAGTGTAGTGTCACGAAGCGTATATTTCAGAAAATCATATCTCAAGACTGACACACAGGATTTCAGTCATTTTGGTACCATTCGAAAGAGAAGTCGCGGTAGATTCTAATTCCACTTTAAATTTTGAGTTTTCGTCAATTTAAACGATTTTTAGACTCATTTAAAATTTACCCCACTAACAGTGTAGTGTCACGAAGCGTATATTTCAGAAAATCATATCTCAAGACTGACACACAGGATTTCAGTCATTTTGGTACCATTCGAAAGAGAAGTCGCGGTAGATTCTAATTCCACTTTAAATTTTGAGTTTTCGTCAATTTAAACGATTTTTAGACTCATTTAAAATTTACCCCACTAACAGGGTAGTGTCACTAAGCGTATATTTCAGATCATCATATCTCAAGACTGACACAAAGGATTTCAGTCATTTTGGTACCATTCGAAAGAGAAGTCGCGGTAGATTCTAATTCCACTTTAAATTTTGAGATTTCGTCAATTTAAACGATTTTTAGACTCATTTAAAATTTACCCCACTAACAGTGTAGTGTCACGAAGCGTATATTTCAGAAAATCATATCTCAAGACTGACACACAGGATTTCAGTCATTTTGGTACCATTCGAAAGAGAAGTCGCGGTAGATTCTAATTCCACTTTAAATTTTGAGTTTTCGTCAATTTAAACGATTTTTAGACTCATTTAAAATTTACCCCACTAACAGGGTAGTGTCACTAAGCGTATATTTCAGATCATCATATCTCAAGACTGACACAAAGGATTTCAGTCATTTTGGTACCATTCGAAAGAGAAGTCGCGGTAGATTCTAATTCCACTTTGAATTTTGAGATTTCGTCAATTTAAACGATTTTTAGACTCATTTAAAATTTACCCCACTAACAGTGTAGTGTCACGAAGCGTATATTTCAGAAAATCATATCTCAAGACTGACACACAGGATTTCAGTCATTTTGGTACCATTCGAAAGAGAAGTCGCGGTAGATTCTAATTCCACTTTAAATTTTGAGATTTCGTCAATTTAATAGATTTTTAGACTCATTTAAAATTTACCCCACTAACAGTGTAGTGTCACGAAGCGTATATTTCAGAAAATCATATCTCAAGACTGACACACAGGATTTCAGTCATTTTGGTACCATTCGAAAGAGAAGTCGCGGTAGATTCTAATTCCACTTTAAATTTTGAGTTTTCGTCAATTTAAACGATTTTTAGACTCATTTAAAATTTACCCCACTAACAGGGTAGTGTCACTAAGCGTATATTTCAGATCATCATATCTCAAGACTGACACAAAGGATTTCAGTCATTTTGGTACCATTCGAAAGAGAAGTCGCGGTAGATTCTAATTCCACTTTAAATTTTGAGATTTCGTCAATTTAAACGATTTTTAGACTCATTTAAAATTTACCCCACTAACAGTGTAGTGTCACGAAGCGTATATTTCAGAAAATCATATCTCAAGACTGACACACAGGATTTCAGTCATTTTGGTACCATTCGAAAGAGAAGTCGCGGTAGATTCTAATTCCACTTTAAATTTTGAGTTTTCGTCAATTTAAACGATTTTTAGACTCATTTAAAATTTACCCCACTAACAGGGTAGTGTCACTAAGCGTATATTTCAGATCATCATATCTCAAGACTGACACACAGGATTTCAGTCATTTTGGTACCATTCGAAAGAGAAGTCGCGGTAGATTCTAATTCCACTTTAAATTTTGAGTTTTCGTCAATTTAAACGATTTTTAGACTCATTTAAAATTTACCCCACTAACAGTGTAGTGTCACGAAGCGTATATTTCAGAAAATCATATCTCAAGACTGACACACAGGATTTCAGTCATTTTGGTACCATTCGAAAGAGAAGTCGCGGTAGATTCTAATTCCACTTTAAATTTTGAGTTTTCGTCAATTTAATCGATTTTTAGACTCATTTAAAATTTACCCCACTAACAGTGTAGTGTCACGAAGCGTATATTTCAGAAAATCATATCTCAAGACTGACACACAGGATTTCAGTCATTTTGGTACCATTCGAAAGAGAAGTCGCGGTAGATTCTAATTCCACTTTAAATTTTGAGTTTTCGTCAATTTAAACGATTTTTAGACTCATTTAAAATTTACCCCACTAACAGTGTAGTGTCACGAAGCGTATATTTCAGAAAATCATATCTCAAGACTGACACACAGGATTTCAGTCATTTTGGTACCATTCGAAAGAGAAGTCGCGGTAGATTCTAATTCCACTTTAAATTTTGAGTTTTCGTCAATTTAAACGATTTTTAGACTCATTTAAAATTTACCCCACTAACAGGGTAGTGTCACTAAGCGTATATTTCAGATCATCATATCTCAAGACTGACACAAAGGATTTCAGTCATTTTGGTACCATTCGAAAGAGAAGTCGCGGTAGATTCTAATTCCACTTTAAATTTTGAGATTTCGTCAATTTAAACGATTTTTAGACTCATTTAAAATTTACCCCACTAACAGTGTAGTGTCACGAAGCGTATATTTCAGAAAATCATATCTCAAGACTGACACACAGGATTTCAGTCATTTTGGTACCATTCGAAAGAGAAGTCGCGGTAGATTCTAATTCCACTTTAAATTTTGAGTTTTCGTCAATTTAAACGATTTTTAGACTCATTTAAAATTTACCCCACTAACAGGGTAGTGTCACTAAGCGTATATTTCAGATCATCATATCTCAAGACTGACACAAAGGATTTCAGTCATTTTGGTACCATTCGAAAGAGAAGTCGCGGTAGATTCTAATTCCACTTTGAATTTTGAGATTTCGTCAATTTAAACGATTTTTAGACTCATTTAAAATTTACCCCACTAACAGTGTAGTGTCACGAAGCGTATATTTCAGAAAATCATATCTCAAGACTGACACACAGGATTTCAGTCATTTTGGTACCATTCGAAAGAGAAGTCGCGGTAGATTCTAATTCCACTTTAAATTTTGAGTTTTCGTCAATTTAAACGATTTTTAGACTCATTTAAAATTTACCCCACTAACAGGGTAGTGTCACTAAGCGTATATTTCAGATCATCATATCTCAAGACTGACACAAAGGATTTCAGTCATTTTGGTACCATTCGAAAGAGAAGTCGCGGTAGATTCTAATTCCACTTTAAATTTTGAGATTTCGTCAATTTAAACGATTTTTAGACTCATTTAAAATTTACCCCACTAACAGTGTAGTGTCACGAAGCGTATATTTCAGAAAATCATATCTCAAGACTGACACACAGGATTTCAGTCATTTTGGTACCATTCGAAAGAGAAGTCGCGGTAGATTCTAATTCCACTTTAAATTTTGAGATTTCGTCAATTTAATAGATTTTTAGACTCATTTAAAATTTACCCCACTAACAGTGTAGTGTCACGAAGCGTATATTTCAGAAAATCATATCTCAAGACTGACACACAGGATTTCAGTCATTTTGGTATCATTCGAAAGAGAAGTCGCGGTAGATTCTAATTCCACTTTAAATTTTGAGTTTTCGTCAATTTAAACGATTTTTAGACTCATTTAAAATTTACCCCACTAACAGGGTAGTGTCACTAAGCGTATATTTCAGATCATCATATCTCAAGACTGACACAAAGGATTTCAGTCATTTTGGTACCATTCGAAAGAGAAGTCGCGGTAGATTCTAATTCCACTTTAAATTTTGAGATTTCGTCAATTTAAACGATTTTTAGACTCATTTAAAATTTACCCCACTAACAGTGTAGTGTCACGAAGCGTATATTTCAGAAAATCATATCTCAAGACTGACACACAGGATTTCAGTCATTTTGGTACCATTCGAAAGAGAAGTCGCGGTAGATTCTAATTCCACTTTAAATTTTGAGTTTTCGTCAATTTAAACGATTTTTAGACTCATTTAAAATTTACCCCACTAACAGTGTAGTGTCACGAAGCGTATATTTCAGAAAATCATATCTCAAGACTGACACACAGGATTTCAGTCATTTTGGTACCATTCGAAAGAGAAGTCGCGGTAGATTCTAATTCCACTTTAAATTTTGAGTTTTCGTCAATTTAAACGATTTTTAGACTCATTTAAAATTTACCCCACTAACAGGGTAGTGTCACTAAGCGTATATTTCAGATCATCATATCTCAAGACTGACACACAGGATTTCAGTCATTTTGGTACCATTCGAAAGAGAAGTCGCGGTAGATTCTAATTCCACTTTAAATTTTGAGTTTTCGTCAATTTAAACGATTTTTAGACTCATTTAAAATTTACCCCACTAACAGTGTAGTGTCACGAAGCGTATATTTCAGAAAATCATATCTCAAGACTGACACACAGGATTTCAGTCATTTTGGTACCATTCGAAAGAGAAGTCGCGGTAGATTCTAATTCCACTTTAAATTTTGAGTTTTCGTCAATTTAAACGATTTTTAGACTCATTTAAAATTTACCCCACTAACAGTGTAGTGTCACGAAGCGTATATTTCAGAAAATCATATCTCAAGACTGACACACAGGATTTCAGTCATTTTGGTACCATTCGAAAGAGAAGTCGCGGTAGATTCTAATTCCACTTTAAATTTTGAGTTTTCGTCAATTTAAACGATTTTTAGACTCATTTAAAATTTACCCCACTAACAGTGTAGTGTCACGAAGCGTATATTTCAGAAAATCATATCTCAAGACTGACACACAGGATTTCAGTCATTTTGGTACCATTCGAAAGAGAAGTCGCGGTAGATTCTAATTCCACTTTAAATTTTGAGTTTTCGTCAATTTAAACGATTTTTAGACTCATTTAAAATTTACCCCACTAACAGGGTAGTGTCACTAAGCGTATATTTCAGATCATCATATCTCAAGACTGACACAAAGGATTTCAGTCATTTTGGTACCATTCGAAAGAGAAGTCGCGGTAGATTCTAATTCCACTTTAAATTTTGAGATTTCGTCAATTTAAACGATTTTTAGACTCATTTAAAATTTACCCCACTAACAGTGTAGTGTCACGAAGCGTATATTTCAGAAAATCATATCTCAAGACTGACACACAGGATTTCAGTCATTTTGGTACCATTCGAAAGAGAAGTCGCGGTAGATTCTAATTCCACTTTAAATTTTGATATTTCGTCAATTTAATCGATTTTTAGACTCATTTAAAATTTACCCCACTAACAGGGTAGTGTCACTAAGCGTATATTTCAGATCATCATATCTCAAGACTGACACAAAGGATTTCAGTCATTTTGGTACCATTCGAAAGAGAAGTCGCGGTAGATTCTAATTCCACTTTGAATTTTGAGATTTCGTCAATTTAAACGATTTTTAGACTCATTTAAAATTTACCCCACTAACAGTGTAGTGTCACGAAGCGTATATTTCAGAAAATCATATCTCAAGACTGACACACAGGATTTCAGTCATTTTGGTACCATTCGAAAGAGAAGTCGCGGTAGATTCTAATTCCACTTTAAATTTTGAGTTTTCGTCAATTTAAACGATTTTTAGACTCATTTAAAATTTACCCCACTAACAGGGTAGTGTCACTAAGCGTATATTTCAGATCATCATATCTCAAGACTGACACAAAGGATTTCAGTCATTTTGGTACCATTCGAAAGAGAAGTCGCGGTAGATTCTAATTCCACTTTGAATTTTGAGATTTCGTCAATTTAAACGATTTTTAGACTCATTTAAAATTTACCCCACTAACAGTGTAGTGTCACGAAGCGTATATTTCAGAAAATCATATCTCAAGACTGACACACAGGATTTCAGTCATTTTGGTACCATTCGAAAGAGAAGTCGCGGTAGATTCTAATTCCACTTTAAATTTTGAGTTTTCGTCAATTTAAACGATTTTTAGACTCATTTAAAATTTACCCCACTAACAGGGTAGTGTCACTAAGCGTATATTTCAGATCATCATATCTCAAGACTGACACAAAGGATTTCAGTCATTTTGGTACCATTCGAAAGAGAAGTCGCGGTAGATTCTAATTCCACTTTAAATTTTGAGATTTCGTCAATTTAAACGATTTTTAGACTCATTTAAAATTTACCCCACTAACAGTGTAGTGTCACGAAGCGTATATTTCAGAAAATCATATCTCAAGACTGACACACAGGATTTCAGTCATTTTGGTACCATTCGAAAGAGAAGTCGCGGTAGATTCTAATTCCACTTTAAATTTTGAGATTTCGTCAATTTAATAGATTTTTAGACTCATTTAAAATTTACCCCACTAACAGTGTAGTGTCACGAAGCGTATATTTCAGAAAATCATATCTCAAGACTGACACACAGGATTTCAGTCATTTTGGTATCATTCGAAAGAGAAGTCGCGGTAGATTCTAATTCCACTTTAAATTTTGAGTTTTCGTCAATTTAAACGATTTTTAGACTCATTTAAAATTTACCCCACTAACAGGGTAGTGTCACTAAGCGTATATTTCAGATCATCATATCTCAAGACTGACACAAAGGATTTCAGTCATTTTGGTACCATTCGAAAGAGAAGTCGCGGTAGATTCTAATTCCACTTTAAATTTTGAGATTTCGTCAATTTAAACGATTTTTAGACTCATTTAAAATTTACCCCACTAACAGTGTAGTGTCACGAAGCGTATATTTCAGAAAATCATATCTCAAGACTGACACACAGGATTTCAGTCATTTTGGTACCATTCGAAAGAGAAGTCGCGGTAGATTCTAATTCCACTTTAAATTTTGAGTTTTCGTCAATTTAAACGATTTTTAGACTCATTTAAAATTTACCCCACTAACAGGGTAGTGTCACTAAGCGTATATTTCAGATCATCATATCTCAAGACTGACACACAGGATTTCAGTCATTTTGGTACCATTCGAAAGAGAAGTCGCGGTAGATTCTAATTCCACTTTAAATTTTGAGTTTTCGTCAATTTAAACGATTTTTAGACTCATTTAAAATTTACCCCACTAACAGTGTAGTGTCACGAAGCGTATATTTCAGAAAATCATATCTCAAGACTGACACACAGGATTTCAGTCATTTTGGTACCATTCGAAAGAGAAGTCGCGGTAGATTCTAATTCCACTTTAAATTTTGAGTTTTCGTCAATTTAAACGATTTTTAGACTCATTTAAAATTTACCCCACTAACAGTGTAGTGTCACGAAGCGTATATTTCAGAAAATCATATCTCAAGACTGACACACAGGATTTCAGTCATTTTGGTACCATTCGAAAGAGAAGTCGCGGTAGATTCTAATTCCACTTTAAATTTTGAGTTTTCGTCAATTTAAACGATTTTTAGACTCATTTAAAATTTACCCCACTAACAGTGTAGTGTCACGAAGCGTATATTTCAGAAAATCATATCTCAAGACTGACACAAAGGATTTCAGTCATTTTGGTACCATTCGAAAGAGAAGTCGCGGTAGATTCTAATTCCACTTTAAATTTTGAGATTTCGTCAATTTAAACGATTTTTAGACTCATTTAAAATTTACCCCACTAACAGTGTAGTGTCACGAAGCGTATATTTCAGAAAATCATATCTCAAGACTGACACACAGGATTTCAGTCATTTTGGTACCATTCGAAAGAGAAGTCGCGGTAGATTCTAATTCCACTTTAAATTTTGAGATTTCGTCAATTTAATCGATTTTTAGACTCATTTAAAATTTACCCCACTAACAGGGTAGTGTCACTAAGCGTATATTTCAGATCATCATATCTCAAGACTGACACAAAGGATTTCAGTCATTTTGGTACCATTCGAAAGAGAAGTCGCGGTAGATTCTAATTCCACTTTGAATTTTGAGATTTCGTCAATTTAAACGATTTTTAGACTCATTTAAAATTTACCCCACTAACAGTGTAGTGTCACGAAGCGTATATTTCAGAAAATCATATCTCAAGACTGACACACAGGATTTCAGTCATTTTGGTACCATTCGAAAGAGAAGTCGCGGTAGATTCTAATTCCACATTAAATTTTGAGTTTTCGTCAATTTAAACGATTTTTAGACTCATTTAAAATTTACCCCACTAACAGGGTAGTGTCACTAAGCGTATATTTCAGATCATCATATCTCAAGACTGACACAAAGGATTTCAGTCATTTTGGTACCATTCGAAAGAGAAGTCGCGGTAGATTCTAATTCCACTTTAAATTTTGAGATTTCGTCAATTTAAACGATTTTTAGACTCATTTAAAATTTACCCCACTAACAGTGTAGTGTCACGAAGCGTATATTTCAGAAAATCATATCTCAAGACTGACACACAGGATTTCAGTCATTTTGGTACCATTCGAAAGAGAAGTCGCGGTAGATTCTAATTCCACTTTAAATTTTGAGTTTTCGTCAATTTAAACGATTTTTAGACTCATTTAAAATTTACCCCACTAACAGTGTAGTGTCACGAAGCGTATATTTCAGAAAATCATATCTCAAGACTGACACACAGGATTTCAGTCATTTTGGTACCATTCGAAAGAGAAGTCGCGGTAGATTCTAATTCCACTTTAAATTTTGAGTTTTCGTCAATTTAAACGATTTTTAGACTCATTTAAAATTTACCCCACTAACAGGGTAGTGTCACTAAGCGTATATTTCAGATCATCATATCTCAAGACTGACACACAGGATTTCAGTCATTTTGGTACCATTCGAAAGAGAAGTCGCGGTAGATTCTAATTCCACTTTAAATTTTGAGTTTTCGTCAATTTAAACGATTTTTAGACTCATTTAAAATTTACCCCACTAACAGTGTAGTGTCACGAAGCGTATATTTCAGAAAATCATATCTCAAGACTGACACACAGGATTTCAGTCATTTTGGTACCATTCGAAAGAGAAGTCGCGGTAGATTCTAATTCCACTTTAAATTTTGAGTTTTCGTCAATTTAAACGATTTTTAGACTCATTTAAAATTTACCCCACTAACAGTGTAGTGTCACGAAGCGTATATTTCAGAAAATCATATCTCAAGACTGACACACAGGATTTCAGTCATTTTGGTACCATTCGAAAGAGAAGTCGCGGTAGATTCTAATTCCACTTTAAATTTTGAGTTTTCGTCAATTTAAACGATTTTTAGACTCATTTAAAATTTACCCCACTAACAGTGTAGTGTCACGAAGCGTATATTTCAGAAAATCATATCTCAAGACTGACACACAGGATTTCAGTCATTTTGGTACCATTCGAAAGAGAAGTCGCGGTAGATTCTAATTCCACTTTAAATTTTGAGTTTTCGTCAATTTAAACGATTTTTAGACTCATTTAAAATTTACCCCACTAACAGGGTAGTGTCACTAAGCGTATATTTCAGAAAATCATATCTCAAGACTGACACACAGGATTTCAGTCATTTTGGTACCATTCGAAAGAGAAGTCGCGGTAGATTCTAATTCCACTTTAAATTTTGAGATTTCGTCCATTTAAACGATTTTTAGACTCATTTAAAATTTACCCCACTAACAGTGTAGTGTCACGAAGCGTATATTTCAGAAAATCATATCTCAAGACTGACACACAGGATTTCAGTCATTTTGGTACCATTCGAAAGAGAAGTCGCGGTAGATTCTAATTCCACTTTAAATTTTGAGTTTTCGTCAATTTAAACGATTTTTAGACTCATTTAAAATTTACCCCACTAACAGGGTAGTGTCACTAAGCGTATATTTCAGATCATCATATCTCAAGACTGACACACAGGATTTCAGTCATTTTGGTACCATTCGAAAGAGAAGTCGCGGTAGATTCTAATTCCACTTTAAATTTTGAGTTTTCGTCAATTTAAACGATTTTTAGACTCATTTAAAATTTACCCCACTAACAGTGTAGTGTCACGAAGCGTATATTTCAGAAAATCATATCTCAAGACTGACACACAGGATTTCAGTCATTTTGGTACCATTCGAAAGAGAAGTCGCGGTAGATTCTAATTCCACTTTAAATTTTGAGATTTCGTCAATTTAATCGATTTTTAGACTCATTTAAAATTTACCCCACTAACAGGGTAGTGTCACTAAGCGTATATTTCAGATCATCATATCTCAAGACTGACACAAAGGATTTCAGTCATTTTGGTACCATTCGAAAGAGAAGTCGCGGTAGATTCTAATTCCACTTTGAATTTTGAGATTTCGTCAATTTAAACGATTTTTAGACTCATTTAAAATTTACCCCACTAACAGTGTAGTGTCACGAAGCGTATATTTCAGAAAATCATATCTCAAGACTGACACACAGGATTTCAGTCATTTTGGTACCATTCGAAAGAGAAGTCGCGGTAGATTCTAATTCCACTTTAAATTTTGAGTTTTCGTCAATTTAAACGATTTTTAGACTCATTTAAAATTTACCCCACTAACAGGGTAGTGTCACTAAGCGTATATTTCAGATCATCATATCTCAAGACTGACACAAAGGATTTCAGTCATTTTGGTACCATTCGAAAGAGAAGTCGCGGTAGATTCTAATTCCACTTTAAATTTTGAGATTTCGTCAATTTAAACGATTTTTAGACTCATTTAAAATTTACCCCACTAACAGTGTAGTGTCACGAAGCGTATATTTCAGAAAATCATATCTCAAGACTGACACACAGGATTTCAGTCATTTTGGTACCATTCGAAAGAGAAGTCGCGGTAGATTCTAATTCCACTTTAAATTTTGAGATTTCGTCAATTTAATCGATTTTTAGACTCATTTAAAATTTACCCCACTAACAGGGTAGTGTCACTAAGCGTATATTTCAGATCATCATATCTCAAGACTGACACAAAGGATTTCAGTCATTTTGGTACCATTCGAAAGAGAAGTCGCGGTAGATTCTAATTCCACTTTAAATTTTGAGTTTTCGTCAATTTAAACGATTTTTAGACTCATTTAAAATTTACCCCACTAACAGGGTAGTGTCACTAAGCGTATATTTCAGATCATCATATCTCAAGACTGACACACAGGATTTCAGTCATTTTGGTACCATTCGAAAGAGAAGTCGCGGTAGATTCTAATTCCACTTTAAATTTTGAGTTTTCGTCAATTTAAACGATTTTTAGACCCATTTAAAATTTACCCCACTAACAGTGTAGTGTCACGAAGCGTATATTTCAGAAAATCATATCTCAAGACTGACACACAGGATTTCAGTCATTTTGGTACCATTCGAAAGAGAAGTCGCGGTAGATTCTAATTCCACTTTAAATTTTGAGTTTTCTTCAATTTAAACGATTTTTAGACTCATTTAAAATTTACCCCACTAACAGTGTAGTGTCACGAAGCGTATATTTCAGAAAATCATATCTCAAGACTGACACACAGGATTTCAGTCATTTTGGTACCATTCGAAAGAGAAGTCGCGGTAGATTCTAATTCCACTTTAAATTTTGAGATTTCGTCCATTTAAACGATTTTTAGACTCATTTAAAATTTACCCCACTAACAGTGTAGTGTCACGAAGCGTATATTTCAGAAAATCATATCTCAAGACTGACACACAGGATTTCAGTCATTTTGGTACCATTCGAAAGAGAAGTCGCGGTAGATTCTAATTCCACTTTAAATTTTGAGTTTTCGTCAATTTAAACGATTTTTAGACTCATTTAAAATTTACCCCACTAACAGGGTAGTGTCACTAAGCGTATATTTCAGATCATCATATCTCAAGACTGACACACAGGATTTCAGTCATTTTGGTACCATTCGAAAGAGAAGTCGCGGTAGATTCTAATTCCACTTTAAATTTTGAGTTTTCGTCAATTTAAACGATTTTTAGACTCATTTAAAATTTACCCCACTAACAGTGTAGTGTCACGAAGCGTATATTTCAGAAAATCATATCTCAAGACTGACACACAGGATTTCAGTCATTTTGGTACCATTCGAAAGAGAAGTCGCGGTAGATTCTAATTCCACTTTAAATTTTGAGTTTTCGTCAATTTAAACGATTTTTAGACTCATTTAAAATTTACCCCACTAACAGGGTAGTGTCACTAAGCGTATATTTCAGATCATCATATCTCAAGACTGACACACAGGATTTCAGTCATTTTGGTACCATTCGAAAGAGAAGTCGCGGTAGATTCTAATTCCACTTTAAATTTTGAGTTTTCGTCAATTTAAACGATTTTTAGACCCATTTAAAATTTACCCCACTAACAGTGTAGTGTCACGAAGCGTATATTTCAGAAAATCATATCTCAAGACTGACACACAGGATTTCAGTCATTTTGGTACCATTCGAAAGAGAAGTCGCGGTAGATTCTAATTCCACTTTAAATTTTGAGTTTTCTTCAATTTAAACGATTTTTAGACTCATTTAAAATTTACCCCACTAACAGTGTAGTGTCACGAAGCGTATATTTCAGAAAATCATATCTCAAGACTGACACACAGGATTTCAGTCATTTTGGTACCATTCGAAAGAGAAGTCGCGGTAGATTCTAATTCCACTTTAAATTTTGAGATTTCGTTCATTTAATCGATTTTTAGACTCATTTAAAATTTACCCCACTAACAGTGTAGTGTCACGAAGCGTATATTTCAGAAAATCATATCTCAAGACTGACACACAGGATTTCAGTCATTTTGGTACCATTCGAAAGAGAAGTCGCGGTAGATTCTAATTCCACTTTAAATTTTGAGATTTCGTTCACTTAATCGATTTTTAGACTCATTTAAAATTTACCCCACTAACAGTGTAGTGTCACGAAGCGTATATTTCAGAAAATCATATCTCAAGACTGACACAAAGGATTTCAGTCATTTTGGTACCATTCGAAAGAGAAGTCGCGGTAGATTCTAATTCCACTTTAAATTTTGAGATTTCGTTCATTTAATCGATTTTTAGACTCATTTAAAATTTACCCCACTAACAGTGTAGTGTCACGAAGCGTATATTTCAGAAAATCATATCTCAAGACTGACACACAGGATTTCAGTCATTTTGGTACCATTCGAAAGAGAAGTCGCGGTAGATTCTAATTCCACTTTAAATTTTGAGTTTTCGTCAATTTAATCGATTTTTAGACTCATTTAAAATTTACCCCACTAACAGTGTAGTGTCACGAAGCGTATATTTCAGAAAATCATATCTCAAGACTGACACACAGGATTTCAGTCATTTTGGTACCATTCGAAAGAGAAGTCGCGGTAGATTCTAATTCCACTTTAAATTTTGAGTTTTCGTCAATTTAAACGATTTTTAGACTCATTTAAAATTTACCCCACTAACAGGGTAGTGTCACTAAGCGTATATTTCAGATCATCATATCTCAAGACTGACACAAAGGATTTCAGTCATTTTGGTACCATTCGAAAGAGAAGTCGCGGTAGATTCTAATTCCACTTTAAATTTTGAGATTTCGTTCATTTAATCGATTTTTAGACTCATTTAAAATTTACCCCACTAACAGTGTAGTGTCACGAAGCGTATATTTCAGAAAATCATATCTCAAGACTGACACACAGGATTTCAGTCATTTTGGTACCATTCGAAAGAGAAGTCGCGGTAGATTCTAATTCCACTTTAAATTTTGAGTTTTCGTCAATTTAATCGATTTTTAGACTCATTTAAAATTTACCCCACTAACAGTGTAGTGTCACGAAGCGTATATTTCAGAAAATCATATCTCAAGACTGACGCACAGGATTTCAGTCATTTTGGTACCATTCGAAAGAGAAGTCGCGGTAGATTCTAATTCCACTTTAAATTTTGAGTTTTCGTCAATTTAAACGATTTTTAGACTCATTTAAAATTTACCCCACTAACAGTGTAGTGTCACGAAGCGTATATTTCAGAAAATCATATCTCAAGACTGACACACAGGATTTCAGTCATTTTGGTACCATTCGAAAGAGAAGTCGCGGTAGATTCTAATTCCACTTTAAATTTTGAGTTTTCGTCAATTTAAACGATTTTTAGACTAATTTAAAATTTACCCCACTAACAGTGTAGTGTCACGAAGCGTATATTTCAGAAAATCATATCTCAAGACTGACACACAGGATTTCAGTCATTTTGGTACCATTCGAAAGAGAAGTCGCGGTAGATTCTAACTCCACTTTAAATTTTGAGTTTTCGTCAAATTAAACGATTTTTAGACTCATTTAAAATTTACCCCACTAACAGGGTAGTGTCACTAAGCGTATATTTCAGATCATCATATCTCAAGACTGACACAAAGGATTTCAGTCATTTTGGTACCATTCGAAAGAGAAGTCGCGGTAGATTCTAATTCCACTTTAAATTTCGAGATTTCGTCAATTTAAACGATTTTTAGACTCATTTAAAATTTACCCCACTAACAGTGTAGTGTCACTAAGCGTATATTTCAGATCATCATATCTCAAGACTGACACAAAGGATTTCAGTCATTTTGGTACCATTCGAAAGAGAAGTCGCGGTAGATTCTAATTCCACTTTAAATTTTGAGATTTCGTCAATTTAAACGATTTTTAGACTCATTTAAAATTTACCCCACTAACAGTGTAGTGTCACGAAGCGTATATTTCAGAAAATCATATCTCAAGACTGACACACAGGATTTCAGTCATTTTGGTACCATTCGAAAGAGAAGTCGCGGTAGATTCTAATTCCACTTTAAATTTTGAGTTTTCGTCAATTTAATCGATTTTTAGACTCATTTAAAATTTACCCCACTAACAGTGTAGTGTCACGAAGCGTATATTTCAGAAAATCATATCTCAAGACTGACACACAGGATTTCAGTCATTTTGGTACCATTCGAAAGAGAAGTCGCGGTAGATTCTAATTCCACTTTAAATTTTGAGTTTTCGTCAATTTAAACGATTTTTAGACTCATTTAAAATTTACCCCACTAACAGTGTAGTGTCACGAAGCGTATATTTCAGAAAATCATATCTCAAGACTGACACACAGGATTTCAGTCATTTTGGTACCATTCGAAAGAGAAGTCGCGGTAGATTCTAATTCCACTTTAAATTTTGAGTTTTCGTCAATTTAAACGATTTTTAGACTCATTTAAAATTTACCCCACTAACAGGGTAGTGTCACTAAGCGTATATTTCAGATCATCATATCTCAAGACTGACACAAAGGATTTCAGTCATTTTGGTACCATTCGAAAGAGAAGTCGCGGTAGATTCTAATTCCACTTTAAATTTTGAGATTTCGTTCATTTAATCGATTTTTAGACTCATTTAAAATTTACCCCACTAACAGTGTAGTGTCACGAAGCGTATATTTCAGAAAATCATATCTCAAGACTGACACACAGGATTTCAGTCATTTTGGTACCATTCGAAAGAGAAGTCGCGGTAGATTCTAATTCCACTTTAAATTTTGAGTTTTCGTCAATTTAATCGATTTTTAGACTCATTTAAAATTTACCCCACTAACAGTGTAGTGTCACGAAGCGTATATTTCAGAAAATCATATCTCAAGACTGACACACAGGATTTCAGTCATTTTGGTACCATTCGAAAGAGAAGTCGCGGTAGATTCTAATTCCACTTTAAATTTTGAGTTTTCGTCAATTTAAACGATTTTTAGACTCATTTAAAATTTACCCCACTAACAGTGTAGTGTCACGAAGCGTATATTTCAGAAAATCATATCTCAAGACTGACACACAGGATTTCAGTCATTTTGGTACCATTCGAAAGAGAAGTCGCGGTAGATTCTAATTCCACTTTAAATTTTGAGTTTTCGTCAATTTAAACGATTTTTAGACTCATTTAAAATTTACCCCACTAACAGTGTAGTGTCACGAAGCGTATATTTCAGAAAATCATATCTCAAGACTGACACACAGGATTTCAGTCATTTTGGTACCATTCGAAAGAGAAGTCGCGGTAGATTCTAATTCCACTTTAAATTTTGAGTTTTCGTCAATTTAAACGATTTTTAGACTCATTTAAAATTTACCCCACTAACAGGGTAGTGTCACTAAGCGTATATTTCAGATCATCATATCTCAAGACTGACACACAGGATTTCAGTCATTTTAGTACCATTCGAAAGAGAAGTCGCGGTAGATTCTAATTCCACTTTAAATTTTGAGATTTCGTCAATTTAAACGATTTTTAGACTCATTTAAAATTTACCCCACTAACAGTGTAGTGTCACTAAGCGTATATTTCAGATCATCATATCTCAAGACTGACACAAAGGATTTCAGTCATTTTGGTACCATTCGAAAGAGAAGTCGCGGTAGATTCTAATTCCACTTTAAATTTTGAAATTTCGTCAACTTAATCGATTTTTAGACTCATTTAAAATTTACCCCACTAACAGTGTAGTGTCACGAAGCGTATATTTCAGAAAATCATATCTCAAGACTGACACACAGGATTTCAGTCATTTTGGTACCATTCGAAAGAGAAGTCGCGGTAGATTCTAATTCCACTTTAAATTTTGAGATTTCGTCAATTTAAACGATTTTTAGACTCATTTAAAATTTACCCCACTAACAGTGTAGTGTCACGAAGCGTATATTTCAGAAAATCATATCTCAAGACTGACACACAGGATTTCAGTCATTTTGGTACCATTCGAAAGAGAAGTCGCGGTAGATTCTAATTCCACTTTAAATTTTGAGATTTCGTCAATTTAATCGATTTTTAGACTCATTTAAAATTTACCCCACTAACAGTGTAGTGTCACGAAGCGTATATTTCAGAAAATCATATCTCAAGACTGACACACAGGATTTCAGTCATTTTGGTACCATTCGAAAGAGAAGTCGCGGTAGATTCTAATTCCACTTTAAATTTTGAGTTTTCGTCAATTTAAACGATTTTTAGACTCATTTAAAATTTACCCCACTAACAGGGTAGTGTCACTAAGCGTATATTTCAGATCATCATATCTCAAGACTGACACAAAGGATTTCAGTCATTTTGGTACCATTCGAAAGAGAAGTCGCGGTAGATTCTAATTCCACTTTAAATTTTGAGATTTCGTCAATTTAAACGATTTTTAGACTCATTTAAAATTTACCCCACTAACAGTGTAGTGTCACGAAGCGTATATTTCAGAATATCATATCTCAAGACTGACACACAGGATTTCAGTCATTTTGGTACCATTCGAAAGAGAAGTCGCGGTAGATTCTAATTCCACTTTAAATTTTGAGTTTTCGTCAATTTAAACGATTTTTAGACTCATTTAAAATTTACCCCACTAACAGGGTAGTGTCACTAAGCGTATATTTCAGATCATCATATCTCAAGACTGACACAAAGGATTTCAGTCATTTTGGTACCATTCGAAAGAGAAGTCGCGGTAGATTCTAATTCCACTTTAAATTTTGGGATTTCGTCAATTTAAACGATTTTTAGACTCATTTAAAATTTACCCCACTAACAGTGTAGTGTCACTAAGCGTATATTTCAGATCATCATATCTCAAGACTGACACAAAGGATTTCAGTCATTTTGGTACCATTCGAAAGAGAAGTCGCGGTAGATTCTAATTCCACTTTAAATTTTGAGATTTCGTCAATTTAAACGATTTTTAGACTCATTTAAAATTTACCCCACTAACAGTGTAGTGTCACGAAGCGTATATTTCAGAAAATCATATCTCAAGACTGACACACAGGATTTCAGTCATTTTGGTACCATTCGAAAGAGAAGTCGCGGTAGATTCTAATTCCACTTTAAATTTTGAGTTTTCGTCAATTTAAACGATTTTTAGACTCATTTAAAATTTACCCCACTAACAGGGTAGTGTCACTAAGCGTATATTTCAGATCATCATATCTCAAGACTGACACAAAGGATTTCAGTCATTTTGGTACCATTCGAAAGAGAAGTCGCGGTAGATTCTAATTCCACTTTAAATTTTGAGATTTCGTCAATTTAAACGATTTTTAGACTCATTTAAAATTTACCCCACTAACAGTGTAGTGTCACGAAGCGTATATTTCAGAAAATCATATCTCAAGACTGACACACAGGATTTCAGTCATTTTGGTACCATTCGAAAGAGAAGTCGCGGTAGATTCTAATTCCACTTTAAATTTTGAGATTTCGTCAATTTAAACGATTTTTAGACTCATTTAAAATTTACCCCACTAACAGGGTAGTGTCACTAAGCGTATATTTCAGATCATCATATCTCAAGACTGACACAAAGGATTTCAGTCATTTTGGTACCATTCGAAAGAGAAGTCGCGGTAGATTCTAATTCCACTTTAAATTTTGAGATTTCGTCAATTTAAACGATTTTTAGACTCATTTAAAATTTACCCCACTAACAGTGTAGTGTCACGAAGCGTATATTTCAGAATATCATATCTCAAGACTGACACACAGGATTTCAGTCATTTTGGTACCATTCGAAAGAGAAGTCGCGGTAGATTCTAATTCCACTTTAAATTTTGAGTTTTCGTCAATTTAAACGATTTTTAGACTCATTTAAAATTTACCCCACTAACAGGGTAGTGTCACTAAGCGTATATTTCAGATCATCATATCTCAAGACTGACACAAAGGATTTCAGTCATTTTGGTACCATTCGAAAGAGAAGTCGCGGTAGATTCTAATTCCACTTTAAATTTTGGGATTTCGTCAATTTAAACGATTTTTAGACTCATTTAAAATTTACCCCACTAACAGTGTAGTGTCACTAAGCGTATATTTCAGATCATCATATCTCAAGACTGACACAAAGGATTTCAGTCATTTTGGTACCATTCGAAAGAGAAGTCGCGGTAGATTCTAATTCCACTTTAAATTTTGAGATTTCGTCAATTTAAACGATTTTTAGACTCATTTAAAATTTACCCCACTAACAGTGTAGTGTCACGAAGCGTATATTTCAGAAAATCATATCTCAAGACTGACACACAGGATTTCAGTCATTTTGGTACCATTCGAAAGAGAAGTCGCGGTAGATTCTAATTCCACTTTAAATTTTGAGTTTTCGTCAATTTAAACGATTTTTAGACTCATTTAAAATTTACCCCACTAACAGGGTAGTGTCACTAAGCGTATATTTCAGATCATCATATCTCAAGACTGACACAAAGGATTTCAGTCATTTTGGTACCATTCGAAAGAGAAGTCGCGGTAGATTCTAATTCCACTTTAAATTTTGAGATTTCGTCAATTTAAACGATTTTTAGACTCATTTAAAATTTACCCCACTAACAGTGTAGTGTCACGAAGCGTATATTTCAGAAAATCATATCTCAAGACTGACACACAGGATTTCAGTCATTTTGGTACCATTCGAAAGAGAAGTCGCGGTAGATTCTAATTCCACTTTAAATTTTGAGATTTCGTCAATTTAAACGATTTTTAGACTCATTTAAAATTTACCCCACTAACAGGGTAGTGTCACTAAGCGTATATTTCAGATCATCATATCTCAAGACTGACACAAAGGATTTCAGTCATTTTGGTACCATTCGAAAGAGAAGTCGCGGTAGATTCTAATTCCACTTTAAATTTTGAGATTTCGTCAATTTAAACGATTTTTAGACTCATTTAAAATTTACCCCACTAACAGTGTAGTGTCACGAAGCGTATATTTCAGAAAATCATATCTCAAGACTGACAAACAGGATTTCAGTCATTTTGGTACCATTCGAAAGAGAAGTCGCGGTAGATTCTAATTCCACTTTAAATTTTGAGATTTCGTCAATTTAAACGATTTTTAGACTCATTTAAAATTTACCCCACTAACAGGGTAGTGTCACTAAGCGTATATTTCAGATCATCATATCTCAAGACTGACACAAAGGATTTCAGTCATTTTGGTACCATTCGAAAGAGAAGTCGCGGTAGATTCTAATTCCACTTTAAATTTTGAGTTTTCGTCAATTTAAACGATTTTTAGACTCATTTAAAATTTACCCCACTAACAGTGTAGTGTCACGAAGCGTATATTTCAGAAAATCATATCTCAAGACTGACACACAGGATTTCAGTCATTTTGGTACCATTCGAAAGAGAAGTCGCGGTAGATTCTAATTCCACTTTAAATTTTGAGATTTCGTCAATTTAATCGATTTTTAGACTCATTTAAAATTTACCCCACTAACAGTGTAGTGTCACGAAGCGTATATTTCAGAAAATCATATCTCAAGACTGACACACAGGATTTCAGTCATTTTGGTACCATTCGAAAGAGAAGTCGCGGTAGATTCTAATTCCACTTTAAATTTTGAGTTTTCGTCAATTTAAACGATTTTTAGACTCATTTAAAATTTACCCCACTAACAGGGTAGTGTCACTAAGCGTATATTTCAGATCATCATATCTCAAGACTGACACAAAGGATTTCAGTCATTTTGGTACCATTCGAAAGAGAAGTCGCGGTAGATTCTAATTCCACTTTAAATTTTGAGATTTCGTCAATTTAAACGATTTTTAGACTCATTTAAAATTTACCCCACTAACAGTGTAGTGTCACGAAGCGTATATTTCAGAAAATCATATCTCAAGACTGACACACAGGATTTCAGTCATTTTGGTACCATTCGAAAGAGAAGTCGCGGTAGATTCTAATTCCACTTTAAATTTTGAGATTTCGTCAATTTAAACGATTTTTAGACTCATTTAAAATTTACCCCACTAACAGGGTAGTGTCACTAAGCGTATATTTCAGATCATCATATCTCAAGACTGACACAAAGGATTTCAGTCATTTTGGTACCATTCGAAAGAGAAGTCGCGGTAGATTCTAATTCCACTTTAAATTTTGAGATTTCGTCAATTTAAACGATTTTTAGACTCATTTAAAATTTACCCCACTAACAGTGTAGTGTCACGAAGCGTATATTTCAGAAAATCATATCTCAAGACTGACAAACAGGATTTCAGTCATTTTGGTACCATTCGAAAGAGAAGTCGCGGTAGATTCTAATTCCACTTTAAATTTTGAGATTTCGTCAATTTAAACGATTTTTAGACTCATTTAAAATTTACCCCACTAACAGGGTAGTGTCACTAAGCGTATATTTCAGATCATCATATCTCAAGACTGACACAAAGGATTTCAGTCATTTTGGTACCATTCGAAAGAGAAGTCGCGGTAGATTCTAATTCCACTTTAAATTTTGAGATTTCGTCAATTTAATCGATTTTTAGACTCATTTAAAATTTACCCCACTAACAGTGTAGTGTCACGAAGCGTATATTTCAGAAAATCATATCTCAAGACTGACACACAGGATTTCAGTCATTTTGGTACCATTCGAAAGAGAAGTCGCGGTAGATTCTAATTCCACTTTAAATTTTGAGATTTCGTCAATTTAAACGATTTTTAGACTCATTTAAAATTTACCCCACTAACAGGGTAGTGTCACTAAGCGTATATTTCAGATCATCATATCTCAAGACTGACACAAAGGATTTCAGTCATTTTGGTACCATTCGAAAGAGAAGTCGCGGTAGATTCTAATTCCACTTTAAATTTTGAGATTTCGTCAATTTAAACGATTTTTAGACTCATTTAAAATTTACCCCACTAACAGTGTAGTGTCACGAAGCGTATATTTCAGAAAATCATATCTCAAGACTGACAAACAGGATTTCAGTCATTTTGGTACCATTCGAAAGAGAAGTCGCGGTAGATTCTAATTCCACTTTAAATTTTGAGATTTCGTCAATTTAAACGATTTTTAGACTCATTTAAAATTTACCCCACTAACAGGGTAGTGTCACTAAGCGTATATTTCAGATCATCATATCTCAAGACTGACACAAAGGATTTCAGTCATTTTGGTACCATTCGAAAGAGAAGTCGCGGTAGATTCTAATTCCACTTTAAATTTTGAGATTTCGTCAATTTAAACGATTTTTAGACTCATTTAAAATTTACCCCACTAACAGTGTAGTGTCACGAAGCGTATATTTCAGAAAATCATATCTCAAGACTGACAAACAGGATTTCAGTCATTTTGGTACCATTCGAAAGAGAAGTCGCGGTAGATTCTAATTCCACTTTAAATTTTGAGATTTCGTCAATTTAAACGATTTTTAGACTCATTTAAAATTTACCCCACTAACAGGGTAGTGTCACTAAGCGTATATTTCAGATCATCATATCTCAAGACTGACACAAAGGATTTCAGTCATTTTGGTACCATTCGAAAGAGAAGTCGCGGTAGATTCTAATTCCACTTTAAATTTTGAGATTTCGTCAACTTAATCGATTTTTAGACTCATTTAAAATTTACCCCACTAACAGTGTAGTGTCACGAAGCGTATATTTCAGAAAATCATATCTCAAGACTGACACACAGGATTTCAGTCATTTTGGTACCATTCGAAAGAGAAGTCGCGGTAGATTCTAATTCCACTTTAAATTTTGAGTTTTCGTCAATTTAAACGATTTTTAGACTCATTTAAAATTTACCCCACTAACAGGGTAGTGTCACTAAGCGTATATTTCAGATCATCATATCTCAAGACTGACACAAAGGATTTCAGTCATTTTGGTACCATTCGAAAGAGAAGTCGCGGTAGATTCTAATTCCACTTTAAATTTTGAGATTTCGTCAATTTAAACGATTTTTAGACTCATTTAAAATTTACCCCACTAACAGTGTAGTGTCACGAAGCGTATATTTCAGAAAATCATATCTCAAGACTGACACACAGGATTTCAGTCATTTTGGTACCATTCGAAAGAGAAGTCGCGGTAGATTCTAATTCCACTTTAAATTTTGAGATTTCGTCAATTTAATCGATTTTTAGACTCATTTAAAATTTACCCCACTAACAGTGTAGTGTCACGAAGCGTATATTTCAGAAAATCATATCTCAAGACTGACACACAGGATTTCAGTCATTTTGGTACCATTCGAAAGAGAAGTCGCGGTAGATTCTAATTCCACTTTAAATTTTGAGTTTTCGTCAATTTAAACGATTTTTAGACTCATTTAAAATTTACCCCACTAACAGGGTAGTGTCACTAAGCGTATATTTCAGATCATCATATCTCAAGACTGACACAAAGGATTTCAGTCATTTTGGTACCATTCGAAAGAGAAGTCGCGGTAGATTCTAATTCCACTTTAAATTTTGAGATTTCGTCAATTTAAACGATTTTTAGACTCATTTAAAATTTACCCCACTAACAGTGTAGTGTCACGAAGCGTATATTTCAGAAAATCATATCTCAAGACTGACAAACAGGATTTCAGTCATTTTGGTACCATTCGAAAGAGAAGTCGCGGTAGATTCTAATTCCACTTTAAATTTTGAGATTTCGTCAATTTAAACGATTTTTAGACTCATTTAAAATTTACCCCACTAACAGGGTAGTGTCACTAAGCGTATATTTCAGATCATCATATCTCAAGACTGACACAAAGGATTTCAGTCATTTTGGTACCATTCGAAAGAGAAGTCGCGGTAGATTCTAATTCCACTTTAAATTTTGAGTTTTCGTCAATTTAAACGATTTTTAGACTCATTTAAAATTTACCCCACTAACAGTGTAGTGTCACGAAGCGTATATTTCAGAAAATCATATCTCAAGACTGACACACAGGATTTCAGTCATTTTGGTACCATTCGAAAGAGAAGTCGCGGTAGATTCGAATTCCACTTTAAATTTTGAGATTTCGTCAATTTAATCGATTTTTAGACTCATTTAAAATTTACCCCACTAACAGTGTAGTGTCACGAAGCGTATATTTCAGAAAATCATATCTCAAGACTGACAAACAGGATTTCAGTCATTTTGGTACCATTCGAAAGAGAAGTCGCGGTAGATTCTAATTCCACTTTAAATTTTGAGATTTCGTCAATTTAAACGATTTTTAGACTCATTTAAAATTTACCCCACTAACAGGGTAGTGTCACTAAGCGTATATTTCAGATCATCATATCTCAAGACTGACACAAAGGATTTCAGTCATTTTGGTACCATTCGAAAGAGAAGTCGCGGTAGATTCTAATTCCACTTTAAATTTTGAGATTTCGTCAATTTAAACGATTTTTAGACTCATTTAAAATTTACCCCACTAACAGTGTAGTGTCACGAAGCGTATATTTCAGAAAATCATATCTCAAGACTGACACACAGGATTTCAGTCATTTTGGTACCATTCGAAAGAGAAGTCGCGGTAGATTCTAATTCCACTTTAAATTTTGAGATTTCGTCAATTTAAACGATTTTTAGACTCATTTAAAATTTACCCCACTAACAGGGTAGTGTCACTAAGCGTATATTTCAGATCATCATATCTCAAGACTGACACAAAGGATTTCAGTCATTTTGGTACCATTCGAAAGAGAAGTCGCGGTAGATTCTAATTCCACTTTAAATTTTGAGATTTCGTCAATTTAAACGATTTTTAGACTCATTTAAAATTTACCCCACTAACAGTGTAGTGTCACGAAGCGTATATTTCAGAAAATCATATCTCAAGACTGACAAACAGGATTTCAGTCATTTTGGTACCATTCGAAAGAGAAGTCGCGGTAGATTCTAATTCCACTTTAAATTTTGAGATTTCGTCAATTTAAACGATTTTTAGACTCATTTAAAATTTACCCCACTAACAGGGTAGTGTCACTAAGCGTATATTTCAGATCATCATATCTCAAGACTGACACAAAGGATTTCAGTCATTTTGGTACCATTCGAAAGAGAAGTCGCGGTAGATTCTAATTCCACTTTAAATTTTGAGTTTTCGTCAATTTAAACGATTTTTAGACTCATTTAAAATTTACCCCACTAACAGTGTAGTGTCACGAAGCGTATATTTCAGAAAATCATATCTCAAGACTGACACACAGGATTTCAGTCATTTTGGTACCATTCGAAAGAGAAGTCGCGGTAGATTCGAATTCCACTTTAAATTTTGAGATTTCGTCAATTTAATCGATTTTTAGACTCATTTAAAATTTACCCCACTAACAGTGTAGTGTCACGAAGCGTATATTTCAGAAAATCATATCTCAAGACTGACAAACAGGATTTCAGTCATTTTGGTACCATTCGAAAGAGAAGTCGCGGTAGATTCTAATTCCACTTTAAATTTTGAGATTTCGTCAATTTAAACGATTTTTAGACTCATTTAAAATTTACCCCACTAACAGGGTAGTGTCACTAAGCGTATATTTCAGAAAATCATATCTCAAGACTGACACACAGGATTTCAGTCATTTTGGTACCATTCGAAAGAGAAGTCGCGGTAGATTCTAATTCCACTTTAAATTTTGAGTTTTCGTCAATTTAAACGATTTTTAGACTCATTTAAAATTTACCCCACTAACAGGGTAGTGTCACGAAGCGTATATTTCAGAAAATCATATCTCAAGACTGACAAACAGGATTTCAGTCATTTTGGTACCATTCGAAAGAGAAGTCGCGGTAGATTCTAATTCCACTTTAAATTTTGAGATTTCGTCAATTTAAACGATTTTTAGACTCATTTAAAATTTACCCCACTAACAGGGTAGTGTCACTAAGCGTATATTTCAGATCATCATATCTCAAGACTGACACAAAGGATTTCAGTCATTTTGGTACCATTCGAAAGAGAAGTCGCGGTAGATTCTAATTCCACTTTAAATTTTGAGTTTTCGTCAATTTAAACGATTTTTAGACTCATTTAAAATTTACCCCACTAACAGTGTAGTGTCACGAAGCGTATATTTCAGAAAATCATATCTCAAGACTGACACACAGGATTTCAGTCATTTTGGTACCATTCGAAAGAGAAGTCGCGGTAGATTCGAATTCCACTTTAAATTTTGAGATTTCGTCAATTTAATCGATTTTTAGACTCATTTAAAATTTACCCCACTAACAGTGTAGTGTCACGAAGCGTATATTTCAGAAAATCATATCTCAAGACTGACAAACAGGATTTCAGTCATTTTGGTACCATTCGAAAGAGAAGTCGCGGTAGATTCTAATTCCACTTTAAATTTTGAGATTTCGTCAATTTAAACGATTTTTAGACTCATTTAAAATTTACCCCACTAACAGGGTAGTGTCACTAAGCGTATATTTCAGATCATCATATCTCAAGACTGACACAAAGGATTTCAGTCATTTTGGTACCATTCGAAAGAGAAGTCGCGGTAGATTCTAATTCCACTTTAAATTTTGAGTTTTCGTCAATTTAAACGATTTTTAGACTCATTTAAAATTTACCCCACTAACAGTGTAGTGTCACGAAGCGTATATTTCAGAAAATCATATCTCAAGACTGACACACAGGATTTCAGTCATTTTGGTACCATTCGAAAGAGAAGTCGCGGTAGATTCTAATTCCACTTTAAATTTTGAGATTTCGTCAATTTAATCGATTTTTAGACTCATTTAAAATTTACCCCACTAACAGTGTAGTGTCACGAAGCGTATATTTCAGAAAATCATATCTCAAGACTGACACACAGGATTTCAGTCATTTTGGTACCATTCGAAAGAGAAGTCGCGGTAGATTCTAATTCCACTTTAAATTTTGAGTTTTCGTCAATTTAAACGATTTTTAGACTCATTTAAAATTTACCCCACTAACAGGGTAGTGTCACTAACTAGGGAAGTGCACTCTAGTGTACACGACTCTGAATTAAAGGTTTAGTGGAAATGAAAGGACCATAATACAATAATAAACTGTGAGAATAAAAATTCTCAATGCGGCGGTTTTCCTCACTAACCCACGTGTGACGTCATCACAGCCAAAACGTACAGTTGCAACAACAGTCATTTTTTAACAGCATGTAGCTTTGGAACCCCTGAACCAATTTTTATGTTTTATAGCTCATTAGAAGGAGAAAATGTTTTTCTTTCAGAATATAACAGTATACATAGTTAAAAACAAAAAACTGTCAACCGAGAATCAAAAAAACTGAACGTGTTTTAGTGATATGCAGAAAAATGACCTATATATTTTTTTTGAAACATAGAATTTTTTTGAATTTATGATTTTCGAATTCTACTGGATCACGTACGTATTACGGAAGTAAAGTTATGTGCGCTTGCCGTTGAGTTTAGAGAAATAAATAGCAAAAACAAAATTTTTTTCGTACTTTTCACTCATTATATGTAGTCTTGTATTGGAAACAGCTTCTCAAACGTAAGGAAACTGTTCTTTTTTTTCAGGTTTTTCAATTTTTCGGTTATTTTTTTCGGATTTTATTCTTTTCGATCTCGTGTTTAACGGAAGTTTTAATCATTTTATCAGAACATGTTGTGACATTATTCGACAGAAACATGCAGAATTCCCAATTTCAAAGAGGGAAAATTTGATATCAATTCTCAACTTGTCAACCAGATCAAGGTCGATCGATATAAAGAGTTAGTAAAAGAAGCATTTTTCAAAGCGGGTATTCTCCGAAATCATCCAGAAGGTTACGATGCACCTGCAACGTATTGCTTCAAAGAAAAATGCTTCTTTGACGAGCTCATTATATCGATCGGCGTTGATCTGGTTATATAACAAGTTGAGAATTGATATCAAATTTTCCCTCTTCGAAATTGGGAATTCTGCATGCGTCTGTCGAAAAATGTCACAACATGTTCTGATAAAAAGCTTAAAACTTCTGTTAAACACGAGATCGAAAAGAATAAAATCCGAAAAAGTGAAAAACTTGAAAAAAAGAATAGTTTTCTTACGTTTGAGAAGCTTTTTCCATCACAAGACTACATATAATGAGTGAAAAGTACGAAAAAATTTTTGTTTTTGCTATTTATTTCTCTAAACTCAACGGCAAGCGCACATAACTTTACTTCCGTAATACGTACGTGATCCAGTAGAATTCGAAAATCATAAATTCAAAAAAATTCTATGTTTCAAAAAAAATATATAGGTCATTTTTCTGCATATCACTAAAACACGTTCAGTTTTTTTGATTCTCGGTTGACAGTTTTTTGTTTTTAACTATGTACACTGTTATATTCTGAAAGAAAAACATTTTCTCCTTCTAATGAGCTATAAAACATAAAAATTGGTTCAGGGGTTCCAAAGCTACATGCTGTTAAAAAATGACTGTTGTTGCAACTGTGCGTTTTGGCTGTGATGACGTCACACGTGGGTTAGTGAGGAAAACCGCCGCATTGAGAATTTTTATTCTCACAGTTTATTATTGTATTATGGTCCTTTCATTTCCATTAAACCTTTAATTCAGAGTCGTGTACACTAGAGTGCACTTCCCTAGTAAGCGTATATTTCAGATCATCATATCTCAAGACTGACACAAAGGATTTCAGTCATTTTGGTACCATTCGAAAGAGAAGTCGCGGTAGATTCTAATTCCACTTTAAATTTTGAGATTTCGTCAATTTAAACGATTTTTAGACTCATTTAAAATTTACCCCACTAACAGTGTAGTGTCACGAAGCGTATATTTCAGAAAATCATATCTCAAGACTGACACACAGGATTTCAGTCATTTTGGTACCATTCGAAAGAGAAGTCGCGGTAGATTCTAATTCCACTTTAAATTTTGAGATTTCGTCAATTTAAACGATTTTTAGACTCATTTAAAATTTACCCCACTAACAGGGTAGTGTCACTAAGCGTATATTTCAGATCATCATATCTCAAGACTGACACAAAGGATTTCAGTCATTTTGGTACCATTCGAAAGAGAAGTCGCGGTAGATTCTAATTCCACTTTAAATTTTGAGTTTTCGTCAATTTAAACGATTTTTAGACTCATTTAAAATTTACCCCACTAACAGGGTAGTGTCACTAAGCGTATATTTCAGATCATCATATCTCAAGACTGACACAAAGGATTTCAGTCATTTTGGTACCATTCGAAAGAGAAGTCGCGGTAGATTCTAATTCCACTTTAAATTTTGAGATTTCGTCAATTTAAACGATTTTTAGACTCATTTAAAATTTACCCCACTAACAGGGTAGTGTCACTAAGCGTATATTTCAGATCATCATATCTCAAGACTGACACAAAGGATTTCAGTCATTTTGGTACCATTCGAAAGAGAAGTCGCGGTAGATTCTAATTCCACTTTAAATTTTGAGATTTCGTCAATTTAAACGATTTTTAGACTCATTTAAAATTTACCCCACTAACAGTGTAGTGTCACGAAGCGTATATTTCAGAAAATCATATCTCAAGACTGACACACAGGATTTCAGTCATTTTGGTACCATTCGAAAGAGAAGTCGCGGTAGATTCTAATTCCACTTTAAATTTTGAGTTTTCGTCAATTTAAACGATTTTTAGACTCATTTAAAATTTACCCCACTAACAGGGTAGTGTCACTAAGCGTATATTTCAGATCATCATATCTCAAGACTGACACAAAGGATTTCAGTCATTTTGGTACCATTCGAAAGAGAAGTCGCGGTAGATTCTAATTCCACTTTAAATTTTGAGATTTCGTCAACTTAATCGATTTTTAGACTCATTTAAAATTTACCCCACTAACAGTGTAGTGTCACGAAGCGTATATTTCAGAAAATCATATCTCAAGACTGACACACAGGATTTCAGTCATTTTGGTACCATTCGAAAGAGAAGTCGCGGTAGATTCTAATTCCACTTTAAATTTTGAGTTTTCGTCAATTTAAACGATTTTTAGACTCATTTAAAATTTACCCCACTAACAGGGTAGTGTCACTAAGCGTATATTTCAGATCATCATATCTCAAGACTGACACAAAGGATTTCAGTCATTTTGGTACCATTCGAAAGAGAAGTCGCGGTAGATTCTAATTCCACTTTAAATTTTGAGATTTCGTCAATTTAAACGATTTTTAGACTCATTTAAAATTTACCCCACTAACAGTGTAGTGTCACGAAGCGTATATTTCAGAAAATCATATCTCAAGACTGACAAACAGGATTTCAGTCATTTTGGTACCATTCGAAAGAGAAGTCGCGGTAGATTCTAATTCCACTTTAAATTTTGAGATTTCGTCAATTTAAACGATTTTTAGACTCATTTAAAATTTACCCCACTAACAGGGTAGTGTCACTAAGCGTATATTTCAGATCATCATATCTCAAGACTGACAAACAGGATTTCAGTCATTTTGGTACCATTCGAAAGAGAAGTCGCGGTAGATTCTAATTCCACTTTAAATTTTGAGATTTCGTCAATTTAAACGATTTTTAGACTCATTTAAAATTTACCCCACTAACAGGGTAGTGTCACTAAGCGTATATTTCAGATCATCATATCTCAAGACTGACACAAAGGATTTCAGTCATTTTGGTACCATTCGAAAGAGAAGTCGCGGTAGATTCTAATTCCACTTTAAATTTTGAGTTTTCGTCAATTTAAACGATTTTTAGACTCATTTAAAATTTACCCCACTAACAGGGTAGTGTCACTAAGCGTATATTTCAGATCATCATATCTCAAGACTGACACAAAGGATTTCAGTCATTTTGGTACCATTCGAAAGAGAAGTCGCGGTAGATTCTAATTCCACTTTAAATTTTGAGATTTCGTCAATTTAAACGATTTTTAGACTCATTTAAAATTTACCCCACTAACAGGGTAGTGTCACTAAGCGTATATTTCAGATCATCATATCTCAAGACTGACACAAAGGATTTCAGTCATTTTGGTACCATTCGAAAGAGAAGTCGCGGTAGATTCTAATTCCACTTTAAATTTTGAGATTTCGTCAATTTAAACGATTTTTAGACTCATTTAAAATTTACCCCACTAACAGTGTAGTGTCACGAAGCGTATATTTCAGAAAATCATATCTCAAGACTGACACACAGGATTTCAGTCATTTTGGTACCATTCGAAAGAGAAGTCGCGGTAGATTCTAATTCCACTTTAAATTTTGAGTTTTCGTCAATTTAAACGATTTTTAGACTCATTTAAAATTTACCCCACTAACAGGGTAGTGTCACTAAGCGTATATTTCAGATCATCATATCTCAAGACTGACACAAAGGATTTCAGTCATTTTGGTACCATTCGAAAGAGAAGTCGCGGTAGATTCTAATTCCACTTTAAATTTTGAGATTTCGTCAACTTAATCGATTTTTAGACTCATTTAAAATTTACCCCACTAACAGTGTAGTGTCACGAAGCGTATATTTCAGAAAATCATATCTCAAGACTGACACACAGGATTTCAGTCATTTTGGTACCATTCGAAAGAGAAGTCGCGGTAGATTCTAATTCCACTTTAAATTTTGAGTTTTCGTCAATTTAAACGATTTTTAGACTCATTTAAAATTTACCCCACTAACAGGGTAGTGTCACTAAGCGTATATTTCAGATCATCATATCTCAAGACTGACACAAAGGATTTCAGTCATTTTGGTACCATTCGAAAGAGAAGTCGCGGTAGATTCTAATTCCACTTTAAATTTTGAGATTTCGTCAATTTAAACGATTTTTAGACTCATTTAAAATTTACCCCACTAACAGTGTAGTGTCACGAAGCGTATATTTCAGAAAATCATATCTCAAGACTGACACACAGGATTTCAGTCATTTTGGTACCATTCGAAAGAGAAGTCGCGGTAGATTCTAATTCCACTTTAAATTTTGAGATTTCGTCAATTTAAACGATTTTTAGACTCATTTAAAATTTACCCCACTAACAGTGTAGTGTCACGAAGCGTATATTTCAGAAAATCATATCTCAAGACTGACACACAGGATTTCAGTCATTTTGGTACCATTCGAAAGAGAAGTCGCGGTAGATTCTAATTCCACTTTAAATTTTGAGATTTCGTCAATTTAAACGATTTTTAGACTCATTTAAAATTTACCCCACTAACAGTGTAGTGTCACGAAGCGTATATTTCAGAAAATCATATCTCAAGACTGACAAACAGGATTTCAGTCATTTTGGTACCATTCGAAAGAGAAGTCGCGGTAGATTCTAATTCCACTTTAAATTTTGAGATTTCGTCAATTTAAACGATTTTTAGACTCATTTAAAATTTACCCCACTAACAGGGTAGTGTCACTAAGCGTATATTTCAGATCATCATATCTCAAGACTGACACAAAGGATTTCAGTCATTTTGGTACCATTCGAAAGAGAAGTCGCGGTAGATTCTAATTCCACTTTAAATTTTGAGTTTTCGTCAATTTAAACGATTTTTAGACTCATTTAAAATTTACCCCACTAACAGTGTAGTGTCACGAAGCGTATATTTCAGAAAATCATATCTCAAGACTGACACACAGGATTTCAGTCATTTTGGTACCATTCGAAAGAGAAGTCGCGGTAGATTCTAATTCCACTTTAAATTTTGAGATTTCGTCAATTTAATCGATTTTTAGACTCATTTAAAATTTACCCCACTAACAGTGTAGTGTCACGAAGCGTATATTTCAGAAAATCATATCTCAAGACTGACACACAGGATTTCAGTCATTTTGGTACCATTCGAAAGAGAAGTCGCGGTAGATTCTAATTCCACTTTAACTTTTGAGTTTTCGTCAATTTAAACGATTTTTAGACTCATTTAAAATTTACCCCACTAACAGGGTAGTGTCACTAAGCGTATATTTCAGATCATCATATCTCAAGACTGACACAAAGGATTTCAGTCATTTTGGTACCATTCGAAAGAGAAGTCGCGGTAGATTCTAATTCCACTTTAAATTTTGAGATTTCGTCAATTTAAACGATTTTTAGACTCATTTAAAATTTACCCCACTAACAGTGTAGTGTCACGAAGCGTATATTTCAGAAAATCATATCTCAAGACTGACACACAGGATTTCAGTCATTTTGGTACCATTCGAAAGAGAAGTCGCGGTAGATTCTAATTCCACTTTAAATTTTGAGATTTCGTCAATTTAAACGATTTTTAGACTCATTTAAAATTTACCCCACTAACAGGGTAGTGTCACTAAGCGTATATTTCAGATCATCATATCTCAAGACTGACACAAAGGATTTCAGTCATTTTGGTACCATTCGAAAGAGAAGTCGCGGTAGATTCTAATTCCACTTTAAATTTTGAGATTTCGTCAATTTAAACGATTTTTAGACTCATTTAAAATTTACCCCACTAACAGTGTAGTGTCACGAAGCGTATATTTCAGAAAATCATATCTCAAGACTGACAAACAGGATTTCAGTCATTTTGGTACCATTCGAAAGAGAAGTCGCGGTAGATTCTAATTCCACTTTAAATTTTGAGATTTCGTCAATTTAAACGATTTTTAGACTCATTTAAAATTTACCCCACTAACAGTGTAGTGTCACGAAGCGTATATTTCAGAAAATCATATCTCAAGACTGACACACAGGATTTCAGTCATTTTGGTACCATTCGAAAGAGAAGTCGCGGTAGATTCTAATTCCACTTTAAATTTTGAGATTTCGTCAATTTAAACGATTTTTAGACTCATTTAAAATTTACCCCACTAACAGTGTAGTGTCACGAAGCGTATATTTCAGAAAATCATATCTCAAGACTGACACACAGGATTTCAGTCATTTTGGTACCATTCGAAAGAGAAGTCGCGGTAGATTCTAATTCCACTTTAAATTTTGAGATTTCGTCAATTTAAACGATTTTTAGACTCATTTAAAATTTACCCCACTAACAGGGTAGTGTCACTAAGCGTATATTTCAGATCATCATATCTCAAGACTGACACAAAGGATTTCAGTCATTTTGGTACCATTCGAAAGAGAAGTCGCGGTAGATTCTAATTCCACTTTAAATTTTGAGATTTCGTCAATTTAAACGATTTTTAGACTCATTTAAAATTTACCCCACTAACAGTGTAGTGTCACGAAGCGTATATTTCAGAAAATCATATCTCAAGACTGACAAACAGGATTTCAGTCATTTTGGTACCATTCGAAAGAGAAGTCGCGGTAGATTCTAATTCCACTTTAAATTTTGAGATTTCGTCAATTTAAACGATTTTTAGACTCATTTAAAATTTACCCCACTAACAGTGTAGTGTCACGAAGCGTATATTTCAGAAAATCATATCTCAAGACTGACACACAGGATTTCAGTCATTTTGGTACCATTCGAAAGAGAAGTCGCGGTAGATTCTAATTCCACTTTAAATTTTGAGTTTTCGTCAATTTAAACGATTTTTAGACTCATTTAAAATTTACCCCACTAACAGGGTAGTGTCACTAAGCGTATATTTCAGATCATCATATCTCAAGACTGACACAAAGGATTTCAGTCATTTTGGTACCATTCGAAAGAGAAGTCGCGGTAGATTCTAATTCCACTTTAAATTTTGAGATTTCGTCAATTTAAACGATTTTTAGACTCATTTAAAATTTACCCCACTAACAGGGTAGTGTCACTAAGCGTATATTTCAGATCATCATATCTCAAGACTGACACAAAGGATT
Organism: Caenorhabditis virilis; assembly: GCA_964036255.1. NCBI lineage: Eukaryota > Metazoa > Nematoda > Chromadorea > Rhabditida > Rhabditidae > Caenorhabditis > Caenorhabditis virilis. The sequence goes on along the minus strand of OZ038416.1, from coordinate 1,393,375 downwards.
TCAGTCATTTTGGTACCATTCGAAAGAGAAGTCGCGGTAGATTCTAATTCCACTTTAAATTTTGAGATTTCGTCAATTTAAACGATTTTTAGACTCATTTAAAATTTACCCCACTAACAGTGTAGTGTCACGAAGCGTATATTTCAGAAAATCATATCTCAAGACTGACACACAGGATTTCAGTTATTTTGGTACCATTCGAAAGAGAAGTCGCGGTAGATTCTAATTCCACTTTAAATTTTGAGTTTTCGTCAATTTAAACGATTTTTAGACTCATTTAAAATTTACCCCACTAACAGGGTAGTGTCACTAAGCGTATATTTCAGATCATCATATCTCAAGACTGACACAAAGGATTTCAGTCATTTTGGTACCATTCGAAAGAGAAGTCGCGGTAGATTCTAATTCCACTTTAAATTTTGAGATTTCGTCAACTTAATCGATTTTTAGACTCATTTAAAATTTACCCCACTAACAGTGTAGTGTCACGAAGCGTATATTTCAGAAAATCATATCTCAAGACTGACACACAGGATTTCAGTCATTTTGGTACCATTCGAAAGAGAAGTCGCGGTAGATTCTAATTCCACTTTAAATTTTGAGTTTTCGTCAATTTAAACGATTTTTAGACTCATTTAAAATTTACCCCACTAACAGGGTAGTGTCACTAAGCGTATATTTCAGATCATCATATCTCAAGACTGACACAAAGGATTTCAGTCATTTTGGTACCATTCGAAAGAGAAGTCGCGGTAGATTCTAATTCCACTTTAAATTTTGAGTTTTCGTCAATTTAAACGATTTTTAGACTCATTTAAAATTTACCCCACTAACAGGGTAGTGTCACTAAGCGTATATTTCAGATCATCATATCTCAAGACTGACACAAAGGATTTCAGTCATTTTGGTACCATTCGAAAGAGAAGTCGCGGTAGATTCTAATTCCACTTTAAATTTTGAGATTTCGTCAATTTAAACGATTTTTAGACTCATTTAAAATTTACCCCACTAACAGGGTAGTGTCACTAAGCGTATATTTCAGATCATCATATCTCAAGACTGACACAAAGGATTTCAGTCATTTTGGTACCATTCGAAAGAGAAGTCGCGGTAGATTCTAATTCCACTTTAAATTTTGAGATTTCGTCAATTTAAACGATTTTTAGACTCATTTAAAATTTACCCCACTAACAGTGTAGTGTCACGAAGCGTATATTTCAGAAAATCATATCTCAAGACTGACACACAGGATTTCAGTTATTTTGGTACCATTCGAAAGAGAAGTCGCGGTAGATTCTAATTCCACTTTAAATTTTGAGTTTTCGTCAATTTAAACGATTTTTAGACTCATTTAAAATTTACCCCACTAACAGGGTAGTGTCACTAAGCGTATATTTCAGATCATCATATCTCAAGACTGACACAAAGGATTTCAGTCATTTTGGTACCATTCGAAAGAGAAGTCGCGGTAGATTCTAATTCCACTTTAAATTTTGAGATTTCGTCAACTTAATCGATTTTTAGACTCATTTAAAATTTACCCCACTAACAGTGTAGTGTCACGAAGCGTATATTTCAGAAAATCATATCTCAAGACTGACACACAGGATTTCAGTCATTTTGGTACCATTCGAAAGAGAAGTCGCGGTAGATTCTAATTCCACTTTAAATTTTGAGATTTCGTCAATTTAAACGATTTTTAGACTCATTTAAAATTTACCCCACTAACAGGGTAGTGTCACTAAGCGTATATTTCAGATCATCATATCTCAAGACTGACACAAAGGATTTCAGTCATTTTGGTACCATTCGAAAGAGAAGTCGCGGTAGATTCTAATTCCACTTTAAATTTTGAGTTTTCGTCAATTTAAACGATTTTTAGACTCATTTAAAATTTACCCCACTAACAGTGTAGTGTCACGAAGCGTATATTTCAGAAAATCATATCTCAAGACTGACACACAGGATTTCAGTCATTTTGGTACCATTCGAAAGAGAAGTCGCGGTAGATTCTAATTCCACTTTAAATTTTGAGATTTCGTCAATTTAAACGATTTTTAGACTCATTTAAAATTTACCCCACTAACAGGGTAGTGTCACTAAGCGTATATTTCAGATCATCATATCTCAAGACTGACACAAAGGATTTCAGTCATTTTGGTACCATTCGAAAGAGAAGTCGCGGTAGATTCTAATTCCACTTTAAATTTTGAGATTTCGTCAATTTAAACGATTTTTAGACTCATTTAAAATTTACCCCACTAACAGTGTAGTGTCACGAAGCGTATATTTCAGAAAATCATATCTCAAGACTGACAAACAGGATTTCAGTCATTTTGGTACCATTCGAAAGAGAAGTCGCGGTAGATTCTAATTCCACTTTAAATTTTGAGATTTCGTCAATTTAAACGATTTTTAGACTCATTTAAAATTTACCCCACTAACAGGGTAGTGTCACTAAGCGTATATTTCAGATCATCATATCTCAAGACTGACACAAAGGATTTCAGTCATTTTGGTACCATTCGAAAGAGAAGTCGCGGTAGATTCTAATTCCACTTTAAATTTTGAGTTTTCGTCAATTTAAACGATTTTTAGACTCATTTAAAATTTACCCCACTAACAGTGTAGTGTCACGAAGCGTATATTTCAGAAAATCATATCTCAAGACTGACACACAGGATTTCAGTCATTTTGGTACCATTCGAAAGAGAAGTCGCGGTAGATTCGAATTCCACTTTAAATTTTGAGATTTCGTCAATTTAATCGATTTTTAGACTCATTTAAAATTTACCCCACTAACAGTGTAGTGTCACGAAGCGTATATTTCAGAAAATCATATCTCAAGACTGACAAACAGGATTTCAGTCATTTTGGTACCATTCGAAAGAGAAGTCGCGGTAGATTCTAATTCCACTTTAAATTTTGAGATTTCGTCAATTTAAACGATTTTTAGACTCATTTAAAATTTACCCCACTAACAGGGTAGTGTCACTAAGCGTATATTTCAGATCATCATATCTCAAGACTGACACAAAGGATTTCAGTCATTTTGGTACCATTCGAAAGAGAAGTCGCGGTAGATTCTAATTCCACTTTAAATTTTGAGTTTTCGTCAATTTAAACGATTTTTAGACTCATTTAAAATTTACCCCACTAACAGTGTAGTGTCACGAAGCGTATATTTCAGAAAATCATATCTCAAGACTGACACACAGGATTTCAGTCATTTTGGTACCATTCGAAAGAGAAGTCGCGGTAGATTCTAATTCCACTTTAAATTTTGAGATTTCGTCAATTTAATCGATTTTTAGACTCATTTAAAATTTACCCCACTAACAGTGTAGTGTCACGAAGCGTATATTTCAGAAAATCATATCTCAAGACTGACACACAGGATTTCAGTCATTTTGGTACCATTCGAAAGAGAAGTCGCGGTAGATTCTAATTCCACTTTAAATTTTGAGATTTCGTCAATTTAAACGATTTTTAGACTCATTTAAAATTTACCCCACTAACAGGGTAGTGTCACTAAGCGTATATTTCAGATCATCATATCTCAAGACTGACACAAAGGATTTCAGTCATTTTGGTACCATTCGAAAGAGAAGTCGCGGTAGATTCTAATTCCACTTTAAATTTTGAGTTTTCGTCAATTTAAACGATTTTTAGACTCATTTAAAATTTACCCCACTAACAGGGTAGTGTCACTAAGCGTATATTTCAGATCATCATATCTCAAGACTGACACAAAGGATTTCAGTCATTTTGGTACCATTCGAAAGAGAAGTCGCGGTAGATTCTAATTCCACTTTAAATTTTGAGATTTCGTCAATTTAAACGATTTTTAGACTCATTTAAAATTTACCCCACTAACAGGGTAGTGTCACTAAGCGTATATTTCAGATCATCATATCTCAAGACTGACACAAAGGATTTCAGTCATTTTGGTACCATTCGAAAGAGAAGTCGCGGTAGATTCTAATTCCACTTTAAATTTTGAGATTTCGTCAATTTAAACGATTTTTAGACTCATTTAAAATTTACCCCACTAACAGTGTAGTGTCACGAAGCGTATATTTCAGAAAATCATATCTCAAGACTGACACACAGGATTTCAGTCATTTTGGTACCATTCGAAAGAGAAGTCGCGGTAGATTCTAATTCCACTTTAAATTTTGAGTTTTCGTCAATTTAAACGATTTTTAGACTCATTTAAAATTTACCCCACTAACAGGGTAGTGTCACTAAGCGTATATTTCAGATCATCATATCTCAAGACTGACACAAAGGATTTCAGTCATTTTGGTACCATTCGAAAGAGAAGTCGCGGTAGATTCTAATTCCACTTTAAATTTTGAGATTTCGTCAACTTAATCGATTTTTAGACTCATTTAAAATTTACCCCACTAACAGTGTAGTGTCACGAAGCGTATATTTCAGAAAATCATATCTCAAGACTGACACACAGGATTTCAGTCATTTTGGTACCATTCGAAAGAGAAGTCGCGGTAGATTCTAATTCCACTTTAAATTTTGAGTTTTCGTCAATTTAAACGATTTTTAGACTCATTTAAAATTTACCCCACTAACAGGGTAGTGTCACTAAGCGTATATTTCAGATCATCATATCTCAAGACTGACACAAAGGATTTCAGTCATTTTGGTACCATTCGAAAGAGAAGTCGCGGTAGATTCTAATTCCACTTTAAATTTTGAGATTTCGTCAATTTAAACGATTTTTAGACTCATTTAAAATTTACCCCACTAACAGTGTAGTGTCACGAAGCGTATATTTCAGAAAATCATATCTCAAGACTGACAAACAGGATTTCAGTCATTTTGGTACCATTCGAAAGAGAAGTCGCGGTAGATTCTAATTCCACTTTAAATTTTGAGATTTCGTCAATTTAAACGATTTTTAGACTCATTTAAAATTTACCCCACTAACAGGGTAGTGTCACTAAGCGTATATTTCAGATCATCATATCTCAAGACTGACAAACAGGATTTCAGTCATTTTGGTACCATTCGAAAGAGAAGTCGCGGTAGATTCTAATTCCACTTTAAATTTTGAGATTTCGTCAATTTAAACGATTTTTAGACTCATTTAAAATTTACCCCACTAACAGGGTAGTGTCACTAAGCGTATATTTCAGATCATCATATCTCAAGACTGACACAAAGGATTTCAGTCATTTTGGTACCATTCGAAAGAGAAGTCGCGGTAGATTCTAATTCCACTTTAAATTTTGAGTTTTCGTCAATTTAAACGATTTTTAGACTCATTTAAAATTTACCCCACTAACAGGGTAGTGTCACTAAGCGTATATTTCAGATCATCATATCTCAAGACTGACACAAAGGATTTCAGTCATTTTGGTACCATTCGAAAGAGAAGTCGCGGTAGATTCTAATTCCACTTTAAATTTTGAGATTTCGTCAATTTAAACGATTTTTAGACTCATTTAAAATTTACCCCACTAACAGGGTAGTGTCACTAAGCGTATATTTCAGATCATCATATCTCAAGACTGACACAAAGGATTTCAGTCATTTTGGTACCATTCGAAAGAGAAGTCGCGGTAGATTCTAATTCCACTTTAAATTTTGAGATTTCGTCAATTTAAACGATTTTTAGACTCATTTAAAATTTACCCCACTAACAGTGTAGTGTCACGAAGCGTATATTTCAGAAAATCATATCTCAAGACTGACACACAGGATTTCAGTCATTTTGGTACCATTCGAAAGAGAAGTCGCGGTAGATTCTAATTCCACTTTAAATTTTGAGTTTTCGTCAATTTAAACGATTTTTAGACTCATTTAAAATTTACCCCACTAACAGGGTAGTGTCACTAAGCGTATATTTCAGATCATCATATCTCAAGACTGACACAAAGGATTTCAGTCATTTTGGTACCATTCGAAAGAGAAGTCGCGGTAGATTCTAATTCCACTTTAAATTTTGAGATTTCGTCAACTTAATCGATTTTTAGACTCATTTAAAATTTACCCCACTAACAGTGTAGTGTCACGAAGCGTATATTTCAGAAAATCATATCTCAAGACTGACACACAGGATTTCAGTCATTTTGGTACCATTCGAAAGAGAAGTCGCGGTAGATTCTAATTCCACTTTAAATTTTGAGTTTTCGTCAATTTAAACGATTTTTAGACTCATTTAAAATTTACCCCACTAACAGGGTAGTGTCACTAAGCGTATATTTCAGATCATCATATCTCAAGACTGACACAAAGGATTTCAGTCATTTTGGTACCATTCGAAAGAGAAGTCGCGGTAGATTCTAATTCCACTTTAAATTTTGAGATTTCGTCAATTTAAACGATTTTTAGACTCATTTAAAATTTACCCCACTAACAGTGTAGTGTCACGAAGCGTATATTTCAGAAAATCATATCTCAAGACTGACACACAGGATTTCAGTCATTTTGGTACCATTCGAAAGAGAAGTCGCGGTAGATTCTAATTCCACTTTAAATTTTGAGATTTCGTCAATTTAAACGATTTTTAGACTCATTTAAAATTTACCCCACTAACAGTGTAGTGTCACGAAGCGTATATTTCAGAAAATCATATCTCAAGACTGACACACAGGATTTCAGTCATTTTGGTACCATTCGAAAGAGAAGTCGCGGTAGATTCTAATTCCACTTTAAATTTTGAGATTTCGTCAATTTAAACGATTTTTAGACTCATTTAAAATTTACCCCACTAACAGTGTAGTGTCACGAAGCGTATATTTCAGAAAATCATATCTCAAGACTGACAAACAGGATTTCAGTCATTTTGGTACCATTCGAAAGAGAAGTCGCGGTAGATTCTAATTCCACTTTAAATTTTGAGATTTCGTCAATTTAAACGATTTTTAGACTCATTTAAAATTTACCCCACTAACAGGGTAGTGTCACTAAGCGTATATTTCAGATCATCATATCTCAAGACTGACACAAAGGATTTCAGTCATTTTGGTACCATTCGAAAGAGAAGTCGCGGTAGATTCTAATTCCACTTTAAATTTTGAGTTTTCGTCAATTTAAACGATTTTTAGACTCATTTAAAATTTACCCCACTAACAGTGTAGTGTCACGAAGCGTATATTTCAGAAAATCATATCTCAAGACTGACACACAGGATTTCAGTCATTTTGGTACCATTCGAAAGAGAAGTCGCGGTAGATTCTAATTCCACTTTAAATTTTGAGATTTCGTCAATTTAATCGATTTTTAGACTCATTTAAAATTTACCCCACTAACAGTGTAGTGTCACGAAGCGTATATTTCAGAAAATCATATCTCAAGACTGACACACAGGATTTCAGTCATTTTGGTACCATTCGAAAGAGAAGTCGCGGTAGATTCTAATTCCACTTTAACTTTTGAGTTTTCGTCAATTTAAACGATTTTTAGACTCATTTAAAATTTACCCCACTAACAGGGTAGTGTCACTAAGCGTATATTTCAGATCATCATATCTCAAGACTGACACAAAGGATTTCAGTCATTTTGGTACCATTCGAAAGAGAAGTCGCGGTAGATTCTAATTCCACTTTAAATTTTGAGATTTCGTCAATTTAAACGATTTTTAGACTCATTTAAAATTTACCCCACTAACAGTGTAGTGTCACGAAGCGTATATTTCAGAAAATCATATCTCAAGACTGACAAACAGGATTTCAGTCATTTTGGTACCATTCGAAAGAGAAGTCGCGGTAGATTCTAATTCCACTTTAAATTTTGAGATTTCGTCAATTTAAACGATTTTTAGACTCATTTAAAATTTACCCCACTAACAGTGTAGTGTCACGAAGCGTATATTTCAGAAAATCATATCTCAAGACTGACACACAGGATTTCAGTCATTTTGGTACCATTCGAAAGAGAAGTCGCGGTAGATTCTAATTCCACTTTAAATTTTGAGTTTTCGTCAATTTAAACGATTTTTAGACTCATTTAAAATTTACCCCACTAACAGGGTAGTGTCACTAAGCGTATATTTCAGATCATCATATCTCAAGACTGACACAAAGGATTTCAGTCATTTTGGTACCATTCGAAAGAGAAGTCGCGGTAGATTCTAATTCCACTTTAAATTTTGAGTTTTCGTCAATTTAAACGATTTTTAGACTCATTTAAAATTTACCCCACTAACAGTGTAGTGTCACGAAGCGTATATTTCAGAAAATCATATCTCAAGACTGACACACAGGATTTCAGTCATTTTGGTACCATTCGAAAGAGAAGTCGCGGTAGATTCTAATTCCACTTTAAATTTTGAGATTTCGTCAATTTAATCGATTTTTAGACTCATTTAAAATTTACCCCACTAACAGTGTAGTGTCACGAAGCGTATATTTCAGAAAATCATATCTCAAGACTGACACACAGGATTTCAGTCATTTTGGTACCATTCGAAAGAGAAGTCGCGGTAGATTCTAATTCCACTTTAACTTTTGAGTTTTCGTCAATTTAAACGATTTTTAGACTCATTTAAAATTTACCCCACTAACAGGGTAGTGTCACTAAGCGTATATTTCAGATCATCATATCTCAAGACTGACACAAAGGATTTCAGTCATTTTGGTACCATTCGAAAGAGAAGTCGCGGTAGATTCTAATTCCACTTTAAATTTTGAGATTTCGTCAATTTAAACGATTTTTAGACTCATTTAAAATTTACCCCACTAACAGTGTAGTGTCACGAAGCGTATATTTCAGAAAATCATATCTCAAGACTGACACACAGGATTTCAGTCATTTTGGTACCATTCGAAAGAGAAGTCGCGGTAGATTCTAATTCCACTTTAAATTTTGAGATTTCGTCAATTTAAACGATTTTTAGACTCATTTAAAATTTACCCCACTAACAGGGTAGTGTCACTAAGCGTATATTTCAGATCATCATATCTCAAGACTGACACAAAGGATTTCAGTCATTTTGGTACCATTCGAAAGAGAAGTCGCGGTAGATTCTAATTCCACTTTAAATTTTGAGATTTCGTCAATTTAAACGATTTTTAGACTCATTTAAAATTTACCCCACTAACAGTGTAGTGTCACGAAGCGTATATTTCAGAAAATCATATCTCAAGACTGACAAACAGGATTTCAGTCATTTTGGTACCATTCGAAAGAGAAGTCGCGGTAGATTCTAATTCCACTTTAAATTTTGAGATTTCGTCAATTTAAACGATTTTTAGACTCATTTAAAATTTACCCCACTAACAGTGTAGTGTCACGAAGCGTATATTTCAGAAAATCATATCTCAAGACTGACACACAGGATTTCAGTCATTTTGGTACCATTCGAAAGAGAAGTCGCGGTAGATTCTAATTCCACTTTAAATTTTGAGATTTCGTCAATTTAAACGATTTTTAGACTCATTTAAAATTTACCCCACTAACAGTGTAGTGTCACGAAGCGTATATTTCAGAAAATCATATCTCAAGACTGACACACAGGATTTCAGTCATTTTGGTACCATTCGAAAGAGAAGTCGCGGTAGATTCTAATTCCACTTTAAATTTTGAGATTTCGTCAATTTAAACGATTTTTAGACTCATTTAAAATTTACCCCACTAACAGGGTAGTGTCACTAAGCGTATATTTCAGATCATCATATCTCAAGACTGACACAAAGGATTTCAGTCATTTTGGTACCATTCGAAAGAGAAGTCGCGGTAGATTCTAATTCCACTTTAAATTTTGAGATTTCGTCAATTTAAACGATTTTTAGACTCATTTAAAATTTACCCCACTAACAGTGTAGTGTCACGAAGCGTATATTTCAGAAAATCATATCTCAAGACTGACAAACAGGATTTCAGTCATTTTGGTACCATTCGAAAGAGAAGTCGCGGTAGATTCTAATTCCACTTTAAATTTTGAGATTTCGTCAATTTAAACGATTTTTAGACTCATTTAAAATTTACCCCACTAACAGTGTAGTGTCACGAAGCGTATATTTCAGAAAATCATATCTCAAGACTGACACACAGGATTTCAGTCATTTTGGTACCATTCGAAAGAGAAGTCGCGGTAGATTCTAATTCCACTTTAAATTTTGAGTTTTCGTCAATTTAAACGATTTTTAGACTCATTTAAAATTTACCCCACTAACAGGGTAGTGTCACTAAGCGTATATTTCAGATCATCATATCTCAAGACTGACACAAAGGATTTCAGTCATTTTGGTACCATTCGAAAGAGAAGTCGCGGTAGATTCTAATTCCACTTTAAATTTTGAGTTTTCGTCAATTTAAACGATTTTTAGACTCATTTAAAATTTACCCCACTAACAGTGTAGTGTCACGAAGCGTATATTTCAGAAAATCATATCTCAAGACTGACACACAGGATTTCAGTCATTTTGGTACCATTCGAAAGAGAAGTCGCGGTAGATTCTAATTCCACTTTAAATTTTGAGATTTCGTCAATTTAATCGATTTTTAGACTCATTTAAAATTTACCCCACTAACAGTGTAGTGTCACGAAGCGTATATTTCAGAAAATCATATCTCAAGACTGACACACAGGATTTCAGTCATTTTGGTACCATTCGAAAGAGAAGTCGCGGTAGATTCTAATTCCACTTTAACTTTTGAGTTTTCGTCAATTTAAACGATTTTTAGACTCATTTAAAATTTACCCCACTAACAGGGTAGTGTCACTAAGCGTATATTTCAGATCATCATATCTCAAGACTGACACAAAGGATTTCAGTCATTTTGGTACCATTCGAAAGAGAAGTCGCGGTAGATTCTAATTCCACTTTAAATTTTGAGATTTCGTCAATTTAAACGATTTTTAGACTCATTTAAAATTTACCCCACTAACAGTGTAGTGTCACGAAGCGTATATTTCAGAAAATCATATCTCAAGACTGACACACAGGATTTCAGTCATTTTGGTACCATTCGAAAGAGAAGTCGCGGTAGATTCTAATTCCACTTTAAATTTTGAGATTTCGTCAATTTAATCGATTTTTAGACTCATTTAAAATTTACCCCACTAACAGTGTAGTGTCACGAAGCGTATATTTCAGAAAATCATATCTCAAGACTGACACACAGGATTTCAGTCATTTTGGTACCATTCGAAAGAGAAGTCGCGGTAGATTCTAATTCCACTTTAACTTTTGAGTTTTCGTCAATTTAAACGATTTTTAGACTCATTTAAAATTTACCCCACTAACAGGGTAGTGTCACTAAGCGTATATTTCAGATCATCATATCTCAAGACTGACACAAAGGATTTCAGTCATTTTGGTACCATTCGAAAGAGAAGTCGCGGTAGATTCTAATTCCACTTTAAATTTTGAGATTTCGTCAATTTAAACGATTTTTAGACTCATTTAAAATTTACCCCACTAACAGTGTAGTGTCACGAAGCGTATATTTCAGAAAATCATATCTCAAGACTGACACACAGGATTTCAGTCATTTTGGTACCATTCGAAAGAGAAGTCGCGGTAGATTCTAATTCCACTTTAAATTTTGAGATTTCGTCAATTTAAACGATTTTTAGACTCATTTAAAATTTACCCCACTAACAGGGTAGTGTCACTAAGCGTATATTTCAGATCATCATATCTCAAGACTGACACAAAGGATTTCAGTCATTTTGGTACCATTCGAAAGAGAAGTCGCGGTAGATTCTAATTCCACTTTAAATTTTGAGATTTCGTCAATTTAAACGATTTTTAGACTCATTTAAAATTTACCCCACTAACAGTGTAGTGTCACGAAGCGTATATTTCAGAAAATCATATCTCAAGACTGACAAACAGGATTTCAGTCATTTTGGTACCATTCGAAAGAGAAGTCGCGGTAGATTCTAATTCCACTTTAAATTTTGAGATTTCGTCAATTTAAACGATTTTTAGACTCATTTAAAATTTACCCCACTAACAGTGTAGTGTCACGAAGCGTATATTTCAGAAAATCATATCTCAAGACTGACACACAGGATTTCAGTCATTTTGGTACCATTCGAAAGAGAAGTCGCGGTAGATTCTAATTCCACTTTAAATTTTGAGATTTCGTCAATTTAAACGATTTTTAGACTCATTTAAAATTTACCCCACTAACAGTGTAGTGTCACGAAGCGTATATTTCAGAAAATCATATCTCAAGACTGACACACAGGATTTCAGTCATTTTGGTACCATTCGAAAGAGAAGTCGCGGTAGATTCTAATTCCACTTTAAATTTTGAGATTTCGTCAATTTAAACGATTTTTAGACTCATTTAAAATTTACCCCACTAACAGGGTAGTGTCACTAAGCGTATATTTCAGATCATCATATCTCAAGACTGACACAAAGGATTTCAGTCATTTTGGTACCATTCGAAAGAGAAGTCGCGGTAGATTCTAATTCCACTTTAAATTTTGAGATTTCGTCAATTTAAACGATTTTTAGACTCATTTAAAATTTACCCCACTAACAGTGTAGTGTCACGAAGCGTATATTTCAGAAAATCATATCTCAAGACTGACAAACAGGATTTCAGTCATTTTGGTACCATTCGAAAGAGAAGTCGCGGTAGATTCTAATTCCACTTTAAATTTTGAGATTTCGTCAATTTAAACGATTTTTAGACTCATTTAAAATTTACCCCACTAACAGTGTAGTGTCACGAAGCGTATATTTCAGAAAATCATATCTCAAGACTGACACACAGGATTTCAGTCATTTTGGTACCATTCGAAAGAGAAGTCGCGGTAGATTCTAATTCCACTTTAAATTTTGAGTTTTCGTCAATTTAAACGATTTTTAGACTCATTTAAAATTTACCCCACTAACAGGGTAGTGTCACTAAGCGTATATTTCAGATCATCATATCTCAAGACTGACACAAAGGATTTCAGTCATTTTGGTACCATTCGAAAGAGAAGTCGCGGTAGATTCTAATTCCACTTTAAATTTTGAGATTTCGTCAATTTAAACGATTTTTAGACTCATTTAAAATTTACCCCACTAACAGGGTAGTGTCACTAAGCGTATATTTCAGATCATCATATCTCAAGACTGACACAAAGGATTTCAGTCATTTTGGTACCATTCGAAAGAGAAGTCGCGGTAGATTCTAATTCCACTTTAAATTTTGAGATTTCGTCAATTTAAACGATTTTTAGACTCATTTAAAATTTACCCCACTAACAGTGTAGTGTCACGAAGCGTATATTTCAGAAAATCATATCTCAAGACTGACACACAGGATTTCAGTTATTTTGGTACCATTCGAAAGAGAAGTCGCGGTAGATTCTAATTCCACTTTAAATTTTGAGTTTTCGTCAATTTAAACGATTTTTAGACTCATTTAAAATTTACCCCACTAACAGGGTAGTGTCACTAAGCGTATATTTCAGATCATCATATCTCAAGACTGACACAAAGGATTTCAGTCATTTTGGTACCATTCGAAAGAGAAGTCGCGGTAGATTCTAATTCCACTTTAAATTTTGAGATTTCGTCAACTTAATCGATTTTTAGACTCATTTAAAATTTACCCCACTAACAGTGTAGTGTCACGAAGCGTATATTTCAGAAAATCATATCTCAAGACTGACACACAGGATTTCAGTCATTTTGGTACCATTCGAAAGAGAAGTCGCGGTAGATTCTAATTCCACTTTAAATTTTGAGTTTTCGTCAATTTAAACGATTTTTAGACTCATTTAAAATTTACCCCACTAACAGGGTAGTGTCACTAAGCGTATATTTCAGATCATCATATCTCAAGACTGACACAAAGGATTTCAGTCATTTTGGTACCATTCGAAAGAGAAGTCGCGGTAGATTCTAATTCCACTTTAAATTTTGAGTTTTCGTCAATTTAAACGATTTTTAGACTCATTTAAAATTTACCCCACTAACAGGGTAGTGTCACTAAGCGTATATTTCAGATCATCATATCTCAAGACTGACACAAAGGATTTCAGTCATTTTGGTACCATTCGAAAGAGAAGTCGCGGTAGATTCTAATTCCACTTTAAATTTTGAGATTTCGTCAATTTAAACGATTTTTAGACTCATTTAAAATTTACCCCACTAACAGGGTAGTGTCACTAAGCGTATATTTCAGATCATCATATCTCAAGACTGACACAAAGGATTTCAGTCATTTTGGTACCATTCGAAAGAGAAGTCGCGGTAGATTCTAATTCCACTTTAAATTTTGAGATTTCGTCAATTTAAACGATTTTTAGACTCATTTAAAATTTACCCCACTAACAGTGTAGTGTCACGAAGCGTATATTTCAGAAAATCATATCTCAAGACTGACACACAGGATTTCAGTTATTTTGGTACCATTCGAAAGAGAAGTCGCGGTAGATTCTAATTCCACTTTAAATTTTGAGTTTTCGTCAATTTAAACGATTTTTAGACTCATTTAAAATTTACCCCACTAACAGGGTAGTGTCACTAAGCGTATATTTCAGATCATCATATCTCAAGACTGACACAAAGGATTTCAGTCATTTTGGTACCATTCGAAAGAGAAGTCGCGGTAGATTCTAATTCCACTTTAAATTTTGAGATTTCGTCAACTTAATCGATTTTTAGACTCATTTAAAATTTACCCCACTAACAGTGTAGTGTCACGAAGCGTATATTTCAGAAAATCATATCTCAAGACTGACACACAGGATTTCAGTCATTTTGGTACCATTCGAAAGAGAAGTCGCGGTAGATTCTAATTCCACTTTAAATTTTGAGTTTTCGTCAATTTAAACGATTTTTAGACTCATTTAAAATTTACCCCACTAACAGGGTAGTGTCACTAAGCGTATATTTCAGATCATCATATCTCAAGACTGACACAAAGGATTTCAGTCATTTTGGTACCATTCGAAAGAGAAGTCGCGGTAGATTCTAATTCCACTTTAAATTTTGAGATTTCGTCAATTTAAACGATTTTTAGACTCATTTAAAATTTACCCCACTAACAGTGTAGTGTCACGAAGCGTATATTTCAGAAAATCATATCTCAAGACTGACACACAGGATTTCAGTCATTTTGGTACCATTCGAAAGAGAAGTCGCGGTAGATTCTAATTCCACTTTAAATTTTGAGATTTCGTCAATTTAAACGATTTTTAGACTCATTTAAAATTTACCCCACTAACAGTGTAGTGTCACGAAGCGTATATTTCAGAAAATCATATCTCAAGACTGACACACAGGATTTCAGTCATTTTGGTACCATTCGAAAGAGAAGTCGCGGTAGATTCTAATTCCACTTTAAATTTTGAGATTTCGTCAATTTAAACGATTTTTAGACTCATTTAAAATTTACCCCACTAACAGTGTAGTGTCACGAAGCGTATATTTCAGAAAATCATATCTCAAGACTGACAAACAGGATTTCAGTCATTTTGGTACCATTCGAAAGAGAAGTCGCGGTAGATTCTAATTCCACTTTAAATTTTGAGATTTCGTCAATTTAAACGATTTTTAGACTCATTTAAAATTTACCCCACTAACAGGGTAGTGTCACTAAGCGTATATTTCAGATCATCATATCTCAAGACTGACACAAAGGATTTCAGTCATTTTGGTACCATTCGAAAGAGAAGTCGCGGTAGATTCTAATTCCACTTTAAATTTTGAGATTTCGTCAACTTAATCGATTTTTAGACTCATTTAAAATTTACCCCACTAACAGTGTAGTGTCACGAAGCGTATATTTCAGAAAATCATATCTCAAGACTGACACACAGGATTTCAGTCATTTTGGTACCATTCGAAAGAGAAGTCGCGGTAGATTCTAATTCCACTTTAAATTTTGAGTTTTCGTCAATTTAAACGATTTTTAGACTCATTTAAAATTTACCCCACTAACAGGGTAGTGTCACTAAGCGTATATTTCAGATCATCATATCTCAAGACTGACACAAAGGATTTCAGTCATTTTGGTACCATTCGAAAGAGAAGTCGCGGTAGATTCTAATTCCACTTTAAATTTTGAGATTTCGTCAATTTAAACGATTTTTAGACTTATTTAAAATTTACCCCACTAACAGTGTAGTGTCACGAAGCGTATATTTCAGAAAATCATATCTCAAGACTGACACACAGGATTTCAGTCATTTTGGTACCATTCGAAAGAGAAGTCGCGGTAGATTCTAATTCCACTTTAAATTTTGAGATTTCGTCAATTTAATCGATTTTTAGACTCATTTAAAATTTACCCCACTAACAGTGTAGTGTCACGAAGCGTATATTTCAGAAAATCATATCTCAAGACTGACACACAGGATTTCAGTCATTTTGGTACCATTCGAAAGAGAAGTCGCGGTAGATTCTAATTCCACTTTAAATTTTGAGTTTTCGTCAATTTAAACGATTTTTAGACTCATTTAAAATTTACCCCACTAACAGGGTAGTGTCACTAAGCGTATATTTCAGATCATCATATCTCAAGACTGACACAAAGGATTTCAGTCATTTTGGTACCATTCGAAAGAGAAGTCGCGGTAGATTCTAATTCCACTTTAAATTTTGAGATTTCGTCAATTTAAACGATTTTTAGACTCATTTAAAATTTACCCCACTAACAGTGTAGTGTCACGAAGCGTATATTTCAGAAAATCATATCTCAAGACTGACACACAGGATTTCAGTTATTTTGGTACCATTCGAAAGAGAAGTCGCGGTAGATTCTAATTCCACTTTAAATTTTGAGTTTTCGTCAATTTAAACGATTTTTAGACTCATTTAAAATTTACCCCACTAACAGGGTAGTGTCACTAAGCGTATATTTCAGATCATCATATCTCAAGACTGACACAAAGGATTTCAGTCATTTTGGTACCATTCGAAAGAGAAGTCGCGGTAGATTCTAATTCCACTTTAAATTTTGAGATTTCGTCAACTTAATCGATTTTTAGACTCATTTAAAATTTACCCCACTAACAGTGTAGTGTCACGAAGCGTATATTTCAGAAAATCATATCTCAAGACTGACACACAGGATTTCAGTCATTTTGGTACCATTCGAAAGAGAAGTCGCGGTAGATTCTAATTCCACTTTAAATTTTGAGTTTTCGTCAATTTAAACGATTTTTAGACTCATTTAAAATTTACCCCACTAACAGGGTAGTGTCACTAAGCGTATATTTCAGATCATCATATCTCAAGACTGACACAAAGGATTTCAGTCATTTTGGTACCATTCGAAAGAGAAGTCGCGGTAGATTCTAATTCCACTTTAAATTTTGAGATTTCGTCAATTTAAACGATTTTTAGACTCATTTAAAATTTACCCCACTAACAGTGTAGTGTCACGAAGCGTATATTTCAGAAAATCATATCTCAAGACTGACACACAGGATTTCAGTCATTTTGGTACCATTCGAAAGAGAAGTCGCGGTAGATTCTAATTCCACTTTAAATTTTGAGATTTCGTCAATTTAAACGATTTTTAGACTCATTTAAAATTTACCCCACTAACAGTGTAGTGTCACGAAGCGTATATTTCAGAAAATCATATCTCAAGACTGACACACAGGATTTCAGTCATTTTGGTACCATTCGAAAGAGAAGTCGCGGTAGATTCTAATTCCACTTTAAATTTTGAGATTTCGTCAATTTAAACGATTTTTAGACTCATTTAAAATTTACCCCACTAACAGTGTAGTGTCACGAAGCGTATATTTCAGAAAATCATATCTCAAGACTGACAAACAGGATTTCAGTCATTTTGGTACCATTCGAAAGAGAAGTCGCGGTAGATTCTAATTCCACTTTAAATTTTGAGATTTCATCAATTTAAACGATTTTTAGACTCATTTAAAATTTACCCCACTAACAGGGTAGTGTCACTAAGCGTATATTTCAGATCATCATATCTCAAGACTGACACAAAGGATTTCAGTCATTTTGGTACCATTCGAAAGAGAAGTCGCGGTAGATTCTAATTCCACTTTAAATTTTGAGATTTCGTCAACTTAATCGATTTTTAGACTCATTTAAAATTTACCCCACTAACAGTGTAGTGTCACGAAGCGTATATTTCAGAAAATCATATCTCAAGACTGACACACAGGATTTCAGTCATTTTGGTACCATTCGAAAGAGAAGTCGCGGTAGATTCTAATTCCACTTTAAATTTTGAGTTTTCGTCAATTTAAACGATTTTTAGACTCATTTAAAATTTACCCCACTAACAGGGTAGTGTCACTAAGCGTATATTTCAGATCATCATATCTCAAGACTGACACAAAGGATTTCAGTCATTTTGGTACCATTCGAAAGAGAAGTCGCGGTAGATTCTAATTCCACTTTAAATTTTGAGATTTCGTCAATTTAAACGATTTTTAGACTCATTTAAAATTTACCCCACTAACAGTGTAGTGTCACGAAGCGTATATTTCAGAAAATCATATCTCAAGACTGACACACAGGATTTCAGTCATTTTGGTACCATTCGAAAGAGAAGTCGCGGTAGATTCTAATTCCACTTTAAATTTTGAGATTTCGTCAATTTAATCGATTTTTAGACTCATTTAAAATTTACCCCACTAACAGTGTAGTGTCACGAAGCGTATATTTCAGAAAATCATATCTCAAGACTGACACACAGGATTTCAGTCATTTTGGTACCATTCGAAAGAGAAGTCGCGGTAGATTCTAATTCCACTTTAAATTTTGAGTTTTCGTCAATTTAAACGATTTTTAGACTCATTTAAAATTTACCCCACTAACAGGGTAGTGTCACTAAGCGTATATTTCAGATCATCATATCTCAAGACTGACACAAAGGATTTCAGTCATTTTGGTACCATTCGAAAGAGAAGTCGCGGTAGATTCTAATTCCACTTTAAATTTTGAGATTTCGTCAATTTAAACGATTTTTAGACTCATTTAAAATTTACCCCACTAACAGTGTAGTGTCACGAAGCGTATATTTCAGAAAATCATATCTCAAGACTGACACACAGGATTTCAGTCATTTTGGTACCATTCGAAAGAGAAGTCGCGGTAGATTCTAATTCCACTTTAAATTTTGAGATTTCGTCAATTTAAACGATTTTTAGACTCATTTAAAATTTACCCCACTAACAGGGTAGTGTCACTAAGCGTATATTTCAGATCATCATATCTCAAGACTGACACAAAGGATTTCAGTCATTTTGGTACCATTCGAAAGAGAAGTCGCGGTAGATTCTAATTCCACTTTAAATTTTGAGATTTCGTCAATTTAAACGATTTTTAGACTCATTTAAAATTTACCCCACTAACAGTGTAGTGTCACGAAGCGTATATTTCAGAAAATCATATCTCAAGACTGACAAACAGGATTTCAGTCATTTTGGTACCATTCGAAAGAGAAGTCGCGGTAGATTCTAATTCCACTTTAAATTTTGAGATTTCGTCAATTTAAACGATTTTTAGACTCATTTAAAATTTACCCCACTAACAGGGTAGTGTCACTAAGCGTATATTTCAGATCATCATATCTCAAGACTGACACAAAGGATTTCAGTCATTTTGGTACCATTCGAAAGAGAAGTCGCGGTAGATTCTAATTCCACTTTAAATTTTGAGTTTTCGTCAATTTAAACGATTTTTAGACTCATTTAAAATTTACCCCACTAACAGTGTAGTGTCACGAAGCGTATATTTCAGAAAATCATATCTCAAGACTGACACACAGGATTTCAGTCATTTTGGTACCATTCGAAAGAGAAGTCGCGGTAGATTCTAATTCCACTTTAAATTTTGAGATTTCGTCAATTTAATCGATTTTTAGACTCATTTAAAATTTACCCCACTAACAGTGTAGTGTCACGAAGCGTATATTTCAGAAAATCATATCTCAAGACTGACACACAGGATTTCAGTCATTTTGGTACCATTCGAAAGAGAAGTCGCGGTAGATTCTAATTCCACTTTAAATTTTGAGTTTTCGTCAATTTAAACGATTTTTAGACTCATTTAAAATTTACCCCACTAACAGGGTAGTGTCACTAAGCGTATATTTCAGATCATCATATCTCAAGACTGACACAAAGGATTTCAGTCATTTTGGTACCATTCGAAAGAGAAGTCGCGGTAGATTCTAATTCCACTTTAAATTTTGAGATTTCGTCAATTTAAACGATTTTTAGACTCATTTAAAATTTACCCCACTAACAGTGTAGTGTCACGAAGCGTATATTTCAGAAAATCATATCTCAAGACTGACACACAGGATTTCAGTCATTTTGGTACCATTCGAAAGAGAAGTCGCGGTAGATTCTAATTCCACTTTAAATTTTGAGATTTCGTCAATTTAAACGATTTTTAGACTCATTTAAAATTTACCCCACTAACAGGGTAGTGTCACTAAGCGTATATTTCAGATCATCATATCTCAAGACTGACACAAAGGATTTCAGTCATTTTGGTACCATTCGAAAGAGAAGTCGCGGTAGATTCTAATTCCACTTTAAATTTTGAGATTTCGTCAATTTAAACGATTTTTAGACTCATTTAAAATTTACCCCACTAACAGTGTAGTGTCACGAAGCGTATATTTCAGAAAATCATATCTCAAGACTGACAAACAGGATTTCAGTCATTTTGGTACCATTCGAAAGAGAAGTCGCGGTAGATTCTAATTCCACTTTAAATTTTGAGATTTCGTCAATTTAAACGATTTTTAGACTCATTTAAAATTTACCCCACTAACAGGGTAGTGTCACTAAGCGTATATTTCAGATCATCATATCTCAAGACTGACACAAAGGATTTCAGTCATTTTGGTACCATTCGAAAGAGAAGTCGCGGTAGATTCTAATTCCACTTTAAATTTTGAGATTTCGTCAATTTAAACGATTTTTAGACTCATTTAAAATTTACCCCACTAACAGTGTAGTGTCACGAAGCGTATATTTCAGAAAATCATATCTCAAGACTGACAAACAGGATTTCAGTCATTTTGGTACCATTCGAAAGAGAAGTCGCGGTAGATTCTAATTCCACTTTAAATTTTGAGATTTCGTCAATTTAAACGATTTTTAGACTCATTTAAAATTTACCCCACTAACAGGGTAGTGTCACTAAGCGTATATTTCAGATCATCATATCTCAAGACTGACACAAAGGATTTCAGTCATTTTGGTACCATTCGAAAGAGAAGTCGCGGTAGATTCTAATTCCACTTTAAATTTTGAGATTTCGTCAACTTAATCGATTTTTAGACTCATTTAAAATTTACCCCACTAACAGTGTAGTGTCACGAAGCGTATATTTCAGAAAATCATATCTCAAGACTGACACACAGGATTTCAGTCATTTTGGTACCATTCGAAAGAGAAGTCGCGGTAGATTCTAATTCCACTTTAAATTTTGAGTTTTCGTCAATTTAAACGATTTTTAGACTCATTTAAAATTTACCCCACTAACAGGGTAGTGTCACTAAGCGTATATTTCAGATCATCATATCTCAAGACTGACACAAAGGATTTCAGTCATTTTGGTACCATTCGAAAGAGAAGTCGCGGTAGATTCTAATTCCACTTTAAATTTTGAGATTTCGTCAATTTAAACGATTTTTAGACTCATTTAAAATTTACCCCACTAACAGTGTAGTGTCACGAAGCGTATATTTCAGAAAATCATATCTCAAGACTGACACACAGGATTTCAGTCATTTTGGTACCATTCGAAAGAGAAGTCGCGGTAGATTCTAATTCCACTTTAAATTTTGAGATTTCGTCAATTTAATCGATTTTTAGACTCATTTAAAATTTACCCCACTAACAGTGTAGTGTCACGAAGCGTATATTTCAGAAAATCATATCTCAAGACTGACACACAGGATTTCAGTCATTTTGGTACCATTCGAAAGAGAAGTCGCGGTAGATTCTAATTCCACTTTAAATTTTGAGTTTTCGTCAATTTAAACGATTTTTAGACTCATTTAAAATTTACCCCACTAACAGGGTAGTGTCACTAAGCGTATATTTCAGATCATCATATCTCAAGACTGACACAAAGGATTTCAGTCATTTTGGTACCATTCGAAAGAGAAGTCGCGGTAGATTCTAATTCCACTTTAAATTTTGAGATTTCGTCAATTTAAACGATTTTTAGACTCATTTAAAATTTACCCCACTAACAGTGTAGTGTCACGAAGCGTATATTTCAGAAAATCATATCTCAAGACTGACAAACAGGATTTCAGTCATTTTGGTACCATTCGAAAGAGAAGTCGCGGTAGATTCTAATTCCACTTTAAATTTTGAGATTTCGTCAATTTAAACGATTTTTAGACTCATTTAAAATTTACCCCACTAACAGGGTAGTGTCACTAAGCGTATATTTCAGATCATCATATCTCAAGACTGACACAAAGGATTTCAGTCATTTTGGTACCATTCGAAAGAGAAGTCGCGGTAGATTCTAATTCCACTTTAAATTTTGAGTTTTCGTCAATTTAAACGATTTTTAGACTCATTTAAAATTTACCCCACTAACAGTGTAGTGTCACGAAGCGTATATTTCAGAAAATCATATCTCAAGACTGACACACAGGATTTCAGTCATTTTGGTACCATTCGAAAGAGAAGTCGCGGTAGATTCGAATTCCACTTTAAATTTTGAGATTTCGTCAATTTAATCGATTTTTAGACTCATTTAAAATTTACCCCACTAACAGTGTAGTGTCACGAAGCGTATATTTCAGAAAATCATATCTCAAGACTGACAAACAGGATTTCAGTCATTTTGGTACCATTCGAAAGAGAAGTCGCGGTAGATTCTAATTCCACTTTAAATTTTGAGATTTCGTCAATTTAAACGATTTTTAGACTCATTTAAAATTTACCCCACTAACAGGGTAGTGTCACTAAGCGTATATTTCAGATCATCATATCTCAAGACTGACACAAAGGATTTCAGTCATTTTGGTACCATTCGAAAGAGAAGTCGCGGTAGATTCTAATTCCACTTTAAATTTTGAGATTTCGTCAATTTAAACGATTTTTAGACTCATTTAAAATTTACCCCACTAACAGTGTAGTGTCACGAAGCGTATATTTCAGAAAATCATATCTCAAGACTGACACACAGGATTTCAGTCATTTTGGTACCATTCGAAAGAGAAGTCGCGGTAGATTCTAATTCCACTTTAAATTTTGAGATTTCGTCAATTTAAACGATTTTTAGACTCATTTAAAATTTACCCCACAAACAGGGTAGTGTCACTAAGCGTATATTTCAGATCATCATATCTCAAGACTGACACAAAGGATTTCAGTCATTTTGGTACCATTCGAAAGAGAAGTCGCGGTAGATTCTAATTCCACTTTAAATTTTGAGATTTCGTCAATTTAAACGATTTTTAGACTCATTTAAAATTTACCCCACTAACAGTGTAGTGTCACGAAGCGTATATTTCAGAAAATCATATCTCAAGACTGACAAACAGGATTTCAGTCATTTTGGTACCATTCGAAAGAGAAGTCGCGGTAGATTCTAATTCCACTTTAAATTTTGAGATTTCGTCAATTTAAACGATTTTTAGACTCATTTAAAATTTACCCCACTAACAGGGTAGTGTCACTAAGCGTATATTTCAGATCATCATATCTCAAGACTGACACAAAGGATTTCAGTCATTTTGGTACCATTCGAAAGAGAAGTCGCGGTAGATTCTAATTCCACTTTAAATTTTGAGTTTTCGTCAATTTAAACGATTTTTAGACTCATTTAAAATTTACCCCACTAACAGTGTAGTGTCACGAAGCGTATATTTCAGAAAATCATATCTCAAGACTGACACACAGGATTTCAGTCATTTTGGTACCATTCGAAAGAGAAGTCGCGGTAGATTCGAATTCCACTTTAAATTTTGAGATTTCGTCAATTTAATCGATTTTTAGACTCATTTAAAATTTACCCCACTAACAGTGTAGTGTCACGAAGCGTATATTTCAGAAAATCATATCTCAAGACTGACAAACAGGATTTCAGTCATTTTGGTACCATTCGAAAGAGAAGTCGCGGTAGATTCTAATTCCACTTTAAATTTTGAGATTTCGTCAATTTAAACGATTTTTAGACTCATTTAAAATTTACCCCACTAACAGGGTAGTGTCACTAAGCGTATATTTCAGATCATCATATCTCAAGACTGACACAAAGGATTTCAGTCATTTTGGTACCATTCGAAAGAGAAGTCGCGGTAGATTCTAATTCCACTTTAAATTTTGAGTTTTCGTCAATTTAAACGATTTTTAGACTCATTTAAAATTTACCCCACTAACAGTGTAGTGTCACGAAGCGTATATTTCAGAAAATCATATCTCAAGACTGACACACAGGATTTCAGTCATTTTGGTACCATTCGAAAGAGAAGTCGCGGTAGATTCTAATTCCACTTTAAATTTTGAGATTTCGTCAATTTAATCGATTTTTAGACTCATTTAAAATTTACCCCACTAACAGTGTAGTGTCACGAAGCGTATATTTCAGAAAATCATATCTCAAGACTGACACACAGGATTTCAGTCATTTTGGTACCATTCGAAAGAGAAGTCGCGGTAGATTCTAATTCCACTTTAAATTTTGAGTTTTCGTCAATTTAAACGATTTTTAGACTCATTTAAAATTTACCCCACTAACAGGGTAGTGTCACTAAGCGTATATTTCAGATCATCATATCTCAAGACTGACACAAAGGATTTCAGTCATTTTGGTACCATTCGAAAGAGAAGTCGCGGTAGATTCTAATTCCACTTTAAATTTTGAGATTTCGTCAATTTAAACGATTTTTAGACTCATTTAAAATTTACCCCACTAACAGTGTAGTGTCACGAAGCGTATATTTCAGAAAATCATATCTCAAGACTGACACACAGGATTTCAGTCATTTTGGTACCATTCGAAAGAGAAGTCGCGGTAGATTCTAATTCCACTTTAAATTTTGAGATTTCGTCAATTTAAACGATTTTTAGACTCATTTAAAATTTACCCCACTAACAGGGTAGTGTCACTAAGCGTATATTTCAGATCATCATATCTCAAGACTGACACAAAGGATTTCAGTCATTTTGGTACCATTCGAAAGAGAAGTCGCGGTAGATTCTAATTCCACTTTAAATTTTGAGTTTTCGTCAATTTAAACGATTTTTAGACTCATTTAAAATTTACCCCACTAACAGGGTAGTGTCACTAAGCGTATATTTCAGATCATCATATCTCAAGACTGACACAAAGGATTTCAGTCATTTTGGTACCATTCGAAAGAGAAGTCGCGGTAGATTCTAATTCCACTTTAAATTTTGAGATTTCGTCAATTTAAACGATTTTTAGACTCATTTAAAATTTACCCCACTAACAGGGTAGTGTCACTAAGCGTATATTTCAGATCATCATATCTCAAGACTGACACAAAGGATTTCAGTCATTTTGGTACCATTCGAAAGAGAAGTCGCGGTAGATTCTAATTCCACTTTAAATTTTGAGATTTCGTCAATTTAAACGATTTTTAGACTCATTTAAAATTTACCCCACTAACAGTGTAGTGTCACGAAGCGTATATTTCAGAAAATCATATCTCAAGACTGACACACAGGATTTCAGTCATTTTGGTACCATTCGAAAGAGAAGTCGCGGTAGATTCTAATTCCACTTTAAATTTTGAGTTTTCGTCAATTTAAACGATTTTTAGACTCATTTAAAATTTACCCCACTAACAGGGTAGTGTCACTAAGCGTATATTTCAGATCATCATATCTCAAGACTGACACAAAGGATTTCAGTCATTTTGGTACCATTCGAAAGAGAAGTCGCGGTAGATTCTAATTCCACTTTAAATTTTGAGATTTCGTCAACTTAATCGATTTTTAGACTCATTTAAAATTTACCCCACTAACAGTGTAGTGTCACGAAGCGTATATTTCAGAAAATCATATCTCAAGACTGACACACAGGATTTCAGTCATTTTGGTACCATTCGAAAGAGAAGTCGCGGTAGATTCTAATTCCACTTTAAATTTTGAGTTTTCGTCAATTTAAACGATTTTTAGACTCATTTAAAATTTACCCCACTAACAGGGTAGTGTCACTAAGCGTATATTTCAGATCATCATATCTCAAGACTGACACAAAGGATTTCAGTCATTTTGGTACCATTCGAAAGAGAAGTCGCGGTAGATTCTAATTCCACTTTAAATTTTGAGATTTCGTCAATTTAAACGATTTTTAGACTCATTTAAAATTTACCCCACTAACAGTGTAGTGTCACGAAGCGTATATTTCAGAAAATCATATCTCAAGACTGACAAACAGGATTTCAGTCATTTTGGTACCATTCGAAAGAGAAGTCGCGGTAGATTCTAATTCCACTTTAAATTTTGAGATTTCGTCAATTTAAACGATTTTTAGACTCATTTAAAATTTACCCCACTAACAGGGTAGTGTCACTAAGCGTATATTTCAGATCATCATATCTCAAGACTGACAAATAGGATTTCAGTCATTTTGGTACCATTCGAAAGAGAAGTCGCGGTAGATTCTAATTCCACTTTAAATTTTGAGATTTCGTCAATTTAAACGATTTTTAGACTCATTTAAAATTTACCCCACTAACAGGGTAGTGTCACTAAGCGTATATTTCAGATCATCATATCTCAAGACTGACACAAAGGATTTCAGTCATTTTGGTACCATTCGAAAGAGAAGTCGCGGTAGATTCTAATTCCACTTTAAATTTTGAGTTTTCGTCAATTTAAACGATTTTTAGACTCATTTAAAATTTACCCCACTAACAGGGTAGTGTCACTAAGCGTATATTTCAGATCATCATATCTCAAGACTGACACAAAGGATTTCAGTCATTTTGGTACCATTCGAAAGAGAAGTCGCGGTAGATTCTAATTCCACTTTAAATTTTGAGTTTTCGTCAATTTAAACGATTTTTAGACTCATTTAAAATTTACCCCACTAACAGGGTAGTGTCACTAAGCGTATATTTCAGATCATCATATCTCAAGACTGACACAAAGGATTTCAGTCATTTTGGTACCATTCGAAAGAGAAGTCGCGGTAGATTCTAATTCCACTTTAAATTTTGAGTTTTCGTCAATTTAAACGATTTTTAGACTCATTTAAAATTTACCCCACTAACAGGGTAGTGTCACTAAGCGTATATTTCAGATCATCATATCTCAAGACTGACACAAAGGATTTCAGTCATTTTGGTACCATTCGAAAGAGAAGTCGCGGTAGATTCTAATTCCACTTTAAATTTTGAGATTTCGTCAATTTAAACGATTTTTAGACTCATTTAAAATTTACCCCACTAACAGGGTAGTGTCACTAAGCGTATATTTCAGATCATCATATCTCAAGACTGACACAAAGGATTTCAGTCATTTTGGTACCATTCGAAAGAGAAGTCGCGGTAGATTCTAATTCCACTTTAAATTTTGAGATTTCGTCAATTTAAACGATTTTTAGACTCATTTAAAATTTACCCCACTAACAGTGTAGTGTCACGAAGCG